>CM065295.1:11399500-12753500 GCA_032871835.1 Dipteronia dyeriana
ATAAATAAATTTTTATTTTCATTTCTATAAATATTTAAATAAATAATATTTTTATAAAAAAATAAATGTTTCCAATATACTTTTGAAATTATTAAAAAAATAAAAAACTGTATAACACATCTTTTCATCAAAACTCTATACTTGTTGAAAAAAAAAGTTATTGACTCTTTTCTAATACAATACGACCTAATACTGTCAGATATTATGCATTAGCTAATATAGTGTTTTTTAATTTTTATATAGCCATTTAAAATGTATTCAAATAGTACAATACATATGGATACCAAACACAATATTGTATTATTTTATAATATTTTAATTACCTTATATAATACTATATATTATATATGAATTTTATCATACGTACACGTCATCAACAAAAAGAATAAATTGTCAGGTGGACATCCGAATAGGCATTCAATAAATATCATGCAAGACATCACCGAAGAAGAGAAAACCCAAGTCAGCAGATGTTGAACAAAACATACTCAAGATCAATCGGCGTCATATACTACTCGGGATCAGATAATGACACCTGGGGCTGGTTAAATAACATTTCTACTCGGGATCAAATGACGTTACTCGGGACCAGCGGTATTGTCCTTACTCGGGACAAACATGAAGAAAACTGAATAAAAGGCCCAACGCATAGCTCACGTGGATCGAGTCATTAAAATGCACGAAGATATCCATATCAAAAGGAATCTCGATAAGAACAGAATATTAAACAGGAAAGGTTCTCAATCAGGCAACAACATTATTTCTTCAAAAGGCTATGCTCTTATAAAGAAATAAGTCCTAATTGGACTACATAACTAGAATCTCATTCGATCTCAATACAAGACTTTGAAACAGAAAATAAGACAATCAGCTTTAAGCAAGTAAATAATTGTAATTAAATATAAAGATCTTCTATTACTTGTACAAAGCAGATTAGGGTTCTATAAACATATAAATAGACCCATAATCTCGCGCAAAAAAAAAGATATACAGCATTTCATAGAAAAATACAAAGAGAAAAAAAAGAGATCAAAAGCTTGTAATATTATAATTTCATAGTGGATTTTGGTTTGGTTGATCATTCAACCACCCGTGGAAGTTTCTCCGATCATCGGAGTTTTACCACGTAAAAAACTTGCGTATTGATTACTTTCTCATTCTATCTCTCTGAAATCACAGCCAAAATCCAATCCTTATTGGTTTTTTCTCATACATCTAGAAATCAATGCCAACAATTGGCGCTAGAAGGAGGGGGTTGAACCTTCAATTTAATCAAAAGCGATGGCAGGAAGCAGAAGCAGTTCTGGGGATGTCCAAAAATCTCAGGATAACTTCCACATTGGCAGTAGCTCGCGGGATCTCCCTGTAACAACAGAGAACCAACCTACATTTCTGGCGGGGATCCAGCATGTTCCTCTGACCAGCGGGGACCTGACACAACGCTTCCGAGAGGTATTGCAACAACTGGTGGCAGACGCAGCAAAGGAAAGAGTTGATCTACTGGCTGCAGAAGCACAAACTCCTAACCTGCCATCTGCGAGACTTCGTTCGGTTGTAGTAGGGCCAGAAATAAATACACCAAAACTAGAAGGAACTCTGTTCCAATCAATCAAGCTGGACGTGAAACACCTGAAGAAGAACGACCACACCAGAAGCAGAACCAGGATTAGACAGCTCGTGCTAGACATCGTAAACATGACCGGCACAGGGATCAGTCGTCATCAGAAGATAGCGATCAACACCATCACAAGCGTCATCAAGGAATCATTGGTGAAACCCGACACCAAAGTGAAGAACTAGAAAGAGGAATGACAATCACCCAGTGGTTCAACCATCAGGGAAGTCCGGTGGGAGACATATACGTCGTAATCCAGAGCCTAACTCAAGAAGTTGAGAATAATAGGCGTCAAATGGACGCACTGGTCAGACGTTATGGGTATAACGATTTATCTGATGACGATTCTGACAATCCATTCACCAGGGAAATCTTACGGACTCCATTCCCAGAAAGGTTCAGGATGCCACACGTAGAGCAGTTCAAGAAAGACACAGACCCTAAAGAGTATGTCAGACGCTATAAAAGTGTCATAGCTCAGTATGCCCACAGTGATCCCTTAGTGTGTCTCAACTTTTCACAAACTTTGGGAGATACAGGTTTAAGATGGTTCGGGAGATTACCCCCAGCAAGCATCAGAAGTTTCAGTGAGCTAAGTAAGAGTTTCTCAAGGAAATTTCTGAGCAATATTCACAGGAAAAAGTCGGTGGCTTACCTTTCTCAAATAAAGCAAAGGAAAGATGAGTCGCTGAAAGAATATCTGCAGAGATTCTGCCAAGCAGTATCAGAGATTGGCGGTGCAAACGATGAAACAATAATTGTTGCATTCATCAACAACCTGCAGAATGGACGACTATCCTTTGATTTAAGAAGAGCTCATCTGACCAGATATGCAGATATGATGGACATGGCAGGATGGTATGCACTAGTCGAAGAAGAAGAGTTAGCCACTGGGGATGCTACATGCATGGAGGAAAACCCGAACAAAAGGACGCAGAGTCCAAAGTGCATAATCAAAAGGGAAAACAAAAGGGAAATAGCAAGGATGGAGGAAACGGGCATAATACCGAAAAGACCAAGGAAAAATACCGAGGCAGATACACTAACTATACCCCTCTTCAGAAAAAGCAGGAGGAAATCCTGGCCATTCTGGAAACAAAGAATATGGTACAAGAGTCACGCCGTCAATCTCAGTTTGCCCGGTGAGATATAACCAAATACTGCAAGTTTCACAAGGAAACCGGTCATGAGACTTTCAAGTGTTACCAGCTCAGAGATTACATAGAAACCCTCATTCGGAAAAGACATCTACAGGATCTGATCTTGAAAAGGGTTGAGAAATCAGAAGCAAAGAAAGAGATCATGGCCGATCACAGCTCTAGTTGAAATCAAAGGGTCAGTCCAGAGGCCAATCAAATAATACATACGATCTTTGGAGGACCGTCCAGTGGGAGAAGTAACCGAGAATGAACACAGGAAATCAGAGAAGCAGTAGAAGCAACCCCCTAATCAGCTTCAAACAAGTAAATAATTGTAATTAAATACAAAGATCTTCTATTACTTGTACAAAGCAGATTAGGGTTCTATAAACATATAAATAGACGCATAATCTCACAAAAAAAAAAGATATACAGCATTTCATAGAAAAATACAGAGAGAAAAAAAAAAGAGATCGAGAGCTTGTAATATTATAATTTCATAGTGGATTTTGGCTTGTTGATCATTCAACCACCCATGGACGTTTCTCCGGTCATCGGAGTTTTACCACGTAAAAAAATTGCGTCTTGATTACTTTCTCCTTCTCTCCCTCTCTGAAATCACAGCCGAAATCCAATCCTTGTTGGCTTTTTCTCATACATCCAAAAATCAACGCCAACACAATACATTAGAACAAACTTGCCTTAGGAGCTTTTAAAATTCTTTGGTTAAAGAAATTAAAAATCAATTTTAATTAGGATATCACAATAAACAATTATACCCTAATTGAAGTTTAATAATATATGTATAATTTTATGTATGCTATTTAAATACTTTTTTATTAATTAAAATAGTAGCATTTTAATAAATAATAAAAATAGAAGAAAAAACAAATTATATCGCTAAATGTATTATATATAAAAAATGCTAACTGTATTTTTTATTAAAAATTATTTGTTTGCTTTCAATTTCTTTTTTGTTGTGATTTTATCGGCTTAGGGAATATGCACAATCAAACACACAAGAAAGAAGAAAATAAAAGACACGATATTTAACGTGGTTCAGCGTAAGCCTACGTCCACGGAACGCACCTGCACTCAACTTCCACTATGAAATCGGTGTTTACAATAGCGAAGCAATATCTCTCTCCTTACGGTTCTCAATATTCTTTTCTCTCCTCTCTATGCAGCACACACATTACACATAAGAATTACAGGAGTATTTACAATAAAGTCTAGCCTAAAGCTAATAGGAATTCTTTTCCTAAATAAAACAATAAAACACTCCTAAATAGAATAGAGAACCAATCCTAAACATAATAGGATTCAGGCTTCACAACTCAACAATCTCCCACTTGAAGACTGAAACTAGAGTAGACTTCTTCCTCCTTCCTCAATGACTAGTGGACAGGTACGGTGCACTCATCCTCCTCTATCTTCAACCTTAAAGACCTATTGAAGCTGCGCACAGCTTCAGTTTCTCTGTAGTGACTGGTTTGGTTAACATATCAGCTGGATTCTTACTCCATGCGATCTTCACAAGCTTTAACACTCCATCTTCGATTATCGACCGAATGAAATGATACCGCAGTCCTATATGCTTGGTCCTAGAATGGAATGCTGAATTCTTGGCCAAGTGTATCGCACTCTGACTATCACTATGCAACACATTTATCACTTGCTCAAATCCTAACTCTGCTAACAACCCTTGTAACCATATAAGCTCTTTGCTAGCTTCTGTCACAGCCACATACTCTGCTTCAGTTGTAGATATTGTCACTATCTTCTGCAACTGAGAAACCCAACTAATAGCGGTACTTCACATTGTGAACACATATCCAGTGGTGCTTCTCCTATGATCCACCTCTCCAGCAAAATCAGAATCCACATAGCCTTCCAACTTGAGTTCATCTCTCTTGAAGGTTAGACACTTCTCTGCCGTACCTTGCAGGTACCTTAGGATCCACTTCACTGCTTCCCAGTGTTGCTTGCCTGGATTAGACGTGTATCTGCTCACAACTCCTACTGCATGGGAAATATCTGGTCTAGTACAAACCATGGCGTACATTAGGCTTCCAATGGCTGAGGCATATGGTACTCTAGCCATGAAGTTTTTTTCTTCGTCCATCTCTGGACACTGCTCCTTGGACAATCTGAAGTGACTAGCTAATGGTGTTCTTACCGGCTTTGCATCGCCCATGTTGAATCTCTGTAACACCTTATGAACATACTCTGCCTGAGATAGCTGCAAAGTACCCATTTGTTCGTTTCTGCTAATCCTTATTCCAAGGATCTTCTTTGCTTCTCCTAAGTCCTTCATCTTGAACTTACTCGATAATTGCTTCTTCAAGTTGTTAATCTCTTCCCAATCTGCACCAGCTACTAACATGTCATCAACATAAAGTAGCAATATTATGAAGCTCGATTTAACCTTCTTGAAATAGCAGCAATGGTCAGCATTACATCTAAAATAGCCATTCCATTGCATAAACCCATCAAACTTCTTGTACCACTGTCGGGGAGCTTGTTTTAAACCATACAAGCTCTTTGTCAATCTGCAAACCATCTTTTCTCTGCCCTATTCCGCAAACCCTTCTGGTTGCTGCATGTATATCTCTTCCTCTAAGTCTCCATGAAGGAAGGCAGTCTTCACATCCAACTGTTCAATATATAACCCCTTTGCTGCGACATTGCTCAACACTAACCGGATCGTAGTTAATTTAACAACAGGAAAAAAAATGTCGATGTAATCAATACCTTCCTTTTGCTGAAAGTCTTTGACCACCAGTCTCGCCTTGTATCTCCTGGAACCATCATGTTCCTCCTTGATTCGAAACACCCACTTGTTCTGTAGGGCTTTCTTTCCTTCAGGCAACTCGGTTAACTCCTAAGTTTGATTGGACACAAGTGACTTCATTTCATCCTTCATTGCAAGCTTCCACTTGCTTGCTTCTTCACCCTGACATGCCTCTTCATAACATTCAGGTTCTCCCGCATCTGTCAGCAACAAGTAATGCAGGTACCTTTTATTTGGTACATGTGGGCGAGTGGATCTTCGCGGTGTACCTTGGGCCTATGGGGATCTTCTCAAAGCATTCCCAATTTACGGATTCAGAACTCTCTGACTGATTGGACTCTGTGGTGGTGAAACTTCATTTTTTGGTATAGGATTTTCAACCTGGGGCTGCACACCTTGCTCTTCAATTTTCTGATTACTACCACATTCCACGATCCTACCACCCGATACATCCTCTGGCCCAAAGTAGTTTGGCTCTTCTTGCTCAGACATATGTGTGTTCTTGTCCTTGTACATGACCTTCTCGTTGAAGACAACATCTCTACTCCTGATCATCTTCCGGTTTTGGTCATTCCAAAGTTTATAACCAAACTCGTCTTCACCATAACCTACCAAAGTGCACTTTACTGATTTGGGGTCCAATTTGCTCCTTGAATGATCACCTACATGTACATAAGAAACACAAAACACCTTTAAATGAGAAAGTTTTATCTCTTTCCTAGTCCAGATCTCTTCTGGTATAACGAAGTCCAAAGGCTTTGATGGTCCTCTATTGATCAAGTATGCTGCTGTATTGACTGCTTCTGCCAAGAACTGTTTCCGCAACCCAGATTGTAGGCGTATGCTTCTGGCTCTCTCAGTCAATGTCCTGTTCATCCGTTCTGCTATACCATTCTGCTGCGGCGTTCCAGGAACCGTCTTTATGAGCTTTATCCCACTCTGGTAGCAAAACTTCTTGAACTCGTTATCTTCATATTCTCCACCATTATCTGAACGCAGCTTCTTGATCTTCAAACCTGTCTCATTCTCAACCATAGCTTTCCACTTCTTGAAAGCCTCAAACACATCAGACTTGTGTCGTAAGAAGTAAACCCATACCTTTCTGGAATGATCGTCGATGAATGTGACGAAATACTGTTTACCCCCGTTTGATGAGACTGGAGCTGGACCCCAAACATCGGTGTGCACTAGTTCCAGCTTCTCTTTTGCCGGTGCTCTTCCGGTCCTTTTGAAGCTTACTCGCTTCTGTTTTTCAAGAATGCAGCTTTCACATAAATCAATCGGATTTTAACTCTGGCAGTTTACCTCTCGAATACAGACACTTCAGCCCTTGACTACTCATGTGCCCAAACCTTTGTTGTCACAGATTTGGATCCTCTCTACTTTCCGCCACTGCGGCCGAACCATACCCATCGGTAGTCGTGTAAAGAGACCCATTCTTAGTTCCTCGAGCGACTATCATAACTCATTCCGAGATCTTCCATTTATCACCCGTGAAAGTTGTCACATAACCGTCTGACGCTAACTGCCCTATAGAGATCAAGTTCTTCCTCAAGTCCGGTATGTACCTTACATTGTCGAGTTTCCAAACTGACCTATTCAGTTGAATCTTCACATCTCCCTTCCCGATAATGTCGCATGCTTGATCGTCACCAAGATACACCTTACCTAAATTTCCGGAGACGTAGTTCTCGAACAAATCCCTATGTGAGGTGGCATGGAATGACGCTCCTGAGTCCAACACCCAAGATTCCGTCTTACTTTCCAATGAGCAGATAAGGCAGTCATCTGACTCCTCTGAAATACAATTCACACCGCTCTTGCCATCGTCCTTCTTGGTGGACCTACATTCACTTGAGTAGTGACCCATCTTGCCACAATTCCAGCACTCAATGTCTTTCTTACTTCGTTGCTGATTACAAGAATTGTTGCCTTGATGATTTTTGGACTTGGATCTTCCTCTTGACTTTGATCTACCCCGTTGATTTCTGTTCCGATTCTTGTTTCTGCCTTCTCCACCTTCCATGTTTAGTGCTGAAGAAGATGCCCCTGATCCCTCTTCACGCATCCTGATCTCTTGGGTAATAATCATGTCTACGACCTGTTGGAATGCTAACCTTTCTTTTCTAAACGAGTTGGCAATTGATTGACATGTTGTACTCCAACTCTCCGGCATCTGGCCAAGAATTATGCCTGCCAACACCTCATCATCGAATACGATGGAAACCGAATTTAACCCATATGTTACCTCATTGAACACATTCAGGTGCTCTTTGAAACTTTGATTTTCTGACATCTTCAGATTCACTAGCTTCTTTATCAGATGGACCTTCCTTGCTGCTGAAGGTTGATCATATAAATTCGATAGGGCCTTCATGAGATCTGCCGCTGTCTCTTGACCATTGATGTTGAAGGCGACTGATTTTGACAAACTGAGTCGAATTGCTCCCAACGCTTTACGATCCAAAACCGTCCATTCTGCATCGGTCATATCTTTTGGCTTAAGTTGGACCACCCATTCTTCATCAGACACGCCCTTCGGCTTCTCTACTATCGGTAAATATAAGTCCTTCTGGTACAGATAATCTTCCATTTACATCTTCCAAAAGCTGAAATTCGTACCGTTGAATTTCTCTATCTTATATGTATCTTTCTCGGACCCCATTTCTCCCACTCAAACCTCGAACGACAGGCAATTTGAATTGATCAACGAAAAAATCAAACCGGGACGGAATCCGGCCGAAATCCGAAACTTTCCGTTTCAACGTAAAAAATACCGGATCTGGAAGATTTCACCATGCTGAGTTTGCTGGTGGTGTCGGTTTTCTCAGATTCGCGACGGATCGACGTAGATCTGACGATAACCGTTCGGTTCTTCAACACTTCGACGCCCGATTTGAAGACTTTCCAATGCTCGGTTGACGACGACCCAGAAGACAATCTTGAAGATCGTCACTTTCCGCTTCTTTTGGTGGTGGTGGTGTCGCTCAACTCGCCGGCGGCAACTGGGCGGCGAAACCACTCCTCTTCAACCTTCGTCGGCTGATTTGACCACTTTCCGGTGATCGTTTGACGACGGCCCAGAAGAGAAACTTGTAGATCGGATCTCTCTGATCCTAATGGTGTGAAGGGTGACAACTCACTCTCCGGGCCGACGGCGGCTTCTTCGGCGGGTGCTGCTCCGGCGGGTGCTGCTCCGGCGGTGCTGCTGCTGTTCCGACTCCTGGAACCTTGTGCTGGAGAATCCTCAACTCTGAATCCTACCCTAGTATGCCCTAAGCCTTAAAACCTAGGCTTTGATACCAGTTGTGATTTTATCGGCTTAGGGAATATACACAATCAAACACACAAAAAAGAAGAAAATAAAAGACACGATATTTAATATGGTTCAGCGTAAGCCTACGTCCATGGAGCGCACATGCACTCAACTTCTACTATGAAATCGGTGTTTACAATAGTGAAACAATATCTCTCTCCTTACGGTTCTCAATATTCTTTTCTCTCCTCCCTATGCAGCACACACATTACACATAAGAATTACAGGAGTATTTATAATAAAGTCTAGCCTAAAGCTAATAGGAATCTTTTTCCTAAATAAAACAATAAAACACTCCTAAATAGAATAGAGAACCAATTCTAAACATAATATGATTCAGGCTTCACAACCCAACATTTTTCCCAAAGATTTCTTTTATCTTCATCTCTTTTCCCTGAGATTTTCTTTCTCTCACTTAGTCACTTACATCCACTCAATGAATCCGGCTATGACTCGGATGAAGATGGTGTGGTTGTTGAATTTGGGTAGAGCTGGTGAGACTATGGAATTTGGATAGAAATTGTGTTTGAAAAAAAGAAAAAGACAGAATGGAATTTTTATTTTGTTGTTGATTGTTGAAAGGGTAAAGTTGGAATACAAAAGTTTCATTAAAAGAATATTGGCTTCTTGGTTCTCTTGGAAGAGCTTCTCGATGTGCCTTTGGCAAAATGGCTTTTAAATTGCGTAAGTTTTTTTCAAAATAATCCAAACATGTTGAAAGCTGTTTTTGGGCTCTAGAAGAGCTCTAATCTTTTCAAAAGTTAAGTCCTACATCTATTTATCCATGGATCAATCTAAAGTGAATAACAAAGCTTATAGTAATCAAATCTGTTTTATCTTAGCTGAGTTGCAAATTAACTCCTTATAAGTTGTGAAAAATAGAATTAGATTGACTTTGGGGAGGCGAAGCCCTAGCTAATCAGTTTTGATGCGCCACGCTTAAGTATCACATGGTCGAGCCAAGCTCCGACGTTTTATTATTTAAAGTTTAAACTCTTTGAAATTGAAAGTCAACCCAAGGGTCAATATTAATGTTGATGAAATCACTGGTGATTAACTTAAAATTTCACATAATCAAATGCTTTCTTATTTCATTAAATTTCCCATTTCATGCATGCAGGACAATCCGTACCATTATATTTTTCACAATTAACACAAGCAAGTACTAGACACTAAACAGAAACCAGAAATTACATAAAGCAGAAGCTAGCTTACTAATTAATAAGGGTAAACTTCAATGAGAGATCTTAAACCTAAAATATTATGATTATGATATCTCCAAGATTTGGTCAACTAATCATCCCTAAGATCATAGCTATTAACTACAAGATTATAGTTGTTAAATATTTGTATAATTGTAATTCTATTAGTTAGCCTCCTTTTTAGTTTCTTTCTTTCTATAATGTACAGTTTGTATCCATATATACGGGGCTTGACCCCAAGTGTAAAATTACTTCTTTAGTAATTGTCGTATGTAAATTTTATCAGATGTACATGTCATTGACAAAGAGGATAAAATTGACAGGTGGACATCCGAATAGACATTCGGAAAATATCCCGCAAGGTATCACCAAAGAAGAGGAACCCGAGTAAATATAAAAACAAGTATTGAGCAAAACCTACTCGGGATCAATTGACGTCGTATTCTACTCGGGATCAGTTAACGTCACTCGGGGTTAGCTGACGTCATGTTCTACTCGGGATAAGATGACGTTATTCGGGACCAGCTAACAACATGTTCTACTCGGGATAAACATGAAGAAACCCGAATAAAGAAGCCCAACACATAACTCACTCACGAACCAAGAATCATGTTAAAATACACAAGGATATCCACGTCAAAAAAGAATTCCAAGATGAATAGAATACCAAACAGGAAAAAGGTTCCAAATCAGGCAACGATTTTATTTATTCAAAAAGACTACGCATTAATAAGGAAATAAGTCCTAATTGGACTATATCACTAGAGTCTCATTCGATCTCTATACTCCAAAATAGGAAAGAAGACATACTACTCCAAACAAGTAACCAAATCATAATTAAATACAAGAATCTTTCATTACTTGTACAAAAATGATTAGGGTTCTATGTACATATAAATAGACTCATAATCTCGTCATAAAGAATATATAGCAATATTCAGAGAGAAAGAAGAGAGATCGAGGGTTGTAATCTTTATTTCGATAATGGATTTTGGCTCTGTTGTTTATTCAACCACCCGTTGACGTTTCTCCAGTCATCGGAGTTTTACCACGTAAAACTTGTGTCTAATTACTTTCCTTCTTTTTCTCTTTGTGATCACAACTAAAATCCAATCTTGTTGACTTCTTCATACATCCATAAATCGATGTCAACAATTGGCGCTAGAATGAGGGGCTTGAACCTTCGATTTGATTAAAAGTAATGGCGGGAAGCAGAAACAGTTATGGGGATATCCAAAAACCTCCAGATAATGTCCATATTGGCAGTAGTTCACGAGATCTCACCACAACCACAGAGAACCAACCAATATCTCTGGCATGGATCCAACAAATCCCTCCGACCAGCGAAGACCTGACACGACTTTTCCATGAGGCACTACAACAGCTGGTGGCGGAGGCGGTAAAAGATGGAGTTGATCTACTAGCTGTAGAAGAAACACGACCTCCTAATACTCCACTTACAAGGCTTTGCTCGGTTATAGTTAGTCCAGAACCAAATGCACCAGAAACTAAAAGGAACTCCGTTCCAATTAGTCAGGCTGGACTTGAAACATCCGAAGAGGAGCAACCACCCCAAAGGCAGAGCCATGATCAGATAGCCCATAATAGACACCGCAAGCATGACCGACACAGGGATCGGTCGTCATTAAAGGACAGTGATCAGCACCATGGTAAGCGCCGTCACGAAATTGTACGCCTGCAAGGATCAACCAGTGAGACTCGGTAACAAAGTGAAATGGAGCTTTAAAAAGGCATGACAGTCACTCGGCAGTTTAACCATCAGGGAGATCCGATGGGAGATATAGACGTCGTGATTCAGAGCCTGACTCGAGAGGTTGAAAACAATAGGCGTCAAATGGACGCATTGGTTAGACGTTATAGGTACAATGATTTGTCCGACGACGATTCTGATAGTCCATTCACTAGACACATCCTGCGAACCCCATTCCCATAAAGATTCAGGATGCCGCACGTGGAACAGTTCAAGAAGGATACGGATCCTAAAGAACACGTCAGACGGTATAAAAGTGATATGGCTCAGTATGCCCACAACGACCACTTACTATGCCTCAACTTTCCACCAACTCTAGGAGACACAGGCTCAAGATGGTTCGGGAGGTTGCCCCCAGCAAGCATCGAAAGTTTCAGTGAACTAAGCAGAAGTTTTTCAAGACAATTTATAGGCAAAGTTCATAGGAAAAAAATTAGTGGCCTACCTTTCTCAACTGAAACAAGGGAAAGATGAGTCGTTGAAAAAATACTTAGGGAGATTCGGCCAGGCAGTATCAGAAATCGACAGTGCAAATGATGAAGCAATAATTGCTGCATTCATAAACAATTTACAGAATGGACGACTATCTTCTGACTTGAGAAGGGCCCGTCTAATCAGATATGCAGATATGAAGGACATAGCGGGAGGATATGCACTGGCCAAAGAAGAAGAGTTAGCCACGGGAGGATGCTACATGCACAAAGGAAAACCCGAAAAGGATGTCGAGTCAAAGGTATAGAACCAAAAGGGAAAACAAAAAGGAAACGGCAAAGAAAAAAGCAAGGACAGAGGAAGCGGGTGTAATGCTGACCAGACCACGGAGAAATTCTAAGGAAAATACGCAAACTACACCCCTCTCCGAAAAAAACAGGAAGAAATCTTGGTCATACTGGAAGAAAAGAATCTGGTAAAAATGCCACACCAACAGTCTCAGTTTGCTCGGCGAGATACAACCAAATACTACATATTCCATAAAGAAACCGGTCATGAGACTTCTAAGTGTTACCAGCTTAGAGATTACATAGAAACCCTCATTCGGGAAGGACAATTGCAGGATATAATCTTAAAAAGAGATGAGAGGCCAGAAACAAAGAAAGAGACCAGAGCCAATCACAGCTCCGGTCGAAACCAAAGGGCCAGCCCCGAGGCCAATGAAGTAATACAAACAATCTTTAGAGGACCATTAACTGGAAGAAGTAACCGAAAGCGAACACGGGAAATCAGAGAAGCGGTGGAGGCAAGACACAACTTTGACATGAACTCTGTCGAACCAGATCCGAAAAGGGTAAAGGAAGGATGGGACCCAATAATATTCACAGAAGCTGACTCGCATAGGGTCGATGTTTGTCCAAACGATGCCCTGGTCATAAGTTCCCGAATTGGACACAAGAAAGTCAAGAGAATCTTAATAGACAATGAAAGTTCGACAGATATTCTCAATGTAGCTGTCTACGATCAACTCAGGTTTGACCGAAAGGATTTACAACCTTTTCATACCCCACTCAGAGGATTCGGGGGAGTTGAGGTCAAGGCTTTCGGGATGGTAAAATTACCCATAAAAATTGGAGTGGAAATGTGTCAAAGAACAATTTTACTCGATTTCGTAGTGGTAGACTTAGATAATTGGTCATATAACGCATTGTTAGGTCGATCATTCTTGAATAAAACAAAGGCTGTAACAACTACTTACGCGTTAATGGTCAAATTCCTGACTGAACAAGGGGTCGAAGTAGTCAAGGGATCCCAAGAGATGGCCTGAAGGGATAATCTGTCGGTTTACAAAGATAGAAACGATGGTGAACAAGTATGCACCATAACACAGCCAAGTCAGAATAAAGAGTCACTATCATTCGAATTTGATCCAAGGGAAGAACCAAATGAGTCTAAAAATAAACCGATCGAAGAATTAATCTTGAAAGAAGATGAACCAGTTAAGAAGATCAAGATCGGGGCCAATTTAGCAGGGAAAGTTAAGCAAAGCCTCACTAATCTGCTTAAAAAATACACGGATGTGTTCGTTTGAAGAAATGAAGACTTGGTCGGGATAGATGCTCGAATAATATCTCACCATCTCGCGGTAGACCCGAATGTAAAACCAGTATACAAAAGATATAGTCTTTCAATCTCGAAAGAAGCCAGGTAATCAAGCAGGAAGTGGAAAAGTTACTCGTTGTAGGGTCAATTAGAGAGATTAGCTATTCTCAATGGGTAGCTAATGTGGTCCTAGTCCAAAAGAAAAATGGTCAGTGGAGAATGTGCGTAGATTTCACAGATTTGAATAAAGCATGCCCAAAAGACAGTTTCTCACTGCCGAGGATAGACCAATTGGTTGATGCTACTTTAGGTCACAAATTACTCAGTTTCATGGACACCTACTCAAGATATAACCAAATCCAGATGAACAAGGCTGACAATGAAAAAATAGCATTCACAACAGATCAGGGCTTATACTGTTACACAGTAATGCCCTTCGGATTAAAAAAAGCAGGGGCAACATACCAAAGGCTGGTCAACAGAATCTTCGCACGACAAATAGAAAGAAACATGGAAGTCTACATAGATGACATGCTGACCAAGAGCATCTCGACAGACAGACATACTTCAGACCTGCTAGAGACGTTCGATGTTTTGAGGAGATACCAAATGAAGCTGAATCCGAACAAGTGCTTATTCCGAGTTCCTTCAGGAAGGTTCCTAGGCTTTCAAGTTCACCAAAAGGGAATCGAAGTAAATCCTGAAAAGATCCAAGCCCTACAGAAAATGACCTCACCAAGGACGCTAAAAGAAGTACAGCGCTTAACAAGATGATTAGCTTCCTTGGATAGATTCATCTCAAAGGCCACAGACAGATGTGCTCCCTTTTTTAAAGTGATTAAAAAAGGAAAAGGAATCGAATGGAACGAAGAATGCGAGCAGACATTCTTAAAAATCAAAGAGTACCTAGGGCAAGCTTCCATCCTTTCGAAATCGAAAATAGGAGAGATACTCCACTTATACTTATCAATTATAGAATTAGCAGCAATCTCAATTCTAGTCAGAATAGAAGGAGGAGTACAGAGGCCACTGTACTATACCAGCAAGGCACTTCTGCCAGCCGAAACCAGGTACTCGCAGGCAGAAAAAATGGTCATAGCATTGGATTTAGCAGCAAGGAAGCTAAGACCATACTTTCTGGCTCATACAATGCAGGTTCACACCGATTGCCCACTCAAGCAAATTTTACAGAAGCCAAAAATTTTAGGAAGACTAACCAAATGGGCAATCAAGCTAAGTGAATTTGATATTCAGTATGTCCCCAGTACATCTCTCAAAGGACAAGCAGTGGCAGATTTTATAGTAGAATTCATAAAACCAAACCTGGAAGCAAAAAAAAATGTTGGGCAAAAGTTTCTCATGGAAATTATATGTCGATGGGTCTTTAAACACTCACGGCAGCGGGGCAGGGATCGTAGTATGCACCCCGGGAGAAGTTGATGTTGACTGTGCCATGAGATTTGACTTCAAAGCAACAAACAATCAAGCCGAGTACGATGCGCTATTAGTTGGACTCAGAGTCTGCATAGCCCTTGGAGCAGATAAGGTCGAGATATTCAGCGACTCACAAGTAGTCGTTAACCAAGTCCTGGACGAATACCAAGCCAGAGATGAAGGCATGATAACTTATTGTGACATAGCAAGACAGCTCCTTCAGAAATTCAAAGAATATAAGATTGCCCAGATCCCCAGGGAGGAGAATGAAAAGGCAGATGCCTTGTCCAAACTAGCATCAGCAACTACCACAATCAGGCCAAAAACTATTCCGATCGCACATCTCCTCAAACCGAGCACAACTAAGCCAAAAAACTTTGAAATCTCAGAAATCCAAACATCGACAAAAGGTTGGATGGCTCAGCTAAAAAGGTTCCTGGAAGAAGGCATGCTCCCGGATGATCCCTTACAAGCCAAACGTATCAGGTATAAGTCAGCAAGATACACATTGATTGGAGGAGAACTACAGAGAAGGGGGTTTTCCCGAACACTCCAAATATGTGTATTAGAGGAAGATGCATGTCAGATATTACAAGAAATCCACGGGGGAGTTTGTGGAAACCATACTGGGGGTAAAAGTTTAGCACACAAGGTACTCAGGTAAAATTATTTTTGGCCCACTTTATTCTCAGATGTACATCGATGTTCGGAGAGCTACAATACTTGCCAAATGATTGCCAATGATATCTAACAACCCCCTGAACAACTTAGAAACCTTACGTCCCCATGACCATTTTCCATGTGGGGCTTGGATTTAATTGGCCTAATGCCAGCAAGGACAGGGGTTGGAGCGAAGCATGCAATAGTAGTCGTTGACTATTTCACGAAGTAGGCAGAAGCTGAAGCCTTAGTGCATATCATAGAAGCTAATACCATAAATTTAGTGAAGAAAAATATACTCTAAAGGTTTGGAGTCCCAAACACTATCATCACTGACAACGACACTCAATTCGACAATCTGAAATTCAGACAGGTGTGCAAAGAGTACCAAATTGCCAATTATTATGCCACACATGCCCACCCTCAAACAAACGGGCAAGCTGAAGCAGTAAACAAAATCATCAAGCATACACTCAAAGCAAACCTAAATGCCAAGAAAGAAAGTTGGGTTGAAAAACTTCCTAAAGTATTATGGGCATATCGGACGACAACAAGAACTTCAACATGAGAGACTCCATTCACTTTAGCAAATGGAATAGAATTTGTTATCCCCATAAAAACATCATATGCATCACCCAGGGTCAGCCTTTATAATGAAGATCAGAATATTGATATGCTGTTACAAAGTCTAGATAAGCTAGAATAGAAAAGGGAGAAGTATCGAATACGAAATATGGCATATCAATAATGAGTAGCTCGCCACTACAACTCTCATGTTTGAGTTAGGAAATTTCAACTAGGAGACTTGGTACTCAAAAAAGTGTCGCTGAATACAAAAAAGAGAGCTGCAGGTTCCTTGGCTGACAAGTGGGAAGGCTCGTACAAAATTGAAGGAGTAGCTGGTCATGGAGCATATTGAATCGCACTACCAGATGGAGGGGTCTTACCCCGACCATGCAACGCCCAATGCCTGAAGATTTTCTATCCTTAAAATTTTGTTTCCTTTTTAGTTAGGACAATTTTAGTCAGGACAATTTTAGTCAGATCAATTATTAGCTTTGGAATTTAAATCATTGTTGGCTTTACAGTTATAAATAAAAATCAAACTCGGGATTTCCCAAAAAATAAAGCATATGGTAATAAGAACATATGAAAGACGAGCATGATAATAAGAACATGTAAATAGAATACTCGGGGACCATATGATCATGGTGAGCCTTGATGTAATGTTTGGGTAATAACCCGAGTACGAAATACGGGTAAATCTACTCGTTTGTTTCAAGATGGCTCGGTTAACATAAGCCAGTTTAAATAGATACTTGGCGTTGAAAGTAACTCTGGGTAACGAAACCAAGTTTGATAAGATACTCGGTGAAGTTACTCGGACGAAAATAGCCAGTTTAATAAGATACTTGGCACATAAAAAATTGCATTATCCAGTTTAATAAGATACTTGGTATAAAGATTGCATTAGCCAGTTTAATAAGATACTATACACAGATTGCAGTAGCCAGTGTAAGATCTAGCAGTGATTGCGTTAGCCAGTTCAGTAAGATACTCGGCATTAGAAGCAACTCTAAATAATAAGACAAGTTAGATAAGATACTCGGTATTCGGTACTCGGTGAAATTTCTTGAGTCAATGAATGAAACCACCTGAGGAACCTCATAAGGACGAGCAGGAGAATTGACTGCTTTCCGTTTCTCAGCCCGAGAACGGTGGAAACCAAGATCAGCTGAAGGGTCTTCTTGTTCATCATCCCGGAAGGACTCAAAAAGGCCAAGATCTATATTTACTTGTCCTTCAGAGGTTTTATCTCCATCCTCGGCAATCAACGGCTTTGTAGGAACCTCAACCGGGGAGCTCGACTCACCGGGCCCCTCACCAAGACCATCACTTTGCCTTACCCCGTCTTCAGACAATTTATGAGTGTGGTCAGCTGGGCCGCTCGGACCACTAGATTCCCCTATGGTTGACTGGATGACTTCCTCGAGGACGTACTCTGGGATCCCTGCTTCATCCTCTTCAGTTTCATCATCCGACTCAGATGGGGCGATACCTTCCTTGCTTTGACGATGAGCCTTTTTTTAGCTCGCCTAAAGGATTGATTTCACCTGGCGAGCTTGGTTGTCGCAGACGATGTCCGAGTCATACACTTAAAAAAAGATGATGATAAAAAGAATCACGTCAGAATATAAAAAAGCAACATTTAAAAAAAAGGGTAGGAAGATCACTTACATCGCCTACGGTAGCCCGAAATCCTGCTAAATAAGCCAAGATCTATCATCTTCTTCTCATTGAAAAGATAAGACCTGCTCATTTTTTTCAGAGTGTGAACTGTAGGTCGAGCAAGTCTGGTTAGCTTAGTATCATAAAATTCAAGTTTTTTCTTGTTCCATACATCAGGGGAACAGAAAAAACGGGGAAATTTTAGCACCGTCCTAGTCTCCCCAGTCGAAAGAGTAACTTCAAGTCCAAAGTTCCCTCCGATGAAAAACCAACTATTTTTCCAGTACTTGTTGGACAAAGGGAATCCCCATACAAAGCCCCTCTTTTTGGAATCATCGGAGGTGTCAACTCCCCGATTCACTTTTGTCCCCTCAGGGACCCAGCAATCTGGCGGATTAGACATGAGAAATAAGTCCCTGTCCGACCAGATTACCTTAGTGTGTAGAAATGCCTGATTTTACTCGGGAATGGTGACGACAGGTTCATCCGGCTCCACATATGCCACATGCACATCAAAATCTTGTAGATGTTCGGGGCCAGTTGGGCTAGAGCGATCCCTGCTTCAGCCAGAAACCAGACAATAAACGACTGAAGAGGAAGAGTGACGCCGTAACAAAGCATGAACCCATAGATTGCCACCATACTCTGGGGAGGGTTCCATATGGCTCTATCACAGGTAGGAGACAGAGTAACTGAGCCATCCAAGTCAAATCGAGCACGATATTTCCTGATCTCATCTCCCCCGACCACATTCGGCTCGGCGTCATATCCACTTGGGCAATCGACAGAAAAAGAGAGACGAGATTTTCTTAACTCCTCTTCAACGTCCTTCTTATCAATAATCTGTTCCCTGATCTGGATGCTGCCCGAGTTGTGCTTATGGACTTCACTTTTACTTTGATGTTTCCCCATCCTCGATCGAAGAGGTACCCTGTGATCAGAAATGACAGATTCAGAACTAGATTCTAAAACGGGCATCAGGGTAAAGCCCAAAAACGTCAACATCTAAAAAAAAGGTTAATCAGGGGGGATTTCCCCCAATAATCTACGAGCATAAGAAACCAGTTGAAAATCTCCTCGATCAAACGCTTCGAGAGCTATAGTAAATAGTCGACGACAGGAAGATGGATCCATTAAAACTAACCTTGAGTGAAGAAACCAGTTGTAAAAACTTTAATGAAGAATAGAGATTTTCTGCACAAAGAAATCTGGGTTGGAAAATTTCTGGAGTCTCTGAGAATAAACTAGGGCAACTCCGTTCAGCAGAGCATTTAAAGGGATAATAGCACAAAACCCTAGGATCACAAGAAGCGGGAAAAATCAAAGATAGACTTGATGACGTAGACAACGCACTAGGGAACGCGTAGGTCGTTTATCATAAATGGCATCGAGAAATGAAGCGGTAGAGAACACATGTTAAGAAAAGAACTGACGAAGACCGTCAGACTCCAAAACATCGCAATCATTGAAATTTCACCTGAGGAGGCAAATTGAATTTACATGGTCACCATTAAGACATATCATTATGACAAGATATTTACTCTAGCGTCAATGAGACAAAAAATTGAAGAGTTGATTAAAGTACTTTTGCCCGAAACGAAACCCTGTTCGGTAAAAATATTTTAAGGGGGTATTGTAGTATGTAAATTTTATCAGATGTACACGTCATTGACAAAGAGGATAAAATTGATAGGTGGACATCCGAATAGACATTCAGAAAATATCCCGTAAGAGATCAGCAAAGAAGAGGAACCCGAGTAAATATAAAAATAAGTATTGAACAAAACCTAATTGGGATCAATTGACGTCGTATTCTACTCGGGATCAGTTAACGTCGCTCGAGGTTTGCTGACGTCATGTTCTACTCAGGATAAGATGACGTCATTCGGGACCAGCTAACATCATGTTATACTCGGGACAAACATGAAGAAACCCGAATAAAAAAGCCTAGCACATAACTCGCACACGAACCAAGAATCATGTTAAAATACATAAAGATATCCGCGTCAAATAAGAATTCCAAGATGAATATAATACCAAACAAGAAAAAGGTTCCAAATCAAGCAACGATTTAATTTCTTCAAAAAGACTAAGCATTAATAAGGAAATAAGTCCTAACTGGACTATATCACTAGAGTCCCATTCGTTCTCTATACAAATATCCAAAATCGGAAAGAAGACAGACTACTTCAAACAAGTAACCAAATCATACTTAAATACATAAATCTTTCATTACTTGTACGAAAAGGATTATGGTTCTATGTATATATAAATAGACTCATAATCTCTTCATAAAGAATATATAGCAATATATAGAGAGAAAGAAGAGAGATAGAGGGTTGTAATCTTTATTTCGATAATGGATTTTGGCTCGGTTAATTATTCAATCACCCATGGACGTTTCTCCGGTCATCGGAGTTTTACCACGTAAAACTTGTGTCTAATTACTCTCCTTCTCTTTCTCTTTCTCTTTGTGATCACAGCTAAAATCCAATCTTGTTGACTTCTTCATACATCTAGAAATTGACGTCAACAGTAATCATCAAATTCTTGATCCAATTTGGTATCAGAGCAGTATGTTGATTACATAAGTTCTTATACGGACTCAAACAAGCATCTCGTCAATGGTTCTCTAAGTTCTCTAATGCTTTTATTTCAGCTGGTTTTTCTCAATCCAATGTAGATTATTCACTTTTTATAAAGTCTACCGTTGATGATTTTACTGTTATCCTTGTCTATGTTGATGATTTGTTGATAACAGGATCAAACCCAGTTGCTATTTTAGCTTTTAAAAAATTCCTGCATTCTCACATCAAGCTTAAAGATCTGGGTCCGCTTACTTATTTCTTAGGCTTGGAAATTGCTTGCAGCTCCTCTGGTATTTCTGTTTGCCAAAGAAAGTATGCTCTTGAAATCATTTCAGATGATGGCCTCCTTGGTTCCAAACCAGTACCCTTTCCGATGGATACCACCACCAAACTTTCTGTTGATTCAGAAGAATTGTTGCACGATGCTACACCATATCGTCGCCTCATTGGTTGATTGCTCTACCTTACAATAACAAGGCCGGACATATTATTTTTTGTCAATCTTTTAAGTCAATTCATGAGTGCACTTCGTCAGCCTAATCTTGTTGCAGCTCAAAGAATTCTTCGTTAGCTAAAGGGCAGTCCAGGACAAGGAATTTTCTTTTATGCTTCTTCCTCTCTTGCTTTACAGATTTATTGCAATTTAGATTGGGCATCTTGTCCTACCAGTCGTAGATCTACTTCAGGCTGTTGTTCTCTCCTCGGCTTCTCACCAATTTCTTGGAAGACTAAGAAACAGTCTGTGGTCTCTCGCTCTTCAACGGTAGCTGAATATCGTTCTATGGCTTCTGTTGTTGCTGAAGTAGTTTGGTTGCGCCAGCTTATCACAGATCTAAGTGTGTCACAGCTTCTTCCAACCACAATATATTGGGTAATCAAGATGCTCTTCATATCGCAGATAATCCTGTTTTTCATGAAAGGATAAAACACATAGAAATAGATTGCCACTTTATTCGTGAAAAACTTCAATCTCATTTCATTCAGACTAAATACGTCTCCATTGTTCACCAATTAGCAGATATGTTCACAAAGGCACTTGGTCAAGCCCCTTTCAAGTTTTTGTTATCCAGGTTAGGATTCATTGACATTCATCGTCCAACTTGAGAGGGAGTATTATGATTATGATATCTCCAAGATTTGGTCAACTAATCATCCCCAAGATCATAGCTATTAACTACAAGATTATAGTTGTTAAATATTTATATAATTGTAATTCTATTAGTTAGCCTCTTTTTTAGTTTCTTTCCTTCTATAATGTACAGCTTGTATCTATATATACAGGGCTTGACCCCAAGTGTAGAATTACTTCTTTAGTAATCATCAAATTCTTGATTCAATTTGGTATCAGAGCAGTATGTCGATTACATAAGTCCTTATACGGACTCAAACAATCATCTCGTCAATGATTCTCTAAGTTCTCAAATGCTCTTATTTTAGCTGGTTTTTCTCAATCCAAGGCAGATTATTCACTTTTTATAAAGTCTATTGTTGATGATTTCACTGTTATCCTTGTCTATGTTGATGATTTGTTGATAACAGGATCAAACCCAGTTGCTATTTCAGCTTTAAAAAAATTCCTACATTCTCAGTTCAAGCTTAAAGATCTGGGTCCGCTTACTTATTTCTTAGGCTTGGAAATTGCTCACAGTTCCTCTGGTATTTCTGTTTGCCAAAGAAAGTATGCTCTTGAAATCATTTCAGATGCTGGCCACCTTGGTTCCAAATCAGTACCCTTTCTGATGGATACCACTACCAAACTTTCTGTTGATTCAGGAGAATTGTTGCACGATGCTACACCAACATCATATCGTCACCTCATTGGTCGATTGCTCTACCTTACAATAACAAGGCCAGATATATTATTTTCTATCAATCATTTAAGTCAATTCATGAGTGCACCTCGTCAGCCTCATCTTGCTGCAGCTCATAGAATTCTTCGTTACCTAAAGGGCAGTCCAGAACAAGGAATTTTCTTTTATGCTTCTTCCTCTCTTGCTTTACAGATTTATTACAATTCAGATTGGACATCTTGTCCTACCAGTCGTAGATCTACTTTAGGCTATTGTTCTCTCCTCGGCTCCTCACCAATTTCTTGGAAGTCTAAGAAACAGTCTGTGGTCTCTCGCTCTTCAATGGTAGCTGAATATCGTTCTATGGCTTCTGTTGTTGATGAAGTAGTTTGGTTGCGCCAGCTTCTCACATATCTTGGTGTGTCACAGCTTCTTCCAGCCACAGTATATTGTGATAATCAAGCTGCTCTTCATATCGCAGATAATCCTGTTTTTCATGAAAGAACAAAACACAGAAATAGATTGCCACTTTATTCGTGAAAAACTTCAATCTCATGTCATTTAGACTAAATATGTCTCCACTGGTCACCAATTAACAGATATGTTCACAAAGGCTCTTGGTCAAGCCTATTTCAAGTTTTTGTTATCCAAGTTGGGATTCATTGACATTCATCGTCCAACTTGAGGGGGAGTATTATGATTATGATATCTCCAAGATTTGGTCAACTAATCATCTCCAAGATCATAGCTATTAACTACAATATTATAGTTGTTAAATATTTGTATAATTGTAATTCTATTAGTTAGCTTCCTTTTTAGTTTCTTTCCTTCTATAATGTACAGCTTGTATCCATATATACAGGGCTTGACCCCAAGTGTAAAATTACTTCTTTATTAATCATCAAATTATTGATTCAATTTAAAATGGATGTAATTTTATAGTCAAGTGAACCAGCCTCCTGAAAACGCTTGGCCCAATCTTTCTCATCGCAATCTTTGCCAGTGTCCAACACCATCATCAACATGAAAAAGAGCTGTGTTTGGATGCACTCCTCATTTCCTTTGTTGTTCTCCATCATCATGTCTATTATAATCACTTTTCCTGTCTTGCCGTCGTTGCTAGTAATTGCTTCCTTGCATTTCTAGTAGTAGTCCAAATATTTAAGAGACATGTTTGTAATTTTGAGGATTTAATAACTCTAAATCATTTGCTATAAAACCAAGACCGTATCCTGCTTTTATTTGTTTGTACGGCCAAGAGAGAAGAAAAACATAGTGTTCGTTCAAGAGAAAAAAAAAAGATAAAAAAGAAAAGAACATAAAATATAGAGAAAATAAGAAAATTTGGGTGCCTCTTCTTGTGATTACACTGTTTGAGATAGTTTGTTATGGTGAGATTTTATATTTTATTTTTATTTTATTTTTTTCTTTACTATTTCTAAGATGTGTTTGTTAGTATATCGATTATTGTTGATTACAGATTTATAGTGTAGATATTATTAGTAGTTTGGCACGTGTGTATAGCACTGTTCGAAATTATGCGTCTAGACACCAATTTGGCATCCGTTTAGATATTAGACGGTTATCGATCGTCCCGATTAGGATAAAATGGACCGTATTAGGCGACGGATAAAAAAGCGGACCATTTGGTCATTTTATCGGGAGGAAATGGTGAGATATGTCACATTTTTTATGTGTGTTGCAGTGATGTCACCACTTTAATAACTTAAGTTTAAAAGGCACCTATTATGGTGAACTACCCAAATTGCCCTTAAATAATCTATTTTTTAATCTCATTGTGTTTCCTTCTACACTTTGAAAACGATAACTCTTCTCTCTCTCCAAAAAACTTGTCTTTCTTCAGATTCTGCAGAAGAAGATAACCTATATTTGTGATCTTCGTTTATATATTTTTATATATTTCTGTGTGGTTAAACAATGTATTCATTCATTATGATTTGTTATCCAGCCTTTGTATGTATATGTATGAACATTTTATTTTTCAAAAGATCAAGTATTTTATTTTTGATAATAATGTTTAGTTAAATCGAGCATTTTTGTAGCCAAATCGAGCTTTTTTTTAATATGATTGAGCTTATTTTTGAAAGAATCAAGCATTTGTCAAAGGATCAAGAAATTTTTAAAGGACTGAGAATATTTTTCAAAGGATCGAGAATTTTTTTCAAATGATCGAGAAATTTTTTCAAATGATCGAGATTTTTTTCAAATGATCAAATCGAGAATATTTTTCAAAGGATCGAGATTTTTTTTCAAAGGATCGAGAATATTTTTTAAAGAATCGAGAATTTTTGTCAAATGATCGAGAAGATTTTTCAAAGGATCGATATATTTTTCGAAGGATCGATATTTTTTTCAAAGGATCGAGATTTTTTTTCAAAGGATCGAGATTTTTTTTCAAAGGATCGAGATTTTTTTTTAAAGGATCGAGAATTTTTTCAAAGGATCGAACATTTTTTTCAAAGGATCGAGATTTTTTTTAAATGATCGAATCGAGAATATTTTTCAAAGGATCGAGATTTTTTTTCAAATGATCGAGAATATTTTTTAAAGGATCGAGGATTTTTGTCAAGTGATCAAGAATATTTTTTAAAGGATCGAGATTTTTTTCAAATGATCGATATTTTTTTCAAAAGATCTAGATTTTTTTTCAAAATATCGAGAATATTATTCAAGGGATCGAGATTTTTTTCAAGGGATCGAGAAAATTATTCAAAGGATCGAGATTTTTTTCAAATGATCGATATTTTTTTTCAAAGAATCGGGAATATTTTTTAATGGATCGAGAATTTTTGTCAAATGATCGAGATTTTTTTTAAAGGATCGAGAATATTTTTCAAATGATCGAGATTTTTTATCAACGGATCGAGATTTTTTATCAAATAATCGAGATTTTTTATAAAGGATCGAGGATTTTTGTCAAAGGATCGAGAATTTTTTAAGTACTGACCACCGCGAGCTCGACCCCCGAATGCGTCTGCGTAGCGACTGAGTTTCAACAAAACTTTATCTCTCTATTTCATAATTCACTGTAAAAAAATGAATAAAAGACTCTGATGGAATAACTATTGGGGGCATTTTTGTCCATTCACTATAATAAGTGTCTTTTAAACATAAGTTATTAAAACAGTAATAGTGTTGAAACGTCACCTCTGAAAAATGCTATTTATCTTTTGAGCCCTTTTATCTGTTAATTTTACCGAATAATTAGTCTAGACGAAGTTAAAGATATTTATATTAAATATTGGTTTTATATATAAAAAATAATTAAAAATAAATAAATTAACAACCGTATAGATACTGTTTAGCTACCGTCTAGGCTCTATCTAAATGCTAGACACTGAACTACCCCCCGTATAGATATAATATAGGTTTATACAGATTCACGTAAATCTTTGTTTTATTTACTTTCTACAATATATTTATTTGTGGATTGGTTATGGTTTTGTTTGATTGGTAGCGGCGATTTTGTGCAACTAGTAATATTGGAAGGCTTAGATTTTTTTAGTAACAACTATAAAGTAGTAAGAGCTCTTATTGCAAATTGTCAAAAGGAAAAAAACAAAATTAGAATCTAAAGGTTTCTGTGAATCTTTGTGGGGTATAGAGAAATCTATAGATCAACCACCGCAATATAAAATATGATGCAAATAGTACAATTGATAATTAATTAAGACAACTAAGAACATTATTTTTGAGTTCTTATCGTATAATCTGATTAATTACTTGTGTTACTTCTCTTTCATGAAAACTCTAACCATCATCAATATAACCGTTTATTTTTAGACAATCAGTTGTACGATCTTTTTTTTATAATGATTCAATAAATATTTAAAATTGATTTTAATTTTTAATCTATTTAAAAAAAATGAAAAATAAAATTGAACACGTCATTCAAACGAAATGTGTTTAAACATAAGCATTGGAGACTAAATTTTAAATTGATTGTCTATCGAGTCCATATTTATACTAAATAGAAAATAAAACTCTTAATATTGTTATCATATCAATAATTATTACTATTCAAATCATTTTTATATTAAAAATACTCTAACAAAATCTCAAAAACTATATTTTACTTCTTTTTTAAAGTGCTTCTCTTAATTAATGTATAGTTTATTCTAATCTGAAAATGCACATTATGGCAATACACACAGACAACACAACTTGTGAACGTGTCTCTTTAAATTATATATTATATAAATTATTCTACCTAAAAATATTATAGATTCGAGTGGTGTATAATAATAATAAATAAATAAAAATTGTAAATTACATGTACCTGTGATATTGCATTGTTAAATATGACGAATACAACTGTTATGTAAACCTTTTTTTTTTCCAAGGGCATGTAGACAATCAAAATATCTCCGCGGTCTGACTCCTTTTATAAATTAATAATTAATTAAAATCATACGTCATAGTCTAGTTATAAGAAAATCTATAAAATGCAATAATTAATGCTGTCGTCGTTAGATTCTTCTCTTGATTCAAATCAAGAAAAGATCCTAGTGTCCAGTCTTGTCAAAAAAAACAAAAAACAATGGCACACTAACGTAAGATAAAAGTACATATCCATCTATTTATTTTATAGTGATGAAGATCGCAAGTTCGCACAACACACAAAATGGAAGCAAATCGAGTACAAATACATACAAAAATATAAATTTGCACACACAAATTCCAAAATAACACAGGGAAAAAAAAATAAAAAAAAACCTTGCTTGCCCAAATTAACCAAAACTAAAAGAAATCAAGGGTAGAGCTCAATGAGAGACCTTAGACCTAGTACAGGATTTATGTTGAAGTGGGAAAATCCAGCCTCTAAGAAGAGCTTCTTCCATTCTTCCACACTTCTTTCTTTGCCTGTGTTGAACAACCCCATCATCATGATGTCAAAGCATAGCTGTTTCTCCATTGTCTCTTTATCATCTTCTTTCTTGTTTTCTTCAATTACCATGTCTATAATTATCACCTTCCCTCCCTTCTCTCTGCTTGGTATCGCTTCTTTGCACCGCTTTAATATCTTAACACTCTCCTCGTCTCCCCAGTCGTGTATAATCCACTGTAATTTTATCATGTTTATATATATTGTCATAAGTAAGTAACCGTTAGATCTAAAAATTTAAACTATCATGAAAAAAAATACATTGTAATACTACTTTTACGTACCTTGAGTAAGACTGCATCAGCTGAAGGAATAGCTTCAAACATGTCCCCTCCAAGAAACTCCAAGATGTCAGTCGTTGTCGTCCCCTGCAATTTATCAACCACATGTGGGAGATCAAAAACAGTGCATTTTATGTCGGGAAAAGCTGCGGCAATGGCCTTGGCCACAGCGCCTGTGCCACCACCCACATCAACCAGGGACTTCAACCCCATGAAAACCTCTTTACAATCTTTGATCACAACATTTGAAATCACCTCAGAGTCAGTGTTCATTGCATCATAAAATAAGGTGTTTAGCTTTGGTTGTTGAGCTACACAATCCCAAAATGTTTTCCTATTTGCAGTCTCGAACAATGTGGGATCATCATTTTGGAACCAAGTGCTCATCAGATGAAAAGGGTCACTTAAAATTGGGTCAAGTATCAGATTCATAAATGGAGCTGCCTTCAAAGGCTTGTCTTTAAGGAGGAGCTTGGAAGCTGGTGTAAGAAAATACTCTTCTTTTTGCTCATAATTTTCGCTGGTTATTTGTTGCAGAGCAAAGAAGCCAGAATGAGCTAGAATGCGCATGAGGCGTCGAAGAGAATCGGCTTTGTTTGGGATGATGTTGAGGGCAGTGACTAGCTTGGAAAGAGTCATGGATTGGCCATGGTTGTGGATGAGATCTGGTATGCCTAGTTGAACTGCACATTTCAGAGCCATGGAGTTCAAGAAGTTGAATGTACAATTGTAAACTTGAGCTTGAGCTTCGAGTAGTTCGCAGCTGCTACCACTATCTTCATTAACCAGATCCATTTTTTTTTTTTTTTTATGATTCTTTAATCCTGATATTTCATGTAAACCTCATAATAGCTCTATATATAGTGGTTGATTGAGAAGAATTTGAGATTGTTTAATTGGGTGAACATGTACATAATTTTAACATCTATCGCCTGTCGGTGCTTTCCATATTAATCATTTAAATCATTATCCTCATCTTTCACATGTCAGTTGTCTATTGAAATCTATCTAAGATTGGGATAGTAAATTTATGATACTTACATATTACTGGTGTACGTGATAGATCGATTGGTTCCATTAAGTAAATATTATCAGCTTTGAGTTTTATGTATGCATTTAGGAAAGGAGTAAGAAATTCTAGTTTGGGGACCATTATATAAAATTAAAATTTTTTGAGTGCACTTATGAAAAGTATTTAGTATTTAACATATAATTTTATTTTATTTTTTAACGTTTTAAGAGAAATTTTAAGAAATATATATTGAGGCCGGGATGCCTCTGAATGTACATGTTGTATCACAAACCTCACACAAACGTTCCTCATTGGGATTGAAAACACGTCTACTTAGATAAAAGAAACCAAAACTTACACATGTATATAACAATCTCATGAGTAAATCGTATTTTAGTCTCCGTAGTTTGTCTTATTCTGCATTTAGTCCACGATTTTTTTAAATCGTAACTTCTGTAACAGAATCCGTTCAAATGACAGATTCTGACACGTCAGACGAATTAAATGACCGTAATACCCTTGAAGGTTGTTGATACTATTGAAAAGACTGTTTTACCCTATATTAAAAATTAAAAATTAAAAATTAAAAAACTAAAAATTAAAAACATATTTAATAAGATTAATAGTAATAATAAAAAATCCATACAAAATTCAATCTAGATTTCCTTGTTTAGTCTCTTCAACGTTCTCCCTCTCTCTGAAACCAAACTCAAACCCAAACCCATTCAAGTTTCAACTACAAACCCAAATCATTCATCATCGATTGGGTTCTAACCCAAACCAAACCGTCAAACCAAAATCCAGATTCATTATCATCAAGTCAAATCCATGGTCATCATCAAACAAAAATCCAGAGTCATCATTATCACGCCAAAATAAAATCCAGATTCAAGTAACAAACACAAGCACAAACACAAAAACATCACCAAATTCAAGTAAAATATCCAAATAAACCAAATCGATAGAATATTGACTTCATAAAAAAAATGTAAAGAGGTATATGTATATAAATGAAATATCAGAACAGATCCACGACATGTAAATTTAATAAAATCAAAATCATTGTAATCGATATAGCAATAATTTACATCACAAAAATCAACACAAAAAATTTTAATCAACAGAGGTAGTAGAGAAAGAGAGAGAGAGAAACCTAGTTCAGTTTCAAATATCGAATTTTGTAGAAGCAAATCTAACAAAGACAGATGTGCAGCGGTGGAGGTGGTGCTGGATTTGCAGCGGTGATGGCGAAGCGAAACCGGTTTCGTTGAAGGAGTTTCTGGATGTGGAGCAGAGATTCAGGGCCTCGGCGAAGCAACGCGACAACTGTAACGTACATGGACGACAGCGACGCGAAGCCGGATTCATTGGGGGAGTTTCTAGAAGTGGAGCAGAGGTTTAGAGCCTCGACGAAGCGACACGACAACGGCGATGTACAGGGACGGTAGCGAAGCGAAACTGGTTTTGAGGCGGCGATGGAGGAGCTGAAGGGTGTTGTGGTGGTGAGATCAGAGGGTGAGAAGAGAGATTTTCTTTATGTGGGATGATGATGAGGATGATTTAGGGTTTCTAGGATAGGGTTTGTGGGATGATGATGAAGATGAGGATGATTTAGGGTTGTTTTAAGTAACTTTTTTATTTTACTAAATCATTGACCCTCGTTGACTTGATAGAACCCTAACAGAATTGGACGGTAGGGACTACAATACGTATTATCAGAGAAATGATGGATTAAAAGTTATAATTTTAAAAAACCGTGGACTAAACACAGATTAAGATAAACTACGGAGACTAAAATACGATTTACCCACAACCTCACCACGTCATGTGAGATAGACCAATTAACAACTAACAACTAACAACTTAAGAAGAGACTCTTATTGCAAGTTGCTAAAAGAAACCTTTAATTGAATAAAGTCATATTGTAATAATCACATATATTTTCGTGAGGTATTGAGAACTATGTGGGATCATCATTGATTAAGGCATATATAAGCACATTATTTTTATGTATATATAAGAAAATCATTTACTAAATCATTCATCATTGAACACCTGCAATAAAAATATGATGCAAATAGTACAATTGATCATTAATTAAGGCATATATAAGCACATTATTTTTATGTTCTTTTGGTAATCTGATTAATTAATTACTTGTGTTACTTAACTTTCATGAAACTCTAACAATTACTCAAAAAATCAGATGAAAAATAATCAGAACTCAGAAGGATTTTTCATCTAAAGAATCATAGGGATTATATTTTACTTTCTTCATATAGCACTTCTCGTTACAAATATAGTTCATTCAAATTTAACAATGGATTCTGGTAGATTTTCTTCTTACATTTTCCCTTTCTTCTACATTTGCAGGTGGATATTCCTAATTTTTTGTTTTTTGAAAGTTGCTGGTGGATATTCTGGCGAGCATGCACAAGCAACACAACTTGAGAAGTGCTTTCTTTTTCTTTAAATATTTTTTTTTATTCTTTCATTTAATAACGTTTTTTGTTTTGTTGAAAGGATATATCTTACTTTTAATATAATAATGGTTTTTTTCTTTGACAAGCCTACCTTTAATAATGTTAAGAAAAAATGAAAAAAAAAATATAAGATATATATTAGATATGGGACATTTCCAAATAAATATATTCAACCAACGCACAAGCCACTGATATCGATATATCCGACCTTTAATAATGGTTTTTTGTTTTTTTTTGACAAACCTACCTTTAACCACCACCCCCCTCCCGACGTTTATCTTATTATTAAAACAAGGACAAGGTTTTGACCATATTAGCCGTTTCCCTCCTAAAATTAAAGAAACATTAAAAACGTCCATTCTATTACCTTGTCATCCAAAATCACAGTGAGACACGCCATTTTTCAGTCAAATTCCATCGTTTAGGTCTCGTAATTTCAGTTTTTACCATTTTAGGAAAGTTTCATTTTTAAGTCATTAGTTGACTTTGACAAGTCAAAATCGTCTGCCGTCAATTTTAGCTTGTTTAAGGTCGTTAGTATCATTTAATTCCGTAATTATCGTGATTTCACTATTTTTGTTAACTTTTACTATTTTTAGTAATTTTTATTATGTAATCTCGTTTCTTATCCAACAAGGATTCGTGTTAGAGTTTAATCATTTTAAATAAACTTGTGAGCCGAAAGACTCATTAACTTTTGATGAATTAAAATTCCAGAGTTCGTTCTCTTTATTTTCTGGTGGATTTCAGGTTAATACGAAGTATAGACGTCGGTCTTATTCCCTTTTGAGTTTTCTGTTGCGTCAACCTCCATCATCAACAACACCAAACCAAAACCTAGAAATCACCATCAATATCTTCAAATTCCCCATTTCTTTCACTCGATCAAACCCTGGCCGCCCATCTCAACAATATTCATATTCCATCTTCATCACACCATCCACATTTCTCAAACCCTAGCCACCCACAAACACTCCATCAACCACCACCCCCAAACCAAACAAAACACCCACTTTCAAACCCAAACCCAATCGGTGTCGGTGAGAGAGAGATCGAGAACGGAGAGAGAGAGAGAGAAAGAGAGAAAGAAGGCGTTAGTGATCATCGTCGTCGCCGCTCTTGTCAGTGCCAGTGTGTTCGAGCGCTGATCGGTATGGTGGCGGATGGTGGTGAGGTGTTCGGTTGATTTCGGTTTGATTTCAAATTGATTTCTGTTTGATTTTGGTTTGATTTTGAATTGAGTTTGTTTTGGCTTCAAATTTGATTTTCAGGTTTGATAGCGTTAATGATGATGACGATGAAGTAATGAATGGTGTTGGAGATTAAAATTTTGCTTTTGCATCTAATTTGATTTTTGGGTTTGATGTTGTTGATGATGATGGCGATGAAGTAATGAATGGTGTTGGAGATTAAAAAAAAATCCACATTTTTCAATTTTTTCATTTTTTTTTTAAATTTTTAAATTTTTAATTTCTGTTTTTAAAATTAAATAAAAAGTAAAAAAAGATATCTCCACCGTCCATCTTTTCTTAAAGATGGACGGTGAAGATCATTTTTTTAAATTATGTTTTTTTTAATATTTTTGTTTTATCTTTTTTTAATATTTTTTTATTTTCTTTATTTTTTTATTTAATAAATATTTTAAGGGTAAAATGGTAATTATATAGATCAAATGTAATATAAGGGGTATATAATACATTTAATGGATGGACAATTAAGTAGAAAGGGCATATAATACATTCTTTCAATTTGAGGGGGGAGACCGGCCAATATGACCAAATTCTGTTATCATCTTAACAATAAGGCAAAGGTCAGAAGGGAAAATGATATTTTCCCTTAATAATGTTAAGAGAAAATGAAAAAATATATATAAGATATGGGACATTTCCAAATAAATATATTCAACCAACAAGCCAATGATATCAATAGATCAAGATTGTTCAAATTCTTCTTAGCATTGGCTTATGTAGTTTGTGCTCTGGTTGTTGCTTTTGTGTTCCTCTTGCTTGTTTGTCCCCTTTTTATTTCGATTTGTGCTTTGGGGTTTCCTGGGCTCTTTGTTGCTGCTGCTGTTTTGCTATTTCTTTGTTGTTAGCTTTGTTTTTCTGGTGGACCTAGTGTGTGTTTCGCCTGTGTGTTTTCTGTCTGTGGCTTTTGTTGTGTTTTGTGTTGCGGGGTTGTGTTGTATGTATGCTGGGGATTTTCCCTGTTTTGCCTCTTTGGCTTTTATAAAGTTTAATCTTCTTCAAAACAAAAAAACAAAAAAATCTTCTCTGCATTGTTGTCAACACCCATCGTCCATGGATTATATAAAGAAAAACATGGTATTAATGGTTATGTTGCCTTTGCCACCATTGATTGCTAGCATGCATAGGTCAACTCATATGAAATGCCACCATCTCATTTCTCAACTTTCATATATTTAATATTTAAAAGTTTTACTTTAATTAGAAAAATAAAATTAAAGTCAGATCAAACCTTACCAAAAATAAAAAGAACAAGGAATTGATTTTGAAAACTTGATATGTCCTAGAACTTATGATATCTCTTTATATATATAGAGTGGATGATTTTGTGGGAACTAGAAAATGAGATTGTTTAAAGCTTACTTTTTTTTCCTTAGTTTTCACATGCTGTTAATTAGAAGTTCAATTAATAATTCTTTTATTATTTTCTTATATTAGCCCTCGCTATGGCTCCCCAGAAATTATTATGAGATTAATTACGGGCTCGTTTTGACGGTTGAAAAAGAGAAGTAAAAGTCTGATTTTTACACGTACAGTTTGGATAGTATATTCCACAACAACTTTTACATCTCTAACATTGTGTTTAGATTGATGAAATATGAAAGAAAAGAAATGATACGTTAATTCAAAGGATTTTTTTTTTTGAAGAGAAACATGAACAATAACCAGAACAAAACAAACGAGGTAGGTTGGGATCCAGCCAAAAACTCTCCTTAATAGAGGAGAGGGCTTTGGAAGCAAGGGCTTTGAAACTCTCCTTAACATTCTAAATTTATTTTCATTTCAGTATTTAGTAAATTCTTTACATTATTTTTTTATGAATAATGATTTGTTTTTATTACTCTATTTCTAGATATTATAGCCAAGAATGGCTTGAAGAGACTCCTGATCGTGTTGCTCCATACCAAGACCTTAAGATTGCAGTAGAAAGAAACAAATCTATTAAAAGATGTTTTACAAATGATATTGAGAGAAGAAAGGTCAATGAGGAGTATGCCGCTTTTACATAGTGCATTGGTCATTTTTCAGGTCATAATTCTATAAGTGATAAAACTTTTATGTCTTCGGTGAATTGGTAGATTGTTCATGGAAATTCCACACCATCTCTTCAATTCATTGCTTTGAAGCTACTCAACAACCTTGTTCATCCTCATGTTGTGAAATAAATTGGAGTACATATAATTTCATTCATTCTTTAAGGAGGAACAAGATAACACCACAAAGAGCTAAAGATTTGATATTTGTTCTTAATAATCTTCGTCTTTTATCGAGGAAATCTCCAAGCTATAATGAAGGTGTGTCTCAATTGTGGGATGTTGGAGGGGATGGTTTTGATTCCATAGACATGGAGGACGCTGGGCTACTTGAGATTGCAAACATTTCCCTTGATGAACCACAGTTAGAGGCCGTATTATTTGGACCTGTTGACAATGTGATGAATGAAGTTATATAGGAATTACTACTTGTATGAGTTTTTTTTTTTAATGTTTGGACTTATATTTGTACTTTTGTAATATGTTATAACTTTTATGTGACTTATGTTTTGACTTTTGAATTAATTATGTTTTTACTTTTTCAAATTTATATTTGTTATATATATATATATATATATATATATATATATATATATATATATATATATATATATATAATTTTAATTGGCGTATACTACCATGTCCGTTTCCTAGTTTTTTAAGATTTACCGTATCCCCATATCGTGTCGTATCGTATCCACGTGTCTGTGTCTGTGTCTGTGTCTGTGTCTGTGTCTGTGCTTCATAGGCCAAAATATTACCTGATTTGGTAGTAGCTTGACACTTACATATACCAACTTCTAAAAAGAGGCCTCTAATATCATTGATAATAAAACTAGCATCACCTAAGAATACATTAGTCGAGTTTAGAATGGATGCAACATTGTGGACAGTGGATTTTGCGATCTGAATGGAAAGATTGTGAGCTTTGGCAAGCAGAAGGCCTTCCCTAAGGGCTAGGAAATCACCCACTCCAGCACTGAACGTACCGGCCAGGGGTTTGGTCAAAGCCATCAGAACCTTACCACTGGCATCCCTAATCGCAGCACCCACACCAACAACCCGGGCCTCTTTACGGGTCGAAACATCAATGTTGAGTTTGAGAATACCTGGCGGAGGAAGGATCTAGTCCCTCTGAACAACTGGACCAGAAGGGACGCCCACTTGACACGCAACCCGCTGAGAAACTTGAAATTCCGTAAGGAGATTTCCAACCCAAGAGGCCAAAATGTTGGGGTCCTTAGGCTTGCCTCCATTAACCGTGGTGTTGCGGTTTTCCCACAAGGCCCAGGAAATCATACAAACAGTGGCAAAATTCTCTTTACCAACCCGATCTAGAAGCCCCACGAGAACTTCAATCACAGGCATGTCCCTGAGCCTATCAAAGAAATCATCAAATAAGGTACAACCTAGAGCTGGCAAAATTGACCCGTAACCCGCCAACCCGACACGAACCCGAGGTCAATAAACGGGTTGGGTTGGCTTCTAAACGGGTTCGGGTTGTAATCGGGTCAACCCGTGTAACCCGTTTACTATACGGGTCGTGTCGGGTTTGGATTCACGGGTTCCCGGGTGACCCGTATAACCCGTACAGTTTTACAGATAGATTTTTAATTATTATTGTTATAGGGGTTAAAAATAAATTTTAACATACTATATAAACATTCTTTTAATACAAACCCTAACCCTATCACTTGCTCAGTTGCTCACTTGCTCATTGCCCTCAACGGCTCAACCTCTCAGCCGTTCAGCACTCAGCGTCTCAGCCCCTCACCCTAACTGCCTAACCCTTTCAATCGCTCACCCTTTAAGACTCAGAGTCTCAGTCACTCTCCTACGCCGTCGTCAACTTGTCATCGTCTCCCACGTCCGTCGTCATCCTCCCTTACCTGTCAATCTGTCATCGTCATCGTCGTCGTCATCCCTCACCTGTGGTCGTCGTCGTCGTCGTCGTCGTCGTTCCTCACCTGTGGTCGTCGTCATCGTCGTCATCGTCCCTCACCTGTCGTCATCATCGTCCCTCACCTGTCGTCTTCATCGTCGTCATCGTCGTCCTCACCTGTCATCGTCCCTCACCTGCCAGCGACGATCTATCACTCGCCTTCTATCACTCTCTGACGGTGACAGATCGCCAACGACAGATCACCAACGATAGATCGCCAGTCACCTTACGTCGTCGTCGTCGGAAGTCAGAGCTGCTTGGTTGGTCGTCGTCCGTCACCTGTCGACAGGCTGTCGTCTCCCTCACCGGCTACTGAGATTTTCAAGCGGTAATTCCAAATTTCCAATATTCCAAATGACATTTATTTTATATTTTTATGGAATTTTTTAGGGTTTGAAACGAAATCGAAATGTTGTTTGAATCTGTAATTGTTTTTGTGTTTGTGGGTTTGGACTGTTCGTATATGATATTTGTTTTTGTTTTTGAATATGGAATTTTGTAGGCAGACCTGCAAGGGTCTCAGTTGTTTGAATGTGGAATTGTTTTTGTGTTTGTGGGTTTGGACTGTTTGTTTGTTAAATGTGAAGGCAGTAAGGCAGATATATATAAATAGATGAAGCATAGTGTTTGTTTGAATCTGAAATTGTTTTTGTGTTTGTGGGTTTGGACTGTTTGAATATGGCATTTCTTTTTGTTTTTGAATCTGGAATTTTTTAGGCAGACCTGCAAGAGTCTCAGTTGTTTGAATGTTGTTTGAATCTGTAATTGTTTTTGTGTTTGTGGGTTCGAACTGTTTGAATATGGCATTTTTTTTTGTTTTTGAATATGGAATTATGGCTTGGTAAGTCTTGGTAAGTCTTGAATTGTATTGAATTTATAATTTTATATGTTGTTTTACAGCAAAATCTATGGATTCAAGTTCAAACAATGACGTTATTCCAAGTTTGGGAGAGGAAGAGGAAGGTAATGACACTATGGAGCCAGTGGAGGCAAATAGCAGGTCTAATACCCCGACTGGGAGTGGTCAAGATCGAAAAAGAAAGCGCACTTCCGCTGTGTGGTCTTCGTTTGTGATTGTAGGAAAAAATACACAGGGAAAAGAACATTGTAAGTGCAAATATTGTGGAAAGCAATACATTTGTGAAGGCACTCATGGTACAGGTAACATGAAACGTCATATAGAGTTTCAATGTCCTAAGATAATGATGCATGACCCTCGTCAAATGTTATTGAAAAATAATAAGTCTGCCAACATGACAGTTTCCAATCCAAAAAGTCAAAATGAATTTAGAACAATAGTAGCTGAAACTATTGTTTTGCATGATTTGCCTTTTTCATTTGTTGAGTGGTCGGGTGTTAGAAAAATGATTGGATATTGCACAGATGAGTTCCATATGGTGTCTAGGAATACCGCGAAAGCGGATGTATTGAGCTTGTATTGTATTGAAAAAACTAAAGTCAAGACATTGCTAGAAGAAGCTCCTGGTAGAATATGTCTAACATCTGATTTATGGACTTCCATAGCCACGGATGGTTACATGTGTCTCACAGCACATTTTATTGATAAAAATTGGGTTCTTCAAAAAAAAGTATTGAGCTTTTGCTTTATGCCACCTCCACATGATGGGGTTTCTTTAGCGGATAAAATTAAGACATTGTTGTGTGAGTGGAAAATTGAGAACAGAATTTTTTCGATTACTTTGGACAATGCTTCATCCAATAATTCATTAGTGCATAATTTGAAAAGTCATTTGAACATAAACAAAGCACTTTTATGTGATGGAGAATTCTTGCATATTCGTTGTTGTGCTCATATCATTAATTTGATTGTTCAAGATGGATTAAAGGAAATAGATGGTGTTGTCCATAAGGTTCGTGAGAGTGTGAAATATGCGAGAGCTTCGCAAACTAGAAAGCAAAAGTTTTTAGAGTGTATCAAACGAGTTCATTTAGATTCTAAAAGGTGTTTAAGACAAGATGTTCCTACTAGATGGAATTCCACTTACCTTATGCTTGATAGTGCTATTTATTATCGACTTGCTTGGACTGCATTAGAGTTGGCTGATAGTAATTACAAGCATTGCCCTTCTGAAAGTGAGTGGGGAAATGTTGAGAAACTTTGCAAGTTTTTGCGTCATTTTTATGACACTACTAATCTTTTTTCGGGAACAAAATATCCCACTTCAAATTTGTACATGCCTAAGGTGTTTATCACTTATTTGACTTTGATGCAAAACTTGGCAAGTGATGATCCGTTCTTTAAAGCGATGTCAAATCAAATGTATACCAAGTTCAATAAGTATTGGTTTGATTTTTCCACTATTTTAGCAATAGCTATTATTTTGGATCCTCGTTACAAAATGGAGTTTGTGATGTTTGTTTATGAGAGATTGTATGGTGCCGAATCAAAGCAATTGGAAGAAGTTAAGGGGAAATTGTTTGCTTTGTTTAATGAGTATGTGACTAGCTCGACTGGACGATCTACCATTAGGCCATCTCCACAATCTTATCCTAGTACTTCTAGTGGACGACAAAGAGTAGATGACCTTGATCTTGTTTTACTGGTAATAAATTCTTTGTTTATTTAATCGATATTTGTTTATAGTAATAACTTTTTTGCTTTAATATTTTAATTACACATGTGTAGGACTTTGATAATATTATCAATGGTGATATTGTTGACATTCAAAGAACACAATTAGATTTGTATTTGGAGGAGAGAAGACTTGAAAGATCAATTGATTTAAACATTTTAGACTTTTGGAAGGGCAATGAACCTCGTTATCCTGAACTTGCTGCCATGGTTCGTGATGTTTTAAGCGTTCCAATATCTACAGTGGCATCTGAATCAGCATTTAGCATGGGTGGTCGGGTTCTTGATCAATTCCGGAGTTCACTTCTTCCGAATGTAGCAGAAGCCTTAGTTTGCAGTCGTGATTGGATACTTGGAAATGGAGGTAATGATTTTACCGTGACTTTGATAACTGTATTATTGATTTCACTTTTAATAATTGATATTTTTATTTAATTTTATATCACCTAATCATTATTGTAGAGAGTGCAATTTTGAAATGTGAAGAAATTACTAAAGACTTGTGGGAAATGGAGGATGACAGTACTCCTGCTAGTACTCAAACAATGCACGACCAAAGTTCAATTCAAGGCTATTAAATACATATCCTGATCCATCAATTTCTTTGGACAACAATTTGGACCAATTTGTGATTATGGATGACTGTATGAATTATTTATGGATTATTTATGGATTCATTTTTTTTTTAACTTTGTAAGGATTATGGATAAGTGGATAACTATATTTGTCTTTCGGGATGACTGTATTTAATTTTATATTTGTTGTATTATTTAATGATATTAGATTGGATTTGATTGGATTTGATTATTAAAACTTATTACTCTATAAGGTAATAAGGTTTGATATATTTGTGTTAGATTAATATGATTTATTTTTTTTAAATGTTAGGTAAATGTGTTAAACGGGTTCGGGTTAAACGGGTCACACGGGTCAAACCCGACCCAGTAAGACTCGATTAGATTATTAAACGTGTCACGGGTCAACCCGTTTAACCCGTGTATTTATTCGTGTCGTGTTGGGTTTCAGACGGTTAACCCGTTTAATTAAACGGGTCGTGTCGGGTTGATAGTTAATTCTATTCGGGTCGTGTCGGGTTGATGTCAACCCGACCCATGAACCCGAATTGCCAGCCCTAGTACAACCCCATGCCTTCCTTGCCTTCCCACACCAAAACAGAGCATGGCCATGGGTTTCCACAGACGAGCTACAATAGCAAAGAGGGATGTCCACAACTTTTCTTTTCCAAAAATTAACATGAGAGGGGATGGTGTTAGAGCAGGCTTTCCACACAAAAATCCAATTAAGAGGAAATTAAAGGAAAGGAAATGATAGTGTTTTTTGTGATGGTTGTTTGGATGGTTATGAATGAAAGGGAAAGGAAAGGAAACAAATGTAGTATTAATAGGGTTAGTTTTGAAATATTGAAAAAATTCATTAACTTATTTGTTTCTCTCATTTTCTGTCTAGAAAACAAATTGGGTCAAATAAAAAGAAACTATTCCCTCAATTTAACTCATTTTCCCCTAATTTTCCTTTCCTTTCCTTATGATTTAACAATCCAAACTAAAGATACCTTTCCTTTCTCTCACACTCCATCAACTCAAACATGTTTTAAGACTCGTTTGGCACACTGTATTATCTTTAATACAAATCTATGTTTAGTGATACACTTTATTATATTATATTAAATTATACAATATTTGGCATATGTCTGCCATATGGTTGTATTATATTATAATATAAAAATATAATATTTTTTAAAAATTAGTTAATAATTTATTTAAATATCTTTATCATTAATAAATATATAAATATTTATTTTTATTTCTATAAAAATTTAAATAAATAATATTTTATAAATTAAATAAATGTTTCCAATATACTTTTGAAATTATTAAAAAAAAATTAATAGTATAACACATCATTTCATCAAAATTCCATTCTTGTTGACCAAAAAAGGAATAAGAGAAAAAACTTTTTTTCTAATACAATACAATCTGATATAGCCAAATATTATGTATTAGCTAATATAGTGTTTTTTTATATAGCCAATTAAAATGTATTCAAATAGTACAATACATCTGAATACCAAAAACTATATTATATTATTTTATTATATTTTAATTATCTAATATAATACAATATATTACAACAAAAATGACTTAGGAGCTTTTACACTTGTTTGGTTAAAGAAATTAAAAATCACTTTTAGTTAGGATATGACAATTCTACCATAATTGAAGTTTAATAATATATGTATAATTTTATTTATGTTATTTAAAATACTTTTTTATTAATTAAAATAGTAGCATTTTAATAAATAATAAAAATAGAAGAATAAAACAAATTATATCGCTATATGAATTATATAAAATAAAATGCTAAATGTATTTTTTTATTAAAAAATATTTGCTTTCAATTTCTTTTTCCCTAAGATTTCTTTTATCTTCATCTGCTTTCCCTGAGATTTTATTTCTCTCACTTAGTCACTTACACCCACTCGATGAATCCGGCCACGGCTCGGATGAAGATGGTGTGGTTGTTGAATTTAGGTAGAGCTGGTGTGACTATGGAATTTGGGTAGAAATTGTATTTGAAAAAAAAAAAGACGGAATGAAATTTTTATTTTGTTGTTGACTGTTGTAAGGGAAAAGTTGGAATTACAAAAGTTTCATTAAAAGAATATTGGCTTCTTGGTTCTCTTGGAAGAGCTTCCCGATGTGGCTTTTGGCAAAATGGCTTTTGAATTGCGTAAGTTGTTTTTTCAAAATAATCCAAACATGTTGAAAGCAGTTTTTGGTAACCTTTTCAAAAGCTATGTACTACATCTAATCATCCATGGATCAATCTAAAGTGAATAACAAAGCTTTCGGTATTCAAATATGTTTTATCTTAGCTGAGTTGCAAATTAACTCCGAGGTTTTATTATTTAAAGTTTAAACTCTTTGAAACCGAAAGTCAACCCAAGGGTCAACATTAATCTTGATGAAATCAATGGTGATTAACATAAAATTTCAAAAAATCAAATGCTTTCTTATTTCATTAAATTTCCCATTTCATGTATGCAGGACAATCTGTACCATTATTTTTTTCACAATCAACACGTACACAAGTACTAGACACTCAACAGAAACCAGAAATTACATAAAGCAGAAGCTAGCTTACTAATTAAAAATGGTAAACTTCAATGAGAGATCTTAAACCTAAAATGGATGTAATTTTATAGTCAATGAAACCAGCCTCCTGAAAAAGCTTGGCCCATTCTTTCTCGTCGCACTCTTTGCCAATGACCAACACCATCATCAACATGTCAAAGAAGAGCTGTGTTTCGATGGACTCTTCATTTCCTTTGTTGTCCTCCATCGTCTTGTCTATTATAGTCACTTTTCCTGTCTTGCCGCCGTTGCTAGTAATTGTTTTCTTGCGTTTCTTTAAAATCTTCACGCATTCTTCATCTTTCCAGTCGTGTAGTATCCACTGTTTTATTTTCACCACCAATATCATCAGATGAAGATTTTATCAAACTGGAAAATTCATTTTAAGCAAAATTTTACATATCTTAAATTCTTAATACTATATATATATATATATATATATATATATATATATATATATATATATATGTATATATAATGGTTTTACTGTCAGCGCGCACTTATATAAGTTATATTAGTGCGTTGCATGTGGACCATTGATTATGGAGATTTTTTGACAAGTGATTACACTTTTAGTCAAAGTATGTAAATTAAATAGTCCACATCCAACATACCGATAAATTTGTATCAATGCGTACTGACTTGAAAATTTCTGTATATATATATATATAGTCATTTTCTCCTCGGTGCGTACTGATATAAAATTATATGAGTACGTTGCATGTGGACCACTAATTATGAAAAAATTTTGATAAGTGCATACACTTTGAGTCAAAGTATATAAATCTAATGATCCACATCCAACGGTGAAGTTATATCAGTACGTACTGATTTGAAATATATATATATATATACATATATGAGCACTGATATAACTTATATCAGTGGGTTGTATGTGGATCACTGATTATAGAAAAGTTTTGATAAGTGTATACACTTTGAGTCAAAGTCAAAGTATATAAATCTAACGGTCTACATCCAACGCACTGATGAAGTCATATATATGCGTACTGACTTTAAAATATATATACATATATACGTATATGACAAGTGTATACAAACTGAGTCAAAGTAATTGTATATAATGCCTCATATACAACTGTGGAGAAAATTTTCATATATATATAAAATGTATCTGTGCATTTCATGTGGATTATATATTATGGATAAGTACTGATAAATATATACAAAATGGGTTAAGACAATTGAATCTAATGGTTAACATGCAAGACACCGATAAACAGAGACACTGATATATCAATTTTTTTCAAAATCACTCAAAGTTACTTATGTAAATAGGGAAAAAAATCTTCAATACAATATATCCAATAATATAATAATCAAATGTATTTTCTATGCCACAGGACATGATTTTTGTGGTCAGATGCATAGACCAAGATGTATTATTCGTATTCCGATCACATGCTTTGCTGATAATTTTTCTCATGACATCCTGTTACATATAGTACAGTAAATTTAAAAATAATAAAACTGACAAAATATTAAAAAATAAAGCTCAATCATTATATATATTCAGGAATTTTCAAATAAGTGCACATTGATATAAAATCATCAGTACGTTGGATGTGAACTTTTAGATTTACATTCTTTGACTTAAAGTGTATACATTTGTTAAAACTTCTTCATAATCAGTGGTCCACATGCAACACACTGATATAAGTTATATCAATATGTATTGAGGAGAAAATAACTATATATATGTATCTTGTTTTTTTAATATAGAAGTCATATCAATTCATTAGATCTCAATTGGTATTAATTTTTATTTTTTTGAAGCTCAATTTGTATTATTATTATTATTATTATTATTATTATTATTATTATTATTATTAAGGGTAATTTCACTAAAGTATTAACTTTTTAGTGAAATATCATCTATTTAAACGCCTTTAATATATTAGTAATTTAAATCTCTTATTTTTTTCAAAATACAACACTTTAGTCCATTTGACTAAAATAATAATGGTCAACTCTAATTATATGGATAAAAGTGTAATTTATTGAGTTTCAAAAATAAATAATATTAAAATGGTTTATAAATATAAATAAAAATAAAAAAATTATTTTAAAAAAACCAAAAAAATAATTTAAAAAGATAAAAAAAAACTAATGGATTATGACAAATATAAAGTGAAAATAAATAATAAATTGAAAATATTTTAAAAAAAAAATTATTTCATAAAAAATAAAGTTTTTTAAAACTAAATAGATCTCCACCATTGGATTTGGGTCGATCCAATGGTGTAGATCCATTTATTTTTTTTAAAAAAAATCTTTCTTTTTATTTTTTGAAATACTTTCTATTTTCTGTTTTTAAATTTATAAAAATTGTTGTTGGTAAAATTTAAACGATATGACACATCAGCAAAAGATAAGAGTCGGGGGTGTCACGTCACTAGAAGTCAACCCGATCGAATCAACCTAAGTTGACCAAAGAACACCCGTTAAATACCCCAACCAAGATAACACAAAAGGTCGGATAGGAAGAATTGATTGAGGCTATCAAGATTATCAGGGCTAAGGTTGTGATCGGGTGAAACAGTTGTTCGGGTGAAAGCAAGCTTGGTCGGGTATAATACGTGGTCGTTTGCATGACACGTGGACGACATTCAGATTTAACGAAGTTACGACTCAAACACGTAGAGAATGAATCCTACTTAAATAAGTCTTCTAGAAACATATTTTGATAAGGAAGTAAATTTCCTTACAGTTATCAAAGTCCAGATCAGGCAAGAAGTCTAATACAATCAAAATACAAACAACGAAATATAAGGAAGAAAGGATAAGACGACTCCAATAAGTTAAAGTTTCATTTAATTACAGAAACTTTCCTTACTTGTACACCAAGAATTAGGGTTCTATGTACATATAAATAGACTCATAATCTCATTTTAAAATATACAACAAAAAAGATACTTAAATAGACAGAGTAAAACATAGGGAGAGAGATACAATAAAAAAGAGAGGAACAATGGGTGTAATCATTATATTTATAGTGAATTTATTCTAATCGTTACCGGCAACCGTAGATGTTTCCCCGTATTGGGGTTTTACCACATAAACCTGTGTTTGCATGCTCTACCTTTTTTTTTTATCTTTTTCCTTACATCGTTGTCAATTTACAAATACTTGTTAAACGCGTGATTGATCCTACGTAATCCAAAAATCACCGTCAACAAAAATATTTTCCATTTATTATTTATTTTAACTTTATATTTTCCATAATCCATTAGTTTTTTCTCCTACTTTTAAAATTATTATATATTTTTATTTTTTTAGAAAATAAATTTATGTTGTTAATTTATTTTTATAAACTATTTTAATATTATTTATTTTTTAAATCAATAAAACATTTTGACTAGGGTAAAATTGTACTTTTATTTATATAGTTAGAGTTGACTATTAGTATTTTATAAAATGGATTAAAGTGATGTATTTTAGAAAAATAAGAGACTTAAATTGTTAATATGATAAAACGTTTAAATAGGTGATATTTTTTATAAAAATAGGGATTTTACTGAAATTATCCATTATTATTATCACCATCATGATAAGGCTCCAAAAACAATGGTGGAATCAAATAGTCAATGAGACCCCCGGTACTTTTTAAATATATATTTGTCCCTATAGGTTGTAGCATGCATATACAAATAAACTAATGTGGAAATAGTGAGATATGTCATCTTTTTTATTGTGTATTGTGATGATATCACCGGTTTAATAACTTAAGTTTTAAAGACATCTATTATGGTGAACTACCAAGTTGTCCCTAAACTTTAATTTTTAAAAGGTAACTTTCTGAACTCACATGTATCTCTCTAAAAACGATGTCTGAAAAACTTGTCTCTCTCTCCAAAATCTTTTCTCTCTCCAGATTATGTACAAAAAGGTATCAAATATTTATGATCTGGTGCATTCTCTTTTCTGTTTTCATGCATTTCAGATATTTTGCATGCATTTCTGTGTGGGTTAACAATGTATATTCATTCATCGTTATATGTTGTTCCAGTCTTTGTAAAAACATGTATGAACATTTAATAGATCCGAGCTTTTTGCATGTGTCACCGAGAATATATAAAAAAGAATCGAGCTTAATTTATATTGGACCGAGCTTTTTTATATATGGGAAAGCTCGATTATTTGAAAACAATTCTCGATAATTTGAAAAATATTCTAGATCCCTTATAAGAGTTCTCGATCCATTAAAAAAGTTCTCGATCTCTTATAAGAGTTCTCGATCCCTTACAAAATTTCTCGATCCCTTATAAAAAACTCAATCCCTTTCAAAAAAGCTCGATCCCTTTGAAAATATTCTTGATCCCTTTGAAAAGTTATTGATCCCTTAGAAAAAAGCTCGATCCCTTACAAAAAGTTCTGGATCTCTTTCAAAAAAGCTCGATCCTTTTGAAAATGTTCTCAATCCCTTTGAAAATGTTCTCGATCCATTAGAAAATGTCCTCGATCCTTTTTCAAAAAGCTCAATCCTTTACAAAATAGCTCGATCAATTACAAAAAAGGACAATCAATTATAAAAAAGCTCGATTCATTTTAAAAAAAATGTCGATTCTTATTTAAATAAGCTCGGTCATACTAAAAAATAGGATCGATCCTTTATAAAAAATGTTCAGTCCCTTACAGTTAAGAAATATTTTTAATTCTTAATAATTGTAAATGTAATATATATATTTTTTAATTTGTTAATAATGGTTTGTGGTGATGATTTTCACAGGACAATGGATCAGGTGAGAATAGTCATATCTTACAACGATCGATGTGAGCAATTACCTGATGGAAGTCTGAGGCTTTTTTATTCTGATAACCAAGGAATGTATATGTCAAAGAATATGACATACAAAGAACTGGTGCCGATCAAGCAAAACGTTGTGAAGTACGATGTGAACAAATACATTGTTGATCTATAATCTATATCAATCGTTCCCGGGACAACATGTCGCACATTTATAAGAAACGACGATGATGTTTTGTTTATGCTAGGGGAAGATAGGGTGATCCCTCAAGTATGTGTTCATCTAATTGAGAGGACAACAAGAGATGTGATAGTTGAAGATATCCCTGCTCGATAAAACACCCAACAATTTCGATCGTTTAGTGAAAGCAACCAGTTGTTCACTGAAAGAAGTGGGATCGAAGGGTTGCAAAACATGTATGGTGTCCCATCGGAAATAGCCGACCATGGTGATATAGCTGGACCTCAATTCAACGATGTCTTTGGTTGTCAAACCGAGATGAATGCTAGGTAGTACAACCACCAATGCAATGATATGTACAATGACATGAACAATGACCATCGCAATGAACCCAATGTTTGGCCAATCCATAAGGTGGATAACGAGGCAAATTTGCTTTCGGTAGACAATGTAGAGAACAATGAGGAAGATGAAGAACATGTCAAATGACGTCTACACAAATGTTGTTTCAGTGTTGTAGATATAGCTGGGACCTCTGAGGTCAGACCTAATGTAACTGCAGTTGATTCTGATAATGCCACAACGTGGGTTACTCCAGGAGCAGAATCATACTCGTTTGGTATGGGTGGAAGCAGGAACTTAGATGAACCTACATGTATGATATATAAAGGGAAATTGTTTCCTACTAAAAAGGATTTGAAGAGACTGGTTGAGCATTTTACAATGCGACACAACTTCGAGTAGAAGGTGAAAAGGTTGAATAAGACAACTTTACATCTGGTTTGTTTGATGGACAACTGTACGTGGAAGTTAAAAGCGGTGGGGAGAGATGAAGCGACATACTTCCAAGTAAGAAGTTTTGTCAACAAACACACTTGTCCATTGGAGAAGATTCACTGCCGTCATCGACAAGCTAGTGCAGTCATAATTGAATAAGTGGTTGCACCTTGATTGCAACAACAGGATGGTCGACTAATGCGTCCGAAGGATATAATCGTCAACATAAAAAAAATGTATGGCATCCAAATCATGTATAGTAAGGCACATCAAACACTCGATTATGCGTTGTCACTAACCTTTGGAACGTATGAGGAAACCTTCCAACTACTGTCATTATTCGGTTACGTGTTAAAACAAAAAATCCCAAAACAATCACTGACTTAAAGTGCGACGAAGTTGGTAAATTCCTCCACTTTTTCATGTCGTTGGGTGTCTCACTTAGAGGATTCCAAATGTGTATACGTCCAGTTATTGTTGTTAATGGTACCCATTTATAGTGAAAATTCAGGGATACAATGTTTGTTTCAACTGTATAAGATGGGATTGAGCAAGTTTATCCAACGATGATTTAGAAAACAACCTATCATGGGAGTGATTTTGGATTGCTTGAAAGGTGCCCATGGCTATATAGATGATTTGGTATTCATTTCTGCTCGACATGCAAGCATTGAAGCAGGGATTTCAAAAGTGTTCCCTTATGCCACTTATACCATATGTTGCTGGCACTTTTTAGAAAATATTAAGAAGCGATATCATAGAAAGGATGTTGCCGCAATAATGGACAAAGCAGCCCGAGCGTACACCAAGTTGAAATATAACCGGTACATGGAAGAGTTATGAAACTTGCACCCGAATGTATATGATTATGTAACTGATACCGGTCCACACAAGTGGTCCCGTGTACACTACCCCGACATAAGGTACAAGGTGATGACAACAAATGTTGCATAATGCATAAACTCATGCTTAAAATATGCACGGCAACTGTCTATGTTGACTCTGACAGAGTTCATTAGGAATATGCTACAACGTTGGTTTCATGATCGTCATAGGGCTGCACAGGCCAAGCGTCATCAGTTGACCGACTCAGCACATCTTGTGATCCTAAAACGTGCGGAGATGTACAATTTTATGATCGTAAATCCAGTTGACTGGAACATATTCTGGGTGAAGCGGTCTGAAAAATAGTTGACCGTTGACTTAGCCCGGAAGACCTGCACATACAACAAATTTCAAATGGACCATCTTCCATATTCTCACGCTCTCACTGCCACAAGGTACATCATACGTTTAAGTGTATGGTTAATATTACTGAAATGTGAATCTCACATTTTCATTGTTTTACAGGGACCGAAACATGGATTTCACATATCTGTGTACGGACTACTATAAGATACAAACACTTACTGACGCGTACTTGGTTCCTATTATGCCGGTTGGACATCATTCCACTTGGATTGTGCCATCTGACATTGCTGAGAGGGTGGTTTTGAATCCAATCTCTAGAAGACAAGCATGCAACCTAAGGGTGGGTCGACATATCTCGTCTTCGGAGAGGATAACTATACAAAAATGTAGGAGATGTGGACAACCAGGGCATAATTCCAAGAGATGTTCTAACCCAGTTTTGATTAATAAAGGTCTGAGCAAAGTTGTTCATAAGGAATACAGGTGCAAGTGTAGTATCTGTCATACAGTTGGCCACAACAGACAAACGTGCTCTACCAGAGAGTCCACCGTGGAATGATTTGAGGCATCATGATGATGACATTATGATAATTTGTACTCGTATGACTTATTCATTAACTTAAATTCGATTTAAATTAAATAGGATTTCCAATTTGTGTTATACTTGTGATTTATGATAGTTGAAATGGAAACAAAAATTAAAATTAAATTAAATTTCCATTGAGTTGTTTATTTACACAAAAATTGGTACATATAAAAAAAAATTACTACATAAATCAAAACAGGCCAGGAGTTAGAAAAAATCTCAACTACCATCTTCTCCCAAATGATCTCCATATTATCTTTCGACCAATCGAATCCTTCCTGTCCGCCAGTGAGTACTCGATCAATCTTAATGTGTGGGGACCACAGTTACCCCTATAGTTGGATATATTAACATGCGTTAATAAAACAGTAAGTTTTTAATAACACAATCGTAAAGTTAATGAAAACAGAATGTCTTACGATATCTTCTGTTGGGCGATACGTGTTTTGGACACAACGCTGACTGAGAAGGGCTTATTCTTCTTGGAGAACGTCTCACGAGCAGTCGGTCGTACAGTATGAAACCCAACCTTATGCAACATCGAGGGTAAAATGTTAGCTGGTTATAAGTATTATGAAGTAATAAACCATCTTTCATTGGCTTTGAATTTGAGATGTATTTTTTTTATTGGACTTTGTCACCTCTCATTCCCACCAACAATATAATAAGCTTACAGATTCTAAAGTAATGTCTGTGTTACTAATTTGGAAGAGAAGAAAGTAGCAGACAAGTACATATTTTCTACTGAGCATTGCCATTTCTTTCCAAATAGGAGGAGAGAGATGGAAAGTCATGCTGAGAAGGAACTCCATGAATCTAACGTTGGGTTATGCGAAGCTAGAAATCAACAAGAAAATGAGTTCCAGTAGGAGGCGCGGCGTAGACCGCGGCAGAGACAACAAACTCAGATTGCAGAACACACAATGGAGAAGTCTAGAGGTAACATGCTACGTGGACCGTGGCGCGGACATGGTGCACACATCGCGGCTTGTGGAGTAGAGTTTCCCAGACGAGTCATGCATTGTGGATCGCCGCACAGACATGTGCCTATACAACATCCAAACCGTGGTACATGCGGATTTCATGAGAAAGAGGAAATCTTACGTGTATAAGCAATTGGAAAAGGGAAATAAATTCCAATTAGGATTTGGCTAACCCTAGTACTCCTATATAAATATTACCATTATGTGTACTTTTAAATAGAGAGAGAAAAGTGTGTAATACATGAGAAAAATTACTATAGAGAGAGAGCAATTATAGAGAGACTGAAAGAGAGACAGAGAGATTGTAATCAACTCAGAGAAATAGTGGATTGAGTGTGGTGCGCTCCGTGGACGTATGCAAATTGTTGAATCACGTAAAATCTATGGTGTCTTCTTTCTTCTTATTGCTTTCTATTATTTGTGTTTGTGACTAGATTTGTGTGTGTGTACGATTTTTTCTCTACAACAATTGGTATCAGAGCTCCGGGTTAGGGCAGATTATTTTTCACACAAATCTAGGTTTTCTTAAGGTCATCGATTGCACCGTGGAGATTGAGTCAGAGAAGGAAACGTATAAGATTGAGAAGTTTAATGGATCGAATTTCAGCTTCTGGAAGATACAGATGGAAGATTATCTGTACCAAAAGGATTTTTATTGGTCAATAAATGAGAGACCAAAGGATATGACTGATGAAGATCAAGAAAAGAAGTGGAAACCGAAGAACATGGATAATGATAATTACGAACTTCTGCACCGGAAAGCATTTGGAGCAATTTGTCTCAATTTGACGAAACAGATTGCCTTCAACATAAAGGATCAACAGACTGCCAAAGATCTAACGGATACCCTATCATACCTATACAAACAGCCTTCTGCGGTAAGTAAAGTCCATCTTGTCAAGAAGTTATCAACCTTGAAGATGGCGGAGGGTCAGAACTTTAAAGATTTTCTGAATCAGTTCAACAAAGTGAAAGATGGGTTGTGTTCTTTGTCTATGGGTTTTGATGAGGAGTTTATGGCGGCTTTTCTACTCACCCAATTACCAGAAAGTTGGAAGACGACAAGCCAATCAATTGCCAACTCGTTTGGGAAAGAAAAATTGAATCTTCAGCAAGTTATAAACATGATCATGACTGAAGAGATCAGGATGTGTGAAGAGGGATTAGGGGCACCTATATCTTCAGCATTGAATTTGGAAGGTATGGAAGGCAGAAGCAGAAATCGGAACATAAATTAGCAGGGAAGATCAAAATCAAGAGGAAATTCCAAATCCAAGAATCAGGCTAACTATTCGGGAAACCAGCAATGGAGCAAAAAAGATGTAGAGTGCTGGAATTGTGGTAAGAAATGCCACTTCTCGTATGAGTGTAGATCTGAGAAGAAACATAAGGGCAAGAGATGTGTGAATTATGTATCGGAGGAGTCAAATGATCGCCTTATCTGCTCGTTGGAAAGCAAGGTGGAGTCCTGGGTCCTGGACTCGGGAGCGTCGTTCCATGCCACACCACACAGGGAATTGCTCGAGAACTATATCTCCAAAAATTTGGGTAAAATGTATCTTGGTGACGATCAAGCATGCGACATTACCGGGAAGGGAGATGTGAAGATTCAACTGCAAGGGTCAGTTTGGAAGCTCGATAATGTGAGGTATATACCGGACTTGAGAAAGAATTTGATCTCCATTGGGTAACCGATGTTAGACGGTTATGTGACGACTTTCATAGATGATAAGTGGAAGATTTCGAAAGAAACTATGACAATCTTCTAAGGAAGTAAGACAAGGTCACTTTACACAGCCATGGATGGTTATGGTTCAATCGTTATGGCAGAAGGTAAAGATGATCCGAACTTGTGTCACCAAAGATTTAGGCACATGTGTATTCAAGGGTTGAAGTGTTTACATTCGAACGGAAAGTTGCCAGAGTTAAAATCCGTTGAGGTTGATTTCGATGAAATCAGCATTTTGGGAAAGCAAAAACGAGTGAACTTTAAGAGGACCGAAAAAACACTGGCAAATGAGAAGTTGGAACTAGTGCACACCGATGTTTGGGGTCCAATTTCAGTCTTAACAACAAAAGGTAAATTGTACTTCGTCATGTTCATCGACGATCATTCCAGAATGGTATGAGTTTACTTTCTAAAATACAAGTCTGATTTGTTTGAGGCTTTCAAGAAATGGAAAGGTATGGTTAAGAATGAGACAGGTTTGAAGATCAAAAAGTTGCATTCAGACAATGGTGAAGAGTATGAAGACAATGAGTTCAATAAGTTTTACTACTAGACAAGGATAAAGCTCAGTAGAATGATTCTTGGAACCCCACAACAGAATGGTATAGTAGAACGGATGAACAAGAGACAGAAGCATGAGGTTACATTCTGGATTACCAAAACAATTTTTGGCATAAGTAGTCAATACAACAGCATATTTGATCAACAGAGGGCCATCAAAGCCCTTGAACCTCGCTATACCAGAAGAGATCTGGACTGGAAAAGTGGTAAAACTTTCTCATCTTAAAATGTTTAGGTGTGTTTCTTATGTACATGTAGGTGATCATGCGAGGAGTAAGCTAGATGCCAAGTCAGTGAAGTGTACCTTAGTGGGCTACGGAGAAGATGAATTTGGTTACAAGTTGCATGATGACCAAAACCGCAAGATGATCAGAAGTAGAGATGTAGTCTTCAATGAAAGGGTCATGTACAAATACATGGACACACATGTGTCTGAGCTAGAAGAGCCAGAGTATTTTGGGTGCAAGAGTAGTTTGGGTTGAATGACATATAGGATATATGTATCATGGAACATATTAAACAGAATGATGAAGAGCAATATGTGCAGCCCCATGTACAAGAACCTATCTCACTTAAAGATGTTCCAGCGACACAGGTTCAAAATACATTGAGAAGATCAACTCAAACTCCTATACCAAATAGGAAGTACTTGCAATACATGCTGCTGACAGACGCGGGAGAACCTGAGTGCTATGATGAAGTCTGTTGACCGTGATTTTTGGATGGATCACACGTCGAACAGAATGTATATGAAATCACACAATTGCTAATTACGAATAGTTAAGAAAACAAAAGAAACATGAGGATTTTATGTGATAAAACCCCAATAACGGGAAAAATTCCACGGTTATCGGAAACCGCTGAGGAAAGAACTTCACTATGAATAATCGATAACACACTCAGTCTCTCGTGCTCTCTAGAGTCCTAATTTTTCTTCCACCCTTTCTTGGGTGTTATACATGTATAGAACTCTAATTCGTGCTATACAAGTAAATGAAATTGACGTGTTTGAGTCGTTTTATTCTGCTTTCATGTTCCGTGTTCTTCATGCATTAGGTCTCTTGCCTAATTTGGACTATGGCATCGATAGGGAAATTTGCATCGTTATCAAAGTGTGCTTTTAGACACCTTATTAGAGTATGACTCATTCTGTATGTATTTGATAGTATCCGCGTGTCAATCTGCTAGTCATCTGCCAAAACCCGACAATCTCGATAGCTTCGATTGATGATTCAATCCCGACCGGAGGCTTTGACCCGACCATCTCGATAACCCCGACCAGGTGTTATGAAACCATCTTTGGTCAGTTTAGGTAGGTTCAGGAAGGTTGACTCTTGGTGAAGTGGCATCTCCAACCCCCGCATCCTTGGGTTGTTATGCTGACTCATCATTCTTTAGATTTTGCCAATAATAATACCCCCTTAAACATACGAGGTCGGATAAACAACTGTCGCAAGTAGGATGTGTTCGGCTGCGTGTGTTTAATTCACTCAATCATATTTGTCTTGTAGTCTATTAATGCCCTTTTAAAACGCTACAGTTATCAACCACATATATTTCTACTGATGAAATCACTACGAATCTTTTTCAAATTCAAATGGTGTATGTTTCTCGGTTCTCGATTCTCGTACACCTTCCCCAACTTTCGGTTGATGATGTATGTCTACCTGGTGACGTCACTTTCTTATGTATATTGTCATGAGGCATTTCACTTCTCTTTTTATGATTCGATATTTTTCTTTAGCAAAAAGCAATCCCTAACTTCTTTTTCCTTCTTCTTCGAGCCCCTTGCTCTTCTCAGATCTTCCATCATTTCAAACGTTTTTAAAGGTATAGACCCTATTCTTCATCATCAATATTTTAAGCTTCTTCTTCATGCCATTGAGGCCGGTGACAATGAGAATATTGCTAGGCTCAAGTCCATTCTCTAGGGTCATCTTCCTGCTTCTTACCAACCCATTGCATTAAACATGGATTATTCTGGTTCACCTAGAGTTTGCTCCATTCCCCTCTGATCTTTCTGACTCTAATTCGGTTGATATTTATATAGATATGTCAAAACAAAGATGCTCCAGGTGGACCACCAGAGTCCTTCCCAAGGAATCTGCACGCACAATGATCGACTTAAAGATATTTTCACAACTTCTTAAAATGAAGGACGTACCACGGGAGCGACAAGCTTGGATGCTGAAGTTCAACGCAGACCATCCATGTTCGTTCGACTTGGAGATAAACGGTATGACTAAGGTCGAGCTAGCGAAGTTCGAGGACCGATTTGATCTAACCAGTGCATAAAAATTGTACTATAGTGGCGATTCGGTTTTATGGAATCCTCCCCCCCCCCCCCCGGTGCGGTGGCTATATATGTGGTTATATTATCCTCAGAGGTTACTCTCCCCTTTCAACCTTTTATCGTTCGATTCCTGGCGGGCGTTGGCGTTGCTCCCTCTCAACTGACCACCAATTCTTACTAGGTGTTGATTAGTTTGGGGCACCTATGGAAAAAACTTGGGGCGAAACAGCCCCCGACTCCTCAAGAGATCCATAACTTTTATACACTGAACCGATCTGACAGTAGGGGAACTTTATACCTTTAATCCACATCTCAGAGCTTGTGGATTCCCCATGGATATAAATGGAAACCTGTACCTTCTTCGGAAAAAGATCATAAGGGTTTTATCTAGGGGTTCCCTTCCTCAAACAAGTACTGGAAGAATAATTGGTTCTTCGTTGAGGGTGATTGGGGTGAAGTAGTCGATGTTGACCCCATACAAGGGCTGATATGGAACAAAGTTCCAAGGCATTTCTGTAGTCCTAAGCATTGGAACAAGACTTCTCCCTCTCTTATAAAGAGCCAGGCTGATATGGTTGTCAAGGCAGTTGAGATCTCTTGGGAAGAGAGGGATCACCGTTTCTTTTATGTTGAGGTATATTTGATCAAGGTAGGGCTTTTTCCCACGATCTCTGCTCGTCGTAGACGATGTAAGTCACCCTTGCTTTGTTTTTAATGTAACCTGACAAGCGTACCTTCCCTCTACATTGATTGCTAATTACTGTGTGACACTTTTTCTTTTTAGTATATGACATGGATATCGTCTCAGGTGATCAGGCTGAGAAATCCAAGAATGTCGATCGGGTCAGCAGAAAAGCTACAACCAATCAGGTTACTTAGGGAATTGCTCCACCCGAACATGATCTGGTGGAACATACCTATGAATCTGACCGTCATTTCTTAGATGTTCCCGCTGAACATGTTGGGATGAGTGATCACCATCCTCTCCGAGCTCGAGGCGATCGTCAGGGCCACACCAAGGAAAGGGCCAACTCTGAGGCATCTGACCAAGAGAAGCGTAGTCGAGATAGGTCTGCACAGAAGCGTCGGGGAAGAGAAGATTCGTAAAGAAGGAAACCTCACAAGATAAATGTGGCAGCTAGAGCCCTAAGCCATGAAGTAGCTAAGACTGTTGAATGGTCGTTTGCTCCCGATGCCCTTCGTAAGAAGACAAATGTCTCATCTGGGGTTGACTCAGCATTGTCTGTTCTAGTGGTTAATCCAATCATTTTAGAAGTCAAAGAGGATCAGGAGACGGTCTCTGACCTTATCTCATAAGAACTGTGGTCCAAGAGAATGAGCGGTCGGGGTGCATCAAACTTGTCTTCCGTCCCCCTCTAAACAAATCAGGATTACTGACCAAACTCCTTCATCCAATGAGTCTTCCTAGGTTCAGGTGTTGCCACCTTCTCAACGACCTGGGAAGGCTCCTATGCAATTTACCGTTAGGCCTTAGATCATTTTTTTAACTCTGAAGATGATGATGGTGATCCCGATGGGGGGGAGTAGCCAATAAAGATTCCTTGGATTTGATTGAGGAGCAGGTTTTTCATTCTATTTTGGAATCAAGGGAATGAGCAACTATACAATTGGAGGGGGATATGAAGGTTAGTGAGCCTATTGACACTCCTTCCATTATACATGTTGGGTCTCTTCCTCCCGAGGGCACCATCGTAAGTCATATTCATAATAACGAAGGCCCTCGGGTTGCTGTATCTGCTAATATTCTTAGGGAAGATGTTGGGATTCCGAAGACTCCAACCACTGCTAACCGTACTATCCCCTCCTCTTCTTGGGATCAGTCTGCTCATGTTGTTTCCACCACTGACCTTTCTTATCTCCCTTTATCCAGTAGTTCTCAAACTGACCCCCTTTTCATACTTCACTCAATGTCATCAGGGGTTGGAAGGATGCTAAACATGCTTCAGATTTTGAGCGAGTCCACATGATATTTAACAATGACATTTTTGTAAGTCTTTCCTCCAATTTTGTTGTTTTTTATTTCGATCCTTCTATCTATCTAATTTGCCTTTCGTTGATCATTGGCAGGCGGTTAAGGCGTTAACTCGGGCACTCTCTGAGAAGAATAAACAGGCTGCTGAGATTTCTCAGTTGAAGCTGGATCTCGCCGAGAAGGATGAGGCTTTAAAGTCTTCTACTGCCTATGCCTTCAAGACTAGTCAGTATGCAGAGAAGCTAAAGGCAGATACAACAACTGAGATGGCCTTGAGAAAAATGTTTGTAAATGTTCATAGTAGAGCTACGACATCTGATCAGGCTCTTAGGGGGCTCACTATAGGGAACATTGAGTTGGAGAAGAGAGTTGCTAAGGCTGAGCTGCTGAGCGCTGAACTTGAATCAAGAGCCATCTTGGCTGAGACGGTAGTGAAGAAGGCTTGAGAAGATGCTCAGATTGCCTAAGACTCCCTTGTCTTAGCTCAGTAGAAAACGTTGGAGGCACAGCAGGTGTCTAAGGAGGCTCGGCTTCACTATGAGCACCTCACCAAAGACTTAGAGCAGCAGCAGATCAGTATGGATGTTATTTCCCATGAGACCGGGGTCAGACCTCGAGGTTTAAAATGTTGATTCATACAAGAGGTCCCTGATTTTGATGCAACGCTGCTGAGGGAGTTTAAGAGGGGCTTGGCAACTGCCAGGATGTTCTTTAGTGTGAAAGAGTGGTCTTCCAAAGAGGCTCGCTTGAAGTGGGACAGAAAAATATCTAAGCATCAGGGAGAGTCCCTAGAAGCGATCAAGAACTAGCGGATCGGGTGGAAGGCCTATTACAAATCCATCAGAAAAGATCCTCACCTTATGCATCTCGAACTCCCTTCGAAAGTATCACTTGTGTCCTTCCATTCTGGTCAGGACAATGGCGCTCTGACCAAAGGGGCCGACGTTAGTCCTTCAACCGATGTAGATTACTCTTCATTTGTGTCTGTTGATCCTGATGACAATATCTCTTGGCCATATTTTGGAGACTTTGGTAAAGGTCAAGACGATGATGTCCCTCCTTCCGGCCCTGTGGGCTCCTCAGTTGCTAGGAACAACTGAAGCATCTTTGTTTTTATAGCTATTTCATATGTATTTAATTTTTTAATTTTTTACATACTATGACAGTCAATGTATATCTTCCCCTTATCACTTATTTTCGGGATATGTTCGGTTTTCTGTGTGTGGATTATTATGCTTGCGTTTACTTATATTTTTACTGCAACCTGAGTTATGCATGCTGACCCATGCCAGGTTGATCGTTATGAGTTAGGCTAAGCAAAACCACTTATATCCCGATCGTACAGGCAAGATAAAACACCCGTCTAAGGTCGTATCGCCACGTAACTATTGTCTCATTGCCTCACTCTTGGTGGTTAAATGCCCTTGGAGGATTGAACCATACTCTGTAATGATCTCGGGTCCACCTTGGGTAAACCCCTTGCATTTTTTTGTTCAGACTGTTTTTTTCGATCATCTTCTTGTCTATCTTTTTGTTGGACAATGTTCATTTATAAATCAATTATGCGGTTTTTATTTATATACTCTTATCTTTTATCTGCCAACTAGGTCATTGGGACGTCTCCCAATAGTTTGTTAGTAAAGATTCGTTGCGATAAGGCGTAACTTGTCTTACCCACTTTATAAGCATCTATGGTTGTATTTGCCTTGTCTTATAGGTAGGATTTACGCCTTATCAAACTTTTGGCGCATCTCATAGGGTTTGTATGCCCGAAGGTGTCCTAACAGTTCTTCATATGCACCCAATTAGTTTCAGTGAGTGTGCATTGTCTCGGTGACATGCTTTTGGCCCCCTCACTGTGCTACTCGGGATCCCCTATCAGTTTTGATTGATATCTTAAGGCATCCCTTGAATGCTCTTATGAGCAAACACTTGGTTTTGAACACTGTGCTGGATTATTTATAACAGCTTCCCCTGAGGGTTTTTATTGATTTCTCAGAAAATAAAAAACAATTAACTAACAACAATTCAAAGCTTAAGCTATGGAAATAAAAGAAAACAAAGGTAAGAATCTCCTCATGAGTAGAATATTTTTAAATATTGCGCATTGTCTGGCCTTGGCAGCTCGATCCCTTTAGGTCAGGAAAGGCGATATGCTCTTTGTCCTGCTATCCCAACCACTTGGTATGGTCCTTCCCATTTGTCAGCTAATGATCCCGCTAATTGTCTTTTGTATTAAGTGTCACCCTCCTCGGGACTAGGTCTCTGAGCTGGAATACTCTAACCTTGACATGCGAATTGTAATACCTTGCTACCCTCTATTGGTAGGCAGCATTTCTTACCCTGGACATGTCTCTTCTTTATTCCAACTCATCCAAGTCTTATTTTATCATCTCTACATTTTCTTCAGGATCGAAGAGCTGTACCCTAAGGGACTTGTGAATTATCTCAATAAGAATCACTGCTTCCATCCCAAATACCAACAGGTAAGGTGTTTCCCCTGTTGGAGTCCCTTTGTAGTCCGATAAGCCCATAAGACTTCGTGCAACTTATCTGCCCAGTTTCCCTTCTTTCTTTCCAGCTTCGCCTTTAGAGTATGCTTGATTATTTTCTTCACCGTCTTTGTTTGACCATTGGTCTGAGGGTGAGCTGGCGTGGCATAATAGTTCTTCATCCTAAAGTCTTAACACATATTTATGAAATTATCACTATCAAATTGAGTCCCGTTATCTATGATTATAGTTTCGGATATTCCAAACCGATAGATGATATTTTTCTTCACAAAACTGGTGGTGTTAGTCTCGGTGATATGTACCAATGCTTTTGCTTTAACCCACTTTGTGAAGTAGTCAATAGCTACTATGGCATGCTTCGCTCCTCATTTAGTTGCAGTAGGCATCAGGCCAATTAGATCTATTCCCCACATGGCGAACAACCATGGTGATGTCAAACTCTTCAACTGCTCGGGTGGATTCCGGATGTCATTAGCTACTTTTTGACAACCTTCGTACTGACTTGCAACACCTTGTTCATCTTTAAACAGATTCGACCAATAAAAGCCCTGCCTAAGAGTCTTATGTGCCAAGCTTTTGCCACCCAAGTGATTCCCACAGACTCATTTGTGAATACTTTCTAATACTTGCCTACCTCTGATCAGGTACACATATTTCTGAAGGACTTTGGAGAACCCTCTTCTATATGGTTCTCTTTCTACTATTGAATATCTTGTGGCTCTATATCTGAGACGCTTCGCCTCAGCTATCTTTGTTGGAAGCACTCCATTCTCTAAGTATTCTCTTATCGGAGTCATCCATGTAGCTTGTTCCCTTTCAATCAATTCTACCTCCGACGATTCATCTTGATTTTCGCTATCGATACTTGGCTTTTGCAGGTGCGCGATCAAGACTGTTTTTAACCATACACTAGTGGCTGATGCCAATTTTGACAGTGCGTTCGCTTTCTTATTTTTCACCTCCGGATTTGGGTGATTCTGTATGCTTTGAACCTTTCGAGGAGTGTCTTGGTTATAGTTAAATACGCAGCCATGTTGTTGTCCTTGGCTTGGTATTCATTCAGAACTTGATTGACCACCATCTGTGAGACACTAAATATTTCCAACTCATCTGCTCCCAGTGTCATGCACACCCTAAAGCCTGCCAGAAGCACCTCATATTCTGTCATATTGTTAGTGGCTTTAAAGTCAAATCGCAATACACGTTCCACCTGGTCACCTTCTGGCGTGGATATAACTATGCATGCCCCGTTGACATGCATGTTTGATGATTTATCTACATGTGGTTTCCAAGCAAGCAGATCATTTTCTCTCAATATCCTGATCATTTTGTTGTTCGGCTCAGTGAATTTCACAACCAGATCTGCTACAACTTGCCCCTTGATCGCCGCTCTTGGCGAGTAGACTATGTCAAACTTACTTAGTTCTACTACCCATTTAATCAGCCTTCCCAACACGTTGGGTTTTGATATAATCTGTTTCAACGAACAATCAATATATACTTCAATTTTGTGCTCTTAAAAATATGGTCTCAGCTTTCTCGCTTCTGTTACCAGAGCCAAAGCCAAAGCCAAAGCCATTTTTTCAGCTGGAGAATATCTTGTTTCCGTAGGTAACAAAGCTTTGTTGTTATAGTATACAGGTTTCTTCGTTATCTCTTCCAATGTGACCAGTATTGACCCTGTCATTACGTTTGTTATGGACAAGTAGAGGTAGAGCATTTCCCCTTCAAGTGGTTTAGATAATATCAGAGCTTTTCCCAAGTATTCTTTAATTTTTCTAAACGCTTGCTCACACTCATCATTACATTATACCATCTTGCCTTGCTTAATTGCTTTGAAAAAGGGTAGGTATTTGTCCGTTGATTTACTTATGAATCGACTCAGTGACGCTAGGCAACTCGTCAATCTTTGGATTTTCTTCAATGTCTTTGATTGTGCTTCGTCAATTGAGACCCAAGTCTAACAGTCTTCTTGGGATCATTGTTGCTCATGGAAACTTCCATGGTCTATTCCTCCTAGCCTTTGTCACTCTCTGGTGCTGCCTCTCTCGAGTCTAGATCAAACCCGGTAAGGGTTTCGGCCTTTGCCTCAGTTGGGTCTACTTTTAGGTCTTCATCTTTTTTGACAGCATCCACTTGCATTACCCCCGACTCTGCATTTTCCCTGTATATGGCGAGATTCGCTTTCCTGGCCTACTCACAGCTTTTTAAAATCCCTACTCCAGCTTCGGTCGAAAATTTCACCATGAGCGTATAGGTTACAGTTACGGCTTTTATTTTGTTCAGGGAGGGTCGACCTAGCAAAGTGTTGTGTGTTCAATTCTCAACATTTACGACCATAAAATCCAGTAATATTGCCTTCGTACAAGGAAAGCTTCCAACTTCTACTGGTAGTTTAACAATTCCCAATGCCCTGACCTCGGTTCCCCTGAAACCCCTCAACAGAACCTTTAGTGGTTGGAGATCACTCCTCTGTAGTCTGAGTTGATCAAACGCATCTATGCTCAAAATGTCTGCTAAGCTACCATTGTCGATTAGTATTCTTCTCACTTGCCTATGCCGGATGCGAACTGACATAACAATCGCGTCGTTTGGTTTGACCTCCGACTCATGTGCGTCCTCTTCAGTGAAAGTTATTGGTCCTCATCCTTACTTTGCTTTCTTCCGATCGGGACCTATATGATTCACCTCCATACTTCTTTGATTATTTATGGCTTCCCTAACTTCGGACATTCTTTCTCGGCTACAACTTCTAGTATTGGGGCCACCAAAAATAGTGTTGATTGCCCCGCTATTTGAGTCTTTCTTTGGACTCCTGTAACTCCTATCTCGATCCCTTGTGTGGATACCCTTTTGTCGATCTTCACCTCTTCTGAGGATGACATCAGTAAGATGACCTTCCAGGATTAGCTTCTCAATGTAATCCTTGAGTTGGTAACACTTGGAGGCTTCGTGGCCATTCTCCCGGTGGAACCTGCAGTACTTGGTAGTATCCCTTCTGGTGAAGCTAGATTGCCTCGGGGGTTTTTTATATAAGTTTTTATCTTCTATCATATTCAGAATTTCCTCCTGCTTTTTGGCTAACGGTGTATAATTTGTGCACTGGCGCCTCGAGTTCTTTCTTGTTCTATCGTCATCTCTTCGCTCGACTTTCCCTTTTTCCCCGTTGCCTTTCTGGTAATTCTTGCCATTGTTTTTCGAACCAATTTTCTAGTTCTTTTGACTGTGACCAGGATGACCTCCATATATAAATTCTCCCTCGTGGGCAATCTGTTCTTCTTCTGCCATGGCGTACCCCCCAACATGATCTACCATGCTTGCATATGTGGTAGGTCCCTGTTGCCTCAGGCTTAAGGTTAGGTTACTATATTGCAAGCTATTTACGAATGCGGAAAACACCATGTCATCGTTAGGGTCCTGAACCTCTAATACCTCTTGTGAGAACCGGGTCAGGTAATCTTTTAGCTTTTCGCATTTATTTGAATCAAGGTAAAAAGAGCTGGCACTGATTTTCTCCTCTGGATATTCCCCATAAATTGTCTGATGAACGCTCGTGTCAACCCTCTCGAAACTCCTGATGGACCCCGATGATAGTCCTCCAAACCACCTGAATCCTTGATCCCCTAACGTTTGAGAGAACATACGACACATGACAGTGTTGTCATAATCATACTGAGCCATGACGCTCTAGTATCTCTTGACATGCTCATGTGGATCGGTATTGGCTTTAAACTGTTCCACGTGCGGCATCCTAAATTTCTCCAAAAAGTTAGCCCGCCTTATGGCATCGGTGAACGGGTTCCCAAGACTCCTCACCAAGGGGTTATCTTGATTTTGCTTTTTCTCCAAAGCTTCTGTCCTCCTGAGAAGGACTTTGTGCTCCCCTTCAGGTTCACCATGACTGTCTAACCTTTAGTGCACTGTGATCCCATAAGGGTTCATTCGCCTTCTAGGAGCATGCTCGTCATCACTTAAATTCGGTCGGGGCTTCTTGCTTCATCCATCACACATGTCTTCCTTCTCATGATATAGTCTTGCACCGTCGTACCCTATGATATCCTCGCGTGAGCTTGACTTCTCATGTTCCTCCGCCCTTCTATCCTGGCGGGGGCTGCTTCTTCTACGAGAACGCCCTCTTTTATCCCATTTCTCTGCTTTATTTCTTCCAAACTTTTGGGGCGCGCCTGGAGTAGCTGCCACGATCTCAGGGTGCACCATAGGTCTTTGAGCTACCACAGGTGTAGAGAGCCGGTACAGCGAATTTAGGTTCACATTTACGGTTACGCTGATTCCCTGTTTGGCGGTATCATCAATGACTCTCCGTAAAGATTCTTGAACTTCCCTGAATGCATCTGGAGATCCCTATAGTTAAACCCGCGGTTGTGATGGTGTCCTGTCAGCTTAATGGTGGAGTTCTTGAATGTGGATTTGTTCCCGGTGTATCGGCGTCCACGACATTCATCTCTCACGAGACATCAGCGTTGCGCGGGGATAAATCTCTGTCAGCGCTAGAAACCAGGATTTTACTTTGTATGACTAAATCTCTGGCTAATTATAACATCGAAGGTTCAACCCCCTCCTTCTAGCACCAGTTGTTGACGGTGATTTTTGGATGGATCACACGTCGAACGGAATGTATATGAAATCATACAATTGTTAATTACGAATAGTTAAGAAAACAAAATAAACACGAGGATTTTACGTGGTAAAATCCCAAGAATGAGGAAACGTCCACAGTTACCGAAAACTGGCGAGGAAAGAACTTCACTATAAATAATCGATTACACACTCAGTCTCTCATGCTCTCTAGAGTCTTAATTTTTCTTCCACCCTTTCACGGTTGTTATTATGGTCTTTTTATACATGCACAGAACCCAAATTCGTGTTATACAAGTAAATAAAGTCGACGTGTTTGAATCATTTTATTCTTCTTTCCTGTTCCGCGTTCTTCACGTATTAGGTCTCTTGCCTAATTTGGACTCTAGCATCGATAAGGAAATTCGCTTCCTTATCAAAGTGTGCTTCGAGACACCTTACTAGAGTATAACTTATTCTGCATGTATTTGATAGTATCCATGTGTCGATCTGCTGATCATCTGCCAAAACCTGACCATCTCGATAGCCCCGATCGATGATTCAATCCTGACCGGAGGCTTTGATCTGACTATCTCGATAGCCCTGACCGGGTGTTATGAAACCATCTTTGGTCAGTTTAGGTAGGTTTAGGAAGGCTGAGTCTTGGTGACGTGGCATCTCCAACTCTCGCGTCTTCGGGCTGTTATGCTGACTCATCATTCTTTAGATTTTACCAATAACAAAGCCTAACAGGGAGAAGATATGAGCAAGTGGGGGCTTGCAATGAAAGATGAGATGAAGTCGTTGGTATCTAACAAAACTTAAGAGTTAGCCAAATTGCCTGAAGGAAAGAAAGCCCTACAGAATAAGTGAGTGTTTCAGATCAAAGAGGTACATGATGGTTCCAACAGATACAATGCACGACTCGTAGTCAAAGGTTTCTAACAAATTGAAGGTATTGACTACTCTGAAATTTTATCTCCCGTTGTTAAACTAACCAGATCCGGTTAGTGTTGAGTATCGTCGCAGTAAAATGGGTTATATCTAAAGCAGTTAGATGTGAAAAATGCAATTCTTCATAGAGATTAGATGAAGAGATATACATAAAGCAACCAGAGGGGTTTGCGAAAGTTGGCAAGGAAAAGTTGGTATGCTAGTTGACGAAGAGCTTGTATGGTTTAAAACAAGCTCCTCGACAGTGGTATAAGAAGTTCGATGGATTTATGCAAGGGAATGGCTACTTGAGATGCAATGCTGACCACTACTGCTACTTCAAGAAGGTTAAGTCTAGTTTCATAATATTACTACTTTATGTTGATGACATGTTAGTAACTGGTGCAGATTTAGAAGAGATTAACAACTTGAAGAAATAACTCTCGAGTGAGTTTGAGATGAAGGATTTGGGTCCAGCAAAGCAGATTCTTGGAATGAGGATTAGCATAGATAAACAATAAGGTACATTGAAGCTTTCACAAGCAGAGTACAATCAAAAGGTGTTACAGAGATTCAACATGGGAGATGCAAAATCGATGAGAACGGCAGGTTATCCAAGGATCAAAGTCCGAAGACGGGAGAGGAGGGGGACTTCATGGCTAGAGTTCCTTACGCTTCAGCCATTTGAAGTATAATGTATGCCATGACTTGCACAAGACCAGACATTTTTCAAGCAGTGGGAGTTGTGAGTCGATACATGTCCAATCCAGGCAAGCCTCACTGGGAGGCCGTGAAGTGGATCCTAAGATACCTACTGGGTACGACGGAAAGATGTCTAACCTTCAGAAGAGATTAACTCAAGCTAGAAGGCTATGTAGATTCATATTTTACAGGAGAGGTGGATCATAGAAGAAACACCACCGGATATGTGTTCACGATGGCAAGTACCGCGATTAGTTGGGTGTCCCAGTTGTAGAAGATAGTAACAATATCTACAACTGAAGCAGCGTATGTGGCTGTGACAGAAGCAAGCAAGGAGCTGATATGGTTACAAAGGTTGTTAGCCGAGTTAGGATTTAATCAGGTGATGAATGTGTTGCATAGTGACAGTCAAAGTGCAATACACTTGGCCAAGAATTCGGCGTTCCATTCTAAGACCAAGCATATAGACCTACGCTACCAATTTATTCGATTGTTAATCGAAGATGGAGTGTTGAAGTTGTAAAGATTGCAGGAACTAAGAATCCAGTTGACATGTTAACTCAGCCAGCCATTACTGAAAAACTAGAGTCGTGCACAACTTCAGTGGGTCTTCAAGAGTGAATACGTGGGGAATGAGTGCACCGTAATTTATCCACTAAGTTATCAGGGAAGGATGGAGAACGTCTATTGATTTTCAGTCTTCAAATGGGAGATTGTTGGGTTATGTGAAGCCAGAAATCAGTAAGAAAACGAGTTCCAGCAGGTGGTGTGGCGGAGACAACGAACTCAGACCGCGGTACACACAACGGAGAAGTCCAGAGGTGACATTCTATGTGGACCGCAGCGCAGACATGGTGCACACACCGCAGCCTGTGGAGCGAAGTTTCCCAGATAAGTCATGCGTTATGGACCGCGGCACAGACATGTGCCTACACAGCGGTCCAGACCGCGGTACATGCGGATTTCACGAGAAAGAGGAAATCTTGTATGTAAAAGCAATTGGATAAATGAAATATATTCTAATTAGGATTTTACTAACCCTAGTGCTCCTATATAAATATTACCATTATGTGTACTTTTAAATAGAGAGAGAGAGAGAGAAAAAAAAGTGTGTAATGTGTGAGAAACATTACTGGAGAGAGAGAGCAATTGTAGAAAGATTGAAAGAGAGACAAAAAGATTGTAATCAACTTTAAGAAATAGTGGATTGAGTGTGGTGCACCCCGTAGACGTAGGTAAATCGCTGAACCACGTAAAATCTATGATGTCTTCTTTCTTTTTATTGCTTTCTATTATTTGTGTTTGTGATTTGATTTGTGTGTGTGCGATTTTTTCTCTACAACATCTAAGTCACCAGAGAAGCATCAAACTAGTATTGATCTAAATGGAAAAATTATGTCCATCTCTATATCTAAAATGGTCTAAGTCGTTTTATGTGCTTAAATTACTTTTCTTAGAAACTTAAATTTCATAACTTTTTTGTTGTGGAAATTGTGAGAAATGTCACCTTTTTTTTTGATGAGTTGTAGTGATGTCACCGGTTGAATAAGTTAAGTTTAAAATGCACATATTATGGTGAACTACCCATATTGTCCTTAAATAATCAATTTTTAACTCTCTTTGTACTTCCATCTCCACACTTTGATCACTGAAAGTAGTAACTTCTCTCTCTCTCAAAAACTTATCTAAAAATCGATTTACAATTTTCTGAACATGATCCAGTTTTTTTGATAATTTTACGAGCTATTGTATATTTTTGTTACATTGGTTCGAGCTTTTTTTGATATGTTTACAAGCTATTTTGTAATTGGTCTAAGTATTTTTTTTAAATTTGTCTAAGCTTTTTTACATTGGTATAAGCATTTTTAAACTGCTGCAAGCAAGTTATAATCTTTGGCAAAAAAGCTCAAACCTCTAAGAAAAAAGCTTGAGCCCTGAATAAAAAAACTCGATCCCTTTAAAAAAAAACTCGACCCCTTTAAAAAAAGCTCGATCATGTTAAAAAAAAAAAGACTCGATCCATAACAAAAAAAGTTCTATCCCTTAAAAAAAAAACTCGATTATGTTAAAAAAAAACTAGATCCCTTATAAAAAAAACTCGATTATGTACAAACAAAGCTCGATCATGTACAAAAAAGCTTGATCTCTTACAAAAAAAGCTCGATCATGTAAAAAAAATCTAGATCCTTAACAAAAAAAGCTCGATCATGTATAAAAAAAACTCGATCATATACAAAAAAACTCGATCCCTTTAAAAAAAAAGCTCGATTCCTCACAAAAATGCTCGATCCCTTATAAAAAAAACTCGATCATGTAAAAAAAAACTCGATCCTTAACAAAAAAAGCTCGACCCCTTATAAAAAAACTCGATCATATACAAAAAAACTCGATCCATCATAAAAAAACTCGATTATGTAAGAAAAAAAAGTTCGATCCTTCAAAAAAAAAACTCGATCCTTAACAAAAAAAGTTCGATCCCTTACAAAAAAAAAACTTGATTATATACAAAAAAAGCTCGATCATGTACAAAAAAACTTGATCTCTTACAAAAAAAAACTCGATCATGTAAAAAAAATCCCGATCCTTAACAAAAAAAACTCGATCATGTATAAAAAAAGCTCAATCCTTAACAAAAAAAGCTCGATCCCTTACAAAAAAAGCTCGATTATGTACAAAAAAAGGTCGATCATGTACAAAAAAACTTGATCTCTTACAAAAAAAGGTCGATCATGTAAAAAAATCTCGATCCTTAACAAAAAAAACTCGATCATGTATAAAAAAAGCTCGATCATGTATAAAAAAACTCAATTCCTCACAAAAAAGCTTGATCCTTAACAAAAAAAACTAAACCCCTTAAAAAAAAGTTCAATCATATACAAAAATGCTCAATCCCCTTAAAAAAAAGCTCGATCCATCATAAAAAAACTCGATCACTTACAAAAAAAACTCGATTATGTAAAAAAAAAAAATCGATCCTTAAAAAAAAAAGCTCGATCCTTAACAAAAAAGGCTCGGTCATGTACAAAAAAATCTCGATCATATACTAAAAAGTTCGATCCCTCACAAAAAAAACTTGATCTCTTACAAAAAAAAACTTGATCCCTTTAATAAAAAAAAACTTGAAAATGTTTCAAAATTCTTAAAAACCAAGATATTCATCTTTGTCAACATACAACAGATCAAATAAAAAAAAAGCTCCGAGGGCGCTGCCCCCTACCCCCCCGTGAACTGACCGGGCAGCTCGACCACCGCGAGCTCGGCTGGGAGCTCGACCCCCGAATGCGTCTGCATAGCACCTGAGTTTCAATGAAACTTTCTCTCTCTATTTCATAACTCTCACTGTAAAAAAAAATGAATGAAAGATTCTGATGAAACAACTATTGGGACATTTTTGTCCGTTCACCATAATAGATGGTTTTTAAACATAAGTTATAAAAACAATGATAGCGTTGAACGTCACCTCCAAAAAGTGCTATTAATTTTTTGAACCCCTTTTTTGTTTTCATAGCTTTCGGTATTCAAATCTGTTTTATATAAGCTGAGTTGCAAATTAACTTCTTATAAATTGTGAAAAATAGAATTAGATTGATGTTGGGGAGGTGAAGCCCAAGCTCCGAGGTTTTATTATTTAAAGTTTAAACTCTTTGAAACCGAAAGTCAACCCAAGGGTCAACATTAATCTTAATGAAATCAATGGTAATTAAAATAAAATTTCACAGAATCAAATGCTTTCTTATTTCATTAAATTTCCCATTTTATTCATGCAGGACAATCCGCACCATTATTTTCTTTCACAAGTAAAACGTACACAGGTACTAGGCACTCAACAGAAACCAGAAATTACAGAAAGCAGAAGCTAACTTACTAGTTAATTAAGGGTAAACTTCAATGAGAGATCTTAAACCAAAAATGGGTGTAATTTTATAGTCAGTGAAACCAGCCTCGTGAAAAAGCTTGGCCCATTCTTTCTGGTCGCGCTCCTTGCCGCTGACCAACACCATCATCAACATGTCAAAGAAGAGCTGTGTTTCGATGGACTCTTCATTTCCTTTTTTGTTCTCCATCATCATGTCTATTATAATCACTTTTCCTATCTTGCCGCTATTGCTAGTAATTGCTTCCTTGCATTTCTTTAGAATCTTCACGCATTCTTCATCATTCCAGTCGTGTAGTATGCACTGTTTTGTTTTCACCACCATCAGATAAAGATTTTTTCAAACTGGGAAATTCATTTTAAGTAAAATTTTACATATCTTAAATCCTTAATTCTATATATATATATATATATATATTCCTTTTCTTCTCGGTCTATTGATATACAATATATCAGTACATTATATGTAGACCATAGATTATGGATAAACACTGACAAGTACATGCAAGTTAAGTTAAAGCAATTGAATCTAATGGTCCACGTAAAATGCACTGATTTATATTTCAGTACGCACTGAGGAGAAAATGACTGAAATATGTATATATATATAGAAAAAATTTCTCCTTAGTGCGTACAGATATAAAATTCATTAGTGCATTGCAGGTGAGTCATAGATTATGGACAAGCACCGATAAATACATACAAATTGAGTTAAAGCAATTGAATCTAATGATTCACATGCAATATAATGATAAATAGAAAAAACTTTCCTACATATATAGAGAGAGAAAAATCCAATGAGGATTTTTTTAAAATATACACTTTAAGCACCTTTAATGAAATTACATGTAATCAAATGTTTTTCGATGAGATTTTTTTATACATCCTAATAAAATTAAAATACACATTTGATAAAATTTTGGATTTTTTTTTAGATTTGAAAACTACTTTTTTATATATATATTCCCCTATTTTTAAATGTTTTTTCTTCAACAAAGTCGGACAAAATTAGTTCTTACATGTAGGTATTTATCCGTACTTATTCATAATCTATGGTCCACAAGAAACTTTTCTCTTCGGTGCACATTGATAAATATATATTAATGTATTGCTTATGGACCATTAGATTCATTAGCTTTGACTCAATTTATATATACATATTCATACTTATCTATAATCTATGATTCATAGGAAATTTTTCTCCTCAGTATAAACTGATAAATCAATATTTTTTTAATTTATAAATCATTAGATTTAACTGTTTGATTCCGTCCATATATATTTATCTATATTTATTCATAATTTATAGTTAATATAATATATATATAAGCTTTCAAGTACTAGTATGGATAATAAGAAATTTCCGGCATCCCATCGTGACCGTTTATTCAATCAATCAAATGGCTAAAATGATTATTAATTAATAAATAAATATAAACGGAGCCCACTAGTCTCTTTCTCTCTTTTACCAGTGTCATAAGCCCACCGATTATTAAAATCTCTTATGTTTCCTCTCTTTTTCCACTGCCATGGCCCTACCGATTACTAAAAACTCCTCTCTTTTCTCTATCACTGCCAACGGGCCCATCTGTCAACTTACTCTCTCATATTTTTTTTTTGTGTACTTTTCGGCCTTACATCGTCTCTCTCTTCGGCCTTTTTTTCCTTGTGTATACATTTTAGCCATTGGATCGGATCTAATGACCATGATGGGATGGGATCCTGAAAATTTCTTACAATCCAACACCCTGTACCTGAAATCTTATTTATATATCAAACTGATTTTAACATCTCAAACATCTATACGTTGTTAATCCAATAGTTGAGATTTGAATGTATTTATACCTCTTGAATTTAGAATATATGGATGGTTGAGATATTAAAATCAAAGTTTTAAGTCATAAATTTAAATTGGTTTAACCTTACTAAAACTATAATTATATTTATAATTCAAAAAAAAAATCAAAATCATCCAAATCAAATGTATTTTCTATGCCAAATGACATGATTTTAGTGGTCGGATGCATAGACCGGTACGTATTAGTGTTTATTTGGTTGAGATTTCTATTACCTCACACAAGTCTACTAACCAAACAACTATAACTTTTAAGAAAAAAAACTCTATTTCTAAGAGTAAATTTGTTACCAATAGAAAAAATTTCAAAAGCTCAATCAAACGAGCTCTTATTCGGATTCCAATCTTATGTTTTGCTGATCATTTTTCTCATCACAACCCGTTACCGATAATACAGTAAATTTAAAAATAATGAAAGTGAAAAAAATTAAAAAAATAAATCTCAATCATTAATTATATATATATATATATATATATATATATATGTGTGTGTGTGTTTTAAGATAGAAGTCAGATCAATTCAGTAAATCTCAATTTGTATTAATATTTATTTATTTTAGCTTAATTTGTATTATTATTATTATTATGGGTAATTTCACTAAAGTCCTAACTTGTTTGATTAAATGTCACATATTTAAATGTCTTTGACATATTAGTAATTTACGTCTGTTGTTTTTTCAAATACATCACTTTAGTTCGTTTGACTAAAATACTAACGGTCAACTCTTATTATATATATATATATATATATATATATATATATATATATATATATATATATATATATATATATATATATAAGTACAATTTTACCTTTATTAAAATGATTTATTGAATTTCAAAAATAAATAATATTCAATGGTTTTAAAAATAAAATTATAAAAAACCAAAAAAAACTAATGGATTATAAAAATTATAAAGTTAAAATAAATAATAAATTGAATGTATTTAAAAAAAAGTATTTCAAAAAATAAAAAGAAAGTTTTGTTTTAAGTAAATAGATCTTCTCCCTTAAATTTGAATCGATCCAATGGTGTAGATCCATTTATTTATTTATTTTTCAAAATAAGCTTTCTTTTTATTTTTTTAAATACTTTCGATTTTCTGTTTTTAAATTTATAAAAATGCTTTCCATTTATTATTTAATTTAATTTTATATTTTCCATAAACCATTAGTTTTTTCTCCGACTTTTTTAGAAAATAAATTTATTTTGTTAATTTATTTTTATAAATTATTTTAATATTATTTATTTTTGAAACTTAGAAATGTTAATCATGTTCAGCTGATTTATGATGTTAGGACCAAGCTGAATTTTCTTGCCTAGAAGGTGAAGTTTAGTTCGAGAGCCTCCAATCAATTTGTCGATAGTCCGGCAAAGTTGGGTTTGAACAAGAATGGGGATTTTGCTGATTGGGATGACTTTGTCTAAGTTCTATTGGTTGCGTGTTTTTGCTGCTCCAGCTTTTGCTATTTTGTTGTGGTTTTGTTTTTCTATTGCTTTTTATTGGCTTCGGTTGTTGGCTAGGAGTCTGGTTTTGGTCGTTCTTTTGGGTTTTTTGTCTAGTGTTTTTGTGTTGTGCCCCTTCTATTAGTCTTTCTGGTGTTTGTTTGGTTCTGTACTTTCTCTTGTATCTATTTGGTTTGGTTCTTGCCTTTTGGCTCTCAATAAAGATGTTCAAAAATAAAATGAATCATTTTTATAAGAGTAAAATTGTAATTTTATTTATATAGTTAGAGTTGACTATTAGTATTTTGGTTAAATGGATTAAAGTGATGTATTTTAAAAATGAAAGGATTTAAGTTACTAATATAATAAAAACTTTTATATAGGTGATATTTTCCTTAAAAATTTTGGAATTTAATGAAATGACCGAATATTATTATCATATTAATGGGTTAAAAAAAAAGAGGCGGAATCAAATAGTCAATGAGGCCCCCATTGTACTTTTTAAATATACATGTCCCTGTCGGTTGTAGCATAGACATGACCACGGTTCGGTTCGAACCGTGGAACCGAACCGTAACCTTGTGAAATGAACCGTAACAGTAACCGTAACCGTAACCGTAACCGTAACCGTGGAATCGGTTTCGGAACTGTAACCGGAACAGGGGGGTCGGCAGTTCGGTTCCTGTTCCTTCTCTTGAAAAAACAGCCAGGAACAGGCGGTTCGGTCCCGGTTCATGAACCGCTGGTTCCTGACCTTTATTTTAAAAAAAAAAATGAATTTTAAAAAAAAAAAAACAGCCGTTGGGCCCAACGGCTCAAAATTTTATTTTTTATTTTTTTCCTTTTTTTTTCTTTTCCCCTTTAATTCTTTATTTCCTATAAATACCCTCCTAATTCATTTCTTATCATACAATTGCTCTCTCAAGTCTCAACTCTCTCTCAAACCTCAATTCTCCTAATTCTCTTCAATTATCTTCCAATTAGTCAGTTATTTATTTGTTTATATTTAGTGTATTACAATTATTATTTTTTAAAATCATTTTAAAATCCTTGTCAACAATTTTTATCTTAATTGTTTTGAAAAATTTATTTACAATTTATTTTTTTCGATGGCAAGTGGAAGTGGAAGTGGAAGTGGATGTGGAAGTGGAAGTGGAAGTGGAGTAAGAGATATTTCACCAAGACATTCCGTTTCCAGGACCGGTAAGGGTATGTGGGAGCCGGAGCCGGATCCGGTCCAACCGGATAATATCGGTTTTGATGACACCGCTTACCATGAGTTCCTATAACGGCAAATCTATCTTGAATCTCTAAACTATCCAATCAATCCAAATCCCCCTTTAATAATTTCTGAACCCAATTCTAGCCAGCCTAGCGCCCCTAGCCCTAGCCCTAGCCCTGGTAATATGACAAGCCAATCAGAAAAAATACTCGATTTTGCAGCAGATCCAAATTTTGAAGAGCCGGCAGAGAAGGATAAGAAGCATCTCAAATCTGATCTATTCGTTCTCCACATGAAGAAAGTTACGAAACCGAATGGAACATGTTGGGCGGTGTGCAATTACTGCCTTAAAGAATACAAGTGGACTAAATCTGGAGGATACGGCACATATAGGAAGCATATTACGACCAGTCATCCAGCAGAACTTGCCAAGGGGAATGCACAATCTCAAATTTTCAGGTTTTCTACCCCTGACACTCAATTATTTAAATATAGTGATCAAGCTAATAGAGAAGAATTAGCTAGGATGGTAGCTGTAGAACATTTACCTTTTAGTTTTGGAGAAAAAGTTGGTTTTATTAAATATTGTCATAAAGCATTAAATCCTGATGCATGTCGTGTCCCTAGGACCACTCTCACGCGTACAATGTATGATATTTATAAAAAGGAAAAAAGGATTTTAAAAAAATATTTTGTGAACTATATATGTGCTGACATATGGACTGACCATTGGTGAATGCCTTCATACTTAAGTGTAACTTGTCATTATATGGACAAAGCATGGACAAAGTATGGACAATACAAAAAAGAATTCTTGCATTTAGAGTTTTTGATGATGCACATACTGCTGATAATATTTATAAAAATATGAAAATCATTTTTGAAGAGTATAAAATTGAAAGCAAAATTTTTTCAATTGGTTTTGATAATGCTTCAAATAATACAGCAGTTATTCCTGCTTTAATTGAATTATACAAGCCTTATTTTAATAGTAAAGTTTTTCATCAAAGATGTGCTTGTTATGTTTTAAATTTATGCGTTCAAAAAGGTTTGGAAATTCTTCAAGCTTTTATTAAACCCATTAAAGAGGCCCTCTCATATTTGTGGAAACATCCTAATGTTATGAAAGCATGGGTAAGATTTTGTAAACAGGCAGGTAGACATCCCTTTAGATTTTCTCGTGATGTTCCAACACGTTGGAACTCTACTTATAAATTGCTTTGTGAAAGTTATGAATATAGGGATTTATTAGTTTCTTTTATGCAATATAATGTTAGTCAAATCAATCTTTATGCACACCATTGGGATGTTTGTATAAAAAATTGTAATTTGTTAAAAGTTTTTAATAGTGCTACTAACAATTTATCAGGTATTTATTATCCTACTACTCAATTATTTATTATTGAGGGTTGTAATATTGCTGGTGCATTTGCTGACTGTTCATCTGATATACAATTACAGGCATGCATTGAAGCTATGAAAAAAAAATGGTTAGACTATTATAGAGAGTTTCCAACTACTGCGTTGTGTTTTGACCCACGTTGTAAACTAGATGCATTGACAGATTATTTAACTCTTTATTATAAATGTTTAGATATACAATTAGAAATTAATACTTATTGTGATGCAATTAAGATATTATTTTATCAGTTATATGATGAATATCGTAGAATTTATGGTCCATCATTAAACATTAGTGTTCCACATAATGAAAATATCTCCCAAACTCGATCTTCTGGAGTGTTGGGGGCAGGGTCTGCACTTTTATCCCAAAAGATCAAAAGATTGCGAGGTCCTTCTTCTTCTTCATCAAGTCCGATCTCGTATGATGAGATAGAAACTTATCATAGTACCAATTTTGAGTTTATAGGAGACGATGATGTGGATAAATTTGATATTCTACATTGGTGGAGAGAACATGAAAAACACTTCCCAATCTTGTCTATAATAGCCAAACAGATTCTTGCAACACCGGTTTCTACAGTGGCTGTGGAACAAAAGTTTAGCGCGGGTGGAAATATTTTGGATGCAAGAAGGTCACTTTTGAGTCCAGAATCAATTCAAGTCCAAGTGTGTGTTGATGATTGGATAAAGGCTGGATATAGACAACAAGAAATGGAGCCAGAAGTTATTTATGATTTCTTCGATGATGATCACACCACCGGCACCGGAACGAATGGCAGCGATTAGTTACAGACTTACAAAATTACATATGTAAAAGACAATAAAATGTAAAAGAACTACGTGGTCTTTGATTCCTCTAAACCCCGAGTCTAAGAGGATACGTAGGCAACTTAATTTTGGTACAAATTAAGTGCAAGACCAATTTTTTTAATTTTTAGTTTTATACATTTATTTCAATTTATGTATTTAGTATTATTTTTTTAAATTTTAATTTTGGCTTACGGCCTTACACAATAAAATTCATTTACAAGTTCATATTATTACATGTCTTATGTTTTCGTATTTTTTTAAAAATGAGTATAAATGTATAATAAGAAAAAAAAAAGGAACCGAACCGGTCAAACCGGTGGAACCGGACCCGGACCGGAACCAATGGAACCGGAACCGGAACCGGAACCGTGGTTCCACGGTTCCGGTTCTGGCTCCTTCCAGAACCGGAATCGGAATCGGTCGGAACCGGGGTCATGTCTAGCTGTGTAGCATGCATGTACAAATAAACTATTTTTTGATAGCATATACAATAATACAATCAATCATTTCTTTGTAATTTATTATCATCATCGATAGCAAGTAAAATTAAAATTTAAAAAATAAATAAAGGAAGTATGTCACCACCACGGTGACATTAATTAAAATTAAAAGTAGGGGTGGATATAAAAACCGAAAATAAATTAAACCGAATCGAATCGAATCGAACCGAAAAATGATGTTCGGTTCGGTTTATGGTTTCTATTTGGTTCAAACCGAATTGAATTCGGTTCGGTGTTAGTTTTGAACATACAAAACCGAACCGAACCGAATAAGCTGAATTATATTAATTAATTATTTTGTAATTTTATTATGGATTGTTTGTTGATGATATTTTATTTTTGGACTACAATGTGTATTACACTTTTTTACTTCTATTTTATAGAAGTTACGAAGATTTTATCTTTTGATTGAATATGTAGACTGAATATGATTAAAATTTTAGATTTGGATTGAAAATTTTATTGTATTTTGTTTAAATTATTTTTTACATATTATGTATTTATGTTTACGTAAAAATGTTTAAACCTAAATATCAAAAATGCAACTTAAAGGCGTAAAAAATTAAAAAAATTAAAAAATATATAAAAAATCTTCAAAACCCAATAGACTTAAAACCGAATCGAGCCGAATCAAGATAAAGATATTCGGTTTAATTCGGTTTTCAGTTTCAAAATGGTTCAAACCGATTCCTATTTTTATAAACCGAATATATATCAGTTCAATACGGTTTTGATCAAAACCGAACCGAACCAAACCATATCCACCTCTAATTAAAAGAGTTAATTTAGAGATGTTGGCGGTAGAAAAACTTTTCGAAGGTGTGTGTCCATTGTCAATTTTGGAAAAAAATATTTATGGATTTAAAAAGATAAACACCCAGGGAAAGATGGGTGCAATTTGTTCATTAGAAAAGCTCACTTAAATGTTATTTTCAAGAATAATAATAATGAGCATACCTTGAGTAAAATTGCATCTGCGGGAGGAATAGCCTCAAACATATCCCCTCCAACGTACTTGAAATTGCCGTCGTCTTTGAGGTCGGCAACCACATGCAGAAGATCAAAATCGATGCACTCCAAGTGCGGGAAAGCTTTGGCAATGGCCTTGGACAAAGTTCCAGTCCCACCTCCAACGTCCACCAACGTCTCCAGCCCTTCGAACACATCCTTACACTTATGAATCACCACGCTCGTCGCAAACCGGGAATCGCTGGCCATTGCTTCGTTGAAGAAATGGTTCAGCTTCGGCTCGTGCCCCGCATGCTCCCAGAACGTCATCCCATGCGCCGTCTCGAACGGTGTTGAATCGTCGTTGCCGAACCAGGTACTGAAGTAGTCCCAGGGCTTTAACAATATAGGATCAAGCATGGCCAGCAAGAAAGGCGTTACGCTTACAGGGCAGTCCTTTAGGAGGATTTTGGAAGCGTTGGTGAGAACGTAGCCTTCTTGTTCTTGGTCGTCGTTTTCGGGGACTTTTTCGAGAGAGAAGAAGCCGGAGTGGATGAGTATGCGCATAAGGCGGTAAACGCAACGGGATTTGGAGGGGTGGATAGGGAGAGCAGAGACGAGTTGTGGGAGAGTCATGGGTTTGGAGTGTTTGTGGATGACATCTGGGATGCCTAATTGAATTGCACATTTTAGAGAACCGGAGTTTATGAAGTTGAAAATGTGGTTCCATACATGAGCTTGAGCATCAAGTAACTCATTATCATGATCTCCGTTCCCCAAATAATCCATCTAGCTGTATATGTGAATTATTGTTTCTTTCTTTCTTTTACATATCTGCTGAATTGCAGCTATGAGCTATCAATATATAGTGATATCCGAAGAAACATGTGTACGGGATATAATATAATATTCCTTGAAAAATAATTTAAATCTAAATTTGTGAGTCTTGTTTTCATTGACCATTGCATTAGCTCAAGAGATATTAACTGTTTCAATCGAGAATAATATAATGGGTTCAAAAAATAAATATTACTATTTGGAGTGGCTATTGTACAAATAGCACTACATTCCTAATTCATAATTAAAAGACACTACTTTATATGAGGAGACAAAACCCCAGAGCTTTTGAGTTTCTATCGTTCTCAAAGTTAGATAAAGAAAGTGGTGAGAGAAAACATCTGTTTAAAATCAATGGCAAAATAACCGGAAGTTGGAGTGCACTCCTTTTCAACGGTGCAGACAAGCATCTCCGATTCATAATCATAAGTAGGGATGCACGTTTAGGGATTGGGAATAGATATAGGTCCCTCCATCCTCATCCCTACTTCCTAGACCCACTACAAGAAAAATAGTTTTTTCCGACCAAACATTTCCGTCGGAGCTAAAATTTAGTCAAAAATTGTTGTTTTTTTTATCATAAAAATCATGTCGTCAAAAAAGGATAAAAATATTGCATATCATTTCCGACAACAAAAATGCCCTCACAAATAATATCGAAATTCATCAAAAATATTGTGAAAATGATATCAATTTAGGCGTCAATACTATTTCCGACCGCATATACCTACCCCTCAGAAATACAATAGATTTTTCCGACCACAGGTACTTACCTCTCTGAAATACAATACACTTTCCGACCACAAGTACCTAGCGCTTGAAAATACAATATTGTATGGGTGGGATTCATTGTATTATGCAAGACAATTATTGTTAATGCATAAAATTTTAAATTATTATTTTTTAAATGATAAAATAAAAAGTTAAAATGAAATATACTATTATCATGTTAAATTTTAATTATTTTGATAAACATGGCATTATTTATACATATATATATATATATATATATATATATATATATATTAAATTCAATATATTAATTTTTCCTATTATTTATATTCACAATTTTATATACTTATTCATTTTATTTTAACTGATATATTTTCTTTCCCATAATTTTCAATTCTCACTTAACAATTTTACTCCATTTTTTACTTATTTCCATTTTTTTTTCTTTTAATCCTATTTACCTAGCCGAGTCTCTCTCTTGTCAATTATTTTTGTTTACCATTTTTTTTTCTTTCTCCACTTTTCTTTTCCTATTTTAATTTTTCCCTAACCCTACTTATCTCCACCAAGCCGCCTATCTCCTACCATATTCTAGTCCAATTTTATTTTGTTAATCTTTAGGCTTCTTACTCTCACTCTCTTTTTACTCTAACCCTAATTATTGACTCCTTATTCTTCCGATCTTTTGTAATTTCTCTAAAACCTACAACTAAATCTCTTAAAAGAAACCATTTTTTTATTGAAGACTCTTATGATACAGATCACTTATTTGGTAAGTATTTTACAATAACAATTGCAAGAAATTTAGGAGAAAATATTTTTTATTATGTTGGTTTATTATTTGGGTGTCAATGTTTCTTGATTAATTTTCATTATTTTGTACTCTTTTTTTATCTATATGTTTTCTATGATGATATAGTGATTGTATATAACATGTTCAATAAAATGCCTATGAAAAACTTGGATTTTGGATTTGTTTATAAATTTAATATTTCGAAGGGGATAATTTTTTTAAATGAGAGAAAATAAAAAATAACCACAACTATTATGGAAATTTTATTTTTAACCACATACGAAAATTTATTTGTTAATAGCCACTTTTTTAAGAAATTACTTGAATGCCCCCATATAAAAACCACCCCAAACATTTTATCTCTCTTTTCTCTTTTTTTTTCCTCTCTCATTTCCTCTCTCTCTCTCTCTGATCTCTCTCTCCCGCCGGTGAACAGTCGTCGGCATCCTTGCAGAGGCCGGCAAACCATCGCCGGCCTCCTCTTTCTCTCACCCAACCTCTCTTCTCTCTCCCCGCAGCTCTCTATCTTCTTTCTCTCTCTTTCACTCACATCTCTTTCTCTCTCCTTTCCTTTCTCTCTCACATGTCATCGACGGCTTGCCGGAGTGCAGTCGCCTAGGATTCACGACCGTCCAGCAACGCCGTCGAGCTCCCCCTTCGTCGGCGATTAGATCTGCTGAAGAAAAAAAAAAGGAAAGAAAACAAAATACTAGAAACCCAGAACATTTCAAGTTTGAACATTTCAAGTTTCAACATTTCAATTTAGGCAACATTTAAAGTTTCAAAATTTGAAAACGAAAAACTTAAAATCTCAGAATATTTCAAGTTTCAACTTTCAATTTAATCAAGATTTCAAGTTTCAACATTTCAATTTAAACATTTCAATTTAAACAAGATTTCAAGTTTCAAAATTTTATTTTTTAAAACAAGATTTCAAGTTTCAAGTTTGGTTCCAGATTTTAGTCATGATTTCAAGTTTTCTTTCAATTTTAAAGAAAAAATCAAATCCAGGGGTATTTTTGTAATTTACTGACATACACTGATTTTTTTTTAAAAAAGTGGCTATTAACAAATAAATTTTCATATGTGGTTAAAAATAAAATTTTCATAATAGTTGTGGTTATTTTTTATTTTCTCTCATTTTTTTATAATATTATAAATATTGTATTCGAATATAGTTTAATTGTGAAGTAGAATTAAATAGATATACATGTAATTATTATTTTTCACATTCTTGTTGGTTTTTTTTTTAATAATTATTTTTACTATTGTAGGTGTTTTATATTTATTGTGGTATGAGTTTCAAAATTTTCATACAATAGAGGATGGAGTTTGGCCTAGTGAAAAACACCATGGAAATTCATATAAGTTTTCTTATGTTTATTGGTTTAAAATATTTATACTGTCAATTATATTTTTTGATAACTTTTATATTTTCAGTTATATGATAATGCTATATATGTATATATTTATTTATTGGAAACATTTATTTATTTATTGTTTTATTCCATTGCAATAAAAATTGGACTCACAATAACCTACTACAACAACAAATTCAAGGGTAAGAGAATGAGAGATGCTAACAAATTATTAGCATGTATTCTTATGTTATAAGCTGACAGTTTTAAGACTATGTATTTCAATTCACTCTTAATTTATATTATACTTCAATTATATTCATTTATAAATATTTGTAGATATTTATTTATTTATTTCGTTTTGATATTCTAGTTTATTTTTATGTACATTGTAATTAGTATACATAAATTATAATCTGAGCATTTTTTAGGGTAATAAACAAAAACATTTTGATAGCATTATTCAACAAGAAAAAATAAATTATTTCCGATCCAAAATCATTCCTCTGTGATTTTTTTTTACCATCACATTCATCGATAATAAAGACCATAATATTTGTCAATTTTTTTTTTACCATGACATGCATTATTTTCGAGGGCAAAAGCTATTGAAAATAATCTCCCGATTCAATTTTTGTTACATTTCTAACAACATATTTCCTCCATCTCCAGTGAATTTTTCCCTTGAAAATAATTTTATATCCGAGGGATTGTAAAAAAAAAGGTTATTTTCCACAATATTATTTTCGATGGAGACCGACAACCCCAACCCCATTTTCCCATTTTCCCATTTTCCCGTTTTTTCCAGTTTTTTTCGTTTTCTCGTTTCCCCCGGTTCCCCTTTTTCTTGTAGTGACCCATCCCCCCCCCCCATTTCCCCATTTCCCCATTTCCCCATTTGGTGAAAATGGGGATGAGGAAGTTTGGGGGGAGGTATCCCCAACCTCAACCCCAGTTTCCCATTTTTCCCGTTTTTTTCAGTTTTTTTTCGTTTTCTCGTTTCCCCCGGTTCCCCATTTTCTCATTTAACTAAAAATTACAAACTAAACTAAACTAAACTAAAAAAAGAAAAACATTCCATAACAAATAAAAAATAAAATCCATTGATGCATTACAAATACAAATATATATTATAAATAAAAATAGAAATATAATTATATTTATATATGTTTGGGGGAAATAGAGAAATGGGGATGGGGGACCTCCCTCTCATCCCCATCCTCATCCTCATTTTAATATAATTATAGGGAAAATGGGGAAATGGGGATGGGGATGGGGATGGGGAGGGGTCCCCATTCAATTTGGGGATGATTTTCATCCCCATTCCCCCTCCCCCATTTTTCCATTTTTTCCAAAAAAAAAAAAATCTCCAAATGGGGATGAGGACGCAGGGAATTGAGGTCCCGGGGGGAAATGTGCATCTCTAATCGTAAGTAGAGTTAAATTTTGTTGTATCTACTTACAATCAAGACTCAAGAGTCATCCAACCTCTTTCAAGTTCGAATCTCTAACAAAACCCACGATAAATTCTAGAATGATTATTACAAATTCAATATCTAATTTTAAAAGGGTTCAAAAAATTATTGGCACTATTTGGGTTCTGTTATTTGAAATTGTAGATTATGTTTAAAATAGAGATCTGATAATGGTTGTGGTTTAGGATAGGGATTGAAATGTGGTTAAAAATCTGTTGAGGAAGATGGAATTCTGCATTACCGAGACTTTTTGAAAGAGTTTTGAGCTTTTTCGTAGTTGAGTCAACCTTTTTTGATAGATTTTCGAGTTTTTTTTTTTAGAAAATAAGGTTTTGATAATTCGAGCTTATTTTAAAAAGGATTTAGCTTTTTTTAAATCGGATAAAGTTTTTTTTCAAATTGATCGAACTTTTTTTTTCATTGGATCGGGCTTTTTTTCCTTCGGATCGAGTTTTTTTTTTAACGGATCGAGCTTTTTTTCATCAGATCGGGTTTTTTTTCATTTGATCGAACTTTTTTTTCACTGTTTCGAGCTTTTTTTTTCATTGCATCGAGGTTTTTTTTTCAATGGTTCGAGCTTTATTTTCAATTTATCAAGCTTTTTTTTGTGAACCCGAGCTTTTATAAAACATAATCGAGCTTTTTTTTGATAATTTAGGGTTGGGTTAGGTTCGAGATTATTTGTAAAATGTTTGAGTTTTTTTATCAATGACCCGAGCTTTTTTTGTAAAGGCCTGAGTTTTTTTTTGCAAAGGTTCGAGCTTTTTTTTACAATTGACCGATACTTTTCATGTTTGATCCGAGCTTTTTTCAGTTTAATGATGCATTATTTCTATGATATTGCAGATGAGAAATAAATTGAGGGATTTGTTTAAAACTCCATAAGAAGACTGGTATGAGGGCAAATTGACTCGACACGACCATTTTGACACCCTTGGCCATACAGACGAGGCGATGAACCGGGTCCCTGTAAAATTTGCTAACGAAGACCGGCGTCGGTTCATGGTGACGTGTTTCGGGCATTTCCTGATGATGCATCGGGAGATGAAGATTTCAGGTGGTGTTGCCCAACAGATGAGATGTAGTTCATGTTAGGGAACAAGTCGGTGAGGTTTTCAAAGGTGAGACTTTACCTCATCATCGGATTACGGTTTGAAGTTGTACTGGACACGAGCGTGTATGCCAAAGTGGAGAATGGTATACATCAGCGGTACTTTCCCGAAGCCGATGAGGTTTTGTTCGAGGAAATGAGGGTTGTTCTCACCCTTTGAGAGTTTTAGGAGGCATACGATGTTGTGAAACTCTGCCTCATATATATGTTGAACTGAATACTGATGGGGGTGGATGAGAGATTCAAGATTCCAGTTTGGCAATTTCAGCTAGTGGAGGACCTCGATGCGTTCGACGTGTTCCCATGGGGTGCCCGGGTGTACAAGCATTCCATTTACTCATTCAAGTATGAGCTTGATGGGCGATGAGATGGGTTCGAGAGACGTTAGCAGGAAAAAGGCGCTCACGTATATACGGTGGAGACCTACAATATTTACGGTATATCTCATGCCTTACTGGTAAGAACTTTGAATTACAACTTATACTTTATTGTTGGTGTCCTAAATGTTATGGATTCTTATCGTACTTATCTTTGATGCAAATATTTGTTTTCGAGGTGATCTCTGATTTGGCCCTCCAGTTTGACAACCGGAGGGTTACGGATCTGTCTCCCAATATTTTGAAATAGAATTTGAGCAAACAACAGAGAGGGAAAACGCTGGCCAAGATTTTCAAAGTCAGAGTATGTATTTAATTTGTTAATATTTATATTAGTTACTAAGTATACATTACATTGTTCTAACTAAGATTCCAGATGTTTGTGAGGACGAAACTGGTGCCCACACCAGCTAAGACTACTATGCGGGGATAAACGATGGGGGCCTATATGTAGAGGAGGACCGGCCTCAGATTCCTCCTCTGGTCAGGAATAGTGCGACAGATGGTGGGGGTTTCAAGGACAGGGCCAGTGACAGTAAGGGATTTGAGCCCAAGGCTAGAGGTTTCAGGGCCAGTGAAGTGACAGTGACAGTGACAGTGAGGGATATCAATCTGACCCTTCTTTCGGGATAGTGTACACGGGACCACTTGTGTGGATCGGGATCAATTATATAATCATATGCATTCTGGTGTAAATTAATTAACTCTTCCATATGCCAGTTATATTTCAACTCGGTGTACGTACGGGCTGCGTTGTCCATTGTTGCGGCAATATCCTTTCTAAGATATCGCTTCTTAATATTTTTATAAAAGTGCTAGCAACATATGGTATGAGTGGCATAAGGAAACACTTTAGAAATCCATGATTCAATGCTTGCATGTCTATCGAAAATGAAAACCAGATCATCAATATGACCTAAGGCACCCTTCAAGCAATCCAAAAAACACTCCCATGAAAGGTTGTTTTCTGAGTCACTGTACCCAAAAGTAATTGGATACATCTGTTCATTCTCATCTTGTGCAGTTGTAACAAACATTGTACCCCCAAATCGTTCATTCAAATGGGCAACATCATCAGTAATAACTGGACACATACATGTCCGGAATTCTCTAAGTGAGGCATCAATCGACATGCAAAAGTAGAGGAATTTACCATCTTTATTTCTACATGATCGAGCTTTTTTACTAAGGGATCGAGCATTTTTTAGATGATCAAATTTTTTTACTAAAGGATCAAGCTTTTTTTGTAGATGATCGAGCTTTTTTTAATGGCTCGAGCTTTTTTGTATATTATCGAGTTTTTTTTATGAGGGATCGAGTTTTTTTCTTAAGGATTCGAGATTTTTTTCCCAACATTATAAACTTATTTGTACCAGTTAAAAAAAACTCAGACCAATGTAAAAAAAGGTTAGAAAATTAAAAAACTCATCGGACCAATTACAAAACGCTCCAAAACATTTCAAAAAAGGTTGGACCAATGTACCAATATCTTGGACACATATACAACAGCTCGTAAACATATTAAGAAAACTGGAGAAAAAATGTTCATACATGTTCACACATTGTTAAACCACACAGAAATGCATGAAAAATAAAAAGATGATCAGAAATATTTATTACCTTCTTGTGTAATAACTCGAGACACAGGCTTTTTGGGAGAGAGATGAGTTGTAGATCGACTTTCAGACAACTTTTTTGGAGAGAGAGAGAGAGAGGGTTGCCTTTTAAAGTTTAAAGAATCGATTATTTTATGGGTATTTTATGTAGTTTATCATAATAAGTGTCTTTTAAACTTAAGTTTTTAAACCGATTATATCATTACAATACACAATAAAAAAGGTAACATATCTAATTATTTCTACAATTTTAAAAACCCAACGTAGTGAAAGTTCTAGAAAGGTATGTGTAGATATAATCACATGTTTGATATTGATCGAATCAAATGGCATGTTTTTAATAGAAAAAAGAAACAGAGAAGAGATGGATTAGTTAATCAGTAGCATAGCATGCCATGTGAAGTTTGGTTAAAATACCTAATATTTTAGGTGTTTGTTCTAGTTCCAAGGCGTACAAATTAGAGGCAAGAAATCACTTGGTGGAATCAAATCCTGATCTGTAGAAGAATCAAAATGGGGGTTTGATTTAAGCACCCATTTCATCATAATAAGTGTCTCAAAACGTGTAGGAAAATCGCTTCCATTTAAGCACAATCACATTCACATGTGTTCTGGTGCACACTGCACGCACACGGGCCTTGCCTTGTGCTGTGGGTTGTGGCCAGTCTGTCATCCTTGCATACAAGTGTACAACTAACAAAAACCCATCACCTATATAGCCAACGTTCATATATTTCTTGTCAATTTAGATATTAATTGTAGCCGTCCGATTCATTTGATAGGTATAATTGTAGTTTTACTTTCTATTAAATCTTTAGTCCAGTGCATTTTGTTTAATGCAAATGTCTCATTGACCATTGCATTAGCTCAAGAGATATTAACTGTTTCGATCGAGAATAATATAATTTTGGATTAATATTAAAAATATCTCCTCACCTTTAAACCAGTATTGGATATACAGTAACAAATATTTTTATTTTAGAAACCTCCCCTACAAACTAACACCGATAGCATTCCATTTGTGTTGACTAAGTTCGATCGTTAAAAAATATAAAATATCTACATTTAAGCTTTAATTGTATGAAATAACCATTATACATTCATACGTTTACCTAATAAAAAATAATAAAATAATACAGAATGCAGGAATGTTAACTTGTAAAGTAGAAGTTATTTTAGACAATTTATCCTAAAAAATAACAGAATTACAAACGAACCAAAAATATTGAAAATAAATCAAAATATGTATTTATTTATTTTTTGTATTTTTTTATGAATCTAAGTAAATACTCATTTTCAACATTTTAGGTTCATTTGTAATTTTGTTATTTTTAGGGATAAAATTGTCCACAAAATAATTTCTCCTTTACAAGTTAACATTTTCACATTTTATATCATTTTATTAATTTATTTACTAAAAGTATGAAGGTATAACGATCAATTCATAAAATCGAATCTTAAATAGAGATATTTTAGACTTTTTAACGTTCAAACTCAGTCAACACAAACAAAATGATATCGATGTTGGTTCATAGGGAAGGTTTCTAGAATAAAAGCACTCGTAAATATATATCTAGTAAATATATATCTAATAATAGTGAGAAGGTGGGGAAATTTTTTAATATTAATTCTATAATTTTTAAAGTCTGTTTTAATATGCAATAATTCATTCCTTTAAAAGAATGTGCAACAATTCATAAAGTGGTGATTGGACATAATAATTTAGTGAGAGAAAATCTGCCGGTGGACTGCGCTGACTGGTGCATCCACCCATTGAGAATGAAACATGTGGCTACCACATAAGGTTTTTTTTATAGAGTTCACTTTTGCTCACCCCTCCTTTAAGGGGTGAGCATTACTCTATCCTATATGGATAATATGTATCTATGGAGAAATAAATTTATCTAAACACTATTATATTTTTAGATAAATTTACTATTTTCTGAACACATATCATCAATTAGGGATGAGACTGATGCTCACCCTGCTTAAAGGGAGGTGAGTAAAAATAGACTATTTTTATAGGCATATTTCATTCTTGGTGATTTGATTCACAATTCAGCAGTATTACATCCGATACACCGAGTATTTACTCATCTAGTGGGGTGAAAATGTAGTCGATTAAAGACGATGACAACTCACAAATCATTAAAAGTTCTAAAAATAAATTATGAATAGTTGAAATTTTTAGGGTCAATATATTAGTGATTTGCTACAATTCATTACAGCAATTTCTTTGAGATTTAATACTATGATTGTGAAAGTAGTGCGTCTCTTGCAATATAATATATTTCTTTCCTAATTATTTTTGCTTAATCAGCATTTTCTTAATTCTTTCAAAATAATATATTTTCATTGCATTCCCATCCTAAGTTCTTTGGTAAATTATCAACATTTCCTTCCAACTCTGTAATAATTTTTTAATGCAATAACACATTATTCAATTCGTATTACATTAGGGTTATTGATGTCTCCCCTTTGACAATTCTCAGAAGATTTGTAGCCATGTATATAAGTATACGATCAATTGTTGAAGCATATCTTATAAGGATTTTTCAGAAATATTTGGATATATCTCAGATGCTTGAAAAATTCTCAAATTTTATTCATAGGTAGATTTCACTGAATATAGAGATATTATTAATTTCCCCTCTGACGTTTGTATCAACACCGTTTTCCCCCCTTTAGTTTTAGAATTAGTCATTTTCCACTCTTCCATTAACCAAAAATTAAAAAATATGGATTGACCGTTAGGTTGAAGGGTATATTAGTTAATTGATAAGGAAAATAATATATTTTACCATTTAAAAAATAAAATAATTTATATCTCCTTTCATTTCTCTCTCTCTCCTCCGTTCACCCCTTTCATCCCTCCTCTCTCACTCGATCACCATCACTCACACATAGGGGTGGGCAAAAAACCAATGAACCGAACCGAACCAGTGGATCAAACCGGTTCAATTGGTTTTTTACCGGTTTTGATTGGGTGATCGGTTCGGTTCGGTTCTAATTTTAAAAAAGCTAGTTGGATCAGTTTTTGTCCTGTTTAGTTCCAAAAACCGGATAACCGAACTGATACCCGACAATAATTTTTTTTTAAAAACTAATTCTAACTTTCACTCTTCACTCTTCACTCTTCAATTATTCGGTATATTTTATTTTATTTTAAAATGTAATTTGACTTTGTTTGGTATTGACTATTGTATTAGCTATCAACAAAAAATTTGGTTGGCATGTATTTTGAAATATGTTTACTTTTTGTATTGGATTTTGTAGTTTTTTAATATGTTTTTATTGTGATGTAAATAAATTTGGCCCAATGGGTTCAAAAAAATGAACTAAATATGTAATAAATAAAATTTAGAATTTTGGCCCATCAAGTCCAAAACCAAAAAAACCGAACCGAACCGAACCGAACCGGTCTAATTCGGTTGGTTTTTTATCGGTTGGTAAATGTCAATTTGATTGGATCGGTTCACTTTTTTAAAAACCGAATTTTTTCAGTTCTATGAAAAACCGAACTGGTCCAATCAATGCTCACCCCTACTCACACATACCACCATACACCATCACTCTCACACAACATCTCTCTAATTAACATAGCAGATCAGACGTTCGAACTCCCCTCATCCACCTCTCTTGTTACCGCCACCATCGCCATCTCCCACTTCCCTCGCTTCTCTATGTCTTCATGTCGTTATGTTTGAGTGATGGTGTGGGTTTAGATGAGGCAATTTGGGTTGGAAGCGGTGGCTGTGGTGTGGGTTTAGAGGTTGATTTGGTGGATTTGGAGGTTTGGATTTGGTTGTCGATTCGAAGGATTGGAGGTGGTGGAGGTATGGGCTTGGTGGTGGTGGAGGTGGGTTTGGATCTCTTATTGTTGCCGTCGTCGCCACCATCGACATCTTCCACTTCCCTCGCTTCTCTATTTCTTCCCGTTGTTGTGTTTGAGACTTTGAGTGATGTGTGGGTTTGGAGGTGGCGATTTGGGTTTGGATGGCGGTGTGGGTTGAAAGCAGTGGCGGTGGTACGGATTTGGAGGTCGATTTGGCAGATTTGGAGGTTTGGAGGTTTGGATTGGGTTATCTATTCGACGGATTGGAGGTGGTGGAGGTATGGGTTTGGTGGTGGTGGTGGTGGTGGTGGAGGTGGGTTTGGATGTGGTGGTTTGACGGAGGTGGTGGATTTGGTTTTCGATCTTCCACCAGATTGGCGGATTGGAGGTGTGGGTTTGGTGGTAGTGGTGGTGGTGGCGGTGGATGTTTTAGAGGTGGTAGATTTTGTGGATTTTGCTTTTTTTTTATCTTTGTTATTTAAAAAAATTAATATGTTTTAAAAGTTAAAATTTTAAATCTTTATTAAAATTTAAAATACTTATTGAAATTTAAAATTTTAATGATAAGGGCATTTCAGTAACTCTACTAATTGTGCATGTCAGGAATTAATACTTTTAACAGTTGATTAATGATAGGAGGGAAAATGACTAATTCTAAAACTAGAGGGGGAAAACGATATTGATACAAACGTGAGGGGGGAAATTAATAATATCCCTTGAATATATTATTTACAAAAAAGAAACAGATCAAAATTTATAAAAATAGATGTGATTTCATTAAATTTTTATCAAAATTAAAATAAGGAACCTCTTATGAGATAATCTAAAGCAACATTGATGTAAACATGAAGGGGGGAATTAATAATATCCCTTGAATATATTATTTATAAAAAAATTCATATCAAAATTTATAAAAATGGATGTGATTTTATTAAAGTCGTTATCAAAATTAAAATTAAGAATATCGTTGAGATAACCTACATATAGGGTTCAAAAATTAAATAGCACTTTTTGGAGGTGGCATTTCAACATTATCATTGTTTTAATAACTTATGTTTAAAAGACACCTATTATGGTGAATGGGCAAAAATGCCCCCAATAGTTGTTCCATCACAATTATTTCATTCATTTTTTTATAGAGAGAGTTATAAAATAGAGAGATAAAGTTCCGTTGAAACTCAGGCGCTACGCAGACGCAATTGGGGGTCAAAAAAATCCTCGATTCTTTATAATATATGTTCGAATTCACTACAAATATACTCGATTTAACTAAACCTAATTTTCTAAAAAAAAAATCTCGATCATTTGAAAAACAATCTCGATCCTTTGAAAAAAATTCTCGATCATTTGAAAAAACTTCTCGATCCTTTGAAAAAAAATTCTCGATCCTTTGAAAAAAATTATCGATCCTTTGAATAAAATTATCGATCATTTGAAAAAAATTCTTGATCCTTTGAAAAAAATTCTCGATCCTTTGAAAAATATCATCGATCATTTGAAAAAATATTCTCGATCCTTTGAAAAATATTCTCGATCCTTTGAAAAAAAATCTCGATCCTTTGAAAAAATTTCTCGATCCTTTGAATATTATTCTCGATCATTTGAAAAAAAATCTCGATCCTTTGAAAATTTCTTGATCTTTTGATAAATGCTCGATTCTTTCAATTCTTCAAAAAATATGCTCGATTCTTTCAAAAATAAACTCGATCATATTAAAAAAAAAAAAGTTCGATTTGACTACAAATATGCTCGATTTAACTAAACCTTATTTTGAAAAATAAAATGTTCAATCATTTGAAAAATAAAATGTTCATACATGTGACCCCTGTCCTCCATTATGTGGTTATATATATATATATATTAAAAAGACTAAATAGCACTACCTATATATATATATATATTTTAAAAAAAAAATGTGGCCCCTGTCCTCCATTATGTGGTTCTACCCAATAAATTTAATACATTGAGATGTAAAACATTTATACATAACGAATAACACAATAAATTTAAAAAAAATCCACCCATAGTTGAGGTTCACTTAAAAAAAATTTAGCCAACGCTGCTGTAACGTCGTGGTTTCGCTCCTGGTTCTACTATCGTCACGAATGATGATAATCTTGTTAATTACCATGGTGACATATAAGTCCAACTGAATCCAATTTTTTTCCTTTAATAATTACAAATAGTTGGGAGTTTCTGCAGGGTAACTCAACTCAAATCTCCGCCTTAAGATATACATGTGAAGAATATATCACTTGTTCAACATCTTCTTGTGCCGAATGTTATTATTAAAAAAGATGTAAATAAAGTAAGATTAGGTGGCTGATGCAGATGTTATTGTTATTATTATTTAGGACATACTGATACCAGCCAACTAAAATCATCTAAAAGATAAAGGTAAGAATCGCTTTCAAAATAAATAAATAAAGTTAAGAATCTAACTGATTAGCGAAAATGATTTATACACATGATTCATGTTAAAATGATGACTGTTCATATGCAATAATTATCAGAAATTACCTCATCAAGCAAAATAAAAAATCCCAGTATATATTTTATTACCCACCATTGATGTCGGCACACTTTAAAAGTATTGCAAATTAGGGCACAATTAAATACAGATATTTCTCGTGCTGGGTCCAAGATGTGTGCTTTCTTCGATGTCTGCATAGTTATTTGAACAGTTGATTTAATACTAAATTTTAGATCGCCCATTCAACATAATAAAAGTACGGTTTAGAATTTAGATTGCTTCGAGTCGTCGCAGTCACCATCACCCATAAATAGAATGTATCACAAGTTCTCAAGGAGTAACGTTAATATGATTTGTTAGAACATAGGGTCTGGTTTGTATCAAAAGTAGATTTCAAACACAATTTATGTGTCTATGTTCATAGTTTAAAAACTCTCTTTGATCACCAACGTCCGATGTTTATTTGATTATATACAGAGGCGAAGTTAGGACATATTGTCCGGATGGGTTAAGTGTTTTTTTGTTTTTTTTAATATAAATATGCCACATGTGATTTATTAGGTTGAATTAATGTAATTTTCTACTATTAAGGCTACACTGGATGACAGTATAATTTTTTTTTTATATAACAAATCTTACAATAAAAATATTCTAATTAAAAAGTATGTATCTAGATAATAATGATGTTAGCCTCTCAAAACATTTAAAATAATCAATCTAGGAAATAGAGAAAAAATAATAATTTGACATCCAAACACATCGTCGAATTGGCCACCGACTAATTCATCGTGGTCAGCTACTTCCGGTGAGACACCACACAGGTTTTCCCTACCGTCATTCCAACTTCTTTCTGAGAACAACTGGTTGCTTCCGTCTGAAGATCGAAATTGTTGGGTGTTATCACGAGGATGGATTTCTTCACCAATGACCCCTCATGTTACCCTCTCAATTAGACTGACACATACTTGAGGGGTCACCCTATCTTCCCCCAGCATAAACTGAACATCATCGTCGTTTCTTATAAACGTGCGACATGTAGTCCCAGAAACCATTGATATACACAGTAGATCAGCACTGTATTTGTCGATATCATACTTCACAACGGTTTCCATGATCGACACCAACTCTTGGTAAGTCATTCTGTTTGACACATACATTCCTTGATTATCAGTACCTAAAAAACTCTGACTTCTATTAGGTAACTGCTCTCATCGACCGTTGTAAGAGATGACTATTCTCACCCGATTCATTCTCCTGTCAAAATCAACATCACAAACCATTACTAACATTAACAATATCTAAATTCAATTTCAAATAACAATTAAAAAACCAAATGAATGTTATAAAAAAGCTCATAAATAAAAACAAATGTTGAAATTAAAAAAATTCCTTCAGAACAAAATAGACTCGGATAATCAAAGTACAAGCTCGAGCCAATACACTAAAATCTCAGAAAAGTAAAATAAAATCTCGATCCAATACAATAACATCTCGGATAAGCATAATAAAAGAGCTCGGATCGAGCTTTTAAAAGCTCGATCCTGTTATATAAAAGCTCGGTCTGAGATTTTATAAGAGTTGCGAGCTTTTATATAACAGCTCCGATATTTTATAACAATTCGGATCGAGTTTTTAAAAGCTCGCATCTTTTATAAAAACTCAGATCGAGCTTTTAAAAGCTCGCATCTGTTATAAAAGCTCGGAACACTTTTATTAAGCTCGGGCCACTTTTATAAAGCTCAGACCGAGCTTTTTTTAAAAACCCGAGCTCTTACAAAAGCTCGGTCCGAGATTTTATAAGAGCTGCGAGCTTTTATATAACAGCTCCGATATTTTATAACAATTCGGATCGAGTTTTTAAAAGCTCGCATCTTTTATAAAAACTCAGATCGAGCTTTTAAAAGCTCGCATCTGTTATAAAAGCTCGGAACACTTTTATTAAGCTCGGGCCACTTTTATAAAGCTCAGACCGAGCTTTTTTTAAAAACCCCGAGCTCTTACAAAAGCTCGAGCTTTTATAACAAACCTACAAGCTCGACCTATATTCTCGGAAAGTAAGAAAATAAACCTAGTAGACATCTGGAGACTAAATGCTCATACATTTGTTGCATACATCTTAAATCACTCGCAAAAGCATTACAAAACATTAGGGAGATCACAAAAATCAATTACCTCCAGATTTCAAAAATATTTCTAAGAAACCCTTTAGATCGATTTCCACACTACTTTTTTGGAAAGAGAAATAAACTTCTCTTTCTGAAACCGGAGATGAAAACACAAATACAACTTTTAAGGGCAATTTTGATAGTTCACCGTAATAAGTGTCTTTGAAACATAAGTTATTAATATGATGACATCATCGCAACTTATAAAAAAAAAAGTGATATTTCTCACCATTTCCACTAAAAAGTATGTATCTAGATAATAAAAATATAATGATGTTGGCCTCTAAAAACATTTAAAATAATCAATCTAGGAAATAGAGAAAAAATAACAAGGAGAATAAGCTGTAATATGTTTGATTATCAATATAATATTGTGCATATCTCTCTAATGACTTAGATTATCTCAATTAAACTAAAACTAGACTATTTTTGTAAATTATCAAGTAATCCTAATTTCCTTTTATTTGTATTTTTATTTTTTTTATCAACAAACACTTGAAAAAAATCTGTTTTTTTTTTAAGAAAAAGCTAGGCGCCAGGCTAGTTTGTAAATGCCTCTGCCCCTGATTATATCATTCATTCACAATAATAAACAAAAACCTTTTACAAAGATTTTGAATATGGACGTAAAAAGGGGTACGTAATCGTTTCAGTATAACACTAACTGATCAATAGAAGAAACAACACTGACATCTACATTCTACAATATGGGTACAAAGAGTTTATCATTGATTACTTCAAATTTTGTTATATCACTTTCTGTTATTAAAATTTAACGGCTTATCCGAAAATTATACATATAGAAATCTCTACCATAAATGTTGCAAACAAAAAAATCGATATTTTTAATTTTGTATCGTCACAAGGTAGTGATACTGTATGTAATGGTGTAAAAATGAGCCGGCCGGTCTAGAAAGTTCATGAGCCGTGTTGGGAACGGCCCGTGAAGGAAGAGGGGTGTAAAAATGAGCCGGCCGGTCCAGAAAGTTCACGAGCCGTGTTGGGAACAGCCCGTGAAGGAAGAGGGCCAGGCCGCGGCCTGGCCCGGGACAAGCCGCGTGCCGGGACGCTGGGAGGAGGCCCAGCAGGCCGGCCCGCCTGGCATGCCAATCCGGCGTGCCAGGCCTGTCGGACCGGCCTGGCAGACCGATCCGCCGGTCCGTTCGGTCCAATATTTTTTATTATTTTTTTCAAAAATCCTCCAACGGCTGGAATTTTTTTCTAGCCGTTGGAGGAAAAAAAATTACCAAAACCCCCCCTAAAATCTTTTAAATTACAATTTGACCCACAAATCAAATTTTTCTATAAATACTTCCATCTATTTCATTTTCCATTAACTCTCTCTATCATTCTTTCAATCTCTCATTCTTTCAATCTCTCATTCTCTCAAATCTCAATCTCTAATATATTCTCCAATTCTCTAAACTTTTCCATTTAATTTGGTTATTACTCTCTCTACAAAATTCTCTACATTTTCCATCAATACACCAAATTTTAAAGGTACAATTTTGTTATTACTTTTGGTCTAACATATTCTCATAGTAAATTTATATGTTTATGTTTAGATTTGAGTTACTTAATGAAAACATTATCTATTTAGTAAGTTAGTTTATCAATTTTTGGGCTTTAATGTTAATATTATTTGTTTAGTTTATTAAGATTTTTAAGTTTAGTAGTAATTTTAATATTTGTTATTAATAAATTTAGAAAGTTAATTTGTATTACTGAAATTACTTTTTGTAATAAGTAAATGATGAATGTTAAGTGTAGTAATTACGTTTGATATTGTTTTTTTCATAAATTAAAATTTTTCATTTGTAGATTATGTTAGTAAATTTAAGAGTAAACGTTCAAATCATTAATTTTATGTTAGTATATTATGTTAGTAAATTTATCAATTTTATTTGTAGTAGTGAACTAGTGAATTTAAAAAATTTTGTTAGTAGATTATGATTTTTTTGTTTATTTAATTTGTTTTTTAAGTAAATTAATTATTGTAAGTGTCGTATTAGTTATAGTAATTATTGTTAGTAAATTAAGATTACTGTTAGTAAATATTGATTTTTAATTTGACTATTAACTACTATAGTGCTCATATTTTTATTCAGATAATGGATCCTAACCAGCAGCCTTATTTTCCGGACGGTTTGAATATGCTCAACGATGAATTTGATATTTCAGAACCGACCCATACTCAAGCGGGACCTTCTGGTTCCGGCGTTACACAAACATCACGTCCCAGAAAATTAACAGATGTGTGGCAATGTTTCAACATAGTCCAAAAGACACTCCCAAACGGGACGTCTGGTCTCAAAGTTAAATGTAAGTTTTGTCATAAGGATTATGCTACAAGTACGGGGGGAACCGGACATTTGAGACGGCATATGCACAAATGTATGCCTGCACATGGACAGGTAGACACTACAACCCAGACACAACTTCAACGGCACCCAGACGGATCCGTTACGATGTGGCAGTTCGACGCCATGCACGCTAGAGAGTGCTTGGCACGATACATTGCACAAACTGATCAACCGATCAGTATTGGTGAGAGTCCATTTTATAAAGAATTAATCACATCTGCATATAACCCCCAATATGAACCTGTTTCTAGAACCACCACTAGAAATGATTTGATACGATTGTTTGAAACCCAAAGGGATGACTTAGTTGCTGAAATACAGCATTTAAGTGTCTCTGTTGCATTAGCTTCTGATATTTGGAATGCATGTTCCAAACAGGACTATTTATGTGTCACGGGACACTATTTAGATTTTGATTGGAGGATAACAAAAAGAATTTTTGGTTTTCGTCCTATGGATTTTGCACATACCGTAGAAAACATTTTTAATTTTCATAATGGAAGTTTTAGAAACTTATGAAATCACGCATCGCATTCTTTCAATCACATTTGATAATGCATCTGCAAATACTAGCTCTATTGCATTGTTTGTTGCAAGAAATATCCCGCAAGATAGAGGTTATTTCTTCCATCAACGATGTGCATGCCATATTATAAATTTAGTTGTACAGGCTGGTTTAAAGCAGGTAAGCGACCAAATAGATCGCATCAGAGATGCCATTTCTTGGATTTGCAGTTCTAATCCTAGATTCAGTGAATTCAAGAGACATTGTAAATTAAACGGTCTCAAACCTCGACGATTCCAAACTGATATGCCGGTAAGGTGGAACTCTACTTATTTAATGATACAAAATTGTTTGGAATATGATTCAACCATTATATATTTTTATAACATGAAATTGACCGAAACAAGACAACTTAGTCCAAAATTACTTACCACAGACGATTGGTATGTGGCAAAGATTTTTATTCAATTTTTAAAGATTTTTTACAATGCCACTGTAACTCTTTCCGGGGTATATTACCCCACATCTTCCCAGGCAATCCATCAGATAGTGGAAATGTCTGAACTGTTAAACAGTTTTAGAGAAGATGAACATCTAAGCGCTGCAGTTGTTGTCATAGAGACAAAGTTGAAAAAATATTGGGCTAACATTCCCCTACTTTATGCCTTAAGTGCTATAATAGATCCTGGGGTTAAATTATCTGGTTTAGAAGTTTTGTTTGAGTTTATTGGTATTAATTTGTCAATAGATTATTCAGAACAAATTACTAACATTCGAACCAAGTTGTTCGAGATTTTTCATAACTGTAGATAAAGAACTTAATCTAAATTTCGACAATCTATATATTGATGACCCTTCAGGTAGTGACCAGGGCCAGACTAGGTTATACTTTTACATATGTATTTATTATTTACTTGTAAGTTGTAAAACGGTTGCACTCTTTTTCCCTTACCAAGTTTTTATCCCACTGGATTTTTCTTGGTAAGGTTTTTAATGAGGCAATCATGTAGATATGTATTACTGAATTCCATAAGTGAAAAATAAATAAAAAATTAAAAAATTAAAAAATTGTTCGTTCTCTTTATTCATTTCAAATCCTAATAATTGTTCGTTCTCTTCATTCATTTTAAATTCTAAACCCTTAACCATAAACTATAAATCCTAAACTCTATACCCTAAATCCAAAAAAAACGTAATTTGGAAAAAAAAATTGAACCAAAAAACTAACCCGCCAGAGGGCCCCTGCGAGCCGGCCTGGCACGGCACGCAGGCACGGCCTGCCTGAGGCAAGCCGGCAGGCCCGACACCGTCGCGTGCCAGGCCCGGCCACGCCTGTTTCCAGAAATGGACTGGCAAGGGCGTGCCTAATGGGCCGGGCCAGTCCATTTTTACACCACTAACTGTATGTAGTCCAAATTTTCATTTTTTAAAAGGTAATTTATAATTGTTATACCACATTAATTACATGGTAGCCACAAATGGATTTTTTTTCCTATGAAAGGTAAATTTCATTAAAACAAAACAGGCATTACAAAAGAGCTCGGCAATCTCCTAGAACACTAGATATTCCTCCATCCAAAAACAGTCAACATCAAAACACATCACAAATTTTGATAAGAAATGACTACTTGATTGGCCTTTCTAGACACATAAGTCACCGACTACTCACACTCAAATAAATTATAAATATCAGCAATAATAAGAACCCACATCAGAGTAAGCTTTGGTACCAATCGATTTTCACATCATTAAATATGTGAAATTTAAGATAGAATTCGAGATGTGTAATATTATTGAATTCATAATGCCAAGAGAGGTTTTTGGACAAATAATGGTATTCCATAGAATTTAGTAATGATAGAAAAGTGAGAGAGAGAAAAGAGAAAAAGCAAAGAGATATGAATTTGTTTAGGAGTGTAAGGAAGAGGAGGCCATAAATTAGAACCAAGTAATCTCATTTGAAGCCATTGAAGGGCCTCACAAAATGCTGTATTTGCTGAATTAGCCCAAAAGTGATGTTACCCACAAAGGTCCAAGCAAATTGTTCAACTTTTGTCAGCTAACCTTTTTCAGAATCTAGTGTACACCCAATTTTTATTTGATGGACACCCGTATTAAACCTACTTTAGATTAATCCTCAGTATCACCACACTTTTTAATATATATTATTATTATTGAAATTATATTGTTTATATTTCTTTAAAAAAAAAGTTATATTGTTTATACGGTAGAACGAGTGTTGAAGTATATTAATATGTTAAAATTATATCTAAAATGTGTATCCATTCAAGAAAAATGGGTGTAAACCCATACTTTAGTTCCAAAACAGACTACATGACTTTTGTTATGTTTAATTGACTATTTGACTACTAAAACCTAAAGGACTATTTTAAATTTTAATAATGTATTTCTGATAAGCTAAAGACCATTAGATTTATTACACATATGTGATATGTCGTACAAAAAATGATATTACCTAAAACTTGGGGATCGAAGTTAGACATGGCCACGGTTCCGACCGGTTCCGGTTCCGGAAGGAGCCAGAACCAGAATCGGAACCGGAACCTTGGAACCGTGGTTCCAGTTTCGGTTTGGCCGGTTCGATTCCTTTTTTTTTTCTTATTATACATTTATATTCATTTTTAAAAAAATACGAAAACATAAGACATGTAATAATATGAAATTGTAAATAAATTTTATTGTGTAAGGCCGTAAGCCAAAATTAAAATTAAAAAAAAATACTGAATACATAAATTGAAATAAATGTATAAAACTAAAATGAAAAAAAATGGTCTTGCACTTAATTTGTACCAAAATTAAGTTGCTTACGTATCCTCTCGGGGTTTAGAGGAATCAAAGACCATGTAGTTCTTTTACATTTTATTATCTTTTACATATGTAATTCTATAAGTCTGTAACTAATCGTTGCCTTCCGTTCCGGTGCCGGTGGTGTGATCATCATCGAAGAAATCGTAAATCACTTCTGGCTCCATTTCTTGTTGTCTATATTCAGCCTTTGTCCAATCATCAACACAGACTTGGACTTGAATTGATTATGGACTCAAAAGCGACCGTCTTGCGTCCAAAATATTTCCACCCGCGCTAAACTCTTGTTCCACAGCCACTGTAGAAACCGGTGTTGCAAGAATCTGTTTAGCTATTATATACAAGATTGGGAAATGCTTTTGATGTTCTCTCCACCAATGTAGAATATCAAATTTATTCACATCATCGTCTCCTATAAACTCAAAATTGGTACTGTGATAAATTTTGATCTCATCATACGAGACCGAACTTGTTGAAGAATATGAAGAACCTCGTAATCTTTTGATCTTTTGGGATAAAAGTGAAGACCCTGCCCCCAACACTCCAGAAGATCGAGTTTGGGAGACATTTTCATTTTGTGGACCACTAATGTTCAATGATGGACCATAAATTCTACGATATTCATCATATAACTAATAAAATAATATCTTAATTGCAACACAATAAGTATTAATTTATAATTGTATACCTAAACATTTATAATAAAGAGTTAAATAATTTGTCAATGCATCTAGTTTACAACGTGGGTCAAAACACAACGCAAGCAGGTAAATAATTGGAAACTCCCTATAATAGTCTAACCATTTTTTTTTTCATAGCTTCAATGCATGCCTGTAATTGTATATCAGATGAACAGTCAGCAAATGCACCAACAATATTACAACCCTCAATAATAAATAATTGAGTAGTAGGATAATAAATACTTGACAAATTATTAGTAGCACTATTAAAAACTTTTAACAAATTACGAATTTGTGTACAAACATCTCAATGGTGTGCATAAAGATTGATTTGACTAACATTATATTGCATAAAATAAACTAATAAATCCTTATATTCATAACTTTCACAAAGCAATTTATAAGTAGAGTTCCAACGTGTTGAAACATCACGAGAAAATCTAATAGGATGTATACCTGCCTGTTTTCAAAATCTTACCCATGCTTTTATAACATTAGGATGTTTCCACAAATATGAGAGGGCCTTTTTAATGGGTTTAATAAAAGTTTGAAGAATTTCCAAACCTTTTGAACGCATAAATTTAAAACATGACAAACACATCTTTGATGAAAAAATTTACTATTAAAATAAGGCTTGTATAATTTAATTAAAGCAGGAATAACTGCCGTATTATTAGAAGCATTATCAAAACCAATTGAAAAAAATTTGTTTTCAATTTTTATACTCTTCAAAAATGATTTTCATATTTTTATAAATATTATCAGCAGTATGTGCATCATCAAAAACTCTAAATGCAATAATTCTTTTTTGTATTGTCCATGCTTTGTCCATATAATGACAAGTTACACTCAAGTATGAAGGCATTCACCAATGGTCAGTCCATATGTCAGCACATACGGAAACACGACCTATATAGTTCACAAAATATTTTTTCAAAATCCTTTTTTCCTTTTTATAAATATCATGCATTGTACGCGTGAGAGTGGTCATAGGGACACGACATGCAGTAGGATTTAATGATTTATGACAATATTTAATAAAACCAACTTTTTCACCAAAACTAAAAGGTAAATATTCTACAACTACCATCCTAACTAATTCTTCTCTATTAGCTTGATCACTATATTTAAATAATTGAGTGTCAGGGGTAGAAAACCTGGAAATTTAAGATTGTGCATTCCCCTTGGCAAGTTCTGCTGGATTACGGGACGTAATATGCTTTCTATATATGTCGTATCCTCCAGATTTAATCCACTTGTATTCTTTAGGGCAGTAATTGCACACCGCCCAACATGTTCCATTCGGTTTCGTAACTTTCTTCATGTGGAAAATGAATATATCAGATTTGAGCTGCTTCTTATCCTTCTCTACCGCCTCTTCAAAATTTGGATATGCAGTAAAATCGGGTATATTTTCTGATCGGCTTGTCATATTACCGTGGCTAAGGCTAGGGCTAGGGCCGCTAAGCTGGTTAGAATTGGGTTCAGAAATTATTAAAGGGGGATTTGGATTGACTGAATAGTTTAGAGATTCAAGATAGGCTTGCCGTTGCAGGAACTCATGGTAAGCGGTGTCATCAAAACCGATATTATCCGGCTGGACCGGATCCGGCTCCGACATACGACCCTTACCGGTCCTGGAAACGGAATGCCTTAGTGGAATGTCTCTTACTCCACTTCCACTTCCACTTGCCGTCGAAACAAATATTTTATAAAAAAACTCTTCAAAAAAAATAAGATAAATGGATGAATTTTTTTTTTTTTTTTTTGGAAATATATTTTAAAAAATTGTTGACAAGGATTTTTAAATGATTTTAAAAAATAATAATTGCAATACACTAAATATAAACAAATAAATAATTGACTAATTGGGAGATAATTGAAGAGAATTAGAAGAATTGAGATTTGAGAGAGAGTTGAGAGAGCAATTGTGTGAAAAGAAATAAATTATTGGAGGTATTTATAGGAAATAAAAATTTGAAGGCGAAAAGAAAAAAATAAAAAATTGAGCCGTTGGGCCCAACGGCTCTTTTAATTTAAAAAAAAAATTCAAATTAAAATTTTTTCAGAGGAAGAACCGGATCCGACCCCCCCTCCTCCCAGGGTTCTGGTTACGATTCTGAAACTGGTTCCACGGTTTTGATTTCAGTTACGGTTATGGTTACGGTTCATTTCATACGGTTACGGTTCGGTTCCACGGTTCGAACCGAACCGTGGTTATGTCTAATCGAAGTGTCATGACTCATGAGTGTACACACATGAGTACATGACACACCACACGTGTGAATATATGATGGGTAAAAATGGCAGTTAGAAATAATTAGTGCAAATGTAATTTTGAAGGTGAGAAGAAAAATATTCCATCTGTCCAAGTGCAACCAATACGAGTTGTCCTGCACTTCCCCATTCCAAGTTCCAACAGTGTTTGCTTGGCTTTCCTTTCCTTGAGACATTGATGATCTTTAGGGCATCATGTTGAAAAAGCTGTGTGCACACTCGCAGCACTCTGCTTTTCTGTTACTCTCTCCTTGCACACACGCAAGCAATCTCCCCCATTTCTCTGAGTCAAAACATCGAACAACTCGTATGTGATCGCTCTCTGCAGAACCAAAAACCCAAAAATATACACAACACACACAGACACAGAGATATGATCCTACCATTATTTAAGCTAGGCACTCTCGCACTCAAAACCATATGCAAACCCTTTGCCAATCGTCTCAAGAAAGAAGCTGGCTTGCACCCCAGATTCCGCCAGTTAATCATCAACATTGCCCAGGTTCTTTTTTCTTTGTCTTTTTTAAATTTGCATTGAATTTGGTTGGATGATTGTGTTAAAGTGGACTATACTATTATAATTTCTCTTAATTTACTTGAACATCTTGTTGTGTTTGATGTGATGTGTAATCAGTCAAATCATCGATTTACAACTAATATGCAAAGACGGCTTTATGGTCATGCTACTGATGTTGCAGTACGCCCGCTGGATGAGCAGAAAGCTGTACAAGTTGCTGCTGATCTTCTCGGTGAACTCTTCGTCTTCTCGGTAAGGCTTTATCCCAATTCATGTCCTAATCAAAATTTATGATTTTGATTAAAGATTAACTGTCCTTTTCTCCTCTGTGCTCTGTGCGCACCGATATAAAATACAGCATTGTATGTGGGCTATAGATTATGGGGATTATAGATAAGTATTGACACCGACCGAGTCAAAGCAATCGAATATAATGATCCACATGCAATGTACCGATGTATATTTATTGGTATGCACCAATGAGAAAAATTTCCTGAAGATTAATTGGCATATATGACTAAAAGGCTTTCGTTGATGCAAAGTAGCTAGGGATGCTGGGGTTTAGTAAATTATATAATGTTGTGTGATTTACGATTCTCTTTAGGTGTCATATCCGAATTCATATGTATGAGTGCTGCCCATGTTATTAGAACATGGAAGAATCATCTTTTTAGAATGCCAGTGGTTTTGCTAGTTGATGGTTAATGGATATGTGATTTTGGGTTTTGGTGATTAACAAGTGTTTTATGGACTACTTTTTCTGTGGCTGGATTGGGAGTTCATATGCTTCCGTTCGGTGTGATACAGTTTCAGTGAACATGTAAGTTAATGATTGGAGAATTGAAATATTGGATAACCATGTTCAAATAATATGGGGTACACTCGATATGCTTTTTAAGGTTGCATATCTGGAGGATATCTTTCACTGAAGTAGATACTCATAAAAGAGAGAGTTTTGGCTCCTATCGAAGAGAAATATTAAGTGATCCTAAAATGCCTATCCAATTTTCTCATTACAAATTTAAAACAGGTGACATTCAGTAAGAACTTCACATTGTCAAAAGGAGATACCTCACCCCGTCAACCTATGATAGCACTCAGACAACCGGATTAAGGATAGTGATCCCACTTAGCTTCTTGCTCTCAGTGCTACTGAGTTTGGACAAGGATCAAATTAACCTTAAGGAATTAAAAAGGATAGTTTGGATTGGTCATCGCTAGCTGGTTTAAATATTCTGGGATTGGTTTGTTCCTGACACCCTATCCAGAGTTTGGGAATTGGGGAGGAATCCATGATTGAAAACTCATAACTGTTCTGAAGTTGAAGTTATGCCAAATCCAAGGCGACCACCAAAAACTTAAGTTCAAAAACCAGTAGGTAATGCAGATTATCAATATGATTAGAATAGCTGGAGATTCTGGCTTTGTCACTATGGTATGGGGCTCTCTAGGAGTTGAAGTTAACAATGACATTGGAGTAGTTTCACATATGAGCACATACCAATTTGAAATAGCGATAGCATTATTATTTAGCTGATGCAGGGGTTTGTCCTTGGGTGTGGCTGGCAAGTACCTTTGTAAAATGCAATCGCTCGAGGATGAAGAATATGTTTATAGGAAATTTCTCCTTCTGAGAATTTGGCTTTTCAAAACCAAAGACACTAGATTTTTTCGTGAATGTTTCTGTTTTTGTTGTAAAAAAAAAAAGGGTCTGTCATTATTCTCACTGCTTATCTCACTCCACCTGTTGTACTCTGCATACATAGTTTTACATGCTAGGTAACTTGTATGATTCCCATTCGGTCTCTCTAGGTTGCTGGAGTTGCTATTGTTTTTGAGGTGCAAAGAAGTTCTAGATCCGAAGCAAGAAAAGAGGAGCAGCGCAGAAAGGAGTTAGAGGTATATCTTAGTGCTTTTATTTGATATGTAGTGCTGCAACAATTTTAGGCCCAGAACTTCTATATGCATGACTTTCTTAAGAAGCTTTCAAATGGTTCCTGTCCTATGCTTACGTGCGAGTGTTTCGTTTCCTTTGACAATGGTGTTAGTGGCACATTGTAAATTAGAAAATGCTACCATGTTCTGCTGGCTGTATAATTCCGTAAATCTTTTATGCACCGTCTTAGGCAATGAAGCAAAGAGATGAAGATATAGCAAGAGAAGTTGAGCATCTTAAACACAAACTTGAAGAGCTGGAACAACTTGCTAAAGAACGCGGATTAAGTGGTATATTCCACTTTAGGCACCCTCATCACGCTGAAGATGAAAAAGCAAAGTCCGCATAGTGGCTGCATATATAATCAGGTAGAGCGCAAACCCTTACCAGCCTTGTCTGGGGAATATGAAAATATTGAATTCCATTGGTTTTGATTGTTTCTGTGGAATACACTTTTACTTGAACTACAATAAATCAAATGACAGGCTATTGAAGACTTAGTGTTCTCCTTCAACCTCTGTTTACTTGTTTTTGCAGAAAATTGCCAAAAACTGAAACATTCCGAGAACAGAATTTTTCGAACAAATGATCTAGGACCTCTTGCAGCTAATTGTCAACAAAGACTCGCTATATTTTACTACTTGACAGAATTCCTTTAGAAGGATAACATTTGGAAAAACAATTTTTTGTGAGTCAGATTCATATGAAATCTATACTAAAAGGTCGATTATACTGTATTTATTATTATTTTTTTAATCGTTTTATTCTACTGAATGCGTTGTAAACAACTTTTGTAACACATCTTAATTAATAATGATCAATTTAGATAACAAAAGGTATTAGAACTTCACCCAATCAGATTTTAATATACACATCAATCTTGTATAAATGAATTATGCAAATAAGATCAAGTAATGAAAGGAATTATTCCTCTTGTTTAATTTATAAAATAAACTAAACTTCTCCAATAAAATTTGACATTTTTAAAAGAGGTTTAAGGCTATTTTTATGATTTCAAGAGAGATTTCAATAAATTTTAAAACTGATGAAGTTTGTGTAATTAAAGCTCAAGAGACCTGATTTGAAATTTAATTATTTTGTAATATATCAGTAATGACATGACATGAAATCTTTTTTTAATAGTATTTGATTATTAGAATAAACCGGGCAAAAAAATATGCTGGATATTTTCCTTTAAAAAAATGTTCTAATACATAAATTAATCAAGCAATGTAACGAGTATGAATATCCAATGAATTTATTAATTTAAATTTAAATTTTGTAACTTGAACTTTTGTACATTTATTTGCTAACTATTCAATAATTACAATCTAATAATAGATCCTAATTATTGAATAGTTAGCAAATGAATGTACAGATATATTCCATCGTAATTATTAAATAATTAACAAATGAATCTATCTTGATTTTTTATTGTTATATAACAATAAAAAGATGCATAAATGTATTAAATGGTAATTATTGAATGATTAGCAAATGAATATACAGATATATTAGATCATAATTATCGTAAACGAATGTGTAGATTGATACAAAATCTCTCTCTCTCAAACACACACACACACATATATATATATATATATATAATTTCAATTACACTCTTCATTTTGTTTCGTTATCATTATATAACAATAAAAATCTGTTATATAACGATAAAAAACCTTTATATATAATAAATAACAATACAAAACAAATGGAACATTGAATCACATAAACCTCTTACGCTATATATTAATTCCTTTGTAGTGATATTATTCATTACTTTAAATTTTAAAATAATTGTATTATGAGAAAATGAATGAATGAAAGTTGAAAGTTGAGGTGATAAATTTAAATCAAAATTTTAAGTTATACTGTGGATATATAATTTAGTTGGAATATAATTTTGTATCATTACATGCATAAAAAACACGAAGACTGAGAAGAGAGTGAAGAGAGTTGAAAATAAAGAAAGAATTGTGGGTATAATTATATATTAATTGTAAATAAAGATTTCCGGAAAGAGTCCCGGCTTTTATTTGCCCGGGAATCAGAACGAAGTCTAGAAGCTTCGTTGATATGTTATGCAGCAACTCTCTTTTCTCACATTATGGTAAGTCCAGACTCAACACTCAATATAAGATATTAAGATTATGTTAACAATCTCACTCTTTTAGGTCTTGCATTTCAACTTTTCTCGTGGCTTGGCTTACTTTTTGCGAGAAAAATTCAGGTTGGTGAAGCCTCAAGCCTCAAGAGATCATGTTATCACATTTTCAGTGTTTCATTTCTTGCATTTTTATTTTTCTTCCGCTGTTTTTAAATATTTTGATCCTGTCGATCAAAACTGTGTTGAAGTACCATGAAATCGATCTTTTTGTGTTATATGTATAAGATCAATGGAATTTTTGAACATGTCGACTTAAGTAGAGGCTAAAGAGTTGCATTGGACTAGTTTGGTTGAATCTTAGATCTTTATTTCATGTTGAAGCTGACCATATACAATTGGCTTGCTTCTTCTTTTATTTGTTTATGTGTATCCATGGACTCAAATTTCTTCTGTTTTCTTTTCGTCATGTCATATCTGTGTTTTGATCTTGTGGTTTTGTACTGGATTTAAGAAATTTCGAATTTTTGGTGGGAAGATTATTCTTTTGATTTCTTGAGTGGAAAACTTCATTCTCTTTTCTCAAATGAAAAATGATATATAATTGAGAATTGTATTTATTTTCTTGTCTTTCCTATATTTTCTCTTTAACCATGCTGCAGTTTAGACATTTGGGTTTTTTCATTGTGATTTGTTAGTATTTGGAGTAATGGGGTCAATTCCTATTGATTCAACGAGCGAATGTATGTTTGCATCGTACCAGCTCTTGCTGGACAATACGAAGCACCGGCTCAACGATCTCCAACAAAGGTTTTCCAACCTTCAGGCTGCTAGGAGGGAGGATCAGGCCAATGATATTTTGGTGTTGGAAGAGCAGGTCTTTGAGATACTCCGAGATTGGAACTCTGAGCTCAGTTCCTTTTCCCCAGCCTCTCCGTTGCTTGTTTGTACCTACAATGCATCTATACTAACTATATATTCCTTTAATTTTCATAGTTTATTAGGAAGTAAAAAAAAAAAAAGCCTTGACGAAATAACTGTGGATGAGTAACAAAATCCTTTTATGAATTTTGAAAAAGTCGGTATTCTTGAAGTGTATTTTATACTTATAAGATTGCCTTTTGTGCCTTATAATGAAGTAAATTTTGATGGGTGGAAAATCATTTTAATGGTTAATTATCTTGGAAGGAAATCTTTAATGTGTATTACGGTTCTTTCTATAAAGTATATGTTGTACGCTATTATACATTGTTGGGACTGTCTTCTGTATTGTAGATTTAAGTGATCTTTGATGTGCATCAGAATAAGTTTTGGTTGGAGTTGTGTAGGGTATTAGTATTGGATCGTTAGACCGTCTGTTGCATGTGTGCGACAAGGATGATGCCACTAGTGCATTAGCAGAACAACCACCATTGAAACCTCGGCCTGATTTTCAAGGCCTTCATCTTGGCACCAGGACAACATCTCAAGAGGTGAGCTTTGTCTTTTGATGAGATTTTCGTTGAAGAGAGAGGTATCAAATATAAACTGATTCTGCATAATAGTTCGCTTTACATGTGATTATACTTTTTCAATCTTCTTTCAAACAATTTGACTTAAAACTCAAATCGATATTACTTCCTACAAACTTATGCAACCTACGTGTTTTCTTAAGCATAACATTCTTTGTCTGTATCAGGACTATTTACTGAGGAATGATGAGCATGTTGAACATTCTTTTCGAGAGCTTGAAGAATTCAAAAGCTCCGACACAGGTTTGCACAACACAGAGATCAGTATTCCAGATTCAACTACACTACTAGATTACCAACAGATGGATATGTACCAAGAATCAGAACATGGGCATCTCGTGGGTGCAGATTTTACTGAAGAATGTCAAAAGGATGCTGAACCCAGCGTTGTGCCATATATCCGCCCTCCACCATCTGCTTTCATGGGGCCAAAATGTGCACTTTGGGATTGTTTAAGGCCTGCTCTAGGATCTGAGTGGTATCGAGACTACTGCAGCAGCTTTCATGCTACTCTGTCCTCAAGTGAAGAGTTTCCTGGTTTGACACCTGTTGTTCGACCTGGGGGTATTCATTTGAAGGATAGTTTACTGCTTGTTGCTGTTGATGCAAAGGCACAGGGTAAGAATGTGGGTATTCCTAAATGTGAAGGGGCTGCCACCGCAAAAGCTCCATGGAACGCCACTGGTAGTGATGCCTTTTTTCTTTTTCCTGTTTTGTTTTGGTTTCTTGTTGTCTTGCATATGCATTCTGGAGCTTGAATTTCCTGTTAAGCTATGTTAGATGTTATGGTGATTTGATTTTGTATAATATGTGGAATTCTGTCTGCAGCGTGCTTGTTTACTGCATATCTAATCGACTCTCGTTTTGATACTGTACAGCTATTCGATTTTACTTTACTTGAAGGTGAAACAGTCAGAGAGTGGCTCTTTTTCGATAAGCATAAAAGAGCTTTTGAGAGCGGAAGAAGGAAGCAGAGATCGTTGCCGGATCATAGTGGACGTGGTTGGCATGAATCAAGAAAGCTAGTGATGAAGGAATTTGGGGGACAAAAGAAGTCCTATTTCATGGACCCTCAACCATCTGGCTGTTTCCAGTGGCATTTATACGAGTATGAGAGCAGCAACAACTCTAATGCTTATGCCTTGTATAAATTACAACTCAAGCTAGTAAATGAAAACAAGGGTCCCAAAGGCAAAGTAACAAAGGATTCACCGGTAGATCCAAAGAAGAAGATGGTACACCATTAGAAAACATGGTCTCTGCAAATGAAGTTGCTGCCCCCACTTTTACAGTTCTCTAATTGTGGGGACTAACAATAGCTGGCAAATAAAATGCATAGATGATGATATAAACTACAGCTCTCTAATCTGCTGAAGTTATTTATTCTTCTCTGCAACCTGCAAAAGACCACACTGATTTTACTTGTTGATTGCCTTTACAAGTATATCAGGTCGTTTTTGCCACGCCGGAAGTTCTCATATTCTGTGATTAGGTTGCATTACTAGTTCTAATTTCTTTTTTTTTTTAATCTAAATGATTAATTTTGTTAGTAATAGATGGATACCTCATACATGTGTGAATTCCTAAGGTAATATAGGGTTAAGTTATAAAAGAAAATATAACCAAAAAAATTCTTTTAGTAGTGATTCTCTTGCTTTTCTCTTCAAACGAGCACTGAAAATTCTTAGTATGAAGAAAATCAACTAATAAGCTATCATTTAAGATGTATTTCTTGTAGCAGTTTAGTCACACAATTGATACCCTCTATTTATCCCACTGATTTGGGCATCTGGATTATCACAAATTGGTTTACGGTCAGAAGCTGATCGATAGAGTGGTAGTGCTCTCATCGACCGTTGTAAGATATGACTATTCTCACCCGATCCATTGTCCTATGAAAATCATCATCACAAACCATTATTAACAAATTAAAAAATTAAAATAAGTTTACAATTATTAAGAATTAAAAATATTTATTAAGTGTAAGGGATCGAGAACTTATTGTAAGGGATCGAGCTTTTTCCAAATGGATCGATAACTTTTTAAAGGGTTCGAAAACTTTTTCAAGGGATCGAGAATTTTTCAATGGATCGAGAATATTCTTCAAATTATCGAGCATTTTTTCTAAATAATCGAGTTTTTTTCAAAACATATAAAACCTCGGTTCAATAACAAATATGCTCGATTCTTCTTTAAATATTCTCGGTTACACATGAAAAATACTCGAATCTATTAAATGTTCATACATGTTCTTACAACATAGAAATGCATGCAAAAAATCGAAATACGTAAAAACAGAAAAAAGAATACACGAGATCATAAATATTTGTTATCTTCTTGTGCAGATTCTGAAACGAGATAACTTTTTTTGAGAGAGAAACAAGTTTTCAGACAACTTTTTTGGAAAGATACAGAAAAGTTCAGAAAGTTGTCTTTTACAAATTAAAGTTTAGGGACAACTTGGGTAGTTCACCATAATAGGTAGTACATTTTAAACTTCAGTTATTAAACTGGTGACATCATCACAAAAGACAATAAAAAAGGTGACATACCTCACAATTTCCACACCAACAAACACCTCACAATAAATTGGTCAAACTAAATTATGCTGACTTTTGTTCATTTTGCAAAGAGAAAACCCCAAATTTATTGATATACAGTTCTATACCAAGTAATATTCATCACAAATTAGATATCAAGTGTTGTGCACTTTTCTTATTACAAGTGTGCTGAAAGCAGATTGCTGAAAGCATTATTACTTCTGCTCCAACAATAATGATAGGAAGTGTGAAACATAAATTACTGGTGTACTGAAGACCAAGAATTGGCATCGATCCAGTCGAATGCTATAGGGCTCAAGAAAGCATCAGGAATGCCGAAGGAACTGACCAAGGCGAGTGCATGTGGTCTTAGTTCACTGCAGAGTTTCATCACTTCTTTCCTCACAGCAGCAGCATTGTCCATTGATAAGTACCCATATCGGAGAAAAGCAGCATCCTCTTCCAAACAGATTAAGGCATACATGGATCTCAACAGACCAATGACATTCTGCAGCAGAAGCAAGTGCACAGGTTTAACAACCATATTTGTTTTACCTTTTCAATAATTTACATATATTAACAAATTATAGTATTACGCTAATGCCTAACTGTATGCAAACCCAGTGCTTCAAGTTTCTTAAATAGTATATTTCAATTTCCATAGACACCTAGTACCTTTTTTATTAATCTCATTTATGATCTATTCTTGCAGCAGTTTGTTAACTTATGTCCTAATCAGTAACACAATTGGATGCCCTCTATTTATCCCACTAGTTTCGGCATCTGGATTATCACAAATTGGCTTAAGGTCTGTTGATGTAATCAAATGATCATGATGCTATGGTCATAATAGAAAGTCCATCATTGATGAACATCATCAGATATTTACTGATCATCAACCTCTGTTAGTTATTGGTATGAGTCAATTCTGTTAAGCACTACAATTGTTTACAATACAGTTATATATAAAGCTACACGTAGCTAGTGAATGTATGAATTCATTTTTCAACAAACTCTGATTAATGAGAATTCTCTAGAAGTTCTTCTCTGTTTTCTGTTAGAATTTTTCTTTCATTTTCTAGGTGATTTTCTATCTCATTTTCTAGGGAAAATCACAGTTCAAAGAGTCAAAAGCGGACAGTGCTGAAGATAGATATAACATTTGCTCATATTTACCTTCAAAGAACCAGTAGATACAGTTGCCTCAGCCTCGATAAAGATTTGCAATATTGTTCGATCTGAGAAAGCTCTACCCAAATCTTCTGCGAGCTGGTAACTCTGGTGTGGTAAAACCAAAACAGAAATTAGACAGAGATGAGATACAGGATGAGAACCAGGTGGCAAGTTAGGTAACAGAAGAGTATCCTCACCTGCATGAAGGCTATCTCTTTAGTTTGTCCCTTTGCCTGAAACTGTGACACTTCCGCTACAAAACGACTCAAGAGATCTCTCTCTCTCAAGCAGAATGCATCCATCTGACATGGCCAACAGTTTAGTAATATTATTACAAATTTCAACAACTTACTTAGAATAGCAATTAGGAAGCGAATTTTAGCTTACTTGAAACTGGCTGCTCCTGAGTGTAGAACTTGTAAGCTGAGAAGGAATGACAGGGCAAGGCTTGTTCATGTGTTCCAACCCAAATCCTTGGAAAGGTTTATTTTTCCTCTGAGCTGCTATATATTCCGAATGAAGTGCCTTGCTAACCTATATTAAACATTTAACTCGTAAATTGAGAATAATTATACTCTTAACATTTTGTTATTGTTTGAAATGAGTTAAAAATAGGTAACTCGAATCTTAAAATAAATATACGAGTCACATTTTGATGTTGCCGAGTGTACATAATGAACACAAAAAACCAGGAGTATGTTTAGGATTCAACCTACAATACTAAATAAATTTGTCTACAGGAAGTAGGTAATTCAGAGTTTGACAAATTCTCTATGCCACACAAACGGACACATAAAAAGACTTGAATTGCAAATTTATGCATATACAATATCAGGTCACCTTCATATATATTTGAAACTGATATGTTGCTGTCGTTAAAGAGAATTCATAATTGAACATTGGTGAGGCCATTTTTGTATTACCTGCTGCATCAGAACATTGTTGTCCCCTTCAAAAGTGGACTGCACATCAAATTCACCTTTGAAGTGACCAATATGATTTTCAGTCTTCAGGCCTTGTCCTCCGCAAGCTTCCCGACATTCCTAAAATACACAATAATTGAATATTGGTGAAACCATTTTTCACGGAGGCGATGAATATGTAGAATTCATGTTCCTAACCTGAAGTGTTCGCATATTGTGCCAGGTATGAATTGCCTTGAATGCGCTGGAAACAACATGAATGGTTTTGATTGACTGAGGTGTTCTATTCACATAAATCATCTTCAAATAATTTGCAGCTGAACTCATAGCATATCTGCAGCAGAAAAAAGAATGGGAAGAAAAAAGAAGAGCAATGAGACAAACAACAATATGATTCAAAACCATCAATAAAAAACTAGAAGTACTTCCAATACTATGTTTGTTGACCTAGTTCACATACCAAATACCATTGAAGGGATTAGGATACTTGTATGAGCAGAATAATTAGTACTCCTACGGAATATAACTAAACACTTGCAACAGCAGCCAAACTCCAACTTAATTTGAGAACAGATAAAAATTGGGAAGAATTGTTGCACATGTTAACACAAACAGTAATCCAACACCTACATCTAAATCGATTTGACATACCAAAATGCTACCAGAGGTATTCTACTGACATATGTATACCTTAAAAGTATCATACCACAGCATCAACTGACCCCTTTTGTGATCACAAAGGGAAAAAAAAACAAATTAATGTTCCATGTAATGGAACAGCTTCTAATCAGGAAGAAAACTAGAAATAAACACACACAATCATGTATTGCAGTTGCAGAATGAAAATGCAAGACAACAAGGGGGTTGATCAACATATAGCTTCTCTAACGATGGATGAGAATCCAAAAGAACAATGGAAATGGCCTTATCACATACTACATTCTTCCTAATGGAAGTGCAAAGTAAAAATTTTATATATGGTTCATTCCATAAAATTCAACATTAAGAATACCAATTATTGAGATGCTTACGTGACTTACGTCTTTGCGAGGAGAGGCAATAGCCGCCGTTGATGACTTGGGTAATCTAACAACATGACTTCAGGTTCATTTGGTTTAACAGAGAAGGCTCGCCTTGACAATGAGTACCTTATAGCTATTGCTAAACCAACCTGATAGGAGAAGAATGAAATGATATCAATTTAGTTTTGTATGAGCCACATGCCATCCCTGACCCCGGAAGCATACAGATATGCAACATATTTTCCCATCGAAGTCAAAACCAGGATTAAAGTATTAAACTTATTACCTTTGCTGAGTACACTGCACTGGATGCAATTATTACACGACCAGATGTTAAAGGAGCCAAGAAAGCTGCAAATCTCTGAAACAAAACAAATGTATGTGCATTTAGGTAATCTCAGTCAAGATTAGGAAAAATAAAACAAACAAATCCGGTTTTTTATGTGATAAATCAATCTACAAAAGAAGAAATAGCCAAACATGCTATTAGTAATTAAGAAGATAATTACCTGATCTGGGTCTTTTATTGAGCTCAGGTATTGCCCATCAGGTGAAACATCAGCAACTGAATTCAACAAATTCTCTCTGGGGATCCGGACATTGTCGAACCTGAAAAGAAATGAAACCTTTTCATCATTACAAATGTAGGGAGAACCATTATGACAGTATTCAAAGATAAAAAGGAGTTTAACAACAAAAAAGTTCAATTATTACCATATTCGACCATTATCAACACCATTCAACCCAATTTTATGACCACAGTCAGCTATCCTGATATTTGGACAGATGTTGCCATCTGCATCTCTAATCTGGCAAATAAAAGCATGAACTCCTTGATTTTTCCCATCAATTTCGAGCTGAGAAAAGACAATTGTATGTGTTGCATGCTGAACAACAGCAGAAAAAAACCATGTCAGTACAGATGATGCAAAATTAAGAATCCAATGGCAAGTGTTGATAAAAAATAATTTATTTAAAAAAATAAAAAAAAATAAAAAAAAAAGATGTTACATTAGCTGCCCCTCCAATCCAATACTTCTGAGCTGATTCACAAGGAGTGTTGATGACAAACTCTCCCGTGCTCGAATCATATCTAGTGACTGTTTCAATTCCTCGAACCTGGAAGCAATAACCCAATTGAAAAAATTGATGAAAAAACAACCTAAAGAGTACAACACAAAGAACCACACTAATAACAAAAAAAAAAAATTCACAACTTTCACAACATACATTACTTCCATGGCCTAATTCAGTCATTGCAAAGCAACCCTTTACCACATAATTCTCAGTGTCTCCCAACCACTTGTCATGGTGGCGCTTCGTACCAAAAAACAGAATTGCGCTACCCCTGCAAGCAATTCATTCAACCATTCAAATATCTATTCTTTGATTTCTTTCCAATTAGATTTTTTTTTTTTAAATTCAAGTAATTATAAAATGCACAAACTTTAACTTTTATAAATTCAATGTCTCGCAATTGAAGCTATACACTAGACATCATGAAAAATCAAAATTCAAAATCCTAATTCTTACCACAAAAAGAAGTGAACACCGATCTTGATCGAGAGCGAGTGGTCAAAAATCGCTGAGACCTCTTGAAGAGCGATTTTTTTGAGCTCGGCTTGGCTTCCTTTGGCAGTAAGCCATCCTTGAAAAACACCTCTATCGAGCAAGTAATCGATCCTCTTCATGGTGATTTCACGCTGCATCTCCTTGGTCAGATTAAAATCAGGCGTCACAAACACCTTCTCTCCACGTTTTGTCGGATTGAAAAGCCTGCTCTGCATAATGAGATTAAACAACCAATCTCTGTCTTGCACGTTGTGCCCGTCAAGAAGCTGCCGCATCTCCTTCACGTCGAAATCGAAAGCCTCCGCTAGCTCCGGCGGAGAGTAGCTTAGACATGCGTTCGTCGACAGAATTTGACGAGAACTTGATTGCACCAAATGATTGCTCAGGATTTTGGTTCTCTCCAGAGCACGATCCATTTTTTTTTTTTTTTTTTTTTTTGCGAGACTTCTTAAATAATAAAAGATATTTAAGAGATTGAAGATGATATATATATATATATATATATAGCTATGGCGTTTTGATTTTACGCGCGCACGTGAAGGTGTGAACATGATATGAGTTTAGTTTCATATATAAACTTTTAGTTACAACTTACAACTAATGATTTTAAAAAAAAAAAATGTCTAATATTCTGATCCGTAGAGAAAAAGGATTATTATTTAAATTAAAAAGATCAATCGTTTAATATTTTATTTGTTATAGAAGGGGAATGACTATTACTGAAACTATAGAAAATATACATATAATATAATAAATTACAGAGAAAATGATTATATTTTTAAAAAATATTTAAATCCTAAAAAAATATCTCAAATTACATATAACCAATCAAATTCAGCGATATCAACCGTTATCGTTTATCGAAAAAAAACTTACAAATATTGCAATTGGAGAGAGATGGTGTCATTTTGAGGCGTTGTCGTTTTGTCTGGACAGAAGTTATAAGACTTATATTTCTCGTTTGAAACGCTGGTCAGCTGAGGCTTTATAAATAAATCAATACAAAGTGTATCTCTCTCTTTCATTATTTCATATGTTTTTTTTTTAATTGACTATTTAATCCAGATTTTATGCTTTTATTGGTATGCGCGTACGGAGTAATATAGGATAAGGTTGTGTTAAAATTGTTTAAGTCATCTTATATTCATGATTTTTATATCTACTATCGGGATTTTAAATTTTCAACTGTTCTAGATAAATTGCAAGATGAGATGTCGGACCCATTTCCATTTTTTTAATTCCACATTTTCCTTATAATGATTTGATATTAAAATACATCATAAAAATTCTTTCTATTTTAATAAACCTTACATTCTCTTTTAAATATATTTTCAACCTCTTTTAAGGAAATACAAATTTTCAATCTCTTTTAAGGAAATACAAATTGATTGCTATGAATAAAAATCATGAGACAAATTTAATTGTGAAAAAATAAATATTTAAATTATTTTTTATTAAAAGAATAAAATCATTATATAAATAAACAAAAAAATTATTTTTTTTTTATTTTTTTTCTTTCAAACTCACTTTAGACTTCTTCTTTTTTATCAATATTACACGTTTTTTTCTTATCAAACAAAATATTAGATGTTCTTTAATTTTATCTATCTTTTTTTTTTCTTCTGAAACATCATTTAACACATATCTATTTCCATATCATTTGGGACGTGACACAAATCTTACTTCCCTACAACTCTCTAAAACAGAAAGTGGTTATCCAATAATAAAAAAAATCTTAAAATGAATTTTTAACGAAAAATGGAGTTTGATTTTAAAAAAATCAAAAAGAGAACAGAAATAAAACAAATAATAGTAAGAGAATTAAAGGTAAAAACAAAATTAGAAATAATAATAAAGTTGATTAAAACTATGTTTGAGATTGCTTTGTTTAAAAAATAAATTGTTTATAGCTTAACTTTAAAATAATTAGCTTAACATAAAAAGTTAATAGGTGTTTGGTAAACTAAATTTTAAAATTGTTATGTTTTTTAAAAGGTGGAATACTTATTTGATGAAATGACAAAAATAGACATCATTTTAATATACTAACGTTGTTAAACAATTCTAAAATGATAGCTTTTGGGTGAATGGACTCATTGAAGATCAGAGGCCCAAAAAATAATCGACCCATGACTTCGACCTATTTAACTTGAAAACCTACACGCCACTGCACCACGTCTAACCGCTGCTCATTCAACTTCACGCAGGCCACTATTCATCAAGCTCATACGGTTTTCGTTGTGACCAGGGCACCGCTGATTCTGAAACGCGTCGTCGCCATTGATGAACCAGTAAAGCAAAGAACCAGACGGGATCGGATCCTCTGTCACGAAGTAGAACACGACGATGTGGTGGTCTTTGCCAAGGACATGAAAATCCGCTGCAAAAATGAAACTCTGCAGTGAACTTTCATGCGATTCTGCCTTTATCAGCACTGTGGCGGTGCGCGGGAACGTCGCAGGTGTATGCCAATCCTCCTCCGGCTTCAACTTCCGGCAGTGGTCACCACCATTCCCGATCAATTTATATATTTTTAATAAAACAGTGAGGGTATTCTAGACATAAGCAATAAGCTAGATTTTGCTTCAAAAAATAATCCTCAAACAACTTCTCAAAAGTTGCTTATTGGATAAGCAAATTATAAAATAAACTGCTTTTTGGAAGTTTAATAAACACCCATTTGTTCAAAACTTAAGAAATAATTGATTATTTCTCGAGCAAAAACAATCTCAAAAATAGTTTAAATAACGTAACAATAGTCATAGGTGGTGTGTACTTAAAAAAAAAAACAATACAACATAATTAAAGAAAAGATGTTTTTGGAATTAAATGAGATTTATTTATAAATTAGAGATTTAAAAAAAAAAAATTGATTGACGTAATTACAAATGAGGTGAAGATACAGTTTTGTGTAGATATAGTTTTAAGAGGCACCATTATCTCCCTTAGATTGAGAAACTGATTTGGATTAGAAAACCAGAGTCCATTGTGAGTTGCGAAGTTGCCATTTGCCAACATAGTCCATCAAGAGGACAACAAATGGGCTGTAGAGAGGCCAATGCTGGGGGGCCTTTTCGGCTGTACTGGGCTTATATGTTTAGATCACTATCACGAGCCTATTGTATAATTTTAATTGATTCTATATGTTTACATCGGTGTATCGTGTAATTGATTCTATAATTTTAGACCGTTTATGTCACGGATATGGTGTAATTGCAATTGATTCTATATGTTTAAATAACCAATCATGCGAGCCTATCATGTAATTGTAATTGTAATTGATTATCCATGCTCACATGACATGGTTTAAATGGGTGCCTGCCTGCCCGGCAAACTGAGGCATCTCTCTTGTCGTATCGATTTTATTTCTATGAAATTTGCTTATAGCAGTAGTAATAATAAGAGTGAGAACAGAGGAGTCAGTTGACATCAAGGAAATTGTGATCCTGGAATCACAAGTTTTCTCGACTTGACATTAGTTCAGTCATTATTCACCATAAATGTAGAAGGATTGCATACATGATATCGGCATGTAGATTTTCTTTCTCTCTCCAACCACCACCAGCCAAATCAGTAATAGCTCATCAAGTGAGACCATGAGCTTCTGATTTACCGCAGCTGTCACGGTCAGACATTTAGTACCCACCCTGAACACTTTATGGAAAAAACAGATCAACACACATGCAATGGATCAATGATCATATAACATGACCCATTTTGGGAAATAAATGCTGCTTAGCAACCCAGATTTAGCATAAGCTGAGTGAACTCTATAAGATATTTAAAAGGGAATTACAGAGAGGAGAGAGAGAGAGAGAGAGAGAGAGAGAGCAAAGAGAATGCAAACATGAAACATCTGGAAATTTTCACGACAGCTTGACGACCCCCTCATTGGGTTGCAAGTGAATGGAATGAACATAATAAGTTTTAATACAAAACAATCAATCAATCAATCAATCAAGTTTGAGAGAATAGTATTATCTCAACTTAGTTTCCAGATTGCAATCCTTAGCAATGAAATATAAATCTACCTAGGGGGACTACAGACTATAATAACATTCGGAGAAGTGAGAAGAAGAACAAACAATACAATAATAAAAACACAAGGAGCAGCTTGCACCAAATAATTTGAATGCTTATGACTCAACTTATTAGACAAGCTTTCGAATATCTCAGCTCACCATGTACCCACAAAACTACTATTTGTTCCTGCATAATCCATGTGATCTCTCATATTCTCATTCTCACATATTATAGATGTAAATGAAGAGGCTCCAAACCATGGAAATGTAAATCTTAGAAAGAGGAGAAACTATTTTTTTACCACCGGGACTCTCTCTTCATCGAAAGCCAGTTACGTAGAACAGCAACCAGCTTTTTTCACAGCAGATACATCATCTTTAGAACCAACATTAATTGTTTGTCCCTTGGGCAAGGCTGCCGGGTCATCGCCAACTTCAAGAGCCTTCCTGCTTACAACACGATATATTTGAGTGAGTACTTCAGTGAAGGCACTTTCAACATTCAATGACTCCAGGGCAGATGTCTCCATGAAAACAGTGTTCTCTCTCTCAGCAAATGACTGAGCATCTTCGGTGGAAACTGCACGCAAGTGACGCAAATCCGCCTTGTTTCCCACGAGCATGATAACAATGTTGGAGTCAGTGTGATCCCGCAGCTCCTTCAACCATCTCTCCACATTCTCAAATGTAACATGTCGTGTGACGTCATAAACAAGCAAAGCACCTACAGCCCCACGGTAGTATGCACTCGTGATTGCACGGTATCTGAAGCAAAATTCAAACAAAAATGAGACCTTGAACCATACCAATGGCAAGAAGATCCTATGGGAATCATAGGAACAAATAATTCTTGAATAGTAGTAGCCAATGCACTTGGGATTCAGGGTATTTCTAGGTTATCAAAGTTAATTTATACATATATGAAACAAATCAAATAAGTAATTGTTTTTCTCATTGTCCCTTTATTCACTTTAGATTCTTTTATAGTTTCATTAACCGTTTTAGTAGTAAAAAATGGATCCCATAAAACTTAGAATTGAAAATCCGCATAGAGGCAATAGTTTTGGTGGTTACATATTAGATCTAACACAAAAATTCAAAATGCAATTCCATGACCGATTTGAAGTAGGTTCTAACCAAATCTACTGAGCTAAACCTGGACTGCTAGCATTGATAAATCAATCAATCAGTCAAATAAACAAAAAAAGATAAATTTACACCTAAAATGCATATGCATGTGTATATAATATTAGACTTTATCTACAACATGAACACCAAAAATCAAAACCAGATCTCAGACGAGCAAGATCCAACGAACAAAATAAAAAGAGTCGGTTTGAGTAACAAAAGATACCGTTCTTGACCGGCCGTGTCCCAAATCTGAGCCTTGACGACCTTATCGTCGACGCGGATGCTGCGGGTGGCGAATTCGACGCCGATGGTGGATTTGGATTCGAGACTGAATTCATTCTTAGTGAATCTGGAAAGCAGATTGGATTTGCCAACTCCCGAATCTCCAATTAAAACCACTTTGAACAAGTAGTCGTAGTCGTCATCTGCTCTGTAAGCTCCCATTCTCTCTCTCTCTCTCTCTCTCTCTCTCTCTCTGTGTGTTTCTTGAATGTCAATTAAAAGCTGTTTAAAAAAGAGCGTTGTGACTTGTGAGTATAACAGATCAAGAAATGTTGCAGATGTTGCTTCTTGGTCTTGACAATGCTTTTAAAGATGCGCGTTAGAGAGAAGAGAGAAGAGAGAAGAGAGAGAGATTTGAAGGATAGGCAGGAGAGGGAGAGACGCAGAGTGTTATTATATTCAAAGCTTTTTTTTTTTTTTATCTCTCTCTCTCAATCTCTCTCTGCTTATTTTTTTTCTTTTCTACTTTCACACTTGACACTTTACGGTTTACACTCCTCCCCAATTATCTTTTTAATTTTTTTGAAAATTAATATTAAAAAAAAAAAACTATCGTCCGTGAGATCTACGACGACCTTAGGATCTGTTTGGATAGATTTTGCCTTGGCGTTTTGATACGTATAAATATATTTCTGAATTATTACAAATAATTTATGATTCGAATAAATATATCAATCTTAAGCGTTGATATCAATATATCTGATACCATTCAAATTTAATTATTTGATTTGACATTCATTATCATTTTGTTTTTTTGGAATTAATTATCGGGTATAACGTTACTCAACAATTGGGCCCAAAACTTTTCTCTCTCAATATCTTGTACAGAGTTTACAGATGAAGCGTCTTCAACATAAGAGGCACCTTTTCATCGGATCAAAACCCACACCATCACCACCACACTAATCGAAACTTCCATTTGTTGCATAAGAAAACCAGTTCGACTAATTGTTTTTTAAGAAAATTTGACGACTTGTAGAAACTTGTTCAAATTCAAATTCAAATTCAACAGCTCGTCGTTCTTGTTAAAGTAACCTTTTCCTCCCCAATAGGACCAATACCTACAACGACCATTTCCCACCAGGAGACGCCAGTGTTACACTTTCAACTTCATATATATATATATATATATATATATATATATATATACATATAAATTATTCTATTTTAAATTCCTAGGATTTGAGATGTGAACTCCAACAAGTGCACGTAAATTTGACCAAGAAGATCGAGTCAATTTACTTGCAGCCTTGTTTGTCCTTGTCAACTTCAAAGGGTAATTAAATCAACAATGGCACAAATTATGTAAACCAACACGACTGTTATTTTGTTTTTATTTTTTGTGGATGTTAGTACTTTGTAGGCGCATTTCAAAATATCGCTACCATAAAATAGATTTATTGTTTCGCAAATACAACTATGGCATCTTTTTTTCACTCGTTATTGAATGAATAATTTTACATGTTTTATAAAAAAAGAAATTATACAGATTTAAACTAAAAGCAAAACCTATAATATTTGTTATAGACTTATAGCAATTGAATAAATAAGGGTACAAAATTGTGTCGTATACCAATTTAATAGGAGAAGGCAAAAATTGTGTCAACGACGAAGACTCACATCTTCGGCCTTTTGCTCATGGTTTTACGCTTGTTAACATCCAAGTATCTTTTCCTTAACCGAATGGCCTTAGGTGTAACCTACATAAGCGGCAAAAATTAGAGATTGGCCAAACAACAGAACCAAATCTTAACAGAAATTAAGTCCATAAACTAAAATTTTAATGAAAATATAGTGTGAATGATTTTGATGCCAGTAGAAGCAACAAATTATGTAAGAACATGTGATACCTGTCCATAATTCCACAAACTTGGAAATGTAATGAATATGAATGACATGAATATGAATATTTATCAAATTTTAAGAATATGCATAACAAATTATAATGAAACTTTTTTCGAATAGTCACTATGAATATTAAGTACAACTTACCTCAATAAGCTCATCAGAAGCAACATACCCGATGGCTTCTTCTAGTGTCATCTGCACACATGAAATGGCCAGTCAATAATCCCATGCCAAACGCTTAATTGAAACAGTATCTAGTTGACCGCCAACCAAAAGTTCCCTCTACCTGCTACTTTTCCATTTTCAAACAATTGATACTGAAAATCTCCATTATAGGATTGCTAGACTTTAAGAGTTTAAGTCGCGCTAAAATATGAATGGAAAGTGTATGATCAGACTTCATAGAAAGAAATCAAGAAACTTTTAAAAGAGGAAGTGTTGTGTAGGTTGGTAAAAAATAACTAGTTAAGATAGTTATATGGCTTGCGTTAATTCCCATATTGGATCCCCATTTTCAGATAGTGAGGGAACAAAGTTCGATGTAAATATAATGGTAATATAATGTGTATTAACAGTTCACAGATTTTGAAAACACAAACACAAACAAAATTTCAATACTTGCAAATTTCATACCAGGCGAGGAGGAGATAGCTTCACGTTCTCGTCCTTGCCAGCAGCTCGAATATTATTAAGTTCCTTAGCCCTAACTGGGTTAACCTGTAACGATAGTTCAAGTCAGTCACCTTGGAACAACAGAACACATGATACAAGAGGTTAGATCCTTCTTACATCAAGATCTGTATCCCGTGAATGTTCACCAATAATCATGCCATCATATGACTGCATATGAAAGGAAAAGAATTAGCAGCAGGCCAGCAGCAATTAAAACAAATAGCCATACTAAACACTCCATTTGGTAAGATAGGTTTACCAAAATTCCTAAAAAAACAATAATCATGCCATTACTTGGTAAGATAACTTAATCCACAGCACAATTATCATCCCCAAGCTACCAAATCATCTACATTGTATTAAATATCCCAAACACCACTTAGTAGCTCAGTTACATCAGTCCACGGACCAAGTATCACTCTTCTTTCACCCATATGACATTTGACACCAACGAGTTAGGAACATACACAGTATCCACATCAAATTGGTAGTCAGAAGTCAGATATAAATATATAATCATAACCAACTATGAGCCTTGGAAATTTAACAATTATTATCCAATTTTACAAAACAGGCCTACAACTGGGGGACAAGAAGAGCAATGTGAAGAATTCCTATTTGCGGGAACATATAAATAATAGAAAGTCCAGAGGTCATATTCAATGACCGGAACTCCAACAACATATCAGAGAAATAACAGTCAATAGTTAAGGCAGACACAAACAGAAAGGAGCAAAACTAGTTATGTTTGTAAGAGATAAACCTCCAATCCAGGAGACACAAAGAGAATTCCACGAGCTTCTAAACTCATTAATGCATGAGCTGTAATTGATCCATAGCCCATTGATATCTGTTCAATTGAGTACACAGAGATAACATCAGGTCGAAAGATCACAGAACACATTCAACAGTCAACACCAAGAGGTGGTTCAAATAGAAATTCATAAATGATTTATCATACCAATGTATGTTCCAAAGCATTAAATAGTTGTGGTAACAGGTAATATAACAAATACTTACCAGATGAATCCTTTATAAACATACAAGCATACACAGTAACACATTCACGCACACAGATGCACATAAACACACAAACTCAGAAACACAACTAGGAAGCATATATTATCACTATCTATCAATTGTGTATGCATCGTATGTTTTTTCACCCCTTTTCTGAAGAGATTTATGAAATATATCTTGGCAACTGCTGCATGCAGATGTAGGGTATTACTAGATATTATACAGCTATGAAATTTCATAATACTGTAACTACAAATTCAGATGATGCAGATGATAAAGTATAATCCAACCATCAGATCTATAATACTTGTGAATAGCAGACATCCAAGGCATGTAAGAGACGTCTTGCAGCAGTCACTAAAAATGCTAATGAAAAACAGGGCATCTTCTACTCAGTTATCTATGACTCTAAGTCATTTGACTCTATTACTGACGTAAGAAAGTGAAGAAATAAACTCCAGAAAAGTTGTCACTAAACAGAACAGCATTAGGTAAACTTACCAAAACTCCTTTCCGAACATTTCCAAGAGGTCCTCGATATTTTTCGTAGTCTACACAGACAAAAAATATATTAGTGAGACTATAAATTCAGATAGAAGGAAAGAAATTAAGAAAGAAAAAAAAAGTGGGGTATACAGTTACATTCATAAAAATTGAACATTCTGCACTAGAATTTGACTGTCTAGAGTGACAATTACAAGTTACAACATTTGGTGTATCTCTCTATTGCTCTTTCTCTCTCTCTACCTAACCAATCAATCCCATAAGACAGTCACAAGTCACAAAAAAGTTCACTGGCACCATTCACTGGTTTAGACACCACTCAGAAAACTTGGGAAGCACCTTTAAACCAAACCTTCCATTGCCCTTGGAAACCTAATGCAATGATATTTCCTACCAATTGCCATCAACTAATTCATAAAAAACAAAATTAGATCCCAATTTAAAGTCAGTCCTCTGAAGATAAGAGCAAACCTGCGTTTACATAACAGAGAAACAACTATAAAGGTCAACTCTTTCAGAACTAACTCCAACCTCTTCCCCATCATGCCAAAATCTTAACTCTTAATATTCTTGAATCTGTCCCAATCACATAATAAAAATGGACTATTACTGATCTATCACCAGATTTCTGGGTACACATCTCTGAAACCAAGCCATTACAGAATTCACATATATTCCAATCTGTTTCTTTTCTTATGCACTTATACATGTGCATGTGCATAAAACATTTATTTATCTACTTATGTAATTGCGCAAAGCGGGAAACAGACCGTTTAAATTCAGTCAATGAAATATTTCCAATATAGGATTTCTGGACTATATATCCATGCCAGTTTGGCTTAATCCAAGCTATCCAGGATTGACTGGATGATTAGTGACTACCCGCCATGATCAAGTGAGGACATGATGTCAAAGTACAAAATAAATAAATAAAGTGCAACACTCAAAAGAGAAAGAAATTATCTCTGACAGAACATGCATACTGAGGAAAGCACGATGCATAAATCCAGTTCCACGAGTGTCACTGCTGAACACACTTCTGTAACCAACCAGGCCCCTGAAGTACACAGCAGAGCAAAAATTACTTTCGTGAATGCTAATCGAACACTCCCTTAGATTTGAAATAAAATTCATAGCAGAAGCAATATTTATAAGTGAAACCAAAAAAATCACCACAATTCTGAACTTATAATTGTACACATCAGGAGCAAAAAACAATTATATGAGTTGACTGTAACTTTAGCGTGATAAGATTTTTCTTTTTCAATGAACTTTGGCAGAAAGGTTTTCCTGAACATGACAACCAAAAAATAAATAAATAAAAAGGATGAGTGTTATTTAATTGGCTTTTTCGTTCTTCATGCCTTCTCTTTTCTGGTGTATGAGGAAGCTTGTGTATGCAGTTGGTCAAGTTATGGGTTTACCTCAACCCTATTTGATTCCGTCATTGAAGCATCAATTTCAACTGGACAGCAACCATATGTTTACTTTTGACTACTCACTAATTTAACAACCACATGATCATTGCAAGCACATTTATTCTGTCTCTCCCCTTTTGTTTGTGAGTGCGTGTATGAAGTAGTCATGTGGCTTAAATATGCACACGCCACACAGTTTGTGAAATTTATTTAATTAGATCTACCAATGACAGACAGACACACACATATATAGGAATCAAAATCAATCTAATTTAATTTTTAGATTTACAGACACATATAAAAGAATCAAAATCAATCTAATTTAATTTTTAGATTTCCAGATGACTTTGATCTCTTTAAAATTTGTGTAAAAGCTTTTAGCATTTCTTTGCAGTTTGCAGCAATTTAGTATAATGTGTTGAGTTCTAAGGAAAGACAACTGAGCTTTCTTCGATTCAAGCTGTACAGTTTTCTCAGTCCATCAATCCATCCTTGAGAATTCTTCTGTGCCTTCATCAAAATGATTTCTTTGATATTGTCATATTAGACCATATAATTACCTTATATCTACCTCAATGTCCTTTATCTAGTCCTGTTGTAGGATTTAAACAAGTTGGGATCTCTAGTCTTAACCCTAAGGTTCTGCAAGTATTTAAGATTCTATGTACTGGTGTTAGAGGGAAAGTTTATTGATATTAGAAAAAGAATTTAATAACTAACCTTGATGGGCAGGTCAAACATATTTTAGTCCTGCCAACATTTCCAGCAACAGGGCCTATGTCCATAACCTCAGCTCGCCTGTGAGACAGAGCTTCCAAAACCAACCCTACGTGTTCCTCATTAACCTGAAACATCTTAATATGTGAACTTCCAAATATTAAAGGAAAGAGCCAGTGGACATACACTTATGCTTTTCTTACCTCAATTGTCACTTCCTCAATTGGCTCAAGCTTTACACCATTCTCAGTTTTATACCTGATTCACGCAGGGATATTTCCCAAGCCATTAAAATGAATAAATTGAAAAAGAAGGGTAACTATCATAAATATATGTCCAAACACTTGGAGCAGATAGAGTTATAGAACATGAAAAAATTACCATTTCGTAAAAGATTTTGACGGCAAATAATATGAATTTTGATGCAGTTTCTCAAAGTTTTGGCAATAAAAAAATTAGTAAGATTTAAATTATATAATATTCATATATTTAGCAGAAAGTTTTCATAACAATACATAACTGTGTAAATATGAAAGAACTTTTCATAGTCATATAGAAACACAAAAAGTCAACAAAAAGAGGAAGAATCAAGACTTCTGAATAATAACACATCCAGCAAATTAATCCGATTCACATACTTATTTACAATACATTTTGAAGTAGGACCTACGTTAGTCAATAGTAAGCAACAATGATTGGTGCTCGTCAACAAGCTTTGAAGATATTTCACATATATTACACAACATACAGCCAACAAAACAAGAAAACTACGTCCTCACCTATCAACAACATTTTGACAATATTATGTCCCAGATATCACTACCACAGTTAACTGTAAACTAGATGTGTCACCACTATAAATAAATTATTTCCAATTTGTTATCCAAAAAAGACACGTCACCCCTAATTTAACCTTTCTCTTTCAAATAATATATTAATACTACAATATTTTCAAAATCTTGATATCTCCAACAAATTGGAGCTCCTATTTCTTGCACACACACTGATCATATCCTATAGCGAACACAGAACGATAATGACAAAATCAGTGCACCCATTCAAGAATCCTACAGAACCTACATGACTTTAGGTGGTGAGACAGAAAGCTCGAATCCTTCACGCCTCATATTCTCGATTAAGATACCTATGTAGCATTATGGAAACGTAGAATCAGTAGATATAAAAATAAAGCAGAAGAAACTCAGATACAAGATGATGGAATTGATGTATGGAATTGATGTCAATATGTATTTATGGGGAGCCCTCTGCTCTGCTTCTCCACTTCTAACTTAGGAAAGGAAAAAGAATAAATGCAAGGTTACGAGATACAAACCCAATTGAAGTTCCCCCCTTCCCTGAACCTCATATGTTTCTGCCAAACCTGGAAGCACATTTATGGCTAGGTTTGTTTCAGCTTCAGCCATTAGCCGATCACCAATCCTCCCTCCGGTCAACTGCAAATATATCAGGAGTATATCCCGTTACCTCATAGAGTAGCAAACAAAAAAAAGTAATTATCATATATCTTGAAGCATTGTGGTCAGAAGAGACTTTCAGAATGGGTGAAGCACCACAGTAACTTTCTGTATTATACCCCGAAAAAATATTTACAGAGGCTCAAGCCCAACATGGACATCAGAGACGACACATGCTTGGTTTAACACGGTTCAAATTTAGTAGTACGACATAATTCAGAGGAATAAAAACATCTCAATCACAATATATCCCCTGTACTCTCTCTGATAAATTTGGGTATTGGTGTCCTCAAAAGTTTCTGAAATTCCTTTTTCTTGTTTGGTTGTTGTGTAAAGGGATAATATTTATTCAGGGGGAAACAGTTTTTGTCAAATGTGCAATGTCAAAGATGATAAAGTAAAGCAGCTTTACTTTTATAGATGTGAACCCCTGGTTCACTACAGATTTGTACTATTGTAATTATCATTTTGGGTCTCAAGAGTTTTGCTTCACATAATTTCTTTTTAAAAAAAATACACATAAGGATAAAATGTAAAAGGACCACCATATTGAAAAAAAAAAAAAAGTAAAATAAGTCATGGAATCGCATGCCAAGATCTTAAATTTTAAGAACTTATGATGTTTTTAAAATATTATCTGTTAAAGTTCATTTTAGCTTCTTCTTGTCATTGTAAAGACTTGAAATGGGATAACATAATTCATCTATGAGCATTTACAAGTTTACATTAATATAAAGTATCAGCAACTAGTCCAGAAACAGTGAAGCTTGAAGCCACTGCATATGCAACAGACAGAGCTAGGGTGTGAAAATTCAATTTAAATGTAAAATGAACACATGTACATCATGGTCCAACATGAGGCCGTCACTGCAACCGATGTGGAAAGTCAGAAAATCAACAGTAGTATAAATCAGCACGTATAAATCATCATTTATTAAAAACAAACAAACAAACAAACAAAGCTGAAGACTTACATGGGTACCATCACGACCTGCCAATGGAGAGTCATTGACACCAAAAGTCATGGAAATAGTTGGGGGATCCAACTCAATGGTGGGTAATGCAGTTGTCACCTACCAGATGCATTTATAATTCAAATTAGTAATATAATCAAGTTTTTAAAAATTCTAATCAAAATGCTCATGTATACTTGTTCAAAAAAAAATCTCATGTATACAACAGAATACAGAGCATCTTCCAGAGCTAAAAACACTGGACCAGGCTAAACATGAAGAAAAAAAAATGCAAACCTCAACACCACAAAAACCTAGTGAGTTAAGATGGAGATGCAATAAATTCATAACCCTGATAAGACAGTTGATATCCTATTACACCCAGAAAGGCGTCACTAATCGCAATAAGAAAGACCTATGTACCAAGTCCTTGATGTCCATCTGAATGAATGCCATTATGTTAATTTCAGAGAAGAAAACCGTTGTGTATATTATTAAATAGAATAATATGCCATCTATAATTTGCTGATATCAAGTGTTAGTATTACACATTAAAATATGCCAAAGCAAATATAAGTCTTTGAAGGAATGATAAAGTGTACACCCAAATACCTCTGGATTTGCCAGTGTATGGCCTATTGATGGTTTTGTCATCCCAGCCATTGATATAATATCGCCCGCTCCTGCACTATCAATTAGGACAATGCTTGTACCTTTCTTTTTCATTAGCTTCAGAACCTACAAGATAAAGGCCATTAATCTAACTGATATAGTAATAGTACTGCTAGTAAAAGGTTAGGAATATCGAGTCAACAAGATCACAATTATAACATAATTATATAACTTTGGCAATAAGATAGAACCATCTTCATTGTACTTGTTTGATCATTAAATACTTAATTACCAAAACAACATTGAATCATTAATCACTTCTTCCGATCCATAGACGAAATTAAAAATTTACACTATTTTCTTAAATCTTCAATTCACCCTTTTTAAGATTACAATAATTAAGGCGAAATCATAATCATACATTGTGTGTCCTTGGTTATGAGAAATGCAAAGGATACGTTAAACTAGTAGTTGGAGTTGATTATAGTAACACACAAAAGAATCCAAGCATGAATGAACAGCCTATTTAGATGTCAGATCCATCATTCTAGTTTCATCCAAGAAGAGGTGAAAGGCCCACCCAACCAACCAACATTAAGCTCAACATCAATGGAGCTGCCTTAAGATCAAAAGTTCAACAAGATTTTTTTACCTCTATTTCAGCTACTGAAAGAGAACTACATTTTGTATGATTTCCATTATGTGGAAAACTCCAATCAGACTGAAAGGATAAAATTATGGAAACATAAGTTAATGGGGTGATTCGTTATTATTTGGGGCTAGGGGGACTCTTGAGCACGAACTATATGTGGGGATATAATTATATAAAGCATATGGGTATAATGGTATTATTCTTAAAAAGCTTAAGGATAACAGGTAGAGAAGCCGATACGGAACAATTGTGAATAATCACCATCTACATACAACATAAACCATAAAGAAGACTGCAGTTTAGATTAAAATGCTAAACAAAAAAAAAAACAGATTTTTAATAAAAAATACAACAAATAAAAATTAAGCAAAGAAAATAACTTATAGACATTTTGGGAAAAAAATTCAATAGTATTATTATGTAAATCTTTCTTCGCTTAACGGGGAAATTGAAGCTTTGACATTCAGATCCAACACCAGTAACATAGTGAAGATAATGGAAATTAAGAAGAAGAATTGTACACTATTAAACTAAGAGAATTTCAAACTAGTCAAGGCACATCGAATCTGAAATTCAAAGTATTTTCTAGAAAGCAGTTCAAGATCAAAGAATGTTCTACATTTAACTACAATCAGTAAAGAAAGAATGACAAACCTTTCCTTCTTCAAATTTCTCAGTCCCAGAATCTGTAATACGTAGTCCATGCACCCTGTCACCAAGGCGAATGACTCCAGAAGCAACACGTCCAGTCAATATTCGCCCAAGATAAAAGTCTTTTTCCATCATTGAAACCTAACGGCACTATTAATTATATTTGAGAATGTTCCAATGGAAGAAGGATGTTGACAGAGGAGTAATGCAAGTATAAAAGTGAAAACTTAAGAAACCATTAAAAGAAAAAATGATCAAAACTATGCTAGATGACCTATAAAAGTTACATTATAGATATCAAGACGCTGAATTTAGCAAGAAAAGTAAAGTACTAGAGAATATACAAAAACCGAAGAAAGAAAAAAGTGTACATAAACTCTTACACATTATCAATAAAAATCCTCATCCTCAACCTCTTACAGAAATAACGCAACAAGTAATAAGCACAACTCTTGCATTGAAACAGCCTTAAAACATAAAGCTGACTGACAAACTGCAATGTCTATATGTATTAAAAATCTTCATCTTGATGCCTAAAATTTTACAAGCCAATTGTAATTCAATATAAAGCAAAGTAACAAAAAAAATTAGACTCACATTGAGTGATAATGGTATTTGCACCTATATGAGTGTTACAGTCGAAATCCTCAAAGTGATGTACTTTGCAAGCAAGTAGGAACTCTATCTAAAAAACCAGTGAAAACCAAGCAGCCGATATAGAGACTAACATAGTAACATCACCAAAACAAAAAAGACAAATTTTGGAATTAAAAAAAAAAAAACATAAACATGACTACTGCAGGCACACACATTTAACAGAACCATCAGCACCAAATACGAACCAGCATTTGGAAAGGCACTTCAAGGCTCGCTTTGGGCGGAGCAACATGTCTAACGATGGCATCAAGCAACTGTGACATATTTTTTGCATCAGCAGGAGGATCTTTGGTGAAGGTAGAAGATGCCCATCCTTCTTTAGCAGAGGCATAGAGAACTGGAAAATCTAGTTGTTCCTCTGAAATAAAATATAAGGTAATTAAATATACCTCTATCCACTTCAATATGGCTGGTGAAAGTCATAGCTGAAACTGGTGAAATTAGAAAACTTCTTTTTAACCTGTGGCACCAAGATTTGCAAAGAGATCAAATACCAGGCTCTCAACTTCATTACACCTCTCCTCAGAAACTGCAAGGTTCACAACCAAGGGCATAAGAAATAATCTATATTTAAACTAAAGAAAAAAGTAATATAACTGCCAGAGATTTAAATATAATATTGCATTAACTGACAATTAGCCAATAATAGTACCATGCCAGATGGAAATGACTGATGCTTAAAGAGTATGACAAGTAATGACATGAGAAACTATAGCTAAGTCAATGAGACAGAGGGGATCGACAATTTAAATTATGGAACGGTAGACAACCTTCATGATTTAAACAATCATATCTACATTCTTTACATTTTCCCTAGGAATCATTAAAAGAGTGTGTCATATGGCAGTCTATTTGCCCTAAATACAAAATATAATAAGTATAAGTGAGTCTAGAATCCATATTCCATACTCTGATAATAAATATATAAAACTAGTCTTGCATACATACCAGCAGGTCTGTCGACTTTGTTCAAAAGAAGAATAGGGTGTATCCCATATTTCAAGGCTTTGGCAAGAACAAACTTTGTCTGTGCAAGTGGACCTTCACCAGCATCTACAACTAAAACTGCTCCTTCAACCATGCCAACAACCCGCTCAACCTAAATCCATCCAAGAAAAAATAAACATTAAACAAAGATCAATCAAATGATTCAGCAAATGTGAAATATGATAGACTGGTATAAAGAGTGCCTGAAAACAATCAATATAGATTAACCATTCCAACCCCTATATTTCAGACTTCCATATTTTTTTTGCTTATTTATTTATTGACAACCAAATGACCAATACATCTTTTTGTACACGCCAAACTCTAAACTAGCAACTACCGGTACACCCTATAATCTTGGTAGTCAGAAAAACTGGGAGGATATAATATTCCAGGTAAGTGGTTCCAAGTGTAACCTCAACCTTTTAGTTAGAAACTGAAGGTCCACTGACCTTTCACTTGGGATTAATTTCTTTCTCCATTCACGTCAGTCGTCAACCTATCATTTTGTCAAATACCAACCATTTGATGATACTAAAATTTCCAGTATTTATCAACGGATCTACCCAACTCTGCATCTTCTTGGCCCTTATTCTATACGAACTAGTTAATCCATTCATTCAATATAGTCATACCATCATGCCCACATTATTATACTTAAAAAAAAAAAAAAATCACTTGGATTTTCATATCAAAGCAGAAAAAACAAAATATATATTGGTAATAATCCAAGGATTAAACTTAAGTCCTTAGACACCAGACATAAATCCCAGTAAACACATACTTCACCACCAAAATCAGCATGTCCAGGTGTATCAACCATGTTTAGCTCATTCTCTTTCCACGATATGGATGTAACCTGCAAATTAGAAAAATGATAGAAAATGTAAAGAGCGAATTTGGGAACAGAAATCATCAAAGTAAATGACAACATACTCACACTAACGGTTTCACAAATACAAAACAATAATAATAAAACAGAAACAGTTGTGGAACCTTAGAGGCGATGGTGATCCCACGCTCACGCTCGAGACTGATGGAGTCCATAGCGCGCTCGTGAGGGATATCAGCACCGCACTGCCGTAGAAGCCTGTCCATGAGAGTGGTCTTGCCGTGGTCAACGTGAGCTATCACGGCGACGTTGCGGAGCCTGTTAGGGTCGAGTGACTCGGTCGGAGATATGGGAGCATTGGCGGCGGAGGCGGAGGCGGCGGCGGTGGAGAAGGCGCGTGGCGGTGACAGGTAGGCTCTGAAACGGGACGATGGAGAACAATAAGATGATGATGATGAGGAGGAGAAGGATTTCTTGGAGGAGGACCAGAGAGAACGGATGAGTAATGGTCCAACCATTTCTCTGGTTTTTGTGTGTTTTATGATTCGATTCGATTCGATTCAAGTATTTTTAAGTTGTTCATCAGTTCTGGTTCACTTTTTTGGGGTTTTAGGAGTTTAGGTCGGATTATGAGGGTTTTGGGGGTTTTTTGGCAATGGAAATTTTTGGATGACTGTTTTTATACATGTCCACTCCTACAATGCCACGTCAACTTTGTAACCAAGTATTTTCGGTGTCCTTTAGGAATAATTTATCTCTTCCGATTAAAAACTCTATTCATAAAAGATCTATTTTAAAATATCAACTCTTAAAATATTTATTTAAAAAAGATCTCCCAAACGGAATCTTATACGGTTATAGAGTTTTTTTTTTTTCGAATTTGAAGAAGGTGACATTACTCGACCATAGAGAAAGGTTCAACCTCTTTGCGGAGGATGGGTCAACCTCATCGTATATTGTTGTAGACGATCTCGACTTCTCGACTTTGTAATGTTGGGACAATGAAAAAACTAATAAAATAATTGAGAATCAAAATTATATAAAAGAATTATTATATATTAGTGTGCTTAAAGCCCATTCTAACAGATTAGAGATAGTCATGCCCACGGAACTGCCGGTTCCAGTTCCGGAAGGAGCTAGAACCGGAACCGGAATCATCGGCCGGCGGTTAGGGTTTCGGTTCCGGTTTCGGTTTCATCAGTTCCACCGGTTCGATCGGTTTGATTCCTTTTTTTTTTTTTTATTACAATTTAGTATAAGAAAAATAAAATTTATATATATTTTCTAGAACCGTCGGTTCCAGGGCGGTTTTTTCAGAGGAGGAACCGGAACCGAACCGCCTCCCCCACGGTTTCGATTACGGTTCCGGTTCCTGTTACAGTTACGGTTACGGTTACGGTTACGGTTCATTTCACACGGTTACGGTTCGGTTTCATGGTTCGAACCGAACCGTAGTCATGTCTAATTAGAGATATTTATATTTTGTACTATTAAATAAAATGCTAGAAAAATATATGACTCGATTGTAAGAACAATTATTCAACTTATTAATATTTCAATTTCGATTTACCATTACCGTCCGTACCGGTAAAAAAAAATTTGTTAGAACAAGGTTCTGGATTGCTTTATTTGACAACTATTGCAGGCTGCTCTGTACAGACATCAATCTTTTGAATTAATCAGACATAAAGGTTTCATGAGCAATGATGAAAGATTAAAATAATGGTTTCATAAGAAAATGGTGAAAGAATTGTAAAAAAAAAAATTGAGAGGGGTATGATTATGAAAGGATTATTTTCATTGTATTGGAATAATTTTGGATTGGATCTGAAGGGATATGATTAGACTGAGTCAGTGGTTTGATGTGTTTGATGATGTACGCGATTTGATTAAAATAGTTGTCTCTTGTATAGTTTACGTGGTATAGAATTGGATAAAAAATATTTTATCATATAGTTAATACATTGTGAAATTGATTAAAACTAAATTAAATTAAAATATTTTTAAACAAATTAATTATTTAATTTAAAAAAATATATATTAAAAATTAATATTAAAAAAATCTTCAATATAAAAAATTAAAGAAGAAGATTCTTTTTTAAAAAAACATGGTACTAAATAGCTCCTCACCCGGATAAAATGGTTACATAAAATTGGAATGACGAAAATAATTATTTGAATTAAATTTTGAAAAACATAAACATGATAAAATTGATTATTTAAAAATACGTTAAATATTTTCAACAAAATAAAAGGTTTAAAATAAAAAAATTGTTAATTAACAAATATTTAAATTCTAAAATAAATAGAATTGAGAAAAAATAAAGTAAATATATATAAGAAGTATTGGGACTAATTAGTTCCACGCGTCCACCATTTGAGGTTGGATAATGTGAGATAAATTGCTTGCATGAGATTAAAAAACTAGTAAATTGTATCAAACTCACCTGAGGTTTGTCATTTTATACCAAAAAACAACTCTATTGTTCATTGACAATCATCTCCCTTATCGTTAGTTAAATTTAACAGTTGACCAAGTTTAATAGTTAAAACTAAGGGTTTTTTAGTCGTTTGAAGCTTTTTAAAAAATAAATATTTAAATTTTTTGAATGAAAATGTAAATAAAATGGAGATTAATTGAAAAACATGTTTAAACAATTAATTTTAATTGAACATTAAGAATTTGTTAAGAGATTTTTTTTTTTGAAATACAAATAATTCTATTTCAAATTACAAAAAAAAAAACTAAAATTTTAAAAAACTCACAAATTAAATAAAAAGAAAATGGAAAAACGGATGGATCTCTACCGTCCATCAATGGAGATGGGTCTCTATCACCGAGGATGAAGAGATACAGTGGGATCTCCATCGTCGGCGCAACAATGAAGATAGGATCTCTATCGCTGACGATGGAGGCGAGGTCTCTATCGATGGAGATGGATTTCTCCATCCATGGAGATAGCTGGTGGAGTTCCACCGTCATAGGGTCTAATGGATTTCATCGCCCCAAAAATGGCAATTCCACCGTCAAGGCCCATCAAGCAGCATAATTATGTTATAAGGCTATGTTTCATTCTATAATATATGGTTCAAAACAACTTGTTCAATCTGGCACGAATCTTCTCCATCACTAGTATAGTTATAATGAAGGTCTATCTCCATCGATTTTATAATGAAAATCCTAGATTCAATCCGGTCCAATAGATTTTAGAATTTGGATCCAGTTCGATCCATTTATATCCTTAAATCCGATCCAATCTGATTCATCTATAACCTTAAATCTGATCCAATCTATTGGATCGGATCGGATCCACTGGATTGGAGCATGTACACCCTTAATTGGTGTGGTGTGGCCTTACTTGTATTCATTTTCATAATTTTTATCAGAATATTCATCTTTCATTGATGTATTAGATAAAACGGTCATTTTGATTGAAATGTATAAATTTCAATTTTAAATATTTTAAATATTTTTGTTAAGTCAAATGGTAAAAACAATGGACTTTGACTATCACAAGGATCACTTTAGTAACTTGTGAAAAGTTAGAGACCAATATGTTGTTTGTAAAAAATATGAGTATGAGGAGACCGATTGATCGGGAAAAAAAAAGCACATACTACGTAGAATTAATATAAATTAAAATCATGTACTTAATTGGTATGGATTCAAATCACCTATCAAAAAATAATATAATAATTTATATCTAACTAATCAAATTTGATTTTATGTATAAGGTTTTTTTTTTTTTAAATGTAAGTGATTATACATACATATTCCAATTTGATTGGTTAGACATAAATTGAGATACCATTTTCCACTAATGATTTAAATCCAATTGGTATTGCCTATTATATTTAACTTTTTGTTTAAGATCCCATTATGTTTTAGTTTAATGAACGATTACCAAATTGGTCCCGAACTTTTTTCTTTATTCCAAGTAGTTTTGGCTTTTAGAAAAGTGACTAAATTGATCCTCACTTTTTAAATTGTACCAATTTCATCCCTCGATTATCTTTATGTTAGTCAAACCTATCAATCAAGTGGTATTTTAGTCTTTTTAATTCATACAATTTTTTTTTTAAAAAAAAACTTAAACCATTTAGAGTAAAAGAATAATTAAAAAATATAAAAACATTAATAATAATATAAAAAAAATTCCACCTCCACTAGCAGTCTGGCACAGTGCCGCTGGAGGTGGAGTGCGATCTCCTCCCAATAACCCAGTTTTGAGCCTACGCCACACATCTTGGACAACAATACAATTATCGCGGTTCCCACTCCCATTACTATTTTTCTACTTCTTCACCTTCTTCCCATTCCCGATGATTCGAATCCTAAAGAGGCATTTTGGGTGAAGTTCATGCGCTTCTTATTAGGGGTGGTGGTGGAGCTGTAGAGGTGGAGAAGAAGAGACAGCGAGGCAACGGTGAATTTGGATCGAGTTGATTGGTTTAAAGATGAGAATTTTGTTGTTTGGTGGGATTCTCTTATTTGTTACTTCTTGATTCGTTTAATTTTTCTTACATTTTTTTTTATAATGATTCGTTTCATTCATGGATTTCGTTTCATTAGTGGTGGGATTTTGTTGGATCTTGCTCTACCATTGTTGACTGTTGAATAAAAAGTATTTCATTGATTTTTTTATAAATATATTAGGTGAGAACTGACTCCTTCATTTATGGTTTTTGTTCTTTTTAATAAAAACAAAATAAAAGAAAAACGATTGTGTCATATCTATTGGATCTTTTTTTTCTTTTATAATAATTTTCATTTTAATTGTTTTATTTTTTATTTAAATAAGTATTTAAATTTAAAGGGTATTTTTATCTTTTAATATTAAATTAGGGTCCAACCGACCGTTGACATAACATTCTTTATTGGTTATGTTTGAATGACACAATTTAAAAAGTTAAGGACCAATTTGATTACTTTTACATAAGTAACAAACTATTTGGAATAAAGAAAAAAGTTCAGGTCTAATTTGTTAATCGCCCTAGTTTATTCGGACTAGATTATATATATATTTAAATTAAAAAGTAACAGCTACGGTAGTGATCTCCTAAAACGAAATATTTCTTCGTTTGCAAGTATTTGTTTTAGGAAACTCTATGCATCTTGCAGTTGAAGAAAAAAAATCAAACCTGGGTAAAATTCTTGTTTCGAGAGAGTGAGTGATCATCTCTTGAATCTTGAGAGTTTTGTTTTTGGTCTGATCTCATCATCTTTCTGCACGCATGGAGGTGATATCAGGATCTTGCATGAAGCGGAAACTGGAATTTCTCTATGCTGGTGACTCTGAAGCATCTAGGGCTGCTATGCTGAAAAAGAGATTTTCTGAGACTATCTTCAAGGCGCAACAATATAAACTCAACAACAAAGAAATTGATTCGGTGCAGAAAACAAACCGTTTTCCAGAAGAGAGACCAGAGAAGTGCTATTGCCAAGGATATGCGGCAAGGGTTGGAGCTGATATGAAAATTGATGTCAAGGTGGAGAGCTTGCGGAGTGAAGAAAAAACAAGGTTTGAAACCCTAAAACAAGCGGATTTGAAAAGTGAAGTCAAGGAGAAATCTTGGAAGTGCCGGCCGAGCGAAAAGAAAGTGATGAGGATTGAAACCCGAAAGCAAGTTGATTTGAGAAGTGAAATCAAGAAAAGATGGTGGACGAGTCGATGTGAAAAGAAATCAAGGTTTGAAACCCTAACACAAGCCGATCATCATTTGAAAAGTGAAGTTGAGGAGAGATCGCGACGGAAGAGCATATCATGTGAAGAGAAGAAAGTGATGTTTGAAACCCTAAAAAGACAGCAGCAAAGGGATGGTGAAAGAGCTGCTGCGAAGATTAAGTTGCAGAAGATGGAAAACAGCGCGGGAATTGAAGTAAACCTTGAGAGTTTCAGGCAACTGGAGTCTCTAAGTGGGTGTACTTTGTCCTTTGTTCGTCTCCAAAATCAAGTTGTCAGCGTAGCATTTCAGGGTATTCGCTTCTGGAATCCACTCGACAAGTTTGGTTTGAAAATAAAGGACGACGATGACGATGCGATCATGGAGGAACTCTAGAAGAAAGCTAACATTTTTGTTCAAGAGAACTGATTCATTCAGGACATAACTTGTAAATGAAATTGTATGTCATGCGTGGTGGGGTGAGATTTGCAGACTTTCCAGGCAATTAGTTTTACTATATACGTACATATAGAGATTCATACTTCAATTGATCTGTAAGAATTTTTCTACTCCTTGTGCGTACGATTGTTGATCAATAAAAATTATCATCTTCAGTCTTCACTTTTGCTTAAATCAATTAAGTAAACAAGCATCAATTACAATGCACCCATAATTAATTTAGTGATTCTGAAGTTTTCATTGATCAATCATTGTAAATATTACACGATGTGTTCACATTATTTGTTGCATGGCTAAAACGGATCGATCATTGATTAGTGGTTTTTTTTTTAACTGGAACCTTTGTCGGTGGTCAGGGTCCGAAACCTAGCTAGATTAGGCTCCATAAGCTGACACCATTGGTGACTTAGGCCCAGCTTGTCATTGTTGTGCTGTGGGAAAAAATGTTTTTAATTCTGCTGTTGGGGAATTGTTTTTGGATTTGCTGTGAGAAGAATCAGTTGAGTGTTTGGTAAACTGATTTTTAAAAGTGTTGTGAAAACAAAAAACAATTTCAATGTATTTGGTAAAAAAATGTTGTGACTGTACAAAATTACTAGAAAGGATAAAAATGAATATTTAAGATGATTTGAAAATAAATAATTTATTTTATTTTTGTATAACAATAAACTTGTTAAAAAACGATTTCAATGTGTTTGGTAAAAAGTGTTGTGACCGTACAAAATTACTAGAAATGACAAAAATGAATATTTAAGATGGTATGAAAATAAATAATTTATTTTATTTTTGTGTAACCATAAACATGTTATAAAATAAATAATTTATTTTATTTTTGTGTGACCATAAACTTGTTATAAAATAAATAAATAAATTTTGTTAAAAAATATATAATTTTGCTTTAATATTTTTTTATCTATTTCCACATATATTGTGAATATATCAAAAAAACTAGCATAATTTAATTCAAAAATTCATAAGATTACACAATTGAAATAGACAACACTTAAATAGCAAAGTATATTTTATAGTAAATTATAAATAAAATAATAAATGCTAAGTGCGTGTTTTGTTATGTGACAAATTTCATAAAAGGTAAGGGATAAAATAGTATGTTTGGAAAAAAAAATCATTAATAAGAGTATTGAGTGTGTTTTCATATATGTTTCCTAGGAAATTGAATTCTAAAAGCATCAATTTGTAGCTTTCCAATTTCTGTTGTGGGAGAAACCAAAAGATACCAAAAACACTTTCCAGAAATTTTACCAAACACCTCATGTTAACTTCAGAAGCACTTTTAGTTCCAAAAGCAGCATGAAAAGCAATCCAAAACTGGGTTTGAACTACATATCGGAGATTTAATTGATTGCTTTGACAGATTTGGGTGTGCAGTTGGGCTCTTATTTGAGTAGTTGGCCCAATTTCTTGAACATGCCTGTTGGAATGTCTTTCGATAGACTAACATAGCATTGGGTACATTGTATTATCTCATATGGCTACCATCCATAGAATTGTGTTGTGCTTCGTGAATTGATCTAATATTTTCTTATATCGAAATTGGTCTCCAACTGTCGGTGGAGATTACAAAATTGATTTTTTTTAAAAAATAATCACAAATTCAAAAATAAAAAGGGTGGAGATCCAAAAATGAAAAAAATATTTTTTTAAAAATTACAAATAAAAAGATATCCACCATAAGAAAATTGAACTATATGGATGAATTTTTTTGGGACGAACAAAAATTGTTCCAATAAAACGTCTATTGAAATATAATTACATATTCGTCCATAAAAATTGCAAATCTAAAAAAACATTTAAGGTCGAAAAAATTTATCCCAATAGAACGACTATCGGGATGAAACAAATTATTTGTCACTAAAAATGACAAATCTTAAGAGACTTGTAGGGACAAAAGCTATTTGTCCCAATAGAATGTCTATTGGGATGAAGAAAATTATTCGTCCCTAACAAGTGTAAAAATGATGAGACTTTTAGGAACAAAAATAAATTATCTCAATAAGATATGTATTGTAACGAAATAAATTATTCATCCCAATAGGATGTCTATTTAGACAAAATAAAACATTTGTTGCTAAAACTTTTAAGATATTTTTTAAAGAAAAAAAAAGTTTGAGATTTGGGGAATTATTAGGATAAAAATAAATATTTGTTTCTAATAATGATTTATCCGTCTATATTTTCCTATTTTTATCTTTAATTTTTTTGTTAAATTTTTTTTTTCCAAGAGACATATTAATAATTAATTTTTATCAACTTTTTTATATTAATTACTGTACACTAATTCAAAAATTTATGAAAAATTATCTATATATATAATAATAAGAATCTAAAATGCAAAATTAATATCATATAAGACTATGAGAGCTTGAATTTTTGGACTCAAAAGTCTGACTTCCATGACAGAAAGCGAAAGCATTGTCATCAAATTTACATTATTACAATATTATGTAATGTCCAGTTTTAAAGCAAACGAATAGTCAAATTTGCAGTGTGATTACATATGGACCATTACATTCATATATATTAACTATAATAACTGAATTGATTTGATTTCTTTTCTTATTTATCTGAAAAACATACAATATAAGCAACAAGCATTACAAAAAAAAGGAGGGATTTTGATATGGAGATTGATATATATATATATGTCTCAAAATCCATTAGAGAATATGGAAATTGATACAAAACATATTACAGGAAATGAAAGTATGGAAAATTAATTGAAGTATAGAATTGAACTACTAAGGCCATGAACACTGGCATTCAAAAGCTAATAAGAAATTATAGAAATGGTGGTGGATTGGCTGGATATTACATAGAGAAATTTATAGATATGAAGTTTTGATTTTACAGGAACACACAGGGCCTCGTCTTTCTTCGCTTCTTCTTTGGTTTAGGAGGCTGCAAAACCACCTTGATTGCTGCATCAAACACAGTCTTCACATTCTGCATTTTGGATCAACCAGAAGCAGATTTCATTATAAAGAAAAAAAAAAAAGGTAACGGGCTTAAAAGGTGTATTTTGATTAAGAGCTGCAATATTCAAGGAATTAAACAAACCTGTTGAGTCTTGGAGCTGCACTCTACGTAAAAAGCAGCACCAATCATTTTCTTCAGTTCTTCTCCCTGCACAATACATAAATATTTTTCCATAGAAGCTCATGGAAATCGGTGAATGTAAACCAGCTTGCATATTTTTTGTTTGTCCTGTAAGAAAACTAACCTGGGCTGTTGAGATTGGAGTAGCTCCAGGATGATTAATCAAGTACTGTTTGTCATCGCGTAAATCTGATTACAACCAAATCCAGATCAAAATCAACAAGCAATACTGAAATTTATGTGAGATAACAAAAAAGTACTAGAATTGATTCTTACCAAGTTTTGTTCCTACAAGAACAATAGGCACAGTGGGGGCATAGTGCCTCAGCTCAGGGATCCACTGCATACCAAGAAATTGTAACATGTCATATTTCTTGACAATTCGAAGGTCGAAATCATATATTAGAGTAACATGACAATAAAATGAGTAACTAAATCAACCTTCTTTGAAATATTTTCATAGCTGGCTTTGCTGATGAGAGAGAAGGCCAACAAGAACACATCTGCTCCTCTGTAACTCAAAGGCCTGAGCCTATTGTAATCCTCCTGCCCTGTACACACCACCATAAATTATGTTATATATCCAAGTCATGAACTAAGTACCTGCTAATTGCATCACATAGCAGCCAAATATACATTTCAATGAAGCAAAAAAAAACTCACCTGCAGTGTCCCAGAGCCCCAGATTAACTGTGCTACCATCAACCACCACATTAGCACTGAAATTGTCGAACACCGTCGGCACATAGTCCTGTGATCAGAAGCAAACAAGACACCATATTTAGTACTGATGTAAAATTATCATATCTATACAAATAAACAAATATATAAAATTATTATCGGTGAGGAATCATGTACGTTTTTTCATCCTGGGTTCGAATATCGTACCGTTGGGAATGTATTGCTGGTGTAGGATATCAGCATGCAAGTCTTGCCAACAGCTCCATCTCCAACAGTAACACACTTGATGAACCTAGCCGTGCTCATTTTCTGATCAACGCTTCTTCCTTCTTCTTCTTTAAAAGTTTCCTGTAGATATATCAGTACTGATCACCCTCTCTTGTTCTCTAATTCCATTTCTCTGTCTCTTTTACTTTTGAGAAAGAAATAAAAACCCCTGAAAGAGACAAAACATGAAGAGAGAGAGAGAGATGGGGTTTGAAATTTGAATAGGATTGGAGGGGGGGTTTAATAAGAGTGAGAACAAATAAAGCAGGCAACTTTAGTGCTTTATTTTTACAATGATTGCTAAAATGGCTTTTCTGTTTCTTTAAGTGGAAGGACAACCAGAGACTAATAAAAAGAGAAACAATGGAGGAGTTTGGTGCTTAGTGTTAGTTGGTTAAGTGTTGGACAAGGGAATTCTTGAATCATGAATACTCTGAAAGTGAAAACTAATCTTTGCTTACTTACTCTTAAATTGTATCTTTATTTTATAATAAACAAATAATATACTATCATATCATATGTGTTGTTGCAAGTTACACTCATTAGTGGAGGCATCGAATTTTCCGTACTACTCAGTTCAAATGACGACACGTGGGATGGGTATGTTAGGAGACACATGTCTGACAGCATGGAAAGAAAATATACGGTTATGCATCTGCACATGTTGAAATGGGTGAGAATGAGGTAACTTTACATTGGAGGTACCATAATTAAAGGATAATTTATATGTGAGTGGGATGGGAATGGACTGGTTGCCGGTTGGTTACTTGTATTTTTATTGAATCTAATTATGTGGAAATTTGGCAAAGTGCCGTAAAATTATGTGGATTTGGCAACTATCATTGGAATGAAATTATGTACGTTTTAACCAAAACACATAACAGTAAAAGGTCTTACACACTCCCTCACGTCACATGTAAGAAGGGCCGGACGTGAGTCGTATCGGATCGATTCGGTTTACAGTCGAAACCGCCAACAATTCATTTATACTCGGTTTTTATTTTTCTTTTATGCAGATTGACTGATCTCAGAGTGAGTGAGTGACTCGCTTTAACTCGAATCTATTTATTCCCATTCAAGTCTGTTAGGTTTAATATGGTTTTGGGCATGATGAGACTTATGGCAAATAGACACATTAATTCATTGACTTCATAGGCGAAACAATATCTAAAACCATAATTTCAAGTCTTCTTAGCTAAATAAGTTTAATGGAAGATGTAAAATGTAAGAAGGAACATATTAATGAGTAGAAATTAAAGGAGTCATTATCAAACCTATTAGTTGCAAGAAGGTTGAGACGCGAGTGACAATGGTGGCTTGATGGTGTATTCATCGAGACCGTGAGAGGGATTTCGATTGTTTGAGATTGTAAGAGTCCGAGAGAGATAGTAGATGATAGCGAGTTGAGCGGTATAAGTTGGTGACTTACGATGAAGGCGCAAGGTGTGTTGATTTTAAGGTGTGTTGATTTTAAGGGTTGACCAAATTAATTAATATGATTCTATAATGTTAAGTAGAACAATATTTATTAACTTATTAATATAAATTTAATTTTATAATATATATATATATATAATATTTACTCGGTTCATTTGATTCAGTTTTTGGTAAGTTTACTCGTTTAAACTCTCTTTTTTTAATCGCTCTCTATATAATGACTAGACTTGAATATGTATTTTCGATTGATTTATCTCATATCGTAAAACCGTACTCATCCCTACATGTAAGGTGGCTTTTTTATTTGTATTTTAAGTTATATAATTAATTAATAAAATAGAAATTTCAAGGGATCAAATTTGGAGTTTGAGGCCTTTCGGTAAATATGATTTGATACAATTTCACTTAATGAATAGATTCAAAAGTTTTATTTTAAAAATATTAAAATAAATTTAGAGTTTGGAAAAGAGAGGACATTATCACAGATATATGACTATCACTAGATCAATTCCATCTCCTTAATAAACTCAAATGTTTAAACACTAAAGTTATGACTTAATAATAGTATTTAAACAGTTAAACTTGAATATTAACTTAACATTAACATGTTTATATGTACACAAAATGATGTTGATTAATGGTTAGTCTTCATGCCAACATTTCAATCATTTCAATCATGCACGTCTCTTAAATCTCCGAATATTGTAATAGTTATATATTAAAAAAAATTTGAGTATATTAGTACAAGTAGTGTACAACTCTCAAATAATAATAATAATAATAATAATATTTATATTTAAAGGAAATGGTGTGTCTAAATACTTTTTAAGACATTAATTTTTAGTACTTAGGAAGAAATAAATAACAATATTTTTAATAAAAACAATTGAAACATTATTTGAATAATATTCAATAAGTACTTTTCTAATTAGTAAATGATCTTTAAGTCATAAAATTGTTCACGCTTTTTATGAAAGAAAAAAAAGAGTGTATTAAGGAAAAAAAAACGCTTTAACTCAAAATTAGTATACAACAAAATCTCTAATCATATAAAAATATCCTGGAAGGGGTCAAAAAATTATTGGCACTATTTGAGGGGGTGTTGTGCAAATATCATCACTTTACTAATGTATGTTTAAAAGACACCATTTAACGTGTTCAGACTAAAATACCCCGAATTATTAAAACAGTGAGGAAGTTGTTGTTTTCTAAGTCAGAGAGAAGCAACAGTCAAACCGACAGGAAACTAATCGACGGTGAAATGACCGGAACGAGATTACACGAGAACATTTGCGATTGAGAAATGTAAGATTAATTTTTTTTCATTGTTTTTGTTGTTGTTAACTTGCATTACATGTTAGAATTGAGTTTTGTTGATAGAAATTGTAGAAACCGGTTAAAATAGAGATCTGAGAATAGTTGTGGCTTAGGTTAGGGTTTGTAATTTGATTGAATATCAGTTGAGGAAGATGAAATCTGGGTTATCGAGACTTTTTGCAAGAGAATCGAGCTTATTTGTTGTTGAGTCGAGCTTTTATTTTCGTGAAAATTAGGTTTTGGTAAGTCGAGCTTATTTTGTAATGTTTCGAGCTTTTTTTTGAATTGGATCGAGCTTTTTTGAAAGGGATCGAGGTTTTTTTGAAAAGGAATCGAGCTTTTTTCAATAGGGTCGAGTTTTTTTTTGAATTGGATCGAGCTTTTTTGAAAAGGAATCGAGTTTTTTTCAATAGGGTAGAGCTTTTTTTGAATTGGATCGAGTTTTTTTGAAAGGGATAGAGTTTTTTTGAAAGGGATCGAGCTTTTTTGAAAGGGATCGAGCTTTTTTGAAAAGGAATCGAGCTTTTTTCAATATGGTCGAGTTTTTTTTAATTGGATCGAGCTTTTTTGAAAATGAATCGAGCTTTTTTCAATATGGTCGAGCTTTTTTTGAATTTGATCGAGCTTTTTCATCATGACATCTTACATAGGATCGAACTTATTTGTTATGGGATCGATCATTTTTTATAATTGGACCGAGCTTTTGTGTTGAGGGATCAAGCATTTTTGTCATAGGATCAAGGTTATTTTGAAAAAGGTCGAGCTTTTTTCTTCTGGGATCGAGCTTTTTTTTTAGGACCGAGCTGTTTTTACATTGGTTGAGATTTTTAATTTTGGTTACGAAATTTGTTATGTTTAATGATATTGTATTTCTGTTACATTGCAAATGAGAAATAGGTTGAGGGATTCACTTAAAACTTTAGAAGGAGACTGGTACGAGGGCAAATTGACTCGACACAACCATTTTGATGCCCTCGGCCATATAGACGACGAGCTGAACTGTGTCCCTACATAATTTGCAGATGAAGATCGGCGTCGGTTCATGGAGTCATGTTTTTGGCATTTCCTGACGATGCATCGGGAGATAAAGTTTTCGAGTGGTATTATCCATCGGTTGCTTTTGAGTGAGCTGCATCATAACGGCTCAACAAATGAGATGCAGTTCATGTTAAGGAACCAGTCGGTGAGATTTTCGAAGGTGGAATTTTGTTTGATCACCGGACTACGGTTTGGAGTTGTACCAGACAGGACCAAGTATGCAGCAGTGGAGAATGGCATATATCAGCGGTACTTTCCTGGAGCTAATGAGGTGTCATTGGAGAAGATTAGGGGTGTTGTCACCGGCGTAGAGTTCGGAAAGGCGTATGATGCTGTCAAGCTTTGCCTCATATATATACTGAAATGGATACTGATGGGGGTGGATGAGAGATTCAAGATTCCAGTTTGACAGTTTCGGCTGGCTGAGGATCTCGATGCGTTCCCGTGGGGTGCCCACGTGTACAGGCATTCTATTTACTCATTCAAGCATACGCTTGACGGGTTCGAGCAACGCCAGCAGGAAAAGGGCGCTGACGTACACACGGTGGAGACCTACAACATATACGGTCTATCTCATACCCTATAGGTAAGAACTTCGAATTACAAGTAGTACTTTATTGGTATTGTCCTAAATGTTATGGTTAGTTATCGGACTTATCTTTGATGCAGGTATTTGCTTTCGAGGTGATCCCTGATTTGGCCAAAGAGTTCGGTGCCCGGAGGGTTACATATCTGACTCCTCATATTTTGAAGTGGGAGTTGACCAAACAACCGAGAGGGAAGAAGCTGGCAAAGATTTTCAAAGCCAGGGTATGTATTTTAATTTGTTAATGTTTGTATTAGTTAGTATTTGTACAATTACATTGTTCTTACTAATATTTCAGATGTTTACGAGGAAGGAACTGGTGCCCACACCAGCTGAGAGACAGGCACCGTACTATGCCAGGCTAAACGATGAGGGGAGTCTTTATATAAAGGATGACAGGGATGATATGCAGCCTCCGGTCCCTAATTAGACTACCTTTGACGGGATCAGTGGTACAAAGGGTGAGGGTTTAACAGACAGGACCAGTGACAGTGAGGGATATGAGATAGACCCTCAACGAGAAAGGTATAGGTATAGGCGGGTTCGGTTTACCACCCCCGGACATGGTACATCTGTAGGGGATTCCCGTGGGGCCATTGGACGTGATGGAGAGGTAAGTTGGAAAGAAAGTTTAGTGTTTTTTATTCACATGTGTTGATAATTTTGTACTAACAATGTAGACATGATTTCAGGCTCCGTGGGCAGATCTGTTGAACGATGTGTGTGAAGCCCTCTAGAAGAGTGAGGAGGATCGACAGTGTCAACACTAGGAGTTGGTGGATATGATCCGGAAGAGTGATGAGGATTGTCAGCAACAACACCGAGTGTTATTAGATATGATCCGGGGGCTTCAGGGGTAGACCATGCTTACACACCGGGATGGCCCCCCACATCCTGATCCAGACTTTAGTCCCTGAGGTTTGACTGATAGGTACACGGGGGGGGGGGGGGGGGGCAGACATGACAGCTGGACGTAGTCAGAACCCGCCTACCGGGGGGGGGGGGGGGTAGGTCCGGAGAGGCAACCTCAGTCGTATACCAGAGATAGTAGGCTTGGTTCACATACAGCAGTCGGGTCGGACCTCCCAGCTGTCCTATCCGGGTCCACCCAGGCTCAGCGATCCCCCCCTCCCAGCATATCGATTCAGCCACAGAGGTCTCATTTCCCACCCAGCACATCTGTGGCGTCAGCACGATCCTCTCCTCCACCCAGCATGTCTGTGGCGTCGGCCCTGTCCCCTCCTCTACCCAGGCTCAGTGGTCCCCTCCCCCGGATAGCATGATGACCCAGAGTCTACGGTCCCCTCCACCGACCATTACATCGAAGCGTTTAGTTAAGCGCGGATGCCAGTTGATGAGCCCTTACACAAATCCATGCCGGCCAAAGAGGTTGAGGACACAACCCGAGTCCGTGGAACACATTTTGGACCCCCACGGACTAGTGGACATTGACCAGCTTGCGGCATACAAAGCCTTCAACAGGAACATCAACGGGGAACTGTGAGTCCAACTTCTTCTAATAAAAATGGTTGTATATTTCATGTTTATTCAAATTTACGTAAAGCTAAGCTAATTCAATCATTAAACAGACGTGATGTGGACGTGCTGGCACCAGTGGATGACGGATGGTTCATGCGTATGCAGTCCAACTTCATGGACTTGAAGGACACGGTACGTATTTACGTGATTTTCATATTAACGTTTTGTAAGTAATGTTGTATTGTTAACAATTACGGTGGTTTTATTGTTTGTCAGTATATGGACGCATACCTCTATATTCTTTGCAAGCGTCAGTGAGGATTCCCCAATGTGTACAACCAGATGATCAACGTATTGGATACACAATTTTATGTAAGTAGTTATAAATTTTTGGAATCGAATCGAATTTTATGGTTTTGTATTATTAATACGATATTGTAAATGATTGTATGTACAAACACTTATGTTGTACATGTGGGAGAGGATGATGCCTCGTGATTCGCACGGGGCTGTGACCACGGTAAAGTGGAATGTGTTACAGTCCCGATGGTTGGAAGAGGACCTTCTGACGGTCCGTGGAGCAACCACGAGTGGAAATCGCCCATGGCACGAGATTGACCTGGTAAGTGTTAGACGATGGAAATGATTTAATATATAAACTGTTCGTATATCCTGACCTAACACCGTCTGCATACTATTACAGGTCCTGATTTCGTGCAACGTTGGGGGTCAATATTGGCTGATGGTGACCGTCGACCTTATTCTCGGGAAGATTGACATTTTTGACCCCTGGAGACAGGAAGTCCCTTATTATATCAGGCACCAGCAGGTCCGGCCATTACAGTGGTTTTTACCCTCCATGTTGAGTGACGCGGGGTTCCACACTGCATGACCAGGTGGTTTTCGGGTGTTCCCTCGGGAAAATAAACCCTTCTCAATCAGCCTGGTGCCTACTTCTACAGTCCCCCAACAAAAAAAATCGTAAGACATTCTATTTCATTCACGTGCTTAGATATTCTTTAAGAACGATTTCTAACGGTATTTTATGTGTCCAATTACAGAGGTAACTGTGGTCCCCATACTTTGAGACTTATCGAATACTTACTGGCGGGTCGAAGGCCTTTTGATTGGTCAGAGGACGACATGGAGATCATTCGGGAGAAAATGACTGTGGAGATTTTTGTAACTCCAGGCCCGCCTAGTGATTGGTTGTATATTACCATTTTTATGTACAAAGACATGTAATTAATTCATAAATATTAATTTATTCATTATTCATTCATTAATATTAATTCATTCATTAATAAGTAATTATTGCAATTCCAAATTATTACAATATGATACAATTCCAAATGTTTACAATGTGATCAAAACTTTGTCATTCATTCCCTATTAGAGTCAATGTTAGGGCACGTCTGTTTGTTGTGTCCAATTGAATGGCAGATGCTACACTTGCGGCGGTATTCATCAGGAACACCTCTGCTTGGACCTTCATTAATCATAGGTGGATTAATTATGCCATAGTTGTCCACATCTTCTACAGGATTGTGTAGTTGTCCTCTCCGAATACGAGACATAGCGACCCGCCCTCGGGCGTCCTGCTTGTCTCCTGGAGTTTGGATTCAAAATCACCATCTGAGCAATGTCAGATGGCACAACCCAAGTGGAAGGATCTCCCACCAGCATAATAGGAACCGAGTACGCGTCAATAAGTGTTTATCTCTTGTAGTAGTCCGAATACAAAGTTGTCAAGTCCAAGTTTCACTCCTTGTAAAAAATATTGAAAATGATCAGCTTCACATTTCAGTAATAATCACCTCAGAGTAAAACTTGAAAGTAATGTACCGTACCGCCGCAAGAGCGTGATAACATGGAAAATGATCCATTTGGAATTTGTTGCAAGTACAAGTTTTCCGGGCTAAGTCAACAGTTCACTGTTTTCCAGACCGCTTGACCGAGAAAATATTTCAGTCTACTGGGTTTACGGTAAAAAAATCACACTTCTCCACACATTTTAATAGCATAAGATGTGCTGCATCGGTTAACTGATGACGCATGGTTTGTGCAGCTCTATAGCAATCGTGAAACCACCGTTGTAGCATATTCCTAATGAACTCAGCCAGAGTCAACATAGGCAGTTGGTGTGCAAATTTTAGGCATGAGTTTATACATTCTGCAACATTTGTTGTCATCACCCTGTACCTTCTTTCCGGACAGTGTACACGGGACCACTTGTGTGGACCGTCATCAATTACATAATCATATGTATTCTAGTGCAAGTTTCTTAACTCTTCCATACGCCGGTTATATTCAAACTCGATGTATGCGCGGACTTCTTTTTCCATTATTGCGGTAACATCCTTCCTATGAAATCGCTTCTTAATATTTTCAGCAAAGTGCCAGCAATATATGGTATGGGTAGCATAAGGGAACACTTTAGAAATCCCTGCTTCAATGCTTGCATGCCTATCAGAAATGAAAACTAGCTTATCAATATAACCTAGGGCACCCTTCAAGCAATCCAAAAACCATTCCCATGAAAGGTTATTTTCGGAGTCGCCGTACCCAAAAACAATTGAATACACCTGTTCGTTCCCATCTTGTGTTGTTGCAACAAACATTGTACCCCAAAATCGTCCCTTCAAATGGGTACCATCAACGGCAATGACTGGACGCATACACATCCGAAATCCTCTAAGCGATGCACCAATCGACATGAAGAAGTACAAAAATTTACCATCTTCGTCGCACTGTAAGTCAGTGATTGTGCCGAGATTTTATTGTTCCAAAACATAACTAAATGATGGAAGCAGTTGGAAGGTTTCCTCATAAGTTCCATATGTCAGTGACAACGCACAATCGAGGGCGACGTGTGCCTTATTGTACATGATTTGGATTCCATACATTGATTTCATGTCGACGATTATGTCCTTCGGACACATTAGTCGACCATCTTGTTGTTGAAGTTTAGGTGCAATAACTTCTCCAATTATGACTGCACTAGCTTGTCGGTGTCGGCGGTGAATTTCCTCTAACGGACAAGTGTGTTCGTTGACAAAACTTCTTACTTAAAAGTATGTGACTTCATCTCTCCTCACCGCTCTTAACTTCCACGTACAATTTCCCATCAAACAAACTAGATGTAATGTTGTCTTATTGGACCTTTTCACCTTCCACTCGAAGTTCTGCCGCATTGCAAAATGGCATACTAGTCTCTTCAAATTCTTTTTCGTTGGAAAAAATTGCCCTTTATATATCATGCTTGTAGGTTCATCTTCAACCAAGTTCCTGCTTCCACCCATACCAAACGAGTATGATTCTGCTCCTGGAATAACCCATGTTGTGGCATTATCAGAATCATCTGGAGTTACATTAGCCCGGACCTCAGAGGTCCCAGCTATATCTGGTGCATTGGAACTAAATCTGTGTACATGTCTTACACGTATTTCCGTTTTGACAGGTTCTTTATCATCCTCATTGTCCTTTATATTTTCTACATAATTTAAATTTCCCTCATTATCCACCTCATGATTCACCCCAACATTCAGTGTTGTATTCTGCTCATTGTTGATGTCATTGTAGATCTCATTGTATTGGTGGTTGTATTGCCTACCATTCATCTCAATTTGACAACTAAATACATCGTCGAATTGAGGTCCCAGTATATTATCATGGACGACTACTTCCGGTGGGACAACTCATATGTTTTCTCGACCATCAATCCCACTTCTTTCTGTGAACAACTGGTTGCATCCGCCTGACGATCGAAATTGTTGGGTGTTATCACGATGAGGGATATCTTCACCAATGACACCTCATGCTGGCCTCTCGATTAGACTAACACATACTTGAGGGATCACCCTATCTTCCCCTAGCATAAACTGAACATCATCATTGTTTTTTATAAATGTACGACATGTAGTCCTATGAACAATTGATAGAGACTGTAGATCAACACTGTATTTGTTCTCATCAAACTTCACAATGGTTTGCATGATCGACACCAGTTCGTCGTAACTCAAATTCTTTGACACATACAAACCTTGGTTATCGGAACCTAAATACATCTGATTTCCATCGGGTAATTGCTCCCCTCGACCGTTGTAAGATATGCTTATTCTCACCCTATCCATTGTCCTGTCAAAATCATCATCAAAAACCATTATTAAGAAATAAATATTTAATATTAAATTTACAATTATAAATGATTAAACAAAAATCAAAAGTGTAAGCGATTGAGATTTTTTTTTACTGATAGAGCTTTTTTTGTACATGGTCGAGTCGTTTTTATATATGATCGAGTCGTTTTTGTACATGATCGTGCCGTTTTTTGTTCAGGACCGAACTATATTTGTACATCATAGAGTTTTTTTTAATATGGCTCGAGTTTTTTATTTTAGGGATTGAACTTTTTTATGAGGAATCGAGTTTTTTTGTGAGAAATCGAGTTTTTTTTATGCGGGATCGAGCTTTTTTTTTGTGAGGGATTGAACTTTTTTTGTGAGGGATCGAACTTTTTTTGTTTAGGGATCGAGTTTTTTTTCTGAGGGATCAAGCTTTTTTTGAGGGATCAAGCTTTTTTTTGAGGGATCGAGCTTTTTTTGTGACGTATGCAACATCTATTTTTTGGATCGAGCATTTATTTTATGGATCGAGCTTTTTTATGATTTTATCGAGTTTTTTTTCAAATGTTTCGAGTTTTTTTTAAATGCTTTCCAGCTTTTATGTCCAAGATTTTAAATTTGTTTGCATCACTTCAACTCAACTCGGCCAAATATATATACAAAAAAATATGCATACATGTTCATTCATTATTTTTTAAAACTTTACAACTCCCAGACATAAACAAAAAAAATTGAGACAACATGTTCATAAATGTTCATACACTGTTATACCACACAGAAATATAAGAAAAATTGGAAATGAAGATCATAAATATTAATTTACATTCTTGTGCAATATCTGGAATGAAGCTCGTTTTCTGAAGAGATACCCGAAGTAGTTGATTGATTTTCAGACAACTTTTTTGGACGACATCTTTTAAAGAATAAAGAATCGATTATTTAAGGGCAATTTTGGTAGCTCACCATAATATGTGTTTTTTAAACTTAACTTATTATAACGGTGACATCACTGCAACTCATTAAAAAAATTGACATTTCTCACAATTTCTACTCTCCTGGAACAGTCTAATTATGTATCTTTAACTAAGCAAATTAAAATAACTTTTCAGATTTAATGTGAAAAATCTTTTTTTCTTCCCATGAAGTTAAAGCTATCACGCACGTCCATTCGATGGAGTGCAGAAACAAAAATATTATTTGAGTTCTGTAACAATTCGCATTCACAAGATCTCTCTGGTAAAAACAAACGGCGTTACCATTTTTTTTAAGTATTACAATAAGTTATCTTTTAAAATATAAATTATAATCATATCATTATTGATCAGCTAACAAAGGCATTTGAATTAATTTGTCATTTTTTTTAACTATTACGGTATTTTTTATTTCGGAATTGGAAGAAGTAGCATGACTTGAACGAACCCACAACCTTATTTTTCAATTATGAGTAAAGTGATGTAACTAATTATATGTATATGGTGTTGATTGTGGTCAGCAGGTTCTATAAGAACTATTATGAAGTCAAAATTTGCTTTATTAATTCGTTTTGCTGGGACATCGATTTTGATTTTGGAGTCATTCGTTTCTAAGAGTGAGTAACTTGTAAAGTTTGTTTGGGCCAACATTGTTTTTTTTTTTGTGTGTGTGGAAATAATCTAATAAATTAAGAAAATGCGTTTAGCACTTTTACAATAATAATAGGTAACCCAACAAAAAAATAGTCTAAAATCCATCTCAAATGATATGACAAGTGATTTATCCAATAACCATGTCTTTTTATGATTTGTGTGGTAATAACAACCCATTATATATATATATTTTTGGGTTATATAGTATTATTCTATTTTTTATATATTTTTTTTGGATAATTTATAAGAGTAATATTATACAACCCATAAAATTAATCTAAAATTCAATCCAAATGATGTGGGAAATGAGTTGTCATCACCATACAAATCATGAGATGATGTGGTTAATGAATGATATGGTTAATTTTTTCATTAATCATATCATTTTATGTTTTGTATGATGACGACAACTAGCTTGCCATATTATTTGGATTGAATTTTGGATTAATCATTTTTTGGATTGTATAGTATTGCTCATAATAATAATAAAATAGGTATTTTTATACATAATACTAGTCAATTTAAAAATTTAGTCCAAAAATCAACTTAAATAATTTGACAAGTGATTTGTTATTACCATGTCATTCACCTAATGATTTATGTGGTGATGACAACTCATTTACCACATTATTTGGTTTGAACTTTAGAATAATTATTGGGTTGTATAACATTACCCATTTATAAAAACAACTCCAAAAGTCTAATTCAAAACATGGAAATAATATAATAGGAAAGAATAAGATTGTGTTGTTATCATAACACGTATGGATGGTATAAGATACAGTTGTTGTTTGGCACATAAACATACACAATTAATACCATACTATCATACTAATTACATTTACCTTTTAAAAAATATCACTTCAAAATTCCAAGGAAAATACCATTACAAAAGGTCGATATAAGTCATATAACCACTGCAACAAAATTAGGTAAAAGTGAACATACTTTAATTTACAGACGTAAAAAATTGGTACCCTATAGGATATCCATGGGACGAAATGGATGTTTTTTTTAATATACCACTAGCTGGAGCCACGATTTATATTGTGAATATGAACGAATGTTTTTATTATCAAACTATATTGTATTCGAAAAATGCAAATATAAATATATATTTTAAATCCATTTAATGGATGATTTGAAGATTTAGAACATCTTCGATACAAATATACATTTGAAAAAAATTGTATTCACGTATGATAGATAGATAAAAATTTAGAAAAACAATTTTCAATATAATTATCTAACTTTAATAAGTTAAAGAATATGATTAGGATTTATAACTCTTTCTACCAATAATAGTATAACTAATTTAATTGAAATATATAAAAGGAGAGCGAGTGAAATAATTGTTTTATTATGATTAGTTATAAAATAGATGCATATTAGCTTTTAGATAACTATATGGAGATTTGAATATGCATTTTCTATTATTCATCTCAAATGTAAGAGTAACTTGTGAAAAAAAAAAGATGACACATAAGATAAATAGATAGTCTGTTAATAAATGTATCTCCAATGTAAGTGTGCATATTCAATCTCAATGTGATGTGATAAAACTTTTTAGACATTGCCATTATAATTGTCTACTTTCAGACGGTTTATTACACAACCATTTTTTTGGTTGACTAAACAAATATTTAAAATTGATATTAATTTTTCATCTATTTTTGATAAAGAAATAAAATAAAAAAGAAAACAGGAATACAAATTGGATACGTCATCAAAAATAAATGTGTTTTAAACAGAAACACTATAGATCAAATTTTGAGTTGGTTGTTTATCAAGTATATCTTTATGTCACATAAGAAACAAGTCTCTTGACATTGTTTTTATATCGACGATTATCGTTATGTAAATCACTTTGGCGTTGAAGATGCTCTTATTGGGACAACAAATATTTGTTAACAATGATGATCTATTGAGACTATAGTTTGACATCGATTGGGTCAGAGGTTTATCAGAACTTTGCCGATATCAAAAACTACATGTGCGGGGCGAATATCTAATCTAATAACGAAAGATATCTACACTCATAACACCGACATATATACATGAGATTGAACTTTATATGTATAGTCTGGATATTTACGTTTATAACAAGAGATATCTATTTTCACAATATCAAATAGAAAACTCACTACATATTTTTGTAAAATGTATATAAATATAATGAAACCCGAACCCCCACCACTAACGTGTAACCTGAGACATTCATACTTTTATAAAATTCAATGAATTAAAAAACAAAAGTGTTCAATTAAAATTCGTCCAGAGCTGCTAAATCATAAGTGTGATTGTTTTTTATTTAACTTGAGATGAGATCGAATAGTTGGTTTAAACTTTAAACCATGAATAATTGACTATTATATAATCAACAGTTTAGGCTTTTGTTTGAAAGGTTAGGGATCTGTTGCGACTAGATCAACCACCGGTGCACAAAATAAATTAGGTTAATTAAGTCAAATAAATAATATACATAGATTCTTTAAAATAATAATAATATACATGGCTAAATTAGGTTAAAATTTGTAGGATCCGGTTTTAGCCAATAATACCAATTCGTCACGCAACTCAGCAATCCCTCCTGTCACACTTGATTCTTCAGCATCCCAATATGCCTTTAATATCTAACAAGATTTGGTAATTGCAATTTTTACTTTGATTAAATAAGTAAAATATAGATTTGTTTTCCATCAAATCTAGATTTCTTACTCTACTGAAACATATTTTTAATATACATTAACTTAAACAAATCTCTTAAAGACTCTTATTATTCCTATGATCTACCTAAACCCTAATAAACTCTCCCCAAAAATCAATTTTTCCTATTAAAAAAGAAAAAGATGCAATCTTTCCATGTACTCTAGACAAAGATCCTTGTTATTCATCTTCTTCTTGCTTTCCATATTATTTATACAAACATCCAATTTTCATTCTCATCCAAAAAACTTTACATAAGGTTTTTATCTTACATTACTTCAATTTCTCCCACTAATTTCTATTAGATTTGTATATGGTGTGATAGCTTTTGTTATCATTATAGACAAAGTTTGTGTTGTTATTCGTCACTTTTTGTTTTTGTTTTTATATATAGATATAGAATTGGATTTAGGATGCAAGGGAATAACAATAACAATGGATGTGTGCATCCAGCATGCGCTGCATGCAAGCATCAGAGGAAAAAATGCAGCGATGAATGCATACTTGCACCCTATTTTCCGGCCAACAGGAGCCGAGAATTCCAGGCTGTGCACAAATTTTTCGGGGTCAGCAACGTGACAAAGATAGTCCGCAATGCCAAGGAAGAAGACAGACACAAAGTCGCGGATTCACTGATCTGGGAAGCGCTTTGCAGGCAAAAAGATCCGGTTCTAGGTCCATATGGAGAGTTTAAGAGACTCTATGAGGAGCTTAAGTTGTATAGAAACCAAGAATTGATGCAAATCCAAAACCAGAATCATCATCATCATCATCAATTGCTGCAGCAGTTGACAGGAGGAGAACAAGGTGGGACGATTAATTACAAATCCGCAGGGCAGCAGCAGCCACAGCCTCTAGTCGGGTGGAATAACGAAGGAGGATTTGTTAACAATATTAACAATGGATTGATTTATAATAATAATCATGATCATGATGGTGATCATTCGATTGTTGATTTGGATAGTTATTGTTACTCTTCACAGTTTGTGCAAAGTCCAAAGAAATTAAAGCAAGAAAGAGAAGTTAGTTCGGTTGTTATTCCACTGCAACAGCAACATCAGCAGCAGCAACAATCCATCAATGGATTCTGCCATCAATACTACAATATTTCTGGTAAGTTAATTTCAACTTTACTAGTAGTATTTGGAAGTGATTTGGACAATGTTAAAAGCGCTTTGAGGATTATTAAAAAAAAATTCACTTATTTTTATATTTTTGGTTAAAAAATAATTAAAGCTATCATTCATTCATATACAAATATGTTAACGATGATTTAGAAAGTATTTTTAACAGTATGATTTACAAACAAAATAAAAACAGTTTTTGTTACTTGTTTTATAATTTTGATTTAAATTATGTAAAAAAAATTTATTAGAAAAGCATGGAGATATATTTTGATAGATGTTTTTGCATTTGTTTTGTCATAACAAACCCTTTATAATTACCTCCTTTTGTATTCTTTTAAATACCAAATTATAATATATATAAACCTAATGAAAAATTCTCATATTTGTTATACATTTTAGGTCAATTCCATTAAATCAATGGCAAGGTGATGGAAAGCAGAGAGGGGATGGTTCTTTTGTTGAAGGCTCTCACCATCATAGCTCTTTTTTTTTTCTCTCTTCGATATAGAAGACACAGATACAATTAGTTCTTTTGTTTTTTACTACAAGAGGGTTATATAACACATTGCTCTTCTCTTTTTTTAATTTCTTCACATCTCCCACTTGAATTATAATTAATAAGAATAATTTGGTGGGTTTTTTTTTTCTTCACAATTAATTAGTTTGGAATCCGAAGGAAGTTATATTCCCATATTATGTTATTTTGCTTATAATTTGATGGATGTCGTATCTTTTTTGCTAGAGAAATGAGTCAGAGAAAGAGAAAGGAGGGGGTGTAATATATTGAGATTTTAATAGACAATTTTGGTGTACAAGAATTTTATGAATTTACAAGACTATTAGAATTATTAGGATAATTAGGATTATATTTTTAGGATTATTAGGATTATATGAACTAGACTTTTAGAAATCTGAAAGAGTGTTTGTATTTTATTTATAGAGTATTAAGATTATCTAGACTTTATTTCAAGACTTTTTAGACTTTTATAATATGGACTTTCAAAAGTCGATTGTAATATTCAATTTTCTTCCCATATTAACAAATACCCACACCCAATATGAATATGTAACTGTATTGAACATCCTTAACTTATAATGTTATGTCGTCCTTATTAGAGAACCACACACTATATATATATATATATATATATATATATATATATATATATATATATATATGTAAGTAAAACAACTATATCTTTATCCACGACAGTCATTCCAATTTATGTATAAATAAACCATTATTTACATCTATAAAAGGAACATGAACAATAATAAAGATGTCATGATTATGAATCATTACTCAACATTTGTTTTATAAAATTTAAGTTAAAAAAAAGTGAAATAAAATAACTTAAATCGCTGTTAGTCCTTACGCTATTGGCCAACCATCCAACTATTGATCAATCAAATGACCAAACAAAGCCAAAATCCGTGAACAACTACTCCACCCTCAAACCTCCAATCTTCGGTCACCAATCACCCATCCGTGGATCGCAACTCGTCCAAGCTGAAGATCTGATAGTGTATGTCAGTTGAGAAAATTGAAAATTTATAATGAAGATCTGATGGGGGTCTGGAGGTTGAGGAAGCTGAAGATGATTTTGAGCGAGAGAGAAAAGTCTGGATAGTATTGAGGGAGATGGGAAGACAATTTTGGGTTCAAGCTATTTGTACATATCACTAAAAAGTTTGAAAAATCCATCTTGTCATGAAATCATAAAAATCTTGATCTCAATCAATACCACCAAACAATTTATTGCCTCTTGAAAGTCTAAATCCAATACCACAAGATGAACCCTTTTTTAAAAAAAAAATCTTAACAGTCTAGATCAAATACCACAAGACAATATGGACTTTTTAAAAAAATCTTAAAAGTCTTGATCGAATACCGCCGGACTTATCTAACTTGTTAAAAAGTCTTAATTCAATAGCACCCAACTTTTACTTCTCCAAATTGTCTAATAAAATCTTGAACCAATACACCCCTGGAATTTGTCTTAGCTAGAAGAATACTAAGAGGGGTGTATTGAATTGAGATTATAATAGACAATTTTGAAAAATAAAAGTCTAGTAGTATTAGATTAAGACTTTTTAATAAGTTAGATAAGTCTTGTGGTATTCGATTAGGATTTTTAAGATTTTTTTAAAAATCTCATAATATCTTGTAGTATTGGATTCAGACTTTCAAGATAGTGAAGATACAATAAATTGTTTGGTGGTATTGGATTGAAATCAATATTTATAGGATTTCATGACAGTTTAGATTTTCTAGATTTTTTAGTGATAATTATAAATACCGAGATCCCAAAATTGTCTTGCCTTTTCGATTAGACTTTCCATGCTCTCAAAATCATCTTCCATCTTCTTCAACTTACATACCCCTAAAAAAATCAACCCATCTCTGTTAGCATCAACCTTCACCATCTCTTTATCAATCTCTAATCGAGATCGATTCCTAAAAAATTCATGTTTTTTTACCAACTAAAAACGAAACCTCATTTGTGTTTAACTATGTTTTCCATCTTTGACATAAAGAAACCACAAAAAAATTCTTTTTTTTTTTGGGTTCAAAGTTTTGATTTTTTCTTCTAGGTTTCATTGTCTGTTAATAAATTTGTTTGGAGACATTGATCATGGCTTATGCATCACACAACATCAATCATACCAAAAAGTTACTATCTTTAGTTCTGATTTGAATCAATTTTAATTCTTGGTGTCATTTAATTATTCTACGTTTTTGTTTTTTGTTATTTCGAGTTCTTAATTTTTGTTTTAGTTTTGATCTAATAAGTGTTAGATGTGTATATAGACTAGGCCTAGCAAAACAGGTTTGTGGGTCGGGTTGGATAAATGGGTCGTGTCGGGTCAACCCGTTTATTAAACGGGTTGAACTTCTCAAACCCGACCCAACCCATTTAATAAACGTATAACACAACCCGACCCGTTTAACCTGTTTATAATATATTTGATTTTTTCTATATTAATAATTATTAAAAATATAATATAAATCTAAATTAAAAATGTCCTTAAAAAACCAACATAATAACCAACTAAACCACATCTCAATTTAGACGAGTCACAAAAGACTGTAAAGTTTATACAATCCACAAATGATAGAATATATAAAAAAACCAAACAATTAAAACTAATAAAAACGATAAATAAAGACCAATAGTTCAACTGCTGAGGTCTTTAAACTTCGTATTCCGTAAAATATTGGCAATTGCAAGATGAAAGTTAACAATGTAAAAATTAGTTATTTATCATTAAACCATAATTGTTGTTGCAAGTATTCTTCCAATTAATTTTAAGTTACACATTTTCCTCAAACTAATCGTGTCAATCCACCAACCCGTTTATAAAACCCAACACAACCCATTTACTAAACGGGTTAAACGGGTCAATCCGTTTAACAACCCGAACCCATTTAGCTCTATCCAATCCAATCCAAATTCGTTAGGTTCGTGTCAATCCGTCGTGTTGTGACCCAAATTGTCGGGCCTAATATAGACTATAAAAAAACAAAAACAAAACATTTTAGAGATAATTTTGTTAATGAGTCAGTATTGGAATCTGCGTGCAAGTTGTTTTCCGATTGAATTGTAGTTACATATATGCATGTGTAGTAAAATCATGTTGTTGGAAAATCAACTTCGAGTGTGGCCTTTATGATCCAAGTTCACTTTTTTGATGGGTGGTGTCATTTTCTGGGAATTCAATTTTGATTGCAAATTAAGCTGTAATGGCTGGCTTTTTTATTTGGTTAGTTTTCTTAGTTTACTGCAGCATGAATATGTTGTTTTGGTTCGTTGGTTCTCAGACGAGCCGTTAGTAAACGAGATGGTATGTAGCTGACCTTGATGAGTTGAAGGCTTTTTTATATTAATGCTCAAATGTTTACCAGTCTAATGGTTACTCACATGTTGAGCCTCAATGGAGTTTTGGACCCGTCCTGCAAGCTTTTTTCAGTTGCTGTTTTTGAAAATAAAAATGAAAATAAAAACAGTATTTTTGGTTTCATTTTCGAATTCTGAAAACGCGTCTGGTAGCAAATACTGATAGTTGTATTTTGAAAATGAAAACGGAAAAAACGCGTCTGGTAGGTTAACCAAAAACTATCAAAAATTGAAATATCAATTTTAGTATTTTGTTTAATATTATTACAACTATAAACAAATTGATTAAATAATTAACCAATATAATTTTTGTATTTTAATTTTTATATTAAACAAAAGTAACATATCAAAAATTAATTCAAAAAAACATATCAAAAAAAATGAATTAATCAAAACTAAACTCTTAAATTATAAACAAATAATTATAATATATATATATATATATATATTATAATAATATATTAAATATTGTTACATATATTATAATATATTTATTAAAAAAATTTATATTTTTTATATATGAAATATTATTATATTTTTATATATAATAATACATAATATATCACATTATATCCTATATAAATATACAATATTTGATATCATATATATATATATATATATACACTATTATATAATATATCATAATATATATTAAAATATAATATTATATGTATATATATGATATTATATATATATATATATATATATATATATATATATATATATTATTGTATGAATACTCTTAGTTCTAGTTGGAAATAAATTATTCTGGAATATATATATAAGAGGGGCACTTTGGTAATTTAAAAATCTTGTTCCGTCTTGTTCTAGTCATATCAAACACATAACAGTACAATTAATAGTTTAAGATTTTTTTAATATAAAAAAAGTGAAAAATAAAATGAAAATCAAAAACGAAAAACGAAAAACGAAAAACAAGTAATTTGTGTTTTTCAAATATTTCACTTTTAAAACTGTTTTTTTTTTTCGAAAATAAAATGAAAAACAGTTAACGAACGCGTTTTTAAAATCATTTTTGAAAAATAAAAACGAAACGGACTGAAAAACAGCTGCAGGACGGGGCCTTAAATTTTTCCTGTTTTCTTATATTCCTAATTGCATGTGCCTCATGAAATTTTGGACTTTTTTTTTTTTTTTTTTTTTTTTTGAGTTAGTTTAGGCAATACTCTCTTTCTTGTGCTGAATCATTTGTCACTGATATATTTGGTTTTATGATATCTTTTTCAGGTGTATTTTTCCTTTATGCTGCTGATTGTGTACTGACAATCCTTTTCACCATTGTGTTGGTACCCGAAACAAAAGGCTGAACCGTGGAGGAGATTCAAGCATCCATTGACAACCGAAGTGTTATTATTTTGTCAATGAACACATGCAGGGAGGAGAACTGAATTATGATCCATATTGACATGAAAATGGGATTTGTAGAACAATAATCAGCTCGTGTTCTGTAAATTTTGAGTTGCTTGATTTATAGCAAGTAATGCCTAATTAGCTTGTATGTTTTTCCATGAATACAAATTTCCATTCCCTTAAATGTATATTTGATATTTTATTTGATATTTTATTTGATATTTTTGTTGGCAGTCTTGTTGAACACAGTACATGCTAACAATTCGCTTACCTTCATTTACGTTTCAAATCCTCTGATTTCAGTTGTCATTGGTTAAAAGGATATTTATTGAAAACTTTGAACTTGTCCGAGTTGATTCCTGTTCTTAAAAAGTACTTTTTGTTTAGGTTTTTTTAGGTTTTTTCGGTTCATGTAAGTTAACTAGTTTGGGATTCTCAACCCATGCACGTGTATTGGCTAACAAATTTATAGGGTTCATATTTTAAAAGTCTAAAAAGTCTTGAAATAAAGTTTTAAAATAAAGTCTAGATAATCTTAGAACTTGTTTGGTTAGGTTTTTACAAAACCTCTATCGATAAAAGATCTACTTGTAGCAGATCTATTAAAAATAGAAATTTTGAAATAAATATATAATTGTTTGGTTGGTAGACTTTTTTTTAAATAAAATGTCTATTTAGAGAAGTACATCCCCATGAGTTTTTGTCTAATAGAGATTTAAACTCTACTAGCCTCTACTAAATTAAAAATAGATATTCTTAAAAGTCTAACCAAACAACTCTAAAAAAATTAAATAGATGTTCGTAGACCTTTTGAGCCAGTAGAAAGCTCATCCAAATGAGCACTTAATAATCTATAAATAAAGTCTAAAGACTCTTTTAGAATCTTGAAAGTTTAGTCCATAAAATCTTAATAGTGTTTGAAATCATATAAACCCATAAAATCCCCGCACTTAAAAATTGTTTATTAAAATCTCAATCCAATACACCCCTTAAATTTTCAGCTCAATAAATTGAGTTGAAGATAAATATTTCACAAACTAAAAATATAGATTAGTCTCAAGACATTACATATTTTTTATTTTATAACACGATGATTTGAACTTAAAACATTATCGGAAGGTGCATTCTTTATCCATATAGGATGATATATTTTACTTAAAATAAGAGAGAAAACAAAAAATAGCTATTGGAAACATTAATCTTTCGTTAATAATCACTTTTAAAAATTTAATTATAATAACCACTTTTTTTATAAAAAAAAATCGTGTATATCCATAAATTACAAAAGTATCCATGAATTTAGTTTATTTTTTTAAAACCTGAAAGCAAATTTGAAATCATGACTAAAATCTAAAACAAACTTTAAATTACTACTAAAAACTTGAAACTTTAAATATTGTCTAGAAACTTGAAATATTGTCTAAAAATATGAAATGTTGACACTTGAAATCTTAACTAAATTGAAACGTTGAAACTTGAAATGTTTCCTTTATTCCTCTTTCTCAAATTAGGTTTAGGTTTTTCTTCCCCTTGTTTCTACAAATCACATCATCGGCGGAGGAGGAGCTCGACGGTATTGTTGGATGGTCGTGAAACCCAGGTGAAGCACGACGGCACGACGACGATGTCGCTTGGTTCACAAAGCCAAGCATTGCATGACGACGTTGTTGCGAATAGAGAAAGAGAGGTTCGAGGAGAGAGAGGACGTCGATGACGATTTGCAGATGCCAATGACGACGGTTTGATTTTGACGGGTAGAGAGAGATCGGGGAGAGAGAGGTGAGGAGAGAGAAAGAGAGAGAAAGAATGTGTTTTGATGATTGTTTTTATACGAGGATATTTAGATAATTTCTTAAAAAATAATTATTAATAATTAAATTTTCGTTCATAATTACAATAAAAAATTTCATGTTTTATGCGGTCGTTTCCAGCTATTTCTGCTTAAAATAATGTAAACAAAAGATGAATCTCCCATTCTCGATTTCTCGTATATATATAAAACAAATCAACTCATATTTCACAATAAACAAATTAATATCATTTGAAAGGAGACCCAAATAAACTCAGAAATAGAAGATTGACTCTGGGTCAAATCCCAAATGTGGAAAAAAATGAGTCTCTGGTGGTGTGTCATGAACCCCAACAAGAAATTCTAAAAAAAAAAATGTTCGTGTTAAGAAATCTGATTCCTCTTCTGTCAATTAGTCTCTTTGTCACCACTGTTGACTGTAAATCACCTCTGCTTGGCATCCATCCACTGGGTAAGTCTCTGTTGTTTAGATTGAACTGAAGCCGATGTATTCGATTTTGGGTGTGTTATTGATTTTTGTGTGTCTATTGCTCTATGTTATGCAGATGAGAACTACTTCTCAGCGGAGGTTATCAAGTGCAAAGATGGGTCCAAATCCTTCACCAGAGATCGTCTCAACGACAATTTCTGCGACTGCATTGACGGCACCGATGAACCCGGTATCATTTTTTTTTCTATCCCTTGATGGAACTCATGCTTATACTTTCCATTTTAAGTTTTTTAAAGTCATAATTAGTGAATTTGAGACTCTTTTAGATTTTCTGGAATATCGAAAATGATTGAATGAATTCAAGTATTGAGAACATAGCTGTAAGAATTTAAATCCATCAGCTGGCAACCCAATTGTGGCATGCTTTATTTTAAATAAAAATAAAAATAAATTTTTTGGAATGGTTACGGTCAATAAGATAGTTTGATTTTGAAGAGATGAATTGCTGCAAGCCTAAAGATTGTTTTTTTGTTTTGATGGGATATTGGTTGACCAAGGTCTTCTTTATAGTAAAAAGGTAGTAAATATCGGTTGATTATACTTGTACTAGATGTGGATCAACTGTATCAAGTCATTATTCTAGTAGAATTTGAAGTTTGAATTTACATTGTCAATGACATCATGGTTTCATTTGCTTGCACCCATTGAGAGGTTGCCTTGCAAGTTTAAGAGTCTGCGAGGTTTTGGTATTAGTTATTTCGACTAGAAGATTCATTTTCTCCTGATATATTAGAGACGGTTCTCAATATCCACAATCATGCAAGTTTGGAATGAAGTCTGTTATTTGGTACTAGGCTACTGGCCAGTAAGGTTTCTTTTGGTTGTATAAGAGATCTTGGGATTAAATCCCATTTACAACAGGGTTTGGTAGGGCTAAATTTTCTCTTGTTGGGGGCGTTATCAGCACATGAAAGAAGTTTGAAATTCTGTCCGGTATTCTGTATTCACATAATAATGTTTGAGCTAATTCTTAAGTAAATACTAGATTGACCAATACAAGAGTTCTATCTTCTTTTCAGTGTCTTCGTTTTGCAAAAGCCTATGGTATTCATATCAATGATTCTTCATTTCTTTGTTCATTTTGCTGTTCCATGTTCCTCATGTCTAGGCTATTAATCAGCCATTCTTTTTTGTATTTGCAGGAACTTCAGCCTGTCCTGCTGCCAAATTTTATTGTAGGAATATAGGTAGCACACCTCAGTTCATTTTCTCTTCTCGCGTTAATGATCGTATTTGTGGTAAGTATCATTTTAATACTACTTATTTTTTTCTTCCCCTTCATTTAGATAGCCTGTTAAGACTTTAATTATTACTGAAAATGTATAAACATGTTTAGCCATGTAGCTAATAAGTTCTTGGAAATCTGCCTTTTGTCTAATTTTGAATTACTGATGAAATATTAGTGAAAAGCTTGGTCGTTTTGGGCTTCATAGCGGTCAATTTTTCTTGCTAGTTGCCTGCAAATATTCCAAAATGGACCTTTGAATTGGTTTGGACAACTAGAATTACATGCTCTCTATTATCCTATTCATACATGTTAATGGTTGAGTAAAGGCCTATTTATGGATGGAAACTGAATTTGAGGACACTATATCTTATGATATAATGGTCATATCCTTGGTCTTGTTGCTTCTTTGTAAGTTTCTGTCTTTTATTCTATGCAAACTGTCTTTTAATTGACAGAGGTGTAGACTTATGTCAATGCTATCATAAAAATTTGCTGCACTGAACCTTAATTATCTTTACTATTTTGGGCCTATTTCAAACTAAACTTTGAATTTAACTGATTCTTTGGGTAAAGAATTAAGTATAATCATGTTTCCTCCATTTGAAGTTCCTGTCTGTTACCAATTCAATGTTTTTGTAGACTGCTGTGATGGAAGTGATGAGTATGATAACAACATCAGGTGTCCTAACACTTGTGTCATGGGTGGGAATCTCGAGTATAAAATTGGAAGTCATGTATCTACAATCAGTAATTTCGACTCTATTGATGCAAAAGAAACAAAAAATGGTGTCAGTTTGGAGGACTTGATTGAGAAGCTTAAAGGTATTGATTTGTTTGTGCCAGTTCTAATACAGTTCAAAAGTTTATGAGACTAAGTTTCAGCTGGATGATTTTAGGGTTGAAGATGGTATTAATTCTACAAGTGGTTCTCATTAGTTTTGCTGTGGGTTTGCGGATATCTTATCGCCGTGCCAGATCTAAAAGAAGGCGTCATCACCGAAGGATATCATACCTCTAGTTCACTATCTGCTTTCGGGTAATAGTTTGAAATATTGTTTTGATTGACCTTTTCTTTTTGGTAACAATGGTTTTCCTGTTCTCAGTTTGTAAACGATTAACTTATAAGTCCTTATATTTTTGCATCGTTTTAGGTTTTAATAATGACATTCGGTTGGAATCATTGCAGGTTTATCTGAAAACATTGGATTTCTTTGGAAAAATTGCTGATGCTGCTATTCTAATTGCCTAACCTGGCCAAAAGCAAGACTTGATTAGGCCATCAATGACCCCTGTTCGAAAACTTATGCAACCTGAATTTTTAGTTGGTCGAGGAACATCGTAAAGAAAACCATACGATACTATGACAGTGTAGAAACTTAAAACCTATAGGAGGATAAATTCACCAACTGGGTTTACGGTAAAGGCATTAGGTTCATTGTCCCTAAGATTCCTTGTTAATTAGATTAATTTGCCTTGAACTGTTTATATAACCCTGTAAGCGAAATCATCTTATGATAAGCCAGAGTGTCATCCATGATCGTCCTTCTATCTCTCTCTCACTCTCTCACTCAATCTCACTCTCTCACTCACTCTTTTGGCAGCGAAATCACTCAGTTACATTAGTGACCCACTACTAGTTTCTCATTCATTTTGATGGGTTTGGATTGTTATATGTTTTATTACTTCTTTAAAATAACAAATGCGATTATGCTGACTCGAACATGAATTGAGCGTTGGTATCAAAATGGACAGTTTTTGTGATATAAATTTCTAGAATTGACATCCAAGTATCCAACACATTGTTACCTATACCATGTATCATGCGATAGCTAACATATCAATTATTCGATTAAATTTTAAAATTTCTTACATGTTTTAAATTGAATTTTGCAAATAAAACGATGGTGTTGCGGGCCCCGGTTCTTCTTCTTTGCCCTTTTCACCAAACGCAGGAGATAATTACTGTAAATGTAATATTTAATATCCAAACGGGAACAGAAAATTAAATTGGGGTCAATAAATTATTGACATCATTTGGGGGGTGTGTTGTGCAAATATCACCATTTTACTAATATATGTTTAAAAGACACCATTTAGTGTGATCGGATAAAAATACCCCAAAGATGTCGTTTTGTTAGTGTGAAAAAGCTAGAGTGAGAAAGAGACCGACGGCAACAGAATCGACGATGAAGTGACCGGAACGTGAACGAGAATACACCAGATTTATTGCGATTGACAAAGGTAATTTCTGTTCGTTTTTTTTTTTTGGATTTTGTAGTTGATAACTTGTCATTGCATGTTAGACTTGTGTTTTGTTGATTGAATTCGTAGATTAGGGTTCAAAACGAGATCTGAGAATGGTTGTGGTTTAGGTTAGGGTTTGAAATTAGGTTGAATATGTGATGAGGAAGATGAAATTTTGGGTATCGATGAATTGTAATTTTGAGAATTTTTGAAATCGAGAATTTTTTGAGCGAAATCGAGGTTTTTTGGAACTAGATCGAGGATTTTTAAGTAAGAATCGAAGATATTTTTCAAACGATCGAGGATATTTTCAAACGATCGAGATATTTTCAAACGATCGAGAATATTTTTCAAACGATCGAGAATATTTTCAAAAGATCGAGAATATTTTTCAAACGATCGAGAATATTTTCAAACGATCGAGATTATTTTTCAAACGATCGAGATTATTTTTCAAACGATCGAGAATATTTGTAAAAGATCGAGAATTTTTTTCAAACGATCGAGAAAATTTTCAAACGTTTGAGAAATTTTTTCAAACGATTGAGAATATTTTCAAAAGATCGATAATATTTTTCAAACGATCAAGAATATTTTCAAACGATCGAGATTATTTTTCAAACGATCGAGAGTATTCCAAACAATCGAGAATATTTTCAAACGATCGAGAATATTTCCAAACGATCGAGAATATTTCCAAACGATCGAGAATATTTTCCAAACGATCGAGATTATTTTCAAATGATCGAGAATATTATGAAAGAATCGAGAATATATTTCATAGAACTGAGTTTTTTCCGGTTTACTTATGTATTGTTTCTGTGACATTGTAGATGAGAAACATGTTGAAGGATTTCCTTAAAACTCCAGAGAGAGGTTGGTTCAAGGGAAAATTGACTATACACGACCATTTTGAAGCCCTCACCCGTATATATGATGTATTGAACCGGGTCCCAGAACATTTTGCTGTTGAGGATCGGCGTCGGTTCATGGCGTCCTGTTTCAGAAATTTTATGTCGATGCACCGGGAGATGAAGTTTTCTGGTGGTGTTATCCATCAGCTGTTGTTGCGGGAGTTGGACCATGACGGGCCAACAGATGAGATGTGGTTCATGTTAGGGAATCAGGTGGTGAGGTTTTCGAAGGTGGAATTTTGCCTCATCACCGGAGTACGTTTTGGACTTGTACCGGACACTGGTCTGTATGCTACAGTGGGGAATGACATACATCAGCGGTACTTTCGTACAGTCGATGAGGTATTGTTGGAGGAGTTGAGGGTGGTTCTTACCTTGGGAGAGTTTCAGGAGGCGTACGATACTGTGAAGTTGTGCCTCATATACATGCTGAACTGGATATTGATAGGGGTGGACGAGAGATTCAAGATTCCAGTTTGACAGTTTCGGTTGGTGGAAGACCTCACTGCCTTCGATGCTTTCCCATGGGGTGCCCACGTATATAAGCATTCTATTTTGTCTTTCAAGCATGAGTTACCAAGGCGACGTGAGGAGAGAGGCCAGCACTCACAAGGCGATGTTGTACATATCGTTGAGGGGTACAACATTTACGGTCTGTCGCATGCCCTCTTGGTAAGAACTATGAATTACAAAATAGACTTTATAGTTCGTTGCCTAAATTTTGTGGATTCTAAATGTACTTATCTTTGATGTAGATATTTGCTTTCGAGGTGATCCCCTAACTGGGCGTTGATTTCGACGCTCGAAGGGCTACGAAGCTTTCTCCTCGTATGTTGAAGTGAGAGTTGAGAAACCAACATAGAGGGAAGAAGCTGGCTTAGATTTTTAGTGCTAGGGTATGTATTTAATTTGTTAATCATTATATTAGTTACTATGTTTACAATGACATTCCTCTAACTAAGTTTTCAGATGTTTGCGAGGAAGGAAATCGTGCCTACAGCAACTGAGGAGGGATTACCATACTTCGCAGGCCTAAGCGAGAGAGGGAGCCTGTATGTAGAGGAGGATAGGGTTCACCTTTCGTCTGTCCTTGATCAGACTACTAACGGCGGGAGATATGAAGATGGTTCAGAGGATGAGGGTGATGGAGGGAGGCGCAGTGATACGGAGTCTTCTGACCCATCGGACCCGAGTTTCAGTGCCATGGACACTAACGGATCTGAGCCGTCTCCTAGACGAGTGAGGCATAGAAGGGTTCGGTTTACCACCACCAGACCTGGTGCATCTAGAAGGGATTCCCGTGTAGCCGTTAGACGTGATGTGGAGGTAAGTTGAGAAGATAGTTTCGTTTTTATTAACGTGACCTGTTGAGTTTTTTAGTACTAACAATGTTGACATGAATTCAGGTCCCATAGGACCATCATTTCAACGAGTTACGTGAAGCCCTCCAGAAGAGTGAGGATGATCGACAGCGGCAGCACCGAGAGTTGCTAGATCTGATCCGGATGAGCGAGGAGGATCGACAAGAGCAACACTGGGAGTTGCACGCATTGATCGGGAGGCTTTCCGGCATCAGGATGCATTCGCACTAGGATGGTCCACCTGGTCCTGATCCTGACTTTACTCTCGGAGACATGACAGATGGATATTTCGGGGGGACAGACAACACCGGTGCTCATCGGGAAGATCCACATACTAGATGAGCAGTTCAGGAGAGTGAACCTGACAGCGTATCGGAGATACAGGGAATGTTACATGTATTGCATCAGGCTCATTGGTCGAGCGACAGCCGACCCCTCCGATCGTGCAGCAGATTCCCCATTCATCTTTCCCATCGGTCGAACAGTAGTCTTCCCCTGCACCGCCCCCATCGGTCGAGCAACAACCTTCCTCTCCACCGTCCCCATCGGTAGAGCAGCAAACTCCCCCTCCACATCCCCATCCCCATCCCCATCCCCATCCCCCTCCCTCGCCCACATCAATAGATCGATCGACAACTGCCCCTCCACCCCCGACATCCATCCAGCCTCATGGGGGACAGACCTCCTCATCGCACCACACCCCAGCGGGTGGAGTTCGATTGGAGAGACGCGTACTGAAGCGCGGTTGGCAGTTGCTCAACCCGTACACAGATCCCTGTCGATCGAAGAGGGCGAGGATAATACTTCAGGCTTCTGACCACGTTTTTGATCCCCACGGATTGATGGATAGTGACCAGTTAAAGGCTTACCGAGCCTTCAAGAAAAATATAAACGGGGAAACGTAAGTAATTCTTTTTTCTAATAAGCTGGCATGTTTTCTTCTGTTCAATTAAATATTTGTGTTGCTAATGGGAAATTAATGCAGACGTGATGTGGACGTGCTAATGCCAGTTGATGTTGCATTGTTCCATCGGATGCAGACCAACTTCATGGACTTGGAGGACGAGGTATCACGAACATGACATTTTCTATATAATGTTTGTTTTAGATTTGATACACTCCTAACACTTTATTACGTGTATATACTTCTAGCATATGGACGCGTACCTCCATATTCGTCGGACGCGTACCTCCGTATTCTTCAAAAGCATCAGTGAGCATTCCCGACTGCGTACAACCAGATGATCAACATCTTGGATACACAAATTTTTATAAGTATTTCATTAAAATCATGATTAAGTATGCTTTTACATTCGTTTGTAAAACAATACTATTTTTTTTATCTGTGAAATGTTTGTACAGTCTTATCTGGAGGTCCAGTACAGGAGAATGATGCCTCGTGATTCTCACGGGGACATCACCACGACTTGGTGGAATGTTCTGGGGTCCTGGTGGACCAATGAGGACCTTACGACGGTGCGTGGTGGTGCCACGATTGGATGCCGTCCGTGGCACGAGGTTGACATGGTAAGTGGTACTTGATTTGCAATTACAAATATAAATGTCTTTATACATCATAACACATTCTTTTTACGTTTACAGGTCCTGATACCATGGAACATTGGGCGCCAACATTAGCTATTGGTGACCGTCGACCTCACATCGGGAAAGATGTTCATAGTTGACCCCTAGAGACAGGAGGTCTCAGTGAATATCCGGAAGCAGCAGGTAGCCCCCTTGCACTGGTTTTTACCCTCGATGTTGCATCAGGTCGATTTTCATACTGCGCGATCGCCTGACCGTGAGATGTAGCCCAATAAGAATAGGCCATTCTCAGTCAGCGTGGTGTCCGCAACCCGTGTCCCCCATCATAAGAAATCGTAAGACATATTGTTTTCATTTACTTTGAGATTGAGTTATTAAATTATTATTGTTTTATTAATGCATGTTAATGTGTCCAACTGTAGGGGTAATTATGATCCCCACACGTTGAGATTGATCGAGTACATTCTGGCGGACATGAAGGATTTCGATTGGTTGGAATACGATATGGAGATCATTCAGGAGAAGATGACAATTGAGATATTTTCAAACTCCCAGCCTGTTTAGTTTTATGTAGTAATTCTTCTGTACATGTACCATTTTTTTGTAGTTTTTTTTTTACATTGAAATAAAATTTTCTTTAATTTCTGTTTCCTTTTCAACTATCATAAATCCCAACTTTAATAGTAATTGAAAATCCTATTTAATTATAATTGAAATTCTGTTATTGAACAAGTCATACGAGTACTAGATTTCACAATGTTATCATCATAACGCTTAAAATCATTCCACGGTTGAGTCTCTGATCGGGTACGTCTGTCTGTTGTGGCCAACTGTATGACAGATGTTACACTTGCGTCGGTATTCCTCAGGAACAACTCTACTTGGACCTTCATTAATCAAAGCTGGGTTAGAACATCTCCTGGAATTATGCCCTGGTTGTCCACATCTTCTACATTTTTGTGTAGTTGTCCTCTCCGAAGACGATATATGTAGACCAGTCCTCGGGCGTCCTGCTTGTCTCCTTGAGATTGGATTCAAAACCACCCTCTCAACGATGTCAGATGGCACAACCCAAGTGGAAGGATGTCCAACTGGCATAATAGGGACCGAGTACGAGTCAATAAGTGTTTGTCTCTTGTAGAAGTCTGCACACAGGGAGGTGAAATCCATGTTTCGGTCTCTGTAAAAACAATGAAAACAATGTGATTCACGTTGCAGTAATATTAACCATATACTAAAACGTATGATGTAGTTTGCTGCAACGAGCGCGTGAGAACATGGAAGTTGGTCCATTTGAAATTTATTGCATGTGCAGGTCTTTCAGGCTAGGTTAACAGTCCACTGTTTTTCAGACTGCTTCACAGAGAATATGTCCCAGTCAACTGGATTTACTGTTATAAAATTACAATTCTCCACGCGTTTTGGGATCACAAGATATGTTGCGTCGGTCAACTGATGACGCATGGACTGTGCAGTGATATGACGATCATGAAACCAACGTTGTAGAATATTCCTAATGAACTCTGCCAGAGTCGACATAAGCAGTTGCTGTGCAAATTTCAGGCATGAGTTTATGCATTTTGCAGTATTTGTTGTCATCACCCTGTACCTTCTGTTGAGGCAGTGTACACGAGACCACTTGTGTGGACCGACATCAATTACATAATCATATACATTCGGGTGTAATTTTCGTAACTCTTCTATGTGCCGGTTATATTCCAACTCGGTGTACGCTATGGCTGCTTTATCCATTATTGTGGCAACATCTTTTCTATGATATCACTTTTTAATATTTTCAAAAAAGTGTCAGCAACATATGATATGTGTGGCATAAGGAAACACTTTAGAAATCCCTGCTTCAATGCTTGTATGACGATCATAAATGAAAACCAAATCATCTATATGGCCAAGGGCACCTTTCAAGCAATCCAAAAACTACTCCCATGATATGTTGTTCTCTTAGTCACCGTAGCCAAAAGCAATTAAACATGTTCATTCCTATCTTGTGCAGTTACAACAAACAATATCCCCCTGAATCTTCCCTTTAAATGGGTACCATCAACGGTAATAACTGAACACAGACACCTCCGGGATCCTCTAAATGAGGCACCCAATGACATGAAAAAGTAGAGGAATTTACCATCTTCGTCGCACTGTAAGTCAGTGATTGTTTCGAGATTTTTTCTTTCAACACGTAACCGAATGATGGAAGTAGTTGGAAGGTTTTCCTCATGCGTTCCATAGGTGACTGACAACACATAATCGAGAGCTTGATATGCCTTACTGTACATAATTTGAATGCCATATATTGTTTTCATGTCGGCGATTATGTCCTTAGGACGCATTAGTCGACCATCCTATTGTTGCAATCTAGGTGCAACCACTTCTCCAATTATAACTATACTAACTTGTCGATGGCGGCGGTGAATCTCCTCTAACAGACAAGTGTGTTCGTTGACAAAACTTCTTACTTGGAAGTATGTCGCTTCATCTCTCCTTACCGCTTTTAACTTCCACATACAGTTATCCATCAAACAAACCAGATGTAACGTTGTCTTGTTCGACCTTTTCACCTTCCACTCGAAGTTGTGCCGTAATGCAAAATGTCTAACCAATCTCTTAAAATCCTTTTTACTAGGAAAAAATTGCCCTTTATATATCATGCTTGTTGGTTCGTCTTCTACCAAGTTCCTGCTTCCACTCATACGAAGAGAGTACGATTCTTCTCCTGGAATTACCCACGTTATGGCATTGTCAAAATCAGCTTCAGTTACATTATGCCGAACCTCAGAGGTCCCGGCTATTTCTACTGGACTAGAACTACATATGTGTACACGTCTTGGACATGCTCTTCATCTTCCTCATTGTTCGCTACATTATTTACCGGATGTAAATTTGCTTCATTATCCACTTCATGAATTGGCCCAAATTTCGGTTAATTATTCTGCTCATTATTCATGTCATTGTATTGGTGGTGTACTGCCCAACATTCATTTCAATTTGACAACCAAAAAACTCGTCCAATTGAGGTCCAGGTATATAACCATGGTCGGCTACTTCCGGTGGGACACCACACATGTTTTGTTGCTCTTCGTTTCCACTTCTTTCTGTGAACAATTGGTTGCTTCCGCCTGACGATCGAAATTGTTGAGTGTTTCCACGACCGGGGTATCTTCAACTATCACATTTGTTGTTGCCCTCTCAATTAGACTAACACATACTTGAGGGATCACCCTATCTTCTCCCAGCATAAACAAAACATCATTGTCGTTTCTTATAAATGTGCGGCATATTGTCCCGGGAACGATTGATATAGATTGTAGATCAGCAATGTATTTGTTGATATCGTACTTCATAACGGTTTGCAAGATCGACACCAGCTCTTCGTACGTCATATTCTTTGACACATACATTCCTTGGTTATCGGAACCAAAAAACCTCTAACTTTCATCAGGTAATTGCTCCCATCGACCGTTATAAACACTCTTAAGTTATTGTCACACCCAATTTATATATAAAAAATCATATTATCTTTTAAATCAAATCCTCTTTTATTAATGGTTCAATTTATTTTTGGAAATATCTCGAATGTAGAAGCCTTATAGAAGGGAATATGTAGAACCGTATATGGAGTCAAAAGATTTTAAATATGAAATTATCTTATTTATACAATTATCTTAAAAAAAAACTTTTTTTTATCTACGGCTATCTTAATTTTTTTTTACTGATATTTACAACTAGAGTAATGCTAATTTGTTTAAATTTGGTGTCCAAATGATGTGGTAACACTTCAGTCCACTCATTTTAATTGGATTAGATTTGCATGAATTAAATGAATGGACTAAATTGTTGCCATATCATTTGGGCACCAGATTTAGGCAAAGTAGCATACTAGCATTACTCTTACAACTATTGTTAAAAAAAATATATTTTTTGTTTCTTGATAGAGTTCATAACTATACATAAAAGAAATACAAAAACAATATGATAATCATGTGATGAAGAGAAAGTTTGATACTTTAAATAAAATTATATTTTAATTAGGGTTTATAAAAAAAATATGGTTTATCATATGCTAGGGTTTATCATAGGTTTTTTTTTTAAAGGTACGTTTTTTTTAATAAAGAATTGTAGTTGAAGATATGAGCGTAATTAATGATTGTATATAGTATTTGATTTATTTTTAATTAAAGTAATTTATATTTTTAATTAACGTAATTTGTCCTTATTGATAAATTTCTATTGTGATATTTTTATAATTAATTTTTTAATAAAATATAGGTGTACTAAGAGCATCTCCAATATTATGCTAAATAATTGTATCAATACTAAAATTTAACACAGAGTATAAAAACCTTCCTCTAATACACTGCTAAATGTTGTGTCAAATTTAGTATATATTATGCTTAAAAAATAACATGTCATATTTGACTCAACAATAAATAATCAATTTTTAATAATAAAAATATCATTATATATATAAAAATATTTAATATAATTTAAAATTAATGTACATTAATGATATTTCAACCTAAATTTGTTTCACCTGTAATTATTCTTAAAAAATTCAATGTTCTTCCATTTTTGTCTTTTCGCTTTTTTTGTTCAATTTCAAAACTGAAATAATAAATACATTAATGGTAAATGTTGATTTTTATAATTTTAATTAATAAAATAATAAAAATATCATTTTAAATTCAACAGTGAATTGAAGCAAAATACTAAATAGTTATGCCAATTATAACATTTTACATTTTTGTGTGCCAAATTTGACATTGACAATAATACATGCATTGAAGATGGTCTAATAAGTTTTATGGATGTCAAAATCGAGACTCTTTTGGAAAAACTCAAATTTTAGGTTCTCATAGACATAAAATACCTTTTATAAATGACAATTAAGACAATTCATATATTAAAAAAAAAAACTATTTTGGACAATCCATAAATTATCTATTTACATTTAAATTTAATTTTTTTATTAACGACAATTTACTTGTTTTTTGAGTTTCTTTTTTAATATATACATTCGTAAGTTTTTTTTTTCTTAACCAGTAGTCTTGCTTGAAAAATAATGGAATATGAAATTAGAAATATGTATTGCGGAGAGAGGGTTTAATATGATAATTAAAAATACAGTAGAAAGTGTTTAATAAGTAATATTTAATTTAATAATTTAGGAGAGATGATTTTTTTTTAATAATTTAATTTTAAAAAGATTACTCTTCAGAAGAATATAATTCATCCTAACTTTTATTAAAATAAAATGGAATGTCTTTATATTTATTTATTTATTTATTTATTTACAATGGAATGTTAGAAATATCAAAAGATAAGGAATATTTTTTTTTTTTTTTTGAAACAATAAAGAATAATCTTATAACAAAAGAAAACGTCTTTATAATTTTTTTTAAATTTAAATTATAAGAATGAGGTTCCAGTAAAATGTAAAAATTGAATTTTAAAACTTAAAAGAAACTCGAAAGCTTCGAATTCCTTGACGGATATGCTAGCGAAAAAAGGATCTAGTGAGGTTGAAGACATCCTTGTTTGGGGAGATTGTTAGCGTGATTCCTATGTTTTTTCTGGGCTTGGGGTGCTTTTTTGTTTGTCCTGTTTGTAACCCCTGTTATGATGTGTGTTTTTTTTTTCTTTATTTTGCTTGCTCTTGGGTCGTTTGGGCGGGTGTTACCGTTTGTTGTTTCTTTGATCAATATATTCTTTCGTACTGTTCAAAAAAAAAAAAAAAAAAAAAAAAACTCTCTTTCACCCGATTGACATAAAAAGCTTCTGGCATTAAAAAAAGGGGCCATTGGCGTTTTGGCCTTTACAAAAACCATACCGAACCCAGAAGATACTCTACCAAAACTCACTGCAGGACCCAGCTCTCATCCCCACTCACCAATCACCATTTCTGATTTTCTGGTGTTACAGTCAGAGCTTCGAAATCCCAAGGGAGCAGTCTGTAATTGCATATTTTCGTGTGGTTAAAAGTCTCTTTTAGTTCCGCATAAATCAAGTAAGCTTGTAGCCAATATCTATTCTCCTTCATATCGCACACCATATGTTCGTCGATATTCCTCAGAGAGTTATTAACTGGCAGATAATAGTGTGCTTTTATTTGTAGGTTTACCATGAATATACCTTCACATTCACATTCATTTTAAACAGGACCGTTTTGTGTGTTTTTCTCTGATTATCTGCAAGATTTACCATTCAAAAGAATGGTGATTGGAGCAACAAATATTTGCAGATCGCTCGTTATATTTCGTCATTATCTCCACCATTTTTGTACACTGCCATTAGTTTCTTCATCACAAGCACTTGAACAAGCTGTTAAAGCTGCAGTTGAATCCAAAGACTACCAACAGATTCCAGAGCTTCTTATTTCATCGAAAGAACATTGTCAAAATCCAAATCCCTTTTCGTTCCTGTCAACATTCTCTCAGAACCAAAGAATACAAATCATTGACGGTATATTGCAATCTCTTTTTCCTCTCAGACCCCGGTCTCGCCCCAAGATTGCCTATGCCTGCCTGCTATCTTACACCCTCCAAAGTCCGTGCCCTCTCCCTCTCGCACTTGCCATCATCCAACGTATGCTTCGTTCTGGCTGCATTCCTGCCCCCCAAATGCATCTTTTTCTCTCGTCTGCATGGTTGAAGCACAGATGCCAATCTCGGACCGTCAGTGATATTCTGTTGGAGATGCAGTCTATTGGATATCATCCTGACTGTGGTACATGCAATTACCTGATATCGTCTCTCTGCGCTGTTGATCAGCTCGTGGAGGCTGTTAAAGTCTTGAAGGGCATGGGTAGAGCGGGATGCATTCCTGATTTGGAGAGTTACGGCACTGTTATTGGTGCAATGAGCACAATCAGAAGGACTGCTGATGCAGTTGAGATGATGAAGGAAATGGTGGCAAAAGTTGGGTTGATGCCGAGGCAGGGAACAATAGTAAAAATGGCAGCAGCATTGCGGGCAAACAGAGAGATGTGGAAAGCTGTTGAGTTGATTGAGTTCTTGGAGAGGGAGGGTTGTCCTGTTGGATTCGAGAGCTATGAGGCAGTGGTTGACGGGTGCTTAGAACGTCGTGAATATATTTTGGCAGCAAAGGTTGTGATGGGGATGACAAAGAAGGGTTTCATACCATATATCAGGGTTAGGCAAAAGGTGGTTGAGGGACTGGCTAGTGTTGGTGAAGAGAAGCTTGCTTGCGTTGTGAGGCAGCGATTTGTAGAATTGAGGTCTTAGCTTTTTCTGTCTCTTCTGGAATGTGTTGGAAAGAGTCGGATGTGGAAATAAATGAATAATGTCATGCTGGCTTATGTGACATTAACTTTTGGTCAATGTTTGCTATATACGCTCTCCTTTATTGATGCTAGTCCACGGTGCTCGTTCTTTCTAGCAATGGTGAAGAGGGTATTGAATTTAAAATTTACTGTCGGAGTGTTGTTCTTAGGCTGGTGTTCATTTTGAAGTTATCACAAACTATAAGCAGCATCCAAGGTTAAAAGAAGAAAATCATGCCAATTGACACAAACATTATGTAACATAAGCTCTTAGTTTCGTGGACTCTTAAGTTTTGAATGCAAAGGCTTCTGTTGTATTTTCAGTTATGCTCTTCTCGCCGTTTCTGTAAATGATTTGATGCAACACTTAGCTTTGGTTTCCGAATTTGTTAATAAACCACAGATAAGGTAAATTTATTTCAGTTCTTTTCTTTTTTCTATTCTCTCATTTAATTTTTTGTAAATTTGTGTACTCTTCATAAACAGTTTTACTGAAGTTGGAAGTCCTAGATTTTCTTCACAGCAGTTTATACCTGCATTTACTGCTGTCTAGGGGATACCTTGCACTAACTTCCTTTACTTATTCTTGTGTCATAGATATGTCTTAGTACTGTCTTTTTCGTTTGGTATATTATACATAGCCAATTAAATGCTTATGGAACCCTTGATCCTTAATCACAAACTTTTGATGTTTTGAATTCTTCAAATTTAGCATCTTTATGCATTTTCTTAGATGTTTGTTAATAGAAGGCACCTTTTGTGCCACCCGGTTCTTTGGTTGTCTACATTCTTCTTTGAGCATTTGTTTGAATCAACTAGTAATTATTGTTGATGAACAAATTATTTAATCGTGTAGGGAATTTATATTAAGGAATAGTTGTTGGTTAACAATGATTTTGAGTTGGAAATTGAAGATGTTAGTTTCATTATATATATGATGTTGCAATAATAGCTTTTCAAAGTCATTATTCTTATCAATGTCTTTGGTCAACTCATGCTCTTTAAACTCAAATTCAGTAGTTTTGCTTAAATTGTACATATGATTAATATCTGAATATAGCTTATTAAACTAACATTTGTCGTCTTACATATGGGAAAAGGCTAGCTCATCAAAAAGACTGATCAATTCTTAACAGGATAGCTAGGCTCCATTGCAATGCCACATGTACCTCGGGGATCAGTTGAATCACGTTTAATCCTGATATAGCCAGATTCGCCCCATCTAGTCCCCCATGAATTCTTAACAAGCCAATACTTTTGACCAGAATTTTCTCCATAGCCAACTGCTGTAACTCCATGGTTGAGCTCATGTCCACAATATCCATTGAAGACACCATGAGAATAGAGTTGAAATTCATATCCTCCAGCATCGATTGCAACAGATACTGGTTGGCGGGCAACTGCAGCTTGTAGGCTTTTCTCATCATTGGCAGACACTGCTTCATATCCACTTATTGTCACTGCATGATGTTGAATTTTGGCATTGTCACAGGCATCGTCTTTTGCTTGGTAAGGATAGTCATCCTCTGTGGTGATTCCACCATTGATTCTGATGAAGTCGTATGCCTTTTCCATGAATCCACCCTTGCATCCTTGGTATACGGGGTCATCACAGTCCACAATCTCCTGCTCTGACAAAGATACCAATTTTCCTGTTTTGATTTGGTTGATGCCTTCAACGGCTGCCACTGCAGAGAACGCCCAGCAACTTCCTGTATCAAAAGGTCAGATTGTCATCTACTACTCTTTTACATTGTGCACTGATATCAGATAGTTCAATTTTCATAGAGAAGAGTCTTCTCAGACCAGTTAATTTATACTAATTAGAAAACATTGAAGCACCTACATTAAAGATTCAGGTGTCATGATGTTAGCAAAATGGGATTAGGACATATACTTATGGTAAAATAATTTCTTATGTCTATGCAAACTCCTCTAATTTCTGCCTTTCTTTGCATGTTGGGCATGTACTTAGATTCATTTGAGTTTACTGTAAGAAGCAAGTTATTGGAATTTATTTGAATGAAATGGAATTAAAGAACTAATCAAACAATTATGTCAGTTTCTGTGCATGCACTTAAAAAGTTCCAAGCTGTAGTGAACTAGGTATACATACCACAATTGCCTTGATTCTTGACTGGGGTTACAGCACCTTTCTTTCTCCAGTCTACTATGGTTGGCAAATCCTGAAATTCGATGCACTGAGTGCATCCCGTTGCGTGTTGCCCCATACTCCTAAACCCCATGTAGGTAGATCTAAATTCTTCATTTGTCAAGTCTGCAAATTGGTTGTCAGTCAATTTGAATGGTAAATCTTGTAGATTGATAGAGTCAATGAACTGAACATTTGATTTATAAATTTGAAATCGTAGTTGCCATTCCTCGCTGCTCCCGTATTCTCGGTGATATCGTGTCAGCCACCTCTCATACCTCTGCTCCATGGTTACTGGATCATACGAGGTTATGTTAATTGCAGACCATGCCCCAGAAGGCATCCATAGAACCCATAAAATTAAAATAGTCAAGCCAGCATTCCTTAACATCATGACCATGTTTATTGCTAGCTTGAAATGTAGATGGTTAATGAGAACTTGTATATGCATTGCTTATAAATAATAATAATAATTTTTTTTTGAGAATATTATGAAACAGTTTATTGTTTTGATTGGCTACGCATTGCAAGCCATCAATTATGCATGTTTAGTTGTTCATACTTTATGCTATGTATTTCAGTTGTGGGTTGTCCAGTTTTTTTCACGTCTTTCCAAATCTTTTGTGCTTGAGTTTCACTAGGGAAGTCGCAGGCATAAAACCACGCAAAAACTCGGTAGAGTTGAGGACAAAATCTTCCTTCCAGGTTGCACCGGAGATTTCAATGAAATTGTAAACCTAGCACGGAATTGAGCTGGGATTCAAAACTTGGGATTGACAAATATATGCAAATTGTTGTTCCATTTTTTTTTAACTTTTGGGGAGGGAGATTAGAACTTGGAACCTCAACTTAGTTGAGTAAGTTTAGAGGTGTGGGCCGTGTGGCTACCACAGGTTGTGCCTGTGGCCAAGCAAATTGTTAGTTACTTGAGGAGGGTTTAGTTTGAACTTGCATTTTTTGTTGCCAAGAAGGTTTTAAACAATTGTGTCATTCTCATAGGAGGGGCTCACAATATATGCCGGTGTCGAGACGAGCCAATTTGCATGCTTTGAAGTCTAGAATTTTGTTGTATACACAATCTTCTCAGATCAATACTATTGTTTTTTGTTTTTTATTTTTTGTTAGGTGAAGCTAAATCAATTTAGATTTGTGACTTAAAATTATAATTTTAATATCTCAATCACCTATGTGTTTTTAATTTAATGGTTTAGATTTGAATGCATTTATAATATTTAGATTAATAGCACAAGGGTAGTTGAGGTATTGAAGGTAAAATTTTAAATCACAAATCTAAGTTGATTTAGCTTGATTATTTTTTGTTTTGTAAATGTATTATTTTGAGGGCTTTGCGAGTCTAATCCAGAAAAATAAAAATGATAGTTTCCGTTAATATCGAGCTTGTTTTGATAATAAATAGTCTTTTCCCTTTATGTAATCATTTTTTATTAAACCAAATTGTATAATAAAGTTGGAAGAATCTGAACTAATTTCTGTTAAAATGAAATCAAGAATTCAAAGCAAGTTTTAGAGATTAAAACCGATATTTAAAATTTTAAATTATTACAAGAGCAATAATGTCATTTCCACAACCATAGTACGTTACACACCAACTTGAAATTTGGGCCCTCCATATTGCTTTGCCTCGACAGCGATTTTTAGCCTGTGATTCTTAGGGAGATTTTCTGCGCAACCGGCAATCTTTAGCTCTTTTCACAAATCATCTCAGAAAATTCGGTGATTTCAATTATCAACTCGTAGGTTTCCCTGTTTAAAGAGCCAGTTAAATGGGGTCTCAAGTTGGATTTTTTCATGTATGGATATGTGAATTTTACGAGTCAGTATTGGTTATTTGGTGAAATGCTTGTCGAGAGTCCCAAGTTGGAACTCATAGTGCAATCTTGCAGAGGAGAGAGAGAGGTCTATTATTATTCAGTGGTCAGTTTATGATAGGGCCAATCAAGCAGCTAGCTGGTTCTGCATTATTGCCATTGTGTTGTGTGAGATCCTCGATTCAATGTCATTCCTAGGTTCAGGTTTCCATTCACTTAGCTATTGTCTCTTTGGGGGCCGATGTACCTACTCGAATTTTTTCAAGTTAGACTATTAAATTTGTGATGTTTATTTATAAAATCCAGTAAATTTTGAATCTTCATAAAGTCACATTATCTAATGTTTCAATTCTAATTTCTGATGATAAACAATCTCATAAGTCGCTTAGATAACATATAAACTACATTAGTGCAACCCAATTCAACTTGAAGATTTTTCATAGTTCAAAAATTAAGAGAAATTAAACACTTTTTTGGTTCTCTACTACTATATCTCGTACCATTTTCTCTTTTCTCCGATTCTAATGAATTTAGATCCTCTACTGGTCTGATCTATTTTCTGACCTTATATAATCTTATGACACATGAACATTGCAATGAATGTGTGGCTAAGATGTGATTAGTTTCAACAACCACTTTACCAACAACCAATCACATGTTTTAAAAAGGTCAGAAAAAAGATTAGATCAGTAGAGGATCCAAATCCAATTCTAATATTAAGTTTTCCGTTTTAATATATTGGTATTTAACTTCCAAAAATATATTTCTGGCTCTGTTACTGAACATTCTACTGGAGTAACTTTATTTTCGTCACAAGTTAATTGATTTAGTATGAACAAATAATTTTGAATATATATATTAAGGATCAATTTAATTTTAGGATATATCTATCCTATAACATCATTAATGATTTAGTTTCATTAGTGTTTTATATAATTTAATAGAACCTATCGGGTGTTTGATTCCATATGTTTTTTTTTTTTGGGACATGGGAGCTTTTTTTAAATAGGCATAAAATTAAACCTTTATTTAAAAATATCCATGTTTAATAAGTTGATTGTTTTTATCAAAGAGAAAACTTTTCTCGACATTAATGCCCTCAGTTGAAAATGATGTGTCATATTTTTACTTGTTTTACAAAATTGAAAAGAAAAAGATTAAATTAATAAATTGTTAAAGTAAAAGTGTAAAACCATAAAAATGAAAAGAAGGTCGTTTTTACACAGAGATTGAAAGGGGATTGTGAGAAAGAAGGTGGGGATCGAAACTTGACGAAGACGAAGAAACTATTGAAGGCAAACACGAAGACGAAGCTTTGTTTTCTTTGAAGACGAAGCTTTCATCAAAAATTAACTAAGGTATATTATTGAATCCAAAATTGGATTTAAATCTGTTTGGGTTTTATGGTTTGATTTGTGAAGTTAGGTTTTCCAAAGATGATTTCCCTCGCCTGATTTGAATTAGGTTTGTGTGTATTCCAATGGGTTTAATTTGATTTATCTTGAGCCATTAATTTCTTCTATTGATTTGATTTTGTATTCCAATGCCTAAGTTTAGATGAGTTTGTGTGATTTGATTTTATTAAATTCATTCTTTTGAGTGATTTGGGGAAGACTAAGGTGTATTCCAACGATGAAAGATGTGTGATTTTATATTATCAAATTCTTTTTTTTTTAATGATTTTGGGGAAGACTAAGGTGTAATCGATGAAGAATATGGTATTGATTCAAGTATATTGTTTATAAATTTATCGTGCAATGTAACATATATTACATTGTATAATGTATTGGATATTACAACGTGAATTGTATTGTATATGACATCGTGTAATCATTCTGGAAATAGTTTTTACCAGTCTATTGTAAATTGTTTGAATGCAGATTGTGGACTAGACTATTTATAGTCACTTGACTAATTAATTAATTATAATGTATGTTAACTTTAAGAGTTAAGTTTGATTTGTTTGTGCCATTAACATAATCCCCATTGAAAATTAACTATTATACAATAAAACATGTGTTCGATTCCTCTTGCTGAGTTATCTATAGCTTTAAGTTTACAAACGAAAAGAAACCTTACTTGTTGGTTTTATTATTAAACATTGAGTATCAGTTAGATCACAAAAACTGAAAAGAAGATTATTGTATATATGTTGAACAATTATTATGGTGGTAATGAACAAATTCTTTGAATATAGATGGTTATTGCTGAAGAAGAAGATCTGGATCAGTATTTGGTATACCCAAGGGATATATGGTCATATAACATAACGATAAACACTCACTGTAAACATAAGTTCATACGTCAGATTGAAAGTGTGTTGGATGATTGCAGTGAGTTGGACGACTTCAGGAGCAGCTGTTTTGGTCATTATTTGGATATGCCAGAAGAGGGTTATTTCTAAGCCCAGTACATGCACAATTTATTTTTAGGACAAATCACACCTCCTGGTGTTAGCACGAACGAAAGTGGTTCGTTTTGGGGAAGACTAAGCTTAGACTTGGTGCTAGGGAGTTTTGTTTGTGCACTAGTCTGAAGTTTGATGGATCACGTTTATTGGTGGATAGACGAAGTCATTTCAGCGCAGAGGTGATGCTTTAAAGATGACCCTAGTGTTGTTTGTAAACTATATTCTTTTCGGTGTAGATTAAAGTGAAAAGTTGCAATCAGTGGAATCGAAACTCATACTGAAATTATCATGTAGTGTTCGATATAAATAGGTTCACATAAAACTCTTACCTTTTGTGTCAACCCAATTTTTTTTATTGAGTTTGGGTTGAAATGTTATAATTACTATTCAAAATTTTAGCTAACAGTTGGGATTCTTTAGAGTTATTTTACTTGTCTCTCAAAGGCTCATTGAGAGCCAAGAGCAAAGTTAAAGTTAAAAGTAGCGGTTGGCAATAAGTTATCAATAATTGTGTAATGGTTACTACATTTTATCGTGCAATGTTTCCTAATTTTCATCGTGTAATGTTTTCTAATTTTCACCGTATATTGTTTCTTAATTTTCACCGTATATACCTGGTACCTAGTATACTGCCACAATGTATTTGGTACCTGGTACATGAATTTACAGTAATAAATAATTTAACATAATTGAACATAATAAAATAAAAACAAAACAGTAATAATAAAACATAAATTTAAGTTCAAATACATGATCTGAAATCTAAAATAATTAAATTCAGCTACAAGTTCTGAAATCAACAAGTTGAAAAGGTTTAAACACCAATAACATCTTCGTCATGCCACAAATTTCTTATGCTAGTATATTCATGGGGGCATGTTCGTTTGTTATGGCCTTGACCGCCACAACCATCACATTTGCGTTGTTTACGTGTTTTAGTAGGCTGGGTCTCGATTGTATTTGATGTTGTGAATTCGAGGGGATTTGGACAATTTTATCGATTATGACCAGCTTGTTTGCACCATGAACATGTTCTAGATTTCTTTCCACGATATTCTCTGGTTGATAGAATCCTAGTCTTCTTTGGTCGGCCAGCCTGCGATAGGCATGGAAGAGTTTTCACAACTATTGAGCTGATTTCTTGAGGAACACCCTACTCGTTTTTGTGCCGGACTGGTCTAATAACTCTAGAATATGCTTTAACCAAACTGGATTTCTTATAGTGATCTGAGCAAAAATCGATGGATGGTTTTTTACAAGCATTTAAAGCATCCAATGCATGTTTACATGGCAATAATTCGATTTGGAATTCTCGAAAACTACATATCATCTCAATAAGGTTTACTAGGTCGTCATTGTCACCATCCTTAACCAAGAATTCATTTCAATCGATCAGGCGTACCGTAAACATAGTACAATCTTCTTTACGTTAATTTAACAAAGTTGTTACCCATGTCGTCAATTGTGAGCTCAAAGTGTCTTCATGATTCCAATGATCGTGGAACCATTTTTGCATCATATCCCCGAATGAACTCGATCAAAACAGTCACATGCATCTGAGCTGCATGTCGTAGACATGAGTTTAAGCATTCTGCGATGTTTGATGTCAACATCGTGTATCTTCGTACCAGAGAGTAAGCATAACAACCCTTAATTCAATGTTGCAAGTAAATGAATCAATCCTCAAACTATCTTCTACTGTATTCATTAAGCTATCATATGCCAAATCACGAGTTACAAATACCATTTTTGAATCACCACCCTCATTGTTCTCATCAAATCACTGGCACAGAATGAAATAATCAATCGTAACTCTCCCATTACTCTGCACAAACAGCATGCCAAAACAGTTTATTATTACATGATTTAATATATGTTTCATTGTGCAGAGACATGTTAATATCATTACACGATTACATATACATATCTTTACATGATAAAATTTTCCATCGTCCAATGATTCTGAGTTAACAAAAAATAGGGTTCGTAAAACATTCAAAATTGATTTCACATTCTGTTTTTATAATAAGAAAAAACAACATACAACCCTAGAAGAGATTCAAAACAAAAACAAAAACAACATACCTTCGATTAAAAATGACTAATTTCTAGACAATGGACATCTGCAATCGTTTTCTGTTTTGATGAGAGAGAAGGTTGTGTACAGAGATAGAGAGCAATTTAGTATAGAGATAGTGTTCATAGAGAGAGAGAGAGAGAAATGCTGATGAAAGAAACATATTTTATTAATGCGTGTTTGAGCGATATAATTTGAAAATGTTTTTTTATTAAATTGAAAAAATATTTTTTATTAAATTGAAAAAGTAAGGGTATTTTCGTGAAGTCACCTATAATAGTGGATAAAAACAATCAATTTATTGAAAGTGCATATTCTTGAATTCAGCCTTAATTTGAAGGCTATTTAATGGAATTCTATCTTCAATTATCAAACTTGATAATTCTTTTTATAGTCATTAGCGATTATCAACATGTTTTTTTCACGCGACAACTGAAGTTTGAATTGTCGATCTCTCGATTGTTAAATAAAAAGCAAATCCAAACAATTATTTTAAAAAACTTGTTATGAAAAAAAAAAACTAAAAATATTAATGGTATATATATATATAATATCAGTGCGTTTCATGTAGACTATTAATTATGGAGAAGTTTTGACAAGTGTTGGGTGTGCAACCAAAGTCCCACATTGGCTAGACATGGGGATGATCTTGGGTATATAAGTATGGAAATAATCTCCATTGGTATGAGGCCTTTTGGGTGGAGACCCAAGAGCAAATCCGTGTGGGCTTGGTCCAAAGCGGACAATATCATACCAATGTGAAGAATGTGGGTTCCGTACTTCTAACAAGTGGTATCAGAGCTCCGGGTTGGGGCATATTATTCACACAAATCTAGGTTCTCTCGAAGTCATCGATTTCGTCATGGTTAGAGAAGGAAACACACAAGATTGAGAAATTCAATGCTTTGAATTTCAGCTTTTGGAAGATGCAGATAGAAGATTATTTGTACCAGAAGGATCTGCATTGGCCGATAAAAGAGAGACCAAAGGATATGACCGATGAAGATTGGGAATAGAAACGGAAACCGAAGAACATGGATGATGATGACTTTGAACTCCTGGACAGGAAAGCATTAAGAGCAATTCGTCTCAGTTTGACGAAGCAGGTCGCCTTCAACATAAAAGATCAACAGATAGCCAAAGATCTAATGGATACCCTATCATACTTATACGAACAGCCTTCTGCGGTAAGGAAATTCCATATTGTCAAGAAGTTATCAACCTTGAAGATGACAGTGGATCAGAACTTTAAGATTTTCTGAACTAGTTCAATGAAGTAAATGACGGGTTGTGTTCTTTATCTATGGGGTTTGATGAGGAGTTTATGGCGGTGTTTCTACTCACCCAAATGCCAGTAAGTTGGAAGACGACATGCCAGTCGATTGCCAACTCGTTCGGAAAAGAAAAATTGAATCTTCAGCAGGTTATAAACATGATCATGACGGAAGAGATCAGAATGCATGAAGAGGGATCAGGGGCATCTACATCTTCAGCATTGAGTTTGGAAGGTAGAGAAGGTAGAGGCAGAAATCGAAACACAAGTCAACGGGGAAGATCAAAGTCTAGAGGTAAGTCCAAACCAAGAAATCAGGCTAACTATTCGGGAAACCAGCAACGAAGTAAAAGGGATGCTGAATGTTAGAATTGTGGTAAGAAAGGTCATCTCTCGTATGAGTGTAGATCTAAGAAGAAAGATAAGAGCGGTGCGAATTGTGTATCTGAGGAGTCAGATGACTGCCTTATCTGCTCATTGGAAAGCAAGAAGGAGTTCTGGGTCTTGGATTCGGGAGCGTCATTACATCCCACACCTCATAGGGAATTGCTCGAGAACTACGTCACCAGAAATATGGGTAAAATGCATCTTTGTGATGATCAAGCATGCAACATTCCCGGGAAGGGAGATGTGAAGATTCAACTGCAAGGATCAGTTTGGAAACTCGACAGTGTGAGGCATATACCGGACTTAAGGAAGAATTTGATCTCTATTGGGCAACTGGCGTCAGATGGTTTTGTGACAACTTTCACAGGTGACAAGTGGAAGATCTCCAAAGGTGCAATGACAATCGCCCGAGGAAGTAAAAATGGGTCACTTTACACAACCACAGGATGAGTGTGGTTCATTCGCTATGGCAGAAAACAAAGACGAACCAAACTTATGGCATCAGAGATTTGGGCACATAAGTTCTCAAGGGTTGAAGTGTCTGCATTCAAAAGGTAAGTTGCCATATTTAAAATCCATTGAGGTTGATTTCTGTGAGAGTTGCATTCTAAGAAAACAGAAGCGAGTAAGCTTCAAAAGGACCAGAAGAGCATCGGTAAAAGAGAAGCTGGAACTAGTGCACACCGATGTTTGGAGTCCAACTTCAGTCTCATCAATCGGAGGTAAACTGTATTTCGTCACTTTCATCGACTACCATTCCAGAAAGGTATGGGTTTACTTTCTAAAATACAAGTTTGAGGTATTTGATGCTTTCAAGAGATGAAAAGCCAGGGTTGAGAATGAGACAGGATTGAAGATCAAAAAGCTGCATTCAGACAATTGTGGAGAATATGAAGACAACGAGTTCAAAATGTTTTGCTACCAAAATGGGATAAAGCTTAGTAGGACGATTTCTGGAACCACACAGCAGAATGGCATAGCAGAACGGATGAACATAACATTGGCTGAGAGAGCCAGAAGCATGAGGCTACACTCAGAGCTGCCAAAACAGTTCTGGACAGAAGCAGTCAATATATCAACATATTTGATCAACAGGGGACCATCAAAGCCCTTAGACCTCGCTATACCAGAAGAGATCTGGACTGGGAAAGAGGTAAAACTTTCTCACATTAAATATTTGGGTGTGTTTCTTATGTATATGTAGGTGATCATGCATGGAGTAAGTTAGACGCCAAGTCAGTAAAGTGTACTTTGGTGGGCTATGGAGAGGATGAATTTGGTTACAAGCTGTGGGATGACCAAAACCGTAAGATGATCAGAAGTAGAGATGTTGTCTTCAATGAAAAGGTCATATACAAAGACAGGAACATACAGATGTCTGAGCCGGAAGAGCCAGAGTTTTTTGGATCGAATGATGTACATGATAGAGAGATCATGGAACATATCAAACAGAATGATGAAGAGCAATGTGTGCAGCCCAATGTACAAGAACCAATCCCACCTAGAGATGTTCCAATAACACAGGTCTAGAATACATTGAGAAGATCAACTCGAACTCCTATACCAAATAAGAAATACTTGCACTACAAGCTGCTGACAGATGCTGGAGAATCTGAGTTCTATGATGAAGCTTGTCAGGGAAAATATACGAGCAAGTGGGAGCTTACAATGAAGGATGAGATTTAGTCGTTGGCATCTAACCAAACTTGGGAGTTAGCCAAGTTGCCTGAAAGAAAGAAAGCCCTACCGAATAAGTGGGTGTATCGGATCAAGGAGGAACATGACGGTTCCAAGAGATACAAGGCACGACTAGTAGTCAAAGGTTTCCAACAAATTGAAGGTATTGACTACTCTGAAATTTTTTCTCCTACTGTTAAACTAACTACAATCCGGTTAGTGTTGCGTATTGTCGCAGCAAAAAGGTTATCTCTGGAGCAGTTAGATGTGAAGACTGCCTTTCTTCATAGAGATTTGGAGGAAGAGATATACATGAAGTAACCAGAGGGGTTTGTGGAAGACGGCAAGGAAGAGTTGGTATGCAAGTTGACAAAGAGCTTGTATGGTTTAAAACAAGCTCCCCGACAGTGGTACAAGAAGTTTGATGGGTTCATGCAAAGGAATGGCTACTTGAGATGCAATGTTGACCACTGCTGCTACTTCAAAAAGGTTAATTCCAGCTTTATAATATTGCTACTTTATGTTGATGACATGTTAGTAGCTGGTGCAGATTTAGAAGAGATAGAAAATTTGAAGAAGCAACTTTCGAGTGAATTCGAGATGAAGGATTTGGGTCCAGCAAAGCAAATTCTTGGAATAAGGATTAGCAGAAACAAACAAGAAGGTACATTGAAGCTTTCACAAGCAGAGTACGTTTGGAAGTGCTAAACTAGTAAGAACACCTCTAGCTAGTCACTTCAAGTTGTCTAAGGATCAGAGTCTGAAGACGGAAGAAGAGAAAGACTTCATGGCTAGAGTTCCTTACGCTTCATCCATTGGAAGTCTAATGTATGCCATGACTTGCACAAGACCTGATATTTCCCAAGCAATGGGAGTTGTGAGCCGCTACATGTCCAATCTGGGCAAGCCTCACTGGGAGGCCGTGAAATGGATCCTAAGGTACCTGCAGGGTATGACAGAGAAGTGTCTAACCTTCAAGAGAGATAAACTCAAGCTGAAAGGTTATGTGGATTCAGATTTTATCGGAGAAGTGGATCATAGAAGAAGTACCACCGGATATGTGTTTACAATGGCGAGTACTGCGTTAGTTGTGTGTCCCAGTTGTAGAAGATAGTGACAATCTCTACAACAGAAGCTGAGTATGTGGCAGTGACAGAAGCAAGCAAAGAACTGATATGGTTACAAGGGTTGTTAGCTGAGTTGGGATTCGATCAAGTGATGAATGTGTTGCATAGTGACAGTCAAAGTGCAATACACTTTGCTAAGAATTCAGCGTTCCATTCTAGGACCAAGCATATAGACCTGCGCTACCACTTCATTCGATCATTAATTGAAGAAGGAGTGTTGAAGCTAGTGAAGATTGTAGGAACTAAGAATCTGGCTGACATGTTAACCAAGCCAGTCACTACTGAAAAACTGGAGTTGTGCGCAACTTCAATGGGTCTTCAAGAGTAAAGACATGAGGAATGAACGCGTCGTTATTTATCCACTAAGTCATCAAGGAAGGATGAAGAACGCCTATTGAGTTTCAGTCTTCAAGTGGGAGATTGTTGGGTTATGTGAAGCCAGAAACAAGTGAAGAAAACAATTCTAACACGTGGTGCGGCGGCAACCGCGGCGGAGGCAGTGACCCAGATCGTGGCACACATAGCGAAGAATCACAGAGGAGACATGATGTGTGTACCGCGTCGCAGACAAGGTGCACGCACCGCGGTCTGTAGAGCGAAGTTTCACAGACAAGTTACGCGTTGTGGACCGCGGCCAGGCATGTGCCCACACAACGGTCCAGACTGCTGGAGAGACGGGTTTCATGAGAAATAGGAAATCCTGCGTGCACAAGTAATTGGAATAGGAAATAGATTCTAATTGGAATTTTGACTAACCCTAGTACTCTAATATAAATATCACCATTATTTGTACTTAAAAGAGGGAGAAGAATAGAGCAGAAAAATAGTGCGTGTGTGTGAGAAAATTGCTAAAGAGAGAGAGCAATTGTAGAGAAACTGAAAGAGAGACAGAGAGATTGTAATCAGCTCTGAGATATAGTGGATTGAGTGCGGTGCGCTTCGTGGACGTAGGCAAATTGCTGAACCACGTGAAATCTTTTGTGTCTTCTTTTATTATTGCTTTCTATTTTGTGTTTTAGATTTATGTGATTGTAATTTCTTCTCGACAACAAGTGGTATCAGAGTCGTGCCCCAGACTTGGTCGAGACGTAGCCGAACCAAGCCAGAGATGGTGGGCCCCAAGTAGCTCGCGATGGGTCAGTGATGTTAGCTCTCGAGACAGGAGATGCTCCAGATCTTCACATAAGACGTGTGCTCCGACGCGGTGGAGAGGAGTAACCTCGATGGAGTGATTCCCCTAACATTGACGGATGGATGATCGCTTGAGGGGAGGTCTGGACCGTGAAGATAATGATGGTCCTTTGTTCGAGGGGAGGATTGTTGGGTGTGCAACCAAAGTCCCACATTGGCTAGACATGAGGATGATCTTGGGTATATAAGTATGGAAATAATCTCCATTGGTATGAGACCTTTTGGGTAAAGACCCAAGAGTAAATCCGTACGGGCTTGGCCCGAAGCGGACAATATCATACCAATGTGGAGAATGTAGGTTCCGTACTTCTAACAACAAGTACATACATTTTGAGTCAAAGTATGTAAATCTAATAGTATCAGTGCGTACTAATTTAAAATTATATATATATATATATATATATATATATATATATATATATATATATAATATCAGTGCATTTCATGTAGACCATTAATTATGGAGAAGTTTTGACAAGTACATACATTTTGAGTCAAAGTATGTAAATTTCATAGTATCAGTGCGTACTAATTTAAAATTATATATATATATATATATATATATATATATATATAATTATGGAGAAGTTTTGACAAGTACGTACATTTTGAGTCAAAATATGTAAATCTAATAGTATTAGTACGTACTAATTTAAAATTATATATATATATATATATATATGTGGAGAGAGAGAGAACAATATTGGTTGCCAGTGGCAAGTTGATATGGTCACATGCAAATCTTATATATAAAACCAAGTACTTACTTGAAAGATGCTTTAATGCCAGGCACTTTCTTGTGAAGGAAGGCGGCAAAAATGATAATTAAATAACAATTAAAACATATCCATCACTAATCATGATTAGTGCCTGGAAACAACTGCATTAAATAAATCAAAAAACAACATAAATTCCACTACTTTGATAGTGATGGGAAGTTGCCAAGGAAGAAACCTACCCAATGAGAAGCTAAGCTAAACTAGGGCTCTACATAGAATTGGAGAGATAGAGAGAGAGATATGGAGATAATAAGGACACATGCCCTACATGTGGGTATGGTTTGGGGACAAAGCAAAGCAAAGAAAGGTTAGAGCATGCAAACAATTCACATGGCACTACATGATCCTTACAATCCCTTTAATTTCCTTTTCACAGCTCATCATCATCCAAATCCCACATCTCCCCCACCAATTCCCATTATATACTAGCTTCTTTTTTTTCTTTTTCTTTTTTCTAGTATATAATTTAATGGGACAATCTGTATATAGGTTCTGTATGCACTACCATTGCACTTGGGGTATGGCCATTAAATAACATTCATCATACTCATCACTCATCACACAAACAAATCCACTGTTGATATATGTATATATATCATTTCACTGTCATTCAATCAAGATCTCTTTAATCAATATTTATTTGATTATGCTGAAAAGGGTTCTGTTTCTCTAGGAAATTATTGGAGATGGTTACATGATGAATTCTCTTTGCATTTTAATTGTACAAAAATTTAGGGGTTGTTAAATATTTAATATCTTCAACAACAAAAAAAAGATATTTATTATCTTCATATAATTGTTTTTTGTTTTTTTTTTTTAAATTCAAAAATGGACAAAGACACTTTGACACATTAGCACTACATTTGAAAAATCTACAGCGAGAACTAATGCTAATTTTATTTTATTTTATTTTAAAGGGTTAAAGATGTTTTATATAACTATAAAATAGTCTTCGAAAAAAAAAACTACAAAATATAGAATATACTTTGTTTTATTGTTTTAGAATAAGAAAATCAGCCTTATATTCATTGTGTTTTTTTTTAATATATCACTTACCTCATTACCACTACTGTATTGGACCATGATGATCGTATTCATTGTTTTTGTTTTCACAAAACGTTTTTCGAAAATATGTTCTGAAATGTAAATTCATTTTCCTTTTTGTTATCACAATTGAGTAACTGAAAAACTTAATTTTACCAAATACCGGTATAAATATATATAGTAGAGCAGGCAAGTATAGTGAGAGAAGGGTATAGTAGTAAGAAGATAAAGATTAAAAAAAAATCTGTTTGAAACTAAATTGTGTCCGAATCCTAAAACAAGCAAACACTGATTAGACACTGATTAGCATCGTAAATCGTTGACGAAATTTTGACCTAGCAATCGGACGGCCAGAAATGGAGAAATGTAAGGAACAGGAGAAAGAAGAGGGGGTGAGATTGGAGGCACGTGGTTGCAGAATCATGACATCTGATTAGTTATTAAACTACTGGGAGCGACTTTCCAGTAATACCGTTGAGCCCCAACCTCCTACCAGCTGTACATAGCTGTCCATTCCCATGTGACCCCACCCACTGCTCCCACATTCATACATATTTGATAAGGAACACCAATACCCCTCTTCCTCCAACAATTAATCATTATCTTCTGCTCCATCTTCTCCTTTCCTTCTTATTTATCTTTGCTTATAACATTTTAAGTAAGGTTGAGTTTCAGTTCAGTTCGGTTCGGTTTTGATTGTTTGAATGGCACAGTTGCCCCCCAAGATCCCGAACATGGCGGTAGCAGCGAATTGGCCTGACTTTCACCAGCAGAGAATGCTGACGGCCGCCACGCAAAACCCTTCTTGGGTGGATGAGTTCTTGGATTTTTCGTCGATGAGGAGGGGGACCCACCGGCGGTCGGCTAGCGACTCGGTTACATTCGTCGAGACGCCGATAATGCTGGATGAATGTCGTGGCGGGACTTCAGGGGCGGCGCCGGGGAACAACATTAATCATCATCATAATCACCATGAGTTTGATAAATTTGATGACGAACAGTTCATGTCCATGTTCAATGATGACATGCCAAATGCTGTGGCCCCCACCGTCTCTTCCTCTAACCCTTCCACACCCTCCGATCATAACAGCATCAATGACGACGATAAAGATACGCCGTCTGATCAAAAGCAGCAGCAGATAAGGAACGAATCCGACGAGGTTCAAAGCCAATGCGAAACGGAAGACGGTCAAGCTCAACAAAACACCTCAGCAAACACTCCTAGTTCTGATCGCATTGTCGATCCTAAAAGAGTCAAGAGGTAAAATAATAAAGCCGTTAATTTTTTATTTATTTTTTCGTTGACGGAAACTGAGGTAATGGTGACCTTTTAAACTCGCATCTATCATGAAATTATGGTCTCGTGTTAATTACATTGTCTCATGTTTCGACAACAGAATTTTGGCGAATAGACAGTCTGCGCAAAGATCACGAGTGAGGAAGCTGCAATACATATCTGAGCTTGAACGCAGTGTTACTTCGTTACAAGTATGTGATTATTTATTAATCCTCTTTAATTAAATTCGATATTAATGTAGCTTATAATAATTTACTACCGTGTAATTGCATGTTTTATCTTATTTGTTGGTTGTCTTGTCGTGGCTATATATTGAAGGCTGAAGTCTCGGTGTTGTCGCCACGTGTTGCGTTTCTGGACCACCAACGATTGCTTCTTAATGTCGACAACAGTACTCTCAAGCAAAGAATCGCTGCTCTTGCCCAAGACAAGATATTCAAAGATGGTGAGTTTAATTTCTTTTAATTTGCATTAAAATTCTATTCATGTACATAGTTGTAGGTGGCCCAACCGTAACTTTCTTATTAAATGAGATCACTGGAAAAAAAGAAAATTAGGTTTTTTAATTATACAATTATTTTCGAGGATTTTAAAGTTGGCTGACAGGAATTTAAGAAAAGAAAATTATGTGCACATGCATGATGAATATATATATATATATATATATATATATATGATATGATAGCTTTGTACAGCTTGTCAAATAATTATTGATTAGCTATTTAATTAGCTATATCTAGGCTTTAATAATGTAAATATGTGTGTTAAATGTTAATGCAGCTCATCAAGAAGCACTGAAGAGAGAAATAGAGAGACTGAGGCAAGTGTATCATCAACAGAATATGAAAAAGATTGAAAATAATAATAATAATAATAGTGGACCATCTCCACCACCACAACAATCATCAGCTGAAGCCAAAGGAATTTCAATGGAAAAAGATCATCGGCTTCTTCATGCTACTTGAGTCCAATCAAGACTACTCCATTTAAATTCCCCATTTCTGTTCCTTCAAAGTATGACAAAATTCCCAAAAACACAGAATGTCAATTGTCAAGCTACTTGCTTGCAGGGCTTTTGATGAGCGAGTGTTAATGGAGGAAAATGAATGAATATTGGGGAAGGAGGAGTCACATTCAAGGACTTTGTGGCACCATCTGATGACACCTGTACATGAACGTGATGGTGTTTACTTCAAGTAATGATGGGGACCGCCAAGATTGTATGATTGGATTCCAGAAAAAAGAAAGAGATCTCAGCACATGCACCTGTGAAGAAAAAAAAAATGAAAAAAGAAATTGAATTATTTGTTTGTCTTGCTTTTAACTGATTAGGAGAGGATGATGGATCGTATGCATGTGGTGACTTTTATTATTATGATTGATCATCTTTGATTATTAATATTTTTAATTAGTCTTTTTATAAGTTATGTTATTGGAAGACAAACAAAGGACACTGGTTTTGTGTTGGGAAGTACGAAAGGAAGCGAGGGTTGTCAGGCAAGTCACAAGTGTTTTGATGTCAGCTTGTTGTTGTTCTTTTTCAGTGGCTTTTTTTTTTTTTTTTTTTCCTTTTTTCTCTCAGTTTGTAATAATGTTTTATTTGTCAAATTATTCCAAACAAGGGAAGAAAAACAATGTGAATATCCATTTTTAATTGTAATGTAAATATTGATTTTTGTAATATTTTATTTGAAATTTTAATTTCAATCTCATATCAAAAGGTCGAAAAAAAGGAGGATTTGGAATCTCTCTAGATATGATTTTATAGTTAGCTAGCTTTAAAGAATCTTTGTAATATACTTTAATTATTGAGAGTGGGTAAATCGTATTTTAGTCTCTGTAGATTGTCTTAATATGTGTTCTGACAATCTGGATTATAATTTCTACTGTCCAATTCCGTTAGGGTTTCATTGAATTTTGTTAAGTCAACGAGGGTAGATAGGTAAATTTATCAATCAATTTCTAGAAGCTTTTCGTAAATAAGGGTTAAACTGGTAATAATGTAAAAAAATCATTAATATTACAAATAATTAAAAAAACAAAAAAAAAATTAAACTTTTAAAAACAAAATTTAAAAAATTAAAAAGAAATTAAAACAAAAAATTAAAAACAAAATTTGTATTCAATCATCACACATCAGTTCCATCTCCTCTCTTTTTTTTCTCTTCATCTTCCTTACAAAATCCATATGTTTCTTCATCTTCATCCAACCAAAACCCAACCATCCCTCCAAAACGAATCGCCACCATTTCTAATCTCTTGCCACTGATTTTCAAGTAACCAAATTGTCACCATCACCCTTACCATCCACGATCACCACCATAATCAACCCACACCATCATCCTATCATCAACCTATCACCACCACAATCAACCCAAACAAGATCTGATTTTTTTTTTTAACCAAATCGTCACCATCACTAACACAGACACCCTTACAATCCCCCATCACCACCACAATCAACCCACACCATCACCAACACGCTTACCATATCCAACTCCAACTTCAAATAAGAAATCCCAAGCACACAACTAATCCATGAATTCTTTATTATTTCAATCAAACAAATCCAATTTTCAGTGTAAGGAGAGAGAGAGAGAGAGAGAGAGATCGACGACAACAACAACAGTCGTTGCAGCAAGGTGAGAGAGATCGACAGAGCATGACGCTGAGGAGAGAGAGCTCGACAGAGTGCGACGACGGTAGAGAGAGATCCACGGAGCACGATAGCGAGGGAGATATTGAAGGAGCAATGGAGAGAGAGAGAGAGAGAGATTGGCGGCCGAACAAAGCCCGATATAGTATTGGGTTTTATAGATGAGGAGAGAGAGAGAGAGAGAGAAAGTGGTGGTCGTTGATGTTGTCTGGGTTTAGAGAGAGAATCATCGATGGTTAGGGTTAGAGTTTGTGTTTAAGTTGGATATGTGGTGGTGATTGAAATTGATGTGGGTTTTAATTTTTGGATTTGTGGTGGAGATTGGAATCAACGGTAGTTTTTTTAATTTTTGAAATTGATATGGCTTTGGTTGAAGTATTACACATATCCAGTGTAATAGATTTTTTTTTTTTGAAATTGTTTGTTAATTGTGATTTGATGAACATGGATGAACAAGTTCTATGAGATTAGTATTATGCTTAACTGATTTTTCTATTTTTTATTATTTAATTTAATTTAGTTTAATTTATTAATTTTTTTTTATTATGAACAAGTTCGAATTAAAAAAAATTCACATGCTTGATCAATTTTTTGTTATTTTTAATTTTAGATTTAAAATTTAAATAAAAAATAAGGGTAAATTTGTAATTTCATATAAAATTATAAGGGTAAAATGGTCTTCTCAATGTGGTCAGAATCCATCAGGGACATTAAGGTCATTTCACGCGCCTGACATGTCAGAAAGTGTATTTTTGATGAATTCTGTTACAGATGACTAAAAGTTACAATTAAAAAAAATTATGGACTAAACGCAGATTAAGACAAAATAGACTAAAATACGATTTACCCTATTGGTAGTATATGCTTGGCATGATCTTTAATACTCTTTCATTATTCATATTAATTAGTTAAATAATTTGTTGACAAATCTCAAACAAACGAATAATTTGAAAGCAATAAGAAAAAAGAACGACGCCAAAGATGTTACATGGTTAAGTAATTTACACACGTTCACGGAGTGCACCGCACTCCAATCAATACTTTCAGAGTTGATTACAACCTTTTTGTCTCCCTCTCAATCTCTGTAGCAATTTTTTCTCACACTTTTCTGCACTTCTTACACTATTAAATACAATAGTAAATAGTATTATTTATATGGGAACACTAGAGTAAGCCAAAACCTTGTAGGAGTACTTTTCTTTTCATACAAGTATTACTACTTCACATAGATTTCGTAATTACCGCTGTCTGGATTATGGTCTGCAGCCCGCGTCCTGCACCGTTGTTCTTCTTCTATCTTCCACTGCTTAGAACACCGCAGTGTAGGCACATATCTGTGCCGCAGTCTACGCCGCACATCACCTTTTGGAAAACACCGCTCCTTAAGCCGTGGTATGTGTGCTATGTCCGCACAACGGTCTACACAACAACAACCTTCTGGAATCCACCGCTGTGTGTGCTCCTTGCCTCAGCCACGGTCCGCACTGCACTCCTATCTGAATTCGTTCCTCAGGCAGGTTACTGGCTCCTCAAAACCTAACATGATTAACAATAAATATATTATAAATTATTAGATCTGATCATAGGATTCACATATTCCTGAAAACGATCCAATTTGACCAACTGAAAATTCCAATAAAAATACAAAAACCCTAGAATTGCACTACTATGAGAATCGATGAAGCTACAATCTTTGAACTTCCTTCGCAGATTTTTTTTTTTTAAGGTTTAAATTAATTTGGAGTTTTTTGGAGATGAGGATGACTCGAATCCACAACCTCATAATACAGGTGTAAATGGTTTACCACTGAACTAACCAGGATTCTGCTACTAATAATTAATTGGCGTTTTATTAACAAAACTGTAAAGGAGAAAAATAATTACATAACATTGATGGAGCCACCGGCTTTGATTTTCTTCTCTTTCCCAAGCAGAGAGCCAGTAGTCATGTTGATCATGTGCATGGTGGTGGTAGGACACTGGCAGCAATGGTTCTTCTCCAATATTGGGTAAGTGACAATCCCACCGGTTTTCATGATCACCACTAGTAGTGCTACTAGTACTGTTGGGTGGCTCTGGTTGAACTCTAGAGTTGCAACACCAATGTTTTCGGCCACGGCGGACGCCAAAGAGGAGTAGAGCAGTTACTGATGTGCCTACTGTGATTAAAAAGAGACCCTGGAAGCTGGTTAATTCAAGACTATCATGATCTTCTTCAGGATTTCCTGGATGATCAGATGGGCACTTGTTGGATGATGAGATCATGGATTTCTCCAATTTTTGCAATTTTCCATTCTCGGATACTTGGAGAATTGCCCGAGAGATGTCTGGAAGATAGGGAGAATTCTTAGGAAAAACCTGCAACATAAAATTAACTTACAAATATTAGAACAATTTGAACAATCAGATTTTTCAGGCAATTATTAACAATCAATAATAATCACTTTTAATTGATTTTTTGTATTGCCGGTATCTTGGCTTTTTCCATGGAGTATTAAGTCAGAAAAATCAACAATCACTTTTTATGCACATGATACCAAATTGGGTATGCTCTACTATGTTCTCAAAAAAGAAGAAAAAAGAAAATGCTCTCAGCTTTAATTTTGTGGTTAGTTTATTTTCATTCAATCATTCCCTAGTAAAGTTGACAAAATTTGGTACCTCTTTGACTTTCCGATAAATAGTAATGTTAGATACCCAACCTTTTGTGTCCTACTTAATTGCGTCTTAACAAAACCGGTAAATTGATGCACAATTTAACAATTCTCTTGGGATATAACACAAGTTCGAATTTAGGTGGTTTTCTAAAATTGGTAAAAAAAAAATTGATATTTAGAAATTTTTAATTGAAAACCCATCCCAAATTCATCATTAAAAAAAAACCTTTAAAAAAAATCTTGGGAAATTATAATTAGAAACATCATAAGAAAAATTAACTAGTTAAACCTTATAAATGATCAATACACCCCGTATTTATTAAACAACTATTTATTATAATAAAAACAGGAAAGCAAGATGTTAGCTAGAGAGGCAAATAATGCATACTTACAAATCCAAAACCTCCAACTTTAATCATCTCTCCTGTGGTGAAATTATGATGGCATTGTTTGGCTAGGAATACTTTCACATAAGGAACTTCAAGAAATGCTGCAGCTATACTTCCACTTATAAGAGCTTCAGGATAATCATCTTCTGAATATTTTTTTATGATGTTGTGAGGGTTGAAACCTATGGTCTCCAAATACTTCACAACAAAGGAGTCTCCATCACACCCAACTTTTGCTCCACTCCTCTTCAGTGTCTCTACATCAACTATTGATGGATCAAGTCGTTGAATTGTAAGTAAGGATGTTAGACTAGCAGTGTAGCTTTGTGTGATCACCAATGCCACAAATAACCATACCACCATTGTCATCCGAGACAAATTGCTATGCAATTTCTCCGCTAGGGGCGTGAAAACAGATTAATCTTCAGTAACCAAATAGACAATATGCTATATTTTGATGAAAATGTAAAATTGAGAGAAGTGATCATCACCTTGTAGACTGAATAGTGTGGTAAAGGATAATGAAACCATGGTTCCAAGTTGGTCCAATTTAGTGCCTCTAGTGAACTCTGGATTGTGCTTTCGTTCAATCAGCCACACAACGAATCCATTAAACAAGACCATGGCCCCTGTTGCAGCCCACATGCCACTAGTGAACGGCTGCTTGAACAACCAAGCTCTATTTGGTCTTCTGGGTTTGTTGTATACTACCAATTGCAAACCAGGTTCGGTGTATGGTTGTGAGAATTCGGCATATTGGCTACGATTGGAGATGATAGCCATATCTGCAACCACTGCATCTATTTTCTTCTCGAAGACACATAACAAGTGATGATCAGTACTTGCCATACATAGAACATTTTTTTTTTTAATATACCACATGTCAGTGGCTGATTCGAAATTGAGACATTATTAGATTGAATGTCCTCTATTCACCGGAATCACCTTTACGCCACATTGGTTGGACGGAAGTGGTTCCATAGAAAAAAAAAAAATATTGGAAAAGGGTGCATGACTCAAACAAAAAAAAAAACTCAATTTGAATAAAGTAAATTGTATTATTCACAAAGCGAAACTAAATAGTAATATTCTACCTGAATACGAAGTTTGTCCACCAAAGAATCATAGGTGCCTGAAACTGCAACAAATTCATACGGTGGAAAGTGACGTAAATGCTTGACTGTGGCTTTGAAAACTTCAATGGCAAACCCCGTAACGTTCAGCGAATCATCAGAATTATTTCTCACATTCACAAATTCTACATGAGTATTCCCGGTTGGTATTCCTATTTTTAGACTTGCTTGTGATTGTGAACTAGTACTACTCTTGGCTTCTTCCCAGCCTCCAGGAACGGACCAGAGCCGTCCTGGCCAAAGTACTTGTCCCAGAAATTCCATTGACTTCTTGTAGACACTGTCCCTACTTATGCTCACTGAAAACCCTAGTCCCTCTGTCCAGTACCCAAGATCTATATAGGTCTCAACCCCAATTACATTAACTATCCGATAAACGTGTGCTGGAGCCAACATCAAGCCTTGTTTGAAATTGAACGGACCCGTTAAGCCTTCAAAGTTACTCTTCAATATCCCTTTTAACAAATTTTGCCTGTCAGAATTATTTCCTGCGACTGCTAGAGCTACAGCGCGTACTGCATCGTAGGCTTGCAAGGCATGAATCCCAGGTTTCGGATTTGTTTCTTTAGGAAATTGTTTGCGAAACTCCTTCCTAAATCTAAAGCGAAAATGTTTAAACTGTTTGTTGGAATCGGAAAAGTAGCTCTTGACTCCCAAGACACCTTGCATGGAGGAAAATGTGGTTGCATTGAGAGTGTGTAAAACATCTGTAATTGAATTGGTGGTGATCCATACAAAGTCCTTTTCCATCATATCCAACTTCTTCGCTTCCTTGAAAATTTTGGCGGCCAATGTTGTAGAAGTATGGACAATGAAAACCCTACACTGTCCGTCTTTAAGCTTCATCAAATTTTCAGATATAGACCGATCAAAGAGAGAGAAAGGTGCAAGATCATTAATAACGGACCCCACTTCTTGAAGAGCTTTGATGAGATATGGAGTGATACCAGCTGTGAGAGATGGGTTCGTGATCGGGTCTTCATAGATTACATTCACTTTTCTCCATCCCCAGCTCTGAATTATAGCTGCTATTGCTTTCATTTGAGCAAATTGGCTGCGAGCTGCATTAACCAGAAAAGGCCAATGAGAACAGGCCCCAGTTGGGACTTCATTTGCCAAAGATAGAAGAGGGACTTTGGATTTGTTTGCAAGCTCAGCTACAATGGCAGTCTCTTGCCATGTTCCCATCCCCAATATAACTCTTGCATGATGCTTCTTGATGAGAGTCTTGGCTGTATTTAATCATGTCAATCTTTGGGACTTTATATATACAATTATACATGCATACAACAAAATTAGCAGTAAAATTCAATACAAGAAAATATGCATATACTCTTCTAATGATATCATGTAACGTGATTTGGTAAATCAATCAGATCTGTTTTTCATGCCGTAATATGTAACGACTGAATTCGAGCACCTAATGTACGAATTGGAAATTTTCTCTTAAATTGGATACTAGATTCAGTAAATTATGTTATGATTTATGAGAATTAACAAACTTACATATTAAACATCAGCAACATTGTTGTAGCTAGTTGATCAATAGTACATCTTAACATTACAATACATTAATTCAGTGTTTTTTTTTTTTGTATGCATTCATTCCCGTTGGTTGATCATATATATAGTAGTGCCCGAAATTCTTTCATAAATATTATAGAATATACGAAACGTCTATATCAAATTAACTAGATGCATAAGAGATTAGATTTAAAGGAATATAAGAGATATCCGTTAAATTATATTTGCCTATGTTTGATGTGTGCAGCGGTATCGATTCACATTTAATATTTTTTTTTAATCATAAAAAATGAATATTGTAAAACTTGATGTTGAAACTAGTTTCTCGTTCAAAATGAGTACTGTCAATGGTTGACTTCTAGACATACATGCATGATGCATCTATCATGTGTACGCGAATATGAGTAAAATTTCAACATGTAACCATTAATTATATTCCTTCCTAATTCAATGGTCCGAAATAAAAATTAAATGAGTAATTAAGTGCTGAAGTCTTAAATTTAAATAAAACATGTAAAGTGATGACTGATAATATGATTATACCCTAGAAAAATATATAATATGAATTTAGCTACTAAATATACTACTGTTTAGTTGTTGGGTAGTTATCCCCCGTATATAGATGTATATTTAAAAAAAAAATGATTTTTGGAGACCTTTGGATTGAAATTTAATTACTAAAAACTAATTATATATATATATATATAGTTCATTTGTTTGTAACCGATATAAAATATAATATATCAGTTTCTTATACGTAGGTAATTGGATTTAAAAGATGTTTTGATAAGTGTATACATCCAAATCAAATCATTTAAATACAATGGCACACATGCAATATACTAATATTATATATATATATATTATATCAGTTCGAACTGACTATAGAAAAATTATATATATAGTGGTTTTTCTATCCGTGCGTACTGATCTAACTTATATTAGTGTGTTGCATGTGGACCATTGATTATGAAGAATTTTTGACAAGTTTTTACAGTTTGAGTCAAAGTATGTAAATCTAATGGTCCACATCCAACGTACTGACGAATTTATTGTGCACTGACTTGAAATTATATATAGGCCGGTCCAGAGATTTCGGGGGCCCAAGGTGAACTATAAAAACGAGGCTCTCGAATCCCGACTTTTCATATATGTTTGATTTTTTTTCTCTAGTAAATACTTATAGAAAAGATATGTTAAATTACCTTCTAAAACAATAACGATTTCAAGAAGAGAGCTTCCAAATTTCAATCCAAGAACAATTACTTTTCTAGTTTCGCAAAAACATAGCTGTCAAGGGTCAAAGAACCCTAAAAAGATTTCAAACGTATGTCATAGTGAAATGCAATTTGCAATTTGATATGTTGTGGTGGGGTAAGTATAATAATTTTATTTTTTTTAATGGGTCTTTTTAAATATTTTAAGTGATAATTGACATATAGATTGTTTTTTTTTTTTAAGAAAAACTTTACTCGGACCTCTAGATAGAAATACATGGTAAACTAAATTTGACACCCTTGAAAATCGAAAGTCTTAGACGGTCACCTCATGGGCCTATGTACAAGACCGGCTATATATATATATATATATATATATATATATGCATGTATATTATTATATCGGTTATTATTTTTATTTTTGTCCGAAAGGCTCAGAGATGGAAAAAAAAACTAGCTTGGCAAAACATCAATAAAAGAGATGGAAGTGAGATGATATTTGTAAGCTCTTCATACCTATGTAAATGACTAAATGAGGATTTTGTAAGTTCAAGTTAAATTTGTAACAGTGATTTTGGAGACTAAATCACATCAAAAATCAAAATACAACTTTATATATCAAGTAGTTCAAGGTACAGGATAAGAGAGACTCACCAGAAGAAGCTGTTTGGAGAGGATCTCCATGAGAGTTTTTGACATGTAGTAGTACTGTTGGTCGGTGACGGCCATGGCCAAAAAAATCAACTACGGCCATTTTCATAGCCACTTCTTCTTCTTTGCCAGCTCTAGAGTTATCATCTACAATGGCACCTAAACTAATAAACCGGTCATGATGTTGGTTTCTCTGCGAACCATCGTCTTCTTCTGCGTTAGACGTTGCACGATTCGATGAGATCAACAAAAAGAGCCAGAGAAAATGTGAAATGTGAAGCATCTTTAGAATCCAACCCAGCTCTCTGCTTGAAATTTAAAATTATGTGGTTTTTGAAGGCATTCTCACGTACCAATATATTTGATTCAGAATCTCAGATATGTCGTTTTCTTGTACCACTCTACCTTGACAATATTAATCAAATACTGACCTCCAAAATATGGGGCAAGACTCAGTATCGGTCATAACTATTACGAGATCATTAGACGAAATCTAAAAAGAGGCCTCATACCAATAAAATATTCTCCACTTCATCTCAAAATAAAAATCGAAATAACAAAATCCATGATTTTATGTCTTCGGTTATCTTTTTTTTTTTTGTCTTTAGTTGGTGAAAAAGAAATGAAGAATATATATAGGTAATAGTTAATAAGAAAATAAAAAGAAATAAAAAAATGGGTTTTGTATTAGAATAAAACGAATTGGATCGGGTTCTAATCTTTTTTTTTTTTTTTATATTGTTCAACTTTTTATTTTTTTAAACTTTTTTTTATAACTTAACGCGTAACAACAACTCATGTTTGAAACCTCTAGACATGATGGGCCTTGACCCAACCCAGGGCCGCCCTGACTCAAGAGAAGGACTTGACTATGATATAAACCACCGAGTCTGCAAATTCATGCGATTTTCAACTAATAAAGATAGAGACAGTACCAGTACTTCTTCAATAGTCAACCAAATTATTTCTTTTAATTAAGTTAGATATAAAGTTCTACAATATTTGCACTGTTCCAATCAAAACCTTGTGAGTATAAAGACAATATCAATATGGCAATATCTTAATCAAAACAAAAGATAATGCTTAGTTTAATCATAATAATTATGTCTTATGAGCACCAAATGGTAAAAAAAAATCACCACACTAGTTAAAATTTTCTTTTCATTGCTTGTTAGACGTGTTTGATAATTAACCAGCAGAGGGTGCTTCCTCTGATAGTCTACGAGTATTTTAAGTTTCTACCCAGGACTGGTTCAAAGTCAAGTTTTATTAATTACTTCGATCTCTCTCGCTCTTGTTTAACAAGAAAGACAATAAATTTGTAGTTCAATCTTTGAAGATCAGGTGCTTCCTCTGATAATCTACGAGTTTTTTAAGTTTCTACTCAGGACTTGTTCAAAGTCAAGTGTTATTAAATATTAATTAGTTCGATCTGTCTCGACAAAAACAATAAATTTGTAGTTCAATCTTTGAAGATCAAAGGAGACTCAATTCTTAGTAAAAGTCTTTAAAATCTATCGGGTCGCACTTGATTTTTCTAAACATGGGTTCTTACGAATTCTGATTTTAGACCATAGTTCCATAGATTATTCCAAGTCACACATGAAATATTTGCTTGTTTCCTAGTAATTCTCCAGTAATATAAATATGTAATGTAATGATGCATATTTGGGCCTAATTAGTTGTTGTGCCTCATCACTCTTCATTGTGAAATATAGTTCCAATTGCTCATCACCCTTTAGTTTTTATGTCATGTTTAAACCATCTCCGATGTCCCAATATCAAATTGGTAAAAAAAACATAATAGTAAAATATTGTATTTAATACACTATTGTACTCTAAGGTTAAATTCTATATTTTTTATTATTATTCAAAATTATAAAAAACATTGAATACTTTTTTTAACATTGAAGGACAATGTAAAATTCTATTTGTTAAATTTTTATTAGTTAAAATTTAAAAAGTCAACAAATATGGTTACATTTATTGATGTATTAAATTTAATATATACTTTACGCTATGTTAAGTTTTTACACTGCATTGGAGTATATATATTTTTTTAAAATAATAGCATTGATAAATGATTTAACATTACATTACATTGTAGATTTAAACCGACAAGACAAGGTGACCCTCAAAAGAGGTTGTTTGATTCTAGTCGCGTTAAGCCTTCAAATCTATATAGTTTAAATAAGAAAATGTTTCCCCAAAGCTTTGTTTTATTGGATTTCCGAAAACGCTTAGGTAGAAATTCTTTGAATAGGAACTTTATTAAATTGAAGAAATCATTAAAACTAGAGCTATTAATAAAAAAAATTTGTTGATTTTCAATCATATAATTCAAACTCTCATTATAAGTTGACAAGAAGGTTTTTAAAACATAATTCAAACTTTCATTGGATTTAGTAGGCCCAAGTGCCCAACCCAACCCAACCAACTAATCTCAATATAACAAGACATTCTCGATAACATGTAATCTATACTTCATACGTAAAATCAGTAATCAGTACTCAACCAATGAACCAAACCTCTTAACTAATGGTGCAGAGGATAACAATGCCAACACAAAGAAATGAAAAAGCCAGACCAGTAATCAGAGTTCATCAAGCAAAATATTGAATGTTACAAATTAATAATCTTTCATTCTCTCATGTTTTTTTTTTTAAAAAAAATAATCTGCGAGTATTTTGTAATCTGACATGTTGATGAGCAAAATAGAGTGCATTCAGGAATAAGCAGGGTTGATGGCTCATATATGAATTGCAAATGGTGAGAATAAAGACTTGAATTGATGTACAAGAGTATGTACAACTACAAGCCAAAAACAAAAGGAATAAGAACCTGATTATATATATATATTTATACTGCATGCAAACAATCTATTGGCACGTTGTCACTTCTCAATCACCAACAAGTTTCACTTACTATTCAGCATAGGAGAAAACAAGTAGCAAACCGCATTAATCAAGCTAATTATAGTAGTAATGTTATAGCATTACTGCTAAGAACTACTTTCCCTTCAACTCTACTCTATATGGTTCGATTGGTAAACTTCACACTACCATACTGGTTCCTTCACAATGTTGTATTCTACTTCATAAGGGATTGGCAAACACGGTTCACACAACGGGTAAGAAAATCTCCAAGGAAAAGCATACAACATATGTTATCACAAGTCACAACATGGCTTAGAATTACTCAAAACTAATTGCTCCTGTAATTTATTGAACCCGAAATAGTAAAGCTTAGGAGTCCACACTATTTTCATCAAGCAAAGTTGCTATAAACTAGCAAAACTGATCAGTCAGTTAAGAATTTAGTTGTCTATTCCACATGTGAAAACATGCAAAGGAGCTGCACGAAAGGCATATGCGGGTAGCATTGCTCTCATATAATAAGAAATTAAACTAGCAACATCTACCACTACATAAAATACTATTCTCATCCACTAACAAGGTCTCTGTACCATCTTTACAAATCACCTACAGATTAAGTACATAAATCCATATCAAATGACAAGTACAAAGCTGCAGTGACTAGAATTGAAATGAGTTTTCTCTTCATTAGATACTAATAACACAGAAACATGGACTTACCAACCATATAATCATTCACTTGGAGCAGCACATTCTGAAGATTCAGAAACCTTCCGTTTTGCAAGCAATTCTTTAAGCGGTTCTATTTGATTCTCAATATCTAGCAACTTGTCATTCAGTGATTCAACCACATATTTATGTGCTTCAAATTTTGCCATACACTCAGCTTCAAAGTCCTTAATTTTGTTCTCCAACAACAACCTGTTCATTCTATCTTCTTCTTCTTGTTTCAGGCGTTGCTTTTCCAGTTCCACAGTGCTCAGCATTAACCCTCCACCACCAGGAACATCCTTGTAAAGAGGTAAATCAAGTTGTGGACTGCGTGCCCTATATTCAGCAAATGCATTTCGGGTATCATTCAAAGCCTTTCTGTATCCATCAAGGAGATCTGTCATGAGAAAAAGCTCACGTTCGAGCCTATAAACCTCCCTTTGTCTTCTTTGTTGCTCCTCAAACTTGGACTTCTGCAAGTGTTGAATTGTGGCCTCCTGCTTATGCAACTCATTAATTAACAATTGTTGATTCATGCTCAAGTCTGTACAAGCCTGCTCTTTCTCCATATACATCATCCTAGCTTTTCCTATCCAATCCTGGCATTGGTCCAAACACATATCAAACTCCGGCGATGATTTATTTTCCCATGTTCCTCCAGTCCTCAGACGCTTATTACTAACATTATGAGAACAATGTGGAACCTCATTCTCGTGATCAATCTCTCTCTTGTTACTATGACCAAAGTGTGACGAACTACCTGGAATTGCATTAGTATCAACCCTAGACCCAAGAAAATCCGCTGTAATATCATCATCACAAATTTGCAACCCACCAGTAAAAGGAACTTGCACTGCTTCCATTCCATGAATAAGACTACCCGAGGATATCCCCTCTAAAGTCTCACCTCCAATAGAAAGAACAAATTCTCTTCCCTGCTCCTGCTCCTCCTCTGGCTCCTCTTCCTCCTCCTCCTCCTCCTCCTCCTCCTCCTCTTCTTCCTCTCCTTCTTCCACTTCTAGAGTTTGTTTCTCGTCAAAGTCCATACTCTGAACATCACCAAGAGTACACTTTTTCACAAACGGCTCTTTCTCACCCACATTTCTCCTATCCAAGAACAACTGCCCATTATCTTCTTCATACTCATTTTCCTCAAATTTGATCACATCTTCAGCTACAGCAACCTCTTTCTCAACATCTTCTTTTTCCATTTCCCCAACCATTCCATATTCCTCTTCCACCACATTTTCGTTCCCCTCTTTCTCCACATTTCCGTTTCCCTCTTTCGCCTCATTTTCGTTCCCCTCTTTCGCCTCATTTCCGTTTACCTCTTTCGCCTCAGTTTTGTTCACCTCATTTCCGTTTCCTTCTTTCGCCTCAATTTCATTCACCTCTTTCGCCTCATTTCCGTCTTTCGCCTCATCTACGTTCACCTCTTTCGCCTCATTTTCATTCCCCTCCTCCGCCTCATCTACGTTCCTCTCTTTTGCATTCTCATTTTCCTCATTAACAACAATTTCTTTCATATCAACAGTATTTTTTTGCCCAAGGCTCAACTCAACGTTGTGCTCCTCCGACTCAGCTGTTTTAACACCATCAACTCTGTCACTCATATTCACATCCCCATCACAGTCCTCTACCAAGTCCACTTTAACCTCCTCTCTAAACAACTCCCCTTTCTGGAATTTTATCAAACACTGCATATACGAAGCGTAGTAACAATTCTCCAACTTTTCCGCCGACAACTCTTTCTCCATCATGTACCAAATCAAACCAGCCCAATCCATCTTCTCCAAGTTCCCTTCTTTGATCGGCTTCATCATCTTCACAACATCCTCAGGCATACACCACGTGTCGCCGTGTAAGAACATCCAATTCGACACTATCTCCTCCACTATCTTAATCGACTCCTCCGATTCCTTCTCATCGCGAAATTCCACGGAACTATCCAAAACACTGCTACTTTTGTCTCTCTTGCCCGGAAGCCCCAGTGCGCGAGCCAGGTCAGCACGGTTCACTCCGATCTTGAAGCCGTTCACGTTGCTGCCACGCGCGCTGGGGTTGTAATTCGCGATCAGTTGAGCGACGAGACCCGTACGGACGCTCGGGTTGAACTCCATATGGACAAAATTCCACAACCCTACTCGCTTCAAGAGTGACTCGTGACGGAGAAAATCTAGGGTTTTGTTGATGGGCTTGAAAGGAATCGGCTTTAGGGTTTCGTTGAGGGCCTCCAGCTTCCTGAGACACTTCTTCTCGAGCGCAGCGCGTTTTTTAACCTGGGCTGGTTTGCGTTTGGGGCCACGGCGTGTATAGACGGCAGGTGTGACAGCGGCAGCGGTGGCGACGACCTTTCCCGGAACCGGGCTTATCATCTCGACGTCGTCTTGGTTGGGATCCACTTCCATTTGGTGGGGTGGATCTGAATTTTGGGGTTGCTCAGTTTCTAGGGTTAGGGTTGTAGGTGGGTGTGGTTGTTCAGGGTTTTCAATTTGGGGCATGATGGGGTTTTGTGTGGTGGAGATTTCTAGTTGATTCTCAGAAAAAGCTAAAGCGAGAGAGGGAGTGGTGGGAGTGGTGATGTCAGAGTCAGACATGGAGAAAATAATGTGATACTGCAGCAAAGGTTTCTCGCATAGGCTTGAATAAGGTCAAAACTTTTGGATTCTCTTCTCCGACCAATAGGAAAAGCTTTGATTATCACTCGACCGGTTCGACTACTGATCCCGGTTCGAATTGAGAAATGCAGGAGGAGAAAATTACACAAAACTTACTTTAAATATGTGTATTCACATTCGGAAACAACTTTTCAAAAACATCTGTGAATAGTCCTACCTCATGTAGGTTATGTGTAACTTGACAAACAGAAAACATCATCAAAAGCGTTGATTGATGGATGGCGATTAAACTTCGACGATCAAGTCCGTAACAATCTAAATAGATAAAGTCTTGAGAGAATAGATTATTGGGATTCGACGGGTCACCATGGAAATGGCTCTTCTATTTGTAGGGGAGAAAACGTGTCTGAGTAACCAACACTTGAGTGCTGGTTTGAATGGTTCTCGCTTTTATTGCTTATTTGAGTGGCACGTGCTATATCGACCACATGATACGTTTAATCCTTGCTACGTAATCTTTTAATCATGTCTTGACAAGTTAGACTAGATGTTAATAATGGTGACTGTCATTGTAGATGAGTTTTATCCACTCGATATGCAAGCATAAAATGATCGCATCAAATAGAGATACTCAACAAGTCATGTTTGTGATTGCCCGATAATTCGAATCGGCTATGGTCATCCTTGGGTCGGTTGTGGTCGTCCTTGTGTCGACTATGGTCATCCCTAGGTCGTCTGTCGTCATTCTTTTGTACATACCTTGGTTTCGATTTTTAAAAAAACCTAGGTTAGGGCTGTTTGTCAAGTTATATTTAAGGAATCCAAACATTTAAGGGAGTCTACATTTTCCTTTTAAGATGACATGACATCATTTGAGAATTATGTATAGCAAAATTAGAAACGTTTTATTACTCCTACTATTATACAATGTACGCCACACGAAACAAAAATTATTAAAAAATAGAAAAATAATGTATACAAATTTATGGGCATGATTATTTAGGTCCCTATGTTTTTTTTTTGAATTATCTGTTTTTTTTTTTACCCATTGTCCATTTTTCAATGGCTATGTCCTATGTTCTTAAAAGCCTATCAATTTGGCCCCTTTGTGAATCAGGTGTTAGTCAACTTTAACGATTTTGTTGTGTTTGAAATTTGCCCAAGTGACATGTCACCCAAGAAGAACGAGAATAATGGAAGACCAACTGTGCCACGCCAATAAAAGACAATCGATCAATGGAATGAACGTTGACCAGAGACACGTCATCAGGTTTTAATACTTTAACAAGAGAATCCATATGGAAATCGAATAAGGAAACCTGAATAAAGAGTCTTAATGAATAAGGATTCTGTTCGCCGAAGATTTCTACTCAATGAGGCCTGCTCAACCAAGACATAAATATATCTCCCACAACGAGATTTACTCGACCAAATCAGACAATTACAAACAAACTTAAACATTGTAGCCAAAAAGGAAGTTTCACTTTTAAAAAAAAGAGTGATATGAGATATTTCTTTGATTATATATATATATATATATATATATATATAAACAACACTGATACACTATTCTTTTGTTTTTAGAAAAAGTGTGTTGACATAAAGAAAAAAAAAGGGTGATTGCAGTGTAGGCATGGGATGCAACTGTGCGTAAAAAAAAATCAACACATTTTGGTTTTAACACACAAAAGACAAAAGCATTTTAATGTGTGCTTATAACACATATCAACACATACATGTGGGTTTGCATGATATGTAAACAATGCAAGTGTTACATAGTGAAAATAAAGAAAGAGTTTCTTAATTTTCCTTCATCCTTCATCCTCCATTGTAAGATCCCGAGCCCTTGACGTGCCCACACACAATTACCAGTCATGGGAGATAGCGAGAAAGATCAGTGGTATAAACTTTGAGTATATAGAAAAGTGAAGGAGCTTCCAAACATTTGTATGGTTCTATTTGAATCTTTTTTTTTATTATTGATTACAATTTCTTGTATTTACACATATATATTTATTAGTGTAATAATTTTTATATGTATTTGTTCAGAAAATAATTACGATCCTAAGTTCACTAGTCCCAGATACAGATTACGATATGTATAAAAATTTTAAAACTCATTTCCGATGCGTTACTGGTGAACGAGGTTCCCAAAAATTGGTATCGGAGGCAATTTTATTTTCGGAACAGAAAAATCTTTTCGATGCTCCTGTATGTATGATTGTGTAGACACGATTTAAATTGACTGTATGATATTTTTGTATGTATATTATTATTTTTTAATTTACAAAACATGATTGATCGTTAATTATATGGTACTGTGGATTTAGGGTTTATGGGTTTTATTATTTTTTTTATTTTTGTTTAATTTTTTTTTACTGTTATTGTATTGTAAAAAAAATGTAACCTATTTTGAAGACCTGGAAAAATCGCGAAGAAGGATTCATGAGATGAATCGAAGTGACCTGAAGAGACTGGAAGACTCGAAAATTACAAGAAGACTCGAAAATTACAAGAAGACCAAGGAATGTCTTGGGGGTACTTTTGTAATTTTAGATTCTAATTTTTTTTAGGTTAAATAATTCACAGTACTCGGTCAATTCATGTATGCTTTATATTATGTGATGATAAAAGCATTGTCATGCATACATATGTCATTTAGATTAGAAGTGCTTACACAAATATATTTGATATGTCATACATGCATCATAGCCTGATATTTTATGTTTTTTTTAATGTGATTAAAATGGGTAAATATATAATTGGCTATGAAAATAAGATTAGTTTTTAAATGGATAAAAAACTTGGTAATTCTCATTAATATTAATCTAGTTGTTAAAGAGTTTAATAAGTTAGATTAATAGTGTCATTTATAATAATTATGATTAATTTGATTAATTGCCTAATTATAAATGACCGAATATTGTATTAGAGTTTTAATAGTTAAAGCTTGGTAAACACTATCATAATAATCTGACCTTAGTAAAAAGTTTACAAAGGCTTAGATTATTCACTAATAGATTATATTTTTAATTGTTAAAAATCATTAATAATTTATTAGTTAATTAAAATTTGTTCTAATTAGTTAATGCGCTAGATAACTTGATTAAGGTTAGCCGTTTGATCCTGTAAAGTCTTGGTACATTAACGAATAATATAAAACCCTAGTTTTAAAATAGTGACTGGGAGAGGGATATATGACATATATATCCCGCGGTCTCCATCATTAGTTCAACACCGTGAGATCCGAGTGGGGCCTCGTGACGGCTTTGCTTTCATCCTCCCTAAAGAGGGTTTCCACAAAGGTCAATATCAAGGTTGACTTCCTAACGGATAGGATTTCTGATGGTATTTCGGGTTTGACCGACCCTAAGATGACAATTCTCAAGTTAAGCTCGTGAGATCTGAAATGGTAGGTTACACTCACGAAGGTTTTAATTAAGTTTGTTAATTAAAAACCTGACTGAATAAACGATGGTTGAATGATATGGAATAAGAGTTATTCTAGAATATCATTTGATTGAGAATGTCTCGGTCCAACATATAAAGATTTGACCGACCCTAAGGCGGCACTTCTTTGTGGTATGTTGGATTGTCGTGGTATAGTAACTATTTTTAGGGTCGTTCTAGTTCGTTAAACATGTTCATGCATCATGTTTAGCAATGTTTTCTGCATTACTTCAAATTCTCGCAAACGACAAATTAATTGGTGATAACTACACTAAGTGAAAACTTAATATTAATGCAATTTTGGTCACCAAAGACCTCAATTTGTGCTTACGAAGGAATATCCTCCAGCGCCTACTGTCAATGCCACACGAACTGTTAGTGAGGCATACTAGCGATGGGTCTCATCTGATGAGAATGCCCGAACATATCTGTTGGCTTCAATGACAGACATGCTTGTCACAAAGCACGAAGCAATGACTTCAGCATTCGAAATCATGGAGTCATTGCAAGCTATGTTCGGGCAGCCCTTCGAGCAAAAGCAACACGAAGTTGTTCGTTCTGCTATGCTCGCTCGTATGACGGAAGGTACATCAGTTTGGGAACATGTCCTGAGCATGATGTCATACTTCAACACGGCAGAAGTCAATGGCGTGTTCCGAAGAGTTTTGATCAGTTTAAAAGAAAATACGGGATGAACAAGTTAAAGTTCAGTCTTACACAGTTGCTCAATGAGCTCGTTACCTTTGAGTTCTTGACTAAGGACTGCAAGGGCAAAACCGATGAGACAAATGTTGTCGAACCATTTTCCTCCAGTAATAAGAAGAGGAAGAGGTCTACTGGGAAAATGAAGGGTAATCCTAAACCCAAGAAAGCCCAAAACAAGAGGAAGTCTAAGAAAAGTAAATATGATTTACTTGTTCTTGAGTCGTGTTTAGTGGAAAATGATTCTTCAGTCTGGATAGTTGATTCGGGGGCTACTAACCATGTTTGTTCTTCTTTGTAATGGACTGATTCTTGGACACAGCTAGAGGAGGAAGCCTTCTCAATGCGTATGGGGTCAAGGGATGTCATGTCGACACGAGCAGTGAGCGTAATTAGATTACATTTTTGTAATAATTATATATTGTTGGACAATGTATTTTATATTCCTGGATTTACACGGAATTTGATTTCCGTTTCTAAGTTGTTAGAACAAAAATATTATGTTTCTTTTAATTATTAGAAAGAATGGTCTGAATATTTATTCAGGAATTAATGAAAACAATTTGTATGTGTTAAGACCTTTAATACATACTACACTACTCAACACCGAAATGTTTAAGGTTTAAAAATAAAAAACTAAACGACATAAAATTTCTCCAGATAATGACACGTATCTCTGGCATCTAAGGTTTGGTCATATCAACATTGACCGGATAGACATGTTAGTAAAAAGTGGACCTTTAAGTGAGTTAAAGGTTGGCACCTTACATGTCTGAGAATCTTGTATGGAATGTAAGATGACTAAGGGACCTTTCACTAGAAAAAATGGTTTAGAGCTAAAGAACTGATAAAGCTTATACATACAGACATCTACGGACCGATGAATGTTAAAGCTAGGGGTGGTTATGAGTATTATGCCACCTTTATAGATGACTACTCAAGATACAGATACGTCTACCTGATGCAACGAAAGCCGAAAACATTTGAAAAGTTTAAAGAATTCCGAGCTAAAGTTGAGAATCAATTATGTAGGACTATCAAGTCACTACGATCGGATCGTGGAGGTGAGTACGTTGACTAAGAGTTTGAAGACTTCATGGGTGAGCATGAGATAGTTTTCCAACTCACAGCTCCCGGTACACCTCAGCAAAATGGTATAGCGAAGATGAGAAATATAACCCTAATGAAAATGGTGAGATCTATGATTAGTTTCTCATCATTACCAAATTCCTTCTGGGGATATGCGTTACAAACAGCTACATACATTTTGAATGTGGTGTCATCCAAATCTGTTTCTAAGACTTCCGTACAATTGTGTAATGGTTGTAAAGCTAGTTTACGACATTTTCGCATATGGGGGTGTCCAACACACGTACTGAAGAACAGAAATGGAAAGCTAGACTCCAAGTCTGTGGTCTGCCTGTTTGTAGGATACTCTAAGGAGACCAGATGTGGACACTTCTATAGTCCCGAAGATAACAAAGTATTTGTATCGACAAATGCAACATTTCTTGAGGACAATTATATTAGTGACCATAAACCTCGTTCTAAGATTGTATTGAATGAGTTGGAGCCTGGTGAGACCAGTGCTTCATCAACAAGAGTTTTGATCCACAAACATCTGAGAGTCAGATAGTTCATAGTCAGGATACACTACCACCTAGACGTAGTGAGAGGGCTGTAAGACAACCTGAAAGTTATTTAGGTATAGGTGAGGGATAAGGTGTTGTCTTTACTGATAGTGTGGATGATCCATTGACATTTAAGAATGCAATGGAAGATCCTGATAAAAAGGAATGACTTAAAGTCATGAATCTCGAGATGGATTCCATGTACTCTAACTTAGTCTGGGATCTTGTAGACTTATCGTATGGGGTAAAACCCAATGGGTGTAAGTGGATCTACAAGAGAAAGAGAGGAGTAGACGGGAAGGTAGAGACCTTCAAGGCAATGCTAGTGGCCAAGGGTTATACCTAGAAAGAGGGGGTTGATTATGAAGAGACATTCTCGCCAGTAGCCATGTTTAAGTCTATTTGGATTCTCTTATCCATTGCTGCCTATTTCGATTATGAAATTTGGCAAATTGATGTCAAGACTGCATTTTTGAATGATAATCTTGATGAGAGCATCTATATGATGAAACCAGAGGGATTCGTGTCTCAATATCAAGCTGCAAAGGTTTGCAAGCTGCAAAGGTCTATCTATGTACTTAAGCAAGCATCTAGAACTTGGAACATCAGGTTTGATGATGTGATCAAAACCTATGGCTTTGAGCAGAACGTTGATGAGCCTTGTGTCTACAAGTTGATCATTGATAAGAAATTAGTTTTCTTGATCCTATACGTAGATTATATTCTACTCAGTGGGAATGTTTTCTGATGTAAAGGGTTGGCTGGCTAGCCAATTTCGATTTGGAAGAGACAAGTTATGTTCCAGGGATCCAACTTATAAGGGATCGTAAGAACAAACTCGTAGCACTGACTCAGACATCATATATCGATAAGATTCTTGTGTGATTTTTGATGCATAACTCCAAGAAAGGTAATTTACCTTCCAGACATGAAGTTCATTTGTCTAAGGAAAAGTGTCCTAAGACACATCAAGAAGTTAGGGATATGAGACGTGTACCCTATGCATCGGCAGTAGGTACACGAGACCGAATATCTGCTATGCAGTGGGAGTAGTTAGCATATACCAGTCTAACCCAGGATTGGATCATTGGGTTGCTGTCAAGACTATACTCAAGTATCTTCGGAGAACGAGAAATTATATGCTAGTGTATTCCGGATAGGATTTGATCCCGTTAGGATACACGGAATTTGATTTTTAGTCAGATAGGGATTCTAGAAAATCCACGTCTGGATCAGTATCCACCCTATGTGGTGGAGCCATTGTGTGGAAAAGTATCAAACAATCTTGCATTGCTGACTCCACCATGGAAGCCGAATATGTAGCTGCTAAAGAGGCTGTTTAGCTCTGTAAGTTCTTGAGTAATTTAGAAGTTGTTCCAGACCTGGATGAGCCCATCACACTTTATTATGATTACAGTGGTGTTGTGGCTAATTTCAAAGAACCAAGAAGCCACAAGAGAGGGAAGCATATAGAGAGAAAGTATCATTTCATCAGAGAGATAATGCAGAGAGAAGATGTGATCATCACCAAGATAGTCTCACAAGACAATCATGTTGATCCATTTACGAAGACCTTACCGGCTAAAGTATTTTCGGGTCACCTAGATGGTCTAGGGTTACGAGGCATGCCTCACATGCTTTAGTGCAAGTGGGAGATTATTGAGGTTTATGCCTTAAACATGTAATTTGTAAATGGATTTATGAAGTAGATAAAATGAAAGGTTCAATTCATTCTTGTTATATTATATATTTTATAAACTTGTGCACATATTAACATCATGGATTGCCTGGTATAATCTCGAACTGTGTATATGAGTGTCATATACGGATGGATACAGTAAGAGACGTGCAATCTAAAGAGTCTATATATAGTAAATAAAGCTGGGTACTTTATTTGTGGTTAATCTATAGTTGCAGTCCATTCCGTAATGTACAGTGATTCTATCCTGATTCATTCATATGAGATATGGGAATTGAGGCACCTTGTATGATGTTATCATATAGGACTGTGGCATGATTTATATGAATCTTACACCAATATCCGTTTACCGATGAGATTCATAAATATCAACTAATGATGGCTATATGTAGGCGATCTTAATCTTGAGTGTCTTATCGACTCTTTCAGGTTAGATCGTGGTCTTTGATATGCCATGGGTGAGGTTAGAGACATTTCCTGATCAATATGCTCCGTATGTTAGGATTGCGGTTTGGCTTGTGGCTTGGAAGGTTTGTACATAATAGTAAAATCCACTCCTTCTTGTGAGAAGTAGATGGTAGTTCCCTTAAGGGTTTATTCGGGCCATGGACAATATGAACGCTTTCCTATTTCCGTGAGAAAATAGGATTTATTGTCCATTAGAGAATCAACGGTACTTAAAGGATATATGTAATTAGAGGGGTATAACGGACATTATGACCCATATCTAATTATGAACTACTGTGGAGGATCACACCAAGTGTAATAGTTATATCGATGGACACCGAGTTGTATCGGTCAGTGTAAAAGCGTCTACAGTTGAGAGATTGCAGTTTCGGGTTTTTAATGGAATAACACAAGAGTTAATAATCAAGAAATATTAATTAAAGAGTTTAATTAATGATTCCGATGATTATTGGAGTTCAAAATACTGTGGGTCCATTAGGTTCCCTTGCTAGTTCGATCGATTTAGGTAACAAGGGTTACGGTTAATTAATTGAACAAATAAATTGGATTGTTCAATTAATTGTGTTACGAAAGTGACACGTATTTATTCAGGAATTAATTAAATAATGATATTATTAAATTAATGAATAATGATGATTAAATAAAATAAATAATAAGATTATTTAATTATGTTATTAATCACTAAATTGAGGGTGTATGTTGATATTTATTTTTGAATAAAAAAAGATAATATGATTATTTTATTTTATTAAATTAAATATTCGATTTTTGAATTCAAATAAAATCATATATATATTATTTGAAAAAAATAACTGATATCATCGGTTTTTTGAATTTCAAATGATAAAAAAAGGAATAAAAGATATATATATATATATATGAATATCATCAGTTTTTTGAATTTCAAATGATAAAAAAAAGTTGATATCGGTTTTTCTCAAGAAAATGTGATATGAGATATTTCTTCGATTATATATATAAATGAACAACACTGATACACTATTCTCTCGCTTTTAGAAAAGAAAAAAAAGTGTGAGTACAGGCATGGGATGCAACTCTGCCTAAAAAAAAATCAACCCATTTTGGTTTTAACACACAAAAGACAAAAGTATTTTAATGTGTGCTTATAACACATATCAACACATACATGTGAGTTTGCATGAGATGTAAACAATGCAAGTGTTGCATAGTAAAAACAAAGAAAGAGTTTCTTAATTTTCCTTCATCCTCCGTTATAAGATTCCGAACCCGTGACTCGTCCATACGCAGTTACCAGTCCCGAAAGATAGCAAAGAAGATCAATGGTATAGACTTAGAGTATATAGAAAAGTGAATAAGCCTTCAAACGTTGGTATGGTTTTTTTTTTTGCTTTTTTTTGTTATTGATTACAATTTCCTGTATTTACATATATATTTTATTAGTGTAATAATTTTTATATGTATTTGTTCCGAAAATAATTACGATCTCAAGTTCACTGGTCCCAGATACAGATTATGATATGTATAAAAAATTTAAAACTCATTTCCGCTACGTTATCGGTGAACGGGGTTCTAACAACTCGGAGTCACACCTTAACAAGGAAAGAAAGGAATCCTCTCCAAGATATTAAGAGTCATAATTAAACTCTGAATCAACTGTATTATTTATGCAGAGGCTCCAAACAGGAAAGGAACAATCCAAGTAAAAGGACTCCGAACCAAACTCTTAAATCCTCCACATACACACCAGTATTTGGAGACCCTAGACAACACCATATAAATACTACTGTAAGATCATTGTAAATGGGAGAGAAAATAGTGATATTGAGATAGAGATCAGAGCATGTAATCAATTACTCATATAGTGGATTTGCTTCTTTGTTCCCAAGCGACAACCTGTGAATGATTCTCCGTCATCAGAAATCATTTCCTTTATTATTTGACTTGCTTTTATTATTCTTGACTGCAGATTGAACGAATTAAATCATTGGGAACCCAAACCCAAATAAAATTTAATCATTTTCTTCTACAATGTGGGAACCTAAACCCAGATCTTCCACACTGGTAAGCCCGAACCCAACCACTAAAATCCGAAGCTTTTGCCACCCCGTTCATGCAATCTCACAGACCCTCAACGTTTCAAGCCGTGTCACCGCCACCGCTGTGTTCTCCATCACTTCATCTACCTCATCGGTTTGTCTTTGCCGTTGATATGCCTAATTTGTTCGGTTTGGTTTGGAAGCTTCGATTCAGTTTATGGTTGGTGGTAGTTGAAGCTTATGCTTGATTTGGGTGATTGTGGGTTTTGTTATGAAGTTTGAAGTGACTAGAATTTTACAAAGTTTGTGGTAGATAAAGAAGAGAATTCTCCATCTTCGATTTACTCTTTCATAGGTTTCTAGGATTTTTCGAAATCAGGTGGATGAGGACATTAGTTTTTATTTTATTTTTTGCCTTGGAGTTTGTTCGAAATTTGGATTTTTTTAGATAATTGGTTCTTGGTTTTGAAGTTAGAGATCTTGGTATTTAGGTCCTACGTTACCATTTACTGACAAATTTGAAGATTTAGATTGAAGAAATTGATTTGGATGAGGACCCTAGAGTTTTGATGAAGTTGATTTGTAATTCATAAATAAATTTTTTAGTTCACTTGTTCAAGAACTCGAACAGATTTGGAGGATGATGATACAATGGATGGCGATGGCGGTGGTGGTGGAGGAAAGAGATGAGGTTTTTTTTCCATCATTTAATTAAAATATTAAAATAGTAATTTTAAGGAATAAAAAAGAATATAAAAGAAATAGTAAAAAAAGAAATTTAAACTAGGGATGAGTTTTTTTTTTCATTTTCTTTCAAGAAAAAATCAGATATTTTATAATTTTTCAATAATTTTTTATGATGTATTTTAATTTTAACTAAATTTTCTTTTTGTTTTCTTAAGAGATTTTTTTTTTTTTATTCCATTTTTTTTAAAGGAAATAAATGTTCAGGGGTAAATAAGTCATTTTATTATTTCTGTGACCATTGACCGTTAAAAATACGGTCAAATAGATCAAATTGATAGGTTATTGAAAACATATGGACCAAACCATTAAAAAAATAAACAACAGATAAAAAACATATTATTTTTTATTTAAAAAAAAACATAAAAACTCAAATGATAATACTCGTAATTAATAATGTTATCTCACACTAACAGAAGAATTAAAAATCAGCTGGAATGATATGATAATTGATTTGTTGTTATCATGTCATCACTTATCACAACACTTCATAAATTATATAATAGAAACAAATCACTTTATAATATCATTTAAATTTAGTTTTTAAATCATTTTTTGACTTCTAATATAAATTTACTTTAAAGTAGTGAAATTACTTATCAAAATATCAGTATCACCGTTTATAAAAGGGCAAATCATATTTTAGTCCATATAATTTATTTTAATCTGTGTTTAGTTTACGATTTTTTAAAATTATAATTTTTAGTATTCTATAACAGAATCTGTCAAAAGTACAAATTCTATCATGTCAAGGGTGTTAATTAACCTTTATACCCCTGAACGGTACTGATGCCATTGAAAATACCATTTTACCCTTAATTTTGTCTTATGTGTGATCAATTTAAATTTTAACTAGAATACAATTTAATATATATATATATATATATATATATATATATATATATATATATATTAAATGAAAAATATATTAGAAAAAGAAAATAAAATTAAAATTAAAAACTGAAAAAAAAAATAGATCTCCACCGTCCATCTCAAAGATGATCGGTGGAGATATTTTTTTATTTAAATTTTAAAACAGTAATTAAAAATAAAAAGAAATTTAAAAACAAAATAAATTACAAAAATTACAAAATTAAGAACCAGTGGAGAAAATAAAAAAAAAAATGAAAGAGGAGATGATTTTGAAACATATGTCATAAGAAAAAATCTAGATCTCTCTCGTAAGAAAAAAATAACATTGGATCATGATTATCCTGCAGAATCTTCAAACAAGTTTTTTTTTTTCCTTCTCAACCATCATCATCGTTATCATTTACATTTCTTATTCATTTTGAAACAAAAACACAAAAAAAGAAAGAAAAAAAAGATGGATTATTGGAGATCTCCACGAACCAAACATACTTAGAAAATCAAAACCAGACAAACTCATAAAACCAAATTCATTCAATAACAAAATCGAACCCATTCAACAATATAATCAAACCTAAAAAATCAACACAATCAAACCCATAAAATTAACACAATCTAAGCCACAAAATCAAACCAAACAACAACAAAATACTCGCTTTTTACCAACAGATTAAATGTCCTCACAATAATTTCATCAAACATTATAACATCCATAAAAACTTCATCAAACATCAAAAGAAAACAATTGTTTACAGATAAAAAAAAAACTCAACAGTAAGATCGGCGTGATGGAGGAGCCGATCGATCTTCGGTCGAATAGATCTCTTCAATATTCCTTCGATCTTTGTTTTGCACGATGAAGTAGTTGATCGATCTTCAATCGAACAGATCGATCTTCGATCTACGATGAAGAACTTCAATCATATAAATGTATCCATCTACGATAGTGTTCTTCACTGATGTTGAAGATAAAGAGATGAGGAGTGAGGACAATAAGGAGATGAGAGACATAGATAGATAGATAGAGAGAGAGAGATGAGAGAAGTAGATTGAGATCGTGAGAGAGAGGAAATGAAAGGGAAATGGCTAGGGATTTTGTTTTTTAGTTTTTTAATTTTTAATTTTTAATTTTTAATTATTATTTAATTCATTAAAGATATTTACTAATTAATTTAATAATATTTATTATTTAATTTTTTAATTTTTACTTTTGTCAAATGACAATTATACCCTTTAGAAACTAAACCTTCTAGAAATTGGTTTGTGAATTTACCTATTTGCCCTTATTGACTTAACAGAATTCAATGAAACCCTAACGGAATTGGACGGTAGGGACTACAATCCATATTGTCAGAATAACGATAGACTAAAAATTACAATTCTAAAAAATCGTGGACTAAACGCAGATTAAGACAAACTATAGGGATTAAAATACGATTTACCATTTACAAAATGTTGTAAATGTTGTGGTCTTGTGGGCATATGTAGGACCGGAAACATAAAATTTTGTTTTATGGGTCAATATAGTAAATTATAATATTTGAAGGGAAAAATTGAAAAATTTTAAATTTTAATATTACATATATATAATTTTTTAAAAGAAAGATTTTAGAAAAATAAATAAATTATTTATTCATATTGTATTTGCAATTGAAAAAGAAAGAGCAGTTTGAAATAAATTATCATATCAAACACAACTAGTGAGTAGTGACCATCATATCAAAATCTTTCCAACGAATTTGAGATTAATCAATTCCCACATGATTGTTATGTTGGATTAGGTTTTGTCAATTGTGTCTCAGGTCAGCTTTCTTGGACATGTCATTTTGTCTCTCTCTCAATTCCAATATATTCAATACAAACTTTTACCAATATTACACATATAGTGATGATACACAAATGCAGAAATGCACATAAAAATCATTGTAATGAAATTTGGTTTAACCTGACCTCATTTTCTGCTATTTTATTCACATTTTGATTCTTTCTAGGTTGAACAGAATTTTTCCTAAGTCTCATTATTATTATATTGAATCTAATGATCCTGTCTTCTCTCCTCTCTTCAGCTACAAATAATCCTCAGGTTTCAGCTTACAAAATATGAACCAACCAACAAGCCATGGCAAATAAGCTTCCAATATTGATTCTAATCCTACCCATCTTCGTTCTTGCAGTGACCAGCCCCGCACAGTGTCGACATGTTTCGGTCTCCGATGGAATCCAGCAACAACATGATGCATTTATTCAGCTTGACAGCTTGACATCATCAGATAGTTGTGAGCAGACTTATGGATTTTTGCCATGCACCACCAATGTTCTTGGCAATGTTTTCCTTATTGTTGTGTACGGTTATGTGATGTTCTTGTCTGCTAAGTTGTTGTCCGATGGAAGTGAGATTTTGCTGCAAATTATTGGTCCTGGCATTATTGGTGGCTTCTTGTTGCCTGTGTTGAGCTCTGTTCCTGATGCAACAATCATCCTAGGTCAGCTTGATAGCCTCTCTCTTTTACCCATTCAATATATTTTCATTTTTGAGTGATCGTTACATATAATATTATCAATCGATAACACCATTTTTTTACTTTTCAAACAAATTATGACTCAATATCTACAAAACTTAAGATTTTAATGATGAGCACTACTCTTATTACCCAAAAATTACTCCAAATTTATATTTGTCAATTCTGTTACAAGATTTAGAATAAGAAATTTACTGATATTTTAATAGGGTTACTCATACTATAGCAAAATTAATTGGCTATGTTTCTCTACACAAGACCAGATATGACTCTCTGAATGCCCTTTTTTGGTCCATTTTCTTGTTTTGGATAATTTAATTGATTTAGTATATTATAAGCAAGAATGTTATCTGTGCATGAATTGTTGAATAATAGTAGCATGAATTGCAATTCTTCTGATAATTCAACAATTATATATATATATATATATGTTATGTGATCTTAAAATTTATCTCTTTATTTTAATAAATTTATGCTGAGATACTGTGTGTGTGGTATAATAGCATCTGGACTATCTGGAAACAAAGAAACAGCTCAAAGTCAGGTATCTGTTGGGATGGGGTTGCTAGCTGGATCAACTGTTATGCTTCTCACCATATTGTGGGGCTCCTGTCTCATAGTGGGCAAGTGTGACATTCAGGGATCCACTGCCGTGGATTTGAAAGATACAAAAACATTTAGTCTGACCGGTATTTCACTTTACTGTAACATTCATGGTGTTGTTTTTCAAAGATGTAATTAATAACAATGTATGTTCCATTTGCAGGATCTGGGGTGAGCACTGATATCTGGACTAGCTATGCTGCAAGAATAATGCTCATATCTGTTATTCCATTCATAATAGTTCAGATACCAGAAGTTTTCCACATAAGTTCTGGTAGCCATTTAGCGGTCCTGATTTCGCTCGTTGTCTCTATTTCATTTGTGCTTTCTTACAGCTTTTATCAGGTATAAAAGAACTGGTGTTTTTCAAGAATGACTTCAATTATATTTGCTAACATTTTAGTTATCCAACTATTCTACGACCAAGGTTTGTTACAATGATGCAGACTATTTCCTCTTACTATTGATATAGGTATTCCAACCATGGATTCAAAAGAGAAGAATTGCACGTACAAGGCATAAGCATCTAATGTCAGAAATTTTACAACAATTGAAAATGCGGACACTGGGAAGACTCTTTACGGATAATGGTGAACCTAATACAGCCGTCATACAAAAGTTGGTCTCGTTTGCTCAACTGAATTACAACTATATATCTCTTTTGAACTTTAATCTATTTGAAGATTGATGTTGATTTCAAGTGCACTTAATTTCAAACAGGTTGTTTAAAACAATTGATGAAAATTCAGATGGGTATGTATCAGCAACGGAAATAAGAGCTCTGATAATAGGATTCCAATTGGAAGACATAGATACGAACATTGATGCTACAGTTGACAGAATTGTGAAAGACTTTGATACATCTCGGGATTCATGTATCGATATTCAAGAATTTGTCACAGGGATGTCAAGATGGCTAAACAAGGCTAAGCGCGCATCTGCGATGCACGGAAGAGAAACAAGAGATGGCAGTAGTAGTACTCCACGCACACCAAGACTATTGAGTGATTTTAATCAGGTACATGTCTATGACATTGTCAAATTTTCTACTGTCCTGGCTATTTGCCTGATCAAACAATATCTGTCGAGGCAACGCAGGAAGCAACGACAGAGCAGGATTTGCTGGGGGATCATAATGATGATGAGGCTACTTTGAGTGTCCAAAATCCCAAGTGGAAGATCTCCAAAGCAGGGTTGATGTTGCTAATTGGAACTGTAATTGCTGCTGTGTGTTCTGATCCTTTAGTGGATGCTGTGGCCAATTTTTCAACCGCTTCAAGCATTCCTTCTTTCTTCGTTTCCTTCATCATCCTGCCTTTTGTTACCTCTAGTGAAGTAGTATCAACTCTATCTTTCGCGAGCCACAAGAAGCTGAGAACTGCATCATTAACATATTCAGAGGTTTGTGTAATGTGTCCTTCCTTCTTGATCTTCACATGATTAGTGATATCAAACAGACAATTCAATGACCTTTTTTGAGTATGTTGTTACAGATATATGGGTCAGTGACCATGAGTAATATACTGTCCCTGGCAGTGTTCCTGGGTCTAGTTTACTTTCGCCAATTGACATGGAACTTTTCAGCTGAAGTGTTGGTGATTCTGGTTGTTTGCATTGTGACTGGTTTGATTGCCAGTTTTCGCACCACCTTCCCTCTTTGGCATTGCTTGGTGGCTTTTGCGCTTTATCCATTCTCTCTGCTGCTGGTCTACATTCTTGACTACGTTTTTGGCTGGTCATAGATACTAGACACATTGTATATAGAAAATAATAAGAAAATCAAACAGATCATCACAAAATCTTATCTAGCATCCTCGTTGTGTATAGTTACGAGAGGTTTACCGTTGGACCAATTTTAAGTGGATGTTTCATTTACTCTTGAAAAAAAACCAGACTGCATATATGGTATGTTAGTGGCAGAAGTTTGACTGTTTGAGTCCGGTGTTATTAGTAGTTTTTTTCAAAGTACATGGGCAGACTGTATATTTATGTGAAAAATACTTGTGTACGACACTGATCCATCTAATAGGGTGTTGACACGTGGTATTCTCACCGTATAGTATTCTTTCTTTAATTTTTTTACAATTATCTAATAAAATAGATCACGTGGTCATTAGTAGGATCAGTATCTTGGGTACTGACCGGTCAGTACCAATTATTATGCTACTTATTTTACCTCCTCATGGGTAAATTATAAATGTCTGTTCCTATCTACAGCAGAAACAAACGGACAGTCGGACACAGTAAATAATAAAAAGAAAATGGCGAGAGATAGGTTGTATTCAATTATTTTTCTGTCCCCCGAAATAGGGGTGTACAAAAAGCTGTCAAACCAAACCAAACCAACCAACCTAACCCATAACCCATAAAGATTGGGTTGGTTCGATTATAAATATAAAAAATGGATGGGTTGGTTTGTCCAAAGGACAAACCGATTAAAGGTGGTTTGGTTTGGGTTGAGTGAAATAATTCATCAACCCAAACAAAACCACATATTTAAAAGAAAAAGTAAAACTAAAATATAAAATTCACTTACGTTTTCTATTCGATCGATCAATGTTTTATAAGTTTTATTGATTATTTAAAGCTTTTATAGTTTATTTATTTATTTTGATACAATTTTTTTGATTGATAGATGTATTAGGGTTTTAAAAGCGTTGATACAATTAATCATTTGACTTTTTTGTACTTCTTTATATATAAAAAAAATTAATATTTCATTTTATGATTATTTTTATTTAAAATATAATACCAAAAAAATAAAAGATTGTTTAGTTCAAATCTAAACAGATAAACCAATCCAAACCAACCCGACCTTTTTTGAATCGGTTTGAAAAATCAAATTGGTTTGGGTTGGGTTGGGTTGGATTGAAATATAACCAAACCGATTCATATTGGTTTGGTTTAACATTGAGCTTCAACCCGAACCAAACCGAAAATATACGGTCTTACCTCGAAATAATAGAAAATACAAAAAACAGAGAAATAATAATAAGTTCGATTCCAGAGAGTTAACAGATAAAACGACAACACGTTGAGTGTGACCGTCCAGTAGTAGTCTTTACTCTTCTTCAGTGTTGAGTGTTGAGACTTGAGAATCAGATCTCTCTTCTCAAAACACCAACGGTCACTTTTTGCTTCGATCTCCGACTCTGTTGCTCATAAAATCCACCACTTGCCATTTTAAAACCAATTCGTGATCGTAAATAATAAAAGAAAACATGTCTTTGTCTGTGAAATTTGCTTTCTTCTGTTCGTTCTCGTCTCTCATTTTACAAGCTTCGTTTTTATTTGTCAAGGCCCAAAAAAACAACGGCGGCGTGGTTGTGTCGACGCAGCTGTGGTGCGTGGCGAAGAACAACGCGGAGGACGCGCCACTGCAGCAGGCGCTGGACTGGGCCTGCGGTCCAGGTGGGGCCGACTGCAAACCAATCCAGCAAGGTGGGCCGTGTTATGATCCGACCGATATCCAGAAAACGGCGTCGTATGCTTTCAATGACTATTTCTTGAAGAAGGGCATGACCGATGACAGCTGCTCCTTCGATAACACTGCTGCTGTCACTTCCTTGAACCCTAGTGAGTTATCATTTATCAAACACTTGGATTGGATTTCTAGTGAATGTGAAGTTGGATCTGGAAAAATCATCAAACCCTTTATTGATTTTGTTTTGTTTTTATCTCAGGTTATGGTAATTGCAAATTCCCAGCAAGGTAATAATAGCTTTGAAAGTACTTAAAAGATTGTATTTTTATTTCTTTATTTTGCTTAATTTGTAGCTACTGTTTGAGCTCTGTCTGCTTTTTGTGGGAAAACTAGATCCCAAAAGTGTTATTATTATTGACAACAAATCAAATGTATAGTTTGCTTGATAATTGATAAATGTGGATTGGTGGATGGTGTATGCAGCGCATCAGCGAGCAATGGTAGCTTTTCAGGGTCAACAGCGGCGGATATGGGGTCAAATAGTGCAGATTTCAGTGGCTGTGATAATATTCTTGGGACGATCTGGTTTTGGCTCTTGATTACCATTCATTTGTTCTTTGTAATTTTTCAAGTAAATTAAGAAATTGAATAATGTCTGAATCAATTTTTTGATGGAAACTTGGTGAAGAAAAGGCAAAAGCCTTTTTATTTTTGGTTTAGATAACACGTTTAGGCATTTAGAATCAGTCTTTTCTAGTGGATATCTTCTTAGTATTGTTGTATTGAACTAGTTATTATTATCGATTGTTAATCAAAGATTCAAAATAGATTAAAATTCTTGTGTTTTAAGTGCGTCACTATTTACCCGTTTTCTGGTATTTTAGCCAAATTGAATTTGTGTGAGGTCGTTGAAATGACGCTGCAAAGGCTTCGATGTGAATCGGGGGTTAAAAAGCAAATTGGGTCTTTCGATAAAGAGAATTTATAGCCCAAACCTTTTCTTTTTCTTTTTCTGAGCACAATACAGATGTGTTCTTTGTATCTAATGGCCTGTCCGGTACCCTTTTTCAAGGGTGTTTTTGTTTTTATTTTTCAAAAAGAATTTTGAATATACGTTCGCCGATGTGCTCATTCTTCTTCTTCGTCTTCATGACAGCAAATATGGAGGCCGGTCTGCTCCTCCGGCAATGGGACCACCGATCTGCTCCTCCTGGGAGTAGATCAACGACTCCTTCTATTTTTTAATAAAAAAAATTCTTTTTCTTTTTCTTTTTTCGAAGATTTAAATTATTTTTATTTAAATTATATTTACAAAAAGTCTTGAACAAAAGTTTATCATGTTGGTTTTCCTGAGATTTTGGTATTGTTGTTGAATGTTTAGATCCTGGTGAATTGAACGTGAGATCCTGACTTGGTGAATTGAATGTGAAAAAAAGGTTTAAAAAACTATATAAAAAAAGAGATTTTCTAGTTGAAATTTTTTATGTAATTTTTATTTGAGTTGATTTATTGTGAAATTTTGATATATTTTGGTTGACGTGTTTTTATTTTCTGAATACAACATTCAATATATACCACCGGCTGCGTTTTCGGATTTCGAAATTGAAATTGAAACCAAAACCAATGTTTTCATTTTCACTTTTCATTTAAAAAAACATCAAATGAAAAACGTTACAGACACACCCTAAACTTTTTTCCCTCTTGGTTCGGTTGCTTAAGTTGTATACTTGTGTTTTGTGTTGCATCAAATGTTCTCTTTTCTTGATGAGATCCATTTTCATCTGTACCATACTTGCTCTCTAACATTCTTATCAACACTCTCTCCTCTCTAAAATTATAATGTAAAGCATGACACCATAATTTGGAATCGTAGGGTGTGAAAAAGCTGAGGTGAGAAGCTGATCCAAGTTTGAAAATTAAAGGGTCAACGAAATTCAAGAACCTATAAAATTAGTTATTTATACCTTGGTTAGGTTACATTTTAACCACCCTGTTGAATAAACTTCTAGAAAGGCATAATATTTTTTCATGATATGATCTAAATCTTCAAGTTTGACTAATTTGATATCAATTTATTAACAAGTTTGATATAATTATTCACATCTTAAACATATTGTTGATCAGGTCATGATTAACCTTAACCATGCATTCACCGCTGATTTCCGCCAGGCGCCAGTGCAGCTACCACCGCCGGTGACTTCTCTTTGATTCCAACAAGATTCGAAAGGACAGGACAACATTGATAATTGATTGATTCGTTTGATCCTCTAATTAATTTAATTATCTGTTGCTTATTTAAATTGGAGTTTACGGGTGTGAATTCCAAATGTAGAGAAGTTGAATTATCAGATAAAAATACATACATACAATTCGCCAGGTCAATGGCAAATAAATATATGATTTAATGAGCTTTGCTTCACATGAGGTGCACCTAATACGACCGTATATTATTATACCGTCCATTGAATGATCATATGATCGATATGCATAGCTTACCAAACTCCAAGCTCTCTTTAGACTAACAAAACAAATACAAATCAAAAATATTTTATTTATCAATTACAAAAATTACTCACAAAGTTTTAATGATCAAACAAAAACGTTTTAACTACCCTTTTGTGTTCATCGATCATCTGTGACAGTATTATATACTCACATATATTCAATAAAAATTCTTGTAAAATTAATCACTGTCTCTCTAAATCTGTAATATCATCTTCTTGTCCACAAGATTGAAGTCTGCTGGAAGATCTTTCTCTGCTGAGAATTTTTCTAAAAGAACTCAATCGTGAACTGGACCCACCTGTGACTTTAGCTGCTGATGAAGAAGACTCTTCTGCGCATGACAACGAAGAATTTACACGGTCGAGTAGTGGAGCTGTAGGTGTGACACTACTAGTAGCCACCGGACCCTCACGGGGCTCCGGAAGCAGCCGTGGCTCCGCCTCCGTCCGGCAGATGGGACATGTCGAGTGAGAACCCAACCACTTGTCTATACACTCTGCATGGAACGTGTGATTGCAATTTGGTAGCATCCTAGCCATCTCTTGATTCTCGAGATTGCTTATACAAACGGCACACTCTGTTTCCGTCGCCGTCGTCACGGTGCCGTTCTGGCCGTCGTCGGCGGGATGTATTTGGAAGACGAATAGGGGGAGGGAGGCGATGACCAGTGGGTCGAGGCCGGTTTTAGGTGGCTCGGCTCCGGGGAGGTAGCGGGCGTGAGGCTCCACCGACGCTAAGTCAAGGCTAATGAAGGTAGCTCGGCGTCTGGCATGGCGGCGGAGGAGACATCTTGCATATACGTGAAGTATCAAAACAACAATTACAACGAAGGACAAGGATATAATGGCTGTGAGCATGATCTTGCTGTTGAGATCATAAGCATTATGGTGACGACCAAAAGGGCTAAATGGTCCCTGATCATCTTCGTCGGCGCCCATGGCGGTGGCTCTTCTCTTCTTCTGCTTTGGTGTCTCCGATGGGTTGAGAGAGTTTCTAAGAAATTGATAGGCAAGAAGAAGTGGAGTATGAGGTTTTTTTTATATGTCGCATTTTAAAAGAAATAATAAAATTTAAATTGAAGAATTTTTATATGCCGTTTTAATGTGGTCATTTTTCTTCTTGTTTGAACAATATTGGTTGTGACTTTGTGAAATGCGTGGGCAAATGGGTTTCCATGAAAAAAAAAGCTATGTAATGTATTACATATTTGAGGTTTGACCGTTGAATATTGACTTTTCCAATTTTTATTTATTTATTTAATACTTTTATTTTTTTTCTTTCTTGAGTTTTCTCTTGTATCTTTGGTTTTCACTAAAAAAAAGCTAAATTTTCTTCTTGATATATATATATACTTGGAAAAGGGTATTTATTGAAAGATTTAGCAAATTATATAAAATGTTGTAGTAGAAAAAGAACCGTGAAATAGTATAAATAATATCCATAAAACATCTAGGAAAAAAATTGAATCCATCTTGTAAAATATCACTAATTATATATATATATATGTAGAATAATTCTTCTATCAGGATCGTCAGGGTTCAGAACCTTCAATCACAACCACACATTCACAGTGGGACCACAATACATGTTAATAAATACTTACACTCATACCCGGTGTTGCAAAAGTCGTTAGGCGTCAGTGCCACCGTCTAGCGCCTAGGGGGATTAATCGGGGACTAGTCGGAGACTAGACATATGGTCGGAAGTTGGTTGTCGGCCGGTCGGAAGCGGATCGTTGGCCTGTCGAAAAATTCTTTTATAGTTTTTTTTTGCAATTAACATTTAGTATTTAGTTATTTAATATGTATTAAAGTATGAAAATTTGAAAAGTGTATCAGTCATACATATTAAAGTATAAAAAATTGAAAACTGTGTATCAAATTTTAAAACAATCAGTATATCAATGTGAAAGTCAACAATACACAAGCAAGAAGTCAACCCACACTCCACGATATATATAAATAATATTAATTAATTATATATATATATATATATAAAAAGTAAAAATCTCACAATTTACATTTAAGATGAGATTCGGTGAGAAAGAAATCAAGAATACCAGTTCGACTGGCGGGTGGCAAGAGAGAAGATCAGGTTCAACGGCGGTGACGACGATGACGATGGGGACGACGATGACGATGACGATGGAAACATTGATGACAAAGGCGATGGATGACGGCGGCAAGAATAGAGGAGAAGTTTTGGCGAAGGAGAGAGAAGACCCAGGTTCGATTTTGGTTGATTCGACGAACAATCAAGGTCTCCGACTTGCTCCGACTTGACCCGATTTGATCCGACTTTGACCGACTTTGACTCCAGCCGACTACTTCAGTCGACTACCAGTGAATCGCGGCGGTTGACCACCGTCGAGCGACTAGTCGGCCCTAGTCGCCGACTTCTGCAACACTGCTCATACCCAATGTGTGACTGTGATTGGACGTCTTTACCTCTTATATCAGGACCGTCCATACCAGAAAATCATCCTATATATATAATTAAGATTAGATGAATTGAAGGTTTAAGTTTCATATTAGTGGTGAGATTATTATCATAAAAGTTATTAGATATATGTAAAATTTATTTTTTATGTTAAAATTGAATTTTATTTCAAAAATGTATATCTAAATACAAAAATATATTTTTCATAATACTTTTACTATATACCTCCCAACTTTTATCTCTATTTTTCTTTTTAACTACCAAAATAATTATTTTAATTCAGTATAAGTTAAAAAAGAGGATGAAATGTCATGCGAAAGGGTATCACTTAAGTAATTGAAAAGAACAGTATATAATATTGTATTTAATGAAGCTAATAAATGTATTTATGAAATTAAAGATTTAATTCCACACCACCTTAAGATAAGTGGTAAGTGGAAATGGTGAGAAATATCACATTTTTTTAGTATGTTGCACTGATATCACTGCTTTAATAAGTTAAGTTTAAAAGACACCTATTATAATGAACTACCAAAATTCCCCTTCAATAATCAATTTTTAATTTTCTTTGTACTTCTATCTCTACACTTTGATCACTGGAAGTTGTAACTCATCTCTCTCTCTCCAATAAACTTGTCTGAAAATCGATTTACAATTTGTCTGAAAGTCGACGTGTTTTAGCACAACAAGGTATTATGAGTCTTGTAACAATTTATCCATTCCTTATGATTTGTTGTCCGAGTCATTGGTGAACATGAAATTGGAATTATGAAGTTTGAACTTTTGAATTTTAAATCTCCGAGCATTTGTAAGCTCTATCCGAGCCTTTTTGAAGGCTGTTCGAGACTTTATTTATAGCGTCCGAGTCTTTGTGTAAATTATCCGAGACTTTGTGTAAAGTCTCAGAGCTTTTTTGTAATGGCTCCGAGTTTTTTTGTCTTTGAGCTTTTTCGTCTTTGAGCTTTTTAGTAATAACTCCGAGCTTTTTAATAAAGCCTCCAAGACTTTTACTAAAGGCTCTGAGACTTTTATTAAAGGCTCTGAGACTTTTACTAAAGGCTCTGAGACTTTTACAAATGGCTTCGAGACTTTACTTAAGGCTACGAAAGTTTAACTAAAGGCTCAGAGACTTTTGTAATTACATTTCGAGCATTTTAAGTATTGATCAATAAAAAAAGCTTCGGGGACGCTGCCCCCTACCCCCCGCGAGCTGACCAGGCAGCTCGACCACTGCAAGCTCGGCGGGGAGCTCGACCCCTGAATGTGTCTGCCTAGCACCACTCTGTCGTTGTTCGAGTGATTTGATAACTCCCAATTTTACACTTGGTGTAGCCTCCAATTCCTATCAATTGCATTCGTTTCCCGAGTATAAATCGAGTATTTAACGGATTAAATGAGCAAGTGCAGGTTTTTAGGCTTTCAAGGGTATTTTGGTAAAGAAATGAGAAATTTGGGGCATTACAACAATTTTTGGAGGCATAAGAAAGGATCGGTTACACTACAAGCGCTCTACAAACAACAACCATTCAAGAGCGACCAAAATCAGTATGTGGGCACTGTATAGGCGCCCTATGAACAACAACCACCACAAGCGACCAAATCCAGTGGGTGGACGCTGTACAGGCACCCTACGTACAATGCCTATCCCAGAGCGACGCAAATCAGTAGGTTGACACTGTACAGACGCCCTACGTACAATGCTAGTACAACGCCTGAGCGCTCCACATCAGCTCTGGCTTAGGTTTTCGTGCCCTAATTTCCAAACATATAAATACCCTATTTCAGCTCTCCAGCAGCACCTCTACCACGACCCTTCAGCTCCAAATCCTTCCATTACAATCTAAAACCTCCAAGACACGACCTTTCACCCAAATCTTTAACCAAATCACTTGTATCCTTCATCAAACCACCATCTAAACTCAAATCTCACCTTGACAACCTCTAAAGGCACCATTTTCTCACCTAAAACAACCATAAAAACCACATCTTGGAGCAAGAAGAGTCAATGAGAGAAGAAGCCTAGCACATCCAAGCAAGAGATGAGGAGTTCTTCACCTAGTTTATTCTTTCCCTTTCTCTCTTTATTACTGCTTATATCTCACTCATGGCTTGTATTTATCTCACATTTTGTATGGCCATCTCTTATATTATGAACTAATTCCATCTTGGCTAAGGCGACCACTTTAGTCATATTGCTTGAGTTTATGTATATGTGTTTCATGCCTTAATTAACATTGAGTGTCTAACTAGCATTTTATGTTTGTTTGGTTATTGTGTGATGTACCGAGAGGAGAAATACATAACTTGCTTGATAAAATGCATGATAGAGGTCTAGTAAGGTAGAAATACTCGAGGCTAGTCTCTAGGACTCACTTAGTGAACCATTAAGCTTAATGAACTTGTGTGTATTTCGGTTGACCATCGAGAGATAGGTTATTGACGCACATAAGTGTTGTTTCTATTATTCGAAAGGGAGTAGAGACTAATAGAGGGTTCACGAGTCTACATTTACACTTGCATAATTTAGTCTAAATGGTGTGTTTATAAATTAATGAGAATTGGTTAGGTGGATTCAAGGTCTTAACCTAGTTCCCTAATAGAAATACAACCAATTGCTTGTGTGTGACTTGGGCTTGTTTACTTGTCTTTTTAAGTTTCATTAATCGCATTCTAGTAGTAGTTTAAATTTAATTGGTGCTAGTAGTCTAATTGAGTGATCAAATATTTGTTTGTCTAAATAGTAGTCAATCAATCAATTGTGGTAATCAATTCATCAATCCTTATGGAACGAACTTTATTATCATTGTACTACTCTTACGGCTCCGTACTATTACGGGTGCTCATTTAGGAGTGATCATGATTGCCTGGGTTTCAATGAGACTTTCTCTCTCTACTTCACAACTCTGTAACTGTAAAATAAATGAAAGAAATCTGATGTGGAACAACTATTCAGGGTATTTTTGTTTGTTCATCATTATAGATGTCTTTTAAACATAAGTTATTAAAGCAGTGACAGTGTTGAAATGTCACCTCCAAAAAATGTCATTTAATTTTAGGTAAATCGTATTTTAGTCTCCGTAGTTTGTCTTAATCTGCTTTTAGTCCACGGTTTTTTTGAATTGTAACTTTTAGTCCATCATTTTCCTGACAATATGGATTTGAGTCCTTACCGTCCAATTCTGTTAGGGCTCCGTCAAGTCAACGATGGTCAACGGGGGTAAAACGGTAAAACAACGTCTGATATTCTAGAATCTTATTTAATCAAAGGGTAAAAATGTTTTTTACTAATTAAAATTATAAAACATTATTAATATAATACTTACTAAATAATTTATTTTAAAAAAATAATGGATGGAGAAGATCTTACCCCATCCATTTGTCCAAGAATCTAGACCATTGAAAAATAATTTTAAAAACAAAATAAATTTTTCAACAACAAATTAATTAAAAAAAACATCCATAAAAAAATAAAATAAAAACAATCATCTCTCTCTCCATATACACAATCTCCTGGAAAAAAAAATCTCCTCTTTCACTCATATCCATCTCCATCGTCTCTTCATTCTTATCGCCGATTTGGTACTTGATCATCTCTTCATCTCTCTCCCTCATCTTCTTATTCACCTTCCACCACTCCAACCTCATCTGATTTCACGTAGAAAATCAGGTCAAACCCAAACCCCATTAACAACCATCACCCCACTAGAAATCAAACCAATAATACCCACACACAACAATCGAATCGATTCGGTTTGAGGAGACTATGAGATCGTCGGTGAGGAGATCGCCGACGAAGAGAACAATAGAGATGAGAGGTGTGAAGAGATGATGGTTCTGGGTTTTTTTATTTGTGTACGAGAGAGATGAGAGGTTTGTTACTTTATTTATTTATTTATGTTTTAAAATGTAAATAAATAAATAAATAAAATGATATTGAAAAATATAAAAATAAGGGTAAAGTGGTCAGAAACCATAAGGGGCAATAAGGTCATTTCTGACGTCTGACATGTCAGAAAGTGTACTTTTTACGGTTTCTGTTATAGAATAACTAAAAGTTAAAATAAAAAAAAAACATGAACTAAACGTAAATTAAAGCAAACTAGGAGGACTAAAATACGATTTACCCTTTAATTTTTGAACCCTAAGTTGTAATGTACCTATGGAAGTTTGAGTCTGAGTAGGGGTGTGCATGATCCAATCAAATCTAATCAATGGGATTGAATGAGATTTGAGGATATGATTGGATCATATTGGATTGTAAAATTTAAAATCTATTAGATCCAACCATATATTGGATTTCTATATGAAAATCTGTCAATCCGTCGGATTCGCCAAAATATAAGGAGTAATTTATATTTGGTTAATTTATTTTGTTTTATATAAATGAATATTAAGCAAATTTTGGGTGCTATTTTATTTTGTTATGAAAATTGATTATATTTTTATTTCAAGCTCTTATAATTTTATTTATGTCTGTGTTTGAAACATATGTTTAATATTTATAATTTATTAGACTTTTTGAACTTTAAAGTCTACAATTATATACTGTTTTTATATTAGTTAATAGTTTGTTAAATTTATTTGGGGTATGTATGAATTAATATTTTGATTTTGTTAATTTTAGAAGTGTTTTAACTTTTATTTCTTAAGAATTTCTTCATATATAATTGAATCATATCATATCAAATTTATGTAATTAGTAATCTGTTCGGACCTGATCTTTATTGAATTGAATTAAAATCGGAATGAATTAAATTGTAATATTTTTGATCTAATCGGAATAGATCGAATCTTGAGAAATCAAATAGATCCGATCCGGTGTACACCTCTAAGTTTAAGTGTTCGACAATGTGCATTTTACAATTAAGTACCAGGAAATTCCTATTTTCCTTCCTGAAGCTATGCAAAGTAAATATCTCTTGATTATGTTGAATTATTAATTAAATATATAAACTCTTAATTAACACTTTTAGATGAAAGAAAAATAAATAAAAGATGGGAACCAAAAGGTGAGAAAAGTCTACAATATGTGGCTCCCTTAATATATAACTAGGCTTTGAAACACATACAAAGAATGTGCTTATATCATTACTTGAGTCATATCTTTACAAAACAAGAAAATAATAAAAATATAAATGTGTTAATATAATTGAGTTTTACGTTGTTAATTGATATAAAATTGTAAAACTCATTCATTGAAAGATTATAAATTTGAATCATTTTTTTCAACTCTTCAACAACGCAGTTCATGTATTTGAGTAGCAATTTAGTTATCAATCACACAATCGAAGCAATTCAATACTTAAAAATTCATAGAAAGCAAAAATATTTCACTCTCAAGTGACCTAAAATTTAATAAATATTAATATATATCTAAAAACTTACATGTAAAAGCCGAGCAAATTTTAGTTTTGTTTGGTAAGCTTCTGGTGTCTCTTTTTCTCTCTTTATTGCATGATTGTATCTCCTCTGATTTTATAAATTTATTTTTTATTCCTCTTCCTTACTAGATGAATCCACCGCTTGCACTAAAATCACTTTTTTTTAATATTTTTTCTCTCCTTCACTTTACAGACGTCTCACGTATATCTACACTCCTTCACATTACAAATGTTGTATGTATATCTAAGTCATGAGTTGCATAAAAAATTACATTTATACCTCTATATTATTTCTTATTCCTTTTCAAATCATGAAATGCATAGAAAATAATATTTTCATCCCCTATCTCATTTTACAATATAAAATAATTATCAATACAAATACCTATTGATTTGGGTCCAGTCCATATCATTTCCTCTAGCCTTTTAGCAAATAATTTCCATCAAAATTCATAATAATTTGGGTACACTATTTACTATGATCTAACTTATTTAGAAGGTTACATTAAAATAAATTTTAGAAATTACTATACAATCCATGGTGTGTTACTATTACTAAAATATGTCTATTAAGTAATTCTACAAACTCGAAGACTTGTATTTATCATTTGACTTTTAAAGAAAATCTAAGGGATGCTATACGTAAAATTTTACTAAAACCTATATATTAAGTAATTATATAAATTTTAAAGGTTGTATTTATAATTTTACTTCCAAATATATATGGTTAATAGAAAAAGAGTCAAAGAAATTAAAAGAAAAAGGAAGGAAGGAGGGGTGTAATTTTACTTTCAATTCACCTTTTAATTTTTAATTATAAAGTAAATTATAAATTTGCAAACAATCCATGTTTTTTTTATAGTTAATAGATATATCCCTTGATTTACATGCTCGTGTTAAACAGGCAAGACACGTGATTTTGCTTGATCGAATTATCAAACAAATCTGAATCCTAATATTAGGATTTCACTTTTCCAAATAAATATTCAATCGAAAAAGCAATTGCAATTTTATATAATTTAGGCTAATTATCATATACAGTTTTGGTGCAAAAAAAAAAATGTTGTATGATTATTTATTTAACTATTAAATCATAAAGTGTGGTTAGATCTTGATAGTCAGGGACGGACCACCCCTGGCCCATCGGAAAAAAAAAATTATAGTTAAAAAACTTACATTTTAGTGTTATAATTTTTAAGTTTTTATTATTTGACCCTCCCAATTCTATTATTTTTACTATTTAACCCCTCCAATTTTGTCATTCTAATTCCGCCCTTGTTGATAGTTATAAAAATTGTATTTTAAAATAATTTTAATTACAATTTAACCATTAAATCTTAAAGTATAGCCAAATCCTTCCTTACAATGAAAATTGTATTTAGAACAGAGTCTTAACTGCGATAATATTTCTGACCATTGTCAATTAAAAAATCGAGTGATACTTACCGGAAGTAAAATATAGAAATGTGAAAACAACAAACCTGCTGCGTCAATTACTGTAATAAACAAAGAAAAAGCTTGTAAAAAAATCCGGTTTGCAATTTCCATGAAATGAAAGTCCAATTTTCTTTTTCATGTCACAATTTCACTCCTTATTTTCTATGGTATGATAAAAACCATTCACACAGATTGACGTTCTGGTTTGAATATAAAATCATCTACACTGACGGTGTAATACTGCAATTAACTTTTTTGTCCTTTAAGTTCCCTACAGAGAACGAAAAAATGGGGATACAATTTGTAGTTTTCTTTCTTATTGACTTGAAATATAGAGATGGAAAATTGTAGTTTGGTGTCACAAGAGTCAAGCCTGGAGACTTTTTGCGATAAACATAATCAATAATTCCATTTTCTTATTGAATATATCTTTTAAGTCAGGCAATGACAATTGAAGTTTTACCAAGGTCTAAAAATTATGTGATAACATTGAATTTTATCCTTTTAATTGTGTGATAAGGGACAGAATGAGAAAATTTTACTAGGAATAAAAAAAAAAATATAAGTTAATATTTGATGACCAATTCAATAAAAGATGGTATTTGTGATTCAATACAGTAAAATTTGTTTTTTAAGTTACATCACTTACAAGCATTGTGCAATCATCATGATTCCGTATAAAAGTAATATAAATAACTTTAATTAGACAATTGATAATTTGACCTTATTCAATGCAAATTTTTATCCCAATATTTTTTTTAAGAAAATAAGAAATAAGAAATTATGCAACTAATAATATCTGGAGGTTATATATTCTTCTTCATGTTCTATGATTTACAGGACACCCAGAATCAGAATTAACTACATAGTATTGATTATGAGATAAAAAAATTATTAAGTTGTTGTAGTTTATGTGTGAGCTAGTATATTCAGTCACCAATAAGACAGCAGACATCAGACAAGGTAAAAATCTATTAATTAATTTACAAATCTGTCTATTTTAAATTAAACAATATTTGACAAATTGTTCCCACTTTTAATAAATCTTAAACAAAGACAGATTGAGCTTTTTAAAGAGGTGGTCCAAATTAAGATTAGATAGGTCATGTTTGCAATTGTACTTTCTTTTTTCTTTTTGTTATAACACACGGAGATCGGCGTATTACGACTCGAATGTATGAGTGAGACTATAATATTACCGAGTGCTCCTTACTATCATTACACTATATTGAACTGTGATATTGCACATCTTTTTATTTGTTATAAAAATAAATAACCATAACACTAACAAAAATAATAAAAAAGTTTCGTTTCAACACATTCCAACATGTTTTCTTTACATGAATAGAACTTTGAGTCTGATTATGTTTTGAGAAGCCATCTACAGAGAATCGATTGTTTCGAGGATTTGTTCTAAATGTGCCTTGCGTCTTCAAGTTGTCTAAATCGAAGTGGACCGATTTAACGTAACATAAGATTTTGATTTTGGTAATTCATTCCCAAATGAATAACAAATTTGGAGGAAAAAGAAAAAGTGTTTCAAACATCGTACAACAGTGGGGCACTTCCTATTGGTAGGTTTTGTAAGTCAGTCCAATCAATTAAACTTTTACAAGATTCATACCGGTACGATGGGTACTTCTATCTTGAGTTAATTCATTAGTGCTATAATTATGGGCCGGCCCGAGAGAGGCCGGTCCGGCCGGTCCACTAAGTCAATGGGCTCTGCTTGGCACGGCCCTGTGAAGGTAGCGAGCCAGGCCGTTGGTACGAGGCCCGGTAGGCCGGCCCGCCACGGCACGCCAAGCCGGCGTGCCAGGCCCCTAGACCGGAGGCCGGTCCGTCCCATCAACCAGTTTCTTTTTTTTATAAAAAAAAAACCCTCCATTCCAACCGTTGGAGCCTAAAAAAATTATAAAACCCCCCCTAAAATCTTTTAAATTATATTTTGACCCACAAATCAAATTTTTCTATAAATACTTCCATTCATTTCATTTTCCATTCATTTCATTTTCCATTCACTTTCTCTATCATTCTTTCAATCTCTCATTCTCTCAAATCTCAATCTCTAATATATTCTCCAATTCTCTTAACTTTTTCATTCAATTTGATTATTACTCTCTCTACAAAATTCTCTACATCTTCCACCAACACACCAAATTTTAAAGGTACAATTTTGTTATTACTTTTGCTCAAACATATTTTCATTGTAAATTTATATGTTTATGTTTAGATTTTAGTTACTAAATGAAAACATTTTTATTTAGTTAGTTAGTTTATTAATTTTTGGGCTTTAATGTTAATATTATTTGTTTAGTATATTAAGATTTTTAAGTTTAATAGTAAATTTTAATATTTGTTATTAGTAAATTTAGAAAGTTTTGCTTGAGTTTATTGGTATTAATTTGTCAATAGATTATTCAGAACAAATTACTGACATTCGAACAGAGTTGTTCGAGATTTTTCGTATTTATGAGAGCAGGTTTGGCAACATTGACACCCCCCAATCAACACAACTGGAGACAGAGCCGAAGCAAACAAGTTGGAGCCTTCTGAAACGGCGAAAAAATGACAAATCAACAAGTACTTCTTCAGGGCAAAGATCTAGCCCATCTTCTTGTACCGAACTTATTAGGTACCTTGAAGCACAGTTCGATGCTGTTGAAGACAAGGAAGAGTTTGATTTGTTGTTATGGTGGAAGACCTATACGTACAAGTATCCAGTTCTGTCACACTTAGCATGTGACATACTGGTTATTCCAGTGTCAACGGTGTCTTCAGAACAAGCTTTTAGCACCGTGGACGCATAATTGAACCAAGAAGAAGCTGTTTGTCTCCGAAGATGGTGGATGTACTAACATGCCTTCGGGATTGGGAGCAAGCTAGAAAAAGGTTACAAAATCTAACTGTAGATAAAGAACTTATTCTAAATTTCAACAATCTATATATTGATGACCATGCAGGTAGTGGTCAGCGCCAGAACTAGGTTATACATTTACATATGTATTTATTATTTACTTGTAAGTTGTAAAACGGTTGCACTCTTTTTCCCTTATCAAGTTTTTATCCCACTGAGTTTTTCTTGGTAAGGTTTTTAATAAGGCAATCATGTAAATATGTAATACTGAATTTCATAAGTGAAAAATAATTAAATAAATAAAAAATTATTCGTTTTCTTTATTCATTTTAAATCATAATAATTGTTCGTTCTCTTTATTCATTTAAAACCCTAAACCCTAAACCCTAAATCCAAACAAACGTAATTTGAAAAATTATTTTGGACCAGACCCGACAAGCCTGCCGGACCAGTTCCTCTTGGCCCACCAGAAGGGGCCCGCGGCCCGTCCTGGCACGGCCCGCCTAAGGCAGGCTGGCGTGCCGTGCCGTGCCGTGCCGGGCCTGCGGTTTCAGAAACAAGCCGGGCCGGGCCGGCACGCTACAGCGTCGCGTACCGGCCCCGGTTAAGCCAGGCCAGTCCATTTTTACAACATTATAATTCATACATATATAATTATGAAAAAAAATTATTGATTTTATTTTAATGAATTTTGTATCTTTTTTATTAAAGAAAAATATAAATAAGTGTTTATTACATCACAAAATAAAACAAAATCATCAAGGGTATATTATAAATTATCGGTTAAATCGTATTTTAGTCCTTGTAGTTTGTCTTAATCTGCGTTTAGTCCACAGTTTTTTAGAATTGTAACTTTTAGTCCATTCTTTCTCTGACAATACACATTCGAGTCCGTATCGTCCAATTCTGTTAGGGTTCCGTCAAGTCAACCAGTGTCAACGAGGGTAAAAAGGGAAAATAACATTAGATGTTCTAGAAACTTATTTAACCAAAGGGTATAATAGTAATTTATAAATTAATTTTAAAAATATATTAAATTAAATAATAAAAGCAAATATAAAAATTAATTAAATAATAAAAATAAAAAACAATAAAAAACAAAATTACTAAAAACAAAACCTAAGTTTAATCTCTTCTCTCTCATCTACTCTCACCATCTCTCTCGTGTCTCTCTCTCCGGTCTCCATCTTCTTTAATCTCTTCTCTCTCATTCACTCTCAAGTCTCACCGTCTCTCTCGTGTCTCTCTCTCCAGTCTCCTATCTTCTTTCATTCACATTTCACAACTAAATCCACAACCACCGTGATTCTCTCACACACACCAGTCACCATTGATTCTTTCTCTCTCACCCCAGACCTGCTTCTTTCTTTGAAACCGATAACAAATGCTTATCGACTTAAACCACCACCGGCGACCTAATAAACTCACTTGCCCAGCCAATCGAGACCCATCGCCATTCGCGGGTCAATTCCGTTATGCGTTTTGTGGCAGATCGTCCGTTATCCAACTCGATCTGGTTCAGATCGAGCGATATAACAACCGTCCCACCTCCAATGAATAGATCGATGATGTTGATGGATGGGGTTTGGTGTTTGGAAACCGGTGAAGCTTTCTATCACGGCAGTGATGAATGACTCGCTACGGTGGAATTGGTACTCTGGGTCAACGAACGACTGTTCTTTATCTCTTATCAGTTTTTTTCTTAAAATTGATGATGGTTGGGTACTTGGATGGTATTTGAGGTTGTGGGATTTTTGATGGTATTTTATTAAAAAAAAACAGAATAAGTTAGGTTTGATTTTAGGTTTCTGATGGCATTTGGTGTTTAATTTGTGGGTTTGGTTTTGGTGGTCGAATGGTTGAAATTTTGGAGTTGGCTTGATAATAATGAATCTGGATTTTGGATTTTGGATTTTGGTTTGATGGTTGGCTTGGTTTGATTTGGATTTGAACCGGAATGAATCTGAATCTGAATCTGAGTTGAATTTTGTATGGATTTTTTTTTTTTTTTTTTATTAATCTGATGGTTATATATATATTGTTTTGTTTTATTTATTTATTTTATATATTATTAAATCTGTTTTTAATTTTTAGTTTTTTAATTTTTAATTTTTAATTAAGGGGGGTAAAACGGTCTTTTCAATGGTAGCAACAACCTTCAAGGGCATTACAGTCATTTAACTTGCCTGACGTGTTAGAATCCGTCCTTTTAACGGATTCTATCACAAAAGAACTAAAAATTACAATTCCAAAAAATCATGGACTAAACGCAGATTAAGGCAAACTACGAGGACTAAAATATGATTTACCCTAAATTATTATGTGTTCTGCAAAATTGAGATTGATACATTGGTAAGCTCTTCAACTCAACATCTCAACATCCCGTGAGATTATGAATTTGAATCATATATCATATAAACGGAGTCAAACATTAATTTCGAGAGAATACGTTAACAAGGAAAAATTGCAGGCCAAAATATAGAATTAACAAATGCTTTTGTGAGCTTTTCTTAAACATTAATGCTAGACAATCCAGAAATTTAGTCTAAATTTTAACCCAAATGATGTGGTAAGTGATTTTTTCATTAACCATATCATCATATATTATGTGTGGCGATGACAAGTGAATCCCATATTATTTGCTTCTTGGGATCTTGCTGTGTACTTTTACTATCTACATTTTGGATCTTATGTTTCCCCATCCCGGATTGGTAGATTGCAGTCCTTTGTTGGTATGCAGATTGGTCGGTTGCCTTTCTCATACTTGGGGGTACCGTTATTTCGAGGAAAGCCCAAGAAGTCCGTGTTACAGTCTATAGCGGATAAAATCATGTCTAAGTTTGCTAATTGGAAGGGGAACACCCTTTCTTTGGCCTGTCGTGCTACTCTGATCAAGTCGGTCATTACAGAATCCTTTGTGCATTCATTCATGATCTACAAATGGCCTTCTTCATTGCTTCGGTTGGTTAATCGTAAGTTGAGATTTTTTTTATGGACAGGTTCTTGTGAGGAGACTAAACTGATTCGGGTAGCTTGGGGTCGTTATTGTAAGCCTTACTCTCAAGGTGGTCTTGGTTTGAAGGATCTGGGGTTACTAAATGATTCTCTTTTAAAGAAGCTCACCTGGAAGTTTATGACCTCTGAGACTTTTGTCTTTTCATTTTTGAGGGAGCGGTATCTCACGCAGCTTCAGAAATCTCATGGGGGGTATGTCACTTCGTCGATTTGCCATTCTTTCCACTCTCACTATTCAGATCTTCTCAAAGAGGGCATTTGACTCATTGGAGAGAATTCTCAGCGAGATTTTTGGCGTGATAATTGGTTAGGGGTTCCCATTCTTGAGCTTTTAGGAATTCCTGATTACTTAACTACCCTTCTCAAGGCAATGGTTTCTAATTTTATTTATGAGGGTAAGTGGGTTCTTGATGATAGTTTTCAAGTTCGTTTTCCAGATCTATGTTCTCGGATCGATAGGGTTGTTATCTCTCCAGTTACAAATTCTTTGGTGTGGGCTCATTCTCGGGATGAACAAGTTTCTTGCAAGTCGGCTTATTCCTGTATGATTCGTGATTCTCCATAAGTCCCTTGGTGAAAAGATGTTTGGTGTCGTTTTATCCCTCCCTCTCGGTCAGCTTTGACATGGCGTCTTTTATTGAATCGGCTTCCTACAGATGATCGCTTATGTAGAGCTGGGTTTCACTTAGCTTCCCGATGCAGTGCTTGTGGGGTTAGCAGTGAGTCATCTGATCATCTTTTCATTCGATGCCCCTTAGCTATTGCTCTTTGAGAGGCGGTTTTCTCAGCTTTTCAGAGACGTATTTTTACTGATACGAGGAGTTCGTTCTTCTCTCAGGCCATGTCAGTTTCGTTTAGCGATCATGTTCGTGTTTTATGGAAGACAACTATTCATGTTGTGGTTTGGAGTGTGTTGCCCGTAACCAGTGGAAGGCTATGGATTTCAGATCTGCTTTGTCTTTGGTTTGGTGTGCGGTGTCTGACGCTAATCGGTTAGAGATTGGGTGTATGCATAATTGTGTAGATGATATTTTGATTCTTCATCGTTTAAATCTTCGTGGCCGTCCGGCTAGGGCCCCTGTTATCAAGAGTGTGATTTGGTCGCCTCCGGCTCCTGGTTGGACCAAAGTTATTATTGATGGTGCCACCTTGAGCTCTCCAACTGTTGGGGGTTGTGGAGGTATTTTTCGTAATTGTAGAGCTTTTGTAAAGGGTTGTTTTGATGTTCCTCTTGATCATGTGTTTGCATTTGAGGTGGAACTTCTTGCAGCTTTCATAGCTATTAATTTTGCTTGGTATAATGGGTGGCATCGGATCTGGCTTGAGAGTGATTCTTCTTATGTGGTTCAGCTGCTCTCCTCTCGCTTTGAACAGGTTCCTTGGCGGATTTGGCAGGCTTGGCAACGCTGTATCTATCAGATATCAAAAATGGAGTTTCATGTTTATCATATCTTTAGGGAAGTGAATCAGTTTGCGGACGCTCTTTCTAAGCATACTTTGGGGTTAGAGGTCGATTAGTGGTGGGCAAACTCCCCGTCTTTCTGCTCTTTATTGGTTGATAATGATTGCATGGGTAGAGAGTCTTTTCGTTTTTCTTGATGTTTTTTGTTTTTATGGCCTGCGTGCCAATGTTTTTGTTAGGATTGTTTCCCTTGGTTTTTGTGTTTTTCTGATTTTTGTTACTCTTCATTTTATTCTTTTTATATTATTGATGGATGCTGCCTTGGGGTTTTTCAGCATATGATCGCTTGTGATGCTTTTTCCCTCTAGGTCAGTTCAATTTTATCAAAAAAATCTACATGGGACCATGGTTCTAATGATATTTTTTTTTTCAACTAATTATTGCTGATATCAGATTCTTTAATTAATTGTATCCATGCAAGAAGAAGACATCATCGTTGATTAGTTTCAACTTTAAATTATTTGAGTTGTTCACTGGCAGTTAGCTAGCCAATAACTATTAATTTAGCTTAGAATCGGAGATTGTTTAAGACCGATACAAATTTATTGAATTCTTAAACAACTGGAAAGTGTTGTTAGTCCCCATCGTTAATGAAATATTATTATTAAAGATTGAGTCCTACAAAGAGGGGATGACTTTCTCTCCCTCTTGAGTATTCTCTCACTTTTATAACGTTGTCCATGCATCCATGGATCTTTTAAAAGTATGTTTATGGAATTTCCTTGACCCGTCTTAAATATTTCCGATACTTTACTGCAACCATCATCAAAGCCAAAAACTTTTATAGCTCTGCTCAAAACAGATGAAGCACGAGTTTAACCAAATTTTCTCCCGATGCCAGTTGTGAAAGGAGACATCACATGTAATCGTATCAGCCAAAAATAAGACAAAGAAAGACTGAAATACTGTCAAAAAAATCTTTTCAAGAGTTCGTTTTTAAGAAAAGGTTTTGTACCTTTAAAGCCTAGTGAGTTAAAATCTTTATTGCAATTTGGCAACTCCAAATCCTTGGAAGCTTACTTTGTTTCCAAAAGGATATTTTGATATTCATGTTTCTAATGAAAAAGATTTAAAGAGGGTTAGGAGTGGAGGTTTTTGCTCAATTTTAAATAGTATTTTTCATATTTTTCAATGGCAACATGATTTTAATCCAAATAATCAACAATTATTACATGCTCAAGTTTGGATGAGGTTCTACGATCGATGCTTGGAATAATGGTATCCAAGTACAATCATGGAGATTGCACGATGAGTTGACATCCCTCTGTAACTAGATCATGCCACAAGGGATCAAGCATATGGGTTTTATGCCAGAGTTCTTGTGGTTATTGATCTAATTTCGAATCAACCATCACTTTTGAATGTGGAGAGAGATGACCATAGAGTTTCTCTGTGGATGTTATATATGAAATTTTTCTAGAGAAATGTACGAAGTGTAAAGCTTTTGGCTATGACTCTGCTAGATGCTACCAAAAGAATAAAAAGATTAATTCTGATAGAGGTCGATCACGATAAAAAAATCCAAGACAAACCTATCTGCATATCACGAAACCAACATCACTGGTATGTTTAGTGGTATAGAATACAAAATTCAAGATCAAAGATGTGATGCCGTCAATAGTGATTTTTCAAGCCACCATAATGGGCAGGTTGTCATGGAGGAACAATCTTTCAAAACAATCCCACAAAATCAGGAAACGATAGATAAAGTGGAAATTGTGCATATTCAAAATTTTGAAAATCCTATAATTAATGTGGAAAACAAAAATGGTAACATCCAATTATCTCCTCATTTATTTGAATTAAATATGATTGATACTTAGGAAGTGAATCAGGAAACAACCAATTTTAAAGTTGATAAATTTGGGTTTCAATAAGTTGACCCAATCCGTGAAGGGCGGTTTCCGGTGATGACCAACACATTCAATGCACTTGCAGAAGATCAGGATATAATTACGTGTCAAACGGTCGAACAATCTCCTAATCATGATGTATAAATTAATGTTAATATCTCCAATGATTTGAATACCAAGCATTTAAATTTGGAAGATAATAACGAAAGTCATCAATGTTCTCTAGAGAATATTTACACTAATAACAGAGTGATTCTTGATAACCCAAGGATTAGACGTGATTAATACGTTTTGGATGAGATTTTAAGAGATAAAAGAGGAAAGATTGATTTAGAGAATATATTAGAAGACAGATATTCATACTTCAAATTATAATCATAGTCCAGAATATCCTGTGTTTGACAATAATTGGATTCCCGTGGTGGTCAAATAAAAAAGAAAAGTGATACCAACTTTTAAGATTTTATCTAGTTCAAAGTTTCAAATGAGTAAGGGAAGTTCTAAACGACTCCCTATTGCTGAGACTAAGGTTTGTACCGATTCAGCAACTAAAGCAGAATTAAGCATTGTTGCTAATTGGGCCGCACAAGCTGAGATAAAAGGAAATGATTCCGTTAGTCTAATTAATTAGTTTTTTATCATTATTATTTTGTTAAGGCTTGTGTGTGTCTTTTTAGATTAATGTGTTTTGGGATGTGCGTGCCCTCTGCTTTGGTCTTTTCATTTCCTTTTTATTTGTTTTTATTTTTATTAGTAATAATAAAAATGCTCTCTATAGCTTATTAAAAAAGAGATATTATTATTGAAGATAAAAATAAATAAATTATATATTAACAAGATTACATTTATGTGGTAAGCAAGTTACAATCAACAAAAATTTTTTTTACCGTAAATTAAACAGCAAATTGCACTCAACCTTCCTGTGGTTTGACATCTTACACTTAGAAATAACTTTATCATTAATTGATGTTCACATCACCTGTTGACTAACTTTTACCTTCAAAAGACTAAAATACCCATGATCCCTAAATTAAATTAATAAATAAGTATTGTCACTAATGTCAATACTTTTTGTAAAATGTCACTTATTTAAATGTCTTTATCATATTAACAACTTAAGTCTCTTGTTTTCCTAAATTACATCACTTTAATTCATTTGACTAAAATACTAACGGTTAACTCTAATTATATGTATAAAAGTACAATTTTACTCTTTTCAAATGATTTACTGAGTATAAAAAATAAATGATATTAAAATGATTTGTAAATATAAATTAACAAGAAGATTTTATTTTCTATAAAAAACAGGAAAAAAAAACTAATCGATGGATAATGGAAAATAGAAAGTTAAAGTAAATATTTTTTATAAAAAAAACAACTATTGTCAAGACCTGTTGAGATTAATTAGACTATATAAGTACGACCATGAATACTACTCCCACTATCGAAGAGATGTTACATATGGACTACAACTTTTACAATCGGAGAGATAGCTGCTCCCACAAATCGAGATAAATTTTTTATTAATTGTATTTTCAATTTATTATTTATTTTAACGTTATATTTTCCATTATCCATCAATTAGTTTGTTTCATTATCCATCCAATTTTTTCTAAAAAAACAGAAGAAAAAAAAACTAATGCATGGATAATGGAAAATATAAAAAAAAATTGTTTATTATAAAAACTATATAAATCGTTTTAATATTATTTATTTTTTAAAATCAATAAATTATTTGACAAGGTTAAAATTGTACTTTTATACATATAATTAGAGTTGACCATTAGTATTTTGGTCAAATGGACTAAAGTGATGTATTTTAGAAAAACAATGGATTTAAATTGCTAATATGATAAAGACATTTAAATAAGTGACATTTTGACAAAAAGTAAAGACTTTAGTAAAATTACCCATTTATTAATTTAATTTATGGTTCAAAGGTATTTTAGTCCTTTAAGGCCCCGTTTGATGCGCATGATTGGATTTGACTATTTCATGGGATTGTATTGGATTGGATTGAGATGAGACTGGGATTAGATAGGATTGGATTGAACTGAACTGGACTGGACTAAATTAATACTATGCTGTGTTTGGAGAAACGTGAGACTGGACTGAATTAAGATCATGTTTTGTTTTGTAAAATATGGGATTGGACTAAATTTGATAATATTTTGAAATTGAATAATAAATTTTTGAAATATGTATTTAAAGAAAATAAATGTTTTAATTTATATATTATTAAAGTAATATATATACACACACATGTGGGACTATTAAGAGAAATTATGATTGATATAATTTCGGTCCTTAATAATCGAATGGAAATTGAATAACAAATTAGTATTTGTCATATGTTTGGTACAATTTTTGATTGGATTAATATATATATATATATATGTGTGTGTGTGTGTGTGTGTGTGTGTGTGTGTATCATATTATTACTTTTTTATTAAAAGTAAAGTTATAGTAAATAATTTATTAAAAATATTTTTTAAAAAGTGAACAACATAAATGAATCTATGAATAAATTAAATTACGACTTATGTATGAAATTAATATAAATTAAAAAAAAAAGATAATGAAAAGAAAAGATAGAAAAAAAAAGATGGTTTTAATCCCAGGACTATTCAACCTGTTTATTTTACTTATATTGATTGATTGAATCCATATCAACCCGAGATTTTTTTTTTTTTTTATTCTTTCGGCTATAGCTGTGTATCCATTTGTATTTATGTATAGTAAATATGTAGTGAAAATCTAACGCAAGTTCTTTCTTTTTCTTTTCTACTTTTTTTTTTCAAAAGCATTTCTAAATTCTTTCTTATTTCTAAATTATTTCTTTTCTATATTATTTATTTATTTCATTTTATAATTTTTTTTTTATTTTATAATTTAATCCAATTTTGAATAATAAACCCACAAGATGTTGATGTGACTATTGGTTACTGTTGGGAGATAAAATCTCAGTCCCATACGGTTGCCAAACGTATTATTAGGACTAAATTAGTCTAATCCTAGTCCAAACCCAGACAACAAACAGGGTCTAAATGTAAAAGATAGTAAACAGGGGGTGTGCATATTAATTAATGATAAGTTGTTTTTTTGTGCCTCAAGGAGGTTGAATCCAATTTGCTCTAAATTAAAATATTAAATCCCTTATGCCTTTTTAAAATTTTCAGATTTTTTTGTCTGTGTCGCCCTTTTTTCATTAGGAAATACTTAATAGATCAAAAGAGACTGGGGTCTTGAAGATATTGGGCCATATAAATTCTTCAACAGCCCAATAAAAATTTGAGGCATATAGTCTCCTGTTTTTTTTTTTTTTTTTGTGATGTTCCTCTTTTCTTTTATTTGCTGATTATTGCGTCCTATAGTTTGTATTTTATTTTTTATTTTGCTGTAAATTATAAATTTATTATGCCTATCGAAGTGCATAGGATTAAGGGTAAAGCGTATTTTAGTTCCTATGGTTAGCCTTAATCTGTATTTAGTTTACAGTTTTTTAGAATTGTAACTTTTAGTTTTTCTGTAACAGAATCCGTTAAAATACACTTTTTGGCATATCAGATGTGTGAAATGATCTTAATGCCCCTGATGGATGATGACCACATTAAAAAGACCATTTTACCCTTATTGTGAATAAAGTAATTTTATGTGAAATTACCATTTTACCCTTACTGTGTATTAAAATAATAAAAACAAAAAACAAAAAAATGGAATATCTCTCTTTCTTTATTTATTTATTTTTTTTATTTTTTTTAAATGGAATTAAACAAATTAAATTTAAATTTAAAATATATAAAAAAACTAAATAAACATTATTATTATTATTATTAAATTAAAAAAAAAAAGATGATCTCCACCGTCTATCTTAAAAATGAATGGTGGAGATAATTCATTTTTATTTTTTATTTAAATTTAAAAACAAAAATAAAAATTTTAAAAGAATTTTAAAACAAAAAAAAAATTTAAAAAAAAATCTGGATTGCCTCCAACTGTCCAACACCATCTCAAACATATTCATTAACTTTTCCTGAAATATACTTCAACTCATTTCTAGTAAATTGAACAAAACCATAACCAACAATTACTTCATCTTCACTATTGTTTTAGTAAAACAAGATCTAGAAATTTTTTTCTTATTAAATAATAATTTTAAATAGATCTCCACCCTCCATCTTTCTTAAAAATCAAATATGGGTGGTGGAGATCAAATATAATATTTTCATTAAAAAAAATCATTAAAAAAAAACTTCTTTTCATAAAGAAAAAACTTCTTAATTTTTTTTTGTCAATTATTTATTTTTTGAATATAGAATTTAATTAATTTTTTTTTTACTTTTGAAACCAATTGTTTGTTGGTCTGGAAAAAAGAAAATCTCTCAGATTAAACAATCAACAACAAATAATTCATCGATCTCTCAACCGCCATCAGCAAACTCATCTCTCCACTGCCACCAGCAACCTTCAATCTCAAAACATTTCCATAAATTTTTTCCTCTCACAAAGAATCTTAAAAAAAATAAAAAATAATCCACATACAATATTCATCCACCACCAACAAATTCACACCACCAACAAACCAATCGAACCCCCACCCACTTCAACATCGAATCGAACCTAGAAACAACCACTTTAACACCCAATCGAACCCAGAAATCACTCATATCAACACCCAATCGAACCCAGAAACAACCCACATCAACACCCAATCGAAGCCAGTTCCATCAACACCCAAAATCAATCGAACCCACACTCACACCCAATTGAACCCAGAAACGAAGAAGAAAAAGAACGAAGAGAAAGAGATCGAGCGAGTTCATTTCCTCGTCATCTCGTTTAGAGAGAGAGAGAGAGACTCGCGACATAAAGAGAGAGATGGGATGATGAGGGTTAGGGTTTGGTGATTGGAGATGGGATGATGGTGTGATGATCGATGATGGGATGATGGTGTGATGATCGATGTGGTGGAAACCGATGGAAGCTTTGTTAGAGATGGACCGAAATTTGCTATGGATCGGGATGGGGTTGAAGAAGATGAAGGGAAGGAGATGAAGAAGAGAGAGATGGAGAGAGAGATGAAGTGAGGCTGGATATGGAGAGAGAGAAAGAGATTAAGTTAGGTTTTTTGTTGTTTTTTATTTTTATTATTTGTTTTTAATATTTAATTTAATAATTTCTATTTGTTTTTTAAAAATTAATATGTAAATTACTAGTATATCCCTAGTTAAATAAGATTCTAGAACATCTAAAGTTATTTTACCTTTTTACCCTCATTGACCATAGTTGACTTGACGGAACCTTAACAGAATTGGACGATAGGGACTCGAATATGTATTGTCAGAGAAAAAATGGACTAAAAGTTACAATTCAAAAAAACCATAGACTAAACGCAGATTAAGACAAACTATGGGGACTAAGACACGATTTACCCAAGGATTAATGATACTTTACACTTATACAATGAAGATATTCTATACTTCATTTTTATATAACCCAAAAATTTCTCGAACCCGCTTAGCCAAACAACACAATCCTTGGGAAACATGAAACGGTATGTACCTACGAGGGGAGTCAGACTCCAGACCTTGTGAGAGCAAATAAGTGACCTTGACTCCTTGACCATTCTATAAACCAATCATGGGTAAGATATTATATGCTTCTTGATTCATGGATTTCACACACGAATTTTATGTCATACATTGCATGCATTTGGTTATGATTTTCTCTCTGATCAGATAGCTTAGTTTTCCATTTCTTTTTATTAGAAATTTCTCTAATGGGTAACCTTTATTATCATGTCTCCCTTGACTAGACACTCATTCCAATTTATACATATATATATAATATGAAAATTATTTTTACAAAATTTAATGAAATTCCATACGATCACTGTGTAATTCTTGTGCAAAGAAATCATCAATCAGTCCAATCACTAAAAGATTTCTCCTATCACATCATTACACAGACTCTCTTTTTGGGTGATTGCTTCCAATGCAGGTCATGTCATGTGGACTCTGAGAAACCGCAGAGCACATGCATGAGGGTAAATTACCAAGATGTACGGATTGTCTCATCACAGTACAACCTATTAGCTTTTTGATTGAAAAGAGTGAAAAAAAAAACTGCACTAAAGTCTCTCTCCAATGCAAACCAATAACCATGCACACATGAACCATAATAGTGTCCGGAAATGAGACATATCATTAATGAAGTAACAAAACCAACTGGAAATTAGTACTCGGATGTTTTGGTCATGTTGCTTCTCGTCAGAGATTGACCTGGTTTGGTTTGGTATGCAATGCATGCACCCACCAAATTCAAAAATCTTTTTTGATCGGTAGGCCCAGAGATATATAGTTTACCAATAGCTTGATGATAACTTTTAGTTAAACCTGCTAATAATTCAGAAACTTCTTCAGAGAAGAAGCTTCAAGAAATTTAAGAAAATCTAAGCAATTCAAAAAGCCTGATCAGCTTTGATTAATGTTAAATCATGACATAAACACATATAAAAGATGATGGAACACATATGTGTTTTGTTCCGTTTCTTGTTTACCTATTAATTAAAATCCACCAATTTATGTGGTAATTAATAAAACAGCAGATGTCTACTCTCCTTAAACAAACTCTCTCTCCCTCTCTCTCTACACACTCATGTTTGTCATGAATTTATAGTAACTACTTATAGCAAGGAGAGAATTCCCAAACCTGGACAAAAGTTAAAATTTGATCTTCACGAATATTATTGGTAGAAATCCAGTCTTTTTAATTTGGAGATCATCAATTTCTCTGGTTTAATTCCGGGTGATCATCACAAACAACCTTAATATGATATGATGAGGTCTTTCTCATTCCATTTCAGGCCAGCTTGATATGTATCTCCTGGGGCTCATCCACAAGATTTATTCCATCAGTTATATACTTATATATATGAAATACTAGTAAATCAAAACAAGTATTTACCTGGAGAAATTAATGTTTGTTGTGTTATATATCCATTTTCTAAATGCAGAAATTAAATTTTGATGTATGCATGCTTTCTTTTACATACTAGATTTAAGATGATTGCTTCTGTTTGCAATGTCACGTTCTCCATAGAATATTTATTAATTTTGGCACAAGTAATCAACCATTAAAACAAAAGTGCTTACACTGATTATGGTTCCCACATGCAACATATCCAACTAGTTCATGCTTAATTATAATATCATCATCATCATATCATATATATGTACCCAGAAAAAAATATTGGTGAAGTATAATTAACCTCACTAGAGCCATTAGATTGCATTTAATTGTATGAATATAAGTAATGGTACCTCAGGAAAAATTTTGTAAAAAAAATGCGGCGATACTTAAAAGTTATAATCTCAACTAAACCCATAAAGCAACATTCTTGAACAATAATAGGAGTACTAAAGATTTCAAACACTCATTCAAGATCCCTAAATATACGATTGAAGTTCAACATGAGATGTAAATACAAGCTCTTGATCAAAGGTTTTAATTAGATATATAACACTCAAAGGCTCGACTATCAAGGCAGTGTTGTTTTCTACTTGTAAGGTAGGGTATTGAATAATATTGATTGTCACATGTTAATAATTTGGTCTTGAACATTTTATTTTTATTTAAGCAAAATTCATTCTAGGACTCTTTCTTGATTGATAAAAGCTCAAATTTAGAAAAAAAAAAAAAAAAATAGGCCGGCTTCCTATATATTTAAGTACCTTGTAATGAAGTCATTAATGGTGGGAATTTGGCGAAGAAGAGGAGGAAGGCCTATTGTTGTGATCCCGATGTTCTTGACCGTGAATTCGAGCGGGGATGTTAAATCCCTGCAGTCCATCAGACACAAACCGGCTACCGAAAATGGAATTAGAGTGGTGATGATCAATTTCCTGTGTTTTGTGGTGATGATGCTGGTTTGTGAGATCATCCCAAGCATGAACTGATGATGATTGTGTGAAACTGGACTGAAGGGGTCCCCTTTGAGAATATGCCAACGCTTGTTGTGTAGACAGTGACGGCGAGTTATATAGAAAACCACCGCCAGCACCGCCTCTATTTTCCGTGTTTGCTGTCTCATTGTTCCAAGCCACCATTCGCTGAAAATTGGCCTCATGATACGACCCTACAGTAGAAGATCCATCAAAAAGGGCATGATGATGATCGGTTGAAGCTGCGTGACTTGTTTGGTCTCCTTGAAAAGAATGGAGTGAAAGTCCAAGATCTTCATGAGTCGGGTTTGTACAGCTTCTTGAGATTAAATCAGCTGGGTAGTGTTGAAAATTGATCGACGATGTTGTAGCACTTGTTGGGAAAAATGATTTTAGAGTATCAGCTATATCACTGTCCAAAGGCGGCGCCATGAAAGATGAATTATCATTGTTTGTGTTGTGAATCTGAAAACTACCATACCCAGATGTGGACTCCGATTGCTCTTGAATATTACCCATCTCACTTGACCCCACATTGGCATCTTGATCAGCTTCCATGGCAGCATCGTTATCATTATTAATAGCATTAACATTTGGGTGCCATGGTGGTAGCTCAGCGAGCTTGTCAATGGCTGACTTCGCTTTATTAATAAGCCAATCTACAGCTTTGCTGGGCCGGTCATAGCCTAGTCGATCTTGAACATCATAGAATTGAATGGCTGTGTGTGCTGCTAATCGAACCCTTCGATCTCTAGGACCTTTTGAAGTGTAGACCTTGCTATGGCGGTCTTTGCGGCCTGTAGATCGAACAATGTGGCCTCCTTGGACTTGAACTATTTCTCCTTCACTGCTCTTCAATCCCATTTTTCTCTCTTTGTGTTTTGCACACCCAACTCTACTGGTCTGCTCCAAAGACTGTATGTTGTGTGTCACTTGTAGATTTTGTGGCTGTGTTTCTTGTTGTATGATGTTAAGGATTTGGTGGTTAGGGCTCTGATGATGATGATGATTACTCTGGAAATCCAGATTCCTAGACCTGGAAGATTTTTTTTTTTTTTTTTCAATTCCTTCTAAAAATCTCTTTGATTTCCTGCAGTTTTCTTGTAGTACTGAAAATCTTTGCTTGGCTTCTCACTCAAGCTGATGTTGTTGTTGTTGCTGCTGGTACTTGTTTTACTGCTGATCCTGAAAAACTCTGACATTGTTTTCTCTGCAGAATTTTGCATCCCCCAATACTACCCACTAAATCCAAAACCCTCACTGAAAATAAAAACAAAATTCAGAAAACAAAAATATAATCTTCACAAAATTTAGAATATATATAAAAATATAACTATATCATCATCCATCTCTATCTCTCAACAGAGTCAATGAACCAGGATGGTGAGTTTCTCTATGCAAAATAAAAAACAAAACAAAACAAGAACCTAGCAAAAACAATTAAAACTTTAGCTGATAAATACCCACTACAAAAGGGAAAACAAATAGATACTAAAATTAAGATCTTGAGGCTTTGAATGGTTATCAGAAATTGGTAATAATAGGTTAGTTTTTCTTGATAAGAAGAAGATATTGAATAGCAAAAGATGGTTGCTACTTGCTAGGAAGAAAAAAAGAAAGAGTGAAAAGGATTGGTGCCGTGTAGAGGTAAGTGGAAAAATAAATACATAAATAAATAAATAAAAACTTACCCTCATTAGAGCTGTTGATGCTTCTGCAAAGGGTGGCAGGCTTGGTCAGAGAGAGAGAGAGAGAGGAGAATAAATATTTTTTTTTTCTCAAGCTGAAACTATATAACCCCAACTGTGTGTGATATAGTTATGACTTTTTTTAACTTAATGGTGATGAGTTATGATTAGAGTCGCAGTTGATAAGGAAATGACACAAATGGCCATTTCTCTCTCTCTTCCACCGGCCAACTCCTTTTGAAGACTCTGATAATGATATCTAACAGCTTTTCTTTTCATGGTTTCTTTTAATTTCTTTCTCGGTGTACTTTTTATATATAAGATAATTAAGTGTTGTTGTGGTTTCACTTGAAAGAAACGACAAACATCCTTGCGCTTCTACCTCCTCCACTGCTCCTACAATCATATATCATATGCTTCCCAAAACCTGGAAAACAAAAATTATAATAATAAATAAAACAATAAATATATTATGACAGTTTTTGAATTTTTAAATAAAACCCTCATGAGAAGCATGAAGAAGAACTCTGATGATGATCTCTCTAGGTTTTACAATTATGAACCAAGCTGTCAAAACCTAGAGATATCCATATATTTTATTAATCAATGACAGTTACTTCAGTAGATTTTCTTTTATCATTATCTCAGCTTGTGGCAAGTTGCATCTACTGGCAGCTTTCAGGGTGAGAAAATTATTTAAAGAATTCTACATATTTTTCTTTTAAATATATTCCTATATATAAATATCAAAAGGGTAGGTGGGTGCAATTATAGCATAATCAAGAATCAACCCTAATACCCTTAGCAGTCAATGTTACACGACTCAGAAAATTAATCAAAAATATATAAATTCATATGACATATATATGGTGACTATAAACTTGACCAATTTTAACTAAAATATTGACCACGATACTAAACTATGATGGTTAAAAATCGCTATTATTCATCACAACTTAATTAATAGAAAATAGACATTATGTCTATAGTAGATAATACACATCTAAAATAGAATTACCCGTGATAGATGAATGACATAGTAATAATAAGTCTTATGTTATTTGGACCCATCAAATTAAAAATTGATGAAGCAATTATAGAACTATTAATAAGGTAGTAGGTAGCTAGGTTAGAATACACCAACTTTGTGAGGGTGATGACTGATGAAGCTTTTTAGGGTGTCCCTTGCTGGAGTGAAAAGTGATAGTGATCTCTCATTCCCTGGAATTCTATGCCCTTATACAAGTTGACTCAAGGATCGAGTTCAGTTCCCGTTGATTGTACACCACTTTTTGGTTTTAGGGTTAGGTTTTAGGGCAGTAGGTATAACACCGTAGACGATGGATCCAAATTCCGAAGGTAGACTTGACTTTGAGAGACACCATTTATTTATAAGTTACAATTAGTGATTACAATAATTTTATGTCACTTAGCTAATCACAAGAGTAAAAAAGAAAAGAAAAAAATAATAGTAAGAAAATTTTCTAGAAAGGGAAAAATAGAAACAACACGTTTTTTTTTTCACTAGTATATGGTACCTCATATATATCATACTTATGTCCATTGATATTTGACTATTTCTTTTAGGTACTCAGCCTTATTGTAGGCACACTTATGATACTGTTAGCTATAAATGTTTCAAGACATTGTTATAAGTGTTTTTCAAATTTTCATTTTTAGTGTTTAACTTTAATAAAAGAATGACTTTCTAAGGTTGAACCAATTTTATATGCTTCTCGTATACTGTATATAAAAAAAATGCTTATCACACGTATTAATGAGATTTTAGAGTGAAATCATATCTCTCCATTAAACCCCATATTATTATAGTTTACAAAAAAAAAAAAAAAAAACTTAATTAAAGAATAAACCTGAAAACCCTCCGTAATGTTTGATCGAAATCAATTTACAGCCTTGCAATTTTCAGAGATATATATATATATATATATATATATATATATATATATATATATATATATATATATATATATATATATATATATATAAAGTAGGGTTTCAGAATTTTCCCTTCAATAATAATAATAATAATAATAATAATAATAATAATAATAAAAGAAATTTTGTATTGAAATATCTTATAAAGTAAGTAGCTTTCAAAAATAATATCATTTGAACAACTGTTTTACTCTAAATAGTTGTTTGTAAAAAGCTAGTGAGGCTAGGCAACCCAAAGTCTAATTAATTAAATAATTTAGATAATTGAATGGACTGGAATCTTTAAATTGCCTCTAAAGTAGCAGCAAGCTGCACCAACTTACCAACTTACCTAAAGGAATATAAAGCCATTTCATCACAATTCACAACTCGTGACTCGTGACTCGTGACTCGTGACCCCTTTCAAAATCCCCACAAATACAATCAACAAGAATGGCCTCAGCTCAGCCTTCTGTCGTTTTCCTCTGATCCTTTTAAAAAATCTTTGGATTATCATCAGCCGCCCATCTCATTCTTTCTAGACACGTGTATTTAATTTATATATATACAATTACCATCAGGTGCAGCGACTGTTATCAACTTTAAAATGTTACAATAGTAAAATAAATAACGTTATTAAGTCAAAATATGTTAAATTTTAGTTCCGTAACATTATAAAATTCAGTCATGCAAGTTATAAATTGGGACAAAAAGCTTGCACAATTTATTATCAAATTATTAAGTAAAATAAATAAAAAAATATAAAGATTATTTGTATGATACTCACGGTTACCTAATTGAGAATGATTTGATATATACTTTTTCCATTCATGATATTCCAAATTGGTCGTTTTTCATGAATGGAAAATCTTTAGTGGTCCAGATGTAAAAATATGATACGGGACAATTTTTTTTTTTTTTTTTTTTTGCATATTTATCAAAAGAAAATGGAGATATTTCAACCAGATATCATATCTTTTATAGTGGCACAGCCTGTTGTCCAATTTTATTGCAAGACATAAATGATAAACCCATTTGGGTTAAAATCCGTTTACAATTTAATTTAATTTAATTTTTTCAATTTTAGCAAAAATATAAGATAGAGTAATTAATAAATACATAATTGCTAACATCTACCCTAGTTAACATAGAGTTTAAAATCTTTCTGACAAAATTATTGTTCAACTATGTTGTTAATTTCATTACAGACAGTAGCTAGAGTCATAGACTGCTGCAATTACAGATATATTAATCCATTAGCATTATTGGGGTGCAATTAATTTGTGACATAAAAAAAATGCACAAATTTGAATTATATATAAAGCACTATTATATGTACAATTAATTTCTAGACTTGCTCTATTTAGATTAGGATTTGATTGATTTATCATTTAATAAATTTTCAGCTCCATTAATTCAAGAAAGAAAAAGATTTCGTAAAGTGGTTAAAATCTTGTAATAGGGGAAATTCGATGTTACACAAACCACTTTTGTTTGAAACCCTTTATTTACGCATGCAAATGCACAGTCAATTCCACAACTTCCCATGACAGTGATGCCACCATTTAATGAATGTAACTCTTAATTAATTAATTCTTATATATATATGAAAAATATTTAGATACCGACTATCGGTATCAAGATTGACCCTTCGAATAGGGACTTTCTTTCTTTTAATTTTTTATATTTATCTAAAAAAAATATATCATGTAGTACTATCCTATTGATGGGATCAACACCTTGGATACTTACTGATTAATATCGAAATATTGTTATATATATATATATATATATAAATTTTTTAAATATAACACAAATAAATAAGGATATATCGAAATCTATTGAGATAATCAACATTAAGCACAATTAGAAATGTAAATTTTCATTAAAAGGAAGGAGTATTCTCATGCTTTACTATTTGTTGAATGTTGTGATGGATTTGTTTTCGTATATTCGTTGAGACTTGAGATTAGGTTATACATGTAAATGTACGTCAATTTTTGGTTCTGTGTTGTGTGCAAATTGTGCCGGGGTTTTAAATTCGGTTTTGTTTATTAAAAAAATCCGTGAGGTGATATATACATTTTTTTAAGGGACCGTTTGATATAGAATAATTTTTACATGTGAATAAGAATCTGATAGTATTCTCATGTTTAGTAGGAGGTTTGGATTTTTTGTTTTTCGGAAAAGTAAATATCATGGGAATCACGTTACTTTCAAGAGAATAATGTGAAACTCATCATAAAAGGTGAGTTTTATATTATCTCCATCCATCGGATTCCTACAGTGGGATCCACCCTCATTAAAAAAATTATTATTATTTTTCTTAAATTATTTTCTTCTTCTTCGTTCTTCCTCTTCTAAAACTTAATACTAAAAATCCACGATCTCTTTTCACTAAAATCCTTAATCCTTAACCTCTTATTTTTCAATTTTCAATTTTCATTCAGACAAACCCCATATCAAATATTCTCCTCTTCAATTCATCCCAAAATCCTAATCCTGACCAAAAAAGTCACTTCTTTTCTGTTGATTATAATAGAAAAGGCCTAACTTTGACTTTGATTGCTAATTTCATGTTCACCTGCAACTTTGACTTCGATTGCTACTTTCTTCTATTTTTTCCTTCTCTTCTATTTTCTTCTTCTCCTCTTTCTAATTTAAAACCCCATACTAAACCCTAGTTTCGAGAATCAAGTAAAAAATCCCCAAATTTTCCAAGTAAAATCTTTGCTCACTACCAGATCTCAATTCGAGCAGCAGGCCAAATTTTTCTCTTTTGATTTCTATGATCAAGTTGAAAGCAGTAGGAGAACGCGAGAGAGCTATATCCGTTTTGATGGCTCGAAGAGAACTCGATCTAGATTTTCAGAATCTTCAAAAGCTTCTTTTAAAATAAAAATAAAAAATTAAATTTGAAGAGATCTGTAACTAATTTTTTAAACTTTTTTTTAATAAAAAAATTGTTTGAAGAGATATGGAAATCTCAAGATTTGTTCAAACACTTTTAATTTTTTTTTCTAAATAATAATTTTTAATTAAAACAGTATTATTATTACTTTCTTGAAATAATGATTTTTCCATGTAAAAAAATAAATAAACTCGTGTACAATCGGACACCATTACTTGATTTTGAATTCGATATAATATTTACATACACAACCAAACACATGTTTACAAGTTTTTCGGGAATGAATCATATTACAGTGTTTAACATTCCTAGAAATCACATTATTTTGATTACCATATACCAAACGCCCATCAGAGTAATTATATAATCTAACTTGTTGTATTTAATCTTATTTTGATAGATCTTGATCTAATGTTGGTTATCATTTTTTAAATTTATATCTTACACCAATTATCTATGATCATGTCTCAAGATACCTCCGTGTATATATATAGGGTTAAAAAAATAATGGTATTTTTTTGGAGGTGGCATTTCAACAATGTCACTGCTTTAATAACTTATGTTTAAAAGTCACCTATTATGGTGAACGGATTAAAATACCCCTAATAGTTGTTCCACATCAGATTTCTTTCATTCATTTTTACAGTGACAAAGTTATGAAGTAGAAAGAGAAAGTCTCGTTGAAACCCAGACAATCACTGGAATGTCGTCGAAGTGGCACTACGCAGACGCATTCGAGGGTCGAAATATAATTACAAAAAGCTCGGAGCCTTTAGTAAAAGTCTCGGAGCCTTTAGTAAAATTCTCGAAGCCTTTAGTAAAAGTTTCGGAACCTTAGTAAAAAAGCTCGGAACCATTACCAAAAAAGCTAGAGCTTTTTTTTTAATAGAAAAAACTCGATTTCATCAATTAAAAGTCCCGATTCTTTTATAAAAAACCTCTATTCTTTCAAAAATATGCTCGATTCATACTAAAATAAGCTCAATCATATTCGAAAAAAGTTCGATTTGACTACAAATATACTCGATTTAACTAAATCTAATTTTAAAAAAAAAAAAACTCGATCCTTTGAAAAATATGTTCACTCATATTCAAAAAAGACTCGATTTGGCTAAAACCAAATTTTCAAAAAAAAAAGCGCGATCCTTTGAAAAATATGTTCGATTTGGCTCTAAATATACTCGATTTAAATAAACCATTTTTTTTTAAAGTGCTCGATCCTTGAAACATATGCTCGATTCTTTCAAAAATATGTTCAATTTGGCTATAAATATACTCGATTTAACAAAACCTAATTTTCAAAAAAAAAAATGTTCGATCCTTTGAAAAATATGTTCGATTTTTTCAAAAAATATGCTCAATTTGGCTACAAATATTCTCGATTAAACTAAACTTAATTTTCAAATACAAAATGTTCGATCCTTTAAAAAATATACTCGATTTGACTACAAATACACTCGATTTAACTAAGCCTAATTTTTAAAAATAAAATGCTCGATCATTTGAAAAATATGCTTGATTCTTTCAAAAATATACTCGATTTGATTACAAATATACTCGATTTAGCTAAACCGAATTTTCAAAAAAAGAATGCTCGATCCTTGGAAAACTATGCTCGATTCTTTCAAAAATATGCTCGATTGGACTATAAATATACTTGATTTAACTAAACCTAATTTTCAAAAATAAAATGCTAGTTTTTTTTTTGAAAAATATGCTCGATTATTTCAAAAATATGCTGAATTTGGCTATAAATACACCCGATTTAACTAAGGGGTCGATAAATAAATGGCACTATTTGAGAGAGATGTTATGCAAATGTCACCAGTTTAGTAATGTAAGTTTAAAATACACCATTTAAACTAAACAGACGAGAATACCCCCACAAAATTGAATAAGAGAAAATTTATCGTTTTGTGTTTCTGAGAAAAGCAACAGTGAGAAAGAAACCGAGAAAGAAACCGAGAAAGAAACCGACGACAACGAAATCGACGGTGAGGAAATCGACAACTTATTGACCGGAACGGGAATACAGTACATTTCGCAGCGAGTGACAAATGTAAGTTGAGTTTTTTTTTTATGTATCGATTTGTTGTTCATAACTTATAATTGCATTTCAGACTTGTTTTGTTGAAAGAAATTGTAGATTATGGTTGACAGTGGTTGTGGTTTTGGTTTGAGTTCGAAATGAGGTTCAATATTCTGGTATCGAGGAATTTTTGCTTTGAAAAAAAAATAAATCGAGAATATTTCAAGCGAGATCGAGGAATTTTTTTAGAAAGAATCGAGAGGTTTTTCAAAGTGATAGAGTTTTTGTTAAATGATAGAGAATATTTTTCATAGAATCGAGAGGTTTTTCAAAGGATCGAGACTATTATGAAAGGATCGAGAATTTTTGAAAACGATCGAGATTGTTTTTCAAAGGATCAAGATTTTTTAAAATGATCGAATCGAGAAGATTTTTCTAATAATCGATAAGATTATTCAAAGAATCGAGAGTTTTGTGAAAGTGTCGAGAATATTTTCAAAGGATCGAGAATGTTTTCAAACGATCGAGAATGTTTTTCAAATGGTTAAATTTTTAGAAAATGATCGAGAATATTTTTTAAAGAATTGAGCGGTTTTTCAAAGGCTCGAGACAATTTTCAAAGCTTCGAGAATATTTTCAAAGGGTCGAGATTTTTTAAATTGATCGAGAACATTTTTTAAAGAATCGAGAGGTTTTTCAAAGGATCGAGAGTTTTTTGAAAGGATCGAGAATATTTTCTAACGATCGAGAATGTTTTTCAAAGGGTCGAGAACATTTTCAATGAATCGAGAGGTTTTACAAAAGATCGAGACTAATTTGAAAGGATTGAGCCTATTTGCAAAGGATCGAGAACTTTGAAAACAAATCGAGAACTTTTTAAAATGATCGTGAAGTTTTTTCAATGAATCGAGAGGTTTTACAAAGGATCGAGACTAATTTCAAAGGATCGAGCCTATTTGCAAGGGATCGAGAACTTTATAAACAAATCGAGAACGTTTTTAAATGATCGTGAAGTTTTTTCAATGAATTGAGAGGTTTTAGAAAGGATCGAGACTATTTACAAAGGATCGAGACTATTTGCAAAGGATCGAGAACTTTTTTAAAAATTCGATATCTTTTTCAAAGGATCGAGAATATTTTAAAACTATCGATAAGTTGTTTCAAACGATCGAGAATAGTTTCTAATTTTTGTACAGTTTACTGATGTACTGTTTCTGTGACATTACTGATGACGAGCAATATGAAGGAAATGCTTAAAACTGCAGAGAGAGATTGGTTCAAGGGAAAATTGACCTGACACGACCATTTTGAAGCCCTCGCCCGTATAGACGATGCACTGAACCGGGTCCCTGAAGAGTTTGCTGTTCAGGATCAGCGTCGGTTCATGGCCTCTTGTTTCGGGTATTTCATGTCGATGCACCGGGAGCTGAAGTTTTCTGTTGGTGTTATTCATCAGCTGTTGTTGCGGGAGTTGGACCATGACGGGCCGACAGATAAGATGCGGTTCTTGTTAGGGAACCATGTGGTGAGGTTTTCGAAGGTGGAATTTAGCCTCATCACTGAATTACGTTTTGGAGTCATACCGGACACGAGTATGTATGCTGCAGTTGAGAATGACATACATGAACGGTACTTTCCTGCACATGATGAGGTATAATTGGATGACTTGAAGGTTGTTCTTACCCAGGGAGAGTTTGAAAAGGCATGCGATGCTGTGAAGTTGTGCCTCATTTACATGTTGAATTGGATACGGATGGGGGTGGACGAGAGATTGAAGATTCCAGTTTGGCAGTTTTGGTTGGTAGAGGACTTCAATGCCTTCGATGCGTTCCCGTGGGGTGCCCAGGTCGATAGGCATTCTATATTTTCTTTCAAGCATGCCTTACCGCGACGTCGTGAGGAGAGACGACAACAGTCACAGGGCGATGTTGGACATTCCGTGGAGGGGTACAACATCTACGGTCTTTCACACACCCTTTTGGTAAGAAATTTTAATTCCAACATGTACATTTAATTTTTAATCCAAAATTGTTTTGGATTATAACTGTACGTATCTTTGATGCAGATATTTGCTTTTGAGGTGATCCCCAAGCTGGTCAAGGTTTTCGGGACTCGGATGGTTACAGACTTTTCCCTTCGGCTGTTGAAGTGGGAGTTGACCAAACAACCTAGAGGGAAGAAGCTGGAGAAGATTTTTAGTGCTAGGGTAATTTATTTTTTTGTTAAGTTAGTAATTTATATTACTTACGATAAGTAACAATGAAATTCATCTAACTACGGTTTCAGATGTCAGCGAGGAAGGAAATCGTGCCCACAACAGCTGAGGCGGTGGCCCAGTACTTTGCAGGCCTAAGTGAGGGGGGAGCCCGTATGTGCAGGATGATAGGTTCACCTTCCTACTGTCCCTGAGCCGACTACAAGTGCAGTTCATCCCGAGAAGGAGGATGAGGATGTGAGGTGTACTGAGACGGAGGCTTCAGACCCTGCAGGTCCAGATTTGATAGGCATGGACACTGGCGAATCTCAGCCGTCTCCTCGGTGAATGAGGTAGATTTGGTTTACCACTCGAGGAACTGGTTCCGCTACCGGGGATTCCCGTGCTGGCGTTCAACTTGATGAGGAGGTAAGTTGAGATGATAATTTTATTTTCATTAACAAGAGTTGTTGATTTTTTTCGTATAAACAAAGTTGCATAAATTCAGGTCCGTTTAGAACTTAACTTGAAGGAGTTACGTGAAGCCCTCCAAAAGAGTTAGGAGGATCGACAACAACAGCACCGGGATTTACGTGAAGCCCTCCGGAAGAGTGAGGAGGATCGACAACAACAGCACCAGGATTTGCTCTATTTGTTCCGGAAGATTGAGGAGGATTGACAACAACAACATAGGGAGTTGCTTGCATTCATCAGGGGCCTTCAGAGCTTCAGGACCCATACAGAGGATCCACATACCAGAGGGGCATTTCTGGATAGTGGGGATCAGTCTCCCCCTCCCCCTCTGAGAGAGCAGTCGGCCCCCCTCCCGCTCAGAGCGATTCGCAGGCTCCCCCGCCACCTCCTACCGAGAAGCACTTTCCCCTTCCACCGATGTCCGAGTAGCAGGCTCCCCCCCACCTCCTAGAGAGCAGTAGGCTCCCCCACCACCTCCTAACGAGCAGCAGGCTCCCCCTCTGCCTCCCCTCGAGCAGCAGACTCCCCCACCCCCTTCCTCATCTCAGCAAACCCCGGCGGAGGGAGTTCGACAGTACATGCGTGTGCTGAAGCGCGGTTGGCAGTTGGTTAGCCCGTACACAGATCCTCGCCAACCTAAGAGGGTGAGGGTAATACTATAGGGACCTGGGCACGTATTTAATCCCTAGAAACTGGTGGACGATACCAAGTTGAAGGCGTACCGAGCCTACAAGAGGAACGTAAACGGGGAACTGTAAGTAAATTTCATTGTTATTTAGGTCGCCGAATTTCTTGTAATGCATTATATGAAAGTGTAGATGTTGGAACATTAATGCAGACGTGTCGTTGATTTGCTGGAGCCGGTTGATGCTGCATGGTTCCATCGGTTGCAGACCAACTTCATGGATGTTGATGATCAGGTTTGTGGGAGCGTAAATCCTGATTTCAGTATTTGTTTTAGATGTGTAAACATCCTAACATTTCTTAATGTGTTTATATTCCCAAAATATGGACGAGTACCTCCATATTCTTCGAAGCATCAACGGGATTTCTGAATGTGTATAGTCAAACGATTAACATATTGGACTCGTAATTCTTTGTAAGTACTAAAATTAATAATGATAACGTGTTGTTTTATGTGTGTATGGAAAACAAAAATTAATTTAAATACAATTGTTTCTGCAGTCCTTTCTGGAGCACCAGTATAGGAAAATGATGTCTTGCAATTCTCGCGGGCAGATCACCCCGAACCGTTGGAATGTGTTGAGGTCTTGGTGGAAGGATGATGACCTCACAACGGTCCTTAGGGGTTTCCCGATTGGATGCCGTCCGTGGCACGAGGTTGACATATAAGTGTTACTTGACATGGTTTGCAATTGTATATATAAATGGCTTTGTAAATCCTAACACCTGTTGTTGACATTTCCAGGTTCTGATACCGTGCAACATTGGGCGCCAACATTGGCTGCTGGTGACTATTGACCTCACATGCGGGAAGCTGTTCATAGTCGACCCCTGGAGACAGGAGGTCGAACCTTGTATCCAAAAGCAGCAGGTAGCCCCGTTGTGCTACTTTGTGCCCTCGATGTTGCATCAGGCCGGGTTTCATACTAAACGAGCGGTATGACTGTTGAAATTTGAGAAGACAAGTAAATCCTTTGATGTCACCGTCTTGTCGGAAAAACATATCCCTCAGCAGAAGCAATCGTAAGACATTACGTAATAGTCACTTTAAGATTGTATTAGTATAAACCTAATGTTTTATTAACGCTTGTTAATGTATCCAACTTCAGGGGTAACTGTGGTCCCCACACGTTGAGATTGATCGAGTACATATTGGCTAACAAAAAAGATTTCGATTGGTCTGAAGACGATATGGGGATCATTCGGGAGAAGATGACGGTTGAAATATTTGCAAACTCCAGGCCCATATAGATTTCTGTAGTAATTCATGTGTATACGTACCAATTCTGTTTTATATGTTCCAATTACTTTGTATATTTACAAATTCTTTTGTATATTTACAAATTCTTTTGTATATGTACCAACTGTTTTACGGCAGTTTACCAATTCTTTTGTATATTTAGAAATTCTTTTGTACAATTTTTTTTTCATTTTTATCTATACTGAGAGTATTTAAATACAATTGCATTTCAGTTACTTAACAAGTCATACGAGTTCAAATTATAACAATGTCATCATGATAACACCTAAATTCATTCCACGATCCCACCGTCTCTAGTAGGGCACGTCTGTCTGTTGTGACCAACAGTATGACATATACTACACTTGCGTCTGTATTCCTCTGGAATGACTGTGCTCTGATCTTCATCAATAAAAGCTGGGCTAGAACATCTCCTCGAATTATGCCCTGGTTGTCGATATCGCCTACAATTTTATGTGGATGTTCTCTCCGAAGATGAGATACGGCGTGAAGCCCTCGGGTGGCCTGCTTGTCTTCTGGAGCTTGGATTAAAAATGACTCTCTCAGTGATATCAGATGACACAATCCAAGTAGAATGATGTCCAACCGGCATAATAGGTACCGAGTATGCATCAATAAGTGTTTGTCGCTTGTAGTAGTCCGCACAGAGGGATGTGAAATCCATGTTTCGGTCCCTGTAAAAACATTGAAAACGATGATAAAATTGTATGATGTTTAAGTAGTATTAACCGTACATAAAATTGTATGATGTACCTTGCGGCAGCGAGAGCGTGAGAACATGGAAGAAGGTCCATTTGGAATTTGTTACATGTGCAGGTCTTCCGGGCTAAGTCAACGGTCCACTGTTTTCCAGCCCGTTTCATTGAAATATTTTCCAGTCAACTAGATTAATGGTCATAAAATTACACTTTTCTACACGTTTCAGGATCACAAGATGTGCTGCGTCAGTCAACTGATGACACATGGATTGTGTAGCCCTATGACGATCGTGAAACCAACGCTGTAGCATATTCCTAATAAACTCTGCCAAAGTCAACATAGGCAGTTGCCGTGCAAATTTAAGGCATGAGTTTATGCATTCTGCAGCATTTGTTGTCATGACCCTATATCTTCTGTCGTGGCAGTGAAAACGAGACCATTTCTGTGGACCGGCATCAATTACATATTCATATGCATTCGGGTGCAAGTTGCGTAACTCTTCCATGTGCCGGTTATATTGCAACTCGATGTACGCTCGGGCTTCTTTATCCATTATTGCGGCAACATCCTTTATATGATATCTTTTCTTAATATTTTCATAAAAGTGCCAGTAACATATGGTATGGGTGGCATAAGGGAACACTTTAGAAATCCCCGCTTCAATGCTTGGATGTCGATCAGAAATGAAAACCAAATCTTCTATATGGACAAGGGCACCTTTTAAGCAATCCAAAAACCACTCCCATGATAGGTTGTTTTCCGAGTCACCGTACCCAAAAGTAATTGGATAAACCTGTTTATTCACATCTTGTGCCGTTGCAACAAACATTGTGCCCCCAAATCTACCCTTTAAATGGGTACCATCAACGGCAATAACTAGACGCATACACCTGGAATCTTCTGACTGAGGCACCCAACGACATGAAAAAGTATAGGAATTTACCATTTTTATCGCACTGTAAGTCAGTTATCGTTCCGGGATTTTGTTGTTCCAACACGTAACCGAATGATGGCAACAGTATGAAGCTTTCCTCATGCGTTCCATAGTTGAGTGACAAAGCATAATCAACGGCTTGATGTGCCTTACTGTACATTATTTGGATGCCATACATTGTTTTCATGTCGGTGATTATGTCCTTCGGACGCATTAATCGACCATCATGTTGCTGCAATCTAGGTGCAACCACTTCTCCAATTATGACTGCACTAGCTTATCGATGGCGGCGGTGAATCTCCTTCAACGGACAAGTGTGTTCGTTGATAAAATTACGTACTTGAAAGTATGTCGCTTCATCTCTCCTAACCGCTCTTAACTTCCATGTACAATTATCTATCAAACAAACCAGATGTAATGTTGTCTTATTCGACATTTTCACCTTCAACTCGAAGTTGTGCCGCGTTGCAAAATGGCCAGCCAATCTCTTCAAATCCCTTTTATTAGGAAAAAATTGACCTTTATATATCATCCTGGTAGGTTCATCTTCTACCCAGTTCCTGCTTCCACCCAGTTTCTGCTTCCACCCATACCAAACGAGTATGATTCTGCTCCTGGAATAACCCACGTTCTGGCATTCACAGAAACAACTGGAGTTACATCAGGTCTGACCTCAGATGTCCCAACTATATCTGCTGCAGTGGAACTACATCTGTGGACACGTCTTGCACGTCTTTTCGTTTTGAACCGTTCTTTATCTTCCTCATTGTTCGGTACATTATGTATCGGATGCAAATTTGTCTCATTAGCCACCTCATGGATTGGTAGGTTATGAGGTAAATTGTTCCGCTCATTGTTCATGTCATCGAACATCTCATTGTATTGGTGGTTGTACTGTCCAGCGTTCAATTCAATTTGACAACCGAAATCATCGTCCAATTGAGCTCCAACTATATCACCATGGTCAGCTACTTCAAGTGGGACACCACATAGGTTTTCTCTACCGTCAATCCCACTTCTTTCTGTGAACAACTGGTTGCTTCCGCCTGAAGATCGAAATTGTTAGGTGTTATCATGAGGAGGGATTTCTTCACCGATGACACCTCCTGCAACCCTCTCAATTACACTGACACATACTTGAGGGATTACCCTATCTTTCCCTAGCATAAACAAAACATTGTCGTCATTTCTTATAAATGTGCGACATGTGATCCCGAGAACGATTGATATAGATTGTAGATCAACAATGTATTTGTTTACATCGTACTTCACAACGGTTTGTACGATCGACACCAGCTCTTCGTAAGTCATATTTCTGGACACATACATTCCTTGGTTATCGGAACCAAGAAACCTCTGACTTCCATCAGGTAATTGCTCTCATCGACCTTTGTAAGATATTACTAATCTAACTCGATCCATTGTCCTGTGAAAATCATCATCACAATCAATTATTAACAGATAAAAAATAACTTTTACAATTACTAACAATTACAAAAAAGTCAAATGGATCGAGTACTTTATATAAGGGATCGAGAACTTTTTCAAAGGTTCAAGAATAATTTACAAAGGATCGAGAACTTATAAAAAGGGTTCGATTCGAGAACTTTTATCGAGAATATTTGTCAAACTATTGAGAACTTTTTATAATGGTTCGATAACTTTTAACAAGGGAACAAGAACTTTTTGTAAGGGATCGAGAACATTTCAAACGGTTCGAGAACTTTTTTAAGGGATCAAGAATATTTGTTAAAAGGACCGAGAACTTTTATCAACGGATCGACAACTTTCAACAAGTCAACGAGGAACTTTTTCTAAGGGATCGAGAACATTTTTAACTGTTCGAGAACGTTTTAAAAGGATCAAGACTATTTCTCAAATTATCGAGAACTTTCATCAAGGGATCGAGAACTTTTAACAAGGGAACGAGAACTTTTTCTAAGGGATTGAGAACTTTTTAAAGGAGTCGAGAACATTTGTAACGGTTCGAGATCTTTTTAAAGGGTTCGAGAACTTTTATAACGGTTAGAGAACTTTTCCTAAGGGATCGAGCATTTTTTGTCAAGCGTTTTTTTCAAATAATCGAGTTTTTTTTCAAACTAAACAAGAGCTCGTTCCAATATAAAATAAGTTCGATTCATCTTAAAATTTTCTCGGTCACACAAGAAAAAAACATTCTAGTGCAGAATCTGAAATGGATACATTGATATCGAGGATTGGATACATTGTCAACCCACACAGAAATAAATGCAAAATATCTGAAATGCATAAAAGAAATAAAAGAAATTTAAGTGAAGATCATAAATATTTGTTACCTTCTACTGCAGAATCTGGAGAGGGCCGACACTCAAGTTTTTCAGACAACAACTTTTCTGAGGAGATACCAACGAGTTCAGAAAGGGGCTTTTAAAAAATTTAAGTTTAGGGGTAATTTGAGCAGTTCACCATAATAGATGCCTTTTAAACTTAAGTTATTAAAATGGTGACATCATCACATAATACCTTAAAAAAGGTGATATATTTCACCATTTCCTCTTTAACTAAACCTAATTTTTAAAAACAAAATGCTCGATTCCTTAAAAATTATGCTCGATTTGGCTACAAATATACTCGATTTAACTAAACCTAATTTTCAAAAAAAAAAAAAGTTTGATTCTCGAAAAATATGCTCGATTTGGCTACAAATATACTCGATTTAATTGAACCTAATTTTCAAAAATAAAAAAATTCACGATCCTTGACAAATATGCTAAATTCTTTCAAAAATATGTTCGATTTGGATATAATTATACTCGATTTAACTAAACCTAATTTAAAAAAAAAATCTCGTTCCTTTGAAAAATATGTTCGATTTGACTACAGATATACTCGATTTAACTAAACCTAATTTTCAAAAATAAAATGCTCGATCCATTGAAAAATATGCTAGATCCATTCTAAAATATGCTCGATTTGGCCATAAATATACTTGATTTAACTAAACATAATTTCTTAAAAAAAAATACTTGATCCTTTAAAATAAATGCTCAATTCTTTCAAAAATATGCTCGATTTGGCTACAACTATACTCAATTTAACTAAACCTAATTTACAAACAAAAAAATACTTGATCATTGAAAAATATGCTCGATTCTTTCAAAAATATGCTCGATTTGGCTATAAATATACTCGATTTAACCAAACATAATTTCGAAGAAAAAAATGCTCGATCCTTTGAAAAATATGTTCGATTCTTTCAAGAAAATACTCGATTTTGCTACAAATATACTCGATTTATTTAAACCTTATTTTTAAAAATAAAATGCTCAATCCCTTGAAAAGCATGCTTGATTCATTACAAAATATGCTCGATTTGACCATAAATATACTCGATTTAACAAAAGCTGATTTTCGAAAACAAAATACTCGATATTTGAAAAATATGTTCGATTCTTTCTAAAATATGTTCAATTTGGCTATAAATATACTCGATTTAACTAAACCTAATTTGAAAAAAAAAATGCTCGAACCTTTGAAAAATATGTTCGATTCTTTCAAAATTATGATCGATTTGGTTACAAATATACTCGATTTAACTAAACCTAATTTTTTTTTTAAAAGTCTGATCCTTGAAAAATATGCACGATTTATCTACAAATATACTCGATTTAACTAAACCTTTTTTTTTTAAAAAAAAAAGCTTAATCCTTTGAAAAATATATTCGATTCTGTCAAAAATATGTTCGATTTAGCTACAAATATTCTCAATTTAATTAAACCTAATTTTTGAAAATAAAATGTTCGATCATTTGAAAAATATACTCGATTCATTCAAAAATATGCTCGATTTGGCCACAAATATTTTTTTTAACTAAACCTAATATTCAAAAATAAAGTGCTCGATCCTTTGAAAAACATGCTCGATTCTTTCAAAATTATGATTGGTTTGGCTACAAATATACTTGATTTAACTAAACCTAATTTTCAAATAAAAAAGGCTCGATCCTTGAAAAATATATTCGATTCTTTCAAAAATATGCTAGATTTGGCTACAAATATTCTTGATTTAATTATACATAATTTTCAAAAAAAGAAGAAAATTCTCAATCCCTGAAAAATATACTCGATTTTTTAAAAAATATGCTCGATTTGACTATAAATATACTCGATTTAAGTAAACCTATTTTTTTTTAAAACAAATGCTCGATCATTTGAACAATATGTTCGATTCTTTAAAAAATATGCTCGATTTTGCTACAAATATAATCGATTTAACTAAACCTAATTTCAAAAATAAAATGCTCAATCCTTTGAAAAATATGCTCGATTCATTCAAAGATATGCTCGATTTGGCCATAAATATACTCGATTTAACTAAACATAATTTTCAAAAAAAAAAATTCTTGATCCTTTGAAAAATATGCTCGATTCTTTCAAAAAATATGCTCGATTTAGCTACAAATATACTCGATTTAACTAAATCTAATTTTCAAAAATAAATTGCTCGATCCATTGAAAAATATGCTAGATTCATTCAAAAATATGTTCAATTTGGGCATAAATATACTCGATTTAACTAAACCTAATTTTCAAAAAAACAATGTTCGATCCTTGAAAAATATGTTCGATTTGGCTATAAATATAATCGATTTAACTAAACCTAATTTGTTAAAAAAATACAAGAACCTTCGAAAAATATGTTCGATTCTTTCAAAATTATACTCGATTTGGTTACAAATATACTTGATTTAACTAAACCTAATTCTTTTTAAATAAAAAGTCCGATCCTTGAAAAATATGCTCGATTTGACTACAAATATACTCGATTTAACTAAGCATAATTTTCAAAAAAAAAACTCGATCCTTTGACAAATTTGTTCGATTTGGCTACAAATATACTTGATTTAACTAAATCTAAATTTTAAAAATAAAATGCTCGGTCCTTTAAAAAATATACTCGATTCTTTCAAAATTATGCTCGATATGGCTACAAATATACTCGATTTAACTAAACCTAATTTTTTTAAAAAAAAATGTTCGATTCTTAAAAAATATGTTCGATTTAGCTACAAATATACTCGATTTAACTAAACCTGATTTTCAAAAAAAAAAATTATCGTTCTTCTGAAAAATATGTTTGATTCTTTAAAAAATTTGTTTGATTTGGCTACAAATATACTTGATTTAACTAAACCTAATTTTTAATAATAAAATGCTCGATCCTTTGAAAAATATGCTTGATTCATTCAAAAATATACTCGATTTGACTACAAATATACTCGATTTGACTACAAATATACTCGATTTAACTAAACCTAATTTGTTTTAAAAAAATACTCGATCCTTTGAAATATATGCTCAATTCTTTCAAAAATATGCTCGATTTGGCTTCAATTATACTATATTTAACTAAACCTAATTTAAAAAAAAAATGTTCGAACCTTTAAAAAAATACGCCCGATTTTTTTTAAATTATGCTCGATTTGGCTACAAATATATTCGATTTAAGTAAACCTAATTTTCAAAAACAAAATGTCCGATCCTTGAAAAATATGCTCGATTCTTTTAAAAATATGCTCGATTGGGCTACAAATATACTCGATTTAACTAAACCTAAATTTCAAAGAAAAAAATGCTCGATTCTATCAAAAATATGCTCGATTTGGTTACAAATATACTCGATTTAATTAAACTTAATTTTTAAAAATAAAATATTCAATCATTTGAAAAATATGCTCGATTCATTCAAAAATATTCTCGATTTGGCCACAAATATTCTCGATTTAACAAAACCTAGTTTAAAAAAAAAAAAGATCGATCCGTTGAAAAATATGCTCGATTCTGTAAAGAATATACATGATTTTTTTAAAAATATACTCCATTTAACTAAACCTAATTTTCAAAAATAAGATTCTCGAAACTTTGAAAAATATGCTCAATTCCTTAAAAAATATACTCGATTTAACCACAAATACACTCGATTTAACTAAACCTAATTTTTAAAAGCAGAATGCTCCATCATTTGAAAAATATGCTCGATTCTTTCAAAAATATGCTCGATTTGGCTACAAATAAACTCGATTTAACTAAACATAATTTTCAAAAATAAAATGCTTGATCCTTTGAAAAATATGATCGATTTGGCTATAAATATACTTGATTTAACTAAACCGAATTTTCAAAAGTAAAATACTCGATCATTTGAAAAATATTTTTGATTCTTTTAAAATATGTCCGATTTGATTACAAATACACTTAATTTAACTAACCCTAATTTAAAAAAAAATGCTCGATTCTTTCAAAAATATGTTCGATTTGGATACAAATATACTCGATTTAACTAAACCTAATTTTTAAAAATAAAATGCTCGATCCTTTGAAAAATATGCTTGATTCATTCAAAAATATGCTCGATTTGGCTATAAATATACTCGATTTAACTAAACCTAATTTTCAAAAAAAAAAAAAAATGTTCGATCCTTTGAAAAATATGCTCGATTCTTTCAAAACATTACTCGATTCTTTCAAATATATGCTTGATTTGGCTACAAATATACTCGATTTAACTAAACCTAATTTCCAAAAATCAAAATGCTCGATTATTTCAAAAATATCCTCGATTATTTGAAAAAAAAGAGGATATTTTTGAACAAATCGAGCATTTTGTTTTTCAGAAATTAGGTTTAGTTAAATCGAGTATATTTGTAGCAAAATCGAGTATATTTGTAGCAAAATCGAGCATATATTTGAAGAAGAATCGAGCATATATTTGAAAGAATCGAGCATCGTTAAACCACATATTCATACATGTTCATAAAAAGACTGGAACAACAAATCATAACGAATTGATACATTGTTAAACCACACAGAAATATATGAAAATATATAAACGAAGATCACAAATATATGTTATCTTCTTGTGCAGAATCTGGAGAGACAACTATTTTGGAGAGAGAGAGAGGGGAGTTATCGTTTTCAAAGTATAGATGGAAGCACAATAAAAATAAAAAATAGATTATTTAAGAGAATTTTAGATAGTTTACCATAATATATACATTTTAAATTTAAGTTATTAAAACAGTGATATCATTAAAAAAAAATGGTAACATATCTTACCATTTCCGATATATATATAATTTTACATTTTAAATGGTAAACATTAATTTTAAGTTGCTTAAAAGAAAAGGACCACTTTGCGGTCTGACAACTTGTAATAGAAGTTTGCATGACTATAAAATCCATATTTAAATGATGACAGACTTCAATAACAATTTGTTTTTTTTTTTAATATTATAGTATTGTGAGCATTTTAAATGGTAAACATTAATTTTAAGTTGCTGAAAAGAAAAGGACCACTTTGCGGTCTGACAACTTGTAATAAAAGTTTGTATCACTATAAAATCCATATTTAAATGATGACAGACTTCAATAACAATTTGTTTTTTTTAATATTATAGTAATGTGAGGTTTAATGGGGAGAAGGGTCTCAAACCCACATTCTCGTAGTGATAACAAGTGTGAGAGGTTTTACTAGGGATGACAACGGGTCGGGTTCAGATGAGTTTTGTAAAATCCAAACCATCATTCGTAAAAAAAATTCTCACCCACGCTCACCCTCGAACCCGTGTAGGTAAGTAAGTTCACGGGAGGGTTTGAACCCGCGGGTTATGGATGCACCCATACTCTCACCCGCGAACCCGCCAAATAATGCGTTCACGGGTGGATGCTTCTTCCGCGGGATACCCACGAACCCACGATTTGTCATTTGTAAGTTTTCATATGTAATCACCTATTTGATACTTAATTGAATTAAATTTTTATTTCTAATTCCCTACTTGATACATTACAAAACAATAATAACCATAAAAATAAAACGACAAAAAATAATTCAAATGTCTATGAATATTTATATACAAGTATTTTATTTATACGGGTTCGCGGGTTCAACCTGTTGGGGTTTATGCCATAAAGATGTAATTTGTAAATGAATTTATGAAATAAATAAAAGGAAAAGTTCAATTCATTCTTGTTGTATTGTTTATTTTACAACTTATGCATATATTTAACATCCAAGATTACCGGATGTAATCTCGAACTGTGTATATGAGTGTTATATACATATGGATACAGTAAGAGACGTGCAATCTAAAGAGTCCATAGGTAACAAATAAAGCTGGGTACTTTATTTGTGGTTAATCTATAGTTGTAGTCCATTCTGTAATGTACGGTGATTTTATCCTGAATCATTCATATGGAGATATGAGAATGGAGACACCTTGTATGATGTGATCATATAGGACTGTGCCATGATCTATATGAATCTCTCACCAAGATCCGTTTACCGATGAGATTCAGATATATCAACTAATGATGGCTATATATGGGTGATCTTAATCCTGAGTGTCTTATCTACTCCTTCAGGTTAAATCGTTGTCTTTGATATACCATGGGTGAGGTCAGATGCATTTCCTGATCAATATACTTCGTATGTTAGGATTACGGTTTGACTTGTGGCTGGGAAGGTTTGTACACAATAGTGGAATCCACTATTTCTTATGAGAAGTAGATGGTAGTTCCCTTAAGGGTTGATTCGGGGATTGGACAATATGAGCGCTCTACTAATTCCGTGAGGAAATAGGATTTATTGTTCATTATAGAATCAACTGTACTTAAAAGATATACGTAATTAGAGGGGTACAACGGACATTATGACCTAGCTCTAATTATGAACTATTGTGGAGGATCACACTATATGTAATAGCTATATCTATGGACACCGAGTTGTATCGGTATGTGTAAAAGCGTCTACAGTTGAGAGAGTGCAGCTTCGGGTTTTAAGTGGGATAACACCGGAGTTAATAATGAAGGAATATTAATTAAAGAGTTTAATAAATGATTCCGAGGATTATTGGAGCTCAAAATACTGTGGGTCCATTAGGTCCCTTTGCTAACCCAATCGATTTAGGTAACAAGGGTCACGGTTAACTAATTGGATTGTCTAATTAGTTGTGTTACGAAAGTGACACGTGTTTATTCGCGAATTAATTGAATAACGAGATTATTTAATTAATGAATGTTAATAGTTAAATTAATTATATAATTAGATTATTTAATTATATTGATAATTGTGAATTATTAATTGTTGTATATAAATTTTATTAGACGTACACATCGTTGACAAAGATGATAGGATTGGCAGGTGGACATCCGAATAAGCATTCAAAAAGTATCATGCAATACATCATTAAAGAAGAGAAGCTCGATTAAACTAGTATTGAACAAAACCTACTCGGGGTCAACTGACGTCATATACTACTCGGGGCCAGTTAACGATGCTCGAGGTTAGCTAATGACATGTTTTACTCGGGATCAGATGACGTCATTCGGGACCAGCTAATATCATGTTCTACTCAGGACAAACACGAAGAAAACCGAATAAAGAAGCCCAGCGCGTAACTCACACGAGTCAAGAGTCGTTAAAATACGCGAAGAAATCCATATAAAAAAAGAGTTCCAAGAATATAATACCAAACAGAAAGGGTTCAAATCAGGCAACAATTTTATTTCTTCTAAAAGGCTATGCTTTTATAAGAAAATAAGTCATAACTGGACTACATCACTAGAGTCCCATTCGATCTTAATACAAGTCTCCGAAATAGGAAAGAAGACAGACTACTTCGAATAAGTAACCAATCATAGTTAAATACAAAGATCTTTTATTACTTGTACAAAGAGGATTAGGGTTATATGAACATATAAATAGACCCATAATCTCATCACAAAAGATATATAGAAAACATATAGAAAAATATAGAGAGAAAAAGAGAGATCGAGAGTTGTAAATCTTTTCAATAGTGGATTTTGGCTTGGTTGATTATTCAGCCACCCATGGACGTTTCTCTGGTCATCAGAGTTTTACCATGTAAAACTTGCGTCCGATTACTTTCTTCTTCTCTTTCTCTTTGAAATCTCAGCTAAAATCCAATCTTGTTAACTTTTTCCCACACATCCAGAAATCGACGTCAATATTAATTAACTATTAATTGGAGGGTGTTAGTTGATATATGGATTTAGGTGAAGATAAAATAATAGGATTATTTTATTTTTACTAAATCCTTTATCTAAGTATTTGAATTTAAGTTTAAATATAAAATACTTATTATCACTTTTAATATATTAGATATATTTAAAAAAGATAATTAAAAGATATATATCAATTAATAACATAAGAGATTGCATTGGATGCAAATTGGTGTGTGCACAAAAAACAATAGTCAAAATCAGTTATAAGAAAAAAAAAAGATATATATTATTTCATGCTTTGTGTGTTTTGGAACACATAGAAAAAACGGTTTCTTTAATTCTCTCTTCATCCTCCATTCAAGTTACTGAGACCGTGACGTGTCCACACGCAGTTACCAATCCCCGAGAGATAATGAGAAAGATCGAGTGGTTTAGACAATAGCACATCGTAATATGAAAGAGTCTCTAAACGTTGGTAAGAGTGGTTCAAACATGAGCATATCATAAAGTGAAGGAGCCTCCAAGCGTTGGTAAGATTTTCCTCTACTGATTATATTGATTACAATTTCATGTGATTACATATTGTATGTATTAGTTTCGAAAAATAATTACGATCCCAAATTTACTGGTCCCAGATACAGATGATGATCTGTATAAAAATTTTAAAACCTATTTTCGCTGAGTGACCGGTGAATGGGGTTCCAACGATTGGTATCAGAGCCAATTTATCTTTTTGAAACAGGAAATTGTTTTCGATACTCTTGTATGTATGAATGTGTATGCACCATCTTTATGATTGTATGAATGTTTATAATTAAATTATTTAATTTAAACATGGTTGATCGTAAATTTTTATGATAATGTGGATTTATAGTTCATGAATTGTATTATTATTATTATTATTATTACTATTTTCAGTTTTTTTATTAATATATATATATATATATTATATGTAAAACGTTGACCAGGTGAAATCAGATGAAGTCAATGTCACAAATTGAATGTGCAACTGTTGCACAGTGTACGTGTGATAAGAATTTGTGCAATTGTTGCACAGTGTTCGTGTGATGATTAGTTGTGCAATTTAAAATTGCATGTACACATGTGGTGGGACCACAAACATGCGTGGTGGCAGTTCAAGCAACACACACCTGAATTGTACAACAGCGCGTGTACGTTTCCAATTGTTGTCAAGTCCGTTCAGTACAGATATCTCGTTTCGGATTCATGAGATAAATCTGAATAACTTGAAAAGATTGGAAGATATCTGAAGTTATTAGAAGATCAATAAATGTCTTGGGATTTTTTTTTTTATAATTTTAGATTCCAATTTTTTTTAGATTAAATAATCTACAGTACTCAGTCAATTCATGTATGCTTTATATTATGTGATGATAAAAGCATTGCCATGCATACGTATGTCATTTAGATTAGACGTGCCTACACATATATATTTGATATGTCATATATGTATTATAGCCTGATATTTTATGTATTTTTTTTAATATGATTAAAATGGGTAATATACATAAATGATTATGAATAATGAGAATAGTTTTTTAATGGTTAGAAAACTTAGTAATTCTCATTAATATTAATCTAGTTATTAAAGAGTTTAATATGTTAGATTAATAGGGTCATTTATTGTAATTAGGATTAATATGATTAATTACCTAATAATAAATGATCCAAATAAAGTGTTAGAGTTTTAATAGTTAAAACTTGGTAAACACTAACATAATAATTTGACCATAGTAAATAGTTTACAAAAACTTAGATTATTCAATAATAGATTAGATTTTTAATTGTTAAAAATCATTAATAATTTATTAGTTGATTAGAATTTGTTTCTGTTAATAGTGAAATTTGGTCAGGGGTCAAAGAGAAATTTTCCACCCATAGTCGACAATCATGAAGCCCGGAAAAGTCGTAAAGCCACCCTGCCGGAGCAGGAAAGGCCGGCTCGGCTTCAAGACTACCAAAAAACAAGCCATATGCAACCAGGACGAGCCACCCACGAGAGTACTGGAACCCGGGCTTCTCTAGGCCATCTATCGGGGAACCTCGGCTTTGAGGTTGAGCTCCACAACCGTCCTGTAAATGCTAGGGGAAGTCTCCAAGCTCAAGAGACATTCGAAAGAAGCCCGCCAATTTCTCCAGAAGCCCGCTGTCCTTGCTAGACATGAAGGAAGAATCATGCATAAATATACACTACCCCAGCAACCTTCTAGGAGGGTCTACAAGAGCATCTCAAGCCCCCAAGGGTCAGGGAAAATCCATCTTAAGCTTCTAAGAACATAGCCAGAGCAAGGATCTACCTCGCTCTACGGGGCGACAGGTAGCTGGCAGGGTGACCTCCATGAAGATTCATGGCACGAGTGCACACATGATCGTCTCCACGTAATATTGACATGCACGTAACAATTCCCGTAACAATTCAAATTCAAATAATGAATCCCGCCCGATAAGGAGGGAACGGATTCATGGGATCACGGTAAAGTATTTGCAAATTAAAAACCTACTTGGACGATATAAATAGGTAAAGCCAAGCATGGTACAAAGGGACGAACGACTGATACAAGAAAGAGGAAGAAAAACAGAGAACACCCTACAAGAATAGATATACGTACAAAAAATATAGAGTCAGGAGGGAAAACCTAAATTCTGTATTCACAACACGGCTACCTTCATTTCCACTATTCGACAGGAGTTGCCACCACCCTACACCTTTAAAAGACTGTGAGCATACAAGAGAGCGATTTGTACTTTAAAGCAATATATCAATAATAAAGCTCCCATTTACTAATCAGCCTCTCGTCTATCTCTTAACCAGGTCGGGAACCAACAGTACCGACCCCGGCCACCACTTTCGTGGTAGTGGTCTTTAGGGTGTTAACAGGAATTTCTCATCTCGAGTAAATTTCCCGTCAACACTTTCTAGCGCCGTCTGTGGGGAACCTCTCACACCACCATCTTTTTACATTCAAAAAGTTCGTTATTTCAAAGTCATCATGAGGCACCGCTCCTCACAAGGGCAGCATGGCACCTCGGGATAACCTTCTGCTACATAGACAAGAAAGGTCCAGAGGAAAGGGAGAAAATCCGGGCTCCATAGCCAGATTCCCACCCAGCCAGCTACTGTGCGGGCTCTGGATCCCCCTCTGGGAAGTCAGGTCGAGCTTGACCAACAAGTGGCGGTCTTTGTAGAGAATGTCCACCTTCGACTACTAGCTGAGGGTATCGCTATCCAATAAACGGGTCTCTGCAATCATGGGGAGTCAAGCAGGCCTGAGGCTAGGCAACCCGCATTTGATCTCCCGGGACCTGCCCTCGGGAATCAAATCGTAACAAAACGGGGCTCCCGACCTCGATCCGGGATTGGCTAGGGCCCTTGCCCTATGTTCCCAAAGCCCTGCCACACTACCAACCAAGACAAGTCAGATCCGCGGCAGATGTTCTTCCCCGGGGACGGGAAGAGCTCTTTCACCCAACGACTACAAGGAGGGAAGCCTAGGGTAGAGAAGAAGAAAGTCATCAAAGCCCCCGAGCGAGCCCCCTTCAAAGAAGGAACCGGGTAGAGGTCGCCAGTTCATCAGAGGGATCTAATGGTGAGGAATCCGAGATCGACTCAAGGAAATCCGAAAGCAAGCTACTAAGGGACCAGTTGGCAGAGCTACAGAAAGAGGTCCAATTTATGAAGAAGGGGAAGTACAAGGAGGACAAGAATGATACTCTAAGTGAAATGAACGCCCCCTTCACCATAAGGATCTGGGAGGCAGAGCTCCCGCCTAAGTTCAAAATGCCAGTTGACATGTTCTCCGGGACTGGAGATCCTCTGAGCCACTCAGAGAGCTTCGTTAAACAGATGGAGGTCCAGAACACAACCAGGGCAGCTATGTGTCGAATGTTCCCCACTACACTCACTGATTATGCTAAGACTTGGTTCAGGAAACTACCCACTGGAAGCGTGGATTCCTTCACCAAGTTATCAACCGATTTCTGCTCACAATTCTAGGGTGTTAATCCCCGACTGAAGGACCCGATCCATCTACAATACGTGATCCAGGAGAGAGGAAAAACTCTCCGGGCTTATGTCGAGCGTTTTCGTAAGGAAGTCATCCAGATGGGGGTCTTCACTGAGAGAGAAACCCTCGCCAACTTCAGAGGAAACTTGTGGGAGGGAAAACTATTCCGGTCTTTTGCCAAGAGACCTTCGGAAACCTACCAGGAAGCCTATAATCGGGCTCTGGAACAAATTGAGGTCGACGACCAGCTTAAGGTCAAGATGAAGCATGACGACATGAGAGCCGTAAAACGACAAAAGAAGGAAGCTCCCAGACCCGAGCAAGCTCAGAAAAGCCAGAAAAAACCCCATAATAAATCAACATACGGCTTCCCTCTTCCTCAGCCCAGATCGAAAAGGTATCCGGATAAACGGGCCCCTCCTCAAGCTTTACCACCTCCCAAGATGGTGGCCCTTTTAGCCAGCGATGAGAGGGGGTACGACCATTACACTTTCTTAAATGCATATCGAGAAACAGTCTACCTCGCCATTCGGGACAAGGGTTTGTTACAGAAGCCCGCTCCTATGAAAGCCCTGGTCGATAAAAGAAATCGTTATAAATATTGCGACTTTCACGAGGACGTAGGGCACAACACTTCAGAATGCTACAACCCGCGGAACCAGATTGAGGCTTTGAAAAGGGGAGAATGCTTGATAGAGTTCTTACAACAAGTTAGGGAAAACATTCAGACTGGAAGGGAGGTACAGGCCGAGATCCGAGAACATGCTGAGAAGAGGAAAGGAGAGAAGGCGGACCTGATATAACAGATTCAGAAAATAAATACTATCAGTGGGGGTCCCACTCTGACCGGAACCTTCAACAATTCTAGAAAAAAACCATGTGAGGAAGGTCCCTCTTACGGACGAGGGGCAGGATATCTTCAAGATCGACCAGAGACTGACCAACCCCTCCCAGCTGTCATAGATCATCTTCACCGAAGAAGATGTCTATAACACCGTGCAACCACATGATGACCCCATGGTCATCACAGTACAAATTGCCAACTTCATGGTGCATCGCGTGCTCGTCGACACAGGTTGCAGCGTCGACGTTCTGTTCAAAGACACCTTGGAAAAACTAAACTTGAAGCAATGGTGCTACAATAGTTGCACTACTCCATTATATAGGTTCACTGGGGACTCTATCACTCTCGTAGGATCAAAAATCCTACCAGTGATCATCAGAGCCGTACCTCTCCAGCAAAACATCATAACCGACTTCGTGGTGGTGGATACCCCATCGGTCTACAATATAATATTATAGATGCCATTTCTGTCATCCTTGAAAGGGGTCATCTCTATTTACTACAATGTCCTGAAGTTCCCGGTAGGAGACAAGGTGGGGGAAGTTCGGGGTGATCAGCAAGCAGCTAGGAAATGCTACGCAGTGTCAGCCAACCCAGCAGCTCTAGCTAAACAACTCGCCCAAGTGACGACTATCTAAGGTGGGATAACTCCAGCACTAAACCTAGAAGACGCAGGGCTCCGCCGATTGTCCCGAAGAAGGCCTCATGGTGCTCGACATGGAAGAATAGATAAGGGAATGAGCCAGCGGCCATCCAGTCGATAAGTTAGAGGAGATTCCTGTTCGACTAAGTGATCCCTCGAAGGTCGTCAAGATTGAAGCTACCCTTTGAGCCAGGAATGAAAGAGGGCTTGATTAGGCTCCTCACGGAGTTCAACAATATTTTCGCCTAGAGTCATACGGAGATACCGGGGATCCCGATGACATTAGCTGCACATCGACTGGCGGTGGATCCGACCTTCAAGCCTATCAAACAGAAAAGGCACCACTTAAACACGTAAAGAAATCTGGCGGTTTAGGAAGAGGTCGATAAACTAACCCAGGCAGGCTTCATTCGCGAAGCCCGCTACCCCGAATGGATCGCCAATGTGGTCATGGTCACAAAGGCGAATGGGAAGTGGCGCATGTGAGTAGACTACACCGACCCCAACCGGGCATGTCCGAAAGACATTTTCCCTCCACCAAAAATTGATTAGTTGGTCGATTCCACCTCCGGGAACAAGCTCCTGAGCTTCATGGACGCGTTTTCTGGCTATAATCAGATTATGATGCATCTCGTGGACCAAGAAAAGACCAGCTTCATCACCGCACAAGGCCTGTACTGCTACAAGGTAATGCTTTTCGGGCTCAAAAATGCTGGAGCTACTTACCAACGGTTAGTTACCCGTTTGTTCAAGCCAGAAATTGGAAGGTCGATGAAGGTGTACATCGACGACATGATCACTAAATCTTCAATATCGAAAGGCCACCTGGACGACCTTCGTAGGACCTTCATGATCCTAAGGGAAAACCAGATGAGATCGAACCTTTTCGAATGCACCTTTGGGGTAACTGTGGGGAAGTTTCTGGGCTTCATGGTCCACGAGAGAGGCATAGAGGCTAACCCAGAAAAATCATGGCTATCTTGGATCTAGAATCCCCTACATCTCTTAAATAGGTTCAAGCCTTGATCGGTCAGATAGCAGCGCTCAACATGTTCATCTCCCGGTCTACCGATAAGTGCCTACCATTCTTCAAAGCTATCAAGCAGGGAAGAAACATGAAGTGGGATCAAGAGAGCGAACAGGCTTTCCAATCTTTGAAAAGATACCTAACAAGCCCTCCACTGCTGGTCAAGCCAAATCCTGGAGAAGAGCTCCAAATATACTTGGTCGTTTCAGAAACCGCTGTGAGTGGAGCCTTGGTTAAGGAATGCGATGATAGAATCTAGTGACCTATCTACTATGTGAGTCACGCTCTAACCAAGCTCGGAAAGAACTATACTCTGTTGGAGAAGCTCACTTATGCCTTGGTGACCTCGGTAAGGAAACTCCGTCCATACTTCAATGCTTATTCAATAGCAGTGGTGACAGACCAACCCCTCCGTCAGTTCTTGCAAAGGCCGGACGTTTTTGGAAGGCTGGTTCTATGGGCCCTAGAGCTTACTCAGTTTGATTTAAAGAATAAGCCTAGGACCGCGATAAAAGCTCAAGCACTAGCGGACTTTGTAGCCGAGCTTTCAGTACCTTCAGATCAGGCAACCCCTGCGGTAACAGATGTCACCCTTGAGAGGATTCCAGAATCTGACGACTGGAAGGAGGGCTGCGAGTCATGGACTCTCTACACTGATGGAGCTTCCTGCAGTCCGGGGGAGGAGCGGGCATAGTCCTCATCGACCTAGAAGAAACTGAGTGTTGCCATTGTTTTAGGTTTGAATTTAAAGCCACGAACAATGAAGCGGAATACGAAGCCCTGCTAGCTGGGATAAAAGCTGCCATAGAGCTCGGGGTTGATTAGCTGAATATCAAGAGCGACTCTTCACTCGTGGTCAACCAAGTTTCTGGGGATTGTCAGGCTAAAGGGGATAACATGATCGTTTACCTGAAACTGGTGTAACAACTCAAGACCGGATTTAGGGGATTCAGAATCGAGCAGATACCTCAACAGCTAAATCATCGGGTTGACGTCCTAGCCAAGATAGCTGTCTATGGTGGCCAGACCCTACCTCACAGAGTCCCTCTTCAAGTAATCCCCCTACCTAGCATTATGATAGGTAAGGAAGCTTATACCGTGGACCGACAGTCATGTTGGATGGATCCAATAGCAGAATATCTACAGGACGGGAAACTCCCCGGGGAGCTCGACCAAGCTAGGAGGGTTAAAAGGCTCTCAGTCCGGTATTATATGGTGGATAGACATTTATACCGAATGGGTAAATCTCTTCCCCTACTTTGATGTCTACACCCTGAAGATGCCAAGTGGGCTTTGAGAGAGGTTCATTCCGGGGAATGCGAGAACCATATTGGTGGAGAGGCCTTGGCATATCAGGTTCTCCGCATGGGATATTATTGGCCGACCATCCATCAAGATTCTAAGAACTTGGTACAAACCTGCAAGGCATGCCAGAAGGCCGCCAACTTGAGTCACCTCACTCCGGAGCACTTGTCGTCCCTTAGCTCGCCATACCCCTTTGCTATGTGGGGAGTCGATTTGATTGGACCGCTTCCTACAGCTCCGGGACAAGCCAAGAAAGTTATCGTAACAATTGACTACTTCACAAGATGGGTTGAAGCCGGACCACTCTCCCAGATATCGGAAGAGAACACAACAAGGTTCATCAAGACCAATGTAGTTTACAGGTTCGGAACCCCTCTTGCCATCATAACCGACCTCAAAAAACAGTTCGATAATGGCCGATTCAGAGATTTCTGTGAAGGTTTGGGAATCGACCTTCAGTTTGCTTCGGTAGCCCACCCTCAGACCAATGGTTTGGTGGAATCCACGAACAAAACCATCAAGAAGTTGTTGAAGAAAAAGCTACAACAAAAGAAAGGCATATGGGTAGAAGAGCTTCCTGAGGTCCTCTGGGCTTACCGCACTATAAGGAGAATTGCTACCGGGGAAACACCCTACTCGCTGGCTTTCGGGGTTGAAGCAGTCCTACCTATAGAGCACAAGTTGACCTCCTTTAGAGTCCAACGATTCAAACCGGGGAGTAATGAAAGCAAGCTCCGAGCTAGCTTGGACCTTCTAGAGGAAAAGCAAGATCGAACAGCTGAGAATGTAGCGATCTACCAAGACAGGATTGCCAGGTACTTCAATAGGAGGGTTAAAGCCCGAAGCTTTAAAGAAGGGGATCTAGTCCTCAGAAAAGTGATGTTGAACACCAGGAAGAGGTCAGACGGGGTCCTAGGTCTCAACTGGGAAAGACCCTACCTAATAAAGATGGTGATCCGTAATAGGGCGTACAAGCTCGAGGATATGGATGGCTGACTCATCTACCATACTTGGAATGCGGATCAACTAAGGAAATTCTACCCTTGAACAGAGGACTCAAGAGCAGGCGACCTCCAACTAGTTTATTTTATTTTTTATTCTGACAGTAGTGTACTCCATCTTCCATATCAATAAAGCTTGCTTTTTCTTGTTTACTACTTCTTCAACTATGTCCTAGAATGATTTGGGTCTACATGGAAAGTTTCGACATTATTGCCTCAAGACCAGGGGTAAGCCGAGGAAGCCCCCTCGCTACTCCTAATGCCTCGGCCGGGCACTACCCCTCGCTAAGAAGGGTCTGAGTATAAGAGCATAGTTGCCGTCCAGATCTCAAGACCAGGAAATAGCTAGATAACCCTCCTGATGTCTTGGTTGGGCTACCACCCCCAAGAAGGATCTGAGTGTAGGAGCATAGTTACCATCCAAATCTCAAGACCAGGAAATAGCTAGATAGCCCTTCTGATGCCTTGGTCGGGCTACCACCCCCAAGAAGGGTCTGAGTATAAGAGCATAGTTGCCATCCAGATCTCAAGACCAGGAAATAGCTAGATAGCCCTCCTGATGCCTTTGTTGGGCTACCACCCCTAAGAAGGATCTGAGTGTAAGAGCATAGTTGTCATCCAGATCTCGAGACCAGGAAATAGCTAGATAGCCCTCCTGATGCCTTGGTCAGGCTACCACCCCCAAGAAGGATCTGAGTGTTAGAGCATAGTTGCCATCCAGATCTCAAGACCAGGAAATAGCTAGATAACCCTCCTGATGCCTTGGTCGGGCTACCACCCCCAAGAAGGGTCTGAGTGTAAGAGCATAGTTGTCATCCAAATCTCGAGACCAGGAAATAGCTAGATAGCCCTCCTAATGCCTTGGTCGGGTTACCACCCCCAAAAAGGGTCTGAGTGTAAGAGCATAGTTGTCATCCAGATCTCGAGACCAAGAAATAGCTAGATAGCCCTCTTGATGCCTTGGTCGGGCTACCACCCCCAAGAAGGATCTGAGTGTAAGAGCATAGTTGCCATCCAGATCTCAAGACCAGGAAATAGCTAGATAGCCCTCCTGATGCCTTGGTCGGGCTACCACCCTCAATAAGGGTCTGAGTGTAAGAGCATAGTTGCCATCAAGATCTCGAGACCAGGAAATAGCTAGATAACCCTCATGATGCCTTGGTCAGACTATCATCCCCAAGAAGGGTCTGAGTGTAAGAGCATAGTTGCCATCCAGATCTCGAGACCAGGAAATAGCTAGATAGCCTTCCTGATGCCTTGGTCGGGCTACCACCCCCAAGAAGGATCTGAGTGTAAGGGCATAGTTGCCATCCAGATCTCAAGACCAGGAAATAGCTAGATAGCTCTCCTAAAGCCCTACTCGGACAACCACCCTTAAGAAAGATTCGAGGTTAAGGGATAAATCCTTCACTAAATACCTCACTCAGGTTTACAGCCCCCTAGAGGAACTCAAAGATAGAAGGCTCGACTTCCTTAAATTCTAAATATGCCAGTAAGTTTAGGTTACTAGCTCTCCTTGATACGGGGTTACTTACTACAGCAGACCCACAATCAAACAAGGGGACTATCAGCTGAAAAAGTTGAGCTAGGAGTTTCATTAGTATGGGGGCTCAATGCCAACAACCTTTTTTCTTATCTTTTTTCCCCCAAAGATAGCTCGTTTTGATATAAAAGCTGGATGATCAAGCAAGTATATGCAAGCCAGAGTTAGATCTGAGATTAAAATTTTATTATCAAGTAAGGGAGCCTATCCCCCAACAAGGCTACAACAAGCAAGGGGGGCCCAATCCCTGGTTCAGGGCTACAAAAGCAATAATAAAATGGCAAACACAGCTGAAGATGGGATGCCCAACCCCTTTTCTGGGCATTCAAAATAGATTACATGGGAGAGGACTCAAGCTTCTTCGTCTTCCTGAGGACCTCCAGCCTCCTCCTCCACAGAATGAACCTCGCCCCCTGCTCCCCTCTCCGGTCGGGGCTCGTCCTGGTCTGCTGCATCTACCGCCTCCGCCATCTCCTCTTGGGGATCAGCCCCGGCTGCCTCGGGGTCAACAAGATCCTCCTCCACTATTTCATTGATCACCGCCATAACTTCAGGCGGTATAGCTGCATCAAGAAGGCTGGCCACCGATTCAGACACGTTCCCGCCTTCTGTTGACTCCGCTCCTGAGAGCATTACGGGGTGATCTCGGGCTTCAGTGAGGCCTCTTTCTAGCTCCGTATTGTGAACTCCCTTCGAGGATTCACCGGGACCAGATGCTGGAAAGGCTGGAATAGGAGGAGGTCGATCTGGCACCTCCAACTGCTTCCCAGCTCCCTCTCCAGAAGGACCAACACCATCAGTTTTGGGGTGAGACATCTCCGCAACCCGCGACATGACCTTTTCTCTATCCCAGCCAGCGATGCTGGAGAGATCGAATGGGGGAGGAAGAACCTCTACAATCTGATAAGAGGCATAGGAGTACCCCTCGTTAAAAGAGGCTTCTACCTCGGCCTGGAGCTAGGTAATTTGAGCCTGCAAGGTTTGGTTTTGAACATCCAGGGCCTTCGCCTCTCCCCTCCAGTCATCCCGCTGGCTAGCCTGCCACATTTCACAGGAGAGTCTCCTGATCAAAAGCTTGTTTCAACCTCTCATAGTCGCATTGAAGCTTAGCTAGCTGCGTCTTCATTCCTTGTTCGCTGGAGGTCATCTCTTGGACTAGGGACTGAGCCCGCGCAAGCAACCCTATGGCTCGCTCAGCTTCAGCCTCAGCCTTGGCTGCCCGATCATGGAGGAAGACTACGTGATGCCCCATGGCCACCTGAAACTTGAAAGCCTGTAAAGAAAAATCATGTTAGAAAATGACAAATCAAAATGCTGAATGAAGAAGTGAAAGCGACGGTTACCTCGGCTATATGGGTGAACCCTTTGGTAATCATGATGTCCACGGGTATCGCGGTCACCCTAGAAAGCCCGCTGTCTGGACAGGATGCGACAAATTGCTTCAGGACCTCATCCTGACCCACCGAGCTCTATTGCTGGTGGGGGCGAGAAGGGGCGACCTCAGGAATATCGGTATCGGGCTCCCTAGGAACCTCGATTGCCCGGGTTACAATCAGATCATCAGAGAAGGATAATGTGACTCGGGGAGCATCTGCTGAAGCAGAGACTACTGGTAAGCGGCAGAAATGAACTTATTATCGACTTAGGAGGCAAACCCTCCTCGGTTTAGAGCCTTTGCAGCCCTAGATGCAAGAAGAGTCATCTTGGACTTCACCTGGGAAGGAGTGGGGGAAGGAACGAACGGGGCAACTACCTTAATGGTATCGAAACATCTGAGAGAGCTCCCAGGGACGATCTGGAAGGGGGAGGAGGGATCTCAGCTCGTTGAGCTTCGCGAGAAGCTGGAGCAACAACAAACAATGTTAGAGAGAGAAATCAAGATCATCAGAACTGAACCATAAAAAAAACAAGATAGATCGAGATACTTACGAAGGGTAGCACCGGATATCCGCAAGTACCTGTTTACCCTATGGGATCAAAGGGGTCGGCAGTTGGAAACTTCAGATTCAAGTAGTTCCGAGCCAGGATGTAACACCCATGTCTTTCAGGCCCAATTGAAAGGCCCAATTTGAAAAAAAAAATTGGATAAGCGTAAAGCATAAAAGGCATTAGGTGAGTAAGCCTAAATGAATTGTGTGGCTGACAGGCAGCTATGAGCTTGGTTAATTAGCTCACAACTTCAGCTGTGTCCTTCCATAAGTATATATATTGGAGGATAAACGTTGAGAGCTAGAAAACAGTAGAATCCAGCAGAAGAAAGGAAAGAGAAGAAAGAAAAGAGAAGGAGAAGTCAGTGAAGCTTTCTCTCGTGATTATAGATTTCAGTTGATTCTTCTTTGATATCCCGTTTCTAATTGGATCTTGTGATTGTTAGGGAAAGAAGACGAAGGAAATCTAGCATATTTAGTCTGAATTAAGCTTGACTTCTAAGTTGTGAGTGAATTAAGTTTCAGTTTTGTTTTTAACTCAAGTTTACAGTTTTATGCTTTAATTGCTGCAAATCATTTTAAGCTTTTTATTGCTTTTTATGATTGATGGTGAGTATACAGAGAACCGAAAGTATATATTTTATGCTTATATTAGCATTCAGAATCAATATATTATTTTTATGAATTATCAAGAAAAGATTATGATTTCTATAAAAGCGCCATGTATGTACCTTCCCCAGTTATGATTATGGTTGGCTTTTGGGGCCGTTCTACACATGTGTATTTCATGAGTCGCTCTGCAAGTGCATGACCAGAGAAAGAGTAATTGAGTCGCTCTGCACTTGTATGACCAGAGAGTCGCTCTGCCCGAGCATGACCAGAGAAAAAGTAATTGAGTCCCTCTGCACGGGTATGACCAGAAGTTATTTATGACTTGGCGTTTGTCCAAAGTATTTCCGCTTACGTATTGAGGATATCCCCGGTACGAATTTGGTACAGATTGAGATTTTATAAAGTATCTTATTCTTGTTCAGAAAAGTGATGCATTCAGTTTATGCAGTTTATTAAGTACGAAAGTAGATATATTATCTTATACCATGTATTACTGAATGCTTATTGTAAAGTGGTTTAGAAAAGTGTTTTTAAAAGTTTTCATTCACTCACCGGGCGTTAGCGCTCATCCTTTCACTCTTAAATATTTATCCAGGTAGCTGCTCGGTTGTGCAAACTCAGAAATTTTTAGGTGGGCCACTTGATGACATCATGAAGCATAAAAGTCATGCATTTAAATTTTCATGTACATATTTAGAAATATGAGGTCGGCATGGTCGGGATGGTAGGCATGGTCGGGATGGTAGGCATGGTCAGAACATTGTCGGATTTTTACTCGATCTGTTCGGCCTACTCGGCCCACTGGGCCCACTGGGCCCACTTGACCTACTCTGCCCACATGGCCTATTCGGTCTACTCGGGTTTCTTACTCGGCCTGTTCGGTTTCCCACTCGGGATGGACTGGTTAGTTAGCTTTTAAAGTGGTCGGTTTTTGGTCCGATCGATCATTTTTTACAAACTTTTTGTATCGAACAAAAATATGAAAAGAAATTGCAATTATGTACATTTTGTACTCTCCAATATTTTCCTTGCATTTATTTATGTTTTAAAAGCAAGTATTTCCTATGGAAATTTTAGTTGAAAGTTATTTTATCATGCTAGTAAAAGCTCTGCCCACAGGGTCTCCCAAGTACTCAAGAGAGGAGTCGGGGTGGGTCCTGTCACAGGATGGTCTTCAGCACGGTTTCAGACTCAGCGGGCAAGGAATCCCGACCCCATATGGGTTTGTCACTAAAGACGGTAGGAACCTCGAGCTCATGCCCGTCGATGAAGACGAAGCTCTCCTAGTTTCCTCCCGTCAGAATCCATTCCTCTTTCCAAGTAGGGTCCTTTTTTGAAGCCCCGAGGATGATAAAGTTGAGCCTATTCTTGGCATTGGCATATAATTGGCCTCATGGAACCCCGGCAAGGCTACCTATCTGGAAAATGAAGATAAGCTCCTCAGCCCCAGGCTCGCTGGTTACGCTGCTCAGCTCGTATTGCTCTCTCCACAATACAAGGAAGCCGACTAGATGCCTCCAGAAGCTGGGCTTCAGTTGAAGTGGAGCCAGCTGAAGGGCATTGAGAGCCCGTCGAAGGGTGGGGTGAAGAGGGAGTCTTACCCCGCTCTAAAAATTTACGACGTGGATAGGGAGCACGCCTTTGGGTGGGCTAAAAACTTCATAATTTTGGTGGGGGACAGTTAGAGAAACAGTGTCAAGAATACCATACTTGTCCCGTAGACGGCCGATCGACTGAGGGTCGACAGTAGAGTCGTGGATGACCCTGGGTTCGAAAGGAAGGGTTACTACTGAAGGAAGCTCTGCCACAGTGACTTGAGCCCTCCCGACCGTAACGACCTTCTCCCCGACATCTGAGTCTTCGTCGACTAGGTTCAGAGGATTGTCAGGCTGGTTCGAAAAGCCGGAGCCAATAGAGACGTACTTGTTAGAACTACGGGGTTGGTGGAGCGAGGAAGATTCCTCATCGTTTGAAATCCCTCGCACCCGCTTGCGAGGAGCTAGGTTAGGGCCTCCAGAGCCCTCAACCAAGGCATCAACATTATCTGTGGAAATCGACATTGATGGGTAAGGAAGACTTGGAAGTAAGCGGAGGCAAGCAGGGAATTCGACAGAGAAAACAGGGAAGAAGAAATTTGAAAATTTGAAATTTGATGAAGTATGAAGAAAGTGACGGTCAGGCAGGGCTTAAATAGAGGATTATCGGCGATATCCTCGGGAAGATCACTTGGAGCCGTATTGCAGCCGTTTTTCTTTGAATAACACTCAGTTTCAAATTCAAATATTGGGTAATTAATGAGAAAATTTCACCCTCATTAATTATCTTTATGGCGGAAAACTTTCTCAATTAAACAAAGAATCTGACTCCAACCTCAACTCTACCACCAGTGTTCAAGTCAGAGGGGACTTCTGTTAATAGTGAAATTTTGCCAGGGGTCAAAGAGAAATTTTTCACCCATAGTCGACAATCATGAAGCCCGAAAAATTCGTTAAGCCACCCCGCCGGAGCAGGGAAGGCCGGCTCGGCTTCAAGACTATCAGAAAACAAGCCAGGCGTAACCAGGACGAGCCCCCCACGAGAGTACTGGAACCCGGGCTTCTCCAGGCCATCTATTAGGGAACCTCGGCTCTGAGATCGAGCTCCACAACCGTCCCAAAAATGTCAGGGGAAGTCTCCAAGCTCAAGAGACATTCGAAAGAAGCCCACCAACCTCTCCAGAAGCCCGCTGTCCTTGTTGGACATGAAAGAAGAATCACGCCTAAATCTACACTACCCCAGCTACCTCCCAAGAGGGTCTACAAGAGCACCTCAAGCCCCCAAGGGTCAAGAAAAATCCATCGTAAGCTTCTCAGTACAGAGCCAGAGAAGAGATCTACCTCGCTCTACGGGGCGACAGATAACTAGCAGGGTGACCTCCAAGAAGATTCATGGCACGAGTGCACACAAGATCGTCTCCACGTAATAATGACATGCACGTCAAGAGTTTTATTCAAATAAGGGATTAAACTTATCTCCGTCAACGATATCATCAAATCCCGTAACAATTCAAATTCAAATAACGAATCTCGCCCGATAAGGAGGGAACGGATTCATGGGATCACTGTAAAGTATTTGTAAATTAAAAACCTACTTGGACAATATAAATAGGTAAAGCCAAGCATGGTACAAAGGGACGAACGACAGATACAAAAAAGAGGAAGAAAAACAGAGAACACCCTACAAGAATAGATATACGTACAAAAAATATAGAGTCAGAAGGGAAAGCCTAAATTACGTATTCAGAACACGGCTACCTTCATTTCCACTATTTGACAAGCACCGAGTTGCCACCACCCTACACCTTCGAGAGACTATGAGCATACAAGAGAGCGATTTATACTTTAAAGCAATATATCAAAAATAAAAATCCCATTTACTAATCAGCCTCTCGTCTATCTATTAACCAGGTCGGGAACCAACGGTACTGACCCCGGCCACCACTTTCGTGGTAGTGGTCTTGAGGGTGTTAACAGGAATTTCTCATCTCGAGCAAATTTCCCGTCAACACTTTCTAATTAGTTAATGCGCTAGATAACTTGATTAAAGTTAGTCGTTTAATCATGTAGAGACTTGATGCATTAACGGTTAATAGAAAACCCTAATTTTAAAATAGTGAGTGAGAGAGGGATATATGACATATATATCTCGCTGTCTCCATCATTAGTATAACACTGTGAGATCCGAGTGGGGCCTCGTGATGGCTTTGCTTTCGTCCTCCCTAAGGAGGGTTTCCACAAAGGTCAATACCAAGGTTGACTTCCTAACGGATGGGATTTCTGAGGGTATTTCGGGATTGACCGATCTTAAGGCGGCAATTCTCGAGATAAGCTCATGAAATCTGAAATGATGGGTTACACCCACGAAGGTTTTGATTTAGTTTTTTAATTAAAAACCTGATTGAATGAACAATGGTTGAATGATATGGAATAAGAGTTATTCTAGATTATCATTTGATTGAGAATGTCTCGGTCCAACATGTAAAAACTAGACCGACCCTAAGGCGGCACTTCTTTGTGGTATGTTGGATTGTCGTGGTATAGTAACTAGTTTTAGGGTAGTTCTAATTCGTTAAACATATGCATGCATCATGCTTAAATTTATGCCAAAGCACTTGCACTTGTTTTAAATAAATGACTAAATGAATATTTTATTTTATTTCAGCAATTATGTCTTCTGCATTACTTCAAATTCTCGCAAACGACAAATTAACTGGAGATAACTACACTAAGTGAAAACTTAACATTAATGCAATATTGGTCACCAAAGACCTCAAATTTGTGCTTACAGAGGAATGTCCTCCAGCGCTTGCTGTCAATGCCACACGAACTGTTCGTGAGGCATACGAGCGATGGGTCTCATTTGATGAGAAGGCCCGAACATATCTGTTGGCTTCTATGGCAGACGTGCTCATCACAAAGCATGAAGCAATGAATTTAGTATTCAAAATCATGGAGTCATTGCAAGCTATGTTCGGGCAACCCTCAGAGCAAAAGCGACATGAAGCCATTCATTCTGCTATGCTCGCTCGGATGAAGAAAGGTACGTCAGTTCGGGAACATGTTCCGAGTATGATGTCCTACTTCAACATGGCAGAAGTCAATGGCGGGGCCATGGATGAACCCAGTCAAGTGAGCATCATATTGACGACTCTTTCGAAGAGTTTCGACCAGTTTAAGAGCAACTACGGGATGAACAAGTTAAAGTTTAGTCTTACACAATTGCTCAATGAGCTTGCTACCTTTGAGTCTTTAATTAAAGACAATAAGGGTAAGACCGGTGAGACAAATATTGTCGAACCATCTTCCTCTTCAAATAATAAAAAGAGGAAGAGGTCTGCTGGGAAGGCGAAGGGTAAGCCCAAACCCAAGAAAGCCCAAAGCAAAAAGAAGGGCGCATCCACTGACCAAGGCAAAGGAAATGTTTCCATTGTGACAAGGTCGGGCATTGGAAGAGAAACTGTCCTCACTACCTGGAGGAGGTAGCCAAGAAGAAAAAGACGAAAGATAAATATGATTTACTTGTTCTTGAATCTTGTTTAGTGGAAGATTTTTCATCCTGGATAATTGATTCGGGGGCCACTAACCATGTTTGTTATTCTTTGCAGTGGACTAATTCTTGGACACAGCTAAACAATGGAGCCTTTTCAATGCGTGTGAGGTCGGGGGATGTCGTATCGGTAAAAGCAGAAGGAGCGATAAGATTGCAATTTTGTAATAATAATAGTTTTTTATTATTAAACAATGTTTTTTATATTCTTGGATTTACACGGAATTTGATTTCCGTTTCTAAATTGTTAGAACAATCGTTTTCTGTTTCTTTTAATAATAAGTCTGTTATTATTGGAAAGAATGGTTTGAATATTTGTTCATGAATTAATGAAAACAATTTGTATGTGTTAAGATTATTAATACATACTACACTGATCAACACCGAAATGTTTAAGGTTGAAAAACCAAAAACTAAACGACATAAGATTTCTCCAAATAATGACACGTATCTCTAGCATCTAAGACTTGGTCATATCAACCTTGACCGGATAGACAGACTAGTAAAAAGCGGACCATTAAGTGAGTTAAAGGTTGGCACCTTACCTGTCTGTGAATATTGTTTGGAAGGTAAGATGACTAAGAGACCTTTTACTGGAAAAGGGTTTAGAGCTAAAGAAACGCTAGAGCTTATACATACAGATGTCTACTGAATGATGAATGTTAAAGTTATAAGTGGTTATGAGTATTATTTCACCTTTATAGATGACTACTCAAGATACGGATACGTCTACCTAATGCAACAGAAGTTGGAAACATTTGAAATGTTCAAAGAATTTTGAGCTGAAGTTGAGAATCAATTAGGTAGGACTATCAAGTCACTACGATCGGATCGTGGTGGTGAGTACATTGACCAAGAGTTTGAAGACTTCATGGTCGAGCATGGGATAGTTTCCCAACTCATAACTCCCGGTACATCTCAGCAAAATGGTGTAGCGGAGAGGAGAAATAGAACCCTAATGGAAATGGTGAGATCTATGATTAGTTTCTCATAATTACCAAATTCCTTCTGTGGATATGCGTTAAAAACAGCGGCATACATTTTGAATGTGGTGACATCCAAATCTGTTCCTAAGACTCCCCTAGAGTTGTGGAATGACCGTAAAGCTAGTTTGTGACATTCTGCATATGAGGGTGTCCAGCACAAGTGCTAAAGAATAGAAGTGGAAAGCTAGACTCCAAGTCTGTGGTCAGCTTGCTTGTAGGATACTCCAAGGAGACCAGAGGTGAACACTTCTATAGTCCCGAAGATAACAAATTATTTGTATTGACAAATCCAACGTTTCTTGAGGACAATTATATTAGTAACCATAAACCTCGCTCTAAGATTGTATTGAATGAGTTGGAGCCTGGTAAGACCAGTGCTTCATTAACAAGAGTTATTGTTCCACAAACATCTGAGAGTCAGATGGTTCCTGATCAGGATACATTACCACCTAGACGTAGTGAGAGGGTTGTGAGACAACCTAAACGCTATTTAGGTATAGGTGAGAGACAAGGTGTTGTCTCTGCTGATAGAGTGGATGATCCATTGACATTTAAGAATGCAATGGAAAATCGTGCTAAAGAGGAATGGCTTACAGCCATGAATCTCGAGATGGAGTTGATGTACTCTAACTCAGTCTGGGATCATGTAGACTTACCGGATGGGGTAAAACTCATAGGGTGTAAGTGGATCTACAAGAGAAAGTGAGGAGTAGACGGGAAGGTAGAGACCCTTAAAGCAAGGCTAGTACCCAAGGGTTATACCCAAAAAGATGAGGTCGTTTACGAAGAGACCTTCTCGTCAGTAGCAATGTTTAAGTCTATTAAAATTCTCTTATCCATTGCTGCCTATTACGATTATGAAATTTGGCAAATGGATGTCAAGAATGCATTCTTGAATGGCAATCTTGATGAGAGCATTTATATGATGCAACCAGAGGGATTCGTTTCTCCAGATCAAGAGCAAAAGGTTTGAAATCTACAAAGGTTCATCTATGGACTTAAGCAAGCATCTAGATCGTGGAACTTAAGGTTTGATGATGTGATCAAAACCTATGGCTTCGAGTAGAAAGTCTATGAGCCTTGTGTCTACAAGCACATCATTGACAAGAAAGTAGTTTTCTTGGTCCTATACGTAGATGATATCCTACTCATTGAGAATGATGTGAGAGTGTTGTCTGATGTAAAGGGCTGGCTGGCTAGCCAATTCCAAATGAAAGATTTAGGAGAGACGAGTTATGTTCTAGGGATCCAACTTATAAGGGATCGAAAGAACAAACTCATAGCACTGTCTCAGACATCATATATCGACAAGATTCTTGTGTGATTTTCGATGTAAAACTCCAAGAAAGGTAATTTACCTTTCAGGCATGAAGTTCACTTGTCTAAGGAACAGTGTCCTAAGACACCTCAAGAAGTTGAGGATATGAGACGTATACCCTATGCATCGGCAGTAGGTAGTCTCATGTATGCTATGTTATGCACGAGACCGGACATCTGCTATACAATGGGAGTAGTCAGCATATACCAGTCCAACCCATGATTGGATCATTGGACTGCAGTCAAGAAAATTCTCAAGTATCTTCGGAGAACGAGAGACTATATGCTAGTGTATTCCGGGCAGGATTTGATCCCGTTATGATACATGGATTCTGATTTCCAGTCAAACAGGGATTCTAAGAAATCCACGTCTGGATCAGTATTTACCCTAGGTGGTGGAGTCATTGTGTGGAGAAGTATCAAGCAATCCTGCATTGCTGACTCTACCGTGGAAGCCAAATATGTAGCCGCTTGTGAAGCTGCTAAAAAGGTTGTTTGGCTCTGTAAGTTCTTAAGTGATCTGAAAGTTGTTCCAGATCTGGATAGGCCCATCACACTTTATTGTGATAGCGGTGGTGCTGTGGCTAATTCCAAAGAACCAAGAAGCCACAAGAGAGGGAAACATATAAAGAGAGAGTATCATCTCATTAGAGAGATAATGCAGAGAGAAGATGTGCTCGTCACAAAGATAGCCCCACAAGACAAATATGTTGATCCATTTACGAAGACCTTACTGGCTAAAGTGTTTTCGGGTCACCTAGATGGTCTAGGGTTATGAGATATGCCTTACATGATTTAGTGCAAGTGGGAGATTGTTGGGGTTTATGTTCTAAAGATGTAATTTTTAAATGGATTTATGAAATAAATAAAAGGAAAAGTTCAATTCATTCTTATTGTGTTATTTATTATATAACTTGTGCATATATTTAACATCCAAGATTGCTGGATGTAATCTCGAACTGTTTATATGAGTGTCATATACAGATGGATACAGTAAGAGATGTGCAATCTAAAGATTCCATAGATAGCAAATAAAGTTGGGTACCTTATTTGTGGTTAATTTATAGTTGCGGTCCATTCCGTAATATACGGTGATTCTATCCTGAATCATTCATACTGAGATATGAGAATGGGGGCACCTTGTATGATGTAATCATATAGGGCTGGGTCATGATCTATATGAATCTCTCACCAAGATCCGTTTACCGATGAGATTCATGTATATCAACTAATGATGACTATATATAGGTGATCTTAATCCTGAGTGTCTTATCGACTCCTTCAGGTTTAATCGTGGTCTTTGATATACCATGGGTGAGGTCAGATGCATTTCCTGATCAATATACTTCGTATGTTAGGATTGCGGTTTGGCTTGTGGCTGGGAAGGTTTGTACACAATAGTTTAATCCACTTCTTTTTGTGAGAAGTATATGGTAGTTCCCTTGAGGGTTGATTCGGGGCTTGGACAATATGAGCGCTCTCATAATTCCGTAAAGAAATAGGATTTATTGTTCATTATAGAATCAACGGTACTTAAAAGATATATGTAATTAGAGGGGTACAACGGAAATTATGACCTAGCTCTAATTATGAACTATTGTGGAGGATCACACCATATGTAATAGCTATATCGATGGACACCGAGTTGTATCGGTCTGTGTAAAAGCGTCTACAGTTGAGAGAGTGCAGTTTCGGGTTTTTAGTGGAATAACACCAGAGTTAATAATCAATGAATATTAATTAAAGCGTTTAATTAATGATTCCGATGATTATTGGAGCTCAAAATACTGTGGGGTCCATTAGGTCCCCTTACTAGCCCGATTGATTTAGGTAATAAGGGTCACGGTTAACTAATTGGATTGTCCAATTAATTGTGTTACGAAAGTGACAGGTGTTTATTCGGGGAATTAATTGAATAATGAGATTATTTAATTAATGAATGTTAATAGTTAAATTAATTAAATAGTTAGATTTTTTAATTATATTGATAATTATGATTTATTAATTAACTATTCATTGGAGGGTGTTAGTTGATATATGGATTTAGGTGAAGATAAAATAATAAGATTATTTTATTTTTACTAAATCATTTATATAAGTATTTAAATTTAAGTTTAAATTTAAAATAATTATTATCACTTTTAATATATTAGACATATTTGAAAATGATAATTAAAAGATATATATAATTAATAACACAAAAGATTGCATTGGATGCAAATTGGTGTGTGCACATGAAACAATAGTCAAAATAAGAATTTGCATACGATGCAAATACCTTTTACACACATGATATATATATTTTAAAACACAAGTGTTGGCGTAAGAGATAGAAGAAAAAAAAAGGTTTTATAATTTTTGTGAAAAATTTATATCAGGTGCGTGAAACAAGAAAAAAAAAAGCATCAGATATAAGAAATATATATATATATATATATTATTTCATACTTTGTGTGTTTTTGGAACATATAGAAGAAACTGTTTCTTCAATTCTCTCTACATCCTCCATTCAAGTTCCTGAGATCGTGACGCGCCCACATTCAGTTACCAATTCCAAGAGATAGCGAGGAAGATCGAGTGGTTCAGACAGAAGCACATCGTAAAGTGAAGGAGTCTCCAAACGTTGATAAGAGTGGTTCAGACAGGAGCATATCATAAAGTGAAGAAGTCTCTAAGCGTTTATAAGATTTTCTTCTACTAATTATATTGATTACAATTTCCTGTGATTACATAATGTATGTATTAGTTTCGAAAAATAATTACGATCTTAAGTTCACTGGTCCCAGATACAGATTATGATCTGTTTAAAAATTTTAAACCTATTTCCGTTGCATGACCGGTGAACGGGGTTCCAACACAACCCGCGGGTTTGTTTTCCAACCCTAACCCTCATATGTCCGCAAACCCACCGGATTTTTCATTAAACGGGTTCGCGGGTCCGTGGATCGTAAATTCACCATCCACACCCGACCCTACAGGATCGGGTGCGGGTCAAATTGTCATCCCTAGGTTTTACCATCAGCCAACTTCATCTAGTCGACTTCAATACCAATTTGATTGATATATATTTAATTCAATTTTTTACTTTATAAAAGGCATTAGAATTTTTTTCCCTAAAGTTTGGCCGAAATTTAATTAACAAGATACAATAAATTGGATGTTGGCCAATAGATTTATATACTTTGACTCAAAATATATATGTACTTGTCAAACTTTCTCCATAATCAGTGGTCTACATACAAAACATTGATGTAAGTTAATACAATACACACTAATATAAGTTAGAGGAAATGGTGAGATATGTCATCTTTTTTTATGTGTGTTGCAGTGATGTCACCGTTTTAATAACTTAAGTTTAAAAGGAACCAATTATGGTGAACTACCCAAATTGCCCTTAAATAATCTATTTTTTTTAATCTCATTGTGTTTCCATCTATACTTTGAAAACGATAGCTCATCTCTCTCTCCAAAAAACTTCTCTCTCTCCAGATTCTACAGAAGAAGATAACTTATATTTGTGATCTTCGTTTATATATTTTTACATATTTCTGTGTGGTTTAACATGTATCAATTCGTTATGATTTGTTGTCCAGTCTTTGTATGAACAATTTATTTTTCAAAAGATCGAGCATTTTATTTTTGAAAATAATGTTTAGTTAAATCGAGCATATTTGTAGCCAAATCGAGCCTTTTTTTTTAATATGATTGAGCTTATTTTTGAAAGAATCAAGCATTTGTCAAATGATCAAGAAATTTTCAAAGGATCGAGAATTTTTTTCAAAGGATCGAGAATTTTTTTCAAAGGATCGAATCAATAATATTTTTCAAAGGATCGAGATTTTTTTTTCAAAGGATCGAGAATATTTTTTAAAAGATCGAGAATTTTTATCAAATGATCGAGAAGATTTTTCAAAGGATCGAGATTTTTTTCAAAGGATCGAGAATTTTTCAAAGGATCGAGAATATTTTTCAAAGGATCGAGAATATTTTTCAAAGGATCGAGTTTTTTTTCAAAGGATCGAGATTTTTTCAAAGTATCGAGAATATTTTTCAAAGTATCGAGAATATTTTTCAAATGATCGAGATTTTTTCTAAAGAATCGAATCGAGAATATTTTTCAAAGGATCGAGATTTTTTTCAAAGGATCGAGAATATTTTTCAAAGGATCAAGAATTGTTTTCAAATGATCGAGATTTTTTCCAAAGGATCGAATCGAGAATATTTTTCAAAGGATCGAGATTGTTTTTCAAAGGATCGAGAATTTTTATCAAAAGATCGAGAAGATTTTTCAAAGGATCGAGAATTTTTTAAAGGATCGAGATTTTTTCAAAGGATCGAGATTTTTTTTCAAAAGATCGAGAATTTTTCAAAGGATCGAGAATATTTTTCAAAGGATCGAAATATTTTTCAAAGGATCGAGATTTTTTCAAAGGATCGAGATTTTTTCAAAGGATCGAGATTTTTTTTCAAAGGATCGAGATTTTTTTTCAAAGGATCGAGATTTTTTTCAAAGAATCGAGCTCGACACCCGAATGCGTCTGCGTAACGCCTGAGTTTCAATGAAACTTTTTCTCTCTATTTCATAACTTTCACTGTAAAATGAATGAAAGATTCTGATGAAACAACTATTGGGGGCATTTTTGTCCGTTCACCATATTTAGTGTCTTTTAAACATAAGTTATTAAAATAGTGACAGTGTTGAAACGTCACCTTCAAAAAGTGCTATATATTTGTTGAGCCCATATAAATTATATCAGTACATATTGAGAAGAAAATGATTGTATATAATTATCCATATAAATACAGATTCCAGACACGGTGTTGTCCATTACACCAATTTATTGTAATTTCTTACACATTTTTTTTTTTTATTTCTAACCTATTATACTAAATTTTACTCTAAAAAAATATTACTTTTCGACCAATAAAAAAAATGAAACAATTACAACACAAAAAAATTAAATCAATAGCTACGCTAAATCCATATCGTTGTGTCAGATCTGGCGTAACATTTGTGATGAAGAAAAAGTAGTGCAAGGGTTGGAGAGTAAAAGTTACTCTATTTTAGAGATTGATGCTTGGGTTGGAGATGCTCAAACAAAGAAAAAAAAGTGGGAAAAAGATAATGGTTTCGTTTCGTTTTCATCAACAGTTGTACATGCTAACTTTAATTTGCTTTTTGACGAATTTTCATGCCCAGAAACGAAAAGTAAAAGTAAGGGCCGCTGCTGCTGCTACATAGGCATGCAAACGAAAGAAGAGTGCGTGGGCGCATATATATATATATATATATATATATATATATATTACAGATAATATATACACTTTAATAATATAGTTACAGTAGTCCTAGAAAAGGACAATGGCAGCTAACTAGCGGGACCCTGCACTGACTTGTTTTGATGACCAGATGAGATGATAAGAAGAAGAAGAAAACGTGAAAACCACCGATCGAGCTCGTGATCCAAGATGCATATGATGATGATGATTTTAATGTCCTACTGGATATATTCTGTATTTCTGTTTCCGTGAAAGGTTTTCTGGGAATCAAGAAAATGGATATGTTTTTTTTTATTGATAGAGAAATTATATACCAATTAATTATGATGAAGAATGGTGATAATAACACATGCACCCCGATATATACTGCCAAGTTGTTATTGTTGTTCTTGCTTATACATCGTCGTCCTGTCTATTATTCTGCGTGCATCGTCCTTTCACATTTTTTTTACAGTATAACCAGCCATGTAATTATATATATTGCACTGTTCATTTTAATTAGGGTTGCCAGAAGTCACTATTAGATCCATGTAACAAAGCATCTCCATTGTTTTTTTTAAAATACTATTTTTCCAAACCATTTTTCAAAATCTGTGAATTAAATCATTTGAATTTCTCTTTATATATCAAAATGGCACGGCAATACTATACACATACTCACCTAGTCCAACAAAATTGGACAAAAGATCATGACAGAGGAATTATAACTGATACATTATCCGTCCTTGCATTATTTTATAATCGGGTATGAATATTGAATCACTTATCATATCATTTACTTTTACTTGTCTATAACTTGTTACTATGGTAAAGCACAAAATAATTATTAGGTAGTGGTGATTAGTATTATTCGGCAAAGGCAGCATAAACAGTCACACACATACATATATGTTGTCACAATCAACATGAAACGAGTGTTGTACATAATTATATATATATATATTGACTATATATACTGTAATTGCGCATGGGTTTGCAGAAGCAATCGAATTAATGGTGTCCCACTTGCAAAAACGACAGCACCTTATACATATACTGGTACAGGCCAAGCCAACCAACTCCTTCAAAAGAGACAGAGAAGAAGACAACAACGCTTTACTGCTTTAGTGGTTAAATCTCATTTTTACAACATGGCCCGATCGGCTTCATCACTAAAACCCTTCTTTTTTTGCTGTGCTTGTTGTCAAGTCTTGTTGCTTTCATTTATTCATTGCAAGCCAAAGTCAATTGTCATCACTAGTTACTTTAATTGATTCAAAATAAATAATCATATTGAATCTGCAAACTGCATGGAAAGTGTAGAAGCGATCGACTAAAATGATTAAAAAAAAAGTCTACAACTTTTGAAACTTAGAGGCAGTATTATATCCAGTAATGTTAGATATTTCAATTTATATCTCAATTGATGGTATATAGGGCAGAACTTATGGAGGCCTGCATAGAGATGACATCGGTTCCCAGTTTGGAATCGACAGTTCTGATTCTGGTTCCTACGGTTCAACCGGTCAGATTCTCTTTATTTATTTCTACAAACATTTTTTTTTTTAATATACACATATACGTACAACCACATGTCATTACCAATTTGCTACACTAAAACCTTATTTTTTATTATTATTACTATTATTAATTTTAAAAACTAAATATCTAAAAAACTTTTTTAATTTTTTTTTTTTAAAAAATAACCGGAACTGAATCGGCGGTTCTGATATGGTTTTGCATTCTGGGGAACCGGAACTAGAACCTCCCTGGTTTCAGTTCACGGTCTGGTTCTGGTTTTGGAACCAAAAAACCGATTACGAGACCCATGGTTCCGGTTCGGTTCTATGGTTGGAATTGAACTGGTGTCACGTCTAGGCCTGGGGCCATGAACAACTTGCTCATAGAAAGAAAAAATATACATAAAAAAAAATATAGAAAAAAAAAATATAATTTTTTTTAAATTTTATATTTTACAATTTAGCCCTATCATTTTCTAGTTTTTTTACTTTAGCCCCTCCAACCTCACACTCCAAGTTCTGCCCCGACAGTATATATGTTAATTGGATTCACATAACATTAGTTATATGAGATAATTCATCGTTAATGTATATACATTTACCAATTGATACATCATCGATTGAGATATAAGTTGGGATTTAAATTAAGGCCCTATTTGAATTTTTGACTTAACACCGAATGACACTTAGGGGTCGTTTGTTTTTTCCACTTAAAACTTAATGGGTCTGAATCATAATTATTAAGTTGTTTTGTTTGTTTTTTTAAGTGGTCAAACAACTTAAAAATCCTAAAAAACAACTTAAAACAAAAAGTAAAAAATCCTGACTTTTAACTTAATTGCAAATCACTGGATTGCATTAAATGCAATATAAAATATTTTCTTCCAATACTATCCCCTCATATATAACATATTTCCAATTTCATCAAAATTACATATGGTATAGAAATCTTTATTTTAATATATTGCTTATTTTAAATAGCTTTAAAAAAAACCCAAATAAAAAAGAACCATAATCACTGTTCATATTGGTGTTTAATATAGATACTTTATTATGATATATATATATATATATATATATACACACACACATTAGAGTGTTTTGTGCAAGTTTTCCTAATGCTTTTTTTTAAAAAAAAAAAAACCTTTTCTTTTCTTAGAAAAATAAAGTTTGTTTGTAATCAAAGATGAAGATCATGAATATTCATGATCATATGTGTTCATATATAATTATTATTTTTGGATTGTTTTTATTCCATATTATATGTATAATTGTTTAACATATGTATAAATGTAAAGTTACTTATATTCAGACAATTTTACTTTTAAAAAACAAACGTGTTAACAATACATTCAGATGTTAGAAAAAAAACAAACTTCAGATTTCTATCCCTATTCAGTCATTAGAAAAATTCAGAACTGTTCAGTTTTCAGACAAAAAAACAAATGACCCCTTAATGTGTTTCATTCAGCTGTTTTGTTTGATTTTATAAGTGTTAAAATCACTTAATGAACCATTAAAATCATTTTTTTTTTAAAGTGATTTTTTTCCACTTTTCACTTAACACAAATCCTGTAGAATTAATTACAAATTTTTATTTTCAAAACTATCCTCACTAATTTTATATATTTCCAATTTTATTTTTGTTAAAGCCCTAATCATATTAATATTTTTTTTTTCTCACTGTAAAGAACTTTAATGTTAGAAAACCTAACTTTTTCAAAACAAAAACAATTGATGACTGATTTTCCTAGCATATTTCGGTATAAACTCTTTCTTATTTCCATAATTTGATAATTAGTTTTATTAATTTTATGTTACAATTTGAGTACATTTTTTTCGCTTGTTCTAAAAATTAATTGGAGAATGGTTTTCATGATGATTTTGTCTTGAGTTTTTTTTTTTTTAAGATGTTAATTTTGGGAAGAAAAAAAAAGTTATATATATATATGGATGAGATGCACCGGCCTATACTATTTGGGTCAAAATCAAGTAGTAGTTGATTTTTTGTTTTTATTAATATTTCTTGAGAATTTTAGAATGTATCGCTATCAAATATTATGTTCATTTTTTAATGGAATAATGTATGAAATATTTTTAATAACTAAATAAATTTATTTTAGAATTAATTTACATGTTAGAGTTGTCCTTAATATATTAATATATAAATAGATAACAAATAATAGTTAGAAGGATATATATGTAAGAATATTCATTTTCATATATTTATAACTTTAAAAAACAAACAACTTATCTCTTATATTCAGTTTTCAGTAAAAAAAAAAAAATATGTTTTTTAGTTTTCAGTTTTCAGTCACTATTTAGTCTTCAGTAACATTCAACACTGTTTAGTTTTCAGATAAAAAATCAAACGAGATCTAAAATATCTAAAATACCAAGTTGATCGGTTAGCGAGAGATGGAAAATGATTGAACTATATATGCACAGACATGTACCTTATTCTCAAACTAGTATGAAGACTATTGAGAAAGAGCATGATTGGACCTCGAGTCTAAGGGTTTGGTTTATTTTTTATTTTTATGTAATTTTTGTTGTACCCTAATAAACACGATAGATGTTTTATATGTTCAATCGTTATCCGATCTATATCTAACGATTCAATTATTATACATAACACCATATATCAAATATGTCATGTCAAATTGAATCATCATACATATTTTACAATAAAGAAAAATCTTTATATGTATATGATGTTACGGATCAAAAAGTGATTAATCAAGTTATGTTTAAAAAAGATTAGAAAAAGTTGTGCATTTTATTGTATTCAAATATGATATAAAATTATGTAAATTTTGAAATTTTATTGTATTCTCTAATTAGAACACACGTTAATATGTATAACCTGATATAGGAATTAGATCAACATGATACACATATGATGCATCAATATGCTATCAATTTATTATTTTATTTTTTTGAAATAATATGCTATCGATTCTGAGTGACACATATTGGAACAATGTTGTGGATCATTTTAATCATACTAGATGGTAGGTCCGGTACTATCTTTAGTAGTTAACTAGACTGTGACTTGTCAAGTGGAGAAGAGAAATCAATGTCTAGGTTAGCTATCAACCATCAATTGGTTGAATTTTTATTTTCATCAGTTTTATCTGGGTTTGGCTATAGTACTCTAGAGATAGTATTGTTATGATACCAAACACTTTTTCGGAACAGTTTTATTATTTTATGGTTTTGTCCAACATGAAAGTAGTTTCCAGATATTGAAATTGTTCCCAAAATTAAATAAAAACTAATATTAAATTGTTCCTAAAACTTGTTGCTATCGTACCTATATGGGTACCATAGCCAAGTCCGTTTTATTTGCTTTCAAAAATTAACTATTTTACATCGTATTTCATTTCTTTCTATTTTAGAACTTATGTTGATGTAACTCCTAATGTGATTTGAACTATTTTACATCGTAATTCATTTCTTTATATTTTAAAACTTATGTCGATTTTTAACTTTAAATGTGATTTGATAGTAAATAATATATTTCAGGTTTGAATTGTCAGTATCGTATTATCACAAATAGTGTAAAAAAAAAATCGGGTCAATTTTTTGAACTCTAATTATATTTTGTTTCATATGATTCTCTTACTTAAATGTCCACATTATTAGGCGACTTCAAGTTCATCATATATGTGATTTTTGTTAATCTATTTGCGTAAAGAAATCTCTTTTGTCTACACCACATATATAAAGACGTGATTACTGGGTATATATATAGAATAATTCTTCTATAAGGACTATCAGAGTTTTATTATATTAGAACCTTCAATCATAACCACACATTCACAGTGGATCCACAGATCCACACCTCCACGTTAATAAATACTCATACCTATACCCAATGTATGACGGTAGTTGAATGAACTTACCTCTTATGTCAGAACCGTCTTTAATAGATAATCAGATAATATATATATGAGATTTAGCTAATATACATGACATGTATAGTTATTGGATAAGTTTTCAATCTTTGAATTTCAATCCAAAAGTCTATAAAAATATAGGATTTGAAAATAAAAATACAGGATTTGAAAAAAAAAAAAAAAACAAATTTGACTCCCCTAATATGATAAATGGATCATAGTGATGTCACATCATTTGGACATCAAATTTAGATAAATTAGAATTACTTCTTTTAAAAATAAAGAGTTTTTACGATGCACATACTTCAAACACCTTTGTGAAAGTTAATGTAATTTATTAAATCTTGATGTGACTTTGTATATGGATGTTAAACGAATGAAATACATTTGAAGAAAAAAGTTGAAAAATTTTCTGGTACAAGAACTAATTTTTTCTAACTTTATTTAAAGATGAAACATTTTAAAATGAGGAAAATCATAAAAAATAGTTCTTGAATCCAAAAAAAAATCAAATTTCTACAAAATGTGTATTTTATTTTTCTTAGAATGCATACAAAAAAACTCTTCCAAAAACATTCAATTGTATGTAATTTCATCAAATGTGTTCATTGTATTAAAATAAAGAGACACTGATAGGAAAAGTTCCATATATATATAACTTTTTTTTTCAATGCGCTGCTTTGATTCGGTATGTATGTACTTATCCATAATCCTAATCTTTACCAAACCGGAAAAAAAAATCATGGACTTCAAAAGCTATTTTTTATATTCATGATCAACTATGAGTAATGCTAGACATCCCACCTATAATATCATGTGGCAACTGATGTGTCACTTGCCGATTGGATACATATTAATTGTAATTTATCATATTTATTTATGTATTCACTCACCAATTAATATGTATCCACTCATCAGGTGACACATCAGTTGCCACATATATTGAGATAGAAAATGTGGAATTGTAGGTAGAATATCTAGCATTACTCAATATTAAATCTATAACACAATATAAAAAAAATGTTTCTTTTAGATATACCAAGACCAAAATTCCCTCTTGGTTTATCTAGGAATTCTCCATTGTTGATACCACATCCGTAAAACCACATTATTTATTGTGATCCGGCATAATTGCCTTCCTCTAATGTCTCAAAAGAAAACTAATCAATAAAAAATAAGATACGAAACTTTTCAATGACGAATATTTTTGTCTATATATTTTAAAATATATATATATATATATATATATATATATATATATATATATATATATATATATATGTTTGTTATCTTTTAATCAATTGATTCCCGAATTGAGTAATGATATTTAATCCAATATTTTTTTTAACCTAATTAAAATGATGTGTTAGTTTGCTTGAAACTCTAGCGTAAATTGTGTTATACTTTACATTATTAATGTTTCAAAATTTTACTTTTAAATATGACCGGTTGTTTGCGTGATTAATTTTGTTAAGAGGATACCATTTATTCAAATTTAATTTGTAGTCATTTATGATATATTGAAGGAAATAAAGGGAATGTTGATTTTTTTATATATAAAAAAGTCATTTCACTAATATGAATAAAAAATCATTTTACGTATTCTTTAAGAAAAAAAGTCATTTTACAAACGAAGGAACAGTAGGAAAACAACTTTATAAGTGCATATTAATAGAAAAACAACTTTACGTATACATTTATATGAATTAGTCTTTTATAATGATTTTTTATTTTAATTTATATAAAAAATTTGATAAAATTATATCGATTTTTATAAATTTTATTTGTGTGGATGATATGTTCAATAAAACCTATATATAAGAATAAAGTCGAAAAATTTTCAAGTATTGAAACTATTTTTCTTACATTTTTATATATTTGGTTCATTTTTACGATACATTTGATTTGCAGTAAACATTTTCCTTGAGTGAGGTCACTGCTTAGCCAATCATATTTTAGTTGATTTCCCAATCTGTTTAATAATGTGATTTGATAGTGAAGTTATGTGAAACACGAGAGAGAGAGAGAGAGAGAGAGAGAGAGTCATTCTTTTTCTTTTTCTTCACATTCCCTTATCTCTTTTGAGCTGTCTTTATTTGTCACTGTGTGAGAGTGTGAGACAGCAATTCCGATTCAAAATTCGTTCTAGCTGGAACCTTAGTGTCACTCTCAATTTCCTCAACTTGATCAACTTTCTTCATCATCTTCTTCTATCCGAGGAAATCGCATTTTATTTTTATACTGAACTATAAATTATAATTTTCAGTGTAGATATTAAATTTTATCATTTTGTCCATACAGTGTCAATTAAATCTTCCCATTTTTAATTCTTGAGCTTTTAAAAACTCTGATATTCTCAAAAAAAAAAAAAAAAAAAAAAAAAAAAAACCTCGGAGGTTGGAAGTTGGCGGTTGGCCCAATACAGTGCTCTTCACTTCTTCCCTCACAAACCTCAAATTGTAACAGTTTGGTATAGGCCCATGGGCCTTAACGCACTGGCCCATTTCATTACTTGATATGGATGTTCGGTGTGACCCATAGGCCATAACCCATAACACTTTTTAAACAGAACTACCACGGACCAAACGACGTCGCGTTTAAGCAAACAACAGCCGTTTCATGTACTACTGTTTTCATTTGGTGTACTAAATTAGACAGCCAAACAATCTTTATCACAAATTCACAATTATTATTATTTTTAAAGAAAAAAAATATATATTCTCTCGAATTTAATGAAAGATGACGTGTTAAGTTGGCCACTGCACATGGAGAAAGGTGTATTAATGTGGCACTTATTAATTTGGCATGTCCCGTTCAATATTACTGTATCTCTGATACCAAGTATCTTAAAAATAGTTGAACGATATAAAAACAATCTTAAAATAAATTTGTGTTAATACTAAAATTTTATATAGAGTAAAAACCTTTTTTTAATATAATGTACATACTTTATTAAATTTGATATATATTATATTATATGTCAAAATTTAACATATAATATAGTATATGTTAAATTTGACACACCAATAAATATTTATTTTTTAATTATAATTTTTTTAAAATATTTAAAATAATTTAAATTTAATTTATATTAATGATATTTCAATTAAAATATATTTCTTTCAATTATTCTTCAGCAATTTAATAAATACATTAATGATAATTGTTGATTTTAATTAATAAAATAATAAAAATAGCATGTTAAATACAACTATGTATTAAAGTACAATACTAAATTATTGTATAACATTTTACGTTTTTTTGCATCAAATTTAGTATCGATAATAACACATAGATTGGAGATGGTCTAAATATATATTTGATTGACAATCAATTCAAAATTTGTTTTTCTATATTTCTAATTTAAAGCATATTTACTTTTAATATCGTATCTAATAAAAAATTAATGTTAATTTTAAGATGCGTAATAAACTGTCTGAAAGTAGACGATCATGTTGACAATATATATATATTTTTTTTACGAAATCAGTATTGAATATGTATAGATGAAGTGATGATACATGTCACAAAATTTTATAATGCTTAAAGAATCTTGTTCTTCACTAAAATAATCTTCCATTATTTTTCCTCAAGTTCACAATCACGAAATTCTCTCCTCTTTTTGTTTTATTTTTGCTTTCCCCATCTGTTTTTGCATGTACTGACCCCCCAGATTTATAGTATTCGAGTTTTTATATATTTATTTTAAAGTATTACAATAATTTCTTATACATAACAAGTCACTAGTCTATCGAGATCAAAGAAAATTCGTAATTCAAAATCTAAATATCCGGAAGATGTTTATGTTAGATATGGTTTGAATTTCCAATGGCTACCAAACGGGATTCAACCAATGTGAAGACTTTCTGGAGACGTAGGATACGTTTGGAAGTAGAAGATCGAGTTTGAGGGAGGTTTGAAGACCGAAGAACTGAAGAAAACAGAATCTGGTAGATATCGTGCTGCGGACACGTGCACAGACCGCGGCACATGGAGCGGTAGAACGCCTGTGAGTTGACGCCGCGCAGACCTCGGCAGAGGCAAGTGCACCAACAGCGGTACTCGGAGCGGTGGACGACAACGATGCATGTGGTGTAGGGCGTGGGTGGTCAACCACGACCCGAACCGCATCAATGGTGGATTTTGCCTAAATATGAATGTTGTTCGAAATAGGAAATATTTTTTCTTCTGGAAGTTCTTGTGTTAATCAGATTAGGAAAGTCATGTACTTAAAAGAAAATGATTTCTTTTAAACAAGAAGACTTGCCATAAATAGGAAATAGTCCTTATGTGGAACAAGTAATTCTCGTGCATTTAGGAGTAGGATTTCCTTTTATATTAAACTCCGTGTAATTCATATAAATAGACCCTAATAACTAGACTATTGGGTGTGGAGTAAATTAGCAAATATAGAGAGATCTCAAGAGAGCATTGGGTGTAATTGGGTTTAGGGTATTTTAGAGAGAGAATTCTGAGAGTGTGGTTGTAACAATTTATCACATAGTGAATTATTTCTCTTGTCGTCCTGACGGCCGTGGTTTTTTTCCGATTTGGGTTTCCATGTAAAATCTTTTTGTGTTGTGTGATTGGATTTATTCTCTTCATCTTAATTCTTTATTTTGCTATTGTTTGTTTGTGTTCTATCTAGCAACGCTTCCACGTAAAATTCCACAATTGGTATCAGAGCTTTGGTTGCTTGATAGTGATCTTAACAAACTAGAGATGACAAAGTTGATGAGATTCGAGGTTGAGAAGTTCGATGGAAAAATTAACTTTGGCTTGTGGCAGGTTCAAGTCAAAGATTTGCTAATCCAATACGGTTTACACAAGGTTTTGAAGGGCAAGCCGACCCTTGAGAACCCTAAAGGCTCTGGAGATTCTAGAAAAAAAATGGCTAGTACTAGTTCAGGAAAACCGGTGATGAGCGATGATGAATGGGAAGATCTAGACGAGAGGACTGCAAGTGCGATACGATTGAGCTTAGCCAAGAATGTTCTTGTAAATATTCAAGGATTATATTCAGCGAAGAACTTTGGGAGAAACTTGAAGAATTGTATCAATCGAGATCGTCCGCAACTGATTCTACCTGAAGGAGCAGTTTCAAACGCTACAGATGTCCGAAGGTACGAAGATTTCTGAACATCTGGGAGAGCTCAATGGGATAGTTTCCAAGCTAGAGTCAATTGGAGTGAAGATTGATGAAGAAGACAAAGGATTAAGACTAATCTGGTCACTTCCACCATCATATACGCATATGAAGCGAATCTTGATGCATTGGAGTTCAACCATATGTTTTGGAGATGTAGCAAACAAACTAATCTCTGAGGAACGAAGGCTAAAGAGTGAAGGTAAATTTTCTGATAACTCTGCTTTGTTGGTTGATAGAAAGAAGGGAAGCTCCAAGAAGAAAGGCATTTGTTAGGCATGCGGTCAATCTGGATATTTAAGGAAGGATTGCAAAAATAAGAAAGCAAGTGCAACTAATAACTCCAAAGAGGGGGATCCAGCAATCGCCTCTCTTGAGTATGAGGATTACAGTGATGCCCTCTAAAGGGGCATAAAACATCCTCATGGCATGACCACTAGTTGCCATGAAAAAGGATGTATTGCTGATAGCGGGTCCACAATTTGCACACTGGCATTGGTTAGGCGGTGATACAAGGTGTGTGGTGGACAAGGATGTCGATGGCTGAACAAACTCCCTAGAAGCCTAACGTGAGGAGTTGCACCATAATTTCAGCATGGTAAATTTCGACATGTGTCGGTGAAATCTTGGGATGGGTGTTCCTAAGTGATTATACTTCTTGGTGGGTATGTTGATTCTCGGTATTGAGAGTCATAACTATGGACATAAGTTTTGGAAATTCTCGTCATAAGGGAAGATTGTTAGATATGGCTTGAATTTTCAATGGCTACCAAACGGGATTCAACCAATGCGAAGACTTTCTGGAGACGTGGGATACATTTGGAAGTAGGAGATCGAGTTTAAGGGAGGTTTGAAGATCTAAGAACTGAAGAAAACGGAATCTGGTAGATACCGCGGTCTGAACCCTCGGTATGGACACGTGCACAGACCGTGTCATATGGAGCGGTAGAACGCCTGTGAGTTTACGCGGTGCGGACAGCGGCGGAGGCAAGTGCATCAACCGCGGTACTCAGAGAGGTGGACGACAGCGATGAATATAGTGTAGGGCGTGGGTGGCCAACCACGACCCGAACCGCATCAATGGTGGATTTTGCCTAAATAGGAATGTTGCACGAAATAGGAAATGTGTTTTCTTCTGGAAGTTCTTGTGTTAATCGGATTAGGAAAGTCCTGTACTTAAAAGAAAATGATTTCTTTTAAACAAGAAGACTTGTGATTAATAGGAAATAGTATTCATATGGAACAAGTAATTTTTGTACATTTAGGAGTAGGGTTTCCTTTTATATTAAACTCCATGTAATTCATATAAATAGACCATAATAGCTAAACTATTGAGTGTGGAGTAAATTAGCAAATATAGAGAGATCTCAAGAGAGTATTGGATGTAATTGGGTTTTGGGTATTTTAGAGAGAGAATCCTGAGAGTGTGGTTATAACTAGGGGTGAGCGCGGTTCGGTTCGGTTCGGTTCGGTTCGGTTTTGGTTAAAACCGAACTGAACCGAAAATATTTCGGTTTATCCAAAATTGAACCGGTTTAAACCGAATAAAAAATGGTAACCGAACTTAACCGAACTGATTTGAATCGGTTCGGTTCGGTTCGGTTCATTTCGGTTTTGGGTGTTTGATGCGCTAATGGCCATAATTTAAGAAAATGCTTGGCATTATTTATATATTAAAAAGACAACTCCTGAAAATGTACATACTTAATCCGATAATGTTAATAAATTAAGATAATTTATTGGCATAGTTCATTCTAAACTAGGAATTACTGCCAGGGAATATCACACGTCGGCCATGGAGGCCACTGCCAGACGACATCACACCACACAACCACAATTTGGCACTAGAACCAGCTAACTAGCAACAAGCAACACATCAGAGAAAAGGAAATAACCAAAATGACAATTATCCACAACAAAAAAGCTTTAGCTAAAGCCTGAATAAAAAAAAAAAAGAAGAGCTGAGATGACAACTAACCAAGAAACAAATCAGCAATCAGTTTAAGATATGCCTGGAGACCAGATCAGTAATCTGTTGAGCAGAGACCACTTGGTCGACGATGGTCATCGAATTTGAAAAAAAAATAAGACAAACAAAATTAGAAAAAGAAGAAGAAGAAAATTAGCGGAATAAGAAGACAAGAAGAGAGTGACGAACCTTCTTACTGGTGAGCAGATACTCAGCTGAGATGACTGGCGAAGATGACCACGAGCGACGGAGATGACTGGCGATTAGCGAAGATGAGCAGGGGAGGAGTTGAGGAAGAGATTACTAGTGAAGATCGGTTGCTAGACGATCGACTGTTGAACAGTGTAGTCGTGGAGATGAGCAGCTGAGATGACTGACAAAGATGACCACGAGCTTGGGAGATGATCGAAGGAGATGAGCAGCAGAGGAGTTGAAGAAGAGAATCAGAGATGAGAGTGGTCGGCTGAGGAAGAGACCAGACGTCCAGCGGAGGAGAACAGAGAAGTTGAGGCGTTGAGCAGACAATAGTGGTCGATTGAAGTGGAGAATGAAAGAATGAAATTTGAAAGGAAAGAAAAATGTTAGGGTTAGTCATTTAGGGTTTTTTTAACTTATATATATGTGTGTGTGGTTCAGCGGTTCAATTCGGTTTATGGTAAACAAAACCGGTTTGAACCGAATTTTTTTCGGCTATTCATTTTTTAAACCGGTTTGAACCGATTTAATTCGATGAACCGAACCGAACACCCATTTTTTGGTTCGGTTCGGTTCGGTTCGAATCGGTTTGGTTCGGTTTCGAACCTAGTGCCCACCCATAGTTGTAACAATTTATCACATATTGGATTATTTCTTTTGTCGTCCTAATGGCCGTGGTTTTTTTCCGATTTGGGTTTCCATATAAAGTCTTCTTGTGTTGTGTGATTGAATTTATTTTCTTCATCTTAATTCTTTATTTTGCTATTGTTTGTTTGTATTCTATCTAACGACGCTTACGCGTAAAATTCCGTAAATAGTTTAATCTCACAACAAGGTGCATAAAAATCCTCAAACATCTTGTAAAATGCGTCATTATGTGTTTAAAATTTATGTATTCAATTAAGAGATTGCCACATATATAAAAATCATAATATATATATATACTTAGATGAATGTACACGGTACATTCACATTCAATGCAGGAAACAATTTTGTCAGGATTCAATAATTATTAAGGTAAGTAGAAAAAGCCCAAATCCAGATTTGCCTCTCATTTGTTATTTTGGCTCCTCTCATTTGGCGCCCAAAATTTCTTGTATTTAATTTTGGTCTACTTTGCTCAAATTCCACAAAAGCAAACTCCCTCCCTCCCAACTTTCAACATCCAAATTACAAACTAAAAATGAAATTTAAACTTGAAATTTTTATAACAACAATCTGTAAATCTGAAATCTCTAATCATCCCTCCAAAATGAACCCATTTTCCATCTATACAAATAGCAGCTCATTCATTCACAGACTCTCAACCTCTTCAACCACCACCACCACCACCACCACCACCACCACCAAATGGAGAGCAACAAAGAGAACATCCCTCCAATTTCTGTGAACCAAATCAGCCCACCAGTTACATCAGTACCAGCAGCCCCATCATCTTCTAGGAGAAAATTCAAAAGGAGACCAAGAGTGCCTCTTGCCGATATCACCAATCTCTTGGACCATTCGATTCAAGAAAATGTTTCCATGTCACCTGCATCTTTCTCAATATGCACATCAATTTCTCGGAAGAGAAAAGCCACCGAAGATATCGATTTAAGAGGAGAGAGTTGCAGCCCCAAGTCATCAACATTAGGATTCAGATAAATTGTAGGTATATATATACATCAAATCTGGACTGGTGAGAATGGAGTTTCTTCTAATTTGTTTTGTTGGGCTTCTCCGACTAGATGTTTTGGAATTCAGAGAAAAATATTATTCATGTTATAGTCAATACAAAATTTTAATTTGATTTTTGGGTTGGGAATTGATTAGTCGGTTTCTCAGAATATGCATCCAATTTTAGGTGTCAACAATGTCTAATCAAGGTTGTTATGTCATGTCATCTGATAGATTCTAGTCAGTTTCAATGATTTTAACATAATAGATCAGATTCTCGTGTTGTAAATCCGACCTCATCAACCCCTCATTCAATAAAATTTGTCAGATTTATGGATTATTTTGGTGCACATTAGGTGACAGGTGTTAAGTTTTTATTAAATGATTTTATTTTGTAAAAAAATTATTCTGGCTTTTTATATTAAGCTAATCAAAGCTTAAACTTATGGTGATCTAAATTGTTATTTTTTTCTTTCTTATTTTGCAATAAAATTAAATATATAACCTAATATGACTATATGACCGATCCAATTAACCTCTGTGACCTCTGTCGAACATGGTTTAATGATAATGATTGTTTATCCTGTTTGATTTAAGTTGCATCACTAACAAAAAAAAATGATATAATTAAATTTAAATTAATTAATATCGAATGAAATTGAGAATTTTATCACTTAATCTACAACTCAACTCTAAAAATGTCAACCATAATAAGGGATGATATTTTTCTCCATGAGACCCTAAATCACCATCCTCATTTGGGAGGAAAAATTCTCCTCAAATCGCTATGGAGATAAATTTCATCCTCAAATGTAGATGGAGATGGGATAAGTCACTAAAACTTAAAAAAAAATAAGTATCCATTTCCCATTTTAACTCTAGGTATGATTAATAATTCTAAACTTTATATGTATTATATAATTTTTATTTGAATTTGAATAAATAAATTTTAATACATTTGATTATAGACATTTAAAAATTTAAATCGAATAAGGTCAATATGAGATTTTGAGTAGGATTTGTAGAAATGAGAGAAATGGGAAGAGACGGGGATACCTCCCTCCAAATTCCCTCAAAATAGAGATGGCAATGGGGTGGGATTAGGGATGGCAATTATACCCAGACCCGCGAGTATCGAACCGCATGGGTCGGGTCCTGGTCCTCACATTTGGGTCGCGGGTTGGGTCTGGGTCCAAAATAATAGACCTGATTCGGGTTCAGGTCGGGTCTGGGTCTGAGTCAAAAACCCGGACCCAGACCTATGGACCCGATTAGTACAAACATCTTTGTTATTTCAATTTGTGTGGTTATTTCAATTCTCAATCTAATAGTCAAACATCTTCATTATTTTGTTTTATTTCAATTCAAGTTAATTATTCATTTATTGAACAAGTTTTACCGGTTAAAAATTGAATAGGTAAAATTAAAAATAGAAAGGAAAAACGAAAAAAGTGAGTTTTATTAAAGGTTTTACAGGTCTACGGATCCGTGGGTTCATGGGTCCTCGGGGCGGGTCTGGGTCTACTGAAGACCCGTGGGTCCAGACCCGAACCCGCACTCGAAAATTTTTATGGGTCTAGGTCTAATTTTTTTTAATGGGTCTTGGCCTGGGTCTGGTAGTACCCGACCCATTACCATTCCTAGGTGGGATGACTCTTCTCGCACCTCGTCCCATTTATTTTTTGAAAACTCATCCCCTAATAAAGCCTCTCAATAGATGAAGTGGGGTAGGGTAGGGCAGGGTATACTTTCTCCATCCCCATCCAATTTACCTAATTTAACCTATTTATCTAAATTATTTTTTAAAATCTTGTCAATTTTTTTAATTAAAATAGTAAATATATATATATCCAAATAAATATGATATAGTATATAAAGTAATTTCAAAAAACTATTGAAAATCATTGCATAAATATAAATCGTAAAACTAAACAAATAAATTCAATTATTTTAAAACATAAACATTAAACTAAATACACTTTACCCTATATTTTTTTTTGCCATTAAACCCCCTAAACATTCATAAATTAGCAATAGCTGACGGAATAGTAATGCCGTCCATTTTTATGTCAAGGCAAATTGCACCAAGTTCCCCGTATTATATATATAATCGCATCAAACCAAAAACAATATATTAACATAACCCAAATACCCCTCTGACAAAATTTTGAAAATGATATATATATATATATAATAAAAATTAAATTTAAATGTGGAGATCCTCCACCTAAAAAAATAAATAATGAAATTAAACCAACCCACCCCAGTTCATTAGATTCAATCATCAACTTCAAATTAAACCAACCCAGATTCTTCATTCAACACATAATCATCTATAAAAAAAATAAAACGACATCTCCAAAATTTTTGTTCACCAACACTTACATACCCATCACCACTACCACCATATTCTTCGTTCACCCAACACCCATTACCACCATCAAATTCTTCTTTCACCACAACCGCCACCACCCTAATCAATCATTGAAACCACCCTATAATCTGCCACTCAAACCCACCACCGACTTAAACTGATTGCCGATCAACCACCCAGTTCCGCTGTCGCCCATCCTAGCTTCATCAAACCCAGAAACCTCCCCGACCAAAATGAACCTAGATCAACTGAAATGAACCCAGATCTCTCACGCCCCAACAAAAATTAAACACCAACAACAAGAATCATGGGCGGCGGTTCGATTTGGTGATGGTAGGGACATGTAGAGTTTCACAGTTTTGGGTTAATGGAATTCGATTTGGGTTAATGTTTTAATGGTGGCTGGGTTTGGTTCAGGAGGGGTTTGAAAGGGAGAGAGGGATTTGTCAAGCTAGGGATTGGTTGATGAGGGATGAGAGAAGAGAGAGAGGGAGAGAGAATTTGTTTGAGTGGTTTATGGGCTTGATGAAGAAGATGAAGTTTGTTTTTTTTTTTTATTATTGGATCTCCCCCATTCATTTGATGTGATAGACGGTGGAGATTCAGATTGGTGGAGATCCACCTAATAAAAAAATTTCTTCAATTTTCATTATTATTTTATTTTTTATATTTTTTTTAGGTAGAGATCCACCGTCCATCTTAATAATAGACGGTGGAGGACCTCCACATTTAAATATAATTTATATATATATATATATATTCTATTTCATTTTTAAAATTTGTCCAGATGGGTATTTCAGTTATATTATTATATTGTTTTCGGTTTAATGCAATTATATATATAATAAGGGGAACTTAGTACAATTTTCCTAGACAGGAAAATGGAGCTATTGCTAATTTATGAAAATTCAGGGGTTTAATGGTGTAAAAAATGTATAGTGGGTAAGGTGTAAATTCGAGCATAGTTTAGGGGATATCAATACCAATTTTTTTTTTTTTTTTTACATAAGAGTTATACTTAATCAATAAATTAAACGTTGAAACATTAAGTTAAACATTTTATTTGTGATATCTGCAAATCACAAAATCATGATAAAATCTTGATCTCATTTTAAGATGTATTTATTAAAGAGTAATGCTATTTGTAAAGTAACATTATATATATATATATATATATATAAACAATGTCAAGACTGTCGTGATCTGTCAAGATTAATTCATGTACGGTCCAGATATCTAATACAATAATAGGACGAACATCTACTCTCACAAATCAAGAGAAAAACTCTCTACACATAATTATAAAATGTATATGGTGGGATTCGAACCTGTCACTATCAATATAGAAGATAAATATACTACCATCTTTATTAAGAGGTGATGCGTATTTATTAAACGGATATTAATGTATAATCATATCATAAGGCTAAGATCAAGATGTGATGCAAAATGTGGAATGATTAGTATTTTTGAAAAAGTAATATTGAAGAGTTGAGTCAAATATTGATTTCATCGGGTTGGCTAGCTAAAATATCAATAATATTATAATTACAGTATAGTGCTTTAATTGGTATCCTATAAACCCAATTAAAAGCTTACCAGTCATAATCATGCGGATAAAAAGGATAATTAATAATTTAAATTTGGAATAATATCTCTTTTAAAACCTTTGACTTCTCACCCCACTTTTAGCCTTTTGTGATTAATTATGCGACGAAAATGAAAAGTGATGGAAAACGTAACACCCACTATAGTATTAAAAAAAGAAAGAGGCAAAAAAAAAAAAAAAAACAAGTATGGGATGATTTAAAAGTACAAAAATGTTCTAATTTCAAATCCACCATAATATTCAGATTGAATTGATTTATAATTTTATGCACTTGATCATTAATTATACAATCAAAGCTTTATTAAATTGATAATGATTAATGAATAGTAAATTGAACATTAATTTTTGACTACTTGGTACACTTCTCTTATCATTTGTGATAAGGTTGGCATCAAACTATTATGTGCGGGTGAAATTCTCCCGTTTGTTGGAAGACTTATCTGAACCAAATTTATAATACTTTTTATTATTATGGTTATACCTCTAGCTCTCTCTCACATTGTGACCAACTATGACTTCTAATTGATGTCAGATTTTTAAAAATTAACAATGTATATAAAAAATAAGTAGTAAATTTCAAAAACTCCCCGCATCATTAATTTTACTTGAAAAAATTTAGGGATTTACGGAGTTCCTTAGCCAATTAAAAATTTATTTTCTAAAATTTTAATTTCAAGTGCAGGTTCAGGATGTCCACACAATTTTTTTTTACTATATTTTAATTTGCACGGGTACAAATCCGGACCTGATAAATTTTACTCATCTAATGGGTAATATCCATATAAAATGATCTCTCTTGTAAGGCCTTTACATCATGGGACTTTATGATATAATCCTACCAAGCAAAGAAGAGTACGTGCTTATCCAGCAGTACCACTTGTAGATGTCATCAAACAACAAGAATTAAAAATAATATCTGTTTCTCTGCAATCATGAAGCTAGCTTGTGCTTCTTAATCAAAGTTTGAATATTAATGTTGACAGGCAATGATATAGAGTACTGGATCACCATCATCGTCGTCACATATTCGTAACAGTCAGCATACACATTATCCGTTATAGAACTACAAGTCAGAAGCCATGCATGCATGTGCAGATTGGTTAATGGTTTATCTATCTATATCTCATCTTATTCAGTACTTCACTACATCTTTATTTGTCGACATTACATTTTCTCTTTTAATCGTCTATATATATTCCCCTCAAAACCAGATTAAATAATATTAAAACAAGAAATTAACTCTCTTCAATTAATAATCTAAATTTTCATTTTTACTTAATCATATAATAAACTGGTTTTGCTTCCTCTCCTGCACCACCTCTTCGGCCCCCCTACGTAGCACATGACTGCTATTAATTGTACTGTATCATTTTTTTTTTCCAAATTGAAAATTTTATTTAGATCGATACAAATCTGGTACAGAAGTTTATTAAGACAAAATAAATAAACAATTATAGAGAAAAGACACGAGATTCATTATAAAATTATATACGGACACAAATTAGAGTGCTATGTGGATTAATGATGACTCTGAAGTCTGATTAATCTTTTGCTTGGCCAACCTTTTCTCTGCTCCTTGAAAAGAGTGATGAGAATAATATATATATGTTAAATGTCAATAGAAGGATTTCATATTTTCATGATATGGGAGATGAGAGTGATGATGCTATCATGAGTAGATTAAAAACTGAAAAGAGCAGCTTATTTACTTGCATGTTATGTGTGTGTTTCAGTGGGACGTTGATTCAGTTTCTTGGGCTAAGCACCCACACATGCACAAGAATTATAGAACAAATTAATTTCATTAACTAAGTAATTGACACGTAGAATTACGATATATTTTCTAGTTTTAATAGGATTATATTTTTAGTAATATTTTTTAATTATAATATTTTTTCTGTTTCTAGTTATATTAGAATTACTACTCATATTAGGAGTTAGATTAGCCTATTATTACATTATCTATATAAACTTTCTGATTTTGTAATATACATGTATTATGTTTCATCAATAAAGAACCCTAGCTTATCTTCCTTTTAGATTCTTTAATATGGTATCAGAACAGGTTTCATGGGAGGAAGTTTAATATCAAACATAGTTTTTGCGGGGCAGCGCCCCCCTGCCGGGGTTCGGGGCGGAGCCCTGGATTTTTTATTTTTTATTTTTTATTTTTTATTTTGTTATTGCAAAGCAATTGAAGTAATCGCACAATTCGTCTATTGATTGTTTGTGTTTCTAGGCTCAGTTTTGCGTTTGTTTGGTATTTGTTCAATTTATGCAATATGGTAATTCGTTTTTCCTTTCTTCTGTATTCCGGTTTGGTTTTCTTTATTTTTTATTTTTTATTTTTTTATTTTTTATTTTTTATTATGGCTACTGCAAAAGACGATTCGCTTCAGTCTGCAAGTGTGAGGTTGGATGGAAAGAATTATTCATATTAGAGTTATGTAATGAGAAATTTTCTTAAGGGTAAAAAGATGTGGGGTTGTGTTAGTTGAACTTCTGTGAAACCTAAGAGTGCTTATGAGGATTATGCTACTTTGGTAGATACCTGGGAAACAAACAATGCAAAAATTATTACTTGGATTAACAATTCTGTTGAGAATACCATTAGTACACAGTTGGCAAAGTATGAGACAACAAAGGAGGTTTGGGATCATCTACAGAGGTTATACACTCAATCACATTTTGCAAAACAGTATCAATTAGAAAACGACATACGAGCTCTACAGCAAAATAATATGAGTGTTCAGGATTTTTATTCTGCTATGAAAAATCTTTGAAATCAATTGGCTTTTATAGAATCGGATGAATTAAAGGTTTTTGGTCCCTATATTGCTTGTAGAGAACAACAACGGTTGGTGTAGTTTTTAATGGCTATTCGCAATGATTTTGAAGGTCTTAGAGGTTCAATTTTGCATCGTTCTCCGCTTCCGTCTGTTGAATCAGTTGTTAGTGAGTTGTTGGCTGAAGAAATACGTCTTAAGTCTCAGTCTGAAAAGGGAATTCTTCTTGCTCCGAATCCTTCTATGTTAGCAGCATCTTCTAAGCCATAATCTAATAATCAGAATAAGCCTCTCATAAGGGTTACGTTCTACGAGTGCAGTTTCTGTAAGCAGAAAGGGTCATTGGAAGACTCAGTGTCCTAAATTGAGACAGCATAATCAATCGCAACAACAATATCAAGCTTGGAAGCCTGGCAACTGGTCACAATCTAATGCTAATAGACCACCTCAATGTTACAAACCACCACAACCTAATATTACAGCAGTAGCTTTATCAGGTCCTTCCATAGATCCTAGTAATTGGGCTGAGCAATTTTAGAAGTTTCTTTCCTTACAACCACAAGCTATGTCTGCCTCTTCTTCCTTAGGTTAGTTGCCTTATAGTTCTTCAGGTATGTTATCTTCTATATGGGTCTTGGATTCTGGTGCTACACATCATATGTCTCTAGATTCTTCATATTTTGCTTCTATGTCTCCTTCGTCTTCTATTCCTGTTATGACTGCAGATGGCACTCCTATGCCTTTAGCAGGTGTTGGCTTTATTGTTACTCCTCACTTGTCAGTCCCTAATGTTTATCATATTCCGAAACTCACATTAAATCTTACTTCTGTTGGTCAGTTATGTGATTCTGGTAATTTAATCACCTTTTTCTCCTTTTCTTATTATGTACAGGATCTGCAGTCTCAGAAGTTGATTGGGACAGACCGTAGGAAATGAGGACTATATGTTTTGGATGAGTTAAAAGTGCCAGTTGCTGATACTACTAGTGTTGATTTGTCTTCTTTTCATTCGAGTCCTTCTTCTTCTAGTTTTTATTTATGGCATTCTCGCCTTGGTCATGTTTCGTCTTCTCGTTTGATATATTTAGTGTCCACATGGGCTTTAGGAAATTTACAAACTCACGATATTTCTAATTGTAGCTTTCTTCTTCTCCATTTGATTTGATTCATTCTGATGTGTGGGGACCTTCAACTGTTCCCACTAAAGGAGAGTCTCGGTATTATGTTTCTTTTATTGATGATTATACTTATTATTATTGGATTTATTTAATGAAACATTGTTCTGAATTCTTTGAGATATACACAGCCTTTCGAGTTCTTGTCAAAACTCAACGTTCTACTGTTATCAAATATTTTAGGTGTGATTTGGGTAGGGAGTACACTTCTAATAAATTTTGTGAGTTGCTTGCCTTAGATGGTACTATTCACCAAACTTCGTGTACAGATACTCCTGAGCAAAATGGTGTTGCTGAAAGAAAACATAGACATATTGTTGAAACTGGTTGATCTCTCTTATTATCTGTTTCTGTTTCTAGTGTGTTTTGGGGTGAAGCTGTTCTGACTGCTGTAACTTTGATTAATACAATTCTATCTTCTCATAGTTCAGGTGTTTCTCCTTTCGAAAAATTGTATGAGTATGCCTCAGATTATTCTTTATTTAGAGTTTTTGGTTGTACTTGTTTTGTTCTTCGTCCTCATGCAGAACGCATCAAGCTGTCATCTCGATCTGCTATTTGTGTCTTTCTTGGTTATGGTGAAGGTCAAAAGGGGTATCGATGTTTTGATCCGATTACTCAGAAACTTTATGTGTCTCGTCATGTTGTTTTTCTTGAACATATACTTTTCTTTTCTATTCCATCCACTACTCATGGCTTGACTAGATCTGATATTATTCGTACTGATTATTTTTCTGAGAATTCTGATAGTTTGTCATCTCAGATTCCTAGTTCTACAGGTATTGAAGATCTCTCTATCCCTCAAGCTCTGTATGAGATTGTGGATCCACCTCTATGACAATCAATAGGCATTCGTAAGTCTACAAAGTTACCAGATTTTACTTATTCTTGTTATTCTTCATCTTTTACTTCCTTTTTAGCTTCTATTCATTGTCTATCTGAGCCTTCTTCTTATAAAGAGGCCATTTTAGATCCACATTGGCAGCAAGCTATGGATGAGGAACTTTCTGCTTTACATAAGACAGGTACTTGGGATTTAGTTCCTCTATCTCCTGGTAAAAGTGTTGTTGGTTGTCGCTGGGTGTATAAGATCAAGACTAATTTCGATGGATCTATTGAGCGATACAAAGCTAGGTTGGTTGCAAAAGGGTATTCTCAATTGTATGGTGTGGATTATGAGGAGACTTTTGCTCTTGATGCGAAAATGACTACTATTCGTACTCTTATCGTTGTAGCTTTAGTCCGACAGTACGGTATCTCTCAACTTGATGTTAAAAATACCTTCTTAAATAGAGATCTTCAAGAAGAAGTTTATATGGAACCCCCCTGGTGTTTCACATGGTTCTGGGTATGTTTGCAAGCTCAAGAAGGCGTTATATGGTCTCAAACAAGCACCTCGTGCTTGGTTTGAGAAATTTTCTATAGTGATTTCTTCTCTTGGATTTACTTCTAGTAGTCATGATTTTGCTCTCTTTGTTAAGTGCATTGATGCAGGTCGTATCATTCTTTCTTTATATGTTGATGACATGATTATTACTGGTTATGATGTTGATGGTATTTCAGTTTTGAAGACAGAGTTAGCTAGACAATTTGAAATGAAGGATTTGGGTTCTCTACGATATTTATTGGGTATTGAGGTAGCTTACTCGCCTAGAGGTTATCTTCTTTCTCAGTCGAAATATGTTACAGATATTCTTGAACGGGCTAGACTTACTGATAATAAGACTGTTGATACTCCCATTGAGGTTAACGCAAAGTATTATTCTTCAGATGGTATATCTTTGTCAGATCCTACTTTATACCGTACTATTGTTGGGAGCCTGGTTTATCTCACTATTACTCCTCCAGATATTGCATATGCTGTTCATATTGTTTGTCAGTTTGTTGATTCTCCCACTACAGTTCATTGGGCAATTGCTCTTCGTATTTTGCGGTATCTTCGAGGTACAGCCTTTCAGAGTCTTCTACTTTCATCCACCTTCTCATTGGAGCTGCGTGCATACTCTAATGCTGATCATGGCAGTAATCCAATAGATCGCAAGTATGTTACAGGTTTCTGTATCTTTTTGGGTGATTCTTTTTTTTCTTGGAAAAGCAAAAAAAAATCTATTGTTTCTCAGTCTTCAACCGAAGCGGAATATCGTGCTATGACATCTACTACCAAAGAGATTGTTTGGTTACGTTGGTTACTTGCAGATATGGAAGTTCTTCTTTCTCATCCCACTCCTATGTATTGTGACAACAAGAGTGCTATTCAGATTGCTCACAACTCGGTTTTTCACGAACGAACCAAGCACGTTGAGATCGATTGTCACCTTACACGTCATCATCTCAAGCATGGCACCATCACTTTGCCTTTTGTTTCTTCCTCTTCGCAGATTGCAGATTTCTTTACCAAGTCGCATTCTACTTCACATTTTCGTTTTCTAGTTAGCAAACTCTCGATGCTTCTTGCAGCCGCATCGTGTGTTCAAGAGGGGATGTTAGAATTATGTTATATTTCCTAGTTTTGTTAGGATTATATTTATAGTAATATTTCATAGTTATGGTATTTTTCCTGTTTCTAGATATATTAGAATTACTACTCCTATTAGGAGTTAGATTAGTCTTTCATTACATTGTCTATGTAAACTCTCTGACTTATAATATACATATATTATGTTTTATCAATAAAGAATCCTAGTTTCTCTACTTTTTAGATCGTTTAACATTGACATCATGCCAAAATATTGATTTGAGTGGAGGCAATGTGTGACTTCAAGAAGAAAAAATTAAACAAATTAAACTATAACACACATGGTTGTCCCTTCAGTATCTCAAATGGAAACTAATAGGACAAAAGCTTAATTGATTGAAGAACAACCCTTTCGACATCACAAGCGGTCAACAGAAACAAAACTAAAAGCTAGCTACCAATTGACTAGACTCACACTCAACAATGACTTATTAATAGCAAAAATAAAAAATTAAATAAAAAATTAGATGACAAATAATAATAAGAAAAAAAACCTTCTAGATTGAGGAGTCTTAGGAACATTTTTGTTTCGCTAAGAATTTATTAGAAACTGAATTGGACAGCTCATATCTGATTAAACATTGGCTAGCTGCTGATCAAATAGATGAACTGAACATGGTGGCATTATTTGGCAGCAAGCATGCACCACAAAACAAAACTAAATAAACCCCATTTGACTCATCTCACTTTTTTTTTTCAATTTTTCTGAATAATCAACTACTATATAAAGCTGTGACCAGGTTTTGGATCAGAACACTACATTATTACTAGAAACTTGAGCTTCTAATTAAGAGGGATTAATTTGGAATTTAATGGCGCCTAATAACCTGATCAAGTTCTGGGTGTGTGTTACTTTGGTTTTGCTTACATTGTCTTCGAGGTCTGAATCTAGACCATTGGAGGCCAATCCAGAGAGTAAGAGCTTGACCAAAATTTGGCGACAACTGGTGGAGATATCAAGAGAAGTGAAGGTGAAGCCAGCGACTGAAGAGACAGTCCATAGCTTTTACTATGACTCCAAAAGACTTAGTCCTGGAGGACCAGACCCCAAACACCACTCTAGGAATCTCTCTTAATTTTGAAATGCTGCTCGCTGAGTAGTTTTGTTTTGTGATTTTGTGTTTTAAATCTCGTTGTAAAACCACAGCAAATGTGATTTGGTGGAAGATAAGAGCTCATTCAGTCTGACAATATTTCTAATCGCAGAACAAATTTCTGTTGTAAACGCAGCGTCTAAAATGCAATATATCTATGTCATGACGTTTTGATTTAATTTAATTTCCAGGAAATCTTAAGTATGAAAAGGTGTTAGAAATTGCAAACATCAACATTTATAGCTTGGATAAAAGTATCTCTATTTATTTATTTTTTAATAAAAAAGGATATTAGATACAATAGAAATCAATGGAAAATTTATCTTTAAACTCCAAAATTGGCGATCCTATTAACTATATATACAAAGAATTTTTCTTATAATCCAACCAAAGTGCTTTCTCTTTTAGAATATGCAGTTTCGTTTTTTAGTGTAAAGAAAAAAAGAAAAGAAAAAAGAATCGGAATCTCATTTTATAAAGAAGTAAGGTGATACTTTGTAAGAAAAACTGGTTACTATTTATTCGTGGTGAGTACTGAGTGGTGTACTTCCATGAACAGTGAACAACAATATAGGAATTAATACGTAAGAGTATGTAAGAGCAGTCTATTTCAGTTGTTCATAATAAAATAGTGCGAGTCTTCTCCTTTAGTGCTGTGAAATCATCCACGCTATATTTAGGTCATCGAATTAAGTACTAATATCCATTAAAAAAAATACTTATTTGACCTAAAAAGGCACAGCTTTTTAACGTTTTAATTCATTACTACTACTATTATTATTATTATTATTATTATTAGTGGGATCAATGGGGGACAAAAGTAGTATAAAAAACGAAACCATCGAAGTCAAACTACAATAACAATACTTCTTTGATATTAGGACTAATCATTAGGTTAGATAATAACATTAATTAATATTTTTTAGAAATAGTATAAAGAAAATAAAGAAATTAAGTTTGGAGTCATGCTGTCCATACTGTTTCAATACCGGTGGTCCGTAACTTCCGTTTTATGGGTTTCAAAAAATTTCAATGCTCCAATGTAATGCAATGCTATTTTTTTTTTTTTAAGTTTGTTACACTAATTAGATATAAGAGTATCTTCATGCTATTTTTATATTCTAATATTATAATTTAGTATAAATTTAAAAAATATATAATTTAATACAACACTAAATATTGTGTCAAATTTTATATATACTTATAAATATATAATACAAGATGAGGTTAGTTCATTAATCATACCTACATCTAAGAGATCGTAGATTCGAGTTATATATAACTACTCTTTCAATTTTAAAATATTGTAATAATAGATTAAGAACTGACGAAATTAAACATTACATATTTATTCGGATTTTTACATATTACTTAAGAGCTGTGATGTTTATATTTCTCTAAAATCGTAGATGTACTCCAAAATTACTAGTTTCTAAAATTCCAATACCATCCTTGAATAAAATTATTAAAATAATTATAAATACAATATATATACATATATCATATTATTGTAATATATAATATTTTGGGTATTTTACAGAAGATGTAAATATCTTTTGATAAAAAAAATTAACTATTTATTAAATAAAATTTTAAATATTGATAATTTAAAATTAAGAATATTAAATAACTATTATAAAAATAAAAATTGAAAACCGTCCTTTAAAAAAAAAAAAACTAAACATAACAAAAGTAGAGAGGTTAGGCACTCCCAAATCTGGAAGAAGTTGCACGGTTGCACCTTCTCATTTAGTTTCGGTTTATTTATTTATTTATTTTCCATTTATAGTAGAGAATTTTTCTTTACAATCCAATAATTTTCTTTTTATATTTTTCTATTTATTTCTAAAGACGTTTCCATCCAACAAATTTAAATAAATAAAAAAATCTAACGACATATTTCTAAGAAAAATTAATTTAAAAAAAAATTCTAAAGAGTAAAGATATTTTTTTTCTTCTAAAATTATATATTTTATCTTTTGACACTCAGGGACCGTTTGGTTTGGGGTCATATTTATATGGGAATGGAAATCTGACAACATTCCTATGTTTGTTACTAGGGTTGCAATTTTTGATTCCCAGAAAAGTAATTACCATGGGAATCACATTACCCCAATAGAGGGTAATGTGATTCCCACCCCAACAGGTGGGTTTCAGACGCCTCTCCATCTGATTCCCATTATGGGACCCACAAACAATTAAAAAAATAAAAACAAAACATTAAACAATCAGTTAGGAAGATTTAAGCAAAAAAAAATGTTGAATTAACAAACGAACTGAAAAACGAAATCATCAATTAGATTGAACACCTCAGATCAACAAAACCTCAAACAGAAAAAACACTTTTTCTGATAATCAAACAATACAAAATGAAGTTCTCTTCTTGATTTGTTGATCAAGCAGGTGGTGTTGAACCAGGGCTTGGAGATGAGGATGATGAAGAGAGGCCATAGGAAGAGGAGTTCAAGCCAGACGACGCTTTAGATCGACGAGGAAGATGTTGATGATTGAGAGAGGCCATAGGAAGAGGAAGAGGAAGAGGAAGAGGAGTTTCTCGGCGAAGAGATAATCGCCATACTCGGTCGCGTACCACTGCTTTACATTGAGGAGGAACGACGGGTTGAAAATTTGGTTTGAAAAGAGGATCTGCAATTCTGGGGAAAAAACCAAAATTGGGAGATTATTGACTTTATTGTATGGGGGATTATTATTACATATAATTTTTTGCCTGAATCTTTTAGTCGCAAGTCAGCAGAGATTTCATTAATCTTTGAATCTCTTGCTGCAGGTGTAGTTGGAGATAGAGGTCAAAAGAGTTTGACCGGATCTAGGTTTCCAACCCAGATCTGTATTTAATTTTTTTTTTCTCATGATTCCTGACTTCCTGTGGTGGAGATCCAAACAACAAAATTAATAATAAAAAAAAACTTATCTTTGAATTTATATTTTTACCGTTGAGATCCATCCAACAAAATTTATCTGTTCAGTTTTATTTATATATATAAAAAAAACATTCTTCACTTTATCTTATTTATAACAAAATTTATTTTTTCAGTTTTATTTATATAAAAGAAAACATTTTTCACTTTATCTTATTTGTAATTTTTTTAATCACCTTTAAAATTAATTTTGGCATGTTTTTATTTTAAAGACAAAAAGATTCTCATGTATAACCAAACACTGTTACTTGATATTCCCATGAATCCGATATATTATTCCCATATACAACCAAACATATGTATACAGGTTTTCCATGAATCACATTACTGGGTTTCACTTTCTCAGGAATCACATTATTTTGATTACCCCTATACCAAACGGCCCCTCATATTCTAAAGACACTCCATTTTATTTGAATATTACCCTTTTTTTAATTCTCTTTAAAAATTTTGAAAGGAGAAATGGAAAAGAGATATGAAGTAATCAAATGAAAATAAAATTGAGAGTAAATCAGAACAAAACCGAGGATATAAAAACAATAAGAATACTACTTCGAAGATCAATATGTGAAAATAGAAAAACAATAGTTGTTTTTATTTTTTGGATTTTAAGTTGAGTAATTTTTTTTTTAAAATATTATTCTGGATAAATAAATGATATATATATATATATATATTCTAATGAGGTGATGAATGAATGTGGGCGGTACTTGAGAAAAAAATTTGATTATTTTGATGGAGGGTTTGAGAGTCCAAAAATTAATTGACACTTTTTAGAGGTGGCATTTCAATATTGTCTCTATTTTAATAATTTATGTTTAAAAGACACCTATTATGGTGAACAGACAAAAATACCCTCAATAGTTGTTCCACGTTAGCTTTCTTTCATTCGATTTACAGTGACGGAGTTGTGAAGTAGGGAGAAAGTCTCATTGAAACTTAGGCGATCACTCGAATGACAATAGAGTGGCGCTACGTTGAGACACTCAGGGGTCGTGCTCGTGGGGGGTCAGGGGCAGTGCCCTCAGAGCTATTTGTTCAATTTAAAACCCAAATTGGGTTTCAGTTTTGAATCTTTCATTGTTACAGTTGTTGAGGGTTGGGATTTTCGAGTGGGGAAAACAATGAACAGTAAATAGGTTAGTGAAAGTCTCGGAGCATGTTTTAAAGTCTCGATAGAAGTCTTAGAGTGTTACAGAAATCTCGAAGAGTGTTACAGAAGTCTCGGAGAGTGTTACAGAAGTCTCAAAGAGTGTTATAGATGTCTTGAAGAGTGTTACAGAAGTCTCAGAGAGTGTTATAGAAGTCTCGGATAGTTTTACATAAGTCTCAAAGAATAATCTGAGACTTTAGTATAGTTTTCTATAAGCTTAGCTTTAGTAAGCTTCATAAGTTGATCATATCCACTCGATAGGAGAGAGTCATCATTATATTTGACCTAGAGTTTCGTTGATGGTCTAGTGTTTCATTGATTCTGCTTTTAAATTGGAATTGCTCAGTATTTGCATTTTTTGAAGTTGCATAAGATCACTCATCTTATCAGTTTGATATTCACAAACTGATAAGATGAGTGATTTTACGTGACTATATATATGAACGTCGAACTTGTTGGAGAAGAAGATGAACTTATATTTCAATTTACAGAGTTTTTCACTTTAAGAAAGTTAGAGAGAGAAATAGAACTCAGAAAACTTCAAAGTATCTTCTAAAAGTTAAAATTAAAATAATAATTAAAAAATGTGTATAGTAAGGGTATTTTTGGAAGTCACTTACTTTGGTGTCTTTTAAACATAAGTTATTAAAATAGAGACAATGTTGAAAAACCAACTCAAAAATACCAAAACCCCTTATTTCCTCAGGATTTGATGGTGTGTGAGAAAAAAAAAATTATTTTGAAAATAAGAAGAATATATTTTTGGAAAAAACTTGTTTTTTAAAAAAAAATGGTTTGGAGTGTCTTTAGAAATTTCTTATCTTGTTTAGTAATTTTAATTCAGACTAAAATTATCATTAATAAAAAAAAAATAGTGTAATTGGTTATATTTGGGGTGTGTTTACAAAAACCAAGGGGATGTTTGTTTTTTTCTTCACAAATCTTATTAGCTCTTATGACTTATATCAAGATAAATATGTTTGATAGAAAAACTAAAAAAAATGTCTTTTCACTTATATAATAAGTCATAATTATAACATTCACGGTTATTTCCACAATTAACCTTGTACAATTAATCTATTACTAACAATAATCTTAACAAAAAAAATTCCAATTTCCTAAATAACTTTAACCCCAACCCTAACCCTAACACTAACCTGACCTTAAATTGACTTAGAGCTGCTGCTGTTGCCTCCTCCTCCTACCCTTTGACCGATGTAGTTGCGAATTCAATCAATAGTGTTTCATTCACTGGATCAGAGCACTGAAACGACTCTGTCGTCGCCTTTATAGCAATAACCACCGGTATCGATGGATTCTTTAATCACTATGAAATATCACCGACCATCATTGCAATTGCTGTCGTTCCTCTCGAAATCACCAGTCGTCGTTGCTACTCTTAGAAGACTGAGACATTGAAGAATAAGAAGAAATCATATGTGGATTTTCAGTCCGATGAAAGATGAAAGAAGTTTGTCATACACGAACACTTTGTTCATGCCCAAAAGCACTCGCGGATTGCAAGATTTGGCAAAGGTACAATGAGAATCAGAGGCTATCGGTATGACGAAACTGATGTCGATTAGGTCAAAGTGTAAGCATGAGGCGATAGGGTCTGGATGTTGGCAACTAGGCTTTCCAAAAGCAATCATTTGAGAAAAATGGTGTCATTTTTGATCTCCTTTAGTCGACCAAATATACATGTGAACAAAATAATTTTATTAAGTTAAATCAATCCTTTTAGATAAGGGTATAATAGTAAAATAAATAATCACTTATTATTAAGGTTATATGAACTCAAAAACAAACAAATGAGAATTTCTTAATATTTGAATGATATTGCAAAGGAGTCCACTTTTGATTGGTTTATTTCATGACAAACCACATTAAGGATTCAATTTGTAAGGGTAGACTAGTCCTTCAACGTGCATGATCAAGCTACAAAGGCATTCTCAAGACCTCAAGCTCAAGAGCACTTCAAATGTATATCTCTTGTGTTTAACTCTTTGAAGAGATTTAGTTGCACACACACTCACTCACTCTCATGCATGTTTTATTCATCTTGCATTAATGCTTAATTGTTTACATGTGTGTTTTATTATCATATCTCTTCCTTGCTTGGTTGGTGTGTCTTCTAGTCTTGCTTTAGTCCCTTAAATCCCCTTTGACATCAGGGGAGTGTGCAGGTCTCCCACCCGTGCACTGCATTGCCTTTGCATGCATTTTTGCTTGAGGTGCACGGGTCCATACCCGCGCACAACGCTAGTTCTGTATGGTCGCTGTGAATTATCATGGCGGTTCATTTCAAGTAGGTCACCGTACTGGCACCGCTGTAAGGGCACTATGGGTTATCACAACGGTGAGCATGTGTATGCGCGAGTGAGTGAACGGGTGAGTGTGCAGATGTCCTACCCACGCACTGTGCTATTTTTTAGGAAAATCATCTTTTCCTCGGTGTCATTTCCCACCCTATAAATGCATCATCTTCTTCCCCATTTTGACCTAGAGCTCTGAAATTAATATCCTTAGTGAGAGAAATTATCTCTAAGAGAGAGAGAGCTCAAAGAACTCCACTTTACTCAACCAAACACTTTCCTATGAGCATCTTAGCATCTTCTAAGCATGGGTCTTCCTGTGTTCTTTGACTAGGTAATCTTTACATGCCCTAGAATCTCTTGTTTCATTCTTATGACATGTTTGCCTAGGATTTGCATTTATTTGTTGATTAAATGCATGCCGCCTTGCTTAATGTTGTTTCTAATATGTTTGAGACATTGAATGTCGGTTGAGTTTAGTTTTCATTGATAGCTAGTATTTAGGACAATTTTACCCTCTAGCTAAGTCTCAATGCCTTGCATTTTGACATTGTTGATTAGGTCTTATTGATTGCTTTTAGTGATTGTATTTATTGTCCTTGCAATGTTTAATGACAACTCTTGTTGATTGACCATTGTTTGATGAAAAGATTTTAGACTTGCTTATCTATATCTAGTTAGGTCTTTATAAGCATTCATATAGACATTGATACCTAGGATTGTTTTGATTGTCATCATTTAATCGTTAGATAAGCATTTAATGTTGCCTAGAATTAATTGAATTTAGGATATATTCATATATTCGTATAGATTGTTAATCTCTTATTTGAGAGTTAAGTCTTGTGACTACAAGGTGTAGTGCACAAGCAAGTGAAGTCTTACAACCAAGGTGTGGTTGGCAAGCATTGATCAAGAATCACTATAAAGGTCTGTTGGGTAGTAGTGGTGGATTAGTGACCGATAATGGTGTGTAAACATCATTACAATAGTGGATTTGAAGATCCCGTGGTTTTTCCCTTGTCGAAGGGTTTCCACGTAAAAATCAAGTGTTATTTAATTTCTGCACTTTATACATGATTTTGTATGTTTGTTTACGAGATGATTTTTTAATATTAACTAATCAAGAAAAGTTGGTAATTAACTTGATTAAAACCTACTCACCCCCCTCTAGGTTAGGTTAGACACACTTAGGGTTATTTTCAATTGATATCAAAGCGGGTTTCTAGACATAATTAGGTGATCCAAGCTCATGTTTGTGTGTCTTGCATTTGTTTGTATTTTTGATTGTTGCATTTATTTGCATTTATTTGCATTCATCTCATTCATTAAACACTATGAGTGGCATTGAGATGTTGGAGGGTAATTTGTCCTCCAAAGTTAAGAGAGCGGAAAGTGACTCTGATGTTGAGATAACTCTCATGGTGGAGAGATTTAGGAGATTCGTGAAATCTCACAAGAAGAGTATGACCTCCAAAGTGAAGGAGAAGAAGAAGTCGACCTTACTAAAGAAGGATAAAACAAGTAAAGATAAATCCTTAAAGATAAATGATCAATGCCTTGAGTAGGGTGAATTTGGCCATATTAACTCTGTGTGTGATAACTTGAAGAAAAAGAAAAGAGGAGAAGCTATGATAGCTACTTGGAGTGATAACTAAGTCGAAGTAGTTGAAGGATGTTTCACAAGCTCGGTTGGGTGTGAGAACAACTACTATGACTTTCTAGTCTCTTACTGTTAAGAATCAAAAGCCATCACTAAATGTTCGTCACTTGATGGATGATCAAGAGGGGTGACTTAGAGAGTGGGGACCAAAGAGGAGCATGCTTGAGAAAAGCTTGCCTTGATGATATGACCCACAAAAGCACATGTGGGAGAAGATTCAATCAAGAGAGTACTTGCTCCGGAAACTCAAGTGATAATATGGTGAATTATCAAGAGTTCATGGACTACCTTAAAAACTGTTTGAAGGAGAAAATGACGAAGTTCTAAGGTTGACAGAAGAAAATCTCCAACTAAGAACTAAACTAACTCACTTAGATGAGGAAGTGTCACTCATTAAAGTGAATGAAGTGATAATGGAGAAGAAACTCGAAGAGGTAAGAAATACACTTGCTAAAGTGACTTCCAGTTTGGAAAAACTTAACCACATGATGAGCATTAGATGGAAGCCAAATGACATGAGGGAGCTTGGCTTTGTAGATGATGAGTCCATACCATCATCGGACAAGACAACTTTTATGAAGGTATGTATTTCTAAGTTGTCTCATCCATCTCAACATTTGATGAAGACTTCCATCGATAACTCCTCGAAGACGGGCACGATTGATGTGTCCAAATATGAGATGGAGATTGAAGATTGCCACCAAAGGATAAAGTCAATGAATGATGAACTTGCCTACAAAGACAATTCCTTGAAGATTATCAAGGATAAAGAGATGAGGTGCCTTAAAGAATTAAAGAAGGCCAATGTCATGCAACCTCAAGCTCAAGGCAAGAGCAAAGCTTCATCCAAGTAATCTTCAACTCAAGGAAAGTCCACAGAAGCCTTAGCAACTCAACAAAAGCCTAGACAATCCAAGAAAAAGGACAATCCCTTAAGAAGTCAATCACCTCTTATAACAAGGAAACTATGAGGAAATAAGGTGATCACAAGATACATGTTCAACCAAGACGGCATGATCAACTAGCTTAACCACCTCAATAAGCTAGACCACAAAGATACCACCAATCAGTTCAAGTTCTAAGGAGAAGCCAATCGGTGCATCATCAAAGACGACCTCATCAATATGGCAATACCTAGAAGAGATCACAATGCAATGGTATAAATTCTTACTTTGTACTTCTTAATTAAAAATTCTCTCAAGGTGAGGAATATCAATTAACACCCTCAAGGCCAAAACCTCGGAGGTCGCGGTCGGGATAGGTACCCTTGGTACTAGGGTTAGGTGTCAAAAATGATGATGGGACGATTTCAAGACGTAATGAATGAGATATATGATGGGAATGACATTGTTCTACTGACTAGTACTAACTGATTACAAGGGTATAAATCGCTCAATTTCTCTCTCACTCTCTCTCTCTCTCTAAGAGGACTGGAGGTGGCAACCTCATGCCTGTCGATAAGTGAACAAAATTTCTTGTTCGTGGCCATGTTCTATTGATAGAATTTAGGCAAAAATAGAGCTTTGATCACTGGTGGTGAATTTTCGGTCTTTTTTTTTTCTTCATGCATTTCCATGCATATTTATACATTGGATTTTAGGTTTAGCTGGATATTCTCTCGCCTTAAATCACTGAATCAAATCTCCCTTATTAGGCGGGATGCGGTGTTTAAATGTGGTTAACTTTAGCTGAGTAGCTGATTCAAAGATATATTGGAAGAATATAAGTTTGTTTCCTCTTTGGTTTCAATAACTTGGCATGCATGCATGTAACAGTTTAGTGCACGTTGGAGTGTAGTTCTAATCTTGTACGTTGCCCTGGTAAGGTGCCTCATAGAGGTTCTCCGAATATGGCGTTTGCTACCTCAAATCACGAGGTACACTTGAGTAGGGGTGGGCGTTGATTGGATCCGTTCACTTTTGAAGTGAACCGATAAAAAACAGATACTATTTAGTTTTTGAAAAAATGATCCGATTGGATCCGATATACAATTGTCAACCGATCAAAAACCGATTGAATTAAACCGGTTTGGTTCGGTTTGGTTTTTTCGGTTTTTTCTATTATGGTCTGAAATTTGAAAAAAAAAAACATTTTTTCATATGTTGGGAACTATTAGGACGAATATGATTAAATTACGGCATAAGTCCATAATACAAATAAAAACAAGTAAAGAGTATTCAAACAATAAGTGCATAATACAAATAAAAACAACTAACAATTATTCAAACAATAAGTCCATTATACAAATAAAAACTACAAATTATACAAACAATAAATCTATAATACAAATAAAAACAACTAAAATTTATTCAACATAGCAGTAGACAGCAGCTATGGAGTGGAATCTCAACAGGTATGGAAGCGCCTCCGGCTCAACAATGAACTTAAACTCTCTGCAGAAACCAAAAGGAGAACACATGAGCAAGTCACACATAGACAAAACACATCTGGTTGTCAAAATGTTGAGACTGAAACATTAAATTAATATATAGAAGACAAATGTATATGATTGTCAACCTACTTCATCGTACGTGCGGGTCCCAAGTGACCAAATTCTTACTTTAATGTGCATACATGAACATGAATACATTATACAACAGGTTAAATGATTTTTTTTACGATAATCTTATTAATGAGTCAAAAGGCCAAACAGCACAACCAACAAAAAGAGGAAAGCAACACAACCACAAACAAACCAAGGAACAACCCAGTCAACTGGAGCAACAGAATCAGCTCCACAAAGCATTGCAAACAATAAGAAAGAAAATAACAAAATGCACAACAGTCAACAAGTGAAATGAAGTTGGGTTCACAGATTGCTCATCTCTTTTAAAGAGATTAACACTTTGACTCTTCAACAACATCATAGGCTTTATGGATTGAATGATAAAAACAAAATAGAGTACCTCACGTGGACTCTTAACCAAAGTGCATGTCCAACCATAATAAAAACTAAAAAGGAACTCTCCAGATTCACACATATATTTATTTTTATTAATTCCTTTTCTTTTTTTATTTTAAACAAAATTATTATAATTATTTCATAAAAATAAAAGCCTCAAACGCACCACCACAACAATTTCTTTTTATAAATTGAAAAATAAATTCAACAGAAAAAATAATTATTTGCTTGACCTCCCTCTTCCTCTTATCATCTCCTACCTCCTCTCTTTCTACGTTATACTTGACACAACAACATAAATCAATTCAATTCTCCTACAATATTATATATATATATATATAAATAAATAAATAAAATAAAAAATGGTCTGTAAATTGCCGAGTGACTGACTGAGTGAGAAATAGACCCACAAAGAGATTAAATTAAATCTCCCATTAAATTAAATCTCCCATTTTCCCATCACAGAAACCTTATAACGATTTAGTTTGTTCTACTGATAAATTATTTTTTTTAATAAAAATCGAAATTACTATTACTTGACTGCCTCAAAACTAATCAATAAAAATAACATAAATTTAACATAAATTTAATATAAATTTTATATATTTACATGTTTCTCATGCAGTGATTTTCCCGATATTCATCGATCAATCAATCAAGAAGTAAATGAACAAAAAGAAATTATGTATGTTGCATCATTCATGCAGTTTCTCGACAGCCAAACACAAGATAATTACAGAAAGAGGGAAAACGAAATACCTGAATCGGAGTACTTGGAGAAACGATGTCGGCTTAATGGACTGGGAGTCTGGGATCGTTGAGAATGTTTGGGATCGTCAAAGACAGAACGTCGATCCGAGAGTCGAGCAAGTCGTCGAACGTAGTCGAAGTCATCGAGCAAGCTAGAACGTCGTCGGCACCAGAAAGTCGGACGAAAGAGACAGCAGACGGCGGGCGAGAGAGGCAGCGAATGTGAGAGAGTGAGAGAGTGAGAGACGAGGTTGAGAGAATTAGGGATTTAGGGATTCAGAAGAGGTTGAGAGAATTAGGGAATTAGGGATTCAGACGAGGTTGAGAGGCTGAGATTGAAACTGAGAGAGAATGGACGTGGAAAAAATTAGGTTTTTCATTATATACCGGGTTTTCGGTTCGGTTTTCGGTTTTCGGTTTTAGATACCGAACCGGAAAATCCGGTTTTCTACAATTTAAACCGAACCGAACCAGATCTTAAACAAAAATTGAAAAAAAACCGATTGGATCGGTTCGGTTCACCGGTTCGGTTCGGTTTAATGGATTTTTGCCCACCCCTACACTTGAGTACCAATGTTATTACTGGGAGCTTGATCCGTCCACTCTGGACCTTCTTTGGATCTTGGTCTAATAGTGTTGGCACTTTTCGATGATGACGGGCTTTACTAGCTTTTTCCTTTTCTGTTTGGATATGTTGAGATTATGCCTCGGCGAAGCGGGAACGCATTGCAAGACAAGTTCGACACCCTAGAGGTCTCTTGGTGGAAGTAGAGATGGTAGCATGCTCTAGGAGAGGTTACGAGATACCTCGACCTCGGGGAACCCATATCCTCCCACGTCAACCAAGCTTCGGGCTCCTATCCTGGTGCAGGGAGCTTGACGTGGTTACGTCGGGCTTTAATTGGTGAGCCTGGATGCGTGCAAGATGCTCAGATGGTATGGGAAGCCTCGTATGGCTCCTACAAGATCACATGGTAGCTCGACCTCGGGGACCTTGATACTTCATTACATAAGCCCGAATTTGGATCCTTGCATGAAGGCTAGGAAGTGGAAAATTTTCCTTTGGTCCCTAGCCAAATTTGGTTATTAACTAAAGTCCCCTCTGACTTGAACACTGGTAATTGAGTCGGGGTTGGAGTCAGATTCTTACCTCACATGGAAATTTTCGTTTTCAAATTGGTTGCCAGAATCTAGAAGAAATCTTCTTCTTAAATGTTGTGACCACGTGTCAAGCGAGGGAGTGACTTCTTATTTGAAAAAAGGCGATACTCGCCTCTTCGATCATGCCCTAGTCATCGCTTGTTTCCCTATCATGCCTATATAAACCCGGCTTCCTCTTTATTTATTTCACATCGTCGATAACCCCTCCTTTTAAATTTCAAAAACTTTAGCTTTATTACTAACCTCTTCCCTCAGTTTCCAAGCCCCTTCTTTTCTTTTCTTTTCGAGCTTGGAATTGATTTTCCCGTCTGAACCATGTCACATTTTGGTAGCGACAATATCGAGAGAATGGTGGAGGGTGAGTCCTCATGTCCTGCTGGGAAACAATGAGCTCAGGAAGAAGATAGTAGGGAGAGTGATGCCTTTTCTCTACAAACGTGTCGTCGCCCCAGTTAGAACTTCGATAGCGAGGCTGACTTTTCAAACAATCCAGACACCCTGCTTGAAATTGTTGAAAGAAACTCTGATGGGGAGTCAGGCTAGGTTAAGGTTACGAGGGGTCGGGTCGGGTCGAGTCTACAGCCCTCACAATAGGAGGGACACTCACCATTCCGTATGATTTTAAAATCATCTCTGATTCCACTGCTACAGTTGAATCGATTAATCGCCTAAGGGAGAAGTTTAGCTTTCCTGATAGTATCTCGATTATCATCCCCTACAGGAACTATAACGTATTCACTCTTCCACCCAGTGTGTGTCCCATCCATGCCATCGCTTTCGATTGTGGGATTAGGTTACCTCATCATCATTCTTTTCACCGGACCCTTTTCACCCTACAACTTGCTCCTCTTCAACTGATGCCAGGGTTCTGGAGACACCTAGTGGGCTTTCTCTTATTATGGAAGGAACAGTGCGAGAAGGATGGTGTCAGGACCGGATGAGCTGGGGCCCTTTTTCCAGGTTACTATTAACTCCCCTAGTCCAAGGGGTCAGTTCTACCTCCGGGCGAAGAACCATATAATCTTCATAGTCCCTGATGCTACCAAGAAGGATAACCCTTGGAAGGAAGAATGGGTAGTGTTAAATGGCTATTGGGGGATCTTGATCTTCATCGGGGAAACTGAATACCAGGTCTCAACCCGGTTTAGTGGTAAGCCATCCTGGGAAAAGGTTTCTCTTACCGCCGAGTCTAGGGCGATTCTAGAATTGATTGTCGCATGAAACTTCCTCAATCTAAGGTATCTCACCTCGGATGCCTACGATCCCAACCTGGTGAACTGGTATCTGTGCATCTCCACTGCTTCCCATGGTGTGTCAAATTCTTCTGCTTTCGTTACCTCGACTTCTTTGACTGTCACTTGCTTATTTTATTTCCTCGTTGATTTACGCAGTTTTAGCTATTCCTGTACCAGCTCAGCAGGAGCCCAGCTTGCTAAAAGATACTCTTTCTCCCCTAGGTCCTACCCCACCTAGGCTCCCCGTTGCCCAAGCTACCATGATTTCTTCTCTTCATGTGGCGTTGAGGGGAAGTGGGCTCATCTTTATTGGGATCTCTAGGGTACCTTCACCCAATCCCCCGGTACTAATACTCAAATGGACGTGTTATCTTCTCGAATGTCTAGGGTGAGACGTCAAGGTTCTGCTGCTTCAATTGCTAATGATCCTCCTTCTGCTATCGCCTATACTTCTACTGTTGCTGCTCCCATTCCACCTACTCCCTCTGCTTCAGTGCCTTTTTGCTCTAAGGGGGGTCATAAGATAGTTATGGCTACTAGTTCCACAGCTCTCTGTCCTCGACCGAGGTTCTCTAAATAAAGTGAGATCCTCGACTGGTTTGTCCTTTCTTGCTCAGGTGGGGGCCTAGCTCACATGACCACCTTGCTCTCTAAACCTCTGATCACCAATGGTTCTGCCCTTATTGTCGAGGTAAGAGCGGGGTCTTATCCTGTTCTATTGTTACTCAGGCATTTACATACCCAATAAATGGGTGTTAACTGACTTGGTTGTTGCATGTTGCAGACTTTCAAATATAATGTAGCGGTAAGCCATCAAATGGCCTCGTTAAGAACTCGTGCTGAAAAGGCTGAGTCTAATGTTGAGAAGGTCAAAGGGGAGCTCACTTATACTCGGGATGCAATGCAGATACTGAGCTTGAATCTGGATGAGGTTGAGAAAACGTTGGATGAAACTCGCTGTGACCTGGAGAGAATGAAGTGCGCTCTTGACATTGAGACTCTTAAGTCACAGCGGCGGGGAGAAACTACTGGAGGAAAAAAGCAGGGAGCAGACAGAGGAGATCAGGACTTTACGTGCTCGAGTAGTTGGCTTGGAGGTTGAGGTAGACTCCTCATTTGTTGATGAGCGTTGCCTCCTTCATTTGACCTTTCCACCATCGCTGATTGGAATCGGGAAAAGATCTTGGAGAGAGTGAAGAAGCTGTCCACCCTGGCTGATGATGGGGTAGGGCCCTCTAGGACTGCTGGCGCTGATGAAGGTGCAGATGGTGAAGAACAACAATATGGGATTATGTCGGTCCTATCTGTTCCTAAGATTGTAGAAGAAGGACTGCCAGTTGCTCAAGACATGATAGAAGATCCGCCAGCCTCCAAGGAGGTGGTGGTGGGTCAAGTTGATCAAGCTCTGGTAGAGGCCGTGGCTGGGGCGGATCCAATGGAAGAGCGACTTGAGGTAAGGGTGACCCCGACTTCTCAGACCGAGATAGTTCTTCCTATGATCCTGGACGAGGTTGCCTAGGTGCTTATCGCGGAATAGGTAGAGGACCAGGAGGGAGGTGAGCAACCACTAGATAAGGGAGAGGTAGGAGGATACCACCAAGTGGTGGCCGATGCATAACCCTGACTTGATTTTGTTTATGTTGCCCGGAAAAAGAGGGTGGGCACCCTGCTTTATCATGAACCAGATTTCTCAACTCATTATTATTATTATTATTTTGTAGCCCAAAGCCTGGGGATGGGCTCCTTACTGAGTTTGGCATGGCCTGATAGGGGGATAAGCTCCTCTTCTAACTGATGTAGCCTGTTGGGGGGATATGCTCCCTCTTTATGATTAATGAAACTCATTCTGACTTCCTTCATACTCGGTTTTGACTGATTCCTGCTTACCACTTCATTCAATTTTTCTAAGAAAAATGTAAGTTAACTAGCCGAGTAGGCGGTAACACCTGTTATTGACATATAACCAAATTCTCTGTTTTCGACCTATGTGAAGCCCCCTGTGCTACCCTGATTTAACTTAGTCTTGAAGGTACCACGATCGAGGAGTTTGTCGTATCTTCCTCAAGTCTCAAGTCTATATTCATGCAACAGTAATCTGGCAATATAGAAATCACACATGTATGAAGAGCAAACGGTTAGTAGCAAATGATTAGATATGAGGTTATCATGATATGTCGTCAAACAAATAAGATCTTTCCAAAGCCGATCGCCCGTTCTGGGGTAATCAGAGTATTAATATTCCATATGTTTGGCATTTCGCACTTAGGTGAAATATGCGGCGTATTAACCCGAATATCCCTTCCCCGTATATTGGGAAGGTACCTCACCATGGCGATCTCGATCTAGCAGGCAACCATGCTCTTACACTTAGACCCTTCTTTAGGGTGGTAGTCCGACCAAGGCATCAGGAATGATATCTAGCTATCCTGGTCTCGAGATCTGGATAGCAACTATACTCTTACACTCAGACCCTTCTTAGGGGTGGTAGCCCAACCAAGGCATCAAGGATGCTATCTAGCTATCCTGGTTTCAAGATCTGGATGGTAACTATGCACTTACACTCAGACCTTTCTTGGGGGTGGCAACCCGACCAATGCATTAGGAAAGCTATCTAGCTATCATGGTCTCGAGATCTGGATGGTAACTATGCTCTTACACTCAGATCCTTCTTGAGGGTGGTAGCCTGACCAAGGCAACAGGAACGCTTCCTAGCTATCATGGTCTCAAGATCTGGATAACAACTATGCTCTTACACTCAGACCTTCTTGGGGGTGGTAGCCCGACCAAGGCATCAAAAACGCTTATTAGTTATCCTGGTCTCGAGATCTAGATGACAACTATGCACGTTGGAGTGTAGTTCTAAACCTGTAAGTTACCCTGGTAAGATGCCTCATAGAGGTCTCCGAATATGACGATTGCTACCTTGAATGACAAGGTACACTTGAGTACCGATGTTCTTACTGAGAGCTTGATCCACCCACTCTGGACCGCCTTTGGAGCTTGGTCTAATCGTGTTGGCACTTTTCGGTGATGATGGGGCTTCGCGGACTTCTTTCTTTTCTGCTTGGATAGGTTGAGATTATTCCTCGACGAAGCAGGAAGGCATCGTAAGACAAGTTCCATACTCCAGAGGTCTCTTGGTAGAAGTAAAGATGGTAGCATGCTCCATGGGAGGTCGTAAAATACCTTGACCTTGGGGAACCCAGATCCTCCCACATCGACCTAGCTTTGGACTTCTATCCTGGTGTAGAGAGCTTAACATGGTTACGTGAGGCTTTAATTGGTGAGTCTGGATGCGTGCAAGATGCTCAGATGGTATGGGCAGCCTCGCCTGGCTCATGCAGGATCGTGTGGTAGCTCAACCTCGGGGACCTTGATACCTCGTTACATAAGCCCGAATTTGGATCCTTACATAAAGGTTGGGAAATGGAAAATTTTTCTTTTGTCCCTACTCAAATTTAGCTATTAATAGTACCTACTTGTCACTTTTTGTGGTATGATTGGTCACTTAAGACCAAATTGCTTTTGTTATCTATGAAATTCAAATAACATAACACATCAGTAAGAGATAGGGGTCGGGGGTGCCACATCATCAAAAGTCAAACAATCCCGAGCCAACCTAAGTTGACCATAGAAGAACCATAAGCCCCTCGACTAAGATGACATAAATGATCGGGTAAGAAGAACCTATCGGGACCATCAAGATGGTCGGGGTAAAGTCTGTGATCAGGGAAAACCACCGGTCGGGGAATGGGACTTTGGGCGGGATTAACAGATGATTGGCTGACTGACACGTGGATTATATTCAGGTTTAATAAAGTTACGACTCTAATACGTAGAAGATGAATCCGACCTAAACAAGACATCTCGAAGAAATACTTTGATAAGGAAATAAATGTCCTTATAGATATCAAGGTGCAAATTAGGCAGGAGACCTTATACCATTAAAATACAACCATACAAAACAAGGAAGAGAACAATACGATTCGAATAAGTTAGAATTTAGTTCTATTATAGGAACTTGCTTAATTTGTACACAAAGTTCTAGGGTTCTATGCATGTATAAATGGACCCTAATAATACCCTTAGTGGGGTGAATGTAAATTTTGCTTACATGAACACAAATTTGGTCGATCATGGAGTGTACCACCTTGCCAGACTAGAAGGGGGCAAGCTGCCTAAACTTTGAAATGCTCAGTACCTAAAGATGTTCTGCCCCTAGGGATTTCTCATTTTTAAATATTTCTTTTTAGCTTAGAAATTATTTTGTTTTGTTTTTAATGATTAGCTAATCTATTGATGTCTTTTTTAGCATTCAATAAAGTTTGCTTGAGGGAAAAATTTCAAGAAGTCGAGAAAGTGATATAATTTTGTTTTCGTTTATAAAAGCAATCTCGGGGCATCTAGAAATCACTCAATGCTAATAGAGCACCCGAGAGGCACAGTGAGAGGGCTTAAAACACATGCCGTAAAGGCAGTGTACACCCACCGAAACTAACTAGGTATAATGAAACACTGTTATCGCACATTCAGGCCATAAGCACCTGATGAGATGTGCCAGAATTGAATGGGGAACGAAATATCTTTGTTTGAAACAGTTGCTAATAAAATTCAAGCACTTGTAAAGTTATTATAATATAAGCTATCCCATTGCAACGAATCTTGATCAACAGACTATTGAGAGAAGTATTAATGACTTAATTGACAGATAAAAGACAAACGTCTATAAAATAGATACCATGTAAATGGTTTATAAAAGAACACTACTTGACAGAAGAATAAAAGCAGAGAAGCAGTCTGGGAACAAAGTAACCAATCGAGTCAAAGTAAATGGTCTACCAGACACTGTCTAAAAATGAGTCATAACAAACCCCACCACGTACAGTTGATTGGTCAAAGTTAAGACGTTTAACTTAATGCATATCGTTCAAGTTAATAAACAGTCCTGGCCATGCTAAGATTACTTGGTTAAAGATGGTGTATCTAAGTCAAGCATGACCAAAAAATGAACAACTAATCAAGAAACGGTCACAACCGAACGCATTAATATGGTCTCAATTGAGCCAGTCGACTCGGTGTAAGGCAACACACATAGTTCGAGTCAGTTCATGACTTCGACAATTAATAAAAATGCTCGGTTAAAAGTAGACGACCACAAAAAAAAACGCTCGGTTAAAGGTAGATCGTTCAACTTAAGCATGATAACCAACATACGATATAACATATGTAACACAAAGTAAAAACAACAGTCGATGTTAAAAAGAATGATATTATTCATGTTAAAAGACTGAAAGTTACATAAGCAATTTTTAGAGAGATTACAAAAATGATGATCAGAGAACTACCTATGCAAAATAGGCTGAGAACAGGGCAAAAGGATCAAGCATTTGGGGTGCTCGAGGGACCTCCGGGGCCGGATCTGCCAAGTGGAAGGTCATCACCTCTATATCCCTTATTCAAGTCTCCATAGTATGGCTAGCTGATGTCATCTTCTAGGTCATCGACTATAAATGGAGAATAGTCTGTATCATGCAAAGGTCCAACATCGTTCTCTTTCGTTAAAGCACTGCTTTCTTCCCCAACATGGAAGGCCACTATGAAGGATTTGGATGGAAGCTCTAGATGCATTGGATGGGGGTATTTCCTGATAGATTTGCAATAAGCCCTCTACCTCATTCTCTGTTTTTTTATGGCTTCAAGAGAGTCTTCTTTATGTTTCTTGATAGTCCTGTGCCACTTTTGATAAGCCTCCCCCGAATACCGCCCCTTGCCACCAAAGAACATTCGAGCAGTAGCCATTCCACTCTCAAACTCCCTCAACATGATAGCCACAAAAATGGGAGACCTCTTGTAACGGTCCATATTTTGGACTTCAAGACCTGATCTGGCTTCGTGGGATATCACTTCCATACTGACCTGCTGCTGTTGTTCCAGATCTTTAGTCAGATGATCGTAATGGATTTGATCCTCTTCATATGCCTGATGCAATTCAAGCATGACTTGTTGTGCAGAAGTAAGGGTGTCTTGGACGATCCGGGTCTTCTTTTTGAGATTATCCGCTGCTGTTTTAGCCAGAATGACCCTCGATTCGAGCTCCGCACTTTACAACTCTGCCCTCACAACCTTCTTCTCTAGCTCAACATTCTTGTGGTGAGCTCTTTAAGAGTCGTCTCTACTGTAGAGGCCCTGATATGAACATTGGCAATAACCTTTCTTAGGGCAACCTCACTCGCATCGTGATTTTTCAGCTTTTCCTTATATTATCTGACTTTGGATGTGATGTCAGAGGAAGACTTGAGAGCATAATCCTTTTCAGCAATGACCTTCTTCAACCGAGATATCTCTGTAACCTGTTTCTTCTGATCGGTTAGGGCCCTGGTCAACTCCTCTACCTCCTGAAAGTGAGACCGAAATAAAAGTAAGATCATTGATGCAAGATTATTGATGCACACAAATGAAGAATAAAATAGAAGACACTTACAAAAAATCCGTTATTGAAGATCATATGGATCCGTTCCGAGGTACTAGTAGCCCTAGCCTCCCTTCAATATCCATCGCAGGTATACCCCTCACTAGCTAACATGGAAAGGTGCTAGAGTGACCCAAACTGGGAGTCAAAGAAGACCCTGATGTAAGAGCAGCCGCTAAAACTGATGGAGTAGACCCATCGTGACTAGGGCTAAAGAGGGTCGGGTTAACAACACTTTACGTCTTTAAAGTTCCACCAACATTTCTAGCATGAAGGATAGTTGCAAGGGCCCCGCATCCCTACCCTTCAGAGGATTGACCATCGCTAAAACCATCATGATGTAGGGGGACAAGAGATGTGTTGAGATGAACACCCCCAACCAAGCTGGTCTCAACATCTCCAACCTACGTGACTACCGCAGCATCCGAAGAAACCCTTGGCTTAGCCAGTGGAAGAAGTGCCTGCTCTTCAGTAACATCAAGCATTTCTTCATCGGTGAACAACTTCTCTGAGTTATGCCTACCGTTATCAGATTCAGAGTCAGTGAAGACTATCTGACTTTTGATAGAAAACTGCATGGTGGCTTTGTTAGGGTGTTATGCGATAGATCAACAGGAACCCGGTCAGTGAGGCGATTTGCTTGGTCCTGGGATGACTCAGGGTGAACTAAAGGTACAACTTGTTATGGTGCGACTATATCGTCAAACCTGGCCAGGGGTGGGTCAGTTGCTATGGTCGGGGCAGAGGAGAGGGAAATAGATGTGGTAAATTTACAGTCATCCCTACTCTTTGGCTGTTGCCCTCATAAAATTAAGTTGGTTAGGGTCTCTTGATCATCTTCGTCATCCTTGTCATCCTCAGCTATGTTGATAGGATCAACCTCCAACTAGAAAGCCATTAGACCAACAGCAAGTGGAGCATCCATTCATTTACGGATGGCATCGAGGGCGGAGGACCTCTCCACGGTCTTGGCCAATTTCTCACTTGGAATCTCTCCAACAGATTCCTCTCTACTGGCCCTATCTTATTTGGCCTATCTCTGCTAGATCTCACTCTACTGGACCTGTCTCGGTTAGATCTCTCTTGGGTGGACCTCGCCCGAGTAGACCTATCACTGGACGACCTTCTTCTACTTTCTTTAGAAGAAACATCACGTTCACTCCCTTCATTCGGCCTCACAGAAGCCGCCAAAGTATTACGATCGAGCTCATATATATGCTCCACTAAGTCATGCTCGGGGGGTGTAATTCCCTGAGCAACCTGATTGACGGCCACTTTCCTGCTCACCCAATCGAGGTTCTTAGCCTTCTCAGCCTGCTCACCAACAATAATATCCATCTCGTACTCTGAAAAGGGAATCCGGAGAAAAACAACGAGGACAAGTGCTCACAACCAAAAACCAAGTGATAAGGAAGTCAGGACATACAGTGCTTACGCCAAGTAGAGATAACCGAGAAAAGCCCTAACTTGTTCAACTATTTCTCTGTGTACAGATTATGGTGATCCCTGACTTCCCACGAAGTCTAGGCCACCTTGACAACCATGTTTACATGGCTCCGATTCATCACAAACAGAGTCTTGCTCTATTGCTTGGGGCTACAGAAGTGCCTCGGGACACTACTTCTGGTTAGCCGTTGGTTGGGATCGGCCACCACTACCTCGCCCCAATCGCCACTGACGAAGAACTAACAGTTCTTCCAGTACTTATTCGAGGAGGGGAAACCCAGATGAAGCCTTTGTGGTCCTTATTAGTGGGAAAGACATGCTTATCCCCACAACCATGAGGAATCTTATTGCTCGAGGATGTCGATTGTAGATAGAAGGTGCCTCCAGTGTCTGAACGTCAAAGGGTATAAAAAATTACGTATCTCCTAGGGGTCTGTGGGGTACTTGGCCCCGATCTTCTTCCATAGGTGCTAAAAACTGATCAGTACCTGATATGAGTTGAGGGTTAGTTGTGTAGGAGCGATGCCTGCATCAGCTAGAATCCAAGCAGTAAAAGGTTGAATGAGGATGGTGACCCCAGAAGTCAACATGTCCTTGTAAAAAGCAATAGCACCAAGATGATGGTTCCAGACGGCACCCTCGTTGCTGGAGATCAGTTGCATCGAATGGAGGATGTCAAACCAATCCTTGAAATTTCAATCACCACGTTTATTTCATAGTCGAAGGCATATGGGTGATCAACAGAAAACTTTAACATATGTGCCTGTCTTTCTCTTGGAACGTCCTCTATCTTAAGTTTTTGCGAGATTATTTTTAAATCACTCACAAGACAAGTGGTTTCCTTGGGCGAGGCCCTAGCAGCTTGCCTTGAACTCATTGTCTCGTAACAGAGGTAGAAGCAGAAGGATTAGCAGATGAAGGACCAAATTCAGGACGAGCAACAGAGTAATCTACATTTAAAACAACAGACTGAGACAAATGAGTGTACGTGTGAAAGTGACCCAAAGTATAAACTCAAGCCTAGTGATATTCTCTTTATCGTCTGCCTTAATGGCACGCATAAGAAGTTTGAAATATCAATAACAAAGCGTAGGATCCATACCTGAGAGATTGGTGAGAGAAGCGAAATGCGAACCGTTGATAAAGATTAGGTCGAACGAAGAAAAAAGCTCGAAATTTAGAAAAGAAGAAAATTTTAGGGTTTTTTATGGAAGAAAATATAGAGTCGTGAGAAGAAAATGGAAAAGTTTTGAATTATATGTAGGAGTGGATGACATCATCAGAATAAGTAAACGTCACTAGGCATAACGTGGGAGAGTGGGAGTAGGTGTAAAAACCCAAAAAATCACGCATTGTTCGAAATTTGAATAGTTACTAATGATTGCGTCAACCGAAACAGATGTGGTTAGGGTTAAAGCTTAGTTGTTAAGCATTTATTATGCATTAACGAGCTACGAGACAAAAGAGAAGAACAAATTAAACACACTTCACCGAGCAGGTTCCTTTTTGGAACAAGATACTCGGTCTTGTATGTTTAAGAGGTATTGTTATTGGTGAAATTCAGATAGCATGACACGTCAGTAGGAGACAGGGGTCGATGGTGCCATATCATCAAAAGTCAAACAAACCGAACCAACCTAAGTTGACCATAGAGGGCCTATAATCCCCCCGACTAAGATGACATAGATGATCGGATAAGAAGACCCAATCGGGACCATCAAGATGGTCGAGGTAAAGTCTGTGATAGAGGAGAACCACCAGTTGGGGGAAGAGACCTTGTCAGGGTTGGCAGATGATTGGTTGACTGACACGTGGACAATATTCATATTTAATAAAGTTATGACTCTGATACACATAAAAGGAATCCGACCCAATCAAGACATCTCGAAGAAACACTTTGATAAGGAAATAAACTTTCATATAGATATCAAGGTGCAGATTAGACAAGAGACCTAATACCATTAAAATACAATTAGCGATAAACAAAGAAGAGAATAATATGATTCCGATAAGTTAGAATTCAGTTCCATTACGGGAACTGGCTTAACTTGTTCACTAAGATCCAGAGTTCTATACATGTATAAATAGACCCTAATAATACCCTTAGAGGGGTGATCCGAATTTTGCTTATAAGAGCGTAAGAGAGATTGAGGGTTGTAATAATCTTTACGTAGTGATTTTTTCTCGCCGTTGCCGGTAACCGTAGACATTTACTCACTTTGGGGTTTTACCACGTAAAATCTTTTATTTAATTACCGCCTTCTTACTTTTGCAATTCATTATTCATATTTATCAACATCCATTTAGTGTGATGCGTGGTAAGTTGTAATTGATCCAAAAATCACCATCAACAACTTTAAATACATTTAGAGGTGTAGGTTAGAAAGCTTGAAAGAAAAACGGTTGAAAATTAGGGTAATTTTGCATGAACCTAGGAATTCTAGAAACATGTCAATGACCACTAGAAATGATAAAATGGAACCTAGGTGGGTTAGAAAGAATGAACCCGTTTGCCTTAGTGCCCATGTGACACCCATAGACTCAACTAGGTCTCATGGACTTGGTAGGTCTATAGTGGCTCATGCCTCCTATTGACTTACTTGGATTTGACCTCATATAAGGAGCTCAAGCAAATAGAGCGCACTTGCATGATTTGGTATGTGTAAAAAATTGATTTATTATAGGGTTATTATCATTTCGGTCTTTAAGTATTGCTGAATGATCACTTTTTTAAACCAGTTTCCTTTTTTAGCAACTTTTTCTCTGACTTTTGGAAAGTATAGCAAATAAATTCATCTATTAGTCAGCTGTCAGTCAAACTTAACATTTGTAGGGATATTTTTGTCTTCGAACCAAGAATATGCCTTGTGTCAAAAAATTAGAAATTAAAAAAATCAATAATATATATATATATATATATATATATATATAATCTATCATAAAAAATCCAAATATTTATATAATACAAAAATAAAATGTTTTAAATCACCACCATCCAAATCTTAGATGGGCGGTAGAGATTTATTTATTTAAAAAACATAAAATAATTATATACAAAAATGAAAAAATTTCTCTCTCTCTCTCTGGTTCTCTAGTTCATTTGAAGATCCAAAGGTTTGCATTTGAAGATCCAAAGATTTTCAATCATCATTCGATCTTCAATCACATACCTCATCTTTCAATCTTCCATCTTCCAGACCCAAGCTTCACCTCCATCTTTTAGTCACCTATCTCATTTATCACTGATTGCAGTATTTTTGATCTTAATCAATTTAAAGAAAAGTTCGTTCACTGGGATCGGTGATTCTACTAGTTGAACATTAATTAATCTAATTAAATCCTAATCTAAGTGCATGAAAACTAAATGGTATAATGCTTGTCTTGGGTTGGTAATTTAACTTACTAATATGTAACAATGCAATAAACTAAATTACACAAAAGCTCATACAAAAATATGAATATGAGGGAATGCTAGGGAATCAATGCAACCTAATTAAACTTCTCAATGTAATCCATAAGTCTCATTAAAGCATTTAAATCTAACTGATAGGGTTTGTTTCATGAAGCACCTAATCTTTTCTATTACTCACACAATGTCATGTAATGAGCAATGGTTAGAATTAGTTTTTAATTAAAAACTCTAAACCAAATCACACACAGCATGGTCATGCATATAGAAATTTTCTCAATTATTAATCTTGTAGTTAAGGACTAAATGGGATGGTCACCCACATCTAACCCTTAACATCATAAATTAACTAATCCTAACACAAACATTCACTGAGGTCTCGTTTGAATATAAGTGAAGGAATTAGAGCAAGTATTTCAATAAAAGAGGCTACCAATGTATTTAATTAATAATCATTAGACTATAGGATTACTAAGAGTTGCTTAACCGGTTTACATTAATCCCCTAACTTAAAAACTAGTTACACATCAAGGAAAAGATATCAAACAAAGAAGAGTTAAAGAAGAAACCAAAGTTGGTCATTGAGGTTCCTTGACTTGTAAGCTTCCTCTTATTGCTTTCCAAGATTCCAAGATGGATGGATGGATGGAGGTAAATGTCCAAGGATGGTGATGGAGGGGTGAAAGTGTCAAACAGTTCGTGTGGCTGATGTTACATCACTAAAAACTCATATGGGTATTTATATGGGTCCAAAAATAGGTCAGGAATCAACCTAGAAGTGTGTGCCATCGTACTGTCGAGGTTGTCCATGATGACAACTCAACCACGACACCTCGCTTCTCTATTCCTTATCTTTTTTTCAGGCAACACCTCGAGCGACAATGGCTAGAAAAGTTGTTATTGCCTGGTATGTCGCGGTCTCCCATGACGAAACTTAGACCGCGATACGTCGCTTCCTTTAGTTTTCACGCATGTTCTTCAAAGCTACATTTTGGGAGACTCCTAAAACAAGTTGTTGTCGCCTGTAGTGTCAAGGTCTCCAATGACGATGCTCCACAACCGTGACAGCTCGTGCCTTTTTGTCCAAATTTTCAATTTCCAGCTCTTTTGGGTCCCAACTTCGCTCATATCTCCCATATGATACCCCTAATATAAAATATTGCAAAAACACTTAATTAAGCTATTAAACACTTGATTTTACCCGAGAATTGAGCAATAAGCATAGGAAGGGGGACTCGAAATCTAGTGTTATCATGGCTTGATAAAGTACCCATCTATTCTTCTTTAATCACAACTAGCTTTACCCTTCCCTCATCTCGCCTACGTTTAGACCGAGACCCACCCCTCCATTTCGCCACTAGTAGAGCTCCACCCTCACCTGTCACATGAACCAAAACCATTGAGACCCATTCCTCATTGTACCACCGAAATTTGACACCGATGGTGGATTTGGATTTCTGATGAATTCGTTCTTTGTGAATCTGTAAAGTAGATTGGATTTTCTAACTCCCGAATATCCAATTAAAACCATTTTGAATATTCATATTTACGATTTACAAAATTGTTTTTTTATTTTTTTGGTGCTAATGGTGTTTGGTTTTTCTATGATATGAGATTGTGGAGAAACTTTGACTTTTGGTGTTTTGTGGATGGTGGGTAGCATGACTGTTTATTTCTGATGTTTATGGTTTGTATTGATAATGAACCTCTTTAAATGATATTTTGATGTGTTTAGATTGTGTGCAAGCTTTGTGTTGTTGGTGGATTGAGAGAGATGCGATGGAGGGAGATGATATGGGTTTGATGGTAATGGTGGATAATTATGGTTTGGGGTTGATGGTGGTGTTTAAAGTTGATGATCTGGGTTTTTCTTTTTCTAACTTTTTTTTTTCATTTTTCGTTTTTTTTTTCTTCCGGTTGAAGGTGAAGATGATGAAAGGTTGTTGTTGTTGAAAATACAAACACGGTTAAATGCTCAAGGCTAACCTAGAGGGGGGGAGGGGGGGGGGGGGTGAATAGGTTAGGCACCTTTTTCGACTCCTTTAGAAACAAACAAAAGTTTATCCCTCTAGATTGCTTGTATCATAATATTTATATATCAATTAAAGACACTTAATAAATATATAAAACAAGTAAAGTGTGATACAAACGAGTAATCATAACACATACAAATTCTATATTATAGAAAGGAAGTCAACTTACATAAAGAGTTCTATTCATAGTATTCAAATAAAAAATACAAATATAAGGAGATAGGGATAGAGAAAAGTTGACACAAGATATAACGTGGTAAACCTTCGACGAGGAAACATCCACGGGTTAGCAACCACCTGCAAACAAAATCCACTAGTAGATAAGACAAGTACAATCTCTCAAGTAACCTCTTCACCTAGAAACTACATTCCTATCCTACTCATGAAGATGTCACCCTCTTGCTCAACAATCCGAGGCCTCACACCTTTTGTCAAGACTTCATCGCTCACCCTTCTGGATCCTCACGACCCTAGGCAAGACTTATTGCTCAACTATCCAAGTCCTCCCAACTCTAGTCAAGACTTCCTCGCTCACCCTTCCGGATCCTCACGACCCAAGGTAAGACTTCTTGCTCAACTATCCGAGTCCTCTTGATTCTAGTCAAGACTTTCTTGCTTGACAATCCAAGGTTTCACACCTCTTGCCAAGACTTTCTTGCTCAACAACATAGGTCTCACACCTATTGTCAAGACTTCCTTCTCACAAGGTATCTAGGCGATCATGAATGCAAAACGCAAACAAGCACACAACATAGAATGTTATGATCAACACATTCTATGGAAAATATTAGACATGAGCATGAATGCACAAAACAAATGTAGTCTAGTCAATCATGCATGTTTAATCCATCTAGATCATGTAAGATATGTTCAACATTAATTACAACCTAGATACATGCATATATCTAAAACTTGAATCACAAGATATATTCAATTAACACATAATCAAGTTTAAATCTCATAAACCAAAAACATGCTAAAATCATATGACAAAGTCATTTAGATTGAAGCTAAAGTTCTAGAGCATATTCCTCTTTATAGATTCAACAAAACACATGAATAGCTCAAAAGAACACAAACACATGTATCATTGTGAGATTTCGGCCAAAAAGAGCCAAATACATGTGAGGAACTATTTTTCACAAAATCAATCAATCAAAAATCATCAAATAGTCTTAGAATCAAAGCTAGCACAATACAATCCCAAACATGTGAAAACATAGGCAAAATCAAAGCCTAACTCAACATGTGAGATTTCAATTGAAACTCAATCTAGCTTTAAATGAGTTCAAAAATCAAATCAAAACAATCACAAGACACATATATATGTTGAAGAAGAAAACCCAAGGCAATCGACCAAGTTTTAAAAGAAAACTTTGAGAGAAAATCAATACCTTAGTTGATTTTGGTGCAGTCCCGTTTTTGTGAGTTTAGACTCCAAAAAAAGCAATAAAACTAACTCAAAACTTCAAAGAAAAGATGGCAGATGAATAGACAAACACTCTCAACTTTGAATCACTCAAATCGGAGTTCAAATGAAGAAGCTATGGTGTTTGGAAGGTGAGAAAATGTAGAGAGAAAATTATGCACTCAAGTTTTAAATTTCTTCTTAGAATGAAATGTGAGAGGGAAGGGAGATATAAGGAGAGGGAAATAATAGAAGCAAAAGGAACAAAATGCCCTCTTTTGATAATGCTTCCCCGAGATGGCGAGTGGGGATCTCGGGGCAGCAAGGAGTTACGGTCGAGATGGCCACGCGCCATCTCGAGCTTGCACCACCTGATGGCATTTGGCCATGGTGCAACTCCCTTGCACTCCTCTCGCGTTCTTCGATCTTTCTTTGGCCTCGAACTCAGAATTCTAATCTATTTACGGATTATAAACCGTAACTCTCTCACGGACATGGACATATAAGATACTCAACCCAAAAAATAATAATTTGACTCGATATACGAAGACGAAAACAATGTATGCAACATAAGTTGAAAGTGTAGTATCTTTTGACTTAGAGCTTGAAATCAATAGTATGAGTAACCGAAATGGCCGGAACTCAATCAAGAATGATTTAAGACTAAATTAAAGTTCAATATCCATGTTATACAAACATATACACATACAAACACAATTCACACTAGAATGCAAACTACATAGAGATAGTCTCCAATCATGCATTTTCCAAAACATGTTATTTTCATACCAATGCATGAGCATTCATCTTCTAGTGTGTGAATGTGTTATACATAGAGCACAATGATGCAGGGACACATACATATGAATTGTGTGTGTGCCTATAATGGTGCACAACGATGCATGGACACAAATGTATGAATTGTGTGTGTGTGCGCCTAAGCCTTGTAAGAGAAAGATAAGGTCGTAGTATACCTTTGTAGAACCATATTGCATCCTTTCTCTTTGAAGACTTTGAACTTGCTTTAACTAGTTGTTCCTTCTTCTTTGAAGCTTGAATCATCATAAATCTAAACAACTAATATCATTACAAGTAAACATCATTTTGATATGGAATTAATGCCAACACAAACTAAAACCTAACAGTTGTTGTTGATGATGATGATGGAAATTTCATGATGATTTTATTTTATTTTTGAAAAAAAAATATTTTTTATATTAAAATTTTAAAACATTGATTTTACTGTTTTTTTTATATTTTTTATACAAATAAAACTCCACCGTTGATATTAGAGTTGGATGTCAAAGATTTAAAACATTTATCTTTTTGTATTTTTTTGAATGACTAAAGGGGTAAAATAGTCCTTTCAGGCATTAATACAACATAACATAGACATTATATATTTTTTGTGATGTTTGACCGTTAAAAAATTGCTCAAAATGACTTATTTGATTTACTTTTCAAAAGTCAAGGGAAATGTTGCTAAAACTCGTTTAAAAATGTGATTTTTCAGCGATACCTAGGGACTCAAATGATAATAACCCTTTAATTTATGTACTTTTGATAATTTTTTGAGATTCTTGGTTGTACATATATGCATATTTGTTTTTTTTTACTAAGTGTACACTATTGCTTGGCTTGTAATCCATGCATATTTATGTTCAAACATACATTTTTGGAGTAGGGGAATTGATTGGGAAGTACATTTAAATGACCTTTAATTTATCTCCATGACATGTGAACCCGTTTATTATGATATGCTTGAAAAGATATGTATGGAATGCTTTTGATTGCTTTAATGTAAATGTGTGTGAATGCAAATGAGATGACTAATCAATAAGGATCTTGCATCCATGCAATTAATAAGGATTTTATGTCCAAATTCGTCTTCTCTCTCTTCTTAATGGTTAAACAATACTACTATCATACGGATAATTATTTGAAAAAATCTAATAGGATCTCTTGATCCAATGTCTTGATTTGCCTTTAAGGATTGATATAGTTGTTTGTGTGTTACAAATGTTTTTGAAAAACTATATCATGTTTGCATATGAAAAAGGGTACAAATTGGTTTGAATTCCTTTGAAAACCCTTTGATGTTTGCTTTGTCAAATACCATTACTTGAACTTGAATCCTATATGTCTTGCCTGCGAAGCAACAATTTCACGCAGTTTCTTTAAATAAAACTCCTTTAGTCTCTCCCAATTACTCGAGTTGTATAAAATTTATGTATATGATTATGCAAACGTATTTGTGCTAATAGCTCTTTTTGCTAAAGCAGCCCGATAGGGGAGCTCATTTGCCTATCTCATGACATAAAGGGGGAGAAGTCTTGAAAAGTATAGGGGGAGCATTGTTTATACTTTGATGGAGAAATCATGAGAGATAGTAACCATTTGTGCTAATAGCTGTCTTTGCTAAAGCAACTAGATAGGGGAGCTCATTTGTCTATCTCAAGACATAAAGGGGGAGAAGTCTTGAAAAGTATAGGGGGAACATTGTTTATACTTTGAGGGAGAAATCATGAGAGAAAGTAACCATTTAAGGGGAGAATTGCACATGCATTTCTTTATATTGCTTTATTGAGTGAATTGCTTTTTATTTTTGTTCACCTCACATGCACTTGTTCTTGGAAAGTGTTTTTCTTACTATTGTGTGTAGGTTTGATAATCTACGAAGAGATCAAAGACCTTGAAGACTTAGTTTCTTAGACTTATCTTATTGTAACGTAGAATGATTTTTTTTTACCAATACCTTGCATTTGCTCTATAATGACTTTTTTGTGAGTGGTAGTTTTGTCATGAAATAACCAAATGCGGATATTGTAAGGATCTCCATTTTTTATTGGTTTATTTAATGACAAACCATATTGCGGATTCAATTTGTGAAAGCAGGATAGGCCTTCAATGTGCAAGATCAAGCTACAAAGGCATTTTCAAGACCTCAAACGCAATAACACTTCAAAAGTATATCTCTTGTGTTTAACTTTTTGAAGAGATTTAGTTGCACACACACACATTCATTCTCATACATATTTTATTCATCTTGAATTAGTGCTTAATTTCTTACATATTTGTTTTATTATCCTCTCTCTTCCTTGCTTGGTTGGTGTGTCTTTTGGTCTTGCTTTAGACCCTCAAATCCCTTTTGATATTAGGGGAGTACGTAGATGAGTGCATAGGTTTCCCACCCACGCACTGCGTTGCTTTTGCATGCATTTTTGCTGAAGGTACACGGGTCAGTGCCCCTGTCTATACTCACGCACTGCGCTAGTTCTGCATGGTCGCTTTGTTGGCACTGTGAATTATCACGACGTGCATTTCTAGTAGGCCACCGCTGTAGGTGCACTGTGGGTTATCACAGTTGTGAGCAGGTGTATGTGTGGGCGAGTGCACGGGTGTCCCACTCGCATACTACGCTACTTTTGGGGTAAAATCGTCTTTTCTTTGGTGTCATTTTTCCATCCTATAAATTATCATCTTCTTCCCCATTTGGACCTAGAGCTTTGAAATTCATATCCTTAGTGAGAGAAATTAACTCTAAGAGAGTGAGAGAGCTCCAAGAACTCACCTTTACTCAACCAAACACTTTCCTATGAGCATCTAGCATCATCTTAGCATCTTCCAAGCATGGGGTTTTTTTTTGTGTTCTTTGACTAGGTAATCTCTATATGCCCTAGAATCTCTTGTATCATTCTTATGACATGTTTGTCTATGATTAGCCTTTATTTGTTGATTAAATGCATGCCTCCTTGCTTGATGTTATTTATATCATGTTTGAGATATTGAATGTTGGTTAAGGTTAGTTTTCATTGATAGTTAGCATTTAGGCCCATTTTACCGTTTAGCTAAGTCTTAGTGTCTTGCATTTAGACATTATTGATTGGGTCTTATTGATTACATTTAATGATTGCATTTACTGTCCTTACCATGTTTAATGACAACTGTTGTTAATTGGCCATTGTTTGATGACTAGATTTTAGACTGGCTTATCTATATCTAGTTAGGCTTTTATGAGCATTCATATAGACTTTGATATCTAGTATTTCTTTGACTGCCATAATTTAATCTTTAGATAAGCATAAATTGTTGTCTAGCATTAATTGCATTAAGGATATATTCATATGTTCATATAGATTGTTAATATCTTCTTTAAGAGTTAAATCTTGTGACTACAAGGTGTAATGCACAAGAAGGCAAAGTCTTACAACCAAGATGTGGCTGGCAAGCCATGAGCAAGAATCACTATAAAGGCCCGTTGGGTAGTAATGGTGGGTTAGTGACCGATAATGGTGTGACTAGAGGTCAACATAGGTTATAAACATCATGCAATAATGGATTTGAGAATCGAAGTGACTAAGTGGTTAGACCATGATTTTCCCCGTGTTGAAGGGTTTCCACGTACAAATTAAGTGTTATTTAATTTCTGCACTTTATACTTGATTTTGTATGTTTGTTTATGGGGTGACTTTTTAATATTGACTTATTAAGAAAAATTAGCAATTGACTTGATTAAAACCTATTCACCCCCTCCAGGTTAAGTTAGACATACTTAGGGTTATTTTCAATTGGTATCAGAACAGATTCCTAGACATAATAAGGTGATCCAAGCTCTTGTTTGTATGTCTTACATTTGTTTTCATTTTTTATTGTTGCATTCATTTGCATTCATCTCATTCATTAAACACTATGAGTGATAATGAGATGTTAGAGGGTGATTTGACCTCCAAAGTTGAGAGGGAGGAAATTGACTCCGATGAGGAGATGACTCTCATGGTGGAGAGATTTAGGTGATTCGTGAAATCTCACAAGATGGATATGACCTCCAAAGTGAAGGAGGAGAAAAAGTTGACTTTACTTAAGATGGATGAAGCAAGTAAGTATCCAATTTTTATATGTGACTGTGAGTATCCAATTGTTCAAGTTCTAATTGTGTACAAAGAATTTTATGGTCCCGTATGGGTTCCATGCGAGATTTCATCAAACACCATTGATGTCTCCTTGTCCTACTAAAATCTTGCTCCACTACTTCTTCCCTTCGTAATACAAAACCTCTTCATGCACTCACTGTTACTTTGAGGCCAAACCCTAACCAACCCATCTTCCTTTACAACAATGTTGTCTTACTATTTGCTTCACTTGTTGAACTATTTTCAGCACATAAAGTGTTCGATGCAATGCTTGACAGAAATGATGTGTCGCTTAATACCATAAATAGTGCTTATAATAGATGCAGATATGTAGAAGAAGCTTGTAGCGTGTTTCTTGATATGAGAAATTACGGTTTGCAGCCGACTCCAGTCACACTGAGTGGGTTATTGTCGTGTGATTTTTTGAATATTTGCGAGGGTATTCAGTTACAGGCTTTGGCTGTGAAGAATGGGTTATTATTTGTTGATTCCTTTTTAGGGACTGCCTTGTCATGCCTTTATTCGAGGCATGTATGCTTGTCTGAATCGGTTTGTGCATTTGAGGATATGCCAAGGAAGAGCTTAGTGACTTTCAATTCGTTGATATCTATTTTTAGGCAACATGGGTTTGCTGAATATTCTATGGTTCTGTTTCGCGAGCATGTCAATGAGGAGGTACCTCTATCTGAATATTATTTTGTGGGTGTTCTATCTAGCGTTTTAAGTGAAAGAGATTTGGAAATAAGAGAACAAATACATAGTTTAGTGATTAAAAATGGGTTTGATTATAATGTTTTGGTTGTGAATTCTCTTACCAATATGTGTTAAGACTATTGGTAATGACCAGAATTCAACACTTGGCTCACCTTCCAGAACTCTCTTAAAGGATAAATCCTTAGCATAAATTTTATCACATACTCTTTACATTTTTTTATTCTTATCTTGAGAAACACCTGTCCTCACTTTATTTGCATGTCATCCTTATTTCCGGATCTGTAATCATTCTCTAGAATATATAATGTATCATTCTCAGCTAGGTTCATTGAGCTGAATGGATTACAATCTTTCTGGTGTATACTTTCTTTATTTTTCTAAGTTGGTACCAAAGTTGTACAAAGGCCAACGCCATGACTACATCAATGACCACTTCGATAACAAGCAACACTACTAGTTCTCATGTGTCTCTCCAAGCTCTGGCATCACCGATAGGAGTACCTCTAACCTTCGGTCAAGCTCCTCCTATTACTTCAGTTATATCTAAACCAACAACTCAAAGAAGTGAGATCTGTGGAACTCACTCTCAGTCTCCATTTCTCCGTCAGTCATCCTTACCGGTGATACACAACATCAAGCCAATCGATTGTGAACTTACCGAGAGATGTATGGTCAAGTTGGACCGGAACAACTATCGTCTATGGAAATATGTTGCCCTTCCCATTATTAAAGAACACAAACTCGATAACTTTCTATTTGGGACTCGATCATGTCCACCGCAACACATTCCAATTCTGGGATTAGGAAGCAATTACAATCTGAGCCCAAACCCATCGTATGATGAATGGGTCACAATGGATCAATTGCTTATGGGATGGCTTTTAAGGTCAATGACAGAACAGGCTCTGGTTGCTGTTATTGGATGCAATTCCTTACATGTTGTGTGGGCAGCTCTGGAAACCCTTTTCAACAATCAATCAGAATCAAGAATGCTAGATCTCAAGGAGTCCTTGTCTAAAACCACCAAAGACTCACGATTCATTCCTGAGTACCTTACTCTTATGAAGTAATTCTCTGATGAGCTCGCAGCAGCCGGATACCCTATCTCCAACTCCGAGCTAATACTTGCTATATTAGGAGGCCTTCCAAAGGAGTATGAATCCGTGATTGTTAACATCACCTCCATAGTTGGTAATATGTCCTAGCAATATGTACAGGCTCAGCTCATGACCCATGAACGATTGATAGCTCGCTTTAACCCTTCTGTTGTGCTAGAACTTGGGCAACCCTCTACCAATATGGCCACCAGCAAATCTAGAAACGCAAATAATAGTAACTACAACAATTCCTATCAAAATCAAAATCAAAATCAGGGAAGAGGCCGTGGCAACAACAACTATCTTAGTGGAGAAGGTCGATACAGAGGCAGAGGTGGATGAGGTTACTCAAACAACTCCAAACCAACTTGTCAGTTATGTGGAAAAGTTGGGCACACAGTAATGAGTTGTTACCATCATTATGATGTAAACTTCAACAACTCTCCAAATTCTGGAAACTCAAACTCTCAATCAGTTGCATTTGTGGTGTCACCAGAATTAGTGAATGATCCAAATTGGTATACATATAGTAAAGCTATGAATCATATCACAACAGACCTTGGCAACCTGAGCCTTCACTCCGATTACAATGGTAATGAAACGCTCCAAGTTTGTAATGGAGAGAAACTACAAAATAAGCATATTGACCACTCTATTATCCCTGCTTTACATTCCCATTTGTCTCTTAAAGATATGATTCATGTACCTAATATCACTAGAAATCTACTGAGCATTTCCAAGTTAACCCTTAATAACCATGTCTTTGTTGAATTTCATTCATCTTGCTGTTTTGTGAAGGAAAAAGCAACCGGGAAGGTGCTTCTAGAAGGGACGCTTAGAGATGGCCTTTATCAACTGCAACCACCAAGTCGAGTAAGCTCCCTTCAATCCACAAACAAAATGCACATCCAACCAACAGATTCATCAAAATCAAGTGCAAATTTTGCACAACCAGTGACTTGTTTATGTACCATGTCTTGTGAGTCTGATGCTAATGTATGGTACAGAATTCTAGGTCATCCGTCAGTACGAGTCTTGAGTTAAGTTTTAAAAGTGTGTAATCCAAAATTCAATGAAAAACTTCATTTATGTGAAGCTTGCCAATTTGGGAAAAGTCATGCTATTCCATTTCAAAGATCATAAAAAAAAATCAACATCCATACTTGAACCTGTGCATACAGATCTATGGGGACTTTCACCCATAAAATCAACATCTGGTTTTCTATACTACATTCACTTTATAGACGACCTAACTCGATACACTTGGATATATCCTCTTAAATCCAAATCAGAAGCCTTTACCACATTTCTACAGTTTAAGGCCCTTGTTAAAAATAAATTTCCATAAAAATAAAAACATTGAAATATTATTAGAGAGGGGAATACAGGTCCTTTGAGCAATTTCTTAAGACAAATGGAATCAATTTTCATCATACATGCCCTCATACATAAGAACAAAACGATAAGGTCAAACGAAAGCATCAACACATGGTCGAGTTTGGCCTCACCATTCTTGCTCAGGCCTCTATGCCTTTACGATATTGGTGGGACAGTTTTCAGACATCTGTGTACTTAATCAGTCGTCTCCCCATACTAGTTCTAAATAATAGGACTTTATGGCAATTACTACACAAATCTGGACCAGATTACACAATTCTAAAAACCCTTGGTTGTGCTTGTTACCCATATCTCATATCATTCCAAACACAAAAATTCTAATTCCATACAAAGAAATGTGTATTCCTAGGATATAGTGACAGTCATAAAGGGTATAAGTGTCTTGAAATTTCTGGTAGTATCTATTGTAGGGAAAATACGCGCAGCGGTAGCGTGAAAATTCAAAAATTAGGGTTTCGATATAAATATTTTTTTTTCCTATTTCAATAACAAGAACCTTAACACTAGATTAATTGATGTATATAAAAAGTGTCATACCTTTTCCTTGTGACGATTGAACTAACGCCGAATTGAATCCGCAAGATTTTCCAATCCAATCACGTACGCGAATCACCTAGGAGTGTGGACTCCCTTTCTTTAAATTGTATACCTGAGGATGGAAACAAACAAAAGCTTTTTCTTTGTTAGTCACAATAATCCTCCAAGAAGAAAAAACAAAGAACGTTAGGTCACTTGTGAATTGTCAATCAATTTGATTGAAAATCGATTGAACCTTGATTCGATGTTGTACACAAAACCTTTTAATGTAAAGGCTACTAGTGTACTATCGAAAACTAAACGTTCTTTCTTCCTTTTCTTCCTTTTCTTCCTTTTCTTTTTTTGCCTGAATCTCACACTATTTCTTAGAGTTGATCGAATTTTGTCTAGAGTAAAATCAGATTTTTCTCCCTTAAAATTTCTATGGTAGCCGAAATCTTCTCTCTAAAAGACTAGGGCTGGCCGAAATTATTTTCTATGAATTCCACTAGGGCTGGCCGAATTCTTCCTCTTATATATATAGGCTGGCCGAATTCTTCATAGAATATATTAGGATTTTAAATCCTTTCCTAAAAAGGATTTACCTGGTTGTTAAGAATCCTTTCCTTATGTGACTTTACTTGATGGTTAAAAATCCTTTTCAAAAGAGAATTCTATCCTTAGGTAGATTTACTTGGTGACCAAGAATCTTTTCCAAAAAGAATTCTTTCCTATACTAAGACTCCTAATCCAACTAAATAGTGTATTTGTAACCGTATTAAAGACTTCCTAATTTGATTAGATAAATAATTCATTTTATTTATCTACTTATCAAATATAGTCTTTAATATTAATTATACTACCAACAATAGTATAATTTTAGGAGACCATCTCCTACTAGAAAAAAGATTTTGACTTTTAATTAAATAATTAATTAATTTCTATTTAATTAATTAATAAAATAAAAAACAATATATTAAGCTATTTTATATAGCCTTGCCGCTCAACACATATATATGGGCCAATATATTATTTTTTCTTATTTTATTAAATCCATTGGACCTTAATAAAAAGTTCACATGTGAACTATACCCATTCTTACGAAAGAAACAAGTTCACATGCCTTAATACAATTCTAGATGGACCCCTAAATAGGTCAGAGAATATATCAAGTGATCCATACAAGTTCGTGTGGATTGGGGATCTTGACGGGCTATCTAATTTTAAGCTCCAATAGACACAACCCAATCACAATCAACAAATGATTCACTTAGGCCCGATCTATTAATTTTAGTTCATTCCACTAAAGAACTAAATTGAACTCTTAAATAAAGATATAATAAGTTAATATTTCTTACTCATATCCTTGACAACCTTATTGGAGAAAGTGTATCCTCGTGAAGAATACCGGTAATCGCCAAGAGCTACTAGCTCTCCAAGTTACCATATTTACTCATATGACCACATTTTGAACTTGGATATTTTGACTTGTCGAGAAACCATGTTTCAATAGACATTATTGAAACCTTAACGTTAAGATTTAATATTCAATACCTCAAAACATCCATATGATGGTATTCTACTCTCATTTAATAACTGGAGCCACAATGTCCATATCTATAAATGAAGTCCTCTATCGATTAACAAATAAATACCACCAAACTATCGAGGATAGACTATGCTATATAATCGTACTCTTTGATAATTCAAATGATAACACTTGCAACCATAAGTCCATCATTTATCTCAGGATTGAGATAGACTCTCAGATTATCTTCAAATGAAAACTTTTATCCATTGATGGTTCTAGATAAAGTATTTCATTGTGATCCTATTCAATGCACCCAGTGCACTAGATTCTTTTGCCCGAAGACACCACACTTTGATGATTTTAGACTCATCATAACACATTTGATCCCACTCAAATGCTAACAAAAGAATCTACAACTTTGACAAGATAAAGGCGCCTAACCTTTCATCTTAAGTTGTGAATATTATTCAAGACTAACTAAAGAATTGTGTCTACCTCATACATATCTAGATGTATGAACAATTCTTCTTTTCTCATAGTCTTTTGAAACCTTCAGCCCTGTGGCCAAGCCTCAGCAATTCAGGTGATACTAGCTATTGCAGTGGGATACAATTGGCCCATTCATCAGGTTGACATCAATAATGCATTTCTCAATGGAACCTTGCATGAAATTGTTTATATGCCACAACCAGAAGGATTTGTAGATCCTACTAAAGCCACATATGTGTGTCTTCTTCGTAAAGCCTTATATGGCCTTAAACAGGCTCTCTGTGCCTAGTTTGATGAACTTCAATTTCAACTGTTAAAGTGGGTATTCCATCACTTTAAAGTCTATTCCTCACTTTTCTTTCTCAATGCCAGAGCTTCGAAATTATTTGTGTTAGTGTATGTTGATGACATACTTGTCACAGGTAATAGCTCATCTCACATCAGGTCCTTCATTGGTATTCTCAATTCTCGGTTCTTCTTAAAAGATTTGGGTCCTTTGAGCTATTTTTTAGGTTTGGAAGCTTCCAGGATGCCACCAGTCTTTACCTCTCGTAGTTCTATTATGCCAATGATTTGCTTCGTTGTTTTGAAATGGAATCTGTCAAGCCCTACTCCACCCTTATGCCTACTGGAAAATTCCTTTCATTTGCAGATGGTGAACCTATGACAAACCCAACCTTATATTGAAGTGTTATTGGTGCCTTATAGTACCTAACTTTCACTTGACCGGACTTGGCCTTTGTTGTAAACAAATTAAGCCAATTCATGCATGCTCATACTTTGTCTCACTGGCAAGCTGTCGAGCGATTTCTCTGTTTTGTCAAGGGAACGACAGATCATGGTATTCACTTTAAACCTTTCTCTCGGTTCACCTTGGTTGGGTATTACAATGCTGACTGGGGTTGTTGTATTGATGATCGCATGTCTGTTGGGGGATATTGTGTCTTTCTTGGTGACTCCTTAGTATCCTGGTCATCTAAGAAACAACATGTGGTTGCTTGTTCGAGCACCGAGTCTGAATATAAGGCTCTTACAAGTGTGGCTTTTGAGATATCATGGCTTCAATATCTCTTGGCTGAGCTTGGTCTCAAGTTATCTTGCCTTTCAATAACTTGTCACACCAAAGATATCAAGCTTGATGTGAATTTTGTTCGAGATAAGGTGTTAAATGGAGAACTTATTGTTCAATATGTTCCATCGTGTGACTAGATTACTGACTGTCTCACAAAAGCTCTTCCGAGCAACAGGTTCCAATTTTTGAAGTCCAAACTCAACGTGACAAAGTCCCAATTCGTTTGAGGGGGGATGCGAAGACAACTAGTAATACCAAGAATTCAACACCTGGCTCACCTTTCAGAACTCTCTTAAAGGATAAATCCTCAGTATAAATTTTGTCACATTCTTTTTACATTTTTGGTTCTTATCTTGAGAGACTTCTATCTTCACTTTATTTTCCTATCATCCTTATTTCCGGATCTGTAATCTTTCTCAATAATATATAATGTATCATTCTCAGTTAGGTTCATTGAGCTGAATGAATTACAATCTTTCTGGTGTATACCTTCTCTGTTTTTCTAAGTATATGTATGTGAAATGTTCTGGCATATGCCCAACCATCAAGATGTTCAAGGAGATGCCTACTAGGGATGCTGGATCATTTAATACAATTATCGGTGCTTTGGTGAAAAGTGAAAAACCTGAAAGAGCAGTAGAATTGTTTTTAAGAATGTCAATGGATGGAGTGTTGCCCAACCAGACCACATCTGCACACGTTATTAATTCTTGTGCTGGTCTACAGATCTCAATATGCAGGAAGTCTATCCACGCTAAAATAATTAAGAATGCATTTGAATGTGATGTTGTGGTGGGTAGTGCATTAGTTGATTTCAATGCAAAATGTGATAATCTAGAAGATTAACATCATCTCTAGTCGCAGAAAAAAAATTCTGTTGTAAATGCGGTGTCTAAAATGCAATATATACCTTTCATGACATTTTGATTTAATTTAATTTCCTGGAAATCTTTAGTGTGAAATATTTATTGCTTGGAGCCTTGGATTAACATATCTTTCTTTATTTATTATTAAAAAAAGATATTATATATAAAGAAGTCAACAAGTCAACTAGCCTAGCTGTATAATGACATGGTTGGTAGTATGATAGAATGAGGTTTACTTAAGACAAATTGATTTGTTAGACGAATTTTAATTCTTGTCGTAGATGTGTACAGTGCGCCATATATGTATATATTCTCTCTTTGATATTGAATAATAAAATAAGAAATCTTCCTCTGTTTTCTCTAAATCTCATCATGGTATCAGAGCTTCAAGATCAGGGCTCAACTTCTCAACCCAGAGAGGAGACGATGACACCAGTTCCAATCAAAGGACCGACTACTACAAATCAGCAATGGGTCACTATAAACCCATCCAAACAACCAATTGGGGTGAAGTTAGGAGGCAACAACTTTCTTCTATGGAAACAATAAGTCACAGTAGCTTTAAAAGGTCTTGGATTGCCCACCACTTTCATCAGTGGAAAAGAGACTTGCCTACCACCAACCATTCAAGGTGCAGAGAATGAGAAGGTAATGAATTCTGCTTATGATTACTGGCAACGTCAAGATTACTTTGATTATGTCTTGGCTTTTATCAAGCATTTTTGAAAATTATCTCATTGATTTGGTTGGAAGTGATTCATCAAGTGAGATTTGGTCCACCTTGTTAAGATCATTTGTTTCACAAACGAGGGCTAGGGTTTCTCAATATAAGTAAGATTCAAAAATTGAAGAAAAATAACCTCACTATGAGAGAGTATTTGTCAAAAATGAAGTCATTGTCATATGGCTTCAGTTGGTTATCATCTCTCTGATAATGATTAGATTAGCAATATCATTAATAGACTTGGATACGAATATGAATTTGTTGTTGTTTCAATCACATCTAGAGTAGAACCTTACACTGTAAGTGAAGCTTCTGCTATTTTGCTTGCGCATGAGAAAAGAATTAAGGCTTATACACTGAATTCAGATGGATCAAGTCCAACTGCAAATTAGGCCTTTAATACCCCTCAAAAGAAGCAACAAACCCACAAATTTAATCAGTTCCAGAACCATCAGAACTTTTATGGTAATAGAGGAAGAGATCGTGGAAGGAGCAATAATGGAAGATGGAGTAACAACAAGCCACAATGTCAAATATATGGAAAAATTGGACTCACGGTTCAAAAGTGTTTCCATCGTTTTAATCCTTTCTTTCCTGGGATAGCAAGTGATGGATCTTCCAACTCTAATTCACGAGGTCAGGGGGGTTACCCATCTGCTAATGTAGCCTTTCAAGACAACTTGAATGACAACAATCTTTGGTTTCCAGATTCAGGGGCTTCCAATCATGTGACTAATGCCTTGAGTAACCTGAATGTTGGAGCAGAATATCATGGCAACTCAAAGCTGTAAGTGGGAAATGGAGTAGGTTTGCATATTTCTCATATTGGCCAAACTTTATTTAACAATTTTGATAGAACTTTTATATTGAGAAATTTGCTGCATGTTCCGAATATCACCAAAAAATTAATTAGTGTTTCCCAATTTGCCAAAGATAATAATGTGTTTTTTGAATTTCACCCTTCAACTTGTATTGTTAAGGATCAAGTTTCGGGCAAGGTCCTCATTCAAGGGAGGTTTAGGTATGGTCTATATCAGTTCATTGTCTCCAAACAACCACAACAAACACAGTCAGAGCCTCAAGCTTACATCAACTCAGCTTCAAACTCTCCATTACAGTGTCCTTCTTCAAGTCACAGATTTAATTCTACTAGTACTTGTCCTATTTGCTTAGCATCAGAAATAGTGTCTTGTAATTTCCCTAAAGCCGGTACTCTTGATCTTTGGCATAAGAGACTTGGCCATCCTATGTCAAAAATAGTGAAATCTGTTCTTAAAGAATGTAAAACTTCAATTCCTATTAATGAAGATTTCTCTTTTTATCGTGTCTGTCAACTTGGAAAAAGTCACAAATTACCCTTTAATCTTTCACAAACACATTACACTAAGCCATTACAAATAGTACACTCAGATGTACGGGGTGCATCACTTGTAGTTTCAACAAATGGTTACATATATTATGTTTCATTCATTGATGGGTTTTCAAAATATACTTAGATCTATTTTATGAAACAAAAGTCAGAAGTCTTTCAAATATTCACTCAATTCAAGAGTCTTGTTGAGTTACAATTTAATAAAAAGCTTAAACTGCTTAGAACTGATTGAGGAGGTGAATATAGAACCATAACTCCCTTTCTTGTAAAGCTTAGTGTCCTGCATGACCTTTCTTGTCCTCATACACCAGAACAAAAATGGTGTAGCAGAGAGAAAACATAGAGATATAATATTGGGATGATGCATTCTCAACTTCTATTTTTCTGTTTAATCGATTACCATCATCAGTTCTGAAAAATAGAAGCCCTCTTGAAAAGTTATGTTCCACTAAACAAGATTATTCAAGTTTAAAAATATTTGGGCGTACTTGTTTCCCATACTTGAGACCTTATAATTCACACAAATTAGAATTCAGGTCAAAACCATGCACCTTTTTGGGCTATAGTTTGAGACATAGTGGGTTACAAATGCCTAGCAGAAAATGGTAGGGTTTTCATTTCTATACATGTTTAATTTGATGAGACAACCTTTCCATTTGCTAAAACAAACACATCACAACCAGATTATCTATCTTTTCAATTCTCATTTTCATTGCCTCGAGTTGTTCAACCCAACATTACTCCTTCACCAATAATTGGTTCTTTACAGTCAACAATACAAGATATACTAAAACTAATACCCAAATTGATGATTTAGCAGTGTCATCCTTTCATCAAGCTAAAATACCTTCCCATCTCTCATAATCATCACTCTCACATACTCACACTAATATAAATTCAGATGATATAGGAACATTTCACAACAATCACAATATGATTGTACTGCAGATTTGTTTAATAATGTTTCAGGTCAACACGAACAGTCACAACATCAAGAAGTATCTGATATAGTAGAAAGGCTTACCAGGACAACAACAACAGAAAATCAAGGGAACAAGCATCCAATGGTAACAAGATCCAAGGTGAGGGTATTTAAACCTAAAATCCTTGAATCTCTTACTGTTGAGGTAATATTAGAGCAAGAACTAACTACTTTGCAACAGGCTTTGTCTCAAGATCATTAGAACTATAGTTGGCTGCAAATGGGTTTACAAGATTAAAAGAAATGCAAATGGTACAATTGCACGATACAAAGCACGTCTTGTGGCTAAAGGATACAATCAAATGTCTAGCCTAGACTATACAGACACTTTTAGTCCGGTTGTTAAGCCAGTTACAATCAGGGTTATGCTTTCTATAGCATTAGCTAGAAATTGGGATATAAGGCAATTGAATGTGAACAATGCCTTCTTGAATGGCATATTGCAAGAATAGGTTTATATGTCTCAACCACCTAGTTTTGAACATGGAGGAAGCTCTTCATTTGTCTACAAACTCAGCAAAGCAATCTATGGATTGAAGTAAGCTCATAGAGCATGGTTTGAAAAATTGAGAATGTCTTTACAGCAACTAGGGTTCATAACCTCAAGAGCAGACCAATCCTTGTTTTTATGGTATTCTAAACACTCAACTGATTATATTTTAGTTTACATAGAAGACATTATCATTACTGGACGTAGTAAAACTGAAATTCAACAATTAGTTGTGCTCTTGAATAAGCAATTTGCTTTAAAAGATTTGGGAATGCTGAATTATTTCTTAGGAATAGAAGTTAAGAAGATTGATGGTGGTGATTTGCATTTATCGCAATCTAAGTACATCTCAGGTTTGTTAGATAAAGCAAAAATGAAGGAAGCTAAGCCAATAGCAACTCTAATGATTAGTAATATACAACTCTCATCTAGAAAAGATGATCCAATTTATAATACTTTCATGTATAGAAGCATTGTTGGAGCTCTTCATTATTTGACAATTACAAGACCAGAAATTTCATTTGTAGTGAACAAAGTTTGTCAATACATGCAACAACCTTTAGACACCTATTGGAAGGCAGTTAAAAGAATATTGATGTATCTCAAGGGTACAATAGATCATGGTCTTGTGTTACATCGAACTACAAATCTATTTCTAACAGGGTTTGCAAATGCAGATTGGGCTACTGGCCCTGATGATAGAAGGTCAACTTCAGGGTTCTGTATTTATCTTAGAGGGAATGTGATCACTTGGAGTTCAAAGAAGCAACAAACTGTGTCCAGATCAAGTACAAAAGCTGAGTACAGGAGTTTAGCTAGTGCCACTACAGAGATGATTTGGTTACAAAACCTCTTGAGAGAACTTCACATTGTCCAAACCAGAATCCCAATAATCTGGTGTGACAATCTCAGTGCAGTACACCTAACAGCTAACCCGGTGTTGCATTCAAAGGCGAGTTGGATCTCTACTTCATAAGAGAAAAGGTAGCTGCAAAACAAATTTCTATGCAACATGTTTCTGCTTTAGATTAGATAGCAGATGTTATCACTAAAGCATTATCATCTTCTCATTTTGAAAGATTGAATAACAAACTCAAAGTAGCTCCAATAGCCACGATTGGTTTGAGGAGTAAAGAAGTCAACAAGTGAACTAGTCAACTAGCCTAGGTATATAATGATATGGTTGGTAATATGGTAGAATGAGGTGTACATAAGACAAACTGATTTGTTAGGTGTATTTTAATTCTTGTCATAGGGGTGTACAATGCGCCATATATGCATATATGTTCTCTTTGATATTGAATAATAAAATAAGAAATCTTCCTCTGTTTTCTCTAAATCTCATCAATATACAATAAATTTCAGTGAAAAATTTATCTTTGAACTCCAATATTGGCAATCCTATAAATATATATACAAAGAAACTTTCTTATAATCCAACCAAAGTGCTTTCTCTTTTAGAATATTCAAATTGTTTTATCGTGTAAAAGAAAAAAAAAACTGCATAATCTCGTTTTACAAAGAGTAAGGTGATACCTTGTAAGAAAAACTGGTTACTATTTTTCCGTGGTTGTTCATGATAAGTAGTGGAATTCTTCTCTTTTGGTGATGTTATATCATCCACACTATATTTAGGTCATCGAATTAAATACTAATATCCCTTAAAACTTATTTTACCCAAAAAGGCGCAGCATTTTAACGTTTTAATTTATTATATTTTTGGGATCAATTGGGCACAAAAGTAGTATAAAAAATGAATCTATAGAAGTCAAACTTCAATAACAATAGTACTTCACTACTTTGAGATTATTAGGTTAGATAATAACATTAAATAATATTTAAAAAGACAGTGTAAAGAAATTAATTAATTTGGAGTCATGCTTCGATACTGTTTCAATACTGGTACAGTGTCGGTAAGGTTATATTTACGGATTTCAAATTTTCAATGCTATGTATAAAGTTTTCTACACTATAATAATGTTACCTATAAAACAGGTTATTGACGAGACAAAGTTGGTCAGATGTTTAACTTTTCACACTTACACAATAAGATCATAGGTTCGAGTTATTATTACTTAAAAAAACTCGAATTTATAATATATATATATATATTCATTTTCTTTTTGTTGGGTATTGATATAACTTATATCAGTGCGTTGTATGTTGACCATTGATTATGAAGAAGTTTTGATAAGTACATACACTTTCAGTCAAAGTATATAAATCTAATGGTCCACATCCGACGAACTGATGAAGTTATGTCAGTACGTACTGATTTGAAAATTTATATATATATGGAAATTTTCAAAACAGTATGCACTGATATAATTATATAAGGACATTGAGTGTAAGCCACTCATTTTACATACTTTACCTTAGTATGTATGCACTTGTCAAAATTATTTTATAAATGAGTGACCCACAATCAATGTTCTTATACGATTCTATCGGTGTGCACTAATAATATAAGGATTATATATATAAGAGGTTATCATCATATCTAACTCAACATCATTTTATGGTAACCATTAATGTTTGTGGTATGGATGGTAATTATATTTCAGCATATAGTGCTAGTTGTCAACCCATTCACTTTTATATCAAATTCTAAATAAAATAATAATGGTTGATGACTAGGATTATGAAAATATGGTTTAAGACCATCTGATGTTATTCATAAGGTTAAATTTGGTATAAAAAATAGCTAAATACTATATTTAGTACAATAAATTAGTATTGTGTTTCATTGTACGATACTAAAAGTTAAATTAAAATATTATATTTTATTCATTAAATTTATAAAAGTTAACCATTAATATATTAATGGATAACCATTGGATTTCTTAAAAATTGTTGATGATAAAATAAATTGGATTGAAATAACATAAATATGCATTAAATTTAAATAATTTAAAATATTTAAAATATATAAATAATGACATTTTTGTTATTTAAAAATTGACATTTATTATTATACCAAATTTTACTTATGTTATACCGTGTACCAAATTTGACATAAAGTTTAGCATATGTCAAATTTGACATGATATTTGACACTGTATTGAAAGAATGTTTTTACACTCAATATTAAAATTTTAGCGTTGATACACAATTTTGACATATCATTAGAGATGCTCTAACGAGAATACAATTATTATATTATTAACGGAGAGAAACCTAGGCATTGAATTTCAATTTAAGATACATAAAATTCAAAGATTTGATAAATAAAAATAAATAAATAAAACTAAAAACATTATTTCATTTTTTTGAAAGGACAATAGTTCCTTTTGAAAATTACTCATTAGCAATACCATTACTACTGTAGTTTAATTCGTAAAATATATGTACTTTTTGAAATCTAAATAATCGAGTCAGACATGTCGAGATTAAAATTACATATTTGTTCGGATTATCGAATATCACTTAAATATTTTGGTATTGATACGTTTAATATGAGGGCATTACCTTTAGTAAATGTGACAGTGCACCTCTCTCATCCGGTGAGGGGTTTAAAACGACCGTACATATTTTATAAGTATATTTATAGAATTTTCTCTAAATTAGTTATCCGAGCCACGTTAGTATCGACAACCATTTTTTAATCGTTGTAATCAGTGTGGTCAACCGCCGCGATTCACTGGTAGTCGACTGAAGTAGACGGCTGGAGTCAAATACGGACAAAGTCGGATCAAATCGGGTCAAGGCGGAGCAAATCGGACCTAGTCGGACGTAAATCGGACCTAAATCGAACCTAGGTTTTCTCTATTTTTCACCAAATCTTCTCCTCTGTTCTCGCCGTCGTTGTAGCCCTCATCGTTGCCGCAGTCAAACCTGATCTTCCTCTCGCCACTCGCCAGTCGAACCGGTCTTCTCTCTAGGCATCGTCGAACCTGAATTTGATTGAGAATTGAGATTAGTTGGCGACTTTGATTGAAGAAGTGAAGAACTGAAGAAGAGGAATCACTAATATGTTATCTGTAGAAGAAGTGACGAACTGAAGAAGAGGAATCAAGAATGAATGAAGATGAAGATTGAGAATTGAGTGGGAGAGAGAAAGAGAGAATCTTTGGAAAATATATGGTGAGAAATAATACCATGCATTAAGCTCACCATAACAATACTAATAAGTGAATTGACTTTGAATTGACTTGATTCTCAATGGTCTAGAGATTTTTTGAATTCGATTTTCTTTTTCAAATTAAATGTATGAAATATTTTGATATTTCTTTAATTACAAAAAAATAATATTAAAAATAAAAATTCCGGTCGACCTCCAGCTTACCCTGTATCGGCCGTCGACCGACTTCCGACCATATACCTAGTCCTCGATTAATCCCTCTAAACGCTAGACAGTGGATTGCCGCCTGACTAACGTCTAGCGACTTTTACAACACCGGTTGTAATACTATAATAAACTAAAAACAAGGGTTAATTGCAATAATATGCCCTGATATTCTGAAATATCAAAGGAATATTGTACTTTTGCATTTACTAACACATACATCCCTTGACTAACCATTGACTGGTTTGTCCTTGTTAAATCGAACAATAGAGATAAGAGTAGAAGAGCAAAAAGGTCAATTCATAACAAATAATAAAAATATTTTGTAAGTAATAAAATAACAAAAAAAAATGAAAAAAGAGAAAAGAAAAAATGAATGGGTGACATGGAGATAACCCAAATCAATTGTGTTTGTCCTCCAAATCTCCTCGATTTCAATAATCATCACCTACACAATACCTCTGTTTCTCAAAGGACCCTCCACGTGGGTCTTCATTTAGGAGAGTTGAGATTCGTTGATCTCCGCATATGGAGGTCTGAAAAAAAAAATCAGTTTTTTTTTTGTCTTCGTCACACTCTATTTTCTCCTCTCCTTTCTGTATCGGATTTGTCTAAAAAAAAAAAAGCTCAAGAAGAGAAAAAAAATCACATCTTTCATGAAGGAATGAGGAATTTGAATTTTAGGGATTTGGATTTCTAAGAGATGGAATCTTGGAGGGAAGTGAAATGAGAGATTATGGTTGTGAATAGTTGGTGATAGTATAGTAGATTGTAAAGATGTCTTGATTTTGGGATTTTTAATTTGGATTGGATTGGGGAAGATGTGTAGTTGTTATTCAGAAATTTGTTTTTTCTACTTTTTTTTAAATTTTTTTAAGTTTTATTGCTTATTTTGGAAGATTGTGATGGCTTGATATAAGAAGATGGTGATGGAAAAGAAGAAGAAGATGATGATGATAGAGAAGAAAAGAGTGTGCTGATACAGTTTGAGATTTTGATGGGATTGAAAAGGAAGAGCTATGTAGACATGCCCAAGGTTCCGGTCTGGCTTGGAACCGTAGGTTCTGGTTTCGGACGGAGTCAGAATCGGAATCGAAACCGGAATTGGAACCGAAACCGTAGATCGACTGTTTCGGTTCCATTTCATCGGTTTCAGCGGTTCGGTTTATTCTTTTTCTTACATTTTTGCTTAATAAAATTTTAAATAATTTTTTTTTTTTTTTGGAACCAGCGGTTCCAGAATCGGAACCGAACCACCGGTCCCAGGTCGGTTTTTTTTGGAGGAGAATCGGAATCAAACCTTCAGCCCCACGGTTCCGAAACCGGTTCCAGGGTTAAGGTTCCAAAACCGGTTCCAGGGTTTCGGTTTCGGTTCCGGTTCCAGTTTATTTCACACGGTTACGGTTCGGTTCCACGATTCGATCCGAACCGTTGTCATGTCTAGAGTTATGTTTTTTTTAAGGATTTATTCATTTTTTTTCATTGTGGTATATTTTATTTTTAATTTTTCTGATTTCATTTTTTAAAAATAATTTATAATTTTATTTATGATTATTTTTAAAAAAAATATTGTTTTACTTGGTATTTTTTTTCAGTAATGCTACACATCCCACCATTTTCATTCCAACATACGTGGCAGTTGAGGTGTCACTTAGTAAGTGAACAAACATTAATTGGTGAGTGAATAAATGGGTAAGAGAGATATGTATCAATTAATGTGTGTCCACTCACCAAATGATACCTCAGTTGCCACGTGTATTGGGATGAAAATGGTGGGATTGTAGGTGAGATATTTAACATTACTTTTTTTTTTGTATATATATAAAAATGTATTCGTTTTTTTTTTTAAATTATTATGTTTTTTAGTATTTATTATTTTTATTGTTTCTTATTGGTCTAAACATTTATATAAAGAAAAAGAATAAAATAATTAACACAATATTAAACTGAAGGGCAATCTGGTCATTTCAAACTATATTGATGGTCAACTGAAATTTTTTTACTGGTCAAACGTTAGTCAAGGACTCAAGGGTATTTATGTGTTATAAACGTAAAATACAATATTACTGTGATATTACAAAACATCAATGTTGTTGATGCAATTAACCCTGAAAATAATAATATTTTTTAAAAAAGATCTGTTTCATATGATGGGCCGAAGAAAATTTAACATAGGCCCGCTATACGTGACTGAGAATCCAATCCAATTTTTCAAGTTTTAATTGTGTGGAAAATTTTGTGATCCCGCATGAGCTTCCATGCAGATTTCATCAAACACCATCAACGTCTCCTTGTCCTACTCAAATCTTGCTCCACTACTCCTTCCCTTCGCAACACAAAACCTCTCCATGCACTCACCATTACTTTGGGTCCAAACCCTAACCAACCCATCTTCCTTTACAATAATGTCGTCTTTCACTACGCTTCAGTCGGTGAACTATTGTCGGCACGTAAAGTGTTCGATACAATGCCCGACAGAAATGTTGTGTCGTTTAATACCATAATTAGTGCTTACAGTAGATGCGGATATGCAGAGGAAGCTTGGAGCATGTTTATTGATATGAGAAATTGCGGTTTTCGGCCGACTCCAGTCACAGTGAGTGGGTTATTGTCGTGTTATGTTTTGAGTATCTGCGAGGGAATTCAGCTGCAGGCTTTGACTGTGAAGAATGGGTTGTTTTTTGCTGATGCTTTTGTAGGGACTTCTTTGTCAGGTTTTTATTCGAGGCATGGATGCTTGAATGAGTCGATTTGTGCATTTGAGGATATGCCAAGGAAGAGCTTAGTGACTTTCAATTCGATGATATCTATTTTTGGGCAGCATGGGTTTGCTGAATATTCTATGGCTCTGTTTCGCGAGCTTGTCAAGGAGGTACCTTTATCTGAATATTCTTTTGTGGGTGTTCTATCTGGCGTTTTAAGCGAAAGAGATTTGGAAATAGGAGAACAAATACATGGTTTAGTGATTAAAAATGGGTTTGATTATAATGTTTTGGCTGTGAATTCTCTTATCAATATGTATTTGAAATGTTCCGGTATACGCCCAGCCATCAAGATGTTCGAGGAGGTGCCTGCCAGGGATGTTGTATCATTTAATACAATTATTGGTGCTTTGGTGAAAAGTGAAAAACCTGAAATGGCAGTAGAATTGTTTTTAAGAATGTCAATGGAAGGAGTGTTACCCAGTCAGACCACATTTGCACACGTTATTAATTCTTGTACTGGTCTGCGGATCTTAATGTGCGGGAAGTCCATCCATGCTAAAATAATTAAGAACGCATTAGAATGTGATGTTGTGGTGGGTAGTGCATTGGTTGACTTCTATGCTAAATGTGATAATCTGGAAGATGCTCATCACTGTTTCTACAAAATATTTGATAAGAATGTGGTTTCTTGGAATGCTTTGATTTTGGGTTATGCAAATAAATGCTCTTCTACTGCTGTGTTTTTACTGATAGATATGCTTCAATTAGGATACCTACCTAACGAGTTTACATTTTCTCATGTTCTTAAATCATCATTGACTTTGGAGCTGTTGCAGCTTCATTGTTTGATTATACGAATGGGTTACCAGAACCATCAGTATGTGTTGAGCTCTCTCATGAGTTCATATGCCAAAAATGGTCTCATATCTGATGCCCTAGCATTTGTCACAGTTTTCAACCCACCAACTGATGTTGTCCCCTCTAACATCATTGCTGGAATTTATAACAGATGTGGCTGGTATCATGAAACAGTAAAGTTGCTTTCTCTGCTTGAAGAACCCGATATTGTATCTTGGAATATTGTGATTGCAGCATGTGCTCACAACGGTTATTACAAAGAAGTTTTTGAACTTTTCCAACACATGCGTACAGCTCACATCCTTCCAGACAATTACACATTAGTTAGCCTTCTGAGCACGTCCACCAAGTTTTGCAACCTTGCTTTGGGCAGTTCTCTTCATGGTCTGATCATAAAGACTAATATCAATTGTCATGACACATTTCTTTGCAATGTCTTAATAGACATGTATGGAAAATGTGGATGCATGGAAAGTTCAGTGAAATTATTTGACAGAATGACTGATAGAAACCTCATCACATGGACTGCTCTAATTTCCGTTCTTGGACTCAATGGTTTTGCTCATGATGCAGTAAAAACTTTTAGAGAGATGGAACTTCAAGGATTTAAGCCTGATAGAGTAGCTTTCATTGCAGTGCTTACAGCTTGCAGACATGGCGGGTTTGTAAGAGAAGGGATGGAATTGTTTGGGCAAATGAAAAAGAGTTATGGGGTTGACCCGGAAATGGATCATTATCACTGTATGGTGGACTTACTGGCCAGATGTGGACATCATAAGGAAGCAGAAAAAATGATAGCCATAATGCCTTTCCCACCAAATGCCCTCATATGGCGTAGTTTCCTCGAAGGCTGCATTAGACATAAAACTGCAGACTATCAAGCACTGGGACTCACTCAACTAACTAACAATTGAGATATGCGACTCTACTTCTTATCTATTGAAGGTTCCTATTTCCCACCATGGAATACACAAGGCCTAGAGCAAAGCTGGTTACATTACTTGGAGTCTTGGAACTGCCAAGGTGGGAAGATGTTTGGTTGCCTGAGGTCTGTTTAAGAATTCCAAGCCAATTGGCCAAACAGAATGGGAAATTTCCTTAAACCTTGCTGTTTAATACCAGAACAAGACCTTGTCCCCTGGCATATTCTCGCAAAGGTACTATTCTTTCTGTTTCTTCCAAGGAATTTAAGACGCCAAAGCAAATGATAACCAATCCAAAGACTAAGCCCCCATATGCTCAACATGATATATCACTTTCCAAGTTCTTCACATATCTTCAACGAAATGCCAGTGCAAGACAGCAGTCCAGGTTCCAGTAAGTTTAGGAAATCTTAAGTTTATTAAAAAAAAATGTAGCTAATTTTAGGCGACACTGGATTAACTATATTTGAAATTATTTCTATCATTATTCACATAAATTCGAAGATTGTATGTTGACATAATTGTACTAGTTTCTCAGGCCATCTCCGATTTGCACTATCTTAGTGTAAAATGTTGCTCGAATGCAACACTATATTCCAAATACCAAAATCATATTTAGTGTTAGAGTGAACAGTGCTCTACGAAATTTAGTGGAACACTATTTTTTATTTATTTTATTAAGGGATCAAAAAATTATTGGCACTATTTGAGGGGGTTTTGTGCAAATATCACAACTTTACTAATGTATGTTTAAAAGACACCATTTAACGTGTTCAGACGAAAATACCCCAAAATATTAAAACAGTGAGGAATTTGTCGTTTTCTAAGTCAGAGAAAAACAACAGTCAAACCGATGGAAAACTAATCGACGGTGAAGTGACCGGAACGAGATTACTCGAGAACAACTGCGATTGAGAAATGTAAGATTAGTTTTTTTTTTCATCGTTTTTGTTGTCGTTAACTTGCATTACATGTTAAAATTGAGTTTTGTTGATAGAAACTGTAGAAACCGGTTAAAATAGAGATCTGAGAATGGTTGTGGTTTAGGTTAGGGTTTGTAATTTGGTTAAATGTCAGTTGAGAAATATGAAATCTGGGTTATCGAGACTTTTTGCAAGAGAATCGAGCTTATTTGTTGTTGAGTCGAGCTTTTATTTTCGTGAAAATTAGGTTTTGGTAAGTCGAGCTTATTTTGTAATGTTTCGAGCTTTTTTTGAATTGGGTCGAGCTTTTTTCAAAGGGATTGAGCTTTTTTGAAAAGGAATCGAGCTTTTTTCAATTAGGCCGAGTTTTTTTTTTTCCATTGGATCGAGCTTTTTCATCATGACATCGAGTTTTTTTTTAAATAAGATCGAGCTTTTCTTACATAGGATCGAACTTTTTTCTAAAGGGTCGAGTTTTTTTGTATATGAGTCGAGCTTTATTTTCGTGAAAACTAGGTTTCGGTGGGTCAAGCTTTTTTTATAAGGGTTCGAGCGTTTTTTGAATAGGATCGAGCCTTTTTGAAAGGGAACGAGCTTTTTTTACATTGGATCGAGCTTTTTCATCATGGGATTAAGTTTTTTTTTTACATAGGATCGGGCTATTCTGTTATGGGATCGAGCATTTTTTAATAGGATCGAGTTTTTTTTTAAGGGTCGAGCTTTTTTGTACTTGGATCAAGCTTTTTTGTCCTTGGATCGAGCTTATTTCTTATAGGACCGAGCTTTTTTATAATTGGATCGAGTTTTTTTATCCTTAGATCGAGCTTATTTCTTATAGGACGGAGCTTTTTTATAATTGGACCGAGCTTTTGTGTTATGGGATCGAGCATTTTTGTCATAGGATCGAGCTTTTTTTTAAAAGGGTCAAGTTTTTTTCTCCTAGGATCGAGCATATTTTTTTTTAGGACCGAGCTGTTTTTACATTGGATCGAGACTTTTAATTTTGGTTATGAAATTTGTTCTGTTTAATGATGTTGTATTTCTGTTACATTGCAGAAGAGAAATAGGTTGAGGGATTTGCTTAAAACTCTGGAAGGAGACTGGTACGAGGGCAAATTGACTCGACACAACCATTTTGATGCCCTTGGCCATATAGACAACGCGCTGAACTGGGTCCCTGCAGAATTTGCAGATGAAGATCAGCGTCGGTTCATGGCGTCATGTTTCGGGCATTTCCTGACCATGCATCAGGAGATGAAGTTTTCGGGTGGTATTATCCATCCGTTGCTTTTGATTGAGCTGCATCATAACGGCTCAACAGATGAGATGCAGTTCATGTTAGGGAATTAGTTGGTGAGATTTTCGAAGGTGGAATTTTGCCTGATCATCGGATTACGGTTTGGAGTTGTACCAGATACGACCAAGTATGCAACAGTGGAGAATGGCATACATCAGCGGTACTTTCCTGGAGCCGAAGAGGTCTCGTTGGAGGAGATTAGGGGTGTTGTCACCTTCGCAGAGTTCGGAAAGGCGTACGATGCTATCAAGCTCTGTCTCATATATATGGTGAACTGGATACTGATGGGGGTGGATGAGAGATTCAAGATTCCAGTTTGACAGTTTCGGCTGGTTGAGGATCTCGATGTGTTCGACGCGTTCCCGTGGGATGCCCACGTGTACATGCATTCTATTTACTCATTCAAGCATGTGTTTGACTGGCAACGAGGCGGGTTCGAGCGACGCCAGCAGGAAAAGGGCGCTGACGTACACACGGTGGAGACCTACAACATATGCGGTCTATCTCATGCCCTGTTGGTAAAAACTTCAAATTACAAGTTGTACTTTATTGATGTTGTCCTCAATGTTATGGTTAGTTATCATACTTATCTTTGATGCAAGTATTTGCTTTCGAGGTGATCCCTGATTTGACCAAAGAGTTCGGTGCCCGGAGGGTTACAGATCTAACTCCCCGCATTTTGAAGTGGGAGTTGACCAAACAACCGAGAAGGAAGAAGCTGACAAAGATTTTCAAAGTCAGGGTATGTATTTAATTTGTTAATGTTTTTATTAGTTAGTATTTGTACAATTACATTGTTCTAACTAATATTTCAGATGTTTGCGAGGAAAGAACTGGTGCCTACACCAGCTGAGAGACATGCACCTTACTATGCCGGGCTAAATGAGGGGGGGGGGGGGGGGGGGGGGGGGGGGGGAGCTTGTTTGTAGAAGAGGACAGGGATGATATGCCGCCTATTGTCCCTGATCAGATTACCTTTGGCGTGAACAGTGGTACAGAGGGTGGGGGTTTAACAGACAGGACCAGTGACAGTGAGGGATCTGAGCCCGCTGCTGGGGGTTTAAGGCCCAGTGAAAGTGAGGGATATGAGACAGACCCTCAATGAGAAAGGCATAGGCATAGGCATAGGCATAGGCATAAGCATAGGCATAGACATAGGCATAGGCGGGTTTGGTTTACCAAGCCCGGACATGGTACATCTACAGGGGATATTTGTAGTGGTGTTGAACGTGATGGAGAGGTAAGTTGAAAACAAAGTTTAGTGTTTTTTTATTAACACGTGTTGATAGTTTTGTACTAACAATGTAGACATGATTTCAGGCTCCGTGGACAGATCTGTTGAACAATGTTTTTGAAGCCCTCCGGAAGAGTGAGGAGGATCGACAACGTCAACACTTGGAGTTGGTGGATATGATCTGAAAGAGTGATGAAGATCGTCAGCAACAACACCGAGTGTTACTGAATATGATCTGGGGGCTTCAGGGGTCGACCATGCGTACACACCTGGATGACCCCCCACCTCCTGATCCAGACTTTAGTCCCGGAGACTGGACTGATAGGTATACGGGGGGGACAAACATGACAGGTTGACGTAGTCAGGACCCGTTTACCGGGGGGTAGGTCCGGAGAGGCAACCTCAGTCGTATACCAGCGATAATAGGCTTGCTACACGTACAACAGTCGGGTCGGACCTCCCTGATGTCCTATCTGGGTCCACCCAGGCTTAGCGGTCCCTCCCACCACCCAACACATCGATTCAGCCACAACGGTCCCCTCCCCACCTAGCACGTTGGCGTCGGCTCAGCGGTCCCTTCTCCCACCCAGCACGTCTGCGGCGTCGGTGCAGTCACTTCCCCCACCCAGCATATCGACTCAGGTTCAACGGTCCCCTCCCCCAGATAGCATGACGACCCAGGGTCTGCGGTCCCCTCCACCGCCCATCACATCGATTCTGCCTCAGCGGCCCTCTGCACCGTCCAACACATCGACTGAGCTCCAGAGTTCATCGGAGGTTGGACTACCGCACATGAAGCGTTTAGTTAAGCGCGGATGGCAGTTGATGAGCCCTTACACAGATCCATGCCGACCAAAGAGGTTGAGGACATGGCTCGAGTCCGTGGAACACATTTTTGACCCTCACGGACTTGTGGACGCTGACCAGCTTGCGGCATAAAAAGCCTTCAAGAGGAATATCAACGGGGAACTGTGAGTTCAACTTCATCTAATAAAAATGGTTGTATATTTAATGTCAAGTTTACCTAAAGCTAATTCAATCATTAAACAGACGTGATGTGGACGTGCTGGCACCAGTGGACGTCGGATGGTTCATCCGTATGCAGTCCAACTTCATGGACTTGGAGGACACCGTACGTACTTACGTGATTTTCATATTAATGTTTGTGTAAGTAATGTTGTATTGTTAACAATTTATTAGTTATATTGTTTGTCAGCATATGGACGCATACCTCCATATTCTTCGCAAGCGTCAGCGAGGATTCCCCCCTGTGTTCAACCAGAGGATCAACGTATTGGATACACAATTTTATGTAAATAGTTATAAATTTTTGGAATCGAATCGCATTTTATGGTTTTGTATTGTTAATACGATATTGTCAATGATTGTATATACAGCCACTTATATTGTTACAGTTGGAGAGGATGATGTCTCGTGATTCGCACGGGGCTGTGACCACGGCAAGGTGGAATGTGTTACAGTCCCGATGGTTGGAAGATGACCTTCAGATGGTCCGTGAAGCAACCACGAGTGGAAACCGGCCATGACACAAGGTTGACCTGGTAAGTGTTAGACGATGGAAATGATTTAAAATATAAACTGTTAGTATATCCTGACCTAACACCGTATGCATATTATTACAGGTCCCGATTCTGTGCAACGTTGGGGGCCAACATTGGCTGGTGGTGACCGTCAACCTTATTCTCAGGAAGATTGAGATATTTCACCTCTGGAGACAGGAAGTCCCTCATTATATCAGGAAACAGCAGGTCCGGCTGTTACGGTGGTTTTTACCGTCCATGTTGAATGATGTGGGGTTCCACACTGCACGACGAGGTGGTCGTTGGCCGTCCCCTAAGGAAAATAAGCCATTCTCGGTCAGCGTGGTGCCTACTTCTACAGTCCCCCAACAAAAAAAATCGTAAGACATTCTATTTCATTCACGTGCTTAGATATTATTTAAGAATGATCTGTAACGGTTTTTAATGTGTCCAATTACAGAGGTAACTGTGGTCCCCATACTTTGAGACTTATCGAGTACTTACTAGCGGGTTGAAGCCCTTTTGATTGGTCAGTGGACGGCATGAGGATCATTCGGGAGAAAATGAGATTTTTTGTAACTCCAGGCCCGTCTAGTGATTGGTTGTATATTACCATTTTTTATGTACAAAGACATGTAATTCATTCATGAATATTAATTCATTCATTATTCATTCATTAATATTAATTCATTCATTAATAAGTAATTATTGCAATTCCAAATTATTACAATCTGATACAATTCCAAATGTTTACAATCTGATCAAAACTTTGTCATTCATTCCTTATTAGAGTCAATGTTAGGGCACGTCTATTTGTTGTGTCCAATTGAATGTCAGATTCTACACTTGCGGCGATATTCATCGGGAACACCTCTGCTTGGACCTTCATTAATCATAGGTGGATTAGAACATGTCCTAGAATTATGCCCTGGTTGTCCACATCTTCTACAGGATTGTGTAGTTGTCTTCTCCAAAGACGAGACATGGCGACCCGTCCTCGGGCGTCCTGCTTGTCTCCTGGAGTTTGGATTCAAAATCACCCTATGAGCAATGTCAGATGGCACAACCCAAGTGGAAGGATCTCCCACCGGTATAATAGAAACCGAGTACGCGTCAATAAGTGTATGTCTCTTGTAGTAGTCCGAACACAAAGTTGTCAAGTCCAAGTTTCGCTCCCTGTAAAAAACATTGAAAACGATCAGCTTCACGTTTCAGTAATAATCACCTTACAGTAAAACTTGAAAGTAATGTGCCGTGCCGCCGCAAGAGCGTGAGGACATGTAAAATGATCCATTTAGAATTTTTTGCAAGTACAAGTCTTCTGGGCTAAGTTAACAGTTCACTGTTTTCTAGACCGTTTGACCGAGAAAATATTACAGTCTACTGGATTTACGGTAAAAAAACCACACTTCTCTACACGTTTTAAGAGAACAAGATGTGTTGCGTCGGTCAACTGATGACTCATGGTTTGTACAGCTCTATAGCGATCGTGAAACCACCGTTGTTGCATATTCCTAATGAACTCTGCTAGAGTCAACATAGGCAGTTGGGGTGCAAATTTTAGGCATGAGTTTATGCATTATGCAACATTTGTTGTCATCACTCTGTACCTTCATTCTGGGCAGTGTACACTGGACCACTTGTATGGATCAACATCAATTACATAATCATATGCATTCTGTTGCAAGTTTCTTAACTCTTCCATATGCCGGTTATATTCAAACTTGGTGTATGCACAGGCTGCTTTGTCCATTATTGCGGCAACATCCTTCCTATGAAATCGCTTCTTAATATTTTCAGCAAAGTGCCAGCAACATATGGTATGGGTGGCATAAGGGAACACTTTAGAAATCTATGTTCAATACTTGCATGTCTATCGGAAATGAAAACTAGCTCATCAATATGACCTAAGGCACCCTTCAAGCAATCCAAAAACCATTCCCATGAAAAGTTGTTTTCTGAGTCGCCGTACCCAAAAGCAATTGAATACACTTGTTCGTTCCCATCTTGTGATGTTACAACAAGCATTGTACCCCGGAATCGTCCCTTCAAATGGGTACTATCAATGGTAATTACTGGACCCATATACGTCTGGAATCCTCTAAGTGAGGCACCAATCGACATGAAAAAGTACAGAAATTTACCATCTTCGTCGCATTGTAAGTCAGTGATTGTGCCAAGATTTTTTTGTTCCAAAACGTAACCAAATGATGGAAGCAGTTGGAAGGTTTCCTCATGCGTTCCATATGTCAATGACAACGCATAATCGAGGGCGGTGTGTGCCTTACTGTACATGATTTGGATTCCATACATTGATTTCATGTCGGCGGTTATGTCCTTCGGACGCATTAGTCAACCATCTTGTTGTTGAAGTTTATGTGCAATTACTTCTCCAATTATGACTGCACTAGCTTGTCGGTGGCGGCGGTGAATTTCCTCTAACGGACAAGTGTGTTCGTTGATAAAACTTCTTACTTGAAAGTATGTGCCTTCATCTCTCCTCACCACTCTTAACTTCCACGTACAATTTCCTATCAAACAAACTAGATATAATGTTGTCTTATTGGACATTTTCACCTTCCACTCGAAGTTCTGCCGCATTGCAAAATGGCCTACTAGTCTCTTCAAATCCTTTTTTGTTGGAAAAAATTGCCCTTTATATATCATGCTTGTAGGTTCATCTTCAACCAAGTTCCTGCTTCCACTAATACCAAACGAGTATGATTCTGCTCCTGGAATAACCCATGTTGTGGCATTATCAGAATCATCTGGAGTTACATTAGCCCGGACCTCAGAGGTCCCAGCTATATCTAGTGCACTGGAACTAAATATGTGTACATGTCTTACACGTCTTTCCGTTTGGACAGGTTCTTCATCATCCTCATTGTCTTCTACATTTTGTACAGAATTGAAATTGCCCTCATTATCTACCTCATGAATCACCCCAACATTCGGTATTGTATTCTGCTCATTGTTGATGTCATTGTAGATCTCATTGTATTGGTGGTTGTACTGCCTACCATTCATCTCAAATTGACAACCAAATACATCGTCAAATTGAGGTCCCAGTATATTATCATGGGCGGCTACTTCCGGTGGGACAACACATATGTTTTTTCCGACCATCAATCTCGCTTCTTCTGTGAACAACTGGTTGCTTCCGTCTGACGATCGAAATTGTTGGGTGTTATCACGATGAGGGATATCTTCACCAATGACACCTCCTGCTAGCCTCTCGATTAGACTAACACATACTTGAGGGATCACTATATCTTCCCCTAGCATAAACTGAACATCATCATTGTTTCTTACAAATGTACGACATGTAGTCCCAGGAACAATTTGTATATTAACATAATTTAGTTCAATTAAAGAAATGGCAAAATACTTAAAAAAAAAGACAGTATAAAATTCTTAAAAAAAAAGTAGATGACAAAATAAAAAAAAATACATGGAAAAAAAAAATTGGTTGAGGGTTGTATGATTGAAGAATAATGTAAATGGATTTAATAAACCTTGGTGGATGGTTCTATGATAAAACAGATGGAGGTACTTTGCATTTTATAGTAGAGAATGAAGAAATAAATGTTGACGTCGATTTCTAGATTTATGGAAAAAGTCAACAAGAATTGGATTTTAGCTGTGATTTCAAAGAGAGAGAAAGAAGGAGAAAGTAATCGGACGAAAGTTTTACGTGGTAAAACTTCGATGACCGGAGAAACGTCCACGGGTGGCTGAATAATCAACCAAGCCAAAATCCACTATTGAAAAGATTTACAACTCTCGATCTCTCTTTTTCTCTCTGTGTTTTTTTTTTATTTCCTGTGTCTTTGTGACGAGATTATGGGTCTATTTATATGTCCATAGAACCCTAATCCTCTTTGTACAAGTAATAAAAGATCTTTGTATTTAACTATGATTGGTTACTTGCTTGAAGTAGTCTGTATTCTTTCCTATTTCGGAGACTTGTATTGAGATCGAATGGGACTCTAGTGATGTAGTCCAGTTATGACTTATTTCCTTATAAAAGCGTAGTCTTTTTGAAGAAATAAAATTATTACCAGATTTAGAATCCTTTCTGTTTGGTATTCTATTATTCTTGGAATTCCTCTTTGATATGGATATCTTCACGATTTTAACGACTCGACTCGTATGAGCTATGCGCTGGGCTTTTTATTTGGTTTTCTTCATGTTTGTCCCGAGTAAAATACGATATTAGCTGGTCCCGAATGACATCATCTGATATCGAGTAGAAAATGTTATCAACTAGCCCCGAGCATATTTAACTGACCCCGAGTAGTGTATGACTTCAGTTGACCCCGAGTAGGTTTTGTTCAATACTTGTTTACTCGGGCTTCTCTTCTTAGGTGATGTCTTGTAGGATATTTTCTGAATGCCTATTCGGATGTCCACCTGAAAACTTTATCCTTTCTGTCAATGACGAGTACGTCTGATAAAATTTACATACGACAATACCCCCTTAAAATATTTTTACCGAACAAGATTTCGTTCCGGGCAAAAGTATTTTAATCAACCCTTTAAGTTTTTCGTCTCTGTAACACCAGGGTAAGTGTCTTGTCATAATAGCCTGTCTTAATGGTGACACTGTAAATTCAATTTGCCTCCTCACGTGAGATCTAAATGATTGCGGCGTTTTGGAGTTCTGACGGCCTTTAGCTAGTTCTTCTCTTAACACGTGTCCTCTACCGCTTCATTTCTCTATGCCATTTCTGAGAAGCGACCTACGTGTCTCCTTGGGCGCCTCCTACGTCATCAAATCTTGTCATTGATTTTTCCCGCCTTGAGATCCTAGGGTTTCGTGCTATTACCCCTTTAAATTCTCTACTGAGGAATTGCATTGGTTCATTCTCAGAGACTCAAACCAGAAGCTTTTCCAGTCTAAATTTCTTTACGCAGAAAGTCGTTATTCTCCGTTGAAGATTTTGCATCAGATTTCTTCATTCAATGTTAGTTTTAATGAATCTGACTTCTGTCATCGACTTTTTACTATCGCTCTCGAGGCGCTTGATCGTGGGGATTTTCAACTGGTATCTTGTGCTCAAAGATTATTGGGGGAAATCCCCCCGGATGAACCTCTTTTTTTAGAAGTCGACGTTTCTGGGCTTTACCCTAACGTCCATTTTAGTTCTGTATCCAGTTCTTATTCTGATTCATCTAGTTCTGAATCTATAGTTTCTAATCACAGGGTACCACTTCGATCAAGGATGGGAAAATATCAAAGTAAAAGCGAAGTTCATAAGCACAACTCGGGCACCGTCCGAATCAGGGAGCAAATTATTAATGAACAGAACGTTGATAAGGAGATAAGAAAATCTCGTCTTTCTTTCTCTGTTGATCGCCCAAGTGGGTTTGACGCCAAACCGATCGTGGTCGGGGTAGAAGAGATCGGGAAGTATCGTGCCCTATTCGATTTGGATAATTCAGTTACTCTGGTTCCTGCTGGTGATAGAGCTGCGTGGAACCCTCCTCCGGGCATGGTGGCAATCTATGGGTCCATGCTTTGCTGCGGCGTTACTCTTCCACTGCAGCCGTTCATTGCCTGGTTTCTAGCTGAAGCGGGGATCGCTCCGGCTCAATTGGCCCCGAATAGCTACAAGATCTTGATGTGCATGTGGCACATGTGGAGCCGAATGAACCTGTTGCTGCTTTCCCCGAATGAAATCAGGCACTTCTACAAGCTAATGCAGTCTGGTAAGACAAGGACCTATTTCCTCATGTCTAATCCACCAGATTGCTGGGTCCCCGATGGGACAAAGGTGAATCGAGGAGTTGACACCTCTGTTGAAGCTAAGAAGATGGGCTACGTATGGGGATATCCTTCGTCCAACAAGTACTGGAAGAACAGTTGGATTTTTTTTTGCTGGAGGAAATCTAGGTCTTGATGTCACTCTCTCGGTTGGGGAAACTCGGAGGGTGTTGAAAGTTCCCCGTTTTTTTGTTCCCCCGAGGTATGGAACAAGAAAAAACTTGAATTCAGTGATACTAAGCTGACAGACTTGCTCGGGCAGCAGTTCGCACCCTGGAGAAGCAGAACATGACTTATTTTTTCAATGAGAAAAAGATGATAGAACTCGGATTCTTTAGCCAGATTTCAAGCTATCGCAGGCGATGTAAGTGATCTTTGTACACCCCATTATATATATATATATTCTGACGCGATTCCTAAGTGTATGACTCGGACATCGTCTACGACCTTCAAGCTCGTCAAGTGAAGTCGATTCTTCAAGAGAGCCAAAAATAAGCTTCTCGCCAAAGCGAAGAGGGTGTTGCCCCACCTGAATCAGATGAGGACCCTAATGAGGCTGACGAGCAGATTCCCAAAAGTGTCCTCGAGAAAGTCATCCAATCGACCGTAGGGGAGTCAAGTAGCCCGAGTGGCCATACTCAGGAGTTGCCTGTAGACGGAGGAAGGTAGAGTGATGGTCTTGGTGAGGGGCGTAGTGGATCGAGCTCCCCGGTTGTGGTCCTTACCGAGCGAACGGACGTCGATGGTAGAGATAAAACCTCTAGGGACAAGTAAAAATAGATCCCGACTTTTTTGAATCCTTTTGGGAGGATGTTCAGGAAGATCCCTCAATTGATCTTGGTTCAGACCAGATTAAGGGCTCTTTCCCCTAGAGGTTGAAGATGCTAGAGCTGAGCCTTCGGGAGGCCTTTCCTATCCTTCCCATCAGCATCTGTTGTGGACGATGTCATCCAGTCAGGCTTTCATCCGGGATGACCGCTGGAGCTGTTTTTGGGTAGGCTCTTTAACAGATCGTCTTCAGAATATTTTCAACTGCGCATCTTATATATTTTTTATTCCCAACTTTCATCGTCTTGCTTGCTTTGCTTGCTAAATTTTTTATTATGTTTCCTCGTAGATGGTGGTCGAGTTCGCTGAGCTGGTTCAAATGCAACAGCATCAAACCGATCGAATAAGGCGTCTTGAGGCTCAACTGAAAGAAAGCTAAGATAGTCATGCTCGAGTTGAGGCGGCTTATCAAAAAGAGGTGGGCTCTGCCCAAGTGTTTACCGACCACTGTTCTGCGAAGCAGGTGGAGGCCGAGGAAAGGGCTTCTTTGGTAGAAGAGAAGGCTATGTCACTTCAAAACTTGTTGTCTTCTGCCCAGGAATCAATGCTTAAGGCCAAGCAGGAAGCGGAGTAGTCCAAGTCGTCATATGAACAGAAAATCGAGGACTTGGAACGCCAAGCTTTGACAGTCGAGTCCCTATCCAAAGAGGCTAGGCTAGAACTTGAAGTCCAGGGGGTTGATCATTTTAAAAGATCCCCTGCTTACGATGCCCTTCTCCTTCAGGAATTTCAGCGACGCCTAGTTTCACAGGGCAAGTTTTTTAAGGTCAAGAATCGGGCAACTGAAAAAGCCTGAACCAACTGGGAACTGTTGATCAATAATCATGTGGATCGATCCCTGGAATCTCTTCGGGCTCAGATGAAGGAGTGGAGAGCTTATTACCGTAGTCGAGGCAAAGAGCTCCATCCCATTCATTTGGAGGTTCCATCCGAGCACCCCTTCTCGACCTTTTATGCCAGTCAGGAGTCGGTCGTGGAAGGTGTGGTGCCTGATGTCGAACCAATCCTTGAAGAAGATTACAGTAAATGGATGGATGATTCAATCGATACGATTGTTTGGCCTTCCAATGAGAGTCTGTTCCGTGAATACGAAATGGTGCCCGACCTTAGCATCGACAAGAGTTCTAAATCCTCCTGACTAATTTATTTTGTAGAAATTCATTTTTATAGAGATTCTTTGTAAAGATTATCAATGAAATTCCGAGTTAACTGTAATTCTGAAAATCGAGTGGTCTGATCTGATTCATTGCTCTAGGAATTTCACCGAGTCTTCTTTAACTTGATTCTATTGTTGCCGGGTATCATATTAAACCAGCTATTGAAATTTATGCCGAGTACCTTATTAAACTGGCTATTTATGATGTTTGGGTAACTTCACCAAGTATCTTATTAAACTTGTTTCATTACCCGAATAATTTTTAGCGTCAAGTATCTTATTAAACTGGCTATTTCTGATGTTCGGGTAACTTTACCAAGTATCTTATTAAACTTGTTTCGTTACCCGAATAATTTTTAACGCCAAGTATCTTATTAAACTGGCAAATATTATTAACCGAGTCATCTTTAAACAGGCAAGTAGATTTATAATTGTGTTTCATACTCGGTTGCTACCCAAACATTCCATCAAGGCTCACCATAATCATATGTTCGAGTCTTTACACATTACCAAGGACGTCTCCCCAGTTTTTTTGTGCAAGGTTTTACCGAATCGTTAAGATTTTCAAATAGCTTAACACAACTCAGCATTTCACCAGAATTTTTTTCGATAGCGTCTCGAGCCTTTCTCCAAAATCTGATGCATCGGGTTTGCCCTTTTGCTAAGGTCAATTGACCTTGCTCGACAGGTATGCTCCTTCGAGCTTCTCCGCCCATTCGGGAATCAATGGTCCCGAGTATTCTATTTGCATGTTCTTATTATCATGCTCGTCTTTCATATGTTCTTATTATTATATGCTTTATTTTTCGAAAATCCCGAGTTTGATTTTTATTTATAACTACATAACCAACAAAGATTTAAGTTCCAAAGCTAATATTTGACCTAATTAAAATTGTCCTGACTAGAAAAGGAAAAAAAAAATAATTTAAGGAGAAAATTTTCAGATATTGGGCATTGCATGGTCGGGGTAAAACCCCTTCATTGGGTCGTACAATCCAAAATGCTCCATGACCAGCTATTCCTTCGATTTTGTATGGGCCTTTTCACTTATCAGTCAGGGAACCTGCGGCTTTATTTCTTGTATTCAATGACACCTTTCTAAGTACCAGGTCTCCTAGTTGGAATTTTCTGGCCCGAACATGAGAGTTGTAGTGGCGAGCTACTCTTTACTGATATGCCATATTTTGTATTCGGGACTTCTCCTTTTTCTCTTCTAGCTCGTCTAGACTTTGTAATAGCATATCAACATTCTGTTCTTCATTATATAGCCTGACCCAGGGTGATGCATATGACGTTTTTATAGGGATAACAGCTTCTGTTCCAAATGCTAAAGTTAATGGAGTCTCTTCTGTTAACGTTCTTGCTGTCGTCCGATACGTTCATAATACTTGGAAGCTTTTCAACCCAACTTCCTTTCTTGGCATCCAGCTTTGCTTTGAGTGTATGCTTGATGGTTTTATTTACTGCTTCAGCCTGCCAGTTCGTTTGAGGATGGGCATGTGTGGCATAGTAATTGATAATTTGGTACACCTTGCACAGCTGTCTGAATTTCAGGTTATCAAACTGGGTGTCGTTATCAGTGATGATAGTGTTTGAGACTCCAACCTGTAAAGTATATTTTTTTCACGAAATTTATGGTATTTGCTTCTGTGATATGTACTGTGAAATAGTCAACGGCTACTATGACATACTTCGCTCCACCCCCTATCCCAGCTAGCATTGGGCTGATTAAATCCAAACCCCACATGGTAAATGGCCATGGAGATGTGAGGTTTTTGAGTTGTTCAAGGGGTTGTCGGATATTGAAATTCCCTTTATCTTTATAGTGTGAATATACCTAGAGGGGGGTGAATAGGTATATGCTCCAAATTTATCTTCTTTTAAAAACAATGCAATTCTAACAATGTTTAATGAAAATTGCAAACAATGACACACAATATTTACGTGGTAAACCTCTGAAGAGGAAACATCCATGGGTTGATATCAAAACCACCGGCAAAATAAAATCCACTATTTCAAATAGAGTTACACACTCAAGCAATCACACATGCTCTACAAGCTATCACTCTCACTCTATCTTTGCACCTAGTGATCTTTTAAGCCGAATTCCTATCCAAGACCCCCTGTCTCTAAGAAGATTCCTTGCTCACCTATCCGGATCCTCCCGACCCTGGGCATGACTTCTTGCTCAACTATCTGAGTCCTCTCGACTCTAGTCAAGACTTCCTTGCTCAACAATCTGAGGTCTCACACCTCTTCTCGAGACTTCCACTTGCATATCTATCCAATTCCTCCCGACTCTAGCTAAGACTTACAATTGCTCAAATCAAAGAATCACTCTAAGTTATGAGACTTTCTATCTCTTCACAAGGCATCTAAGTGATCATGAATGCAAAACACAAACAAGCACTCAACATAGAAAATGATGATCAACAAATTCTATGGACATGCAACTAGATAGCTAGATTATGCTTTCAAAGAACAATCACAAATATATCTAGGCAACCTAAGCATGATATCAACTAAGAACATAGATATGAATATATAGATACCAATTGAAACACAACCTAGTTCTTAGAAAAATGAAATTAGATCTAGAAATAATTAATCAAGCATAAGAACAAAAGATTTCTAGAAACAATTTCATGTTTATCAAGTTTAGCACAAATCATTCAATTTATCACAAATCTAGCTAAACTTGAAAATCAAATTCAACAAACCACAAAATGATATCAAAATCATCCTAGTCATGCTTCTTAATCAAATAGCATCAATCAATAAAAAGATCTAAGAAGAAAACTAAGAAGAAGATGATTTTACTAACAAGGATGAACACCACGAACTGAAGATCAGATAATAATGAAAACTAAAGACATCCTTTGGTTCTGGAAATGCTTGGGGTTTGTAGAAATCTTCAAGACACTCGAAATCGGTTTTCGAATCAAGTGATTCGGAGTAGAAATGAAGAAGTTATCACAAAAACAAAAATCTAAAATGTTGAGAGAAAATTTCTATACTTGTTCTTCTATTTCAATTTTCTCAACTTATAAAGAATGAGAGGGAATGAGAGGATTTAAAGAGAGAATAACAAAATGACCTTTATGCACTCTTTCTTTAGTGTCTCCCCAAGATGGCGCATGGGCATCTCGGGGCAGAACACATTTGGGGCCGAGATGGCCACGCGCCATCTCGGGATGGTGCATGGTGATGGCTTGAGCCATCGCACGTCATCCCTTGCGCTCCTCTCACGTTCTTCGACCGTTCTTTGGCCTTTGAACTCCGAATTCGAATCTATTTGAATATTACAAACCAAGACTCCCTCAAGGACATGGAAATATAAGATATTCAACCCAGAAACTAAGAAATCAACTCAATATATGAAGACAAAGACAATGTATGCAACATGAGTTGAAAGTGTAGTATCTTTTGACTTAGAACTCGAAATCAATAGTATGAGTAACCGAAATGACCGGAACTTAATCAAGAATGATTTAAGACTAAAGTCAAGTTCAATATCCATGTTATACAAACATATACACAAACAAACACATTTCACACAAGAATGCAAACTATTTAGAGATAGTCTCCAATCATGCATTTTCCAAAACATGTTATTTCCATACCAATGCATGAGCATTCATCTTCAAGTGTGTGAATGTGTTATACCAAATGATACGCTACGTTGCAAGGACACAAATGTATAAATTGTGTGTGTGTGTGTGCCCATATAATGATGCACAACTAAGCAGGGACACATATGAATGAATTGTGTGTGTGTACGCTTACGCCTTGCAAGAGGAAGGAGGATCTCGATACCTTAGCATCCAAGAATAGTACTAATCCTCTTGAAGATGAAATTTGCATCATGAGAAGTTGCTTTTCTTCCTTGAAGTTCTTATCATCACAAACCACTTAAGCAACTAAGCATTACAAAGAAATGAAGTTTTGTTATGGAATCAAGCCAACACAAATCTAGAACCTAACATATATCATTAGCAATCCTTTGGAAAGTATTACAACTCTCCGAACATCGTTGTGCATCTGAGAATAAAGTAGGCCAATAATAACCTTGCCTGAGTACCTTGTGTGCTAAACGTTTACCCCCAGTATGGTTTCCGCAAACTCCCCCGTGGATTTCCTGTAATATCTAACATGCATCTTCCTTTGACACACATCTTTGAAGTGTTCGGGAAAACCCTCTTCTGTATAGTTCTCCTCCGACCAATATGTACCTTGTTGATCGATACCTGATACGTTTAGCTTGTAGGGGATCTTTCGAGAGCATGCCTTCTTCCAGGAACCTTCTCAGCTGGGTCATCCAATCGTCTGACGGTGTTTGGATTTCTGAAATTTCAAATTTTTTTGGCTAAGCTGTGCTTGGTTTGAGGAGATATGCAACCAGAATAGTTTTTGGCATGATTATGGTTATTGCTGATGCTAGTTTGGATAAAGCGTCTGCCTTTTCATTCTCCTCCATAGGGATCTGAGCAATCCTATATTCTTTGAATTTCTGGAGGAACTGTCTTGCAATGTCACGATAGACTATCATGCCTTCATTCCTAGCTTGGTATTCATCCAAGACTTGGTTGACAATTACCTATGAATCGCTAAATATCTCGACTTCATCGGCCCCAAGAGCTATGCAGACTCTGAGTCCAGCTAGTAACGCCTCGTACTCGGCTTGATTATTGGTTCCTTTGAAGTCAAACCTCATCGCACAATCGACATCATCTCCTTCTGGAGTGCATACTACGATCCCTGCCACGCTGCCGTGAGTGTTTGAAGAGCCATCAAAATACAATTTCCGTGGGAAATTTTTTCCCAACATATTTTTTGCTTCCAGGTTTGGCTCTGTGAACTCTGCTATAAAATATTTCACTGCTTGCCCCTTGAGGGATGTCTTGGGGACGTAGTGGATATCGAATTCACTTAGCTCGATTGCCCATTTGGTTAGTCTTCCTGAAATCTCTGGCTTCTGTAAAATTTGTTTCAATGAGCAGTCGGTGAGAACCTGGATTGTATGAGCCTGGAAGTATGGCCTTAGCTTCCTTGCCGCTGAAACCAATGCTAGGGCCATTTTTTCTGCCTATGAATACCTGGTTTCGGTGGGTAAAAACGTCTTGCTGGTATAATACACTGGCTTCTGTACTTCATCTTTTGTTCTGACTAGGACTGAGTTTGCTGCTAGTTTTGTAATTGATAAGTATAAATGGAGTATCTCTCTCATTTGTGGTTTCGAAAGGATGGGAGCTTGCCCTAAGTACTCTATAATTTTTAAGAATGTCTGTTCACACTCTTCGTTCCATTCGAGTCCTTTTCCTTTTTTAATTACTTTGAAAAATAGTGCGTATCTATCCGTGGCCTTTAAGATGAATCTTCCCAAGGAAGCTAAGCATCCTGTTAGGCGCTGTACTTCTTTTAGTGTCCTTGGTTAACTCATTTTCTGCAGGGCTTGGATTTTTTCAGGATTAACTTCGATTCCCTTTTGGTGAACTTGAAAACCCAGGAACCTTCTTGAAGGAACTCCGAATAAACACTTGTTCGGATTCAGCTTCATTTGGTATCTCTTCAAAACATCAAATGTCTCTCGTAGGTCTGAGGTATGCTTGTCTGCTGAGATGCTCTTGGTCAGTATGTCATCAATGTATACTTCCATGTTTCTTCCTATTTGTCGTGCGAAGATTCTATTGACCAGCCTTTGATATGTTGCCCTTGCATTTTTTAATTCGAAGGGCATCACTGTGTAACAGTACAAGCCCTGATCGGTTGTGAACGTTGTTTTTTCTTCGTCATCCTTGTTCATCCGGATTCGGTTATATCCCGAGTAGGCGTCCATGAAACTAAACAATTCATGGCCTGATGTAGCATCCACCAGTTGATATATCCTTGGGAGTGAAAAATCGTCTTTTGGGCATGCTTTGTTCAAATCTGTAAAATCTACGCACATTCTCCATTGTCCATTTTTCTTTTGGATGAGGACTACATTAGCTACCCATTGAGGGTAGTTGATCTCTCTAATCGACCCTATAGCGAGTAGCTTTTTCACTTCCTGTTTGATTGTCTGACTTCTCTCGAGATTAAATGACCTTTTCTTTTGTATCACTGGTTTTGCATTCGGATCTACTGCGAGATGATGAGATATTATCCGGGCGTCTATCCTGACCATGTCTTCATGACTCTAGGCGAACACATCCTTGTATTCTTTAAGTAGATCAGTGAGGTTTTGTTTGACTTTTCCTTCCAGATTGGCCCCGTTCTTGATCTTCTTATCTGGTTCATCTTCTTTCAAGATAACTTCTTTCAAGATAATTTCTTCGACCGGTTCATTTTTGGACTCATTCGACTCTTCCCTTGGATCAAATTCGAATGACAGTGACTCTTTGTTTTGACTCGGCTGCGTTATAGTGCATACATGTTCATTATTTTTGTCTTTGTATACTGACATGTTAGCTCTTCGGGCTATCTCTTAGGATCCTTTGACTACACTGACCTCCTGTTCGATCGGGAACTTGATCATCAATGCATAAGTGGTTGTTACGGCCTTAGATTTATTTAAGAATGGCCGACCCAACAACGCATTATACAACCAATTGTCTAAGGCTACCACCACGAAGTCGAGCAATACAGTTCTCTGACAAGCTGCCACTCCAATCTTTATGGGTATCTTTACCGTCCAGAGTGACCTGACCTCAATTCCTCTGAATCCTCTAAGTGGAGTATGGAAAGGCTGTAGATCCTTTCTTTCCAACCTGAGTTGATCATAGACGGCTACATTGAGAATGTCTATCAAACTTCCATTATCTATCAGGATTCTCTTGACTTTCCGGTGACCAATCCTGGCACTTATGACCAGGAAGTCATTTGGCCGAACATTGACCCTATATGAGTCTGCTTTTATGAATATTATTGGGTCCCATCCTTCCTTTACGCTTTTTAGGTCTGGCTCGACCGAGTTCACGTCAAAGTTATGTCTTGCCTCCATTGCTTCTCTGATTTCTTGCGTTCGCTCTCGGTTACTTCTCCCAGTGGATGGTCCTCTAAAGATTGTTTGTATTACTTCATTAGTCTCTAGGCTGACCCTTTGATTTCAACCAGAGTTGTGATTTGCCCTGATCTCTTTCTTTGTTTCTGACTTCTCATCCTTTTTCAAGATTACATCCTGAAGATGTCCCTCCCGAATGAGGGTTTCTATGTAATCTCTGAGCTGGTAACATTTGGAAGTCTCATGACCGGTTTTCTTATGGAATCTGCAGTATTTAGTTGTATCTTGCCGAGCAAACTGAAACTGTCTACGTGGCTCTTTTACTAGATTTTCTCTTCCACTATGGCCAAGATTTCCATTGCTTTTTTCGAAGTGGGGTGTAGTTGGCGTATCTACCTCGGAATTTCTCCATGGTCTGTTCGGTATTACACCTGTTTCCCCCGTCCTTGCTTTTTTCTTTACTGTTTCCTTTCTGTTTTCCCTTTTGGTTCTGCATCTTGGACTCAGCGTTCTTTTCAGGTTTTCCTCCATGCATATAACATCCTCCCGTGACTAATTCTTCTTCTTCGGCTAGTGCATATCCTTCCGCCATGTCCATCATATCTGAATATCTGGTTAGACGGTCTCTCTCTTTTTAAGTCAAAAGATAGTCGTCCATTCTGTAGATTGTTGATGAATGCAACAATTATCGCATCGTCGTTTACACTGCCAATTTCTGATACCGCTTGACCGAATCTCCCCAGGTATTTCTTCAACAACTCATCTTTTCCTTGTTTTATCTAAGAAAGGTAAGCCACTGATTTTTTCCTGTGAACGTTGCTTAGAAATTGCCTTAAGAAACTCCTACTTAGTTCACTGAAGCTTCCAATGCTCGCTGGGGGCAATCTCCCGAACCATCTTGAGCCCGTGTCTCCTAGAGTTTATGGAAAGTTGTGGCATATTAAGGGATCGTTGTGGGCATACTGGGTCTTAGCACTTTTATAGCGTCTGACATGTTCTTTAGGGTCTGTATCCTTCTTGAACTGCCCCACCTGCGGAATCCTGAACCTTTCTGGAAATGAAGTCCGTAAGATTTCCCTAGTGAATGGACTGCCAGAATCTTCATCAGATAAATCGTTGTACCCATAACGTCTGACCAGTGTGTCCATTTGATGCCTATTGTTTTCGACTTCTCGAGTTAGGCTCTGAATCACGACATCTCTGTCTCCCACCAGACTTCCATGATGGTTAAACCGCTGGGTGATTGTCATTCCTCTCTCTGGCTCTTCACTTTGATGTCGAGTTTCACTGGTTGATTCTTACAGGCGTATGGTTTTATGATGACGCTTGCGATGGTGCCGATCGCTATCTTCTGATGACTACCGATCCTTATGCCGGTCATGTTTGCGGTGTCTTGCACGAGCTGTCTGATCATGGTTTTGTTCTAGCGTGGTCGTTCCTCTTCGGGTGTTTCACGTCCAGCCTGATTAATTGGAGCAGAGTTCCTTTTGGATTCCGGTGTATTTAGTTCTAGCCCCACTACAACCGAACGAAGCCTTACAGGTGGGAGGTTAGGAGGTTGCGATTCTTCTGCAACCAGTAGATCAACTCATTCCTTTGCTGCGTCTGCCACCAACTGTTGCAGCGCCTCGCGGAAGCGTCGTGTTAGGTCTTCGCTGGTCGGAGGGATTTGTTGAATCCTTACAAGGGATGTTGGTTGGTTGGTTGGTTGCGGCGAGATCTCGTGAACTACTGCCAATATGGACATTATCTGGAGATTTTTGGACATCTCTAATACTGTTTCTGCTTCCCGCCATTACTCTTAATTAAATCGGAGGTTCAACCGCCCCTCCTTCTAGCGCCAATTGTTGACGTCGATTTTTGGATGTATGAAAAAAGTCAACAAGAATTGGATTTTAGCTGTGATTTCAAAGAGAGAGAATGAGAAAGTAATCGGACGCAAGCTTTACATGGTAAAAATCCTATGATCGAAGAAACGTCCATGGGTGGCTGAATAATCAACCAAGCCAAAATCCACTATTGAAAAGATTTACAACTCTCGATCTCTCTTTTTCTCTCTGTATTTTTTTTTATTTCCTGTGTCTTTGTGACGAGATTATGGGTCTATTTATATGTCCATAGAACCCTAATCCTCTTTGTACAAGTAATAAAATATCTTTGTATTTAACTATGATTGGTTACTTGCTTGAAGTAGTCTGTCTTCTTTCCTATTTCGGAGACTTGTATTGAGATCGAATGGGACTCTAGTGATGTAGTCCAGTTAGAACTTATTTCCTTATAAAAGCGTAGTCTTTTTGAAGAAATAAAATTGTTACCAGATTTAGAATCCTTTCTGTTTGGTATTCTATTCTTCTTGGAATTCCTCTTTGATATGGATATCTTCACGATTTTAACGACTCGACTCGTGTGAGCTACGCGCTGGGCTTTTTATTTGGTTTTCTTCATGTTTGTCCCGAGTAGAACACGATATTAGCTGGTCCCGAATGACCTCATCTGATACCGAGTAGAAAATGTCATCAACTAGCCCCGATCATCTTTAACTAACCCCGAGTAGTATATGACGTCAGTTGACCCCGAGTAGGTTTTGTTCAATACTTGTTTACTCAGGCTTCTCTTCTTTGGTGATGTCTTGTAGGATATTTTCTGAATGTCTATTCGGATGTCCACCTGGCAACTTTATCCTCTTTGTCAATGACGTGTACATCTGATAAAATTTACATACGACAATAAATATATGAGAAAATTGGATAAGTAAATGGGAAGAGAAAATTAGATGATAAAAATTAATGTGAAAAAAATTAGTTGAACTACTTAAGTGAAAATTAGTTGGGTAATTAAATTGAATAATATTATGGTGAAAATTTTGGGGTAAAATTATAATGGTAATTATTTCATTTTTTTTTATGAATTTGGATTATTTTCTGATCTGATCTTTTTCCTGGCATCATCTAATCTCATGACACATAAGCATTGCAATGAATGCGTTGTTAAGATGTGATTAGTTTCCACAACCAATCAAATGTTTAAAAAAGGTATAAAAAAAAGATTCAATCAGTACAGGATCCAGATTTTTTTATATATTATGCAATTAATTATTTAAGAATAACATTTTTAATGTCAAAAAAAAATTAATCAATTTTGTTTAAGTTAATAGAAATTAATTAGTAGTGTTTAAAGTAATCTTGAGAGAATATTATTGTAAAGATGATATTTTATACTAAATTAGTGTTGGTTGTATTGGAGCGGAAAAAAAATTAGTGTAAAAATATTCCCTTAAGATTCTCTTTTTACACAAATTTAGTGCAATTTTTATTGCACTCCATTGGAGATGCCCTCAAAACTTTTGATTTCTTGTAAAACCTCATGCAATATATGATCCTCCTGACTGCAACAATGCCATATTTTCATTTAAAATATATTCTTGGTTAGTTGGTTAGCTGAGTTCTACCTCAATAGTTGAAACTTTAAGTTCAAAGGAAAACTCTTGTAGGAGAAGAGAAACTATAAAAAGTTTAATGAATTCATATGCTTTACGGAAAATTTTAACAAAGCAAAATCTTTTTTTTGATATAAAGTGTTAACCAAAAATTCGTTTGAGTATAGAATTTCGATCAACACTTTCAAGTTACAACCTGGGAGGTCGCAACGGGGTAGGCGCTTCTATGTACAGTGATTTTGATAAAAAGACAAAAAATAAAAAAAGAATACAACAAGTATATGAGTAAATAATGAAAATGGGCTGCATATATTATTCACCAGATTTCTTGATACAATGATGGTAGCAGTTTTCACTGCATAACTCTCTTTCTTTATCTCTTTGATGCAGGAGATAAATATGAAGATTTTTTTGAAGATTTTTTATTTTAAAAATATTATTGTAATTAATAAATATTATTATGTTCTCTTTAATTACTATTAAAAAAAATGTTCTCTTTAGTTAGGTAGTTAATTATGTAATGATATGATTTTATTAAATCAAATCTGTTAGATTTGGATTAGGAGTTTTACGATTCTTTTCTTGTTTAGGAATTTTAGATAATATTGAATCCTAGAGATTCGGTTATTTTATTTTGTTTAGGATTTCATGGGATATTGAATCCTAATAGTTTTAGATTGCTTTTTTCTTATTTAATAGCTTGTATTAGGTTTGAAAAATCAGAAGTTTCCAATGATTAATAAAAATTGTGTGAGAGAGTATTTCTTTTAATCCACTTTCGGTATATACCTTTGTGAGGGTCAACGAATTTGAAGCCTATTTTTCTGGTATCCGTGCACGGATCAACAGATCAATAGTAGGGTTTGTTTCCGGTATTCATGTGTGAATCAACGGATCCGAATCGTTTATCCCCTTTCTTTTATAGATTAATGTTTTGTGTGATTTTCTCTGCTGCATTAGTCGGTATCATAGCCACCGAGTCTAACGTTGTGCTAGGCTCATCGATCCACGAACCATAACCATTTACCTTCCTGACTGCTATCTCTTTACCTTCCATATTTCCCCATACAAAAAAAAGAAAAAAAAATTCCATGAAACCTCAAACACAATTAGCTTTCTATCATCCAGTGTTTTTCGACGATACATATGTATCGGAATTGGCTTTTATCGATTTTGATAAACCACCGATTTTTGATGAAGATATGTTTGAGAAATTGCAATATGAGAGCAATTCATATTTAATAGATTGTTTTTACAAGTTACACATTCCTCAGCATAACATTATCTCAGTTTACCTTTTGTTGATGGATTTGAAGATTCATGAATTTACTTCCATCTATTAGAGTGATTCGATGGACGTCATGTCGAAGATTGGGAAATATATAGTTCGTTGTCGATGATCATGTGTGTTGACACTACATATCCATGCAACTCTAGCTAACAAAATTCGAGGATGAATTTTCTCCACACCGGAGAGAATGATGCAGGAGATAAACATGAAGATTTTCTTAAAGATTTCTTGAAGATTTTTTATTTTCAAAATATTATTGTAATTAATAAATATTATTACACTATCTTTTATTACAGTTAAAAAAAATGTTCTCTTTAATTATGTAGTTAATTATGTAATAATTTTATTTTATTATATCAAATCTGTTTGATTTGGCTTAGGAGTTTAAGAATTCTTTTTTTGTTTAGGAATTTTAGATGATACTGAATCCTAGAGATTAGGTTATTTTATTTTGTTTGGGATTTCATGGGATATTGAATCCTAATAGTTTTAGGTTGATTTTTCTTATTTAATAGATTGTATTGGGTTTGAAAAATCAGAAATTTCCGATGATAAATAAAAATTGTGAGAAAGAGTATCTATTTTTATCCATTTTCGGTACCTTTGTGAGAGTCAACGATTTTAAAACCTATTTTTTTGTCATTCGTACGCGGATCAACAGATCAATAGTAGGGTTTGTTTCCGGTATTCGTGCGTAAATCAACGAATCTGAATCGTTTATCCCCTTTCTTTTATCGATTGATGTTTTGTGTGATTTCTTTGCTGCATCAGTTAGTATCGGAGCCTGGTTGACGTTTCACCGTCATGCCATCAAGAAGACGTCCGAATTTCCCAAATGCCCGTGAGGTCCCAGTTAATGAAGTTTATGAACATGACTAGATCGTATAGCTACGACAACAAGTGGAGTCATTGACTCATCAGTTGGCTGCTATGGCGCAACAGCATCAGGAGTCTCCAAATCCACCAACTGTGCAAGAGGAATCTGTTGATGATGAAAACCCATTTGCTCATCTTCAATCGAGACAGAGAAGACATGCAGTTGATGATTTGAGGCGATAGGAGTCAGGATTCAAGGTCGACATTCCTAAGTTTCATGGAGGTTTGCAACAAGAGGAGCATTTTGACTAGATCGCTATAGTAGAAGAAGTTATAGAGTTCAAACAAGTTTTGGAGGACAGACGTGTTTCGTTGGCTGTAAATAGGCATGCCTACGATTTTGGCCGATTCCGAAAGGAGCCAAAATCGAAATCGAAATCGAAATCGAAATCGGAACGGTAGACTGGTGGTTCCTGTTTCGATTTCGTTCCGGTTCCACTGGTTCAGTTTTTTTTTTGTTTTTTTTTACAATTTAGCATAAGAAAAAAAAATATATATTCTGGAACCGAACCGCCGGTTTCGGGGTGATTTTTTCGGAGGAGAATCGAAATCGAACCTTCATCCCCACGGTTCCAGTTCCGGTTCCGGTTCCAAAACCGGTTCTACGGTTCTGGTTTTGGTTCTGGTTACGGTTACAGTTATGGTTCATTTCACACAGTTACGGTTCGGTTTCATGGTTCAAAACGAATCGTGGTCATGTCTACTTGTAACAATGCTTAAAGGACGTGTAGGGGCTTGGTGGCAACAACTGAAAATTACTAGGAATATGCAAGGAAAACCTAAGATCGTTGCCTGGGAGAAAATGAAGAAACATATACGAGCAACCTTTTGCCACGTAATTATGAACGACTCATGTTTCAACGATTACAAAATCAGAAGCAAGGCAATTGATCAATTGACTACTATACAACAGAGTTTTACCAGTTGATTTCAAGAAACTCCATTGTAGAATCATATGATTTACTAGCCTCATGATACATAAGAGGGATGCGAATTCAGTTTTAAGACGTTCTCAACTTGTTTGATTTAACGACCGTTTATGGAGCCTATCAAAGAGCTATACAGCTGGATAAATAGTTCGCGTGAAAAGGTACGAGTGGGGTTAGTTCAAGATAGAGTAGCAATAGCAACCGTGTAGCAGTTCTGCCATCTACTTCTATAAAACCAACCGTACCACCGGTGATAACGACATCTTCTACGTGACCTCGCTGTTTCAGTTGTGGAGAAACTGGGCACAGGTTTACGAACTGTAAGAAGGGGCCAAAAAAAGGGTTGTTTGTTGATTCTGAAGAGGTGCAAGAAGACTCCAACGACCTTGAGGCGATCCAGCATATGATGACACCAAGATGATTGAGGAAGAGCGTTTGGAAGGCGACTATGTGCCATTATCGGTGGTTAGGCGTAGCTGTCTTGCTCCCCGCGGTAAAGAAGACGATGGGCTACGCACCAATGTGTTTTAGCTGACCTGTACAATTGGTGGAAAAATCTGTAAATTCATTGTTGACTCAGGTAGCTGTGAGAATGTGATTTCTGATGAGATGGTTTGAAAATTGCAATTGAAAATTGAGGCTCATCCACGGCCGTACAAATTGACATGGTTGGACAAGAAAAATGATGTAACAGTGACTCAGAGGAGCCAAGTCTCCTTCTCAATCAGAGTAACCTATAAAGATAATGCATGGTGTGATGTGGTCACTATGGACGCCTGTCATTTACTGTTGGGAAGACAGTGGTTATACGACCAGAGAGTAACGTATGATGGGTTTCTGAACACATGTACCTTTTTATTTAATTCGACTAAAATTGTGCTTTTTCCAAAAAAAAAAAAAAACTGCAGGAACCACCCTGCCAGGAGAAAACAATAATTTGTTATCATTGGCCAAGTTTAAAGTTGTGATGCAAGAAACTGGAATAATGTATATGCTGATAGGAAGAGAAAAGATTGAGCCCAGCCGCATACCTAGTGTTATGGACTGATATTTGAGGAATTTAAGGATGTGTTTCCGACGGAATTACCTGACAACTTACCTCCACTGCGAGATATTCAACATCAAATTGATCTCCTACCGAGAGCAACCTTACGTAACAGGCCCCACTATCGTATGAGCCCCAAAGAACATAAGAATTGCATGCCAAGTGGAAGAGTTACTGGTGAAAGGGCACATTAGGGAGAGTCTCAGTCCCTGTGCAGTTCCGGCTCTCCTAACCCGAAAAAAGATAGGTCTTGAAGGATGTGTGTTGATAGCCGTGCAATAAACAAGATCACTATACATTACATGTTTCCAATTCCGAGGTTGAACGATGTGTTGGACCAACTGAGTGGAGCTACGATCTTAACTAAGCTCGATCTGAAGAGCGATTATCACCAAATCCGTATTTGTCCAGAGGTTGAGTGGAAAACAACCTTCAAGACTCGAGAGGGCCTTTTTGAGTGGTTAGTGATGTCTTTCGGGTTGTCGAATGCACCAAGTACATTTATACAAGTGATGATCCAAGCCTTATGCCCTTACATCGGTAAATGTGTGGTGATATATTTTGATGATATACTAATTTACAATGCGAACCCGGAGTTGCATCTGCAACATCATTGAGAAATTCTTTTGATTTTACGTTGGGAAAAACTTTTCGCGACAATAAAGAAGTGTGTATTCATGACTAATCAGGTTCTTTTTTAGGGTACATCGAATCCTCAAAAGCGGGGGCGGATCCACACTTATCCCAGTTGGGGCATGTGCCCTACTTGATTTTTTTTCTTAAAAAAACAAGTTAGTAATACAAGAGGAAAGTGATGTAATGGACAATGCTGATGTAGGCTAGTCGGCCATTTGCTGTCTCCAGCCTGTCCTTATTTGTGCTCAGAAGAAAGTGACATCTTCAATCTTCTCTGTTCCTTTTATTTCTATTATTTTTCATTATATAATAAGTAATTAAATATGAGAATGAATTCTGTCCAATTTAGTATTACTCAATTTTTTTATTATATTTTTCCTCTGTTTCTAAACAAATCCTTTCCAATTCGTATTGCATTAAAATATTGTCTCCTTCTCTAATTCTAAATTCCGTAGATTTTTTTTTTCATTGAGTACTATAAATACTTCAATTTTTTGCTTTCTTGTATGGTAAAAAAATTCATTCTTTCTTTTCATACTTCATAGTCATTGTCAACATCTCACCCGTACTCAATTTCTGGTCAGTTAATTCAATTTCTATTTTATATTAAATTATTTATTATTCTTTTGAGTTTTTCTTATTTTAAATAGTTTTAGTTTGGTATACATCCTATCAATAAATCCTAAAACCTCAAATTTTAATTTATTATATTATAATTATTCATTTAATAGCATGATTCAATTATTTTTATCTCTAGTATTTTTCTTTATTTTATAATCTTAATTTTTTATTATAAATTACATTGTGATTATGTTCTATGTATAAATATTATTTTTTATTTTATTTAGATATATTTATATATATTCTATTGGTATTGATGATTTAAAAAAAAAAATGTAACAGTTATGGAGAAGTATTTGAAACCATCGACACTTGAGATGAGATCATCTTAAAAAAAAAACATTGTGCTGAAATCAATCTAGTCGATCTCCCTACTGATCTGGGGCAGGGAGATATGCTAGATTGATTTCAGTATTTTTATTATAATAATAATCATTTTATTTTAGTCTTAATTTTTTCAATATTTTTATTACTTTAAAAATTCTTGGGTCCACTACCGCTCAGAAGGGTTGTCGGTGGATCAATCAAAGATTGAAGTAATTCAACAGTGACCGCAACGGCGAACAATTACTGATGTGCGAAGTTTGCATGGTCTGGCTTCATTGTATCGGCGTTTTATCCCTCATTTTAGCAGCATTATGGCTCCAGTGACCGATAGTATAAAGTCTGACAGCAAGTTCGTATGGTCTGTCGAGGCGGAACAAACATTTCAGGAAATCAAAAGACGATTGACGACAACACTTGTTCTTGTTCTCCAAGAATTTTTCAAGCCCTTTTGAACTACATTGTGATGCTTCGAAACTGGGAATTGGGGCATTTGGTATCAGAGCCACCGAGTCTACCGCTATGCTAGGCTCATCGATCCACGAACCATAACCATTTACCTTCCTGGCTGTTATCTCTTCACCTTCCATAATTCCCCATGCCAAAAACAAAATAAAAAATTCCATGAAACCTCAAACACAAATAGCCTCTTATCATCCAGTGTTTTTCGACGATACATATGTATCGGAAGTGGCTTTTATCGATTTTGATAAACTATCGATTTTTTATGAAGTGTTTGAGAAAATACAATATGAGGGCAATTCATATTTAATGGATTGTTTTTATGAATCACACGTTCCTCAGCATAACATTATCTCAGTTTACCTTTTGTTGCAGGATTTGATGATTCATGAATTTACTTTCATATATTGGACTGATTGGATGGACGTCAAGACGAAGTTTAGGAAATATACAGTTCATTGTCAACGATCTTGTGTGTTGACACTACATATCCATGCAACTCTAACTAACAAAATTCGAGGACGAATTTTCTCCACACTGGAGAGAATGATGCAGAAGATAAACGTGAAGATTTTCTTAAAGATTTTTTATTTTTAAAATATTATTGTAATTAATAAATATTATTATGTTCTCTTTAATTACTGTTAAAAAAATGTTCTCTTTAATTAAGTAGTTACTTATGTAATGATTTGATTTAATTAAATCAAATATGATATATTTGATTTAGGAGTTTTAGAATTCTTTTCTTGTATAGTAATTTTAGATGATATTGAATCCTAGAGATATGGTCATTTTATTTTGTTTAGGATTTCATGGGATATTGAATCCTAATAGTTTTAGGTTGCTTTTTCTTATTTAATAGCTTGTATTAGGTTTCAAAAATCAGAAGTTTCCGATGATTAATAAAAATTGTGTGAGAGAGAGAGTATCTCTTTTTATCCATTTTCGGTACCTTTGTGAGGGTCAACGAATTTGAAGCCTATTTTGCTGGCATCAGTGTGCGGATCACTCTCTCTTACACAATTGGTGATGACGATCTCATACTAGTTGATAAGTGGATATTTCTTTGTAGGTGGTGGGGAGTACACTCTGTAGGTTAATGGCGAATACTCTCTTTAGGTGGCCAATTTTTCAATTGATTTCTCCCTCCCTTCCTTCAAAGATTGATGTTGTATTTATCATCCTTGATTCTTCCAGTCAACCCCCACAACTCAAGCTAATTGATCTGCAATCATCGGTGTTCATTGGTGTTGACTGAGACTATAAATTAGCGCAAGAATTGCTCCCTTTGATTATGCAATGGTTTCCGTTATATTTGAATTCCGATTGAGTTGACCATTTCGTTTTATTTATGGCGCTTTAAATGTCGAGGAGGTCAACCTTCTCTTTTGCCTTACTGGAGACGAATACTGGCTCTGTTTCTTTGGGCACGGTACTGGTCCATTGTCCCTGGTATACCGATCCATCTTTGCTGGTGCGGTTCTTATCTTAGCATGACAGCACCTTCTCGATACCATTCTTCCTAGTAGGCGGATGAGATTCACATATCGGATTGGTCTTAGATCACTATCGCGGTAATTTGGTACCAGGTAGGTGTCGCGGTACCTAGATACTTGATAGGAGGTATCGTGGTATCGGTTCTTCTTGACACCAAGTGATAGGCATGGTGTGGCATCGACCCTTCCCAGATTGTGATATCGATATTTTCCGGTACAGCAGTACTTGGGAATTGGTTCCGATCCAGATCCTACCAGATATCAGTTCGATGGAAGATTCTTCTTTGGTCCCTTGTCAAAAAAGGTTGATAACATGAAGTAGTTTTAATATACAATAGACTGGATATTGATAAAATTGGTTACAGGTTTTGTTGATAAATTAATGGAACACTTCGACTCTTCAAAATAATATTATTCCTAACCAACATGAACAGCTTATCATGCTCTGCAATTGCTGTCGTGTAAAGTTCTATTTCTCTCTTCCACTATCTTTTTTTTACAGTTAAATTATGTGTCCGTTAAACAGATTCTGTCGTGATCAAAATAAAAATGATTGTCAAGATTCATTATCTATTTGTGAGATTGTATATTAGTATTAATGGGACCATTAGTGAAAGTGACTCTTTCTATAATTCTATTGACAGTAGAGAGTCAAATATGTATGTGGCGAATAGGTTGGAAAGAGGATTGAGCCGTGAAAGATAATAATAAGAAACTTAGTGCCATGTGATTATGTTCAGTGCAAAATATGTAATCAGAGTCATTTATTTTATTTTTATTTTTATTTTCTCTTTCACTATTTGCAATTAGCAAACAGATCTGAGTTTCAATGAAACTCATGTAAGGAGAGGATCCAAATTCGTTATTAAAATTTGATCAATTCTGCTTAAAAACCAACCTAATAATCCCCGAGGCTGATGCTAGTTTTTGATTGCTTGCAACGTAAATATTGGCTCAATTCTTTGTACTTTTCGTAATGATTTTCTGTGAGGCATGATTTTTCCTATAGAGTGAGTATCACACAGCCTTCTGTCAAGTGAATTAGGTTCTAGATAATAAACACGGAGAGAGACAATATTAACTGATTTTCTACCGTGAATGCAGGGATCATAAGGTCATCATGTACGTGGAGGACCGAATTTCATCATCACTCTCCTCGCCCTGCAACAGTTTGGTTGTAATCTCTAACCTAAATAGTTTTGTTTTTTAACAGATTGCCTTTGTCTATCAGTTTCTTTTTTGAATTATACCGAGAGTTGGTTAACTAGTTAAACACTTCCATGAACTTCTCGTAAGATTTACCGAGACCTACCAGATAAAAATAAATAAATAACGGATCAAACCAAAGAGGCAAAGAAGGGAATACAAAAGGTGACAAAAGATGTTGCTGGAAAGAGAAAGTTGAGATAATCATATGAAAACAAGAACAGAACATTCTGATAATGTGCATTTGCATACAAGGTTAAATAATTTAACGTGCATAAGATTTAAATATAAGTAGGCTCCGACTCTTCAGAGTTTGAAAACTCTTGATGATCTTCAACGGATAACTGCTTATGATCTCTAGTAGTTGTTATCATGTGAAGCCTGTTTCAATTTTCTATTCGCACAGCCTTGTACCACAGCAAACCATGTCTAGTCTGGATGGATTTTGTCAAAGATTCTCATTCTTCACCTTTTGAGATACATGTGCAAGAAACTAAATATGTATTCTTTCCCTTTGTGGGCAATGTGAGAAGGTGTCTCTTCGAATAAGTTTTAGGTGAAAGAATCGAATTTCGCCGTGGCAAATCAGTATAGAGAAAGGAACTTTGGTGGATTAGAACAAATAAATAAGATATTCAACCGCATGTGGTGATGTTTTGTCATAGAGTAGAGCCCTTGCAGACAAGATTTTATGGGACAAATTCCCTTACGTCGACCACCGTCCAAGGTTCCCATTAAGACAATGTGTGTGGATACCATGTTTAAACATGAAATGCCTTGTTATTGGTTTGGAGGCTGGAGGTGGAGAGAGTTGTTTGCTTCTATGGAGATGGAAGAGAGAAATCATGAAAATGGAAATTGTAGCCATTTTATATTAGTGATTTTTAAGGTAATGGAAGACGCACAAAATTTTTAAGACTAGAAAACAAAATAGATAATCCATCGATTTATTTTGTCTTTCTCCAAAGATTTTCATTATGTTATACGATTAAAAGCATAAAATTTGAAGCAAAACAAAAACACTGACTCATGTACTGTTTAATGTTTATGTCCACTAGCTCTGTCTTTCTTTGTCTTGTTTTGCACCTATCCACTATAAATAAGCAACATTTTGGTAGCTTCTTCATCCATCACTAGCTCGGTTTAGTTTCAGACTTTCAAAACTACCAAGCTCCCCTCAGTAGGCAGTAGCATTTGATCATATGTCTTATCAATTTACAAAACGAGCTACGATCCTCCTCGTCTTGGCTGTCTTCATGATACTTGTCATGAGGTCAGAGGCAAGATCACTTAAATTGAACGGTCAGACTCTTTTACTTGAATTAGGGTATACCAAGTTAAAGCTGAAGTACTATCAACGGGTTTCTACACAGGATTCATCGACCACAAGAGTGGCGCCCGGAGGACCGGATCCTGAACATCACTCTATTCCCCCTGTGCATCACTCTATTCCCCACACATAATGGGTAGCCTTATCAATAATCTATAATGAGGTTTTGTGATCGGGTGCAATTTTTATGTTCTCTCGTGTATCATGTTGTCTTTGTTTACTTATTATGTAAACTATAGATATTGGGGCAAAAAAATAAATGCTTGTTTTACATATTTTACTTGCATGTAGTTTTTGTTTTGTCAAAGAGGAGAGTGGGAAAAAGACTTGAAAAGAAAATGTTGCGTCCAGAAAATAATGCTAAAAATCAGATTTTTTTTTCTTTTCAAGTTCTGTATGCTAAAAAATCTCCAAAAATGATAATTAAAGGCTACACATTCAGTTAAACTAATTATCCAATACAATCCAGAAAACTACAAAAGTACAAACTTTATATATATGCTAAAGTAAATTTATGGTTACATATTGTGAATTTGGAATAAAATTTGTTTACAGATTGAGATTTTTTGCTATATTAATTTTTGTAATGTCTTTAGAAGGTTATAGAAATAAATCTCAGCCGGTTTGATTCATTTACTCAAATTTCATAAATCAACTAGGATCTCAATTCAATCCAGAATATTATGTTTTTGAGAAATTTTACCGAAATTTTAAAAAACAATAATTATCCAATAACTCATAATAACCGGATAAAATCTCTTTGATGAATTATTGTGATTTTAAATTTAAAATAACTCTGCTCTAAGATATATATATATATATTTGTTCATAAATTCTTTGTGATGTGATATTTAATATTTTTTTTTTTTGAAAGATAAGATCGGCGACACTAAGAAGAAAAGAAGATGAAGAGAAGAAAAAGGAGAAGATGAAGAGAAGAAGAAGGAGAAGATGAAAAAGATGAGATGACGAAGAGAAGATGAGATGAAGAAGAAGAAATTGAAAACAATATGGAAAAGAAGAATAAAAAGAGCGGTACGTATTTTTTATATGTACAGTTTTTCTATTGTCGGTTCAAATTGATATAAGATATATGAGTTCCTTGTATACGGGTCATTGGATTTAAAAGATGCTTTAACAAGTACATACCGCAAAGTCAAAGCATTTAAATTCAATGACCTACATGTAAGGAACTGAATATCAGTTCGAACTAACAATAGAAAAATTATATATATATAAAAAAAAATCAAGTCAGTGCGCACTGATATAAATTCGTTAATGCATTGGATATGGACCATTAGATTTATATACTTTGACTTAAAGCGTATGCACGTGTTAAAGCTTCTCCATAATCAATGATCCACAAACAACACACTTATATAAGGTATATCAATACGCACTGATAGGGAAATCACTATATATATATATATTTATGAAAAACAAAACGAAAAATATTAAAAACTTATTTATCAAAATTTTCTCTTTTAATATTGGTTTTGTTTTTCATTTTATTTTTATTTTTCATTAAAAAAATTCACTTTTAACCGGATAAAATCTCTGTAATGAATTATTGTGATTTTAAATTTAAAATGACCGTTGCTCCAAGATTTTTATGTTTATATATATATAGTCTTTATCCTATCAGTGCGCACTGATGAAATTATATAGGGACATTGAATGTGAACCACTCATTTATAGAAGAGCTTTGACAACTGCATTTGACTCACATACAATGATCTTATATAATTACATCAGTACGTACTGACTTGAAAATTTTCGTATATATATATATTGAAAAATAAGATCGGCGACACTAAGAAGAAAAAAAGATGAAGAGAAGAAGAAGGAGCAGATGAAGAGAAGTAGATCGGAGAAGATGAATAGAAGAAGAAGGAGAAGATGATGAGAAGAAGATGAAAAAGATGAGATGACGAAGAGAAGAAGAGATGCCGAAGATTAGATGAAGAGAAGAAGGGATGACAAAGGAAGATGAGATGAAGAAGAAGTAAAAAACAGATTGAAAAAGAAGAATAAAAAAAGCGGTAAGTATTATTTTATATATATATATATAGCTTTTTTATAGTCAGTTCGAACTGATATAAGATATATCGGTTCGTTGCATGTGAGTTATTGGATTTAAAGATGCATGAAAGATGCTTGACAAGTGCATGCATCTTTAAATCGGTAAGTATTTTTCTCTCTCTCTCTCTATATATATATAGTCAGTTCGAACTGATATAAAATATATCAGTTTGTTGCATATGAGTTATTGGATTTAAATATGCTTGACAAGTGCATGCATCAAGTCAAAGCATTGTTTTTCATTTTGTTTTTGTCTTTTAAAAATAAAATGAAAAACAATTAACAAACGCGAATTCGAAAATCATTTTTAAAAAACAAAAATAAAAATCGGGTTGAAAACAGCTGCAAGACAAGACATAATGTTTTGTGTTTTAAAATTTTGACTGGTATTGGCTTCGAGATAATGTCAATAAGATATGTTATTCTAATCTATTAGTATTTGTTGTGATAACAGGTATTTTGATAGGAGTTGAGTCGAGAACTATCCCGGGTAAATGCAAAGCTATCGACCGATTGCAAAAATTCAAACGTATGTGCTCTATGTGCTGATAGATGTAATTGGGCGACGACCCTGGTTGTATATACCAAGCCTTATTAGAACAAACGTTGTTTGCAAATATCAATTTGAAGAATTGTTTGTAAATTTCAAATTGAAATTTACACACAATGTTGTCCCCGATGAGGCTTGGCATGTACAACCAGAGACGTCGGGAACGCAAGCACATCTATCTGCATATAAAGCGTTTTTCAAATTGAAATTTACAAACAACATTTGTTATAATGAGGCTTGACATTTACAGCCAGAGCCGACTGGAACACAAGCACATCTATCTGCACATAGAGCACAAGCAGCTGATTTTTGGCAATCACAATACTGCATCATGTACACTAATTCTTAAAAAAATAAAATGCTCTCTCTCTCTCTCTGGAATCACAATACTAACAAATTATCCTTTAAAAAAAAAACAATACTGACAAATTATAATTGTCAGATCTCAATGTTCAAAGTTTAATATGTGTCCAAGAGGCATTTGTGGAGGGGCTTTGTGGTCGGCAAAGTAGCTTGAATATTTATATGAGTAATTCCCAATGCTGATGTTCTAATGTGGCAATTCTATCATTTTTATCATTATCTTCTTCTTTCATATTTCAAAAAACCCATTGGAAATATTCTTAGTATGTACAGTCCAATTAATTAACTATCTAACTATGCAAATTATCCCAAATTAGATATTATAAGAAACCTAGCAAGTGCTCCAATAAAGATTGCTACCATTAAGTTATAATTTGATTCAAAGTGTCCAAACTAGAAGTTAGCTTCACATATACAAAAGTATAAGAGCATTTCCGTCAAATCCTTTAACCAAACCCCTTTAACTTAATTAAGGAAAGAGCTATAATTTTTAGTGGAAATAGTGAGAAATGTCACCTTTTTTTTTGATGAGTTGCAGTGATGTCACCGTTATAATAAGTTAAGTTTAAAAGGTATCTATTATGGTGAGCTACCGAAATTGTCCTTAAATAATCGATTCTTTATTCTTTAAAAGCCTCTGTCGTCCAAAAAAGTTGTCTGAAAATCAATCAACTACTCCGGGTATCTCTTCAAAAAACGAGCTCCATTCCAGATATTGCACAAGAAGGTAAATTAATATTTCTAATCTTCATTTCCATTTTTTCTTGTATTTCTGTATGGTATAACAATGTATGAACATTTATGAACATGTTATCTCAATTTTTTTGTTTATGTCTGGGAATTGTAAACTTTTAAAAAATAATGAATGAACATGTATGCAATTTTTTTGTATATATATTTGGCCGATTTGATTTGAAGTGGTGCAAACAAGTTTAAAATATTGGGCAAAAAAGCTGGAAAACATTTTTAAAAAACTCGAAATATTTGAAAAAAAGTTCGACCTCTCACAAAAAAAGCTCGATCCCTTAGAAAAAAAACTCGATCCCTAAAAAAAAGCTCGATCTGTCACATAAAAAGCTCGATCTCACACAAAAAAAAAACTCAATTCCTCACAAAAAAGCTCAATTCCTAAAATAAAAAGGTCGAGCCATATTTGAAAAAAGCTCGAGCCATATGAAAAAAAGCTCGAACCATATTAAAAAAAGCTCGATGATGTACAAATAGAGCTCGGTCCTGAACAAAAAAAGCTCGATCCCGTTCAAAAAAGCTCGGTCATGTACAAAAATGGCTCGATCATGTACAAAAAAAGCTCGATCAGTAAAAAAAAGCTCGATCGGTTACACTTTTGATTTTTGTTTAATCATTTATAATTGTAAATTTAATATTAAATATTTATTTCTTAATAATGGTTTTTGATGATGGACAGGACAATGGATAGGGTAAGAATAGTTATATCTTACAACGGTCGATGGGAGCAATTATCCGACGAAAATCAGAGGTATTTAGGTTATGATAACCAAGGTTTGTATGTGTCAAAGAATTTGAGTTACAACGAACTGGTGTCGATTGTGTAAACCATTGTGAAGTTTGATGAGAACAAATACAGTGATCATCTACAGTCTATATCAATTGTTCCTGGGACTACATGTCGTACGTTTATAAGAAACAATGATGATGTTCAGTTTACACTAGAGGAAGATAGGGTGATCCCTCAAGTATGTGTTAGTCTAATCGAGAGGTCAGCAGAAGGTGTCATTGGTGAAGATAGCCCTCATCGTGATAACACCTAATAATTTCGATCGTCAGGCAGAAGCAACCAGTTGTTCACATAAAGAAGTGGATTGATGGTCGTGAAAACATATGTGCTATCCCACCGGAAGTAGCCACCCATGATAATATACTGGGACCTCAATTCGACGATGTATTTGGTTGTCAAATTGAGATGAATGGTAGGCAGTACAACCACCAATACAATGAGATCTACAATGACATCAACAATGAGCAGAATACAGCACCGAATGTTAGGCTGATTCATGAGGTGGATAATGAGGGCAATTTCAATTCTGTAAAAAATGTATAGGACAACGAGGATGATGAAGAACCTGTCCAAACAGAAAGACGTGTAAGATATGTACACAGATTTAGTTCCAGTACACCGGATATAGCTGGGACCTTCGACCTTCGAGCTAATGTAACTCCAGATGATTCTGATAATGCCACAACATGGGTTATTCCAGGAGCAGAATCATACTCGTTTGGTATGGGTGGAAGCAGGAACTTGGTTGAAGATAAACCTACAAGCATGATATATAAAAGATAATTTTTTCCAACGAAAAAGGATTTGAAGAGACTAGTAGGCCATTTTGCAATGCGGCAGAACTTCGAGTGGAAGGTGAAAAGGTCCAATAAGACAACAATACATCTAGTTTGTTTAATAAAAAATTGTACGTGGTAGTTAAGAGCGGTGAGGAGATATGAAGACATATATTTTCAAGTAAGAAGTTTTGTCAACGAACACACTTGTCCGTTAGAGGAAATTCATTGCCGCCACCTACAAGCTAGTGCAGTTATAATTGGAGAAGTTATTGTACCTAGACTTCAACAACAAGATGGTCGACTAATGCGTCCAAAGGACATAATCACCGACATAAAATCAATGTATGAAATCCAAATCATGTACAGTAAGGCACACGCCGCCCTCGATTATGCGTTGTCACTGACATATGGAACGCAAAAGGAAACCTTCCAACTGCTTCCATCATTTGGTTACGTTTTGGAACAAAACATTCCCGGCATAATCACTGATTTACAGTGCGACAAATATGGTAAATTTCTGTACTTTTTCATGTTGATTGGTGCCTCACTTAAAGGATTTCAGACGTGTATGCGTCCAGTCATTGCCGTTGATGGTACCCATTTGAAGGGACGATTCTGGGGTATAATGTTTGTTGCAACATCACAAGATGGGAACGAACAGGTGTATCCAATTGCTTTTGGGTACGGCGACTCAGAAAACAACCTTTCATGGGAATGGTTTTTGGATTACTTGAAGGGTGCCTAGGTCATATTGATGAGCTAGTTTTTATTTTCTATAGGCATGCAAGCATTGAAGCAGAGATTTCTAAAGTGTTTCCCTTATGCCACTCATACCATATGTTGCTGGCACTTTGCTGAAAATATTGAAAAGCGATTTCATAGGAAGGATGTTGCCGCAATAATGGACAAAGCAACCCGCGCATACACCGAGTTTGAATATAACCGGCATATGGAAGAGTTAAGAAACTTGCACCAGAATGCATATGATTATGTAATTGATGTCGGTCCAGACAAGTGGTCCTGTGAACACTTCTCGAAAAGAATGTACAGGGTGATGACAAAAAATGCTACAGAATGCATAAACTCATGCCTAAAATTTGCACGCCAACTGCCTATGTTGACTCTGGCTGAGTTCATTAGGAATATGCTACAACGGTGGTTTCACGATCGCTATAGAGCTGCACAAACCATGCGTCATCAGTTGACCAACATAGCACATTTTTTGCTCTTAAAACGTGTGGAGAAGTGTGGTTTTTTTACCGTAAATCCAGTAGAATGGAATATTTTCTCGGTCAAGCGGTTAGAAAAATAGTGGACTGTGGACTTAGTCAGGAAGACTTGTATTTGCAACAAATTCCAAATATATCATTTTTCATGTTCTCACACTCTTGCGGCGACACGGTACATTACTTTCAAGTTTTACTGTGAGGTGATTATTACTGAAACATGAAGCTGATCGTTTTCAATGTTTTTTACAGGGAGAGAACTTGGACTTGACAACTTCGTGTTTGAACTACTACAAGAGACAGACACTTATTGACGCGTACTCGGTTCCTATTATGCCGGTGGGAGATCCTTCCACTTGGGTAGTGCCATCTGACATTGCTCAGAGGGTGATTTTGAATCCAAACTCCAGGAGACAAGCAGGATTCCCGAGGGCAGGTCGCCATGTCTCGTCTTCGGAGAGGATAACTACACAATCCTGTAGAAGATGTGGACAACCAGGGCATAATTTCAAGAGATGTTCTAATCCAAGTAGAGGTGTTCCCGATGAATACCGCCGCAAGTGTAGCATCTGCCATTCAATTGGACACAACAAACAGACGTGCCCTAACATTGACTCTAATAGGGACTGAATGATAAAGTTTTAAGCACATTGTAAACATTTGGTATTGTATCAGATTGTAATAATTTGGAATTGCAATAATTACTTATTAATGAATGAATTAATATTAATGAATGAATAATGAATGAATTAATATTCATGAATTAATTACATGTCTTTGTACATAAAAAATGCTAATATACAACCAATCACTAGACATGCCTGGAGTTACAAAAAATCTTCACAGCCATTTTTTCTCGAATGATCCCCATGTCGTCCTCTGACCAATCAAAAGGGCTTCGACCCGCCAGTAAGTACTCGATAAGTCTCAAAGTATGGGGACCACTGGACACATAAAAAACCGTTACAAATCGTTCTTAAAGAATATCTAAGCACGTGAATGAAATAGAATGTCTTACAATTTTTTTTGTTGGGTGACTGTAGAAGTAGGCACCACGCTGACCACGAAGTTGGAAAAACATAAGAAACCGTTACAAATCGTTAATATGAAAATCATGTAAGAACGTACCATGTTCTCCAAGTCCATGAAGTTGGACTGCATACGCATGAACTATCCGACGTCCACTGGTGCCAGCACGTCCACATCACGACTGTTTAATGATTGAATTAGCTTTAGGTAAATTTGAATAAATATTAAATATACAACCATTTTTATTCAAAGAAGTTGGACTCAAAATTCCCCGTTGTTGTTCCTCTTGAAAGCCTTGTATGCCACAAGCTGGTCAGCGTCCATTAGTTCGTGGGCGTCAAAAATGTGTTCCATGGACTCGGACCGTGTCCTCAACCTTTTTGGTCAGCATGGATCTGTGTAAGGGCTCATCAACTGTCATTCGCGCTTAACTAAACGCTTCCTGTGCGGTAGTCCAGCCTCCGATGAGCTCTGCAGCTCGGTAGATGTCCTGGGCGGTGCAGGGGGCCGCTGAGGCTGAATCGATGTGATGGGCGGTGGAGGGGACCGTAGACCCTGGGTCGTCATGCTATCCGGAGGAGGGGACCGTTGATCCTAGGTCAACATGCTGGATGGGGGAAAACAGGCGGCCGATGCCTTCGACGTCCTGGGTAGGGAAGGGGACCGTTGAGCCTGGGTTGACATGCTGGGTGGGGGAGGGGACCGTGCCGATGCCACAGACGTGCTGGTTGGGGGAGGGGACCGCTGTGGTTGAATCGATGTGTTGGGAGGTGGGGGGACCGCTGAGCCTGGGTGGACCCAGATAGGATAGCTAGGAGGTCCTACCCGACTACTGTACGTGAAGCAAGCCTACTATCGCTGGTATGCGACTGAGGTTACCTATCCAGACCTACCCCCTGGTAGGCGGGTCCTGACTACGTCCACCTGTCATGTCTGTCCCCTCCCTAAATCCCTATCAGTCCAGTCTCCAGGACTAAAGTCTGAATCAGGAGGTGGGGGGCCATCCCGGCGTGTACGCATGGTTGACCCCTGAATCCCCTAGATCATATCAAGTAACACTCAGTGTTGTTGCTGACGATCCTCATCACTCTTCCGGATCATATCCACCAACTCCAAGTGTTGACGTTGTCGATCCTCCTCACTCTTTCGGAGGGCTTCACGCACATCGTTCAACAGATCTGCCCACGGAGCTTGAAATCATGTCTACATTGTTAGTACAAAACTATCAACATGTGTTAATAAAAAACACTAAACTTTGTTTTCAACTTACCTCTCCATCACGTCCAACGCCCCTACGGGAAACCCTTGCAGATGTACCATGTCCGGGGGTTGTAAACCGAACCCGCCTATGCCTATGCCTATGCCTTTCTCGTTGAGGGTCTGTCTCATATCCCTCACTGTCACTGGGCTTTAAACCCCCAGCAGCAGGCTCAGATCCCTCACTGTCACTGGTCCTGTCTGTTAAACCCCCACCCTCTGTACCACTGTTCCCGCCAAAGGTAGTTTGATCTGGGACCGGAGGTGGCATATCATCCCTGTCATCTTCTACATACAGGCTCCCCCCCCCCCCCCCCCCCCCCCCCCCCTCATTTAGCCCGACATAGTACGGTGCATGTCTCTCAGCTGGTGTGGGCACCAGTTCTTTCCTCACTAACATTTGAAATATTAGTTAGAGCAATGTAATTGTACAAATACAAACTAATAAAAACATTAACAAATTAAATACATACCCTGGCTTTAAAAATCTTTTCCAGCTTCTTCCCTCTCGGTTGTTTGGTCAACTTCCACTTCAAAATACGAGGAGTCAGATCTATAACCTTCTGGGCACCGAACTCTTTGGCCAAATCAAGGATCATCTCGAAAGCAAATACCTGCATCAAAGATAAGTCCGATAACTAACCATAACATTCAAGACAACACCAATAAAGTACAACTTGTAATTCGAAGTTCTTACCAATACGGCATGAGATAGACCGTATATGTTGCAGGTCTCCACCGTGTGTACGTCAGCGCCCTTTTCCTGCTGGAGTCGCTCGAACCTGACTCATCGCCCGTCAAGCGCATTCTTGAATAAGAAAATAGAATGCCTGTACACGTGGGCACCCCACGGGAACGCGTCGAACGCATCGAGATCATCAACCAGCCGAAATTGCCAAACTGGAATCTTGAATCTCTCTTCCACCCCCATCAGTATCCAGTTCAGCATATATATGAGACAGAGCTTGACAGCATCGTACGCCTTTTCGAACTCTGTGACGGTGACAACACCCCTAATCTCCTCCAACGAGACCTCATCGGCTCTAGAAAAGTACCGTTGATGTATGTCAATCTCCACTGCTGCATACTTGGTCGTGTCTGGTACAACTCCAAACCGTAATCAGATGATCAGGTAAAATTCCACATTTGAAAACCTCACCAACTGGTTCCTTAACATGAATTGCATCTTATATGTTGGCCGTTATGATACAGCTCCTTCAAAAGCAACCAATGGATAATACCACCGAAAAATTCATCTCCCGATGCATCATCAGGAAATGCTAGAAACATGACGTCATGAACCGACGCTGATCTTAATCTGCAAATTCTGCAGGGACCCAGTTCAGCGCGTTGTCTATATGGCCAAGGGCATCAAAATGGTTGTGTCGAGTCAATTTGCCCTCGTACCAGTCTCCTTCTGGAGTTTTAAGCAAATCTCTTATCCTATTTCTTATCTGCAATGTAACACAAATACAACATCATTAAACAGAACAAATTTCGTAACCAAAATTAAAAGTCTCGATCCAATGTAAAAACAGCTTGGTCCAATAAGAAATAAGCTCGATCCAATGACAAAAAAACTCGATCCAATTAAAAAAAAGCTCGACCCTTTAAAAAAAACTCGATTCTATGAAAAAATGTTCGATCCCATAACAAAATAGCTCGATCGTATATAAAAAACGTTCGATCCCATGATAAAAAAGCTCGATCCAATGTAAAAAAAACTCGATCCCTTTCAAAAAGGTTCGATCACATAACAAATAAGCTCGATCCTATGTAAGAAAAGCTCGATCTTATTTTATAAAAGCTTGATGTCATGATGAAAAAGCTCGAAACATTACAAAATAAGCTCGACTTACCAAAACCTAATTTTCACGAAAATAAAAGCTTGACTCAACAACAAATAAGCTCGATTCTCTTGCAAAAAGTCTCGATAACCTAGATTTCATCTTCCTCAACTAATATTCAACCAAATTACAAACCCTAACCTAAACCACAACCATTCTCAGATCTCTATTTAAACCGGTTTCAACAATTTCTATCAACAAAACTCAATTCTAACATGTAATGCAAGTTAACAACAACAAAAACGATGAAAAAAAACTAATCTTACCTTTCTCAATCGCAGCTGTTCTCGTGTAATCTCGTTCCGGTCACTTCACCGTCGATTATTTTCCCGTCCGTTTAACTGTTGCTTTTCTCTGACTTAGAATACGACAAATTCCTCACTGTTTTAGTATTTCGGGGTATTTTCGTCTGAACACGTTAAATGATGTCTTTTAAACATACATTAGTAAAATGGTGATATTTGCATAACACCCCTCTCAAATAGTGCCAATAATTTTTTGACCCCTAATTTTTATTGCTTCAAGGATCCCCTGTTGACTCCCTAAATTAGATTTCAGGGTAGCTTCCTCCCTTAATTATAAAAAATTATAAATGAGTTATTTAAAGAAGTATTTTTAGAACACATACTTCCTTAATGACTCCTTACAACATCCACCCTTAAATAAACGGGTCTCCAAGGAACTATAATTAAGAGAAGAAATATCAAGCAGGCTTGCTGAGTACATGAAGTTGGTGTGGTGAGCACTGTAAAAATCTTGTAAATAATGTTTGATCAGAACTAGCTATATTATCTGTTTTCACATTGCCAATGGCCAGATGAATAGATGATGGATAAAGATTCTTTGCTGATCATATTCAATCTTGTCTGTTTCAAGTTTTTTTATTTTAATCCAAATGAATCTCACTAAGAAGCTAATCCAAAATGGGATAAACTTCCTTTTACGTGGTGCCACGCCTTGATCGATATTAAAAAATCCATTCAACTTTAACAGCTCAAAGTGAATCCATGGATCCATTCATTAATTCATATATATAAAATGTAAAAATATCGCCGCCAACTGCATTATAAATATAATGCTATTTTTATCATCAAAACCTAGTATACTGTTGTGCCCCATTATATATATAACAAGCTCTCTTTATTAAAAAACAATTAATATATTTGTACAGGTGGCATAAAAGAGTGTATGGCTTTATCGGGTTTTGGATTTTGGGATACAAACAATCGAAATTATGAAGAGAAAGGAATTGATTCTGCTTTTTATTTAATTTTGAACGAAATAGTAAGATGTCCATTGGCAACTAATTAAGATCAGTGCATTTGAAAATGGTCAACAAAGTATTAGTATATTCTGCATAGGACTTCCATTTATCCTTATCATTTTTTGGTTGCTGCTTATCTTTGTTTTTGAATTCTACTCATCAAAATTATATATATATATATATATATATATATATATATATATATAATAAGAAACTTTCAAATCAGTACGTATTGATATAATTTCGTCAGTGCATTGGATGTGAGCTATCAGATTTGTTGGGTTATGTGAAGCCAGAAACAAGTGAAGAAAACAATTCTGGCAGGTGGCGCGGCGGCGACTGCGGTGGAGGCAGTGACCAAGACCGCGGCACACACAACGAAGAATCACAGAGGATACATGATGTGCGTAACGCGGCGCAGACAAGGTGCACACACCGCGGTCTGTGGAGCGGATTTTCGCAGACGTGTTACGCGTTGTGGACCGCGGCGCAGGCATGTGCCCACATAACGATCCAGACCGCGGTAGTGACGAGTTTCGTGAGAAATAGAAAATCCTGTGTGCACAAGTAATTGGGATAGGAAATAAATTCCAATTGGGATTTTGACTAACCCTAATGCTCCCATATAAATACCACCATTATTTGTACTTAATAATGTGAGAAGAATAGAGCAGAAAAATAAGTGCGTAGCGTGTGAGAAAATTGCTAGAGAGAGAGCAATTGTAGAGAGACCGAAAGAGAGACAGAGAGATTGTAATCTCTGAGATATAGTGGATTGAGTGCGGTGCGCTCCGTGGACGTAGGCAAATTGCTGAACCACGTAAAATCTTTTGTGTCTTCTTTTATTATTGCTTTCTATTTTTATTTGTGTTTAGATTTGTGTGATTGCAATTTCTTCTCGAAAACAATTGGTATCAGAGCTCCGGGTTGGTGCATATTATTCACATAAATCTAGGTTCTCTCGAGGTCATCGATTTTGTCGTGGAGATAGGGTCAGAGAAGGAAACGCACAAGATTGAGAAATTCAATGGTTTGAATTTCAACTTCTGGAAGATGCAGATGAAAGATTATCTGTACCAGAAGGATCTGCATTTGCCGATAAAAGAGAGACCAAAGGATATGACCAACGAAGATTGGGAAAAGAAATGGAAACCGAAGAACATGGATGATGATGACTTTGAACTCCTGGACAGGAAAGCATTGGGAGCAATTCGTCTCAGTTTGACGAAGCAGGTCGCCTTCAACGTAAAAGATCAACAGACAGCCAAAGATCTAATGGATACCTAATCATACCTATACAAGCAGCCTTCTGCAGTAAGGAAAATCCATATTGTCAAGAAGTTATCAACCTTAAACATGGCGGCGGATCAGAACTTTAAAGATTTTCTGAACCAATTCAATGAAGTAAATGACTGGTTGTGTTCTTTGTCTATGGGGTTTGATGAGGAGTTTATGGCGGCGTTTCTACTCACCCAAATGCCAGAAAGTTGGAAGACGATCCAACTCGTTCGAGAAAGAAAAATTGAATCTTCAGCAGGTTATAAACATGATCATGACGGAAGAGATCAGAATGAGTGAAGAGGGATCAAGGGCATCTACATCTTCAGCATTGAGTTTGGAAGGTAGAGAAGGCAGAGGCAGAAATCGAAACATTAGTCAACGGGGAAGATCAAAGTCTAGAGGTAAGTCCAAACCAAGAAATCAGGCTAACTATTCGGGAAACCAGCAACGAAGCAAAAGGGATGCTAAATGCTGTAATTGTGGTAAGAAAGGCCATCTCTCGTATGAGTGTAGATCAGAGAAGAAAGATAAGGGCAAGAGCAGTGTCAATTGTGTATCGGAGGAGTCAGATGACTGCCTTATCTGCTCGTTGGAAAGCAAGACGGAGTCTTGGGTCTTGGCTCTTGGGTCTTGGATTCGGGAGCGTCATTCCATACCACACCTCACAGGAAATTGCTCGAGAACTACGTCTCCGGAAATATGGGTAAAGTGTATCTTGGTGACGATCAAGCATGCGACATTACCAGGAAGGGAGATATAAAATTCAACTACAAGGGTCAATTTGGAAGCTCGACAATATGAGGCATATACCGGACTTAAGGAAGAATTTGATCTCTATTGGGCAAATGGCGTCATATGGTTTTGTGACGACTTTCACAGGTGATAAGTGGAAGATTTCGAAAGGTGCAATGACAATCGCCCGAGGAAGTAAGAATGGGTCACTTTACACAACCACGAATGGGTGTGGTTCAGTCGCTATGGCGGAAAGCAAAGATGATCCGAACTTATGGCATCAGAGATTTTGGCACATAAGTTCTCAAAGGTTGAAGTGTCTGTATTCAAAAGGTAAGTTGCCAGATTTAAAATCCGTTGAGGTTGATTTCTGTGAGAGCTGTGTTCTAGGAAAACAGAAGCGAGTGAGCTTCAAAAGGACCTGAAGAACACCGGTAAAAGAGAAGCTGGAACTAGTGCACACCGATGTTTGGGGTCCAGCTTCAGTCTCATCAACCGGAGGTAAACTGTACTTCATCACTTTCATCGATGACCATTCCAGAAAGGTATAGGTTTACTTTCTAAAATACAAGTCTGATGTATTTGATGCTTTCAAGAGATGGAAAGCCAGGGTTGAGAATGAGACAGGTTTGAAGATCAAAAAGCTGCATTCAGACAATGGTGGAGAATATGAAAACAATGAGTTCAAGAGGTTTTGCTACCAAAATAGGATAAAGCTCAGTAGGACAGTTCATGGAACCCCACAACAGAATGCCATAGCAGAACGGATGAACAGAACATTGACTGAGAGAGCCAGAAGCATGAGGCTACACTCAGGACTGCCAAAACAGTTCTGGGCAGAAGCAATTAATACAACAACATATTTGATCAACAGAGGACCATCAAAGCCCTTGGACCTCGCTATACCAGAAAAGATCTGAACTGAGAAAGAGGTAAAACTTTCTCATCTTAAAGTATTTGGGTGTGTCTTTTATGTACATGTAGGTGATCATGCACGGAATAAGCTAGACGCCAAGTCAGTAAAGTGTACTTTGGTGGGCTATGGAGAGGTTGAATTTGGTTACAAGATGTGGGATGACCAAAATCGTAAGATGATCAGAAGTAGAGACGTTGTCTTCAACGAGAGAGTTATGTACAAAGATAGGAACACACAGATGTCTGAGCCGAAAGAGCCAGAGTTTTTTGGACCGAATGATGTACAGGATAGAGAGATCATTGAACATATCAAACAGAATGATGAAGAGCATGGTGTGCAGCTCTAGGTAACAGAACCAATCCCACCTAGAGATGTTCCAATAACACAGGTCCATAATACATTAAGAAGATCAACTCGAACTCCTATACCAAATAGGAAATACTTGAACTATATGCTGCTGACAGATGCAGGAGAACCTGAGTTCTATGATAAAGCTTGTCAGGAAGAAGATGCGAGCAAGTGGGAGCTTGCAATGAAGGATGAGATGGAGTCGTTGGTATCTAACCAAACTTGGGAGTTAACCAAGTTGCCTGAAGGAAAGAAAGCCCTACAGAATAAGTGGGTGTATCGGATCAAGGAGGAATATGACGGTTCCAAGAGATATAAGGCATGACTCGTAGTCAAAGGTTTCCAACAAATTGAAGGTATCGACTACTCTGAAATTTTTTCTCCTGTTGTTAAACTAACTACGATCTGGTTAGTGTTAAGTATTGTCGCAGCAAAAGGGTTATATCTGGAGCAGTTAGATGTGAAGACTGCTTTTCTTCATGGAGATTTAGAGGAAGAGATATATATGAAGCAACCAGAGGGGTTTACGGAAGATGACAAGGAAGAGTTGGTATGCAAGTTGACGAAGAGCTTGTATGGTTTAAAACAAGCTCCCCGACAGTGGTATAAGAAGTTCGATGGGTTCATGCAAAGGAATGGCTACTTGATATGCAATGCTGACCACTGCTGCTACTTCAAAAAGGTTAAGTTCAGCTTTATAATATTGCTACTTTATGTTGATGACATGTTAGTAGCTGGTGCAGATTTAGAAGAGATAAATAATTTGAAGAAGCAACTTTCGAGTGAATTCTAGATGAAGGATTTAGGTCCAGCAAAGCAAATTCTTGGAATGAGGATTAGCAGAAACAAACAGGAAGGTACATTGAAGCTTTCACAAGCAGAGTACGTTCGTAAGGTGTTACAGAGATTCAGCATGGGAAATGTCAAGCCAGTAAGAACACCTCTAGCTAGTCATTTCAAGTTGTCTAAGGATCAGAGTCCGAAGACAGAAGAAGAGAAGGACTTCATGGCTAGAGTTCCTTACGCTTCAGCCATTGGAAATATGATGTATGCCATGACTTGCACAAGACCTGACATTTCCCAAGCAGTGGTAGTTGTGAGTCGCTACATGTCCAATCCGGGCAAGCCTTATTGGGAGGCCGTGAAATGGATCCTAAGATAACTACAGGGTACGACAGAAAAGTGTCTAACCTTCAAGAGAGATGAACTCAAGATGGAAGGTTATGTGGATTCGGATTTTACCGGAGAAGCAAATCATAGAAAAAGTACCACCGGATATGTGTTTAAAATGGCAGGTACTGCAATTAGTTGGGTGTCTCAGTTGCAGAAGATAGTGACAATCTCTACAACAGAAGCTGGGTATGTGGCTGTGACAGAAGCAAGCAAAGAGCTGATATGGTTACAAGGGTTGTTAGCCAAGTTGGGATTCGATCAGGTGATGAATGTGTTGCATAGTGACAGTCAAAGTGCAATACACTTGGCCAAGAATTCAGCGTTCCATTCTAGGACCAAGTATATAGACCTGCGCTACCACTTCATTCGATCGTTAATTGAAGAAGGAGTGTTGAAGCTAGTGAAGATTGCAGGAATTAAGAATCCGGCTGACATGTTAACCAAGCCAATCAATACTGAAAAACTAGAGTTGTGTGTAACTTTAGTGGGTCTTCAAGAGTAAAGACATGGGGAATGAGCGCACCGTAAATTATCCACTAAGTCATCAAGGAATGATGGAGAACACCTATGGCGTTTCAGTCTTCAAGTGGGAGATTGTTGGGTTATGTGAAGCCAGAAACAGGTGAAGAAAACAATTCTGGCAGGTGGCACGACGGCGACCACCGCGGAGGCAGTGACCCATACCGCGGCACACACAACAAAGAATCACAGAGGATACATGTTGTGCGTACCGTGGAGCAGACAAGGTGCACACACCGCGGTCTGTGGAGGGAGTTTCACAGACGTGTTACGCGTTGTGGACCGCGGCGCAGGCATATGCCCATACATCGGTCCAGACCGCGGTAGTGACGAGTTTCACGAGAAATAGGAAATCCTGTGTGCACAAGTAATTGGAATAGGAAATAAATTCCAATTGGGATTTTGACTAACCCTAGTGCTCCCATATAAATACCACTATTATTTGTACTTAATAATGTGAGAAGAATAGAGCAGAAAAATAAGTGAGTAGCGTGTGAGAAAATTGCTAGTGAGAGAGAAATTGTAGAGAGACTGAAAAAGAGACAGAGAGATTGTAATCAACTATGAGATATAGTGGATTGAGTGTGGTGCACTCCGTGGATGTAGGCAAATTGTTGAACCACGTAAAATCTTTTGTGTATTCTTTTATTATTGCTTTATATTTTAATTTGTGTTTAGATTTATATGATTGCAATTTCTTCTCGACAACAAGATTTACATACTTTGACTCAATGGTCCATATACAATGCACTGATATAACGTATATCAGTGTGCGCCGACTGAAAAACCACTATATATATATATAGCGACTGAAAAACCACTATATATATATAAGAGCTAGTAAGAAATGACCTATACTAAAGCATGGTAACTCAAACCATACTGGAGTTCTAGCTACTTTTTATTTTTATTCAAAGTCCTGCAATGATCGAGCCAAGGGCTTTTGTGTGCACATTTTTTTGTAAATATATAAAAAAAAAATATCAAACAAATGTACATTTTTTTTTGATGTATTATACTTTGAACGAATTACATTGCATCCAGTATACAAAAAATTCTCTTACGGCATTAATGTAATGCTAATGTTTTTCTTTTTTTGAAAACAATGAAAATATAGTAAACCAAAAATCAAAACAAACTAACTAACCAGGACAATCATCCTAGACAAACAACTTCACACATGGAGAGTAAGATTCTAACCAGAAACAGTCCTCAACACTGGACAATGCTAGTTTTAAAATATTATGTGCAACAAAATTTGCTCTCCTGAAAGCATAGCCAAACGAACAACCCATATTACAACCGCTCTCTAATTTCATCAACATACAAACCAATCTCAGCCGATATGTCCTTTCCCGATATGTAATACTAATGTTGGAATGTTGAATGCACCACACCAACTATAGATATGGTGCACCTTAAATTTTATCTAAAGACTAATGCACCTTAGAATATATCTATGTGATTAATATACGATCCATTTATCCACAGTTTTGGATATATCAATAAACATAGATAGATTGAACCAATAAGAAAATAAAATAAATTACTCAATGGGCGTAATTTAGTTGATAGATGGACGAATTTAGGGTTTGAACAAATGACTTCTAAGTCGGTAGCTCAAATCCTATCACTAGTAAAAACCTTTAAAAAATATGGTTTAGATAAGTGGATAGATAGTATTAAAAAAATTTAATTGATTAATAATAAGATGTGGAAATTGTGAGGATTGCCACTTTTTTTTTCTTGTGTTGTGATGATGTCACCAGTTTAATAACTTATGTTTAAAAGGCACATATTATGGTGAACTGTCCAAAATGCCCTAAAAGTTATCTTTGTATTTCAATCAGCTCTTACTTTGAAATTTTCGGAGATTTTATCCTTTCATCTTCTTCATAGTAGAGGTCTGTTTAACAGACATCCAATGGAGGTCAAACATCATAACATTATCAATGCATCATCATTGAATAATTAGTTTGGTGGGGCTACGCAGACGCATTCGGGGGTCAAGTTTTATCTTAAAACTCTGACCTTTTATATAAAAGCTCGATCCAAGCTTTTATAAAAGCTCTGATCTTTTATAAAAGCTCGAAGCTCGGATCGAGCTTTTGTATACTCGGATCGAGCTTTTATATAAAAGCTCGAATCTTTTATAAAAACTCGGATCGAACTTTTATATAAAAGCTCGAATCTTTTATAAAAACTCAGATCGAGCTTTTATAAAAGCTCTGAGATTTTATACAAAAGCTCGAAACTTCTGTATAAAAGCACGATTACATGTCAAAATCTCGAAAAATAAAAACTCGAATGCAAATAAAAGCTCGATTTTATATTTCTCAACAACTTTCAACAAATACGAAACCTCGAATGCAAGTAAAAGCTCGATTTCACTTTTTTTCTCTTTACTTTTTCTCTCTTTCTTCACAACGACAGTGATGATATGAGTATTTTTGTCTCCACACTTTAAATTTTACCTTTTAAACATGATTTATTAATGTGGTGATATTTCCACAAAAACCCCCTTAAAAGGTGCCATTAATATTCCAAACCCTAATAAGATTGTAAGGATATACTTCTTTTTTTCATAACCATGTGGATATGATTGACTCATCCAACATGTCACATTGTCACCCCATGTGGACACTACCAAATTGGCAATTTGCAACAAATGTATATAAAACGAACAAATAATTTATTAGGTAAAATAAAATCATGTGCATACATATTTGCTTGATTATAATGTTTTATGTATCTTTGTATGAGATGATAACCAATTTTTTTTTTTTTTAAATTCAATTAGCCAACCAAGAATATTATGAAAAATTTAAAGTTGATAATCTTTTGAACTTGAGCCTCAACAGCCCTCAACCTTGGAGATTGAGCATGAAAGTCTCGGGTAAAGTTTCTGGAGTGTTTCACCTTTACATTCTAGTTACCGATTATTTGATCCAAACAAATAAAACAGAGGAAGATTTTTTTTTTAAAATATCATAGTGATCATAGACAAATTTTCTTTTCAACTTAATTTAGAGTAAGGAAAATTTAATGTCTTTAATTATATGTACTATTTGCAAAAGTTTAATGCTATATTTGGTAAGAGTGAGGGAGAGTAACAGGATCGATGAATTAAGATGGAGAGAGAGTATGAGGAATGAAGATGATAACATCTATTATTCATATTGTTTGATATTGAGAGGACATTTAAATGAATAGACTGATATATAAATTATACCATAATAAATTGAAAGGTAATAAAAAATTGAAGGGTATTATTATCATTTCCCTCTCATTATACCCCTTAGTTCTCATCTGTCCAATGATGAGAGGATTGTTTTTGGTGGGCAAGTAAGGAGGAGAGATCCGTCATCTTCCCCTCTCCTCTCTCTTATCTCTCCAACCAAACAAGGGATTAGAGCTCTCCTTACATCCCTCTTCCTCCCTCCATTCCTCCCTCTTACTAAACAAAGCCTAAGTGAAGCAGAAGGCGGAGGCACACAACACACGAACTTTCCTGCCTCGCCAAAGCTAGAAGAGAATTTGTATGTTCCTCCCATTCGGCACAAATGAAAGCCATCATAAAGTCAATGGCAGGGAGGCGTAGGCATCAGAGGGAGTCCCATGATAGCCCTACAAATGTGACTTTTTCTTTTATGGACACAAGTTATATATATTGTTGTATGTGAATTTTACCAAGCATACACGTCATTGACAAGAAGGAGAAAATAGCCAGGTGGACGCCCAAATGGGCACTCAGGAAATATCCTACGAGGCATCATTAAAGAGAAGAAAGCTCGAGTAAGCATATATTGAATGAAACCTACTCGGGATCAGTTAACAACACTCGGGACTGGTTAAACAACGCTTTCACTCGGGCTCAAACGGCGCCACTCGGGACCATCTGATATTACTCTTACTCGGGAATAAATACGACTCGAGTAAGAGCTTGGTGCTTATTTCACACGGATTAGGTCATTAAATACGCGAAGATATCTATCAGGAAGGAATCCCAAATAAAATGGAACATTAAGTTAGAAGAGTCCCCAATTAGGAAATAACTTGATTACTTTACGAAGACTACTTTCTTATAAGGAAACAAGTCCAAATTGAACAGCTCTACTAGAATCCCACTCGATTTCCATAAGAGACTCCGAAACAGAAAAGAAGACAAATCAACCTCAAGCAAGTAACCGAATCACAATTAAATACAAAGATCTTGTATTACTTGTACAAAGCAGATTAGGGTTCTATAAGCATATAAATAGACTCATAATCTGGCTCAAAAAGATATAGGCAATATAACATACAACAATCATAGAAAATACAGAGAGAAAAAAAAAAGAGATCGAGAGCTTGTAAACATCATATTTTCTTAGTGGATTTTGGCTTAGTTGATCCTTCAACCACCCGTGGACGTTTCTCCTGTCATCGGAGTTTTACCACGTAAAACTTGTCTTCGTTACTCTCTCTGAATCTCTTTCTCTTCGAATCAATTGCCGAAATCCAATCCTTACTGGCTTTTCTGACATAATCTAGAAATCGACGTCAACATATATATACTAGAAAAATGACCCGTGCTTTGCTGCGAGAGTATTATACCGTTTTATATATTATTTTCAATTTAATAAATTCTATTTAAATTTTAAATTTTTAAATAAAACAAAAAATAATTAAAATATAAAATATATTTTAATCAAATATAAAATGATAATCAGATAAAATAAGAATTCTATATCAAATAAAAATATCAGTTATATTGATATATATATATATATATATATATGTGTGTGTGTGTGTGTGTGTAAATTCGAAACAATATATTCATAGTGCATTGAATATTAAGTATTAATGTGAAACAAAAGTATCTTGCATTACACATACTTTATCTATTAAAATGAATTTATTTAATTAAATGGATAAATGTAATCAATATTAAATATATTTAATATTAAACTTATGATATCTCTTAAAATCTAAACAGGTAAAAACCGAAAGAAATAAGTTGAATCTTATTTTCGATTTTTGGATGCATAAAAACTTTGAGCCAAGTCAAATAGAATCTCGAAACTTGAGATTTAATTTTTTTTTTTTTTTTTTTCAATATTTGTGATTTGAAATTTAGTTATACTACAAAAAAAGCTTTGTTCATGTATCAAATTTAAGAAGTAAGTCTAACAATTTTTTTATTCTACTTTATTACAGTTTGAATTGTTAATTTGAAATGAATATGTTATAATATGCTACTAATTTTCTATAATTTGTGGATAAAACCCATATTTCAAGATCTAATTTGAATTGACTACAAATGTGTGCATTTGAAAACTTATTAATTAGATTCAACGTACTGATTATTTTCATTTATTCAATCCGATTAGATTTTAACAGATGTTCTAAGTTTAATCCAACGAACTAAGATAATCAAGTGAAACATTAATTCTATACCAAATAAAAATATCAGTACAAAGGATTTTCACAACTATTTTAAAATCATTATAATCCAAAACATAAAATATTATAATCAAAGTACACAAAATATTACAAATTACTTTTTTATCATGAAACCTAGACAGTTTTTCACAGTTATTTTAAAAGTAAAGTGTCACATACATTTCACGAAAATCATTATAATCCAAAAACACAAAACACAAAATATTGTTATTAAAGTATACAAAATATAGCATGCTTGATTTGTTATCCGGTAGACACCACAGATAACTTCATTTCTTCCTTTTGACATGTATGATTTGTTGGGACCATCAGTGCTGAATTAAAGAATAAAAAGAGGAAAAATAAGATTTTATTTGAATATAAAAACTGTAAACAATTATTGACAAAATAAATTTTCTAACCTCTTTTTTTATTTTTTTTGACAAATAACTTGTCTTTAAAAGCACTCATTGGTAGATGGATAGAGTCCGGATCACTTTCAGAAACATTTTCTTTAGCATGTGTTTTTGCATCATGTGTTTGTTTTGTACAACTAAAAACATTTTAAATACATATCATATGACAATAAATATTATACCGATTAGCAGCTCTAATACAAAAATAGTTATGAAATAAAATAAAAATACATTTACTATAGTTTATCTGTGTGGTGTTATGTCATTTAATTCAGAAAAAAGTTTTCGCTTCATACATTTGCTTGTTTTCAGGGTTGTCTCTGTGAGATGAGATTGTGAAGAGGTGATAGGAGTTGCTGCAACAATTTGAGGTGTTGGTGATGGTGTGAGAGGGATATCAGCTTGAATTTGATTCACTAATGATTGAGGCATAATCTCATCAATGATAGCTGAAACTACAAAATCTGATTTGTAGTATTCATTTTCTTGCTTTCCAAATCGGATCAGAAATTTTTTTGCAGTGCCTGTCAATTTTTCAAGGTGCGGAGGTGTGCCTGTCAATATATATGGATCATCATATCCTTGCTCCATGACTAATGTTTGGCAAGATATACCAAGAAGCTTTTCAGCAGCTCTCCCTATAATGAGAAAGCTTGTTTGATTTGTGTTGTCCTCAACAATGCAATTAATTTTGTACCTTAAAATAAAATTAATAAATATTATTAAGTCATATAAAACAAAATATTAAAAAAAATCTGTCAATTTACCTAGCACTAAATAAGATACAATATTAGTGTGACTCTTAGGAAAATTCAGAATTAAATATATAACACTTTATATCCATATGTTTCTCTCATTAATTTATAGGATAAGATCATATGTTCAATACAAAAAACTTATTAAATTATATCATATCATATCATTATATTGTGAATTATTATTAATAGTCCTATTTTGTGTATTCTTCAAGAGATAATGATATATTTCTTCTACATTGTAATAATTGAAGACAGCTGGTGACATTGATTAAAGGATGTAGCTTAATATGATTGTATAAAAATAGCAAACAATTAATGAAAAATTATAATCATTTTTGGATTCTAATAACTTAATAATAAGACAAAAGATAATTAATAAGAAATTCCAATCATTTTTGAATTTTAATGAAAAATTCTTTCACATTTGGTTGCACTCATTTAACTTTTTCTCCTTTTTATCTTTTTTTAATTTTCTTGATTCACAGTGAGGAGGAACTTTTGGAAACACAAATACATATACCTAATAGATATGAAAATTGGCATACATAAATTGCTAATACATATGCTGAAAATAATAACATAAATTGGTAATATAGAAGATTAAAACAATATGTAATTATTAACAGTTAAATTCAAAACATAATTTAATAGTAATTACCATGGTTCTGGAGCTTTATAGAGTGGCCCGTGGGTGAAGCACGAAAACCCTGTTGGACTTGGTTTGACATTTTTGTGACAATTAGAACGTGATTTATATCACCATCCTCTACTGAGATCATAATCCATTATAGTTGTTTGACATGCAAAAACTTTACAATAATTTAACAACAGTGAAGTATAAGATATAAAATTTTGCTAATAAAAATAAACATAATTGATTTTAGAAACTATAATTTCAGTTGATGTGATGTTACCTTATTTGCAGCAGGATCAAGCAAATATAATTCTTGAATTTATTTAATTTCAATGTTTTTTATGGTTTCACATGTTAGTTCACTCTTTGTTGATGGAGGAAGAGTAATGATGGGTGATTGCATGTTTTGAAACCTTAAAAAAATATTTATTCAATGAGTTATGAAATTAAAATAAGAAGAAAGAAAACAAAGAAGGTAAAAGTTATGTAAAGAAATAAATTATTTTTTCTTGTATTTAGAAAGTTATCGGACATCAGGGTTGAAGAAGCACATGGTAGAATATGAGCTGCTAAGCACTGGTTTTCCTATAGTATATAAAAAATTGTTAATAAAGTTTATAGTATTGTAGGTTATTACAATGTAAAATATTTGACTTTCAGGCCTGTTATAGCAATGAATACAAGAGGAGAAAGTGTTGCCAATATTGTTCATCAAAGTTCATCGCAGCATCAGCCCATAAAGTAATTCGAATTTCCTCGTTTCTATCATAATATAAGAAGAAAGATACAAAATAGATTAATATCATGTTTTTATACCTTGAATTGAATGAATAAGTAAATATATCAGTGTATACAAATAGAAAAGTTAAAAGTTGATATTTACTTTATATTTTTAACATGAAGATCCTTTTTTTTTCGTATATAATATTATGGACTGACACCACTTTAGTTGCCTATAGAGCAATGAAATATCCAAATATGTCTTTCCAAAAAAAAAAATATGTTAGTATCCAAAAAAATATAAATATAAGATTTACAATATGAAATACTTTATAATTTATTTAATTACCTGTAAGGATGATATCATTATCTACTCTTGATAGAAGTTCATCAAATTGAAGAAAATTAAATCCATGTCTTGGAATTTGTGGATGAGTATCTTCAAGATGAAATATTTACGCTCTTTTGTTCAATTCAAGCATTCCATCGTATGGAACTATTCTATTTGAAGTTTTGTTACGAACAATATGAAATTTGTTGATTTCACATGTCTCTGGCTTTCAGAATTGTTTGAAAGTGTTTCATTTCCCATAGTTGAATTGCAATTGCAGCATGTATTGTATCTCCCTTAATAATAAAATAAAAATGTTGAAGTCAAGAAATAAGCTTTCTAACCAATTCAATTATTGTTTTGAAATACTTACATTTATGTCAACAAAAACACATTCCATGCTCAAGGCTTGAGAGTTGCTTCCAATACTTTTTACTGTCCACATTCTGTTAGTTTAAAAAATTAAAAATTATTAATGAATCCCATAAATAAATTTTTAAGAACCTCATAAATGAAGAAATTATTTAAACAAAAATAATGAAAACATATGAAAAATAAAATTTTATTTAAAAATAAATAATCTAACAACAAATTAAAGAAAATTAATATTAAAACAATGAATACATATATAAATAAAAACTCATTATTAAATTTTTAGAAATCGTATAGTTGCAGTAAAATAAAGATAATCACTAAAAAAACTATAAACATGTGAGCCCTGGAGAACAATCAAAAGTCAAAACCCAAAAAAAAAAAGAACAACACTATATGTAAACATGATTACAAAATGTAAACAACCAGAAAAAATGAATTATTCAGATGAAAAACTCATATGAGTGCAAACAAAACATAAAAAACAGAAAATATATTCAATAAGAACTGAAACCATGAAAGTCATACAGACTATATGAAAAATGTATTAGAAAACAAACAGATAAAACAAACTAAATAAATACAATGAAATGAGATAAAAAGAAGAAAAATTATAAAACCTATGGAATTGTTGAGCTCCAATTCTCTAAAGACAACCAAACCCAAGAGAGAAAGAACACGTACTAAACATATAACATGGTTAGGAATGTCAATAGATAAAAAAAATGTAACATATGTAAATTAATTATGAGAAAAACTGAAACCATGCTGTCAGTACAAAAAGCCAATACCTAAACCCATACCTCAAAAAAAAAAAGTAAATCAATTATAAATAAAAGAAACCCATACTGCTATCACTATTTAAAATCATGACTCATCTCTTACAAAATATCAGATCATCCATGCTTTGAGAACATTATCCATACTTTTAACACAAAAGTAGAGTAAAAAGCAACAAAATAAGGAGAATCTACCTACCATATGTATTTTTAACTGTAAATCCATCGCCATCCATCTCTTCTTCAAAACCATCCACTATCACTACCAAACGATTTTCACTCTCTCAACAATTAACTCATCTCTCATGTAAATCAATTTTTTTATATGTTTTATTTCTCTTTCAATCGGATATTTGATATGAGTGTATTGACTTTTCTCTGAAAGAATTTGAGAAAGAGAGAGACTTTTTAGGTTTTGAAAGAAAAAGATGGAGAGAGATATTGAGAGAAAGAGAGAAGGAAGGTGGGTAGAGAGAATCACAAAAAGAGAGAGAGGCGGTGCATTAGTGTTTTTTTTTATACAAACATTGACAATGGTATTTTTGTAGATTAATACAATGGCAGTTTTGTAGATTAATCAAAATCCATCCAATTTTACTGTTTATAGAAACAGTAACCGTTTTTTTTTATACAAACATTGATAATGGCATTTTTGTAGGTTAATCAAAAATCATCCAATTTTACTGTTTATATAAACAGTAAAATTAGAAATAGAGAAGGAAGAGAGGCGGTGATATTTTGGGTTAAGTGTCTTTTTTTTATACGTAAACATTGACACCGGCATTTTTGTAGTTTAATCAAAATCCATCCAATTTTACTGTTTATATATATATATATTTAATACAAACATTGATAATGGTATTTTTGTAGATTAATCAAAATCCATTCATTTTTTTGTTTTTTTTTATACAAACATTGATAATTGTATTTTTGTAGATTAATCAAAATCCATCCAATTTTACTGTTTATATAAACAGTAATTAGATAGAACTGTTTTAGTATAGATAATATATATATATATATTATATTAAAATACGCCATCACAATTTTATCATATAAGCAATATAACTTCAATAATAATTCACAGTAGTAAAGTTATAGTAATATAACTTATTTGAAAATTTCAGTATATATATATATATATATATATACTGATATAAGTTATATCAATGCGTTGCATGTGTACCATTGATTATGGAGAAGTTTTGACATATACATACACTTTGAGTCAAAGTATGTAAATCTAATGGTCACTATCCAACACACTGATGAAGTTATATTAATGCGTACTCACTTGAAAATTTATATATATATACACACTTATATAAGTTATATCAATACGTTGTATGTAGACCATTGATTATGAAGAAGTTTTGATAAATACATACACTTTGAGTCAAAATATATAAATCTAATGGTTCATATCCAACGCACCGATGAAGTTATATCAGTGCGTAATCACTTGAAAATATATATACATATATATATTTATTATTATTAGCTTTTTAGGATAATATTAATTAAATTCTTGTATTTAGAAAATTAAATTACGAAGAATATAGAGAGTCTGGAGAGGGCTGATATATATAACCAAGTGATATAGTTATAAATTTTTAATAACGAGGAGGAGCAAGAACCCCGAGCTTGAAAATGCCTTCTCCATACGTTAGATGTTTTTTGTTTTCGTACAGTTGTAGTGTTTTAATTATATTACAATTTACGGATACATATTCACCTTCATATATATATATATATATATATATATATATATATATATATATATATATATATATATATAAAAATATGAAATTTTCAAATCAGTACGTATTGATATAAATTCATCGGTACGTTGGATGTGGACCATTAGATTTACATACTTTGACTCAAAGTGTATGTACTTGTCAAAACTTCTCCATAATCAATGGTCCACATACAAAGCACAGATATAACTTATATCAGTGTGCACTGACCGAAAAACTATTGATATATATATATATATTGATTTTCTTATTGATGCGTACTGATATAATTATATCAGTGCGATGTATTTGGACCATTGATTATAGAGAAGTTTAAAGTCAAAGTATATAAATCTTATGGAGAAGTTTTGAGTTAAAGTATATAAATCTAATGGCGTATAGGATATCCAATGCACTAATAAAGTTATATCAGTACGTACTGACTTGAAAATTTATATATATATATATTTTTCACACGTATAAACGTATAATAATTGAAGTCAAAAACAGGGCACTTTCATTATTATCAATTTCACTGCTTGGAATTGAATACATCAAAATGTTATACCAACTAATAAGCTGGATTAGATAGGAAGGAAAAATGGGAGGGGAGTGCAGAAGCACTTTTTCTCAAGTGAGCTTTTTAATGGGTACTTGCCACTGGGTATTTGATAGCATTCTTGACAATCTTTTTGGTGGCAGCATCAGCAAGATCAATCTCACAAATATCAGCCAACCTGATAAGGTATAGCAACACATCAGATAGCTCTTCTCCTAGATGCTCCTTATCTGCATTCTCCCAATTTGGCAACCCTTTCTCCACCTCTCCTCTCCACTGAAATATTTCTGATAGCTCCCCTACTTCACCTACCATGGCAAGGAGTAGATTCCTCGGACTCTGGTGCTTCTCCCAATCTCTGGCCTGTGCAAATTCTTCAAGAATCTTTGAGAGGTCTTTCAAGCTAATGTCCATCACCTTCTTATCTTCTACATTTTCTTCTCCCTCTCCCATTTTTTTTCTCTCAATCTGTGTTGTGTATACAGAAGAGAGGGGGGCTCTTGTGCCTAAAATCAAATTTTCTCGATTTTAATTCCAATATGTTGCTTGAATCACTAATTGATTCCTTCTAAAAACACCAAGTGAGGCTACAGGAAAGAGGATATTCACCTTCATAATATATGTCATATATATACACTTATATATGTGAAAAACAATCCTCGAGTTAGTAAGGCCAAAAATGACTTTTTTTTTACAAATTGGTAAGAAATTTCGAAACATAATATTTTCGAATGTATGCATCGAATCGAGATCCTAGTATATCTAGTCACATTTGTCTAGTAAAGAAATTAAAATTGTTGAGATTTATTTCTTCAATTGTCTAAGGTCAACACAAAGATCTATGGACATATAAGAGTATAATTCATATCTAAAGTAGAGATACATATTTTACCCTGGGATTCTAATTTCCCGTATCCCCATCCTCATTTGAAGATTTATTTATTTTTTGGGACAAATGGGAAAATAAGGGGGTCCCCAAATTGAAATGGGGATGAGGATGGGGATGGGGATGGGGGGATCCCCATCTCCATTTTCCCAATTTTCTCACAATTATATTGAAATGGAGATGCCCCATCCCCATTTTCCCAAACATATATAAATATAATTATAATATATATATATTTAATTATAATCTATATTTGTATTTATAATTCATTAATGGATTTTATTTGGTATTTATAATAAAATGTTTGTTTTGTTAGTTTAATTTATAATCTTTAGATAAATAGGGAATTGGAAACTGGAGGAAAACAGAGAAAAACGAAGAAAAAAATAGGAAATTGTGGTTGGGGATGGATATACCCCTCCCCGAAATTCCCCATCCTCATTTTCCTCTTAAAAAATGGGAAAGGATGAGGAAAAGGTATGGGAAATGAGGATAGGGCCCCATCTTCCATTCCCCAGATGTCCATCTAAAGACATCAAAAAGATGATGCAAATTCTTACATATAGTGGACTTTACTCGTTTCCTTACAAGTATAATCGGCCTAACCTGGTTTATTGAGGGCTCAGGCTCACCCCAGTCTGCCTCTTTGGGTGGGTTTAGACATACATTATAGGCTCGTACGTTGGCTCAAGGATCAGGTTGTGAATTACAATTCATGCCTGTTGAGGCTAATCTGGTCGGCATGTCATGCAATTGAAAAAAAAAAAAAACTGTTATTATAGTAATCAAGCTAAGAAAGGAAGTTTTTTAAAATTTTTGGTAAAATATCTTGAAACACAATATTTTGATAATCTAATTGATTTTTGTGCTGAACTAAGCAAATCTCGTGATATCTATGATAATCAATTGACTTTATCTGCAATGAACATTTGGAATGTTAATAAATTTACTTATTTTGGCAATCTAATTACTAGATGCATCACAAAAATAAAACGGTGTGCTGGTGCCAGGTGGTCAATAATCATATCATATCAATTTGGAGTAGCTAATTTATAGAGATCCATGAAAGATCTAAATCTTTTCCTCATCTTAATTATCTTTGCTTTGTCATCACCTCCATGATTTATTGACACGTGTCTAATATAATAAATCAATAGTTTAGATTATTGTTATTAATTTTTTATGTTTTTAACTCTACTAAAAATAGAATTAATCAAAGTCATATTGATTTAAATAATGACAAGATGAGGTCAAGATAAGATCTAAATCCGAAACAATAATAACGAGATTATTGTGATCCATCTTTAACGTGGCTTAAAATTTTGCATATGGCCCATGAATGCTGTTGGATTCTTATTTGGGCTTCATAGAGCTAAATAAACTGACGAGGATCTGAGAGTCCTAAGTGGTGCTAGATCCAATGGTCAATGTCAGGTTTTCATTGTTTACTTTTGTTTTTTATTTTTTCTATTAGATGATATGTGGGATCTATTAACCGAATATGTTATATCTATTATAAAAACTTATTAAAGCTTTTAGAGATTAAAATTATATATATTATAGGTGTGGGTTTCTTTATGTTTTTTGGTAAAGGATTCTTAATAGATACCAGTATTAATCGAATATTTTTTAATAAATATCGGTATTTATTTGAAATCTTACACCTTTTTTTTCATATAAAAACATATACTAATATATATTATTATTATATTTTTTAATTTATAAAATAAATTTAACTATACACGATATTACTTTTACTCATCGTATGTTAAAAATACATTTTTAAAACAATTACACTGAATCCATTATTCAGTATATTGTAATAGTATTACTTTTTTTTATATATATATATAGATACATATAAATAATACTAATTGAAAAAAGATAAAACATAAAATATCAAATGAAAGACCATTAATTTCTTTTAGTTTTTGTAATGTCATATATTCAATTATTACAAATTTAGGAATAAGGAGAATATGAACTTGACTAGTTCACATAGGTATTTAGGAATTAGGGATAAGTGAACTTGACTTGACTTGAATCTATGATACTCATTTATGGAGCGTATGATATTTAATTAGAGACGTTTACATTTTCGATCTCTTGTATTACAATGTTGATATATTCTAAAAGCTTTTGAGATAGCTTGGTTAAGCATTTTAAAATAACTACTAATTGGATTTAAAATAATAATAATAATTAATAATATATGTAAAAAAATTATATTTAAATGTTTTTTAATTATTATAAATAATAATTATAAATGATTCAAATCACTTGTTAAAAAATGGTACCTCAATTTATATCTAACCAATTGAATTGGGTCATGCTAGAATCACTCTTTAAAGACACAATCTCTTCTCCTTTTGACATTTGTCAATTATTTAATTTTTTGAAATAAATTTTAGAGCTATCAATAATGAATTGGTTTTACATGTTATTTACAATTTAAACCGTCATATCTTTCCAAATTGCATTTTTTTACATCAAATTGTCGGTCTTTTTCTCTTCTTTTTTTTGGTAACAAAAGAGGACACAAACCCAGAACAAGCAAATAAAAAACAGAGAACCTAAGAATACATCAATCTAGCAAAGGCAAAGCCTTTAACATCACCAGCAAAAATACCAATAACAACAGGTGGGGGTTTTTCGAAATAGAGCACACCTATATCCGTATATTGACCCAACTTAGCAAGCCTATCCATTAACATGTTAACCTCCCTGTAAACAAGGCTCACACTGTAGTCCCAATTAGTAGAAATCAAACGTTTACAGCTCTAAATTATGCTAAACAGAGGGTGATTATGGTTGATGTTAGTGGAAAGAAGTTGAATAACAGACATAGCATCAGTTCCACAGTCACTTTTCGAATGCATTTCCTACATACCATATGGAGACCTTTTAGGAGCCGCCAAAACACAACTTCAATAACACTACCAGAACCTTTCTTTAGCATAAAACCTCCCAGCCAATTCCTCAAATGGTCATGCAAAACACCCCCAGCAGTGATGCAACTTAAATCTCTAGTGTAGCCACTATCCACATTCAACTTCATAAAACCTTCGCTAGGTGAAACCCTAGCAATCGAAGTGGCAATAACATGCCTAGCATTCCCTATGATATTAGCTTTAATCCAATCTTTACATATTTTATTAACGATCAAATGAGGAGAATAAGGGACACATAAATCATTATCAAACACTTTATTACACCTCTACTTTCATAGCAACTAGAGAATATTAGCAAAAATGAGAAAGTTGGGAACATTACAAAACACCAATTTATTATCGTGCAAACTAATAGAAAGCCAGTCATCCATATTGCCAAGAAAAGAGATAAAAGAAGTAGTGCCCTTAGAGATATCTTCCCACATAGCAATAGAATCCCTACACCCTTTCAAGAGATAATCAATGTTCTCGATCTCACTATGGCATCTAAAGCAAGAAGCATCCAATGTCATACCACGTAAACATCTCTACTAATTAGTAAGGACCATGGAGAAAGATCTAAAGGAAATGTTGAATACGAGTAGGAATTTTAAGCTTCCATAAAAACCTACAGGACCACAACGGTAAGCTCTCAGCCTATAGTAACTCTTCATAGGCAGTTTTAACAATGAAGTCGCCACCTCAAGCCTAGCCAAAATACACCTATCAAGACCACTATGAACACGACCCACATGAATGTTAGCCAGTAGCCTCTATATGAACTATATACTAGAGGAGGACCAAAGCAAGCTGAGGGATGAGCCACTCACCATTCATAAGATAATAATTCACGGTTCGACCTATCATCTCCTCCGTAAGGTTAGTTGTAGCATGGTCTCGTAAAATCCCACCCCTTGGAACCTAATCAACAAGCCAAAAAAAGAATCATGTTGTCTTCCCCAACCAAACATTTTAGGCTGGGAAATAAGCTTGGCACCATAAGAAATACCTCTCCACGTACTAGAACAAATATCCTCTTACTAAGGTCAGGATCTGTAAGGAGTTTGGAGTAAAGATATTTTTGCTTAAGAAGTTGGCACCAGATACTCTCATCATTCTGTAAAATACTCCAACCAATCTTAGCAAGCAAAGCTTGATTCATACCTTTCATCATTTTGATGCCTAAACCATATTCTTAGGTAAGCAAACATTGTCCCACTTGACAAGATGAGTGGCCTTCTTAGTATCAGTGTGACCCCAAAAAATGTTTCTAGACAGCTTATCCAATTTAGTGCAAAGTTCACTAAGTAACTTAACTGATTGCATGGTGTACATAGGTAGAGCAGAGGTCACAACTTTGATTAAAATAACTCTCTGCTAATGACAAAGAGTCACTCTTCCAAGTAGCAAGTCTACTCTGAACTTTTCCCACTAAGGCACCATAAGTACGACTATTAATTCTGCCATGTATGAGGGGAACTTTTAAATACCTCCCTAAATCTTTAGTGATGGGGGAACCATAGATCTCTGAAACATTCTTAGCAACTTTCTCAACAGTATTACAAGAACATAAAAAACAAGATTTAGGGAAGCTAACTTGCTGACCTGACAAAGTACAAAAAGTAGTCAATCAATCCTTCTTTAGCTTAGCTTGAGCGGTAGAACCTTGCCCAAAAAAGATAAGATTGTCAGCAAAGAAAAGGTAGGAAATAGCAAGACCTTTTCTAAAAATCATCACACATTTCCAAGTCCCAGCATATACCTTTTGATTGATCAGGTGGGAAAGTTTCTTCATACACAAAATAAACAAATAGGGAAAAAGATGATCCCCCCTATCTGATACCACACTAAGAAGTGATGGATTTAGCTAACTCACCGTTTAAGATAGCTTCATACTGAATTGTAGACACATACCACATAATTAACTTAGTTAAATTATCCTCGAAGCAAACCTCCACCAAAATATCTCTAATAAAGTTCCAGTGTAACCTATCATAGGCTTTGGATAAATTAATATTCCAAGAGAAATAACTTTTCCTACCCTTCAGGTACTTTAATTTATAGAGCACCTCTTGAGCCATAATAATATTATCCTAAATTTGTCTTCCAGGGACAAAGGCAACATGATTAGGGCTTATGAGGTTTGGCAAAAGACTTCTAATTCTTTATACAATAACTTTGCTAATGATTTTGTAAGTTGTGTTGCACAAACTAACAGGTCTAAGGTGTGTCATATTAAGACGGCTAGTGATCTTAGGGACAAGAACAATGAGAGTTCGTTGCAGCTAATAAAAGGATTTGGTTCTGAAGCTCTCAACAATAAGTTTAACCAGGTCATACTTACAAACACTTCATTTGTTTTAGAAGAAAATAACAGGAAATTCGTCAAACCCATGAGCTTTCATACCACCTATTCCAAACGACCTATTCCAAACAACCCATTCCTAACCTCCTCTTCACTAATAGGTTTGAGTAAATCCTCAACCATATCCTCATCCAAGGCAGGGAACATACGAGGGAGGGCATCATGACGACACCTACAAGGAACATAGGAGAATAATTTGGTAAAGTAAGATACAACGGTGTCCTCTTTACTACCCCTATTGTTTCTCTATGTACCATAATCATATTTAAGCCCTTCTAGCTTATTATAACGTCTTCTAATCATAGTAGAGAGATGGAAAAATTTAGTGTTTCTATCTCCCTTTTAGCCAGATGTTTCTAGATTTTTGAAGCTATAAAATTTTCTTTTGCTCAATAATATTCTCATACCCCCAATTTAACATCCAAAACAGCTAAACCAGTATTGAATCTCTCGCTAAGACTCCTTTGGATACCTAGAAGCTAGCAAGAATGTTTTTTTTTTTACGGAAAATACACCCAAAGACTTTTATATTCCATTCTTTAATGTTTTGAGACCTATTTTGTATCTTATCATGTAAATTCTCTTTATAAGAATTACAGTTACACCTAATAACATTACCCAAATCCGCATGTTTAAGCCACATAGTCTCAAAACTGAATGGCTTGAACTGACCTCTAGGAATGTGCAAGCTATGAGGACATAACATAATAGGTCAGTGGTTAGAGGTGACTTTAGGGAAATGTCTCACATAGCCCTCGCCAAACATAACTCTCCACTCCATGGAACAAAGAGCTATATCAAGTCTCACCCAAATTTCCTCACGCATACCCCTTCTAGTCATTTAAGTAAATTTTTGCCCAATAAAGCCCAAATCCACTAATTTATTCTCGTTGATCCACTCCACAATACTAGATTTAGAGAAATACCCTCGTTCACCTCTTTTCTCATCACTACTAATGATCTCATTGAAGTCCCCCTTCATAACCCAAGGACCCTTAAAACACTTACGAATGACATTAAGATAACCCCACATTTTATGCCTAGTAACAACACTATGGACAACACCAGGGTTGGCATATACAATAGTTAGAACTCAAAAAATGTCACTCTCAGCCACAACAACCGTAATGGAATGCCTAGAGTTAGCCACAACTTAGAGTTTAACTCTACTACCATTCCACAAATCACAATAACCAAATCCCTCCTGAAAAACCAGATGGTTCCAACATAAACTTATCAGTAAATCCCAGCTTATTGACCACTTTAAAAGCCCTAGCACCACTTATCCTAGGCTCTAAATTGGCAAAAAAATTAAACTTATACATACTCCTAAGATCTGAGACAACTTTAGCAAAACCCTTTGTTAATAGTGAAATTTAGCCAGAGGTCAAAGATAAATTTTCCACCCATAATCGACAATCATGAAGCCCGGAAAGATCGTAAAGACCGTAAAGCCACCCCGCAGGAGCAGGGAAGGCCGGTTCTACTTCAAAGCTATCAGAAGACAAGCCAGGCAGGATTGGGATGAGCCCCTACAAGAGTACTGAAAGCCGGGCTTCTCCAGCCCATCTATCGGGCAACCTCGGCTCTGAGTTCGAGCTCTATAACCGCCCCGTAAATGCCAGGGGAGGTCTCCAAGCTCAAGAGAGCTTCGAAAGAAGCCCGCCAACCTCTCCAGAAGCTTGATGTCATTGTTGAACATAAAGGAAGAATCATGCCTAAATCTACACTACCCCAGCTACCTCTCAGGAGGGTCTACAAGAGCACATCAAGCCTCCAAAGGTCAGGGAAAATCCATCTTAAGCTTATAAGAACAGAGCTAGAGCTGGGATCTAACTCGCACTGCGAGGCAACAGACTGCTGGCAGGGTGACCTCCATGAAGATTTATGACACGAGTGCACACAGGATCATCTCCACATAATATTTACATGCACGTCAAGAGTTTAAATTCAAATAAGGGAACAAACTTATCTTCGTCAACGATATCATCGAATCCGAAAACAATTCAAATTTAAACAATGAATCCAGCCCGATAAGGAGGGAAAGAATTCATGAGATTACAGTAGAGTATTCGCGAACTAAAAACCTACTTGGACGATATATATATGGGAAGCCAAAGACAGAAAAAGGAGGGAAACGAACGACAGAGATAGAAAATCATAAACAACAGATATACACATAGAAGGAGGGTCTAAATTCTGATTACAGAATACGGTCACCTTCATCTCCACTATTCGACAGGCACCGAGTTGCCACCACCCTACACCTCCGAGAGATTGTGAGCAAACAAGAGAGTTATTTGTATCTTAAAGCGATATATCAATAATAGAGCTCCTATTTACTGTTATTACCATTCGTCTCTCTCATAAACAGGTCGGGAACCAACGATACCTACCCTGGCCACCGCTTTCCTGGTAGTGGTCTCGAGGGTGTTAACAAAAATTTCTCATCTCGAGCAAATTTTTCGTCAACACTTTCTGGCACCGTCTGTGGGAAACCTCTCACACCACCATCTTTTTACATTTAAAAAGTTCTTTATTTCAAAGTCATCATGAAGCTCCGCTCCTCACAAAGGCAGCAGGGCACCTCGGGGCAACCTTCTGCTACATCGAAACAAAAGGTCCAGAGGAAAGGGAAAAAATCCTGGCTCTATAGCCAGATTCCCACCCAGCCTGCTACTGTACGGGTTCTGGATCCCCCTATGGGAAGCTTGGTCAAGCTTGACCAACAAGCGGCGGCCTTTATAGAGAACGTCCACCTTCGACTACTCGTTAAGGGTATCATTATCCAACAAACGGATCCGTAATCAGGGGAAATCCAGCAGGCCTGGGGTTAGGCAACCCACGTTTGATCGCTTAGGGCCTGCCCCTCTAGAATCAACTCGTAACAGAGCGGGGCTTTCGACCTCGATCCGGGATAGGCTAGGGCTCATGCCTCATGTTCCTGAAGCACTACCATGCTACCAACCACGACAAGTCAGATCCGCGGTAGATGTCTTTCCCAGGGAACGGGAGGAGCTCTTCCACCCAACGACTACAAGAATTGAAGCCCAGGGTAGAGAAGAAGAAAGTCAGCCATGTCCCCGAGCAAGCCCCCTCTAAAGAAGGATCTGGGTAGAGGTCACCAGTTCATCAGAGGGATCTGATGGTGAGGAATCCAAGATCGATTCAAGGAAGTCCGAATGCAAACGACTAAGGGACCAGTTGGCAGAGCTACAGAAAGAGGTCCAATTGATGAAGAATGGGAAGTACAAAGAGGACAAGAAAGATCCTCTTAGTGAAATGAATGCCCCCATCACCAGAAGAATCAGGGAGGCAGAGCTCCCGTTTAAGTTCAAAATAACAGCTGGCAGGTTCTCCGGGACTGAAGATCCGCTGAGCCACTTAGAGAGCTTCGTTCAACAGATGAAGGTCCATAACACAACCAGGACCGCTATGTGTCGGATGTTCCCCACTACACTCACGGATTATGCTAAAATCTGGTTTAGGAAACTACCCATCAGGAGTGTAGATTCATTCACTGAACTGTCAACTGACTTCTGCTCACAGTTCCAAGGGGTTAAGCCCCGACTGAAGAACCTGATTCATCTACAATACGTGATCCAGGAGAGAGGAGAAACTCTCTGGGCTTATGTCGAGCGGTTCCATAAGGAAGTCATCCAGATGAGGGTCTTCACCGAGAGAGAAACCCTCATCAAATTCAAAAGAAACTTATGGGCAGGAAAAATTTTCCAGTCTTTCGCCAAGAGACCTCCGAAAACCTACCAGGAAGCCTATGATCTGGCTCTGGAACAGAACGAGGTCGACGAACAGCTCAAGGTCAAGATGGAGCATGACGACATGAGAGCTGAAAAGTGACAAAAGAAGGAAGCTCCCAGACCTTAGCAAGATCAGAAAAGCCGGAACAAACCCCTAAATAAGTTAACATACAGTTTCCCTCTTTCTCAGCCCAGATCAGAAAGGTATCTAGACAAACGGGCTAATCTTCAAGCTTTACCCCCTCTCAGAATAGTGACCCCAGCCCGCGATGAGAGGGGGTACGACCATTACACTCTCTTGAATGCATCCCGAGAAACAGTCTACCTCGCCATTCGGGATAAGGGTTTGTTACAGAAGCCTGGTCCTATGAAAGCCCCGGTCGATAAAAGAAATCGTTACAAATATTGTGATTTTCACGAAGACGTAGGGCACAATACTTCAGAATGCTACAACCTGCGGAACTAGTTTGAGGCTTTGATAAGGGGAGGATGCTTGATAGAGTTCTTACAACAAGTCAGGGAGAACATTCAAACTGGAAGAGAGGTGCAAGCCGAGATCCGGGAACATGCTGAGAAGAGAAAGGGAGATCCGGCGGACCTGATGCAAAAGATTCATGTGATACATACTATCAGCGGAGGTCCTACTCTGGCCGGCACCTCCAGCAATTCTAGGAAAAACCATGCGAGGAAGGTCCCTCGTAAGTACGATGGGCAAGATATCTTCAAGGTCGACCAGAGACCGACTAACCCCTCCCGGCTGTCTCAGATCATCTTTACCGAAGCAGATGTCTTTAACACCATGCAGCCACATGATGACCCCATGGTCATTACAGTACAAATTGCCAATTTCATGGCGCACCGCGTGCTCGTCGACACAGGTAGCAGCGTCGACGTTCCGTTCAAAAACACTTTAGAAAAACTAAACTTGAAGTAATGGTGCTACAACAGTTGTACTACTCCATTTTATGGGTTCACTGGGGACTCCATCACACCCGTAGGATCAAAAATCCTACCGGTGATCATCGGAGCCACACCTCTCCAGCAAAACATCATGACTGACTTCGTGGTGGTGGATACCACGTCGGCCTACAATGCAATATTAGGGAGGCCATTCCTATCATCCTTGAAGGGGGTCTTTTCTATTTACCACAATGTCCTGAAGTTCCCGGTAGGAGACAAGGTAGGAGAGGTTCGGGGTGATCAGCAATCAACTAGGAAGTGCTACGCAGTGTCAGCTAACCCAGCAGCTCTAGCTAAACAGCTCACCCAAGTAACGACTATCCAAGGCGGGATAACCCTGGCACTAAACATGGAAGACGTGGGCTCCACCGATTGTCCTGGGGAAAGGTTTGTGGTGCCCGACATGGAAGAACAGAGAAGGAAATGGGCCAGCGGTCACCTGGTCGATAAGTTAGAGGAGATTCCTGTTCGACTAAGCGATCCCTCGAAGGTCGTCAAGATCAGAGCTACCCTTGAGCCAGGAATGAAAGAGGGCTCGATTAGGCTCCTCACGGAGTTCAACGATATTTTTTCCTGGAATCATATGGAGATGCCGGGAATCCCAATGACATTAGCTGCACATCGACTGGCGATGGATCCTACCTTCAAGCCCGTCAAACAGAAAAAGTACCACTTCAACAATGAAAGAAATGTGGCGGTTCAAGAAGAGGTGGATAAACTCACCCAGGCAGGCTTCATTCGAGAAGCCCGCTATCCCGAATGGCTCGCCAATGTGGTCATGGTCACGAAGGAAAATGGGAAATGGCGCATGTGCGTGGACTACACCGATCTCAACTGGGCATGCCCGAAGGAAAGTTTTCCTCTGCCAAAAATTGATCAGTTGGTCGATTCCACCTCCGGGAACAAGTTTATGAGCTTAATGGACTCATTTTCCTGCTATAATCAGATTATGATGCATCCCGCGGACTAAGAAAAGACCAGCTTCATCACCGCGCGAGGCCTATACTGCTACAAGGTGATGCCTTTCAAGCTTAAAAATACTGGAGATACTTACCAGCGGTTAGTCAACCGTTTGTTCAAGCCCGAAATTGAAAGGTCGATGGAGCTATATATCGACGATATGATCACTAAATCTTCGACCTCGGAAGGCCACCTAGACGACCTTCGAAGGACCTTCATGATCCTAAGGGAAAACCAGATGAGGTTGAACCCTTCCAAATACGCATTTGGTGTAACTGCCGGGAAGTTTCTGGGCTTCAAGGTCCATGAAAGAGGCATAGAGGCTAACCCAGAAAAAATCATGGCTATCCTAGATCTGGAATCTCCCACATCTCTTAAGCAGGTTCAAGCCTTGACCGGACAGGTAGCAGCGCTCATCAGGTTCATCTCCCGGTCTACCGATAAGTGCCTACCATTCTTCAAAGCTATCAAGCAGGGAAGAAACATAAAGTGGGATCAAGAGAGCGAACAGGTTTTCCAAACTTTGAAAAGATACCTAACAATCCCTCTATTGCTGGTCAAGCCAATTCCTGGAGAAGAGCTCCAAATATACTTGGCAGTTTTAGAAACCGCTGTAAGTGGGGCCTTGGTCAAGGAATGTGGGGATAGGATCCAACGACCTATCTACTATGTGAGTCGCGCTCTAACTAAGCCCGAAAAGAACTATACTCTGTTGGAGAAGCTCGCTTATGCCTTAATGACCTCGACAAGGAAACTCTGTCCTTACTTTCAAGCTCATTCGATAGCAGTGGTGACAGACCAACCCCTCCGTCAGTTCTTGCAAAGGCCGGATGTTTCTGGAAGGCTGGTTCTATGGGCCCTAGAGCTTACCCAGTTCGATTTAAAGTATAAGCCTAGGACCACGATAAAAGCTCAAGCACTAGCGTACTTTGTAGCCGAGCTTTCAGTACCTTCAGATCAGGCAACCCCCACGATAACAGATGTCACCCTTGAGAGGATTCCAGAATTTGACAAATGGGCGGAGGGCTGCGAGTCATGGACTCTCTACACTGACGGAACTTTCGGGCAGTCCGGGGGAGAAGCGGGTATAGTCCTCATCGACCCAGAAGGAACTGACTGCTGCCATTGTTTCAGGTTTAAATTTAAAGCTACGAACAATGAAGCGGAATACGAAACCCTGCTAACTAGGATAAAAACTGCCATAGAGCTCAGGGTTGATTATCTGAATATCAAGAGCGACTCATCACTTGTGATCAACCAAGTTTCCGGGGATTATCAGGGCAAAGGGGATAACATGATCGCTTACCTGAAACTGATGCAACAACTCAGGACCAAATTTAGGGGATTTAGAATCGAGCAGATACCTCGACACGTAAACCATCGGCCTGACGTTCTAGCCAAGATAGCTGCCTATGGTGGCCAGACCCTACCTCACGGAGTCCCTCTTCAAGTAATCCCCCTACCTAGCGTTATGATTGGTAAGAAAGTTTATACCTTGGACCGACAGTCATGCTGGGTGGATCCAATAGCAGAATATCTACAGGACGGGAAACTCCCAGGGGAGTCTGACCGAGCTAGGAGGGTTAAAAGGCTCTCGGTCCGGTATTAAATGGTGGATGAGCATTTATACCGAATGGGAAAATCCCTTCCCCTGCTCCGATTTCTACACCTTGAAGATGCCAAATGGGCTCTGAGAGAAGTAAATTTCGGGGAATGCGGGAACCATATTGGTGGAGAAGCTTTGGCATATCAGGTTCTCCGCATGGGGTATTATTGGCCGACCATCCATCAAGATGCTAAAGACTTGATGCAAACCTGCGAGGCATGCCAGAAGACCGTAAACTTGAGTCACCTCCCCCCGGAGCGTTTGTCATCTCTTAGTTCACCATACCCCTTTGTTATGTGGGGAGTCGATTTGATTGGACCACTTCCTACAGCTCCGGGATAGGCCAAGCACCATATCGTATCGATTGATTACTTTACAAGATGGGTTGAAACCGGACGACTGTCCTAGATATCAGAAGAAAACACAACAAGGTTCATCAAGACCAATGTAGTTTGCAGGTTCGGAACCCCTCTGGTCATTATAACCGACCTCGGAAAACAGTTTGACAATGCTCGATTCAGAGATTTCTGTCAAGTTTTAGGAATCGACCTTCGGTTTGCTTCGTTAGCCCACCCTCAGACCAATGGTTTAGTGGAATCCACTAACATAACCACCAAGAAGTTGTTAAAAAAATAGCTACAACAAAAGAAAGGCAGATGGGTGGAGAAGCTTCCCGAAGTCCTCTGGGCTTACCGCACTACAAGGAGAATAGGTACCGGAAAAACGTCCTACTCGCTGACCTTTGGGTTGAATCAATCATACCTATAGAGCACAAGTTGACCTCCTTTAGAGTCCAACGATTTGAACCGGGAAGCAATGAAAGCAAGTTCCGAGCTAGTTTGGACCTCTTGGAGGAAAAGCAAGATTGAATGGCTGAAAAGGTAGCAATCTACCAAGGCAGGATTGCCAGGTACTTCAACAAGAGGGTTAAAACCAGAAGCTTCAAAGGAGGGGATCTGGTCCTCAGGAAAGTGACGTTAAAACCCAACTGGGAAGGACCCTACCTAATAAAAATGGTGATCCGTAATGGGGCGTATAAGCTCGAGGATATGGATGGCCGACTCATCGACCATACTTGGAATGTGGATCACCTAAGGAAATTCTACCCTTGAACAGAGAACTCAGGAGCAGGCAACCTCTGACTAGTTTCTTTTATTTTTTCTTCTGACAGTATTGTACTTCATCTTCCATATCAATAAAGCTTGCCTTTTCCTGTTTACTCCTTCTTCAACTATATCCTACAATGATTTGGGTTAACATGGAAAGTTTTGACATTATCGCCTCAAGACCAGGGGTAAGCCGGGGAAGCCCCCTCGCTACTCCTGATTCCTTCGGTCAGGCCCACCCCCCGCCCAGAAGGGTCTGAGTGTAAGAGCATAGTTGCCATCCAAATCTCGAGACCAGGAAATAGCTAGATAACCCTCTTGATGCCTTGGTCGGGATACCACTCCCAAGAAGGATCTGAGTGTAAGAGCATAGTTACCATCCAGATCTCAAGACCAGGAAATAGCTAGATAACCGTCTTGATGCCTTGGTAGGGCTACCACCCCCAAGAAGGATCTGCGTATAAGAGCATAGTTGCCGTCCAGATCTTGAGACCAGAGAATAGCTAGATAGCCCTCCTGATGCCTTGGCCGGGCTGCCTCCCCCAAGAAGGATATGAGTGTAAGAGCATAGTTGCCATCCAGATCTCAAGACCAGGAAATAGCTAGATAGCGATCCTGATGCCTTGGTCAATATACCACCCCCAAGAAGGATCTGGGTGTAAGAGCATAGTTATCGTCCAGATCTCAAAACCAGGAAATAGCTGGATAGCCCTCCTGATGCCTTGGTCGGGCTACCACCTCCAAGAAGGATCCGAGTGTAAGAGCATAGTTGCCATCCAGATCTCGGGAACAGGAAATAGCTAGGAAGCCCTCATGATACCTTGGTCGGGATACCGTTCCCCCCAAGAAAGAATCGAGCTTGAAAGCACGGAAGCCCTCCAGATCCCGAGCCCAATAATGGGGCTAAACAGGTCTTTACTTAAATGTTCTATTCACGCTATAGGCCCCCAAAGGAGCTCGGGGATGGAGGGCTCGATTTAATTAAACTCTAAATGTTCTTGTTATTTCACTAGTTCTCCTTGATACTGTAGGGAAAAACGGTTTAGAAACGCAATAGAAGCGTGAGAAAAAAAAACAAAAAAAACAATTGGGGTTTGCATATAAATAAAAAATTTCCCTTTTATGCAACGAGAACCTTAACCCTAGATTAATTGATGTATATAAAAGTATCATACCTTTATCGCGTGATGATTGAACAAGTCCCAAATTAATTCCGCAAGATCTTCCAATCCAATCACGAATGTGAATCACCTAGGAGTGTGGGCTCCCTTTCTTTAAATTGTATTCCTGAGGATGGAGACAAAACAAATATCTTTTCTTTGTTAGTTACAAATATCCTCCAAGAGAAAAATCCATGAACGTCCGGTCACTTGTGAATTATCAATCAATTTGATTGAAAATCGCGTGAACCTTGATTCAATGTTGTACACAAAACCTTTTTGATGTAAAGGATATTAGTATACTATTGAATACAAAAACGTTCCCCTTTTTTCTCTTCTAAGCCGAAATCACACACACCCTTTATCTATGAGTTGATCGAATTTTGTCTAGAGCAAAAACTAATTTTTCTCCCTCAAAATTCTCTTTTGCTATGCCAAATTCTCTCTTGCAAATTACCTAGGCATGTCCAAAATTTTCATCATAGAATTAATAGGGCTGGCCGAAAATCACACACACACACACACACACACACACACACACACACACACACACACACACACACATATATATATATATATATATAGGATCATAAATCCTTTCCTAAAATGGATTTACTTGGTTGGTAAGAATCCTTTTCTTAGGTGGATTTATTTGGTAGTTAAGAATCCTTATCTTAAAGAAATTCTATCCTTTTGTATATATATATGGGCTGGCCGAATTTTATATGATATAGATTAAGATCACAAATCCTTTCCTAAGAAGGATTACTTGGTAGTTAAGAATTCTTTCCTTAGGTAGATTTACTTGTTGGTTAAGAATCCTTTTCAAAAAGGAATTCTATCCTAACACCAAGACTCCTAATACAACTCAAAAGTGTATTTGAAACCATATTAAAGACTTCCTAATTTGATTAGATAAATAACTCCTTTTATTTATCTACTTATCAAATATAGTCTTTAACATTAACTATACTACCAACAATAGTATAGTTTTTAGGAGACCAACTCCTAATAGGAAAAGATTTTAACTTTTAATTAAATAATTAATTAATCAACAAATTAATTAATTTCTATTTAATTAAATAATAATAAAATTAAAATAATATATTTAAGCTATTCACCGTAGCCATTGCCGCCCATACCTAGTATAAAGGCCATATATTACTTTTCTTATTTTATTAAATCCATTGGACCTTAATAAAAAATCCACATGTGAACTAGACCTATTCTTACAAAAAGAAATAAGTTCACATGCCTTATAACAATTCTAGATGGACCCCTAAATTGGTCCGGTAGAATATATCAAGTGATCCATGCAAGTTCGTGTGGATTGAGGATCTTGGCGGGCTATCTAAATTTAAGCTCCAATAGACACAACCTAATCACAATCAACAAATGATTCACTTAGGTCCAATCTATTTAATTTTAGTTCATTCCACTAAAGAACTAAAATTGAACTCTTAAATAAAGATAGAATAAGTTGATGTTACTCATTCGTACCCTAGACAACCTTATTGGAGAAAGTGCATCCTCGTGAAGAATACCAGTAATCACCAATAGCTCATAGACCGCCTATAGCTCTCCAAGTAACCATATTTACTCATATGACCACATTTTGTACTTGGATATTTTGACTTGTTCAGAAGCCATGTTTCAATAGACACTATTGAAAACTTAACGTTAAGATTTAATATCCAATACCTCAAAACATCCATATGATGGTATTCTACTCTCATTCAATAAATGGAGCCACGATGTCCATATCTATAAATGAAGTCCTCTATCGATTAACAAATGAATACCACCAAACTATTGAGGATAGACTATGCTATATAATCGTACTCATTGATAGCTCAAATGATAACACTTGCAACCATAAGTCCATCATTTATCTCAGGATTAAGATAGACTCCCCGATTGTCTTCAAATGAAAATTTTATCCATTGACGGTTCTAGATAAAGTATTTCATTTTGATCCTATTCAATGCACCCAGTGCACTAGATTCTTTTGCCCAAAGACACCACACTTTGATGATTTTAGACTCATCATAACACATTTGATCCCACTCAAATGCTAGCAAAAGAATCTACAACTTTGAAAAGATAAAGGCACCCAACCTTCTATCTTAAGTTGTGAATATTATTCATGACTAACTAAATAATTGTGTCTACCTCATACATATCTAGATGTATGAAAAATTCTTCTTTTCTCATAGTCTTTTGACCTTATGATTATTTACTTTTGACAATTATAATAATTAAACTATAAATGCTATAAGATTTGTTAAACTAGAAATCACTTTATTCATATAAAAATATTATTAATTACAATATTACACTCTTGCTATCGAGCATAATCCTAACAATCTCCCACTTGCTCTATAGCAAATGTGTCATATCTCTCATCCTCATGTTCTCTAGATGCCCATCAAAACTCTTTTGAGGAAGAGCTTTTGTAAAGGGATCCGCTAGATTTTCTGTTGACGCAATCTTGGTAATCGTCATGTCACCCCTATGTACAATTTCTCTTAGAAGGTGATACTTTCTTTCAATGTGTTTCCCTCTCTTATGACTTCTTGGTTCTCTCGAATTAACCACTGCTCTAATATTGTTACAGTTGATAGTGATCTGCTTATTCGTATTAGGAACCACTTCCAAGTCAATCAAGAATTGGCGGAGCTAGACAGCCTCTTTAGCAGCCTCGCATGAGGCAACATACTCGACTTCCATGGTGGAATCAGCCATACAAGATTGCTTGATACTCCTCTATATGACTGCCCCTCTTTGCAATAGTAAACACAGATCCTGATGTTGATCTTTTGGAGTCAGAATCTGACTGAAAATTAGAATCTGTATACCTAACGGGAATTAAATCCCCTCCATAGTATACAAGCATATAATCTCTCGTTCTCCTAAGATACTTGAAAATATGTTTGACTGCAGTCCAGTGATCAGGTCTAGGCTTCGATTGAAACCTGCTAACTATGCCCACAGCAAAACAAATATCTGATCTAGTGCAGAGCATTGCATACATAAGACTTCCAACTGCCGAAGCATACAGAATCCTTCTCATGAATTGCTCTTATTGCTCATTCTTAGGAAATTGTTCCTTCAAAAGTTTGATTTCATGCCTGAAAGGTAACATACCTTTCTTGGAATCTTGCATGGAAAACCTAGACAAGATTTTGTCTATGTATGAAGCTTGGGATAATGCAAACGTTCTATTCTTTCTATCCCTTATGACTTAGATACCAAGAATATAACTTGTTTCTCCTAAATCCTTCAAATCAAATTGTTTTGCTAACCATCCTTTTATTGATGTCAATACACCTACATCGTTTCCGATGAGTAGTATATCATCAACGTAAAGAACCAGGAAAACCAACTTGTCGCCTTTAATCCTTTTGTATACACAAGGTTCATCAAGGTTTTGAATAAATCCAAAACCTTTAACGGCTTGATCTAACCTTATGTTCCAGGATCTGGATGCTTGTTTCAATCCATATATGGATATTTACAACTTGCATACCCTTTCCTCTTGACCCTTTTCAATGAATCCTTCTGGTTATATCATATAGATGCTTTCGTCAAGACTTCCATTAAGGAAAGCTGTCTTGACATCCATTTGCCAAATCTCTAAGTCTAGAGATGCCGCAATGGATAATAGTATCCTAATGGATTTAAGCATGGCCACAGGAGAGAAGGTTTCTTCATAATCGATACCTTTCTTCTGTGTATAACTTTGAGCTACCAATCTAACTTTATAGGTTTCCACCTTTCCATCCATTCCTCTTTTCCTCTTGTATACCCACTTGCACCCGATGGGTTTTATCCCTTTAGGCAAGTCTACAAGAGACCAGACTTTATTTTTGAACATAGATTCAATTTTGGAATGCATTGCCTTTTGCCAATGGCGACAATCAACATCTTCTATTGCTTCCTTGTACGTATAGGGATCATCGCCGTCCGGAAGATTCTCTACAGATTCTCCTAGATCGATGTATCTCTTGGGTTGTCTAACAACCCTTCCACTACGACGAGGTATGGTAGATTGTTGATCTTGTGTTGGTACGGGACTTACAATTGGGCTTGGTTACGAAACCTCTTGTGGAATTGTATCTCCTAAAAGCTCATTTAGGACAATTCTACTTTTAGGCACAAAATTATTCATATAGTCCTCTTCTAGAAATTTGGCATTTGTCGAAACAAATATTTTAAGATCTGAAGGACTATAAAAATAATATCCTTTTGTTCCTTTTGGATACCCTACAAATATGCATGTTTCTGGACGGGACTCCATCTTATCTGTCTTTCCTTTTAACACGTGCGCAGGACATCCAAATATCCTTAAGTGTTGTAAACCAGGCTTTCGCCCAGTCCACAACTCATGCGGTGTTTTAGGAACCGACATAGATGGTACATCGTTTAGAATATACATGGCAGTTTGTAAAGCATACCCCCAAAAAGAACTAGGGAGCGTTGAATAACTCAACATAGACCTAACCATATCTAAAAGAGTTCTATTTCTCCTTTCTGCCGCCCTATTTTGTTGAGGTGTGCCTGGTGCAGAAAACTGAGAAATTATTCCATTATCAATAAGATATTGCTGAAACTCACCAGATAGATATTCTCCACCACGATCGTACCTCAAGATTTTTATGCGTTTCTCAAGCTGATTTTCTACTTCAGCTTTAGATGCTTTGAACATATCAAAAGCATCTGACTTATGTCTCATGAGATACACATAGCCAAATCTTGAGTGATCATCCGTGAAACTGACGAAGTATTCATATCCACCTCTACCTTGAATGCTCATAGGTCCACACACATCAGTGTGTATCAATCCTAAACATTCGATGGCTTTTACGCCTTTGGTCGTAAACGACCTTTTGGTCAATTTACCTTCCAAACAAGATTCACAAGTTGGTAGATCATCAACCTTTAAGTCACTTAGAGGTCCGTCACATACCAATCTTTTAATCCTATTAAGGTTGATATGACCTAAGCGCAAATGCCATAGGCATGTTTCATCTTTTGATAAGTTTACTCTTTTATGATTGGGTTCCGTTGATTCCGTGTCTAACAAGTGAGAGATATTTCCATGCAAATAAAATAAACCGTTTTCCAATGTACCTTTGTAAACAAATTTGTTATTCTTACTGATAATAAAACCTTTATTAAAAGTAACCGAATATCCAAATTTATTTACACAAGAGACCGAAATTAAATTCCTCTTGAATATTGGTACATAATAAACGTTTATTAATACTAAATGCCTATAAGAATCAAAATCGATTCTAATATCTCCCACTACACTAGTAGACACCAAAGCTCAATTGCCTAAATGCAAGTTGAATTCATTCTTATCCTGTCTATTCCTTTGACCATTTTTACCACAAAAGAAACACTTTCCTTTGATCTTGGTTACTTTCCTGGTCTCCATCTAAGAAGGCTCAAGTTGCTTTTTCTTCTGTTATCTATTGACCTTCTAACGGGTCCTAACAGTAGCAACTTTACCAACCATATGAATCCTTGTCTAGAGACATCATAATATCGGCAGCAGTCTCAATTCCTTCATGTTGTTGTTGCAACACATTCTAGCCCACCGCTTCGACCGGATAGTCTCCTGATCAAAAGCCCGCTTTAGCCTCTCATGATCTCATTGAAGCTCAGCTAGCTGCGTCTCCATTCCTTGTTGGTTGAAGGTCATCTCCTGGCCCAGGGTCTGAGCCCGTGCAATCAACCCCATGGCTCGCTCAGCTTCAGCCTCAGCCTCGGCTGCCCGATCAAGAAGAAAGGCTACCTGATGCACCATGGCCAACTGAAACTTGAAAGCCTACAAAGGAAAATCATGTTAGAAAATGACAAGTCAAGCAGCTTAATGAAGAAGTAAAAGCGACATTTACCTCGGCTAAAAGGGCGGACCCTTTGGTGATCAAGATGTCCACGGGCATCACGGTCATCATAGAAAGCCCACCGCCTGGACAAGATGAGACAAATTGCTTCAAGACCTAATCCTGACCCGCCGAGCTCGATTGCTGGTGGGGGAGGGAAGGGGTGACCTCAGAAAAATCGGCATCGGGCTCCTTGGGAACCTCGACTACCCGAGATAAAACCGGATCTGCAGAGAAGGGTAGTGGGACTCGGGGGGCATCGTTTGGAGTAGTAACTTCTGGAGGAGGGGTAGGAACAGATTGATTGACGACTTGGGAAGAAAACCTGATCGGTCTATTTCTATATATGTTTTAGGTCTCCATTTCCTATTATTTGTGCTTTGTTCTTAGGTAAAATTAGGTATTTTATGTGTTTTTTGAGCATGCGTATGTCACATTCCATTCAAGAGGTGTTAGATGTTATTTTGGAAAAAAAGAGCAAAAAGTCGATTTTCGGCCAGTGCAGAACAGTCATATTTCGGGGCCTATATCTCTCAGTTCCGATCGAATTGTGTGTCCTACTACCTATGGATTGAAAGCCCCGGAAGTCTAGTTTTCGTCCCACTTACAGATTGCAATTCCGATATTAATAGAAGAAGTTATGCCCGTTTTAGTACCCGATGGTCAAATCAGTCATAATTTCGTGAATAATGACGGGATTTATTTTCCAAGTTGTCGGAATGGGAAATATTTCATTCTTGAAATTGTTTGGGAGTCTTGTGCAAACAAGTTGAATCCTAATCCTAATCTTCCTTCAATAAGTAGTCTTTTTATTGGATTAGGAAAGAAATAAACTCCCAAAAAGGTAGAGTTCTATATTGGAATTGATTTCCTTGTTGTTTAAGGACATGACATAGCATCTACATCTACTTAAACACCATGTGAACCCTAATTTCGGGGGAGAGAAGCCAAGGAAGGTCCCAAGCCACCAAGGGGGCCGTCCCCCACAACACCATCACCATACATCACATAACAATTCTTTCATCCATCGTTACGCATTCGAAGATTCGAAGACGAAGAAGAATTCATCATTGAAGATTTGAAGAATCCGTTTGAGGCCTCAATGGGTTTTATCTTTTCTTTCTCTTTTCCTTCTATTTTCATATTGTGTAACTAAATCCATAACTAGGGAATCAATGTGAACCTTTTGTGAATGCTCATGTTTGGATTAATAATATTATTTCATCAACTCAATTCTTGATTTGTTCATTATTTTTAATTGCTTTACTCTCATTAGTTTTAATATTTATTCACACCATAGACCAAGGGTGGATAATTATTTGGCATTATTTTAGGGTTAAGACTATCTGAGAATTAGGGTTAGAGTATAGACCAAACATAACCTTGATTAATGCTCCTTTGAACAAATGAATTTTATCTTTAGCATAGACCAAGCAAAGAATAGAATTTGGTTCTTATTTCTTACGCTTAACGGGTTTCCGATTATTGTTCACACCATAGACCAATGGTGAATAGTGGTTGGGAATATTTGACTCATCCCGCAATCATACGGTAATAGCCATATTTAAGATAAAGAATGAACCTTTGAATTGATTGAATCTTTTTACAAATTAATCCATGCATTGAGTGTTTATAATTGGGGATCATTGATGACCTAGTATTTTCTCACCCTTAACCACAACCCAATCTTTTCAATTGCTTTCGTAGTTTTAATTTAATATAGTTTTAGTCTTAAATCAATTCATCATCAATTTTTGGTTGCTTTTAGTTTAACTTTAATTAGAATTAGATATAACCAAATAAATCACTTTTCCTCGTGGGAACGATCCTTACTTGCCGCTGTACGATATCTTCACGATTCGTGCACTTGCGAGTATTATTTTTTATAACACAATTTACACACATCAAGTTTTTGACGCTGTTGCCGGGGATTAGTTGAATTTATTTGTTATTTCTAGTTTCAGTTGTAGTTATTTTTGTTTTTTGTTTTGTAGTAGTCATTAATTAATAGTTTTTATTCTTGTTTTTTTTTTTCCTTTTTCTTGTTTTTTTAGGTACAATGAACTTCTACGGACAACACGCTTATGATGAGGAAAGAGAAACAATTCATGTATTTACTATGCAACTAGCTGATTTAAGTCAACAGATAGAGGGGATGATTTCGATGACTCCGAGGAGAAAACAAAGGGTTTGCAAGATATGTGGAATGGTTTGTCATGATCTATGGGGCAGCCATTTGAGAGGAGAATTTCCAGAATATGTTGAAAAACATACTCAAGCGTTGAATTCCTACAACATGAGGCCTATGCATGAACCATTTGAAAATTCCTACAATTCGTGGCCTATCAATGAATCATATGGAAATTCTCATAGTCAGTGGTCGAGTTATGAACCATATGACAATACTTACAACCCGGATTGGAGGAATCGTCAAGATTTCTCGTGGAGCAACAATAAAGTCAATACCTATGAGCAGCCGGTCTCACCATCATTGGAGGATACAATGAAGCAATTTATACAAACTATGGACCAAAGGATGAATCAACAAGATAAGAGATTCCAAGACACTTATGTGAGAATGCAAAATTTTGAAGCTTCATTAAGAAAGATAGAAACACAAATTGGGCAATTGATAGAAGATTTTGAAAGGAGGAGCCCGAAGAATTCCCTGCCAAACGGAGCAAGAAGAAGCGACCAATATCCCTTTGAATGATGAGATTATCAATACCATAGTAACCCATGAATTTTCTGATGATTTTTCTAGTGTTGTAGGTGAAGAAGTTCAAAAGGAGGAGATGGAAGAAAAAACGAAGGAAGCGGAAGATGTCACTTTTGAGGCACCGCTCCTATACAAGGAACTCAAGCCTTATGTTCCTCCCATAGCTTTTCTGAGCATCCTACACAACATCAAATGGAATAAGTGGTTTTCTGAACATTTACTTGCCTTTGCTTATTGTGTGTAGGAACATGCCGACACGGGATAATTTTTTCCAAGACTTGATAGCACGCAAGCGTAAATTTGAGACATTAGAATTTGGTTGAGTTTTTCAAGCACCCGTCTTGCCTAGACGATAAATAAAGCGCTTGGTGGGAGGCAACCCACCTAGGTAATTTTTTGTTTTTGTTTTAGTTTTAGTTTTTAATTTTTTGTTTTTGTTTTAGTATTTAGTTTTTGTGTTTAAAGTTCTAGCCTTCCATACTTTTTCTTTATTCGTTGTCCATATTTTTAATGTCATATAAATATTGAGGACAATATTTAGATTAGGTTTGGGGGTGTGAATTTATGTTTATTTCATTTTATTGAGCGATTTGTGAAAATCTGTGAAAAAATGCCCTGTTTTGAATTTTTTTGAGGCAAACGTTTTATTAAAACTGTATTCATTGGTGAAGAAATAAAATTTTATGTCCATGTAAATTTCTTTGCTTTTTCGATACAAATCTAACAGTATAAAGAACGTAAAATTCTGGACAGTATTTTAAAAGTTATGGATGTTTCTTCGACCAAAGGTCATGGGTGATGCCCTGTTTTTGCAATTCTGCACGTGAACTGTTTTCAACGTCTGTTTTCTCGTTTTATAATTCGAATTTTGAAATAATTTCTAGATAAAAAATGTGAATTTATATGTCTAGTTTCTTGTGTTAAAATATGGTTAAATTTTATTGAGTAATTTGAGAGATATAAATTAAAGAACAGATGTAGGTCTTTTTAGAAAGTCACCAGTTTTGAATTGTTTGTCCTCTATTTTTCGATGCTTTTTTTGTGTGCTTTAAGAGCAGTAATATATGCTTTATTCACTGAGTTTAAACTAACGTCTTGCCACTTAGAGTAGTGCATTGCATTTTTCAAAATTTATGGTATGCTCTTGATATGATAGTGGATAGGATGCTTAGTTAGATAGCCATGATTAATAGTGGAGACTACCCTTGTGAGTTCACTAAGCCAAAAAGCGTACATAAATATAATTATAGAGGGTTCTTTTGTTTCTACTCCTAAACACTCATTAGGTTCTTAGCATTAGAAATTGATCTCAATAGGTTATGCATTGGATATTAAAGAACATTCATCATAAAAGATATCACATGTGGACTTTGCTCTTGTTTTGGTTGAACCATTAGAAGTGATATAGGCAATATGTGCTTTAACTCACTTAAAAGGCCTTAAATATTTCCTACCTTTATATGTGTGCTCCATAGCCAATTTTGAAGCCAAACACTATAAGCCTTTTTCTTTCATCACCCACACTAACTTAACCCCAATGAGCCATATATTAGCCATACCTTATAGCTTGGGATCGTATTGAGGTGATAAAGATAATTGAAGAGAGTTCGAAATGGGTGATTTGTGATGTGCATGTACTAATACAAAACTAGAATATCAAATGCAAAGAAGGTGCTGGAAGAATTATGTAATTGATGTACAAATTCTCATCTAAAAAAAAAGAGTAAGTAAAAAAAAAAGAGGAAGTAAAAAAAAAGTTGAAAAAAATAATAATTGAATGAGATGACGAATCAAATGTAAGTGAAAGGGATAGAGCTTTACAATAAAGTGATGAAAAATAAAAATCAACTCAAGAAGGAGAATTAACAAAATTGTTCAAGAAGCCTGGATGCAAGTGGAATGAAGAATTTGAAGAAATTCAACCGAGTATGAAGATTACCGAAGAATTTCTCGATATGATCCTAGGGTTTTTGCTATCCTTTTCCCATTCTTTCTTAACCTTCACCCTATGGCCCCGTTACAACCAAAGAAAAGACCTAATTGGTCTTTTGGGGATGCTAGCTAGAGAGTAAAGGTAAACATGTGCTCTATCTTGTTCTTAATATCTGATTCCATTCATGAGATCCCTTGCATAAAATCAAGCGTTCTTTTTATTATATATTCATACGCGGTTATATCTTTAAATTTCTTGTGCATAAACTCCATTCGCATATGCTTGATGAGTATATCTGCCTAGGTTCTGTGAGAAATTATGAGTGACATCCTGTGAGAATTAAAGTTGAGGCGAATTATATCTATGGCGTTTGACGATGCGTTTTGGAAGCTAGAGTGTCTTGAGTATGGGCTTTTCACTAACACTAAGCATGCATTCAAATTTGTGGCATAATTTTAGTCTTTATTCAATGGCTCTAGCATGTATTGGTTTTGAATGGTACATGTGAGTTTACATCTTGATTATTTGGTTTTTCATAGAAATATGTTTGTGGGTAGCATAGCTGTAAACCCTCAGGAGATAAAACTCCTCCTACTAGGGACACATAGAGGTTTAAAGGCTTGTAGCATACCCTCAATACTATCGTGTTCCCTACGAAAGTGGCTTAACTTATTTATTTTATTTTTATTTTTTTTAGAATTTTGTTTGTTTTTAGTTTTTATTTTTATTCTAGTTTTGCCTGAGGACTAGAAAAGATAGGTTTGGGGGTATTTGATCGGTTTATTTCTGTATATGTTTTAGGTCTCCATTTCCTATTATTTGTGCTTTGTTCTTAGGTAAAATTAGGTATTTTGTGTGTTTGTTGAGCATGTGTAGGTCACATTCCATTCAAAAGCTGTTAGATGTTATTTTGGAGAAAAAGAGCAAAAAGTCGATTTTCGGCCAGTGCAGTACAGTCATATTGCGGGACCTATATCTCTCAGTTCCGATCGAATTGTGTGTCCTACTACCTATGGATTGAAAGCCTCGAAAGTTTGGTTTCCGGCCCACTTTACGGATCGCAATTCCGATATTTCTAGAAGAGGTTATGCCCGTTTTAGTACCCGGTGGTCAGATCAATCATAATTACGTGAATAATGACGGGATTTATTTTCCAAGTTGTTGGAATGAGAAATATTTCATTCTTAGAATTGTTTGGGAGTCTTGTGCAAACAAGTTGAAACCTAATCCTAATCTTCCTTCAATAAGTAGTCTTTTTATTGGATTAGGAAAGAAATAAACTCCCAAAAAGGTAGAGTTCTATATTGGAATTGATTTCCTTGTTGTTTAAGGACATGACATAGCATCTACATCTACTTAAACACCATGTGAACCCTAATTTCGGGGGAGAGAAGCCAAGGAAGGTCCCAAGCCACCAAGGGGGCCGTCCCCCACCACACCATCACCATACATCACATAACAATTCTTTCATCCATCGTTACGCATTCGAAGATTCGAAGACGAAGAAGAATTCATCATTAAAGATTTGAAGAATCCGTTTGAGGCCTCAATGGGTTTTATTTTTTCTTTTTCTTTTCCTTCTCTTTTCCTACTATTTTCATAATGTGTAACTAAATCCATAACTAGGGAATCAATGTCAACCTTTTGTGAATGCTCATGTTTGGATTAATAATATTATTTCATCAACTCAATTCTTGATTTGTTCATTATTTTTAATTGCTCGACTCTCATTAGTTTTAATATTTATTCACACCATAGACCAAGGGTGGATAATTATTTGGCATTATTTTTGGGTTAAGACTATCTGAGAATTAGGGTTAGAGTATAGACCAAACATAACCTTGATTAATGCTCCTTTGAACAAATGAATTTTATCTTTAGCATAGACCAAGCAAAGTATAGAATTTGGTTCTTATTTCGTACGCTTAACGGGTTTCCGATCATTGTTCACACCATAGACCAAGGGTGAATAGTGGTTGGGAATACTTGACTCATCCCGCGATCATACGGTTATAGCCATATTTAAGATAAAGAATGAACCCTTGAATTGATTGAATCTTTTTACAAATTAATCCATGCATTGAGTGTTTATAATTGGGGATCATTAATGACTTAGTATTTTCTCACCCTTAACCACAACCCAATCTTTTCAATTTCTTTCGTAGTTTTAATTTAATATAGTTTTAGTCTTAAATCAATTCATCATCAATTTTTGGTTTTTTTTAGTTTAACTTTAATTAGAATTAGATATAACCAAATAAATCACTTTTCCTCGTGTGAACGATCATTACTTGCCGCTGTACGATATCTTCACTATTCGTGCACTTGCGAGTATTGTTTTTTATAACACGATTTACACATATCAAGACCCTCCTCGGTTTAGAGCTTTCGCAGCCCGAGATGCCAGAAGAGTCATCTTGGACTTCACCTGGGAAGGAGAGGGGGAAGGAACGAACGGGGGGGGGGGGGGGGGGGGGGGGGGGGGGCAACTACCTTAGTGGTTGACCCCCCCCCCCCCTTCTTCGGAACAGTCGGGAGAGCTCCCGGGGACGATCTAGAAAGAGGAGGAGGTATCCCAGCTTGTCGGGCTTCGCGAGAAGCTGGAGCAACAACAAACACTGTTAGAGAAAAGAATCAAGATCATCAGAACTGAACCCTCCAATAAAAAAAAAGGAAAAACAAGATAAATCGAGATACTTACGAGGGGTAGCACCGGATATCCGCAGGTACCTGTTTACCCTGCGGGTATCGAAGGGATCGACAGTCGAAAACTTTAGATTCAATTAGTTTCGAGCTATGATGGTCTTCGGCACGGCTTCAGGCTCATCGGGCAAGGAATCTCGACCTCAGATGGGTTTGTCACTAAAGGCAGTAGGAACCTCGAGCTTGTGCCCACCGACGAAGACGGAGCTTCCCCAGTCTCCCCCCGCCAATACCCATTCTTCTTTCCAAGCGGGGTCTTTCTTTGAAGCCCTGGGGATGATAAAATTGAGCCTATTCTTAGCCTTGGCATAGAATTGGCCTCGTGGGACTCCTGCCAGGCTACCGATCTGGAAAAGAAAGGCGAGCTCCTCAGCACCGGGCTCCCTAGTTACGCCGTTCAGCTCGCATTGATCCCACCACAATACCAGGAAGCCGATTAGATGCCTCTAGAAGCCGGGAGCCAGTTAAAGCGGAGCCTGCTGAAGGGCATTGAGAGCCCACCGTAGGGTGGGGTGAAGAGGGAGCCTCACCCCGCTCTCAAAAGCCGCGATGTGGATAGGAAGCACCCCTTTGGGCAGGCTAAAAACATCATAGTTCCACTGGGGGACAGTCAGAGAAACGGTATCAGGAATACCATACTTGTCCCATAGATAGCCGATCGATTGTGGGTCGACAGTAGAGTCGGGAAAGACCTTGGGTTCGAAAGGAAGGGTTATTACCTGAGGAAGCTTCGCCACTTGGACTTGAGCCCTCCCGACCGTATCTAATCTCTCCCAGACATCAGAGTCTTCGTCGACTAAGTTCAAAGGATTGTCAGGCCGGTTTGAAAAGCCAGAGCCAATAGAAGCGTTCCTGTTAGAATGATAGCGCTGGCGGAGGGGGAAAGATTCCACGTCGCTTGAAATCCCTCGCACCCGCTTAAGATGAGCTAGGTTAAGGCCCCCGGAGCCATCCACCAAGGCATCAACACTATCTGTAGAAGTTGACATTTATGGGCAAGAGAGATGAGAAAACAAGCAGAAGATAGAGACAGAGAAAGTAGGGAAGAAGAAATTTGAAAGTTTGAAGATTTGATGAAGTATGAAGAAAGTGATGATCAGGCCGAGCTTAAATAGAGGTTTATTTGCGATATCCTCAGGAAGATTACCTGAAGCCGTATTGCATCCGTTTTTCTTCGAATAACACTCAGTTTCAAATTCAAAATGTTGGGTAATTAATGAGAAAATTTCACTCTAATTAATTATCTTTATGGTGGAAAACTTTCTCAATTAAACAAGGAATCTGACTCCAACCCCAACTCTACCACCGGTGTTCAAGTCAGAGGGGACTTCTGTTAATAGTGAAATTTGGCCAGGGGTTAAAGAGAAATTTTCCACTCATAATCGACAATCATGAAGCCAGGAAAGACCGTAAATTCACCCCGCAGGAGCAAGGAAGGCCGGTTCGGCTTCAAAGCTACCAGAAGACAAGCAGGGACGAGCCCCCACAAGAGTACTAGAAGCCAGGCTTCTCCAGACCATCTATCGGGGAACCTCGGCTGTGAGTTCGAGCTCCAAAACCTCAACGTAAATGCCATGGGAGGTCTCCAAGCTCAAGAGAGCTTTGAAAGAAGCCCGCCAACCTCTCCAGAAGCCCGTTGTCCTTACTGGACATAAAGAAAGAATCATGCCTAAATCTACACTACCCCAGCTACCTTCCAGAAGGGTCTACCAGAGCACTTCATGCCCCCAAGGGTCAAGGAAAATCCATCTTAAGCTTCTAAAAATAGAACCAGAGCTGGGATCTACCTCGCACTACGAGGCAACAGGCAGCTGGCAGGGTGACCTCCATGAAGATCCATGACACGAGTGCACACATGATCATCTCCACATAATATTTACATGCACGTCAAGAGTTTAAATTCAAATAAGGGAACAAACTTATCTTCGTCAACGATATCATCGAATCCGGAAACAATTCAAATTTAAATAATGAATCCCGCCTGATAAGGAGGGAACGGATTCATGAGATTACGGTAGAGTATTCACGAACTAAAAACCTACTTGGACGATATATATATATATGAAGCCAAAGACAGAAAAAGGAGGGAAACGAATGACACAGATAGAAAATCATAAACAACAGATATACACATAGAATGAGGGCCTAAATTCTGATTACAGAACACGGTCACCTTTATATCCACTATTCGACAGGCACCGAGTTGCAACCACCCTACACCTCCGAGAGATTGTGAGAAAACAAGAGAGTTATTTGTATCTTAAAGCGATATATCAATAATAGAGCTCCCGTTTACTGTTATTACCATTCGTCTCTTTCATAAACAGGTCGGGAACCAACGGTACCTACCCTGGCCACCGCTTTCGTGGTAGTGGTCTCGAGGGTGTTAACAAAAATTTCTCATCTCAAGCAGATTTCCAGTCAACACCCTTCTTTCTAACACCTCTTACATTCCATGAATAAAACATCATAAAAAAAAGGGTTATGGGACTACATATGCTCCAAGACAACCTCACTTTCCTCTTTAAGTTTAGAGACAAGTTCTTCAATATTACTAACACCAAGAAAATCTACATGTTCTATGCAAACACCACCACAACTATCTGTATTACCCATCATAGCATCTCAAGTAACACATTGCCCCTCATTTGCTGATGTAGATCCTTTAGAACTTAATAATCATCAAGGTCATTATCCATGCTAATGCTCTGATTAGTTTCCCGGTTCACTTGCTTGTTACCAGTATTCTTTACCATACCAAAGTTCATGGACCCTTCCCCAGTCACATTCTCTTTAAAAGGCTTATTGAACCTATTCCTGCAAAACAGTTGCCCTTTAAATGTTTATTAGTCTGGCTGGTACGTTGCAGTTTGTTAGAGTTATCATTATTGGATATTTTATAAAGAACCTTATAAGAATCGGGATTCATATGTTTAACACTTCTAGCTTGGTTCATTACAACACCAGTATTTTGCTCGAAATCTTCACTAAAGATTTCAAATCTTGATCCCCCAGCTTCCTTATTCCCTTGTTTCACATCATTTTCAGAGGAAACAACTTTTCCAACCTTTCATGTGCCATTTCTTACCATATATATTGTTATTGGTGAAATCTGAAGAATGATAAGTCAACATAACTATCCAAAGATATGGGAGTCAAGATGCTACGTCACCGAAAGTCAACTTTACTGAACCAACCTAAGTTGACCAAAAATGGTTTCATAATATTCGGTCGAGGTTACCTAACGATCGGGTAAGAGATAATGCAACGGAAGTGATTAGATTGATCAGATAAAGATGACCCAGTCGGGATTATCGAGGTGGTCGAGTCAAACCCTCCGGTCGGGATAGAATCACTGGTTATGGAAAATAAGGTATGGTCGGGTTTGGTAGATGATCGGTTGATGCGAGAAGTGGATACTATCATATTCAATACAATCACGATTCAAATACATAGAGAACAAGTCTTATTCTAACAAGGTGTCTCAAAGCATATTCTATAAGGAAACAAATTTCCTTATAGATATCAGAATCCAAATCAGGAAAGCGATCTAATGCGTGAAGAATGGGAAACAGGAAAGAAGGCAAAGACGACTTCAACAAGTAACCAGTTCTAATTAAATACTATCACATTTCCTTATTTGTGTAACAAGGATTAGGGTTCTATACATATATAAATAGACCCATAATCTCATTGTGAAAGAGAGATAGATGACAACACATAGAAAAGATACGAGAAAGAGAGAGATATGCCAAAAAAATGAGAGATTGAGTGTGTAATCATTATATTATAATGAATTTCTTCTCGCCATCACCGGTAACCGTGGATGTTTCCCTACCTTGGGATTTTACCAAGTAAACTTATGTGTGCATGTTTTTCTTCTTTTTCCTATCTTTCTTATAACATCTTCAACAGTCTATAAAAAACCTGTTAGTTGTGTGATCAATCCTATACGATCCAAAAATCACTATCAATAACTGGTGCTAGAAAAAAGGGATGAACCTCTAACCTTTTGATCAACCGGAGATTTAATCATATGAAGTGAAATCATGGTTTCCAGCGCTGACAAAAGTTTGTCCCCATGCAACATCTGTGTTCTATAGGAAGCAAACGTTGCGGATGCCGACACACCGGGAGTAGATCCACCCTCAAGAACTCCACTGTCAAGCAGGCAGAACGACATCACAACCACAAGCATAACTACAGGGATATCTCCTGATGCATTCAAGCAAATTCAAGAATCCCTATGGAGAGTCATTGATGATGCTGCTAGATAGGGAATAATGATAACCGCAACCATAAATCTGAATTCGTTGTACCAGCTCTCTACACCCATGGCAGCTCATGGACCCAATGTGCGCTCTGAGATCGTGACAACTACTCCATAAGCACCCTAAAGGTCTGGAAGAATAGACCAGAGAAACGGGATAAAAGATTATGTTGATGCAGAAGAAGCAGTCCCTTCAAGGATAGAAGAGTAGAGGAATGTGAGGAGTCAAGCTCAAGCGAGGATGCCACAGGGTATGACAGTGCAAGACAATATCCTGAGAAAGAAGACAGGTATGATGGACGAAGTAAGAAGCCCCGACCAAATTTAAGCAATGACGAGCACGCTTCTAGAAGGTGAAAGGACTCGTATGGGATCATAGTGCACCAAAGGTTAGATAGGCATGGTGAACCAAAAGGGGAGCGCGAAGTTATTCTCAGGAGGATAAAAGATTTGAAGAAAAAGCAAAGTCAAGATAACCCCCTGGTCGGAGTCTTGGGAACCTGTTCGCTGATGCAATAAGGCAGGGTCGATTTTCAGAGAAATTTTGGATGACGCATGTGGAGCAGTTCAAAGCCAATACTGATCCATAGTAACACGTCAGGAGATACTAGAGCGTCATGGCTCAGTACAATTATGACGACGCTCTCATGTGTCGTATGTTCCCTCAGACATTAAGGGATCAGGGATCAGGGATCCAGGTGGTTCGAGGGATTATCATCGGGGTCCATCAGGAGTTTTGAGTGGTTGACACGACTGTTCACCAGACAATTTATGGGGAATATCCAGAGGAGAAAATCGGTGTCAGCTCTTTCTACCTTGAGGCAAAGGAAGGATAAAAAGCTAAAAGACTACCTAACCAGGTTCTCACAGGAGGTATCAGCGGTTCAGGACCCTAACGATGATGTGGTGGTTTATGCATTCATAAATAGCTTGCAACACAGTCACATACCTTAAACCTGAGGCATCGAGGATCTACCATATATGCAAGCATGGTAGATCATGTTAGTGGATACGTCATGGTAAAAGAAGAACATATTGCCCACGGGGGAGAATTTATACATGGAGGTCGTCCTGGTCACAGTAAAGCGAACCATGAAAGTGGCTCGAAAAACAATGGCAGGAATGACCAGAAGGGCAACGGGGGAAAAGGGAAAGACGAGTGAAGAGATGACTATAGAATAGGAAAGAACTCAAGGCGCCAGTACACCAATTATACACCATTAGCCAAAAAGCAAGAGGAAATTCTGAATGTGATAGAAGAGAAAAAATTATATAAAAAACCCCTCGAAGCAGTATAGCTTCGCCAGAAGGGATACTACAAAGTACTTCAGGTTCCACCATGAAAAAGACCACGAAACTTCCAAGTGTTACCAACTGAGGGATTAAACTGAGAAGCTAATTTGGGAAGGTCATCTTAAAAATGTTATCCTCAGATGTGGTGAAGATCAGTAAAAGGATGCTCGGATAGAGGATTGAGATAGAAGTTATAGGAGCCCGAGGATAGATTCAGATGGCGGGACGATCAATACCATTTTTTATGGCCTCAATATAGGAAGCAGTAGCCGAGAAAGGATGTACAAAGTTAGGGAAGCCATTAATAGCCAAAAAGATGTAGAGGTGAATCATCTTGGTCCCAATCATAAGAAAATAAAACAAGGATGGGGGCCGATAGTTTTCACTGAAGCGGACACACACGAGTCGGAAGTCAGACCAAATGATGTGATTGTTGTGTCAGCTCGTATCGGGCATAGGCAAGTAAGAAGAATACTGATCGATAATGGTAGCTCGACAGACATCTTGAGCATGGAGGCATTTTATCAACTCGGACTGTAGAGGAGTTATTTCCAGCTATTAAAGGTACCGTTGAGGGGTTTCAGAGGAACCGAGGTCAGGGCGTTGGGAACCGTTAAATTACCAGTGAAAGCTGAAAGCTTTCCTTGTACGAAGATAATATTGCTAGACTTCATGGTAGTGAATGTTGAGAACTGGCCATATAACGCTCTCCTAGGCTGGCCTTTCCTCAACAAAATAAAAGTTGTGACTGCAACTTACGTGCTCATGGTAAAGTTCCCGACCAAAGCTGGAATGGGGGACATGAAAAGTTCACAAGAATGGGCTAGGAAAGCTAATCTCGCTGTATATAGGGAAAAGGCAGAGTCGGGGGTAATGCAAGTGGATGCTATCGGGGAAGGTGGAGACCAAAAGATGGATCTAATGGAAGCAAAGGTCGGGACTCTAACCCGGTTCGACCTAGATCCGAGAGAAACAATGCCAGAGAGTGAAAAAGGCCCGCAGGAGTTAACCATGGATGTTGCCAACAGTGACGATGAGCCCAAGAAGACCGTTAGGCTTGGATTTCGACTAACGAGGCATGTTCAAAGCATGATGATTGGACTTCTAAGGGAATACAATGATGTGTTCGCTTGGGAACACGCGGATATACCGGGAATTGATCCAAGGACAATTTCACATTACTTAGCCGTGAACCCTGATCAAAATACGGTCATCCAGAAAATGAGGTGTTTTAACCTAGAAAGAAGCAAGACGATCAAAGAAGAGGTGGACAAACTGTTAGCTGCAGGATCCATCAGGGAGGTAAAGTACCCCGACTGGGTTACCAATGTAGTTTTGGTGCAAAAGAAAAATGACCAATTGAGAATGTGTGTGGACTTCACAGACCTTAACAAAGCATGCCCGAATGACAGTTTCTCCTTGCCTCTGATCGACAAACTAGTAGATGCAACAACATACCATGAGCTTTTAAGTTTCATGGACGTCTATTCAGGCTACAATCAAATCAGAATGTTCGAGCTAGATGAGGACAAGACCTCATTCACAACTTACCAAGGATTGTACTGCTATAAGGTCATGTCGTTTGGGTTAAAAAACGTCGGGGCAACTTACCAAAGGCTGGTGAATAAAATGTTCGCTCGACAGATCGATAGGAATATGAATGTATACATGGATGACATGCTAATTAAAAGTGTAACGTCCGGAGATCACCCCACTGATCTAAGGGAGATGTTTGAGGTGCTATGAAAGTATGTGATGAAGCTAAATCCAAAGAAGTGTGTATTTGGAGTGTCGTCTGGCAAGTTTCTGGGATTTCGAGTTCACCAGAGAGGGATTGAAGTAAACCCGGAGAAAATAAGAGCCTTGGAATAAATGAGGTCTCCCAAGACATTGAAGGAAATCCAAGGATTGACAGGTTACCTAGCGTCGCTAAGTCGGTTCATATGTAAATCAACGGACAAATGCTTACCCTTTTTCGAAGCAATTAAATAAGCAATGGGTGGAATTGAATGATGAGTGCGAGCAAGCGATAAGAAAAATCAAAGAATACTTGGGAAAAGCACAGATACTATCTAAGCCACTTGAAGGGGAAGTGCTTTACCTCTACCTATCTGTAACAGACGTAGCGATGGGTTCAGTACTGGTAAGAAGGGAAGAAGGAACGCAGAAGCATGTATACTATACTAGTAAAGCCTTGTTGCCTGCGGAAACAAGATACTCTCCAGCTGAACAGATAGCTTTGGCCCTGGTGATAGCAGCAAGAAAGCTAAGATCATATTTTCAAGCTCATAAAATTGAAGTATACACCGATTGTCCGTTGAAACAGATTTTATCGAAACCCGAAGTATCGAGGAGGTTGACTAAATAGACGGTGGAACTAAGCGAGTTTGACATAGTTTATTCGCCTAGAGCGACGATCAAAGGACAAGTTGTAGCAGATCTGGTCACGAAATTCTCTGAACCAAACAGCGAAGTGATTAGTATGTTAAGAGAGAATGATTTGTTTGCCTGGAAGCTGAATGTAGATGGATCGTCAAACACGTACGACAGTAGGGTAGGCATAGTTATATCCACGCCAGAAGGTGACCAAGTGGAATGTACCTTGCGATTTGATTTCAAAGCCACTAATAATATGGCAGAATATGAGGCGCTTCTAGCGGGACTTAGGGTGTGCACGGCACTAGGGGCAGATGAGTTGAAAATATTCAATGACTCACAAGTGGTGGTCAATCAATTTCTGAATGAATACCAAGCCAATGACAGAACACGGCTGCATATTTAAGTATAACCAAGACACTCCTTGAAAGGTTCAAAGCGTACAGAATCACCCAGATCCCGAGGGAGAAAAATGAAAAAGTATACGTGTTGTCAAAATTGGCATCAGCTACTAGTGTATGGTCAAAAATAGTCTCGGTCGTCCACTTACAAAAGCCAAGTATGTAGAATTGATAGAATGGGGAAAAGTTACTTGGATGACCCCGATCAGAGAATACTTAGAGAATGGAGTGCTCCCGACGGAGATAGCTGAGGCAAAATGCCTCAGATACAGAACTATAAGATATTCAGTAGTAAAAGGTGAGATATACAAAAAAGGATTCTCTAAAGCCCTTCAGAAATGCGTGGACCCGATCAGAGGAAGGCAAATATTAGAAAGTATTCATAGGGTAGTCTGTGGGAATCACTTGGGTGGCAAAAGCTTGGCACATAAAACTCTCAGGCAAGACTTTTATTGGCCAACTTTGTTTAAAGATGCACACGATATTGCAAGTCAGTGCGGAGGTTGTCAAACGGTAGCTAATGACATCCGGAAGCCACCCGAGCAATTGAAGAATTCGACATCACCATGGTCGTTCGCCATGTGGGGAATAAATCTGATTGGTCAGATGCCTACTGCAGCTAAAGGATAAGCAAATCATGCCATAGTAGACGTTGACTACTTCACAAAGTGGGTTAAAGTGGAAGCACTGGTACATATCACCGAGGCTAACGCCACCAATTTTGTGAAGAAAAATAGCATCTATCAGTTTGGAATCCCCAAAACTATAATCACAGATAACGGGACTCAATTCGATAGTGATAATTTTAGAAATATGTGTCAAGACTTTGGGATAAAGAACTATTATACCATACCGGCTCACCCACAAACCAATGGCCAAACGGAGACGGTGAACAAAATAATCAAGTATACTCTGAAGGCAAAGCTGGAAGGAAAGAAAGAAAACTGGGCAAATAAGTTGCACGAAGTCTTATGAGCTTATCGGACTACAAAAAAAACTTCAACAGGGAATACGCCCTACTCGTTGGCATTTGAGATGGAAGCAGTGATTCTTGTTGAGAAAATTCATAAGTCCCCTAGAGTACAACTCTTAGATTCCGAAAGAAATGTGGGATGATAAAACGAGACTTGGATGAGTTGGAGGAAATAAGAGACATGTCCAGGGTAAGAAATGCTGCCTACCAATAAAAGGTAGCAAGGTATTACAATTCGCATGTCAAGGTTAGAAGATTCCGGCTCGGAGACCTAGTCTTGAGGAGGGTGACACCTAATACAAAAGACAAGTCTGCAGGATCGTTAGCTGACAAATGGGAAGGACCATACCAAGTGGTCGGGATAGCAAGACATGAAGCATATCGCCTTTCCCGACCTGGGGGAACCGAACTGCTTAGGCCATGCAACACACAATATTTAAAGATCTTCTACCCATGAGGAGATTCTTACTTTTGTTTTCTTTTAATTCCATAGCTTAAGCTTTAAATTTTTATTAGCTAATTGTTTTTTATTTTGTGAGAAATCAATAAAAACCCCAAGAGGGAGAAGTTATAAACATCAAGCATAGTGTTCAAAACCAAGCATTTGCTCATAAGAGCATTCACAAGATACCTTAAGATATCGGTCAAAGCTAATAAGGGATCCCAAGTAGCCCAGTGAGGGAGTCTAAAAGCATAGGTCGCTAAGACAATGCTCACTCACCGAAACTAACTTGGTGCGTATGAAGCATTGTTATGGCACCTTTGGGCATACAAACCTGATGGGATGCACCAAAAGTTGGATAAAGCAAATCCTACCTATAAGATAAGGAAAATACGGCCATAAATGTTTATAAAGTTGGTAGGACAAGTTAAGCCTTATCGCAGCGAATCTTGATCAACAAACTGTTGGGAGACATCCCAACGACCTAGTTGACAGATAAAAGACAAGAGTCTATAAATAAAAACCGCACATTTGGTTTATAAATGAACACTGCCTAATAGAAAGATATAAAAGAAGACGATCAGGAAAGACAACCCGAACGACAAAACACAAGGAGTTTACCCGATGTGGACCTGAGATCATTACAGAATATGACTCAATCCTCCAAGGATATTTAACCACCAAAAATGAGGTGATGAGTCAATAATTACGTGGCAACACGGCTTCAGATGAGTGGTTTATCAAGCCCATACGATCGAGATATAAGTGGTTTTACTGAGCCTAACTCATAACGATCAACCTGGCATGGGTCAGCATGCATAGCTCGGGTTACACTAAAAATATGAATGAATGCAAGCGTAAGAAACCACACACAGAAAACCAAACATATCCCGAAAACAAGTAATAAAGGGAAGATATGCATTGATCGTCATAATATGTCAAAAATTAGAAAAATAATACACATGAAATGGTTATAAGAGCAGAGGTGCATCAGTTGTTCCCAGCAGCTGAGGAACCTCCAATGCCGAAATGAGGGACATCATCATCTTGGCCTTCACCGAAGTCCCTAAAATCTGGCCATGAGATATCATTGTCAGGATCAACAGACACAAAAGGAGAATAATCTACATCGGTTGAATGACCAACATCAACCCCTTTGGTCAAAGCGCCACTTTCCTGACCAGCATGAAAGGACACAAGAGATACCTTCTAAGGGAGTTCGAGATGCATGGGGTGGGGATCCTTTTCGTTGGATTTATAATAGGCTTTCCACCTAATCCGTTGGTTCCTGATGGCCACTAGGGATTCTTTTTGGATGTTTAGATATTGTCCGGTCCTACTTCAAGCGCGCCTCTTTGGAAGACCTTTCCTTCTCACTAAAGAACATCTTGGCAGTTGCCAGACCTCTCTCAAACTCCCTCAACAACGTAGCATCGAAAGTAGGGGACCTATTGAACCGATCAATATTTTAAACCTTGAGGTCTGAACTGGCCTCATAGGAAAGCGCTTCCATACTTATTTGTTATTGTTCTCAGTCCTTGGCGAGATGCTCATAGTGAAGTCGGGTTTCCTCAAAAGCTTTTTGTGCCTCCAACATCTTCTACTAAACTAAAGCTAGGGAATCCTGAGCAACCCGAGTCTCCTCTTAAGCCTTCTTCGCTACCGCCTCAGCCAAGATCCTTGATTCAAGTTCGACGCTCCGTGGCTTGGCCCTGGCAATCTTCTTCTCCAGCCCAAGGTTCTCTGTAGTAAGATTCTTGAGGTCTTGGTCAGATGTAGTGGCCCTACTCTGGACAATCATAAACGTTTTTTTCTTAGAACCATCTCAGTCGCTGCATGTGCCTTTAGCTTCTTCGTATACTGGCTAGCCTTGAAAGCACTAGCGGTAAAAGACTTTAGGGCCTCGTCCTTCTCAGCAAATGCCCACATCAACTGAGAAATCTCAGCGGCCTATCTACTTTTCTCAGAAATAGCCTGAGTTAACTCCTCCACTGCCTGTAAGGGACCAACGAAAAGCAAATCAGACAGGTAGAAAGGAAGGTAGAAAAATAATAAAGAAGGTGTAAAGACTTACAAAAATGTTGTTGTTAAATATCATACGGATCCACTCAAAATCCACAGCATCCTTAGTCCCCTTCCAATACCCTTTGCCAATATATCCAGCTCCTGACGACATTGAGCGGAGCACGGAAAGAGGGTCAACCGGAGAACCGTTGGACCAAGGAAGATGAGAAATCTCAATGATAGGAGCAGCAAGAGGAACGGCTGGAGCGAACTGATCCTGAGAAGATGTAAGGGTGGTTCGATCTGCAGTAGTTGGGGCCTTTGAAATTCCAACACTCTTCCTAAGAAGGTTAGCAGATGCAGTGACCCGAGGGCCTTCATTCTCAAATATTTGACTTTCACTTGCACACCCTAGAGGAAGAGACCCAATAGGTATAGAAGAAGGGACTCCAATGGGCTTCAATGGGCTCATTCACCTCGACATCCCCCTCCAACCGTACAGCAACTCTTGCCCTTGATTCCCAAACAGAATCAAGAGCCTGCTCCTCAGTCAGCTCAATGAAGTCTTCATTAGCAATTTTATCCTCCTAGTTGGGACCACCATCGTCGTCTTCAGAGTCAGAAAAATGATTTGGCGCCTAACTTTGAATTGCATAGGAGCCTTCTCAGGGCGTTAAGAGGGTAGGACAGCCTGAGCCTGGGAAGACTCAGTGGAATAAAGTGTATGGTTAACAACCTTAGTTTTTTTTAAGGGGACGAAGAACAAAGTCGTTATACCCTGATCGCTCATTCTCTTGGATCACAGTACTTGTGAGATGAGGTCAGGAACCATCTCATGATCCTCCTCCTCATCATTCTCTTCTAAAATGACAGGTTCAACCACTAGAGTAGGCAATGTTGGGTCAACTCCGGATTCGAGACTCACCCTCTTAAAAAGAGCATAGCGAACGGATGATCCTTCATTGATCTTAGCCACCTTATGGCTTGGGGCCCTGTCTGCCACATCCACCTCATGAGATTTCCTCCTTCGTGAATCATCTCTTCCCTGACGCTCCCATTCAGATCTATATCGACCACGTCTTCCTTGGTTAGATGCTTCAGAACTAGACCGTACCTGATCGGCCATTTCCTTGGAATGGCCCTAGTGATCGCTTAGAGCTCGGTGAGGATGGCGATCACTCGTCCCGACCTGTATAGGAGAACGTCTGAGGAATGATGGTCGGATTCATACGTATGCTCTACCATATCATGTTTGGGTGGAGCAATTCCTTGAGCAACTTGGTCGGCTGCAGCATTCCTACTGACCCGATCGACATTCTTGGCTTTCTCAGCCTGATCCCTCGCGACAATGTCCACATTATATACTGAAAGAAACAATGTCACACGATATTCAGCAATCATTATAGAGGAAAGGTATGCAAGGTAGGTTACATCAAAAGTAAAGCAACAGTGACTTACATCGTCTACGATGAGTAGAGACCGAGGGAAAAAGTCTTACGTCGATTAATTTTTACTCAACAAATAGGGAACGACGATCCCTCATTTCCCGGGAAGTCTTGACAGCCTTAGCAACCGTGTCAGCCTGACTCTTTGTCATGGAAGTGGGAGTCTTGTTCCAAAGCTCGGGACTGCATAAGTGCCTTAGAACTCTGTTCTGTGTCAGCCCTTGCACAGGGCTAGCGACAAGTGTTTTGCCTAGTCGCCTTCAACGAATAACCAACTGTTCTTCCAGTACTTGCTCGAGGAAGGGAATCCCCAGATAAACCCCTTATGATCCATGTCTGAAGGAGGCACAGATTTCTCCTTGTATCCCTAGGGGACCCACAAGCTCTGAGATGTTGATTAAAGATAAAAATTTCCCCCAGAATCAGATCGATTCAGTGTGTAAAAATTGTGTATCTCTTGGGGGGTCAGGGGTTGCATGGCCCCGAGTTTTTTTCATAGGTGCCCCAAACTGATCCACACCTGGTAAGAATTGGGGGTCAATTGGGCAGAAGCAATGCCCACATCTGCCAAGAATCGAGCAATAAAATGTTAAAGGGGAAGAGTAACCCCCGAGGTCATCGTAGCCCCATATATAGCGACCGCACCTTGGGGAGGATTCCACACAGCCCGATCGCCGCTATAAAATAACTTGTGTGCATTAGTCAGGTCAAACCGGTCCTTAAATTTTGCCAACTCAACTTCAGTCACCACGTTTATCTATGAATCAAATGAGTATGGATGGTTGGCATTGAGCCTTAGAACCCGAGCTTGACGTTTCTGTGGTATATCTTTCATCTTGAGAACTTGGGAGGGTATCTTCAAGTAATCGATGCGCCTATAGATTCCTTGAGAGAGGCTCGGGTGGTCCGTATGGAGCTGCTTTGTTTCTATATATCTATATAAACATCAACCGAATCGGAGTTAGAAAGATTAGAAGAGAAGGGGATAAACTCTGGATGAGCTATAGAATAATCCACGTATGTGACATGTTGATAAGAAAAGGGAAGATGATCCCAGAGAATGGACTCAAGCCTAGCAACATTCTCATCATTACCAGCCTCAATGGCACTAGGAAGAAGTTTAAAATATTGGTGGCGAAGGGTAGGGTCCATACCTTGAATAGCGACGAAGGAGAATTACGACGGATAAAGCGTTAAAAAATGAGAGATCTGAGAAGGGCAATGGTTTCGAAAGATAATAAAAATAGGGGTCTTTGCTAAACCAAAATATCGGATGAAAGTGAAACGATTCAAACAACATATACAAGCAAGTGATGTCACCAGATGTATATGCGTCATCAACCGAAAGTGGGGGAAGATGTGCAAAAATCGAAACCACATGCCGTTTGAAATTCAAAATAGATACGTAATGATTTCGTCAACCAAAACGTGTTTGGTTGGTAGCTGTGTCACATTTAATGGGCATTAATGAACTACAAGATAAAATTGATAGAGTAAATTAAACACGCTAAGCCGAACGTGTCTTACTTGCATCAATTTTTATCCGACCCCGTGTGTTTAAGGGGGTATTTTTATCGGTGAAATCTGAAGAATGATAAGTCAACATAACTATCCCAAGATGCGGGTGTCAAAGATGTTATGTCACTGAAAGTCAACTTTACTAAACCAACCTAAGTTGACCAAAGATGGTTTCATAATACTCAGTCGGGTTTATCTAACGATCGGGTAAAAGATAACGCAACAGAACTGATTAGATTGATCAGATAAAGATGACCCAGTCGGGATTATCAAGGTGGTCGGGTCAAACCCTCCGATCTGGGTAGAATCACTAGTTGGGGAAAATAAGGCATGGTCGGGTTTGGTAGATGATCGGTTGAAGCGACACGTGGATATTATCAGATTCAATGCAATCACGATTCAAATACATAGAGAACAAGTCTTATTCTAACAAGGTGTCTCAAAGTATATTCTATAAGGAAACAAATTTCCTTTTATATATCAGAATCCAAATCAGGCAATAGATCTAATGCATGAAGAATACGAAACAGGAAAGAAGGCAAATACGACTTCAACAAGTAACCAGTTCGAATTAAACCCTATCACATTTTCTTATTTTTGTAACAAGAATTAGGGTTCTATACACATAAATAGACCCATAATCTCATTGCGAAAGAGAGATAGATGACAACACATAGAAAAGATACTAGAAAGAGAGAGACACGCCAAAAAAGGAGAGATTGAGTGTGTAATCATTATATTATAGTGAATTTCTTCTCGCCGTCACCGGTAACCCTGGATGTTTCCTTACCTTGGGGTTTTACCACGTAAACTTATGTGTGCATGTTTTTCCTCTTTTTCCTATCTTTCTCATAACATCTTTAACAGTTAGACGCATGATCAATCTTATACGATCCAAAAATCATTGTCAACAGATACTGTATCAAACTCTTCAGCTCCACTGGTTGGAGGTCGAATGTGACTCACTAGATCAGCTCTATTTCCCCGCATATTACCGTAATTTCCATTTTTTCTACCAAAGGTTCCGCTACCAACATTAGTCATGCCCTTCCTTCTATAAGAGACTTGCATCCAGGGTCCAAAAGAATCAGTCCCAATATCCTTAGAAATGCCTCCACCAATTGCCAGGTCAGTATTCTTAGGCTGGTCCATAACCCATTCCTTACACGGTTCTTTACTATGGCGTATTCTTCCACATTTGAAACAAAGAAGCCTAAGTTCTCATACTCCACTTTAATGGCCCTGCCCTCAACACTATGTGTCCCCTCAGAGGTTTTGTAAGATCTAACTCAATATAAATTCTCACAAATTTCCCTCTGGCTTATGATTCAGTGACAGGGTCAACTTTGTAAGTGGTACCTAACATACCTCCAATATTCCACAACAAATCCATATCCATTCATTCCATGGGAAGTTTAGACAGTCTTACCCAAACTGGCAATGGCCGTATCTCCTTCTCTCTAGGAACAAAATTGGGTTTCCAATTATGAACATCCAAATACTGGTTGGCAATGATCCAAGGGCTTGCACAAAGTCAACATCTTCTTGCATTTGGAACCTCACCACGAAATACCCATCCTTTATATCCGTAAGTTGCCATTGGCCAATTGAAGACCATTTTTTACGAAGCTTCTACAACATGAAATTATGAGTATGATGCCTTCCCATTATCTTCAAAATCATAGCATTCGACCACGGTTTTCAAATCCGATAAGAGTTTCCTAGGAGGACCATCCGAACCCTCCACAATTGTGATATCACCATCAGCAATCTTCAGTTTCTCCTTCCTTACTCCAAATCCAACCTAACTACTAGGGCCAACCATACCTAGAAGCTTGGATTTGAAACTCTCCCTAATTGACTTCCGTAGAGAATCCCCATCTTCATCTTAAAGCCACGAGCTCTTTTCACATTTGATTTGGGGTCAGGCGGTTTCTCATTTGCCACTTCGTTCATCTCACACTCATTCTTGGCTGAAAAAACGAACAGTTGAGACATGGGACACAAGCAGAAACACAGATCGGCGGCGACCCTTTATTTCGGTAGAAAAGTCTTCAGATCAAATCGACAAGTTGTATCGATATATTTTCTTCCAAACAATTTTTTCACTGTCCTTTTCTTAAATATTATTATTATTATTATTTTATACACTTATTTTTAAATTTTCTAAAATATCATAACAAACACAATTTAAACATAAAAAATTATCATTTTTATCTATATTATCATAAGTTCATCATATTTTATAAAGTAATCATTTTTATGCGATTTGAAAAATATAATTAACAAAATTAAGATTTTATTAATAATATCATAACTCAAATATACTACAAATTGTAAAATGTCAATGTTTATTGTATTTCAATAATTTTAATATTGTTAATAATATATTTGCTAATTTTCTTTTTAAAATAAATATAAAATAAATTTAATAAATATTATTCAACCCATTTTACCTTTGAACATTTTTGCTTCACATAGTATTTGGTAATGACAATTTGGTATAAAAAAAGGGCAATTTGGGAGGATGTGAATTGTTTGAATTTAAATAACATGTAAAAATATTTCATTAATGATGGCTCTAAAAGTTATTTCTAAAAGGTCAATATAGGACCGATGTCAAAAAAGAGAAGGTAGAGTGGGTTGAGAGAGTGTATATAGTACTTCTCATTCAAATTATATACATATGTGTGTATATATATATTATGTGTGAGATTCCTTATTTTTTTCGTGAGGGATTCTCAATTGATGCCTGTGTTAATAGAATATTTTCTTAATAGTTATTGGTGTCTATTTAGAATCTTACATGTTTTTCTGTACGAAAACATGTACTTCATCAATGCTAGGATCTATATTATTTGGGTCATGCTATATTAACTCAAAAAAGTGACTTTAAAAAATGACTTCAACATCTAACCGTTTATTTCTTTTAAATCCAATGGTCAAGATAATTGATGATGTGGCATCAATTATCAATTAGAAAAATGAGTCGGTGCTGATCTGGAAATGAAAATAATGATATGGATTTTGCAAATCTAAATATCGATTGAACTTCTCCTCTTCTTTTCTTTCCACCATCAAATTCTTTTCTAGTTTCTATTGTTTCTTACAAAGCTCCTTGATACTCCATCAAATTGTTTCTTTTTATGTTCTTCTTCTCGAAACCCTAAATTCATAAAAAAATCACATAATCAAAGTCTTGCCTCGTTGAATCATCCAAGTAGTTAATTTATTTTGCCATATTTTACACATCGATTGTTATTACATTTGTCTTTCCTAAATTTTTGTTTTTATATATTTATATGTATCTATTGTTGTTTTGGGTTGGAGGATTTCATTTAAATGGATTTTTTTCAAATCAATACAAAAATCAAACTTCTTCCTCTTCATTTTTTTTTCACCATCGAATCATTTTTCTTTTTCTTCCTAATATTTCATTCAAATAAGGGATTTTAAGTCTCAAAGAATAACCCAAAACCCAAATCCAATTCTTGATTCTCATTCAACCCAAATCTTATTGTTAATCCCCATTCACCATAGTCATTATGACATTTTATTTCTTTTTATTTACCTTTTTATTTTATGATATCAGAGATGTTGGTGGTGATGGTGATATTGTTATGCTTTTGAAATGAGAAATGACTTTATAATTAGTGGTAAGGATTGATGCAGTTTTTTTAAAAAAAAAATTATTTATACTTTTCGAATGTGAATGATTTCATCATTTGTGGATTGTTAAAGTTTTTTTTTAAATAGATTGCTTATACTTTTCGAATTTGGAATGACTTCATCATCTGTGACATCGATTGTTGCAGTTTTATTTTTGAAACAGATTGTTTATGATTTTTGAATGTGGATTGACTTCATCATCTGTGGCAACGATTGTTGCAGTTTCCTTCGAAAGTGTATCATTGAGCATTCCTAGTTATGGAAGTAGATGATAATAAGTTGCATTAAGCAACTAATCAAAATGGTATTCCATTTAGACAAAAACCGGAAGAAATTCACCCAAACAATTATTGGAGGAATCATGTATATATCATAATTGATCATAGTTACTATACAAACATTTCTTTTAAGAGGTTTGGCAACAGAATACAAATATACAATCACAGACAAATAATAATAAGGAAAACAAGCTCATTAATACTGACTTTGCAATGTTCTTTGAACATAACACTCTATGATGGCATCATTTTAGATAGTTAAACAAACTCAAAACCTATGCGTTATACTATGATCGAGACATATTTTTTCCAAGACTAAACCAGAGCTTCATCATCTCACCATTACATCATATCTGTAATTCGGTGAGCTGATATGGGGTTTTGCACACACCAAATGATAAAATAAATTTGGTGAGCTGATATAGAGTTATGCACACACCAAAGTAGATCTTAAAACACATATCAGAGTTTTTGAGTAAAATAACAATTTCTAAATTAATTCCTTGAATCAAGAAATTACATAAATAACTGGTATCAAATAAAATAAAAAATTAATCATATCAGCAATCTAAAATTCCAATGCAGTATACATTCACAACTTTAGAACCAAAAAAACTTTATAACAGTAGAACTAGGAAAACAATCCACAACTTTGTAAAAAGTTAGAGGTCCAAGTGTGAAGAAACTCTCACAAAACTTCAATAAAATCTCAAATATCCAGATGTCCAAAAGTCCATAGCAATTGCGGAAACATTAAGAGTTTGCAACTAGTGAAAAAAAAAATAGAGTAGATGAGTTTACAACAACTAATAAAAAAAATGTATATCTATGTTCACCTTATGATGTGGTTAACATTATTTCTCTACTTCTTCCAATCCCAACATGTATTTCTTAACTTTTAAAAGCTATACGTTAAGAAAAACAACAAATAAATAGAGAAAACATTAGTGTAGGATATGAGCTTGTACTACAAAAAAAAATGTTGATAACAATTGAGAACTAATACTTGGCTTGATAATTTACATTTCTCTATTTAATTGTTATCCATAATTTCGTTTATCATGTCCTTGCAATCCACAAATAGCACATGTTCGTTTTTTCCGATTTGAAGACACTACAATGGCTTTTTAGTCTACCATTGTTGATGATTTTCCTTTTCCCTTGCCACCCTTTGGCCTACCTTTAGTTTGTGATATATACGGATCTTAAATTGATACTTGACTGCAGTTTTCAAATCCACAATATGTATGAATATTTGAAGTCAATGCTTGATTCACAATATTAGATTCAATCAACTTGTTTTCCTCCAATATTTTGATGAACAGTCCTTCAATGCCTATATATTTTGATTCAATCAACTTGTTTTATTGAATTAAAAGTTGATAAGCCTTTCGACTTACAAGTCTATTTAAAGTGATTAAACCCTAACCCGAATCCTTGTTGGATAAGAAACGGAATTACATAGCAAAAGTTACCAAAAATAGCGAAATTACGATAATTACGGAATTAAATGATACTAACAACCATAAATAAGCCAGAATTGACGGAAGACAATTTTGACTTGTCAAAGTCAACTTATGACTTAAAATGAAACTTTCCTAAAATAGTAAAAACTGTAATTACGGGGCCTAAATGATGAAATTTGGCCGAAAAAGGGTGTGCCTCATGCCATAGGCGGTGACATGAAAATATCTCGTTGATTCGCTTCAGATAAAGTCACTTAGCCTAGAATTTAGGATGGTCCCTCAAAGCCATGTAGGAATCAATTACTTGTTCTACATCAGTCCCCTCTACTTGGAAAGAACTCGATCTCAAGTTAGGCTCAGGATAGGAGACTCTTCCGCATGGTACTGGAAAAAGTCTGTTACATTGAAAGTCTTTGAAATACTCATGGTGTCAGGTAGGTCGACCACATAGGCCTTATCATTGATCTTCTTCAGAATCTAGTACGTACCATACTTCTTGTGCTTCAGTTTGTTATAAGTACCAATAAGGAATCATTCTTTACGCAGGAAAACTATCACTGAATCTCCTTCCTTAAACACCATATGAAGTCTATGCTTGTCTTCAACTGCTATATATTTAGCATTCATTTCTACCAGTTTCTGTCTTACCTTTGTCTGCACCGCTTGAGCCTGAGTAGCCATGTTTTCTGCAGCAACACTAACTCTTGGATCCTTTGGTAAATGAATTAAATCCACAGTATGCCTTGGTGGTGACACATATGTTACAACAAAAGGGGATTTTCCCGTGGCACTATGAACAACATTGTTGTATGCAAACTCAGCTTGAGGTAATGCATGATCTCACTGTTTCGGCTTATCTCAGCAAACGCAACGAACCAAATTTCCCAAGGTCCTGTTTGTCACTTATATTTACCCATCAGTTTGTGGGTGTGCAGTAGTACTGCGTTTCAGAGAGGTATTAAACATCTTCCACAAGGTCACCCAAAAATGGCTAAGGAATTTTGCGTCACAATCAGAACTAATTGACTGTGGCACTCTATGTAGTCGGTCCACCTGTCTGAAGGATAGTCGGGCTATGTGTGAAGCATCGGAGGTCTTCCGGCAAGGAATAAAGTGAGCCATTTTTAAGAATTTGTAAACCACCACCATAAAAACCAAATCTACTCATCGCTAGGTACGAGGTTGCCCTAACACAAAATCCATAGACAAATCCTCCCAAATATTGTTAGGCACATGCAAAGGCATATAAAGACCAGTATTTTATGACTGACCTTTAGACACCTAACAAATATAACACCTGACAAATATAACACCTCTGTATAAAATTTCCAACATCTCGTTTCAGTTGAGGCCATAAATACCGCTCCTCCAAGCTAGCCATTGTTTTGTCCCGATCCAAGTGTCCACTCAATCCACCTCAGTCCAAGTGAAGGATTAACTTCTCCCATAGAGGGGTCCTAGGAATACATAAACGGTTCTCACGAAACAGATACCCATCACTCTTATGAAAATCACTGACAGGCTGCTTCTCAGTACACTTTAACAAGATTTCCTTAAAATCTTCATATTACCCATATAATTACTTCAAATAGTCAAATCCCATAACTTCATGAGCCATGGTTACGAGCAAGGTGGCACGACAGCTCAGTGCATCAGTAACTCGGTTCAAAACCCCCGGACATGTGTTTAACAACAAAATGAAATTTCTGAAGGAAAGTGGCCTAGCTGACATGCATATTGTCCAAGTGCTTTTGGCTGTTAATTAACTTAAAAGCCCGATGATCTGTGTACAAGAAAAACTCCCTCTGTATTAGGTAGTGCTTCCAATGCTACAAGGCTCGGACCACTGCGTAGAATTCTTGAACTTAAGTACTCCACTTCTGGCGAGTTTCACTTAATTTCTCACTAAAGAAAGCTACTGATCATTTTTCTTGGGATAACATGGCACCAATTCCTACACCACTAGCATCACACTCCACTTCAAATATCTTCTCAAAACTTGGTAGAGCCAGTACTGGCGCAGTACACAATTTCTCTTTAATTAATGTGAAACTCGTCTCTGCTTCTTCTCCCTACTGGAACCGACCTTTCTTCATGCATTCTGTTATCGGCGCCATAATAGTGCTAAAATTCCAAATAAATCGACGATAAAAAGTGGCTAAACCCTGAAACAACAAACTTCATGCACGGTTTTTGGTGCAGGCCATTCTCGAATAGCTTGGAGTTTCTCTTCATCCATATGAATTCCCTCCGATAACCCAAAAACAACAAGTTCCTGGTCATAAAACTGCACTTCTTGAGATTGAGAAATAGTTGATTCTCCTGTTAAACCTTTAACACCTCTCGCAACTGCTCCACATGCTCTTCTTCAGTCTTACTGTAGAATAATCAATAATGAATTTGCCCACAAAAGGCCCCCGTATGAAAGTACTGGGTGCATTTGATATACCGAACGACATGACCAACCACTCATACAAACCATTCTTGCTCTTGAACGCTGTCTTCCATTCATCCCCAAGCCTGGCCCAAATTTGGTGATACCCATTGCGTAGATCAATCTTCGAAAATAGCTTTGAACCCTCTAGTTGATCCAACATGCCATCAAAGCGGGGAATCGAAAATCGATACTTGACGGTTATCTTGTTGTTAGCTCAATTGTCCACGCACATACACCAACTTATATCCTTTTTTGGTGTCAACAACGCAAAAACTGCACACTGACTCATGCTCTCATGTATGAAACCCTTCTACAACAACTCTTCTATTTTCTACCACAGAATTTCATTCTCCTTTTGACTCATTCTGTAATATGCCAGATTGGGCAAACTTGCCCCAGATATAAGGTCTATATGGTATTGAATGACTCTCAAGGGTGGTAAATTGTTAGGCAAATCCTTAAAAGTAATGTCTCTGAATTGTTCTAGCAGCGACTGTATTTTCTCAAGAACAATTTCCGCTGATGCTCTTTCCCCTCTACGACAAGAGCTTTAACCATCAAAGCATAAACCACCTATGCACCATTAACATCAGTCACAAATTCTGTGTCGAATCTGGTCAATGTTAGAAAGAACTGCTTCTCCACTTCAGAAGGCTTGTTAAGCAATGTCTGGCGCTTGGAAGAAACTAAAGCAATTTTGTGTGACCCCCAAGTAAACAAATAAGTGTTATCCCGACCCCTATAGGTAATATCAACATCATACTGCCATGGTCGACCCAACAACACATTTCTAGCATCCATATCAATCACATCACAAACTACCTCCACCTTATATATTTTACCAATAGAAATAGAAACACGACATATCTCAGTTACTTTTACTGTTGTTCCCTTCTTGATCCAGAAATAGTATACGGATTGGGATGCTTCTCGGTTGGCAATTTCAAACATTCCACCAGCCTCTTTGTATTAAATTCTCATAACTTCTACTGTCTGCAATCAGGTCACAGACTTTCTGACTGATTGTGCAGCAAGACCAAAATATATTATTACGCTGACCGGAATCCTCATGCTTTGGTATGTATAACACCCGTTGCACCATACAATTAACCTGCTCTCTATATTCTTCAATGAATTCTGCTCCCTCATACAAGTTACATTCTTCTTCTTCATTTTCAAGACCATCTGGGCTTTTTTCGCCTTCTTCCACCCAATTTACTAGCCTAGAGTGTTCAAGACTGCATTTGATTGATGACCAGGTTTCCTACATCGGTAACAAATCCCTGGTGTAGGTCTTGCATAGGGTTTTGGATTCGGATTCCTAGGTACAGTCCTGTTGGTTGGGGCTGTTGTTTGGTTGCTACTGCTACCCTCTTCTCCACTAACTTCTTTAGGTTGGCTCTACGGACCCGATGATTGAACACCCATATCCCTGATAGGAAATGGCGAATCATGAGTGTTTCTCCGAAATCTAAGGATTCAACCCCTACGTTCCAGCAACTCGACCTTTAACGCCATGTTATGAGCTGCATCCACAATCTACAACACTTACAATCCGATATTATCTCGAAGCGATGGCTTCAAACCATTGAGATATCTGGCTACGCGTTGTCCCTCTGTTTCCCTCAAATTATTTCACTCTGAGAGTCAAGAAAATTCTACCGTGTAATCAAACACTGATTTAGTCCCTTACAAACAATTCTGAAGCAACTAGAATAAATATTGATCATAGTCCGGTGGTAGAAATCCTCCCATCATAAGCTGCTTCATTCTACACCAGGTACACATAAGCGTCTTTCCCTGTCACTGACGGTTCTTCTACAACTGATCCCACCAGACTGTTTCCCCTCCTTTCAATCTGAAGGCGATAAACCTCACCATTTTCTCTTCCAAAATCTCCGTTGTCCCAAAGAATTGCTCTACTTCTGTGATCCAATCAAGAAAATCCTCGTTACGTGGATTCCCATTAAAGCTTGGAAGATCTGTCCTCAATCGGTAGTCATAATGCTCTCTCTGTCTTCTTACGGGTTTAACTACCCCTTATCAACTTCATCTTCTGAATCATCCTCGTAATCAGGTTGACAATGAAGAGGACATCTTCTGTCAGCAGGTTGGCCTCAACCAAATCATTCGACGTATATCCTGTCAACTAGTGGCATAATGTTAGCATTAAGATTTAACCAAACAAGCAGCTCGCGGATCTCCGCCATCTGTTGTCGTTGCTCATCCACTGTCGCCCACAAGGCATCTACCCCAATAGGGTTTCCGCCTCATGCTCTGTTAGTTGTCATCAAGATCGACAAGTTCGGGCTTTGATACCAATTGACGCAGTAGAAAATACAAAGGAATAAGACCGACGTTTGTATTCCGTATTATCTTAAAATCCACCAGAATTAAAGAGAAAACGAACTCTAGAATTTTATTAAATGAAAAGTTGATAAGTCATTCTGCTTACAAGTCTATTTAAAGTGATTAAACTGTAACCCGAATCCTTGTTGGACAAAAAACGGGATTACATAGCAAAAGTTACCAAAAATAGCAAAATTACGATAATTACATAATTAAATGATACTAACGACCCTAAACAAGTCAGAATTTATGGCAGACGATTCTAACTTGTTAAAGTCAGATTATGACTTAAAAGGAAACTTCCCTAAATTAGTAAAAACTGTAATTACGGGGTCAAAAAGATAAAATTTGGCCGAAAAAGGGCGTGGCTCACTGCTATAGGCGGTGATTTGAAAACCTCTCGTTGAATCGCTTCAAATGAAATCATTTAGCCTTGAATTTAGGATGGTCTCTCAAAGCCATGTAGGAATCAACTACTTGTTCTACATCAGCCCTCTCTACTTTGAAAGAACTCGACCTCAAGTTAGGCTCATGATAGAGAGACTCTTCCTCATGATACTGGAACAAGTCTGCAACATTGAAAGTTTTGGAAATACACATGGTGTCAGGAAGGTCGACCACATAGGCATTATCATTGATCTTCTTCAAAATCTGGTATGGACCGTACTTCTTGTGCTTCAGTTTGTTTTAAGTACCGATTGGGAACTTCTCGTTACCCAAGAAAACCATCATTGAATCTTATTTCTCAAACACCTTCTGATGTCTATGCTAATATGCTTGTCTAGCGTTGCCTTGTATTTAGCATTAGTTTCTTCCAGTTTCTGTCTCACCTCTGTCTGCACGGCTTGAGCCTAAGTAGCCATGTTTTCTATAGAACCACTAACTCCCGAACCCTTTGGTAAACGAATTAAATCCATAGTATGCCTTGGTGGTGAGACATATGTCACAACAAAAGGGGATTTACTCGTGACACTATACACAGCACTGTTGTAGGTAAACTCAGCTTGTGGTAATGCATGATCTCACTATTTCGGCTTCTCTCCACAAACGCAACGAACCAAATTTCCCAAGGTCATGTTCCTCACTTCTATTTGCCTATCAGTTTGTGGTGTGCAGTAGTACTACATTTCAAGGAGGTATTAAACATCTTCCACAAGGTCACCCAAAAATGGCTAAGGAATTTTGAGTCACGATCAGAAGTAATTGATTGCGGCACTCCATATAGTCGGACTACCACTCTGAAGAATAGTCAAGCTATGTGTGAAACATCGGAGGTCTTCTGGCAATGAATAAAGCGAGCCATTTTTAGAATCTGTCAACCACCATAAAAACCAAATCTACTCCTCGCTAGGTACGAGGTAGCCCTGACACAAAATCTATAGATGAATCCTCCCAAATAATGTTAGGCACAGGCAAAGGCATATAAAGACCAGTTGTTAATAGAGAAATTTTCCACTCATAATCGACAATCATGAAGCCCGAAAAGACCGTAAAGCCACCCCGCAAAAGCAGGGAAGGCAGGTTTGGCTTCAAAGCTATCAAAAGACAAGTCAGGCATGACCGGGATGAGCCCCTACAAGAGTACTGGAAGCCGGGCTTCTCCAGGCCATCTATCGGGGAACCTTAGCTCTGAGTTCCAGCTCTACAACCGCCCCGTATATGCCATAGGAGGTCTCCAAGCTCAAAAGAGCTTTAAAAGAAGCCCGCCAACCTCTCTAGAAGCCCGCTCTCCTTGCTGGACATAAAGGAAGAATCATGCCTAAATCTACACTACCCCAGCTACCTCCCAAAAGGGAAGAGCACCTCAAGCCCCCAAAGGTCAGGAAAAATCCATCTTAAACATCTAAGAACAGAGCCAGAGCTGGGATCTACCTCGCTCTACGAGGCAACAGACAGCTGGCAGGGTGACCTCCATGAAGATCTATGACACTAGTGCACACATGATCATCTCCACATAATATTTACATGCACGTCAAGAGTTTAAATTCAAATAAAGGAACAAACTTATCTTCGTCAACGATATCATCTAATTCGAAAACAATTCAAATTTAAATAACGAATCCCGCCCAATAAGGAGGGAACGGATTCATAAAAACCTACTTGGACGATATATATATATATATATATATATATATATATGGAAAGCCAATGACCGAAAAGGGAAGGGAAACGAACGATAGAGACAGAAAAACATAAACAACAGATATACACATAGAATGAGGGCCTAAATTCTGATTACAGAACACGGTCACCTTCATCTCCACTATTCGAAAGGCACCGAGTTGCCACCACCCTACACCTCCGAGAGATTGTGAGCAAACAAGAGATTTATTTGTATCTTAAAGCGATATATCAATAATAGAGCTCCCATTTACTATTATGACCATTCGTCTCTCTCTTAAACAGGTCGGGAACCAACGGTACCAACCCCGACCATCGCTTTCGTGGTAGTGGTCTCGAGGGTGTTAACAGAAATTTCTCATCTCGAGCAAATTTTCCTTCAACACTTTCTGGCGCCGCCTGTGGGAAACCTCTCACACCACCATCTTTTTACATTTAAAAAGTTCTTTATTTCAAAGTCATCATGAAGCTCTGCTCCTCACAAGGGCAGCAGGGCACCTCGGGGAAACCTTCTGCTACATCGAAACGAAAGGTCCCGAGGAAAGGGAAAAAGTCCGGGCTCCATAGCCAAATTCCCACCCAGCCTGCTACTGTACGGGCTCTGGATCCCTCTCTGGGAATCCAGGTCGAGCTTGACCAACAAGTGGCGGCCTTTGTAGAGAACGTCCGCCTTCGACTACTCGCTGAGGGTATCGTTATCCAACAAACGGGGTATCTGCAATCAAGGGGAATCTAGCAGCCCGGGGCTAGGCGACCCGTATTTGATCGCTTGGGGCCTGCCCCTCGGGAATCAACTGGTAACAGAGCGGGGGTTTCGACCTCGATCTAGGATAGGCTAGGGCCCACTCCCCATGTTCCCGAAGCATTGCCTTGCTACAAACCACGACAAGTCAGATCCCATGTAGATGTCCTTCCCCTGGAACGGGAAGAGCTTCTCCACCCAACGACTATAAGGAAGGAAGCCCGGGGTAGAGAAGAAGAAAGTCATCCATGTCCCTGAGGAAGCCCCCTCCAAAGAAGGAACCGGGTAGAGGTCACCAGTTCATCAGAGGGATCTGATGGTGAGGAATCCGAGATAGATTCAAGGAAGTCTGAAAGCAAGCGACTAAGGGACCAGTTGGCAAAGCTACATAAAGAGGTCCAATTGATGAAGAAGGGGAAGTACAAGGAGGACAAGAAAGATCCTCTAAGTGAAATGAACGCCCCCTTCACCAGAAGGATCCGGGAGGCAGGGCTCCCTTCTAAGTTCAAAATGCCAGCTGACAGGTTCTCTAGGATTGAAGATCCGCTGAGCCACTTAGAGAGATTCGTTCAACAGATGGAGGTCCAGAACACAACCAGAGCCGCTATGTGTCGGATGTTCCCCACTACACTCACGGATTATGCTAAGACCTGGTTTAGGAAACTACCCGTCGGAAGCGTAGATTACTTCACCGAACTATCAACTGACTTCTGCTCACAGTTCCAGGGGGTTAAGCCCCGACTGAAGGACCCTATTCATCTACAATACGTGATCCAGGAGAGAGGGAAACTCTCCGGGCTTATGTCGAGCGGTTCCATAAGAAAGTCATCCAGATGGGGTTCTTTACCGAGAGAGAAACCCTCACCAATTTCAGAAGAAATTTATGGGCAGGAAAACTACTCCGGTCTATCGCCAAGAGACCTCCGGAAACCTACCAGGAAACCTATGATAGGGCTCTGGAGCAGATTAAGGTCGACAAACAACTCAAGGTCAAGATGGAGCATGACGACATGAGAGCTGAAAAGCGATAAAAGAAGGAAGTTCCCAGACCTGAGCAAGATCAGAAAAGCGGAAACAAACCCCCAAATAAGTCAACATACGGTTTCCCTCTTCCCCGGCCATATCAGAAAGGTATCCAGACAAACGGGTTCCTCCTCAAGCTTTACCACCTCCCAGGACAGAAGCCCCTATAGCCTGCGATGAGAGGGGGTACGACCATTACACTCATTTGAATGCATCCCGAGAAACATTCTACCTCGCCATTCGGGATAAGGGTTTGTTACAGAAGTCGGCTTCTACGAAAGCCCCGGTCAATAAAAGAAATCGTTACAAATATTGTGATTTTCACAAGGATGTAGCGCACAATACTTCAGAATGCTACAACCTGCGAAACCAGATTGAGGCTTTGATAAAATGAGGATGCTTGATAGAGTTCTTACAACAAGTCAGGGAGAACATTCAAACAGGAAGGGAGGTGCAAGCCGAGATCCTGAAACATGCTGAGAAAAGGAAGGGAGAGCAGACGGACCTGATGCAACAGATTCAGGTGATACATACTATCAGCGGAGGTCCCACTATGGCCGGTACCTCCAACAATTCTTTTGAAAACCATACGAGGAAGGTCCCTCGTACGGACGAGGGGCGAGATATCTTCAATGTCGACCAGAGACCGACTAACCCTCCTGGCTGTCTCAGACCTTCTTCACCGAAGCAGATGTCTTTAACACCGTGCAGCCACATGATGACCCCATGGTCATTACCGTACAAACTGCCAATTTCATGGTGCACCGCGTGCTCGTCGACACATGTAGCATCTTCGACGTTCTGTTCAAAGACACTTTGGAAAAACTAAACTTGAAGCAATGGTGCTACAACAGTTGTACTACTCCATTATATGGGTTCTTTGGGGACTCCATAACACCCGTAGGATCAAAAATCCTACCGGTGATCATCGGAGCCACACCTCTCCAGCAAAACATCATGACTGACTTCGTGGTGGTAGATATCTCGTTGGCCTACAATGCAATATTAGGGAGGCCATTCCTATCATCCCTGAAGGGGGTCCTTTCTATTTACCACAATGTCCTGAATTTCCCGGTAAGAGACAAGGTGGGAGAGGTTCGGGGTGATCAGCAAACAGCTAGAAAGTGCTACGCAGTGTCAGCTAACCCAGCAGCTCTAGCTACACAACTCGCCCAAGTAAAGACTATACAAGGTGGGATAACCCCGACACTAAACATGGAAGACGCAGGCTCCACCGATTGTCCCGATGAAAACCTTATGGTGCCCGATGTTGAAGAACAGATAAGAGAATGGGACAGCGGCCACCCGATCGATAAGTTAAAGGAGATTCCTGTTCGACTAAGCGATCCCTCGAAGGTCGTCAAGATCAGAGCTACCCTTGAGCCAGGAATGAAATAGGGCTTGATTAGGCTCCTCACGAAGTTCAACGATATTTTCGTCTGGAGTCATACGAAGATGCCGGGAATCCCAATGACATTAGCTGCTCATCGACTGGCGGTGGATCCTACCTTCAAACCCGTCAAACAGAAAAGGTGCCACTTCAACAATGAAAGAAATGTGGCGGTTCAAGAATAGGTGGATAAACTCACCCAGGCAGGCTTTATTCGAGAAACCCGCTATCCCGAATGGCTCGCCAAGGTGGTCATGGTCACGAAGGAAAATGGGAAGTGGCACATATGTGTGGACTACACCGACCTCAACCGGGCATGCCCGAATGACAGTTTTCCTCTACCAAAAATTGATCAGTAGGTCGATTCCACCTCCGGGAACAAGCTCATGAGCTTCATAGAGGCATTTTCCAGCTATAATCAGATTATGATGCATCCTGCGGACCAAGAAAAGACCAGCTTCATCACCGCGCGAAGCCTATACTGCTACAAGGTGATGCCTTTTAGGCTCAAAAATGCTAGAGCTACTTACCAGCGGTTAGTCAACCGTTTGTTAAAGCCCAAAATTGAAAGGTCGATGGATATATATATCGACGATATGATCACTAAATCTTCGACTTCGGAAGGCCACCTAGACGACCTTCGAATGACCTTCCTGATCCTAAGGGAAAACCAGATGAGGTTGAACCCTTCCGAATGCTCCTTTATTGTAACTGCGGGGAAGTTTCTGGGTTTCATGGTCCATGAAAGAGGCATAGAGGCTAACCCGGAAAAAATCATGGATATCCTGTATCTGGAATCTCCCACATCTCTTAAGCAGGTTCAAGCCTTGACCGGACAGGTAGCATCGCTCAACAGGTTCATCTCCCGGTCTACCGATAAGTGCCTACCATTCTTGAAAGCTATCAAGCAGGGAAGAAACATGAAGTGGGATCAGGAGAGCGAACAGGCTTTCCAAGCTTTGAAAAGATACCTAACAAGCCCTCAATTGCTGGTCAAGCCAAATCCTGGAGAAAAGCTCCAAATATACTTGGCAGTTTCAAGGATTACGGGGATAGGATCCAGCTACATATCTACTATGTGAATCGCGCTCCAACCAAGCCCGAAAAGAACTATCCTCTGTTGGAGAAGCTTGCTTATGCCTTGGTGACCTCGGCAAGAAATCTCCGTCCTTACTTTCAAGCTCATTCGATAGCAGTGGTGACCGACCAACCCCTCTGTCAGTTCTTGCAAAGGCCGGATGTTTCTGGAAGGCTGGTTCTTTAGGCCCTAGAGCTTACCCATTTCGATTTAAAGTAAAAGCCTAGGACCACGATAAAAGCTCAAGCACTAGCTGACTTTGTAGCCGAGCTTTCAGTACCTTCAGATCAGGCAACCCTCGCGGTAACAGATGTCACCCTTGAGAGTATTCCATAATCTGACAACTAGCCGGAGGGCTGCGAGTCATGGACTCTCTACACTGACGGAGCTTCCGGGCAGTCCGAGGTAGGAGCGGGCATAGTCCTCATCTACCTAGAAGGAACTGAGTGCTGCCATTGTTTCAGGTTCGAATTTAAAGCAACGAACAATGAAGCGGAATACGAAGCCCTGTTAGCTGGGATAAAAGCTTTCATAGAGCTCGGGGTTGATTATCTAAATATCAAGAGCAACTCATCACTCATGGTCAACCAAGTTTCCGGGGATTATCAGGCAAAAGAGGATAACATGATTGCTTACCTGAAACTGGTGCAACAACTCAGGACCAAATTTAGGGGATTCAGAATCAAGCAGATACCTCAACACCTAAACCATCGGACTGACGTCCTAGCCAAGATAGCTGCCTATGGTGGCTAGACCCTACCTCACGGAGTCCCTCTTCAAGTAATCCCCATACCTAGCGTTAAGACTGGTAAGGAAGTTTATACCTTGGACCGACAGCCATGCTGGATGGATCCAATAGCTGAATAACTACAGGACGGGAAACTCCCCGGGGAGCCTGACCAAGCTAGGAGGGTTAAAAGGCTCTCGGTCCGGTATTGTATGGTGGATGGGCATTTATACCGAAGGGTAAAATCTCTTCCCTTGCTCCGAAGTCTACACCCTGAAGATGCCAAGTGGGCTCTGAGAGAGGTCCATTCCAGGGAATGCGGGAACCATAATGGTAGAGAAGCTTTGGCATATCAGGTTCTCCACATAGGGTATTATTGGCCGACCATCCATCAAGATGCTAAGAACTTTGTACAAACCTGTGAGGCATGCCAAAAGACCGCAAACTTGAGTCACCTCCCCCCGGAGCGTTTGTCATCTCTTAGCTCACCATACCCTTTCACTATGTGGGGAGTCGATTTGATTGGACCGCTTCCTACAGCTCAGGGACAGGCCAAGCACACTATCGTAACGATTGATTACTTTACAAGATGGGTTGAAGCCGGACCACTGTCTCAGATATCAGAAGAAAACATAACAAGGTTCATCAAGACCAATGTAGTTTGCAGGTTCGAAAAACAGTTCGACAATGCCCGATTTAGAGATTTCTGTCAAGGTTTGGGAATTGACCTTCGGTTTTCTTCGGTAGCCCACCCTCAGACCAATGGTTTGGTGGAATCCATGAACAAAACCATCAAGAAGTTGTTGAAGAAAAAGCTACAACAGAAGAAAGGCAGATGGGTAGAGGAGCTTCCCGAGGTCATCTGGGCTTACCGCACTACAAGGAGAACAGCTACCGGGGAAATGCCCTACTCGCTGGCCTTCGGGGTTGAAGCAGTCCTACCTATAGAGCACAAGTTGAACTCTTTTAGAGTCCAATGATTTAAACTGGGAAGCAACGTAAGCAAGCTCAGAGCTAGTTTAGACCTCCTGGAGGAAAAGCAAGATCGAATGGCTAAAAAGGCAGCAATCTACCAAGGAAGGATTGCCAGGTACTTCAACAAAAGGGTTAAAACCCGAAGCTTCAAAGAAGGGGATCTTGTCCTCAGGAAAGTGACGTTGAACACCAAGAAGAGGTCAGACAGGGTCCTAGGGCCCAGCTGGGAAGGACCCTACCTAATAAAAATGGTGATCCGTAATGGTGCGTATAAGCTTGAGGATATGGATGGCCGACTCATCGACCATACTTGGAATGCGGATCACCTAACGAAATTCTACCCTTGAACAAGGGACTCAGGAGCAAGCAACCTCCGACTAGTTTCTTTTATTTTTTCTTTTGATAGTATTGTACTCCATCTTCCATATCAATAAAGCTTGCCTTTTCCTGTTTACTCCTTCTTCAACAATGTCCTACAATGATTTGGGTCTACATGGAAAGTTTTGACATTATTGCCTCAAGACCAGGGGTAAGCCGGGGAAGCCCCCTCGCTACTCCTGATGCCTCGTCGGACACCACCTCCGGCCAAGAAGGGTCTGAGTGTAAGAGCATATTTGCCGTCCAGATCTTGAGACCATGAAATAGCTTGATAGCCCTCCTAATGTCTTGGCCAGGCTACCACCCAAGAAGGATCTGAGTGTAAGAGCATAGTTGCCATCTAGATCTCGAGACCAGAAAATAGCTAGATAGCGTTCCTAATGCCTTGGTCGGGCTACCACCCCCAAGAAGGATCTTAGTGTAAGAGCATAGTTGCCGTCCAGATCTTAAAACCAGGAAATAGCTAGATAGCCCTCTTGATGCCTTGGTCGGGCTACTACCCCTAAGAAGGATCCGAGTGTAAGAGCATAGTTGCCATCCAGATCTCGGGATCAGTAAATAGCTAGATAGCCCTCCTGATACCTTGGTCGGGCTACCGTTCCCTCCAAAAAAGAATCGAGCTTAAAAGTACGGAAGCCCTCCTGATCCTGAGACCAAGAAGGGGGCTAAACAGGTCTTTACTTAAATGTTCTATTCGAGCTATAGCCCCCCAAAGAAACTCGGGGATGGAGGTCTCGATTTAATTAAACTCTAAATGCTCTTGTTATTTCACTAGTTCTCCTTGATACAGGGTTACTTACTACAGCAGACCCACAATCAAACAAGGGGACAGTCAGCTGGAGAAGTTGAGCTAGGAGTTTCATTAGTATGGGGACCCAATACTAATAACCTTTTTTCTTATCTTGTTTTTCCCCCAAAGACAGCTCGTTTCGATATAAAAGCTGGACGACCAAGCAAGTACATGCAAGCTAGAGTTAGACCTGAGATTAAAATTTTATTATCAAGTAAGGGAGTATATCCCCCAATAAGGCTACAACATGCAAGGGGGGGCCCAACCCCTGGTTCCGGGCTATAAAAGAAAAATAATAAAAGATCAAACTCAGTTGAAGATGGGATGCCCACCCCCTTTTCCAGGCATTCAAAATAAATCACATGGAAAAGAACTCAAGCTTCTTCGTCTTCCTGAGGGCCTTTAGCTTCCTCCTCCACAGAATGGACCTCGCCCCCTGCTCCTCTCTCCAATCGCGGCTCATCCTAATCTGCTGCATCTACCGATTCTGCCACTTCCTCCTAAGGATCAACCCCGGTTGCCTCGGGGTCAACAGGATCTTCCTCCAGGATTTCATCTATCGCAGCCATAACTTCAGGCGGTATAGCTGCATCAAGATGGCTGGTCACTGACTTAGGCACGTTCCCACCTTCTGTTGGCTCCATTCCTGAGAGCACTACGGGGGGATCTCGAGCTTCAGCAAGGCCTCCTTCTAGCTCCTCATTGTGAACCTCCTTCGAGGATTCACCGGGACCAGATACTGGAAAGGTTGGAACAAGATGAGGCAGATCCGGCACCTCCAACTGTTTCCCAGCTCCCTCCCCAGAAGGGCCAACTCTATCAGTTTCGGGGTGAGACATCTCTACAGTCCATGACATGACCTCCGCTTTATCCCAGACGATAATGATGGAGAGATCGAATGGGGGAGGGAGAGCCTCTGCAACCTGATAGGAGGCATAAAAATACCCCTCGCTAAAAGAGGCTTCCACTTCGGCATGGAGCTGGGTAATTCGAGCCTGCAAGGTTTGGTTTTTAACATCTATGGTCTTCACCTCTCTCTTCCAGTCATCCCGCTGGCTAGCCCTCCACTTCGATCGGAGAGTCTCCTGATCAGCCTTTCATGATTGCATTGAAGCTCAGCTAGCTGCGTCTTCATTCCTTGTTGGCTGGAGGTCATCTCCTGGACTAGGGTCTGAGCCCGTGCAAGCAACCCTATGGCTCGCTCAGCTTCAGCCTCAGCCTCAGCCTTGGCTGCCCGATCACCGGGGAAGGCTACCTGAAGCCCCATGGCCACCTGAAACTTGAAAGTCTACAAAGGAAAATCATGTTAGAAAATAACAAGTCATGCAGCTCAATGAAGAAGTAAAAGCGACATTTACCTCGGTTAAAAGGGCGGACCCTTTAGTGATCAAGATGTCCATGGGCATCGCGGTCATCATAGAAAGCCCGCCGCCTGGACAAGATGTGACAAATTGCTTCAGGACCTCGTCCTGACCCACCGAGCTCGATTGATGCTGGGGGCGAGAAGGGACTACCTTAGAAAAATCTGCATCGGGCTGCATAAAAACCTCTACTACCCGGGATACAACCAGATCTGCAGAGATGAGTAACGGGACTCAGGGGGCATCGTTTGGAGCAGTAACTTCTGGAGAAGGGGTAGGAACAGACTTATTGACGACTTGGGAAGAATACCCTTCTTGGTTTAGAGCCTTCGCAGCACAAGATGCCAGAAGAGCCATATTGGACTTCACCTGGGAAGGAGAGGGGGAAGGAACGAACGGGGCAGCTACCTTAGTGGTTGACCCCCCTTCTTTGGAACAGTCGGGAGAGCTCCCGGGGACTATCTAGAAGGAGGAAAAGGTATCACTGCTTGTCGGGCTTCGCGAGAAGCTGGAGCAATAACAAACACTGTTAGAGAAAAGAATCAAGATCATCATAACTGAACCCTCTAACAACAACAAAAAGGAAAAAAAAAGGAAAAACAAGATAGATCGAGATAGTTACGAGGGGTAGCACCGGATATCCGCAGGTACTTGTTTACCCTGTAGGGATCGAAGGGGTCGGCGGTCGAAAACTTCAGATTCAAATAGTTCTGAGCTAGGATGGTCTTCAGCACGGCTTCAGACTTATCAAGGCAAGGAATCCCGACCCCAGGTGGGTTTGTCACTAAAGGCGGTGGGAACCTCGAGCTCTTGTCTGCCGACGAAGACGAAGCTTCCTGAGTCTCCCCCCGCCAAAACCTTTTCTTCTTTCTAAGAGGGGTCTTTCTTTGAAGCCCCGGGGATGATAAAATTGAGCATATTCTTAGCCTTGGCATAGAATTGGCCTCGTGGGACTCCTGCTAGGCTACCGATCTGGAAAAGGATTGAGAGCTCCTCAGCACTGGGCTCCCTGGTTACGCCGCTCAGCTCGCATTGCTCACTTTACAATACCAAAAAGCAGATTAGATGCCTCCAGAAGCAAGACGTCAGTTGAAGCGGAGCCAGCTGAAGGGCATTGAGAGCCAGTCGTAGGGTGGGGTGAAGAGGAAGCCTCACCCCGCTCTCAAAAGCCGGAACGTGGATAGGAAGCACGCCTTTGGGAGAGCTAAAAACATTATAGTTTCGATGAGGGACAGTTAGAGAAATGGCATCAGGAATACCATACTTGTCCCGTAGACGGCCGATCGACTGAGGGTCGACAGTAGAGTCTGGGATGACCCTGGGTTCTAAAAAGTCCTCATTTGTTGACTGGCTTATTTCGTGAACAACCACATTGTTGGGGTTCATGTAAGGGTAGCTTAGGCTGTCAAGACCTCCAGAGGAGAAGCATCAAAGGTAATATTCTTGTGCTTACTTACTTTGAAGAGATAGTTGCACACACTCACATATTCAAACATAACTCTTGATCTTAAATGTTGAGTGTTTTTCGTGTGTGCCTTTTAGTTTAAATGACTCTTGTTGACCTATTTGCATCTTGCTATGAAAGTTGAATGTCATGCTAGGCATTAAAATAGGATGCAATTTCATCGCTCATGAACTTATTGTTTTTATGCATTTGAGTGTTGAAAAATAGGCCTTGCGCTGGTGGTGCGCTACTCGACCAGCGCACCTCACCAGCGCAACTTTCACAGTGGACTGTCGCTAATGTTGAGCCACTGAGCTGCGCTGCTGCACCTGCGCGTAGTTGAAAAATGTAGGTGTGCGCTGGTGATGCGCTACTCGTCTAGCGCAGCCTCACCAACGCAAACATCCTAGAGAATCTGCGCTTGTGTTGCGCTACTGGGATACGCCACTCGTCCAGCGCCTATTTTAAAAATAGGTTGTGCTCTACTCGACTAGCACACGTCACCAGCGCACGCAGAGGAAGCTGGAACGTTATTTCCAAAACGACCTCACTTTGATTGGATCTTATATATATATAACTAAATGCCTTAAGGTCGTGTATGAGTTCAGAATATCACATTTCTTCCTTAGAACACATTTCAAAGGAAAAACATTTCCAAGAACTCATTTTTAATCACTCAAAACATTCCCATGAGCATCAAATCTTCATCTTGCATCATCTAAGTTCATCTAGAGTGCATCTATAGATAGGGTTGCTTCATCACATCTTGTTTGGTGAGCTCTTCACTATCTTTTTACAAGTTAAGTGTTTTCCTTACTAAACCATCTCTTTAATTAATTGTATTCTCTTAGATTATTTCTAGATACAAATTAGAGATAGTTGTGATGCCATGATTGAGTGTTGTATTGTGATAGCTTCATAGGATTGTTTGATCAATGTTTAGCTAAGCTATTTGAACATGTCATTTAGCACTTGATATCTAGGATTGCATTAATTGTCATCTTATTATCCTAGATAAGCATATAGGGTTTTCTAGCCTTGTTTGTTCATTGAATATCATTATATATTCTTTTAGGACACTTTATCTCTTCATTGAGAAGTAAGACTTGTGTTGCTTCCGGGAGTAGGTAGCTTAAAGCACAAGCATGATGAACTAGGTTCACTTATACCAGGATTAGGTAGTGGTGGAGGATTAAACCGGGATTAGGTTGTAATTCCTTTATCATTAGTGGATTCGAGGTTCTAGTGTTGCGTACTCATCAGCCCGTGGTTTTTCACATTTGGAGGGTTTCCACGTATATCTTAAGTGTTTTTACTATTTCCGCATTTATTACACTTGTGATATCTTTGCAACTAGATAGGGGTATTTTCGTCAACATGACTCTTAACGAAAATTGGGTAAAAGTTAATTATAATCTATTCACCCCCCCCCCCCCCCAGATTAACTTTACACACCATATTATTTGTTTCAATTGGTATCAGAGCAGGTTCCTAGACATACATAGGTGATCCTTGCTCATTTTGGGTGTGTTGCATTTTGTTTGTTTGTGTTGACCATTCATACACTTGCATTCATAGCATTCATTCATAAACACAATGAGTGGAAACGGTGGCAATGAGGGAGCTTCCAGCACTGGACCTCCACTCCTCACCGGGTTGAATTATGCCTCTTTGAAAGGCAAGATAGAGTCGTACATATGCCAAATTCATGACAGGGCATGGATGGCGGTTGAAGATGGCTGCACTCCACCCATGATGACTCTTGTAGATGGAGGAGATGATGTACTCAAACCAAAGGCTCAGTGGAATGCACAAGAGTTTGAGGCTTCAAAGTGGAATAGGAAGGCTATGCATGCCATCCTTTGTGCAATGGATGATAACCAATACAAATTGGTTCAAAATACTAGGATAGCTAAGGAAGCATGGGATATCCTAGAAGTTGCACATGAGGGAACCGACGTGGTTAAGGAATCGAAGCTTCAAGTTCTCCAAACGCAATTCGAATTGCTCAAGATGGATGAGAACGAGTGCTTCAATGATTTTGAAATAAGGTTGATGGACATTATGAACCAAAGTCATCAACTTGGTGATCCTTATTCGGATAGGATGATCAATCAGAAGATTATGAGATCTCTACCCGATAGGTTTGAGTCTAAGGTGACGGCTTTGGAAGAAAATAGTGGTTACAAGGACATGAAGCCAAGTGAAGTGATTGGAAGGCTTCTAGCATATGAATCTAGGAAATGTCCCAACCCCACACCATCAAATAAGCAAAAAGATATTGCTTTGAAGGCCTCCAAAGCTGATAAAGAGGAAAGTGATGACTCGGATGAAGAGATGGTCTTACTAATGAGGAAGTTCAAGAAATTCTACAAGTCCGAGAAGAAAGGCTTTAGATCCAAAGGTCAAGACTTGAAGAAGAAGGCTCCCTTCAAGAAGTTTGAGCCTAGGCAAGAGAAGACTGAGAAGAAAGGAGTCCAATGCTATGAATGCGGTGGAATAGGTCACTTTGCCCCGGAATGTGCAAATCACAAGAACAAGAAGAAGGGAAAAGTGATGGCCGCAACATGGAGTGAAAGTGATGACTCTAATGAAGGAGATGAATCTTCAGATGATGAAGAACTCATGGTTAACTTCATAGCATTTACATCCTCTCTTAGGAGCAAAGATGCTAGTGAAGAAGATAATGATAGTCAAGAAGAAGACTACTCAAGTGATGATAGATCTTCATCACAAACCACAAATGGAAGTATGGATAGGATGGATCTCAAGGACTACATGGCCAAGTTTGAGAGCTCAAGATTAAAGAACAAGAATGAGATCAAGAGATTAAAAGAAGAAAATCTAGACCTCTCAACTCAAGTTGACCAACTAAATCAAGAGTTGGAAAGATCTAAGAAGAGTGAAGAAGGGTTGAAGAAAGAGCTTGAAGATGCTAGAGAGTTGTTAGCCAAGATGAACTCTAGCACCAAGAAACTTGACCACATGCTAGATGTTGGAAAAAGGCCAAGTGACAAGAAGGGGCTTGGGTTTGAAGATGACAAGATGTCCTCCACTCCAAGAAATACCATTTTTGTAAGAAGCAAGAACTTCAATGGGTCTTCTTCTCATCAAACTCCTAGGAAGATGCTTAATCTAGGAGAGTGTTCAAGTAGTGCTCAAGTGAAGATGGCACCAAGAAGCCCACCTCAAGCTCATCCTACAAGGGCTCCTCAAGTTAACTTCCCTCAACCAAAAGCTCACAAAGGAAAGACACCCATCATGCAAGCTCAACCAAGGAAGCAATCAAGTCTTGCCCAACAACAAAGAAGGAAAGCTCCTCAACAACAAGCAAGACAACCACAAAGACATGGGAAGGCTCCAATGCATCTTCAAGGATATGGTATAATTCCTAACTTTTTACCTACATGTCTTTTTTATGGTATTGATGGTCACATTAGACCAAATTGCTTTAGGTATATCAAATTATGTAGGATTGAAAGCATGATAGAAAAGAAAAAGGTTACAGCCATGATGCATGATCCTAGGACATCTAGAGCCATGATGCATGATCCTAGGACATCTAGAGCCATGGTGCATGATCCTAAGAAACCTAAAGCCATGATGCATGTCACTAGGAAAAGTGGAACACCTTTGCATGATCCTAGGACATTTAGAGCCCATGTACCATTGACCACTAGGAAGAAAAATACTGCACCTAGGTGGATTAGAAAGGATGAACACATTTGCCATGTTGCACAAATTGAGTTGAAAGCTCATTCTTGTGATTTTTGGTACTTGGATAGTGGGTGCTCTAGGCACATGACTGGAAATAAGAGTTTTTTTGAGACTCTTGTGATGGAGGAGGGAGGAAATGTCACATTTGGTGATGGATCCAAAAAGAAGGTCAAAGGAAAGGGAACCATTTCCATTCCCGGATTGCCTTCCTTGTCCAATGCTTTGTATGTTGATGGTCTAAAAGCCAAATTGATAAGCATTTCACATCTTAGTGATGATGGACTCTCCGTCTTGTTTAGGAAAAATGATTGTTCTATCCTATTGCCTAATGGACAAACCTTGTTAAAAGGTATGAGGTCTAGTGACAATTGCTATTGTCTTGAGGCTAGAAGTGTGTCTTGTAATGTGTCCAAGGATGAACAAATAGAGTTGTGGCATGAAAGACTTGGTCATATGAACTTTAGGGATTTAAGAATCTTAGATAAGTTCAATTTTGTGCGAGGTCTTCCCAAGCTTGGGAAAAAGGTTAATGGTGTTTGCGGACCTTGCCAACAAGGGAAGCAAACCAAAAGTATGCACAAAAAAGGCAAGTATATAACCACCAAAGAACCTCTAGAGCTTCTCCACATGGATCTTATGGGTCCTATGCAAACCGAGAGTTTAGGTGGAAAGAAATACATTTTTTTTGTAGATGACTTCTCTAGGTACACATGGACTTATTTCCTTAGAGAAAAATCTGAAACTTTTGACAAGTTTAAAATGCTTTGTTCTAAAATTCAAAATGAAATGAACTCCAAGATTAAAAGCATTAAGAGAATTAGGAGCGACCATGGGAAGGAATTTGAGAATGTTCACTTTAAAAACTTTTGCAATAGTCTAGGCATTTCTTATGAGTTTTCGGCTCCTAAGACACCTCAACAAAATGGAGTTATTGAGAGGAAAAATAGGGATCTTCAAGAAATGGCTCGTGTGATGTTGCTTAGCAACAATGTTCCTAGGAATCTTTGGGTCGAGGCCGTCAATACGGTTTGCTACATAGGAAATACATTTTTCCTTAGGCCCCACACTAGGCAAACCTCCTATGAGTTATGGAAAGGTAGGAAGCCAAATGTTAGCTACTTCCACACCTTTGGAAGCAAATGCTATATTTTGAATGACCGTGATCAACTTGGCAAATTTGATGCTAAGAGTGATGAGGGTATCTTCATTGGCTATGCCTTGAATAGTAGAGCCTATAGAGTTTTTAATCTAAGAACTAGGACCGTAATGGAATCATCTAATGTTGTCATTGATGATACTATGCTCAAATCTATTGACCATAAGGAAGAGGTAGAGTTAGTTGGTGACTCCCCTTTGGAGAAAGTAGTTGATATCTCTAATGTTGAAAAGGCTAATCTTGATGATGACATAGCACAACTTAGTGATAGGATTCCTCACTTGGACTCAAAAGAACCTGTTCAATGGGTTAGGAAACTTCATGACAAAGATGACATTATTGGTGAAGTTAGTGAGGGTGTTAGGACTAGGCGTCAAATGGCCAATCTTATTAGCTACACTTGCTACACCTCTCAAATAGAACTCAAGAAAATTGATGAAGCCTTAAAAGATGAATTTTGGGTTCTTGCCATGCAAGAAGAGCTTAACCAAATTGAAAGGAATGAGGTTTGGACTCTAGTTCATATGCCTAAGAACACCAATGTGATAGGCACAAAGTGGGTATTTAGGAACAAATCCGATGAGGATGGCAACATTGTGAGAAACAATGCTAGGCATGTAGCACAAGGATACTCTCAAATTGAGGGTATTGACTTTGAGGAGACATTTGCTCCCACTTGCTAGGATTGAGTCCATTGGGCTTCTTTTATCCATTTCTTGTTTGCACAAGTTCAAGTTATATCAAATGGATGTTAAGAATGTCTTCCTCAATGGTTTCTTGCAAGAGGAAGTGTTTGTTGAGCAACCCAAAGGGTTTGTGGATCCTCACCACCCTAATCATGTCTATCACCTCAAGAAAGTTTTATATGGGTTGAAACAAGCACCTAAGGCTTGGTATGAACGTCTCACTCAATTTCTCATAGATAGTGGCTACACTAGGGGTAGTGTTGACAAGACTCTATTCATCAAGAAAAACAAGGATGAGCTCTTTATAGCTCAAATCTATGTTGATGATATAGTCTTTGGCTCCACCAATGACACCAAAGTCCAACAATTTGTTGATGTCATGTCTCATAAATTTGAGATGAGTCTTGTTGGTGAGTTGAGTTACTTTCTAGGTTTACAAATTAAGCAAATGGATAATGGGATTTTCATATGTCAAGCTAAATATGCCAAAAACCTAGTGAAGAAATTTGGCCTTGAAAGTGCCAAACATTGTGATACACCCATGAGTACCACTTTGAAGCTAAGCAAGGATGCTAGTGGTAAAAGTGTGGACCAAACTTTATATCGTGGCATGATTGGTAGCTTGCTCTATTTGACCGCAAGTAGGCCCGATATCTCCTTTAGTGTGGGTGTATGTGCTAGGTACCAAGCGGATTCTAAGGAGTCCCATCTTTTTTCTGTTAAGAGAATCATTCGATATGTGAATGGGACATCCAACTATGGGATTTGGTACTCTTTTTACACTAATGCTAGTCTTGTAGGCTTTAGTGATGCAGATTGGGCAGGAAATTGTGATGATAGGAAAAGTACATCGGGCGGTTGCTTTTTCCTTAGGAACAACCTTGTCTCTTGGTTTTGCAAGAAGCAAAATTCGATTTCCTTGTCCACGGCTGAGGCCGAATATATTGCTGCTGGGAGTGGATGCACACAACTCCTTTGGATGAAGCAAATGCTAGTCGATTATGGATTCAATCAAGGTACTCTTACTCTCTTTTGTGATAACATGAGTGCAATTAACATTTCAAAGAATCCGGTTCAGCATTCTAGACTAAGCATAATGACATCCGTCATCATTTCATTAGAGAACTAGTTGAGAACAAATGCATTGTACTTGAGCATGTAGGTACAAATGATCAACTAGCGGATCTATTTACTAAACCCTTAGATGATACTCGATTCAAGACTCTTAGTAGATATATTGGGATTTGTTTAATGGAGTGATGTGTTGTGGTCTTTGACCCCATATGGGGAACTCAAGCAAAGAGAGCTATTGTATAGTTGCTACATGCAATTTTTTCTTAAAAATATGTTTATGCCTCTTTATTGATTGCTTGAGTATCTTGGTTGCACTTATAGTATATTGTATTTTCTTAAATAAGTGTGAACATTGCTTTGATTTCAATCCATGTCATATTTATGTTCAAACATGCATTTTTGGACTATGAGATATACATTGGAAGTACATGTTAAATGACCTATAATTATCTCCATGACATGATGATTCTTAAATGACATGCTAATGAAAAATGATAAAGCATGAATTGATGATTGTAATTGTTAAATGCAACACATTGTGTTAAAATGCTAGTGAGACTAAAATGTTTAATCCATGTCTCTCTTTCTTTATTAGTTGAACATGGCTATTATCATACGGGTATCCTCCCGAAAAAATCAAATAGGGTGCAAAGTTTCTCATGCCATGTTTAGTTTATAAAGTTGGATATTGTGCCTTTAAAACTTGATATTTATAAGAACTCTATATCCTTGTTTCTCTCATGACAAATGGTGAAATTGGTTTGAATTATATTAGAAACCTTTGTCATTTGCTTTTCCAAATACCATTATTTTTGGACTTGAATGTAACATGTCATGTATGCAAAGCACTTTTTTTATTCACACATTGTCTTTCAAATAAATCTCCTTGTGTCTCTTCTATCAATTGAGGTTGCATAAATGTGGCTTATATAATTATGCAACAATCTTGTATGCTCTTTTCTTTATTTGCCTTGAGTGACCAGGTTGGGGACTTCTCCTTTGTCTATATCATGACAAAAAGGGGGAGTAGCATTGACCTAGCATTGTGATGTTAGGATAGTAGCATGTGTTGGCTTTGAGGGGGAGATTACATGTAGGAGGAGTAACCCGTTGAGGGGGAACATTTCATGATATCATACTCATATTTCTAAATGCAAATGTTTTTGTTTTATAGTCACTTGATCTTCTCACATGCACTTGGTTTGGAAAGCGTATTTGTGCTTGCCTTGTGTGTAGGGTTGATAGTTCTACAAGAGATTGAAGACTTGAAGTTTTTTTTTATGTTTATCTCTTTGTAATGTAGAATATCTTACCGGTGTTTTTTCTATTTTGTTTTGTGAGGATCAATGTGAGAGGTGGTTTTGTCACGAAATAGCCAAAGGGGGAGATTGAAAAGTCCTCATTTGTTGATTGGCTTATTTCGTGAACAACCACATTGTTGGGGTTCATGTAAGGGTAGCTTAGGCTGTCAAGACCTCAAGAGGAGAAGCACCAAAGGTAAGATTATTGTGCTTACTTACTTTGAAGAGATAGTTGCACACACTCACATATTCATGCATAACTCTTGATCTTAAATGTTGAGTGTTTTTCGTGTGTGCTTTTTAGTTTAAATGACTCTTATTGACCAATTTGCATCTTGCTATGAAAGTTGTATGTCATGCTAGGCATTAAAATAGGATGCAATTTCATCACTCTTGAACTTATTGTTTTTATGCATTTGAGTGTTGAAAAATAGGCCTTGCGCTACTCGACCAGCGCACCTCACCAGCGTAACTTTCACAGTGGACTGTCGCTAATGTTGCGCCAATGAGCTGCGCTGCTGTACCTGTGTGTAGTTGAAAAATGTGGGTGCGCGCCGGTGCTATGCTACCCCTCTAGCGCAGCCTCACCAGCGCAAACATCCTAGAGAATCTGCGCTTGTGTTGCGCTACTGGGATGCACCACTCGTCCAGCGCCTATTTTAAAAATAGGTTGTGCGCTACTCGACCAACGCACGTAAGGAAGCTGGAACATTTTTTCCAAAACGACCTCACTTTGATTGGATCTTATATATATATATATAACTCAATGTCTTAAGGTCGTGTATGAGTTCAGAATATCACATTTCTTCCTTAGAACACATTTCAAAGGAAAAATATTTCCAAGAACTCATTTTTAATCACTCAAAGCATTCCCATGAGCATCAAATCTTCATCTTGCATCATCTAAGTTCATCTAGAGTGCATCTATGGATAGGGTTGCTTCATCACATCTTGTTTGGTGAGCTCTTCACTATCTTCTTACAAGTTACGTGTTTTCCTTACTAAACCATCTATTTAATTAATTGTATTCTCTTAGATTATTTCTAGATACAAATTAGAGATTGTTGTGATGCCATGATTGAGTGTTGTATTGTGATAGCTTCATAGGATTGTTTGATCTATGTTTAGCTAAGCTATTTGAACATGTCATTTAGCACTTGATATCTAGGATTGCATTAATTATCATCTCATTATCCTAGATAAGCATATAGGGTTTCCTAGCCTTGTTTGTTCATTGAATATCATTATATATTCTCTTAGGACACTTTATCTCTTCATTGAGAAGTAAGACTTGTGTTGCTTCCGGGAGTAGGTAGCTTAAAGCACAAGCACGATGAACTAGGTTCACTTATACCAGGATTAGGTAGTTGTGGAGGATTAAACCGGGATTATGTTGTAATTCTCTTATCATTAGTGGATTCGAGGTTCTAGTGTGGCGCACTCATCAACCCGTGGTTTTTTCCATTTTGAGGGTTTCCATGTATATCTCAAGTGTTTTTACTATTTCCGCATTTATTACACTTGTGATATCTTTGCAACTAAATAGGGGTATTTTCATCAACTTGACTCTTAACGAAAATTGGGTAAAAGTTAATTAAAATCTATTCACCCTCCCTCTAGATTAATTTTACACACCATATTATTTGTTTCAGGTTCGAAAGGACGGGTTATCACAGAAGGAAGCTCCACCACTATCACTTGAGCCCTCCTGACCGCATCTAATCTCTCCCCGATCTCAGAGTCTTCGTCGACTAAGTTCAGAGGATTGTCAGGCCGGTTCGAAAAGCCAGAGCCAATAGAAGTGTTCCAGTTAGAACGATTAGCCCTCCTGACCGCATCTAATCTCTCAACGACCTCCATGAAGATCCATGACACGAGTGCACACAAGATCATCTCCACATAATATTTACATGCACGTCAATAGTTTAAATTCAAATAAAGGAACCAACCTTATCTTCGTCAACAATATCATCGAATCCGGAAACAATTCAAATTTAAATAACTAATCATGCCCCGATAAGGAGGGAACGGATTCATGAGATTACGGTAGAGTATTCGCGAACTAAAAACCTACTTGGACGATATATATATGGGAAGCCAAGGACAGAAAAAGGGAAGGGAAACGAACGACAAAGATAGAAGATCATAAACAACAGATATACACATAAAAAATGGGGGCCTAAATTTTGATTACAGAACACGGTCACCTTCATCTCCACTATTCGACAGGCACCGAGTTGTCACCACCCTACACCTCCGAGAGATTGTGAGCAAACAAGAAAGTTATTTGTATCTTAAAGCGATATATCAATAATAGAGCTCCCATTTACTGTAATTACCATTCGTCTCTCTCTTAAACAGGTCGGGAACCAACGGTACCGACCCCGGCCACCGTTTTCATGGTAATGGTCTCGAGGGTGTTAACAGAAATTTCTCATACCGAGCAAATTTCCCATCAACACTTTCTATTTTATGACTGGTCTTTAAACACTTGACAAATATAACACCTAACAAATATAACACCTCTGCATAAAACTTCCAACATCGCGTTTCAAATGCGGCCAGAAATACCGCTCCTCCAAGCTAGCCACTGTTTTGTCTCGACCCAGGTGTCCACATAATCCATCTCCGTGCAAGTCACGGATTAACTTCTCTCATAAAAAGATCCTAGGAATACACATACGATTCCCATAAAACAGATCACTGGCAGGCTGCTTCTGAATACACTTTAAACAGATTTCCTTGAAATCTTCATCTTCCCCATATAATTCCTTCAAACAGTCAAACCTCATAATTTCATGACCCAAGGTCACGAGCAGGGTGTCACGACGACTCAACGCATCTTCAACTAGGCTTAAAACCCCCGACTTGTGCTTAATAAAAAAATGAAAATTCAGAAGGAAAGTGTCCCACTTGACATGCATATTGTCCAAGGGCTTCTAACTGTTTTTAAACTTCAAAGCCTGATGATCGGTGTATAAGACAAACTCCATTTGTACTAGGTAGTGTTCCCATTGCTTCAATGCTCGGAACACTGCGTAGAACTCCTGAACATAAGTACTTCACTTCTGGTGAGCTTCACTTTATTTCTCATTAAAGAAAGCTAATGGTCATTTTTCTTAGGACAACACGGCTCCAATTCCTACACCACTAGTATTGCACTCCATTTCAAATATCTTCTCAAAACTAGGCAGAGCCAGTACCGGCGTAGTACACAATTTCTCCTTGACTAATGTGAAACTCGTCTCTGCCTCTTCTCCCCACTGGATTCATCCTTGCTTCATACATTATGTTATCGGTGACATGATAGTGCTAAAATTCCAAATAAATCAGCGGTAGAAAGTGGCTAAACCATAAAAGTTGTGAACTACACTCACGGTTTTCGGCGCATGCCATTCTCGAATAGCTGGAACCTTCTCGTCATCCATATGAATTCCCTTCGAACTCACCATATAACCTAAAAACAACAAGCTACTGGTCAAAAAGTTGCACTTCTTGAGATTGAGAAACAATTGATTCTCTTACAAAACCTTTAACACCTCTCGTAACTGCTCCACATGCTCTTCTTCAGTCTTACAGTAGATAAGAATGTTCTCAAAATAAACAACAATGAATTTGCCCACAAAAGGCCTTAATACCTTATTTATCACCAGCATAAAAGTAGTTAATGCATTTGATAGACTGAACGACATGACCAGCCACTAATACAAACCATTCTTGCTCTTAAACGCTATCTTCCATTCATCCCCAAGCATTGGCCTGAATTTGATGATACCCACTATGTGTTGGAACCCCGTTAACTGGTCACGTAGCAAAACTAGGTTTTAAATTTTTAAACAGATCATAATCTGTATCTGGAACCAGTGAACTTGGGATCGTGAACCAGTGAACTTGGGATCGTAATTATTTTTCAAAACTAATACATACAATATGTAAACACAGGAAATTGTAATCAATAAAAAACAGAAGAAGAAAATCTTACCAACGTTTGGAGGCTCCTTCACTTTTCGATATGCTTCTGTCTGAACCACTCGATCTTCCTCGCTATCTCCCAGGATTGGTAACTGCGTGTGGGCGCGTCACGATCTCAGGAACTTGAATGGAAGATATAGAGAGATTTGAAGAAACTCTTTCATCTATGTGTTTCAAAAACACACAAAACATGAAACAATAAATATATCTAAAGCTTGCTTCGTTCTTCACGAATATATATATATATATATATATATATATATATATATATATATGTGTGTGACTTTCTTGCCTTGCTTCACCAATCTCTATTCACGCACTGCTTCAATAAATATATATATATAACTACTTGCTTTTTTCTTTTTTATATATCTATCTCACGATGCTTGCTTACCAATATATATGTATATCGCTGCTCACAAATATATATCATATATGTATTAAGTATTTACATCCTATACAAATTCTTCTTTTTGACTATTGTTTCATGTACACACCAATTTGTATCCTATGCAATCTCTTGAGTTAATAATTGATATATATCTTTTAATTATCCTTTTCAAATATATATAATATATTAAAAATGATAATAAGTATTTTAAATTTAAACTTAAATTCAAATACTTAGATAAATGGTTTAGTAAAATAAAATAATCCTATTATTTTATATCACCTAAATCCATATATCAACTAACACCCTCCAATTAATAGTTAATTAATAATTCATAATTATCAATATAAATAAATAATCTAATTATTTAATTAAGTTATTAACATTCATTAATTAAATAATCTCATTATTCAATTAATTCCTAAATATATACGTGTCACTTTTGTAACACAATTAATTGGACAATCTAATTAATTAACCGTGACCCTTTTTACCTAAATCGATCGTGCTAGCAAGGGAACCTAATGGACCCACAGTATTTTGAGCTCCAATAATCCTTGGAATCATTAATTAAACTCTTTAATCAATATTCCTTGATTATTAACTCCAGTGTTATTTCACTAACAACCCGAAGTTGCACTCTCTCAACTGTAGACGCTTTTACACAGACTGATACAACTCGGTGTCCATCGATATAGCTATAACACATGGTGTGATCCTCCACAGTAGTTCATAATTAGAGCTGGGTCATAATGTCCGTTATACCTCTCTAATTACATTTATCCTTTAAGTCTCACTGATTCTATAATGAATAAATCCTATTTTCTCACGGAATTAGGAGAGCGCTCATATTGTCCAGCCTCGAATCAACCCTTAAGGGAACTACCATATACTTCTCACAAGAAGGAGTGGATTCCACTATTGTGTACAAACCTTTCCAGCCACAAGCCAAACCACGATCCCAACATACGGAGTATATTGATCAGGAAATGCATCTGATCTCACCCATGGTATATCAAAGACTACGATTTAATCTGAAGGAGTCGATAAGACACTCAGGATTAAGATCACCCACATATAGCTATCATTAGTTGATATATATGAATCTCATCGGTAAACAGATCTTGGTGAATGATTTATATAGATCATGGCCCAGTCCTATATGATCACATCATACAAGGTGCCTCCACTCCCATATCTTATATGAATGATTCAGGATAGAATCATCGTACATTACGGAATGGACAGTAACTATAGATTAACCACAAATAAAGTATCCAACTTTATTTGCTATTTATGGACTCTTTAGATTGCACATCTCTATTACTGTATCCATCCGTATATGACACTCATATACACAGTTCGTGATTACATCTGACAATCTTGGATGTTTAAATATATGCACAAGTTTATAAAATAAATAACATAACAAGAATGAATTGAACTTTTCTTTTAATTTATTTCATAAATCCATTTACAAATTACATCTTTAGGGCATAAACCCCAACAATCTCCCACTTGCAGTAAAGCATGTAAGGCATGTCTCGTAACCATCTAGGTGACCCAAAAACACTTTAGTCGGTAAGGTCTTCGTAAATGGATCAGCATGATTGTCTTGTGAGACTATCTTAGTGACAATCACATGTCCTCTCTGCATTATCTCTCTAATGAGATGATACTTTCTCTCTATATGCTTCCCTCTTTTGTGACTTCTTGGTTCTTTGGAATTAGCCACAACACCACTGTTTTCACAATAAAGTGTGATTGGCATATCCAAATCTGGAACAACTTCCAGATCACTCAAGAACTTACGGAGCCAAACATCCTTTTTAGCAGCTTCACAAGCAGCTACATATTCGGCTTACATGGTAGAGTCAACAATGTAAGATTGCTTGATACTTCTCCACACAATGGCTCTACCACCCAGGATGAATACTGATCCAGACATGGATTTCCTAGAATCCCAGTTTGATTAAAAATCAGAATCTGTGTATCCTAACGGGATCAAATCCTGCCCGGAATACACTAGCAGATAGTCTCTCATTCTCCAAAGATACTTGAGAATTGTCTTGACAGCAACCCAATGATCCAATCTTAGGTTAGACCTGTATCTGCTGACTACTCCCATTACATAACAGATGTCCGGTCTCGTGCATAACATAGCATACATGAGACTACCTACTGCCGATGCATAGGATGCATGTCTCATATCCTCAACTTCTTGAGGTGTCTTAGGATATTGTTCCTTAGACAAGTGAACTCCATGCCTAGAAGGTAAATTACCTTTCTTGGTGTTTTCCATCGAAAATCGCACAAGAATCTTGTCGATATATAATGCTTAAGACAGTGCTATGAGTTTGTTCTTACGATCCCTTATAAGTTGAATCCCTAGAACATAACTTGTCTCTCCAAAATCTTTCATTTGGAATTGGCTAGCAAGCCAGCCCTTTAAATCAGACAACACTCCCACATCATTCTCAATGAGTAGGATATCATCTACATATAAGACCAAGAAAATTACTTTTTTTTTTATCAATGATGCGCTTGTAAATACAAGGCTCCTCGACGTTCTGCTCGAAGCCATTGGTTATGATCACATCATCAAACCTAATGTTCCAAGATCTAGATGCTTGCTTAAGTCCATAGATGGACCTTTACAGCTTGCAAACCTTTTGCTCTTGATCTGGAGACACAAATCCCTCTGGTTGCATCATATAGATGCTTTCATCAAGATTGCCATTCAAGAATACAGTCTTGACGTCCATTTGCCAAATTTCATAATCGAAATAGGTAGCAATGGATAAGAGAATCCTAATAGACTTAAACATGGATACTGGCGAGAAGGTCTCTTCATAATCGACCCTCTCTTTCTGGGTATAACCCTTGACCACTAGCCTTACCTTGCAGGTCTTAACCTTTCCGTCTACTCCTCTCTTTCTCTTGTAGATCCACTTACACTCTATGGGTTTTACCCTATCCGGTAAGTCTACAATATCCCAAACTGAGTTAGAGTACATGGACTTCATCTTGAGATTCATGGCTTTAAGCCATTCCTTTTTATCAGGATCTTCCATTGCATTCTTAAATGTCAATGGATCATCAACACTAGAAGTAGAGACAACACATTGTCCCTCACCTATACCTAAATAGCATTCGGGTTGTCTCACAACCCTCTCACTACGTTTAGGTGGTAGTGTATCCTGATTAGGAACCATCTGACTCTCAAATGTTTGTGGATCAATAACTCTTGTTGATAAAGCATTAGTCTTACCAAGCTCCAACTCATTCAATACAATTTTAGAACAAGGTTTATAGTCACTAATATAATTGTCCTCAAGAAACGTTGCATTTGTCGATACAAATACTTTGTTGTTTTCAAGACTCTAGAAGTCCCCACCTCTAGTATCCTTGGAGTATCCTACAAACAGACAGACCATAGACTTGAAGTCTGGCTTTCCACTTCTGTTCTTTAGCACATGTGCTGGACACCCCCATATGTGGAAATGTCGTAAACTAGCTTTACGACCATTCCACAACTCTAGGGGAGTATTAGGAATAGATTTGGATAGCACTACATTCAAAATGTATGTTGCTGTTTGTAATGCATATCCCCAAAAGGAATTTGGTAATGATGAGAAACTAATCATATATCTTACCATTTCCATCAGGGTTCTATTTCTCCTCTCCGTTACACCATTTTGTTGAGGTGTATCAGGAGCTGTGAGTTGGGAAACTATCCCATGCTCGACCATGAAATCTTTAAACTCTTGGTCAAGGTACTCACCTCCACGATCCGATTGTAGTGACTTGATAGTCGTACCTAATTGATTCTCAACTTCAGCTCGAAATTCTTTGAACATTTCAAATGTTTCTGACTTCAGTTGCATTAGGTAGACGTATCCGTATCTTGAGTAGTCATCTATAAAGGTGACATAATACTCATAACCACCCCTAGCTTTAACATTCATCGGTCCGCAGACGTCTGTATGTGTAAGCTCTAGCGGTTCTTTAGCTCTAAGTCTTTTTCTAGTAAAAGGTTTCTTAGTCATCTTACCTTCCAGACAAGATTCGCAGGCAGGTAAGGTGTCAACCTTTAACTCACTTAAAGCTCTGCTTTTTACTAGTCTGTATATCCGGTCAAGGTTGATATGACTAAGTCTTAGATGCCAGAGATACATGTCATTATCTGGAGAAATCTTATGTCTTCTAGTTTTTGGTTTTTCAACCTTAAACATTTTGGTGTTGAGCAGTGTAGTATGTATTAACGGTCTTAACACATACAAATTGTTTTCATTAATTCCTGAACAAATATTAAGACCATTCTTTCCAATAATAACAGACTTATTATTAAAAGAAACATAATATTTTTGTTCTAACAACTTAGAAATGGAAATCAAATTTCGTGTAAATCCAGGAATATAAAATACATTGTCCAACAATATATAATTATTACAAAAACATAATCTAATTACGCCCACTGCTCGTGCCGACACGACATCCCCTAACCCCACACGTATTAAGAAGACTTGCTCTTCTAGCTGTGTCCAAGAATCAGTCCATTGTAAAGAAGAACAAACATGGTTAGTGGCCCCCGAATCAACTATCCAGGGTGAAGAATCATCTTCTACTAAACATGACTCAAGAACAAGTAAATCATATTTACTTTTCTTGGACTTCTTCTTGCTTTGGGCTTTCTGGGGTTTAGGCTTACCCTTCGCTTTCCTAGAAGACCTCTTTCTCTTCTTATTATTAGAGTAGAAAGATGGTTCGATAACATTTGCCTCACTGGTCTTACCCTTGTTGTACTTAGTCAAGGACTCAAAGGTAGTTAGCTCATTAAGCAACTGTATGAGATTGAACCTTAACTTGTTCATCCCGTAGTTGTTCTTAAACGGATCAAAACTCTTCGAAAGAGTCGTCAGTATGATGCTCACTTGACTGGGTTCGTCAATGACCCCGCCATTGACTTCTGCCTTGTTGAAGTAGAACATCATGCTCAGGACATGTTCCCGAACTTACGTACCTTTCTTCATATGAGTGAGCATAGCGGAACGAACAACTTCATATCGTTTTTGCTAGAAGGGCTGCCCGAACATAGCTTGTAATGACTCCATGATTTCGAATGCTGAAGTCATTGCTTCATGATTTGTGACAAGCACGTTTGTTATAGAAGCCAACAGTTATGTTCGGGCCTTCTCATCAGATGAGACCCATCGCTCATATGCCTCACGAACAGTTCGTGTGGCATTGGCAGCAGGCGCTGGAGGACATTCCTCCGTAAGCACAAACTTGAGGTCTTTGGTGACCAATATTGCATTAATGTTAAATTTCCACTTAGTGTAGTTATCACTAGTTAATTTGTCGTTTGTAAGAATATGAAGTAATACAGAAGACATTATTACTGAAACAAATAAAACATTCATTCAGTCAATTATTTAAAATAAGTGCGAGTGCTTTGGCATAAATTTAAACATTATGTATGAACATGTTTAACGAACTAGAAATACCCTAAAACTAGTTACTATACCACAACAATCCAACATACCACAAAGAAGTGTTGCCTTAGGGTCGGTCAAGTCTTTGCATGTTGGACCGAGACATTCTCAATCAAATGATATTCTAGAATAACTCTTATTCCATATCATTCAAACATCGTTCATTCAGTCAGGTTTTTAATTAACAAATTTAATCAGAACTTTCGTGAGTGTAACCCACCATTTAGATCTCACGAGATTAACTCAAGAATTGTCGCCTTAGGGTCGGTCAATCCCGAAATACCCTCAGAAATCATATCCGTTAGGAAGTCAACCTTGGTATTGACCTTCGTGGAAACCCTCCTTAGGGAGGACGAAAACAAAGTCGTCACGAGGCCCCACTCGGATCTCACGGTGTTGAATTAATGATGGAGACCGCGAGATATAAATGTCATATATCCCTCTTCCACTCACTGTTTTAAAATTAGGGTTTTCTATTAACCGTTAATGCATCTAGACTCTACAGAATTAAAAGACTAACTTTAATCAAGTTATCTAGCGCATTAACTAATTAGAATCAAATTCTAATTAACTAATAAATTATTAATGATTTTTAACAATTAAAAGTCTAATCTATTAGTGAACAATCTAAGATTCAGTAAACTATTTACTAAGGTCAGATTATTATGATAGTGTTTACCAAGTTTTAACAATTAAAACTCTAACACTTTATTCGGTTCATTTATTATTAGGTAATTAATCATATTAATCCTAATTACAATAAATGACCCTATTAATCTAACTTATTAAACTCTTTAATAACTAGATTAATATTAATGAGAATTACCAAGTTTTCTAGCCATTAAAAACTAATCTCATTATTCATAGCCAATTATGTATATTTCCCATTTTAATCACATTAAAAAAATACATAAAATATCAGGCTATAATGCATGTATGACATATCAAATATATTTGTGTAGGCATATCTAATCTAAATGACATATGTATGCATGACAATGCTTTTATCATCACATAATATAAAGCATACATGAATTGACCGAGTACTGTGGATTATTTAACCTAAAAATTGGAATCTAAAATTACAAAAATTTCCCAAGGCATTCCTTGGTCTTCTAGTAACTTCAGATATCTTCCAATCTCTTCAGGTTACTCCGATTCATCTCATGAATCCATCTTCACGATTTTTCCAGGTCTTCAATATAGGTTACATTTTTTTTTAGAATACAATAACAGTTAAAAAAATAAACAAAATATTAATAATAATACAACCCATAAACCCTAAATCCACAGTACCATATAATTAACGATCAATCATGTTTTCGTAAATTAAAAAAAAAATATAGATACAAAAACATCATACAATCAATTTAAATTGTGCCTATACAATTCATACATACAGGAGCATCGAAAACAATTTCCTGTTCCGAAAAATAAATTGGCTCTGATACCAATTGTTGGAACCCCGTTCACCGGTCACGCAACGGAACTAGGTTTTAAAATTTTTAAACATATCATAATCTGTATCTGGGACCAGTGAACTTGGGATCGTAATTATTTTTCGAAACTAATACATACAATATGTAAACACATGAAATTGTAATTAACAAAAATTAGAAGAAGAAAATCTTACCAACGTTTGGAGGCTCCTTCATTTTTCGATATGCTTCTGTCTGAATCACTCGATCTTCCTCGCTATCGCCCGGGATTGGTAACTGCGTGTGGGCGCGTCACAATCTCAGAAACTTGAATGGAGGATGTAGAGAGATTTGAAGAAACTCTTCCTTCTATGTGTTTCAAAAACACACAAAACATGAAACAATATATATATATCTAAAGCTTGCTTCGTTCTTCACGAATATATATATATATATGACTTTCTTGCCTTGCTTCACCTATCTCTATTCACGCACTGCTTCAATAAATATATATCTTTAACTACTTGTTTTTTTTCTTTTTTATATATCTATCTCATGATGCTTGCTTACCAATATACATGTATATCGCTGCTCACAAATATATATCATATATGTATTAAGTATTTGCATCCTATATAAATTCTTCTTTTTGACTATTATTTCATGTACACACCAATTTGTATCCTATGCAATCTCTTGTGTTATTTATTGATATATATCTTTTAATTATCATTTTCAAATATATCTAATATATTAAAAGTGATAATAAGTATTTTAAATTTAAACTTAAATTCAAATACTTAGATAAATGATTTAGTAAAATAAAATAATCATATTATTTTATCTTCACCTAAATCCATATATCAACTAACACCCTCCAATTAATAGTTAATTAATAATTCATAATTATCAATATAATTAAATAATCTAATTATTTAATTAATTTAACTATTAACATTCATTAATTAAATAATCTCATTATTCAATTAATTCTCGAATATATACGTGCCACTTTTGTAACACAATTAATTGGACAATCCAATTAATTAATCGTGACTCTTGTTACCTAAATCGATCGGGCTAGCAAGGGGACCTAATGGACCCACGGTATTTTGAGCTCCAATAATCATCGGAATCATTAATTAAACTCTTTAATTAATATTCCTTGATTATTAACTCCGGTGTTATTCCACTAAATACCCGAAGCTGCACTCTCTCAACTGTAGACGCTTTTACACAGACTGATACAACTCGGTGTCCATCGATATAGCTATAACACATGGTGTGATCCTCCACAGTAGTTCATAATTAGAGCTGGGTCATAATGTCCGTTATACCTCTCTAATTACATTTATCCTTTAAGTCTCACTGATTCTATAATGAATAAATCCTATTTTCTCACGGAATTAGGAGAGCGCTCATATTGTCCAAGCCTCGAATCAACCCTTAAGGGAACTACCATATACTTCTCACAAGAAGGAGTGGATTCCACTATTGTGTACAAACCTTTCCAGCCACAAGCCAAACCACGATCCCAACATACGGAGTATATTGATCAGGAAATGCATCTGATCTCACCCATGGTATATCAAAGACTACGATTTAATCTGAAGGAGTCGATAAGACACTCAGGATTAAGATCACCCACATATAGCTATCATTAGTTGATATATATGAATCTCATCGGTAAACAGATCTTGGTGAATGATTTATATAGATCATGGCCCAGTCCTATATGATCACATCATACAAGGTGCCTCCACTCCCATATCTTATATGAATGATTCAGGATAGAATCATCGTACATTACGGAATGGACAGTAACTATAGATTAACCACAAATAAAGTATCCAACTTTATTTGCTATTTATGGACTCTTTAGATTGCACATCTCTATTACTGTATCTATCCGTATATGACACTCATATACACAGTTCGTGATTACATCTGACAATCTTGGATGTTTAAATATATGCACAAGTTTATAAAATAAATAACATAACAAGAATGAATTGAACTTTTCTTTTAATTTATTTCATAAATCCATTTACAAATTACATCTTTAGGGCATAAACCCCAACACTATGTAGATCAGTCTTCGAAAACAGCTTTGAACCCTCGAGGTTATCCAACATGTCATCTAAGTAGGGAATAGAAAATCGGTACTTGACGGTTATCTTATTGGACTCATCCGGTAATATGCTAGATTGGGCAAACTCGCCCCAGATATAAGGTCTATATGGTGCTGAATGTCTCTCAGAGGTAAATTGTTAGGCAAATCCTCTGAAGTAATGTCTTAAATTGTTCTAGCAGCGGCTGTATTTTCTCAAGAAAAATTACCGCTGGTGTTTCTTTCCCCTCTACCACAAGAGCTTTAACCATCAAAGCATAAACCACATATGCACCCTTAACATCTGTCACAAATTTTGTGTCGAATCTAGTCAAGGTTAGAAAAGACTGCTTCTCCACTTCAGAAGGCTTGATAAGCAATGTCTGACGCTTGAAAGGAGCCATAGCAATTTTGTGTGACCCCCAAGTAAACAAATAAGTGTTATCCTGACCCCTATAGGTAATATCAACATCGTACTGCCATGGCCAACCCAACAACACATGGCTAGCATCCATATCAATCACATCACAAACTACATCCACCTTATATATTTTACCAATAGAAATAGGAACACGACAAATCTCAAACTGTTGTTCCCTTCTTGATCCAGCCAATAGTATACAGATTGGGATGCTTCTCGGTTGGAAATTTCAGATGTTCCACTAACATCTTTGTAACAAAATTCTTACAACTCCTACTATCCACAATCAGATCAAAGACTTTGACTGATTGTGTAGCAAGACTGAAATATATTATTACGCTAACCAAAATCCTCTTGCTTTGGTTTGTACAACACCCGTTGCACCACACAATTAACTTGCTCTCCAACTTCTTTAACGAATTCTGCTCCCTCATACAAGTAACCTTCTTCTTCTTCATTCTTAGAGTATTTGGGCTTTCTTTGCCTTCTTCCACCCAATTTATTGGCCTAGAGCGATCATGACATGCATTTGAATGATGATCAAGTTTTCTACATCAGTAACAAATCCCTGGTGTATGTCTAGCAAAGGGATTTGGATTCGGATTCGGATTCTTGGGTACGGTCATGTTGGTTGGGGCTGTTGTTTGATCACTACTGCTACCCTCTTCTCCACTAACTCTTTTAGGTTAGCTTGATGGACCTGATGATTGAACACCCTTGTCCCTGTTAGGAAATGACGAATCAAGAGTGTTTCTCCAAAATCCAGGGATTCCACCCCTGCGTTCATCAATAGTCCACAACACTTACAATCCGATTGAGCTTCATCTTAAAGAGACGGCTTCAACCCATTGAGATATCTGGTTATGCGTTATCCTTATGTTTCACTCAAATTATTTTGCTCTGAGAGCTTAGAAAATTTTGCTTTGTAATCAAACAATGATTTGGTCCCCTGCGAACAATTTTGAAGCAACTGGAATAAATATTACTCATAGTCCAGTGACAGAAATCTTCCCATCATAAGCTGCTTCATTCTATGTCGGGTCCTCACAAGCGTCTTTCTCTATCGCTGACGGTTCTTCTGTAACTGATTCCACCAGACTGTAACCCCTTCTTTTAATCTGAACGCGGCAAACATCACCATCTTCTCTTTCAGAATCTCCATCATCTCAAATAACCACTCTACTTCTGTGATCCAATCAAGAAAATTATCTATACCCAGATTCTGATTGAAGCTTGGAAGATCTGCCTTCAATCGGTAGTCATCATGTTCTCTATGTCTTCTTTTGGGTTGAACTACTCTATACACCTCATCAACTTCATCTTCTGAATCATCCTCGCTATCACGTTGACGATGAAGGAGGACGTCTTCTGTCAGCAGGTTGGCCTTAGACAAATCTTTCGACGCATTTCCTATCAATTGGTGGCCTGTTGTTAGCGTTAAGATTTAGCCCGACAAGCAGCTTGCGGATCTCCACCATCTGTTGTCGTTGCTCCTCCACCGCCGCCCACAAAACCTCTACCCCACGATCATTGTCAATAGGGTTTTTACCTCCTACTCCGTTAGTTATCATCGAGATCGACAAATATGGTCTCTAATACCAATTGACGCAGCTGAAAACATAAAGGAATAAGATCAACGTCTGTATTCCGTATTACCCTGGAATCCACTAGAATTAAGGAGAAAACGAACTCTGGAATTTTATTGAATCAAAAGCTGATGAGCCTTTCAGCTTACAAAGTCTATTTAAAGTGATTAAACCATAACCCGAATCCTTGTTGGATAAGAATCGAGATTAAATAGCAAAAGTTATAAAAAATAGCGAAATTACGATAATTATGGAATTAAATGATACTAACGACCCTAAACAAGTCAAACTGATGGCAGACGATTCTGACTTGTCAAAGTCAATTTATGACTTAAAAGGAAACTTTCATAAAATCGCAAAAACTGTAATTACGGGGCCTAAACGATGAAATTTGACCGAAAAAGGGTTTACCTCACTGTCGTAGGCGGTGACTTGAAAACATCTCATTGATTCGCTTAAAATGAAGTCACTTAGCCTTGAATTTATGATGGTCCCTTAAAGCCATGTAGGAATCAACTACTTGTTCTACATCACTGGGTTTATTTGCTTCTGAATACTTATACTTATCACATGCAACCATTCTATCAATTGTCCTAAAAAAGTTTGCTTCTCGCTTCCACCTTTTCAATATAAAATGTGTTGGGATCTCATCAACCTCAATTTTATTAAAAACTCTCAACACATGTTTACATGGTAAACCCATGAACTCAAAATATTGGCATCTACAATGGTCTTCTTGCTTTTCTCTCTTTAACTTCATAACAAATTCTTCAGGCTAACCAACTTTTGCTGAAACTAAGTACGTGTTAAATTCACCATCGTTTTCACCCACTTCCGACTTGAAACGGATTGAATCCACTAATTGATCATGAAAATTCTGAAAAATATTTTGTGTATAAATACTTGCCGCATGTTTCAATATCAAATTGTTTTCATCGATAAGCCTGTCCTTATGTTCAGATACATAATCTTCATGATTTTCTCTTTCAACAATCTTTTTTAAGGCTTGTTCATACCTAATTATAAATTCTCTTAAGTTTGTTTTTGGGGAGACAAACTCTTTGAAAAATGCATTCACACCGTCACTACGATCTGTCGTACTCATTCCAGCATAAAATATGTCTCAATGATATGATGGTACCATGATTCTCTAATTTCATACAAATGTTGAAGCCACTCGTTATTATTCAAATCAAACTCCATGATCAAATCACTCCACATCTTTTCAAAATCCTTTATTTTGTACGTGTTATGAATACATTTCTTAAGTGCACTCTTGAATTTTGACTTTTTAAAATAAATGTGAGACAACTTCTCTCCAATTGTTTTTAATATGCCAAATACAGAGACGATGACGTGTGTTAGGAAATACCTTTTTAACGGTCGTTCCCATAGCTTGATCTTGATCAAAGATAATTGGCATTGGATGCCTCCCCCCATAGCCTCTAACTAAATATTAAATAACCAAACAAAAGAGACCTATGTTTAATCTTGTAAGAGTGCACATCCCAATTGTATGATCTGATAGTATTAAACGTTATCACATCTCTGAATGCTTCATAAGTTGCACGTGATCTAGCATCAACCCAAAAAAATGTACTGCTCTTCCATCTTCATCAACTTGTATAGCATAAAAAATTATGGATTCTCTCGTTTCATCCTTTAAAAGTAATCAATAACTGATTGTGCATCTCCTCTTTCCAACTTTTTAACTTTAACCGATTTCAAGTGATTCTAACAATCTTTGTTTCCAAATCCTATTGATGCACCATCAAAGATTGAAGGAACCTTTCTTACTTGAATATTCTCCATATTGAATGTCTCAATTAACACATTGGCTGCTTCTGGGATATATCTATTGAACCGTAAACGCATCCTCTTCGACGGAGTTACTAAGTGATGTTTATGATCATCCGAAAACTTACTTACTACCCATATTTTTAGTTCTTCGCTGTAAAGAACTCTAATATGAGCCTTGCACCCATTTACAATTGTGTTGCAATTTCAAGTTAATCCATCTATTCCATCTATCCTGTCTTTTTTCCTTTTTTCCTTTTTTCCTTTTCTTGCCTTCAAATGAGCATACAAAATTCATTCTCGTAACTTCATCATTTTGGAAACATGTTTTGTTAGTTGATCAGATTCGTATAGAGAAACCTGTATGTCGACCATAATCTATGTAAAATTCTTTCGCTTTATTGGAACTAATAAAAGTCATTCCTTCATATGGCACCTTTAAAACTTCAGCGTTCTTGCTTGGTGTCGAAGTGTCACCCTCAAGTTGATGGTCCATACTGAATCTTATATAATTTAAGAGAAACATTTTCAATTTATGTATAAACATTAATATACATATATATAATCTTAAATTCAAATACATTTTAATAAAAAAAACTCTAAGTAAGCATACAACAGTAGATGTTACTGATATAAACTAATAAAAAAATCTAAAATTAAGAATCACATTACAATGATGATAGTAGTACGGTTATGAACTAATACAAAAAAGAAATCTAATTTAATAAAAATTATTTTATGAAACTAAAGAACAAATTTTTAAAAACCGAAAGCATATTTGTTTTTTAATAAAAGTAAGGTTTATGTTGAAAACAATCTTACACAGTAATGGACAAGCATGGTCAAAAACCTTCTTCACTTGTTTTTTTATTCCTTCTTTTTCTTAACTAATTTAAACACAGTTTTCTTACTGACTAACCAACAATGCATGACCTGAGCAACCAAATAACACAACTATACAAAAAGAACAAAAAAATCAAACAGGCAAAAAACTTCTTGAGAATATTTCACACCTATAATCCATAATTACGAGAACAACAAAACAAACAACCGATATAGATATCAGAAATCCTTCAACCCGAAACAACAACAAATATAGATAAATATGCAAAAAAAAAAATGAAAAAATGAAAAAAAAAAATTCAGAAAAAACAAATATAATAGATGAGTAAAATAGGACAAAATAATTGGATGATTCAAAGAGGTAAGACTTCGATTATGTGAAATTTTTGTGAATTTAGGGTTTCGAGAAGAAGAATATAAAAAGAAACAATTTGATGGAGTATCAAGGAGCTTTGAATGATATAATAGAAACTGGAAAAGAATTTGATGGTGGAAAGAAAAGAAGAGAAGAAGTTCAATCGATGTATAGATTTGCAAAATCCATGTCATTATTTTCATTACCACTGACTCATTTTTTTAATTGAATTTTGATGTCACGTCATCAATTATCATAGCCATTGGATTTAAAAGAAGTAAACGACTAGATATCGAAGTCATTTTTTAAAGTCACTTTCTGAGTTAATAAAGCATAACCCATATTATTATCATTATTATATATTCTAATTTATAAAATTAATTTAACTACATAGAATATTACTTTTACTAATAATATGTTAAAAATATATTTTCAAAACAATTACATTGAATCCATATTATTTAGTATGATGTTATGTTATTACTTTTATATATATATAATTTAACTACGTAGAATATTACTTTTACTCATCATATGTTAAAAATATATTTTCAAAACAACTACATTGAATCCATATTACCATATTATTTAGTATGATGTTATGTTATTACTTTATATATATATATATATATATATATATATATATATATATATATATATGTTTATATATATGTTTGGGTTGAGGCTAAACAGGTCAACCCATCTAACCCGTTTATTAATCGTGTCGTGTCCGGGTTAAGCTAAACGGGTCATGGGTTGACACGATTAGTGAGGGAAAAAATGTAAGTTTAACATTAAGGGTATTTTTGTAATTATCACATTATTATATAAAGTGAAACGTTGAAACCCTAACAGACTAACTCATTATTTTCCCTCTACCTCACTCACGCAGCCACTCCTCCCTTTCCTTTCCAGTTTCGTCATCTCTCTCTCTCTCTCTCTCTCTCTTACGTCTCTCCCTTTCCTCTCTCTTCATCCGGTGTCGCAGCTTCCACCTCGTCGGCATCTCCTCAACTCGTCGTCCCACTCCTCTATCTCCTTTCCAATTTCCTCATCTCTCTCTCTCTTACGCCTCTCCATTTCCTCTCTCTCTCTTCATCCGGCGCCGCAGCTCCCACCTTGTCAGCATCTCCTCAACTCGCCGTATGTGCTAAGGATCAACTCTCCAAATTCATCATTTTTATTTTATTTGTATCAATATATATATATATATATATATATATATATATATATTATATGAAACTTTTCAATTAGATTTTCTTTTTATTTGTTTAGTTGAGTTCTTTTCTTCTTATTGATGTACAGATGTTCTCTATTATTTAATTTTAATTTTAATTAATGTGGATCAATATGTTTTTTGTTCCTGTAATTTTTTCATAGTAAGGATTACTTTTGATTTGGATGTTTTTTTAACGGTTTTTGCCTGATATCTTGACTGGATTATTCAAAATTAGCTTAATTAATTATTGAATTAGATATTGCATTTGATTGATATGTATTAATATAGTCGATAATAATTTTAATTTTATTATAAAAGTATGTTGAATGTAGTAACAGATGTGTGGAACGGGTCATTAAACGTGTTAATTGGCACAACCCATTTAATTAACCTGTATAGTAAATAAGGGTTAGACGGATCGTGTCGTGTTGACCCATTTATATTCGTGCCGTGTTTGGGTCGAGGGGGTCTGACCCGTTTAATAATCGTGTCATGTTCGGGTTGACCCAAAAATAATCGTGTCGTGTTCGGGTTGATCCAAACACGACCAATCAACCCGAATTGACACCCCTAGTTAAAACTTTGTTATGAGATTTAAATAATTTGAATAAAAATTAATTTTTTTGATTAATTATGTATATAATTGAATTAAAATGTAAAAACTTATAAAAATTAATATTTTCAACTGTATATATTAGTTTGTATTATTATTATTAGAAAGTGCTTGAATTATGAATACTAGACTTGTCATATTATAAAATAACATTTTATTTTAAAAAAAATTAACATGTTACATTAATAGATGTATTATGGCTCAGTACCATAATTTCCACAAACATGCTCTAAAAGATCTGATCGTAATGTATTATTTATCTCTCCATCGTGTGTTCTACCAAGACGAGATACAATATGAGCCCTTATCAATGCAGGGTCACGTGCATATGCAGGAAGTTTGATATTTTCTTCTTGTAATGGTACCCATGGTTCAAGTTTTGTTTGTCGTTCATCCTCAATTATCATGTTATGCAATATAATGCACATTTTCATTATCTTATATATATCATTTTTCTTCCAAAATCTAACATGACTGTGAGTGAACACCCATTTGCTTTGGAATACACCAAATGCACGTCCCACGTCCTTACGAGTAGTCTCATACTTCATTGTAAACAATATTTCTTTACCATTAACAGAGTGTGAGATTGATTGGATTAAGGTTGCCCACCAAGGGTAAATTTCATCAGTTAGAAATTATTTCATCAGTTAGAAATTATTTCATTGTATATTTGTGTCCGTTTACCTCGTAATTGACCAGTGTGTGTCTACCGTGGATGATATTGTCAAATAATGGTGAATGCTCAAGGACATTAAAATCATTATGTTAACCAGTCATACCAAAGAAAGCATGCCAAATCCACAAGTCTTTCGATACATTCGCCTTTAATATTATAGTGGGTTTATTATAATGACCATGTGTGTGCCATGCCAAGCAATGGGACAATTCTTCATTTCTTCCATTCACAATACATACAATCTAACGATTCGAGCATTCCAAGAAATCCTCTTGCTCTCCTTCTTGTAATAATCGTGCAACATCATCTGTGTTTGGTGGTGACTCGTACAATGCAATTATGATGCCACACAAACGTTTCATACTCTAAACGACCGTAGTCTCTTCAATTTGTAAATATCCATCACAACAATCTGCCGAGTAGTTATACGATAGTAAACGAATAGAAGTTGTCAACTTCTGTAATCTGAACAAGCCCTATCAACCACGAGCATCATTCATTTACGTGAAGTAAATATCGTGAGCTTCGAGATACGATAGGATTCGTAAAAATAATTCACGCCTCATACAAAACCATCTACAAAAATATTCTAAGGGGTATTTACAATCGACTATAAAGTAGTTGTTCCAAATCCGATCATGGCTTCCCGCCCGGTCTCGATTAATATATCATCTACAATCCCTTTGATCTCTCAATAATACAACTCGTGTATATAGAGGTTGAAACCCTCGTCGTTCCATTTGACAACAAGATGAATGTCGAAGATAATCTTAATATGGTTGTGTTATGTTAATGAAGTGAAGTGTGAATGATGGATGATTGTGTTGATGAATGACTATTTATAGAGAATGAAGAAAATTAGCTGTTTTATAGCCGTTGGTATTCATAAATGAGTAAAGGACAAAAAATGAATAGTAGCAAAAATCCAATAAATAATTATATTTAAAATGTATTCATTGCTATTCATTAATCATTAGATGACAAAAAATGAATAGTCACAAAAATGTAATAAAATTTAATATTTGGAAACTAGTTGTATATAGCTGTTATTCATCCCCTATATAAATCTGAATGAGTTATATGTTTGGTATTGTATATATTATTGTAAGTATTCTTCAATGGATCCAAGATTTTTTTCTCACAACGATGAGGGAAATAACAACCACTACAACTATAGGTATGAAAGCTCACATGACTACACCCAAAATACATCCATTTCGCCATATGGTTACACATCAACTGATGGGACCTCTATTCACTACAAGGAACAAACTCCCACATCAAAAGAAACTACACCGGTACAACACAATTTATCAACAGCAAGACAAAGAACTATAAGGGAAAATTGCAAGAACTGACAACCACACGAGAATGAAGCATTATGTAAGGCATGATTATGTGTGTCGAAGGTTGAGATTACTGGCACTAATCAAAAACAGGATTCGTTGTGGTCCCATTGCTAGCCCGATCGATTAAGGTAATAAGGGTCACGGTTAATTAATTGAATTGTCTAATTAATTGTATTTATTCGGGAATTAATTGAATAATGAGATTATTTAATGAATGAATGTTAATAATTAAATTAATAAAATAATTATATTATTTAATTATATTGATAATTATTAATTATTAATTAACTATTAATTGGACGGTGTTAGTTGATATATGGATTTAGGTGAAGATAAAATAAAATGATTATTTTATCTTACTAAATCATTTATCTAAGTATTTGAATTTAAGTTTAAATTTAAAATACTTATTATCACTTTTAATATATTTGATATATTTGAAAATGATAATTAAAATATATATATCAATTATAACTTGAGATTGCATTTGATGTAAATTGACGTGTGCACATATATAAGTGTTTGTATAGGATGTAAACATATATATATATATATATATATATATATATATATATATATATATATATATATATATAAGAAAACAAAAACCTGGACTTTCAAGTTGTATTAGAAACAAATTCAAGTGTGCATGAATTAAATCAAACGCACAGCAAAAGATAAATAGATATATTTGTGAAAAAATGTGCAGGCGTACACCAAAGATTTAAAAGAAAAAAAAATGATTTTTTTTTTGTATATCTAATACAAGCTGTTGGCTATAAAAGAATTATTTTTGTGCAAGTGTGTACATTAAAATAACACCAAAGATTGAAGAAAGAGTTTCTTCAAATTTTCTCTACATCCTCCATTCAAGTTCTTGAGACCGTGACCCTCCCACACGCAGTTACCAGATCCGGGAGATAGCGAGAAAGATCGAGTGGTTCAGACAGGAGCACATAGTGTTTCAGACAAGAGCACATAGTATTTCAGACAAGAGCACATCGTAAAGTGAAGGAGCCTCCAAACGTTGGTATGTTCTTCTGATTTTTATTGATTACAATTTCTTGTATATACATATTGTATGTATTAGTTCCGAAAAATAACTACGATCCAAAGTTCACTGGTCCCAGATACAGATATGATATGTATAAAAAAATTTAAAACCTAGTTCCGCTGTGTAACCGATGAACGAGGTTCCAACAATTGGTATCAGAGCAAAGGCAGTGGCAACTGGCCAATCCCTAAGAACTCTCACGCGTGATCGTGTGACAAAGTGTGGCTCTCCGCCTGGGGGCTTCTTAGAGGAGTGCTCTGATAGGTATCTGTGGGTGTCACCCCAAGGAGTTGGGACCGTGCCCACACCCATGAGATGGGAATCGGTATCAACAATTGGTATCATAGCCAATTTTATTTTTGGAACAGGAAATTGTTTTCGATGCTCCTGTATGTATGATTGTGTAGGCACGATTTAAATTGACTGTATGCTGTTTTTGTATGTATATATTTTTTTAAAATTTACAAAAACATGATTGATCGTTAATTATATGGTACAGTGGATTTAGGGTTTATGAGTTGTATTTATATATATATATATATATATATATATTTCTGTTATTGTATTGTAAAAAAATGTAACATATATTGAAGACCTGGAAAAATCACGAAGATGGATTCATGAGATGAATCGGAGTGACCTGAAGAAACTGGAAGATTCGAAAATTACAAGAAGACCAAGGAATGCCTTGGGAAATTTTTTGTAATTTTAGATTCCAATTTTTTTTAGGTTAAATAATCCACAGTACTCTGTCAATTCATATATGATTTATATTATGTGATGAAAAAAGTATTGTCATGCATACGTATTTCATTTAGATTAGATGTGCCTAGGGGTGGGCAAAAAACCAATGAACCGAACCAAACCGAACCGAACCAGTGGATCAAACCGGTTCAATTGGCTTTTTACCGGTTTTGATTGAGTGATCAGTTTTTGTCCGGTTTAGTTCCAAAAATCAGATAACCGAACCGGTACCCGACTATAAAAATAAAAAAAAACTAATTCGAACTTCCACTGTTCACTCTTCAATTATTAGGTATATTTTTTATTGGATATTAAAATGTAATTTGATTTTGTTTGGTATTGACTATTGTATTAGCTATCAACAAAAAAATTGGCTAACATGTATTTTGAAATGTGTTTACTATTTTGTATTAGATTTTGTAGTTTTTTAATATGTTTTTATTATGATGTAAATAAATTTTGCCCAATAGGTTCAAAAAAATGAACTAAATATGTAATAAATGAAATTTAGAAGTTTGGCCCATCAGACCCAAGACCAAAAAAACCGAACCGAACAGATCCAATTCGGTTGGTTTTTTATCGGTTGGCAAATGTCAATTTGATTGGACCGGATCACTTTTTTAAAAACCGGATTTTATCGGTTTTATGAAAAATAGAACCGGTCCAATCAACTCCCACCCCTAGATGTGCCTACACAAATATATTTGATATGTCATACATGCATAATAGCTTGATATTTTATGTATTTTTTTAAAAGTGATTAAAATGGGTAATATACATAATTGGCTATGAATAATGAGATTAGTTTTTAATGGTCAGAAAACTTAGTAATTCTCATTAATATTAATCTAGTTATTAAAGAGTTTAATAAGTTAGATTAATAGGGTCATTTATTGTAATTAGGATTAATATGATTAATTACCTAATAATAATTGATCCAAATAATTAGATTGAATAATGAGATTATTTAATGAATGAATGTTAATAGTTAAATTAATTAACATAAAGTGTTAGGATTTTAATAGTTAAAACTTGGTAAACACTAACATAGTAATTTAACCCTAGTAAATAGTTTACAAAGGCTTAGATTATTCACTAATAGATTAGATTTTTAATTGTTAAAATTCATTAATAATTTATTAGTTAATTAGAATTTGGTTCTAATTAGTTAATGCGCTAGATAACTTGATTAAAGTTAGTCGTTTAATCCTGTAGAGTCTAGGTGCATTAACGGTTAATAGAAAACCCTAATTTTAAAATAGTGAGTGGGAGAAGGATATATGACATATATATCCCTTGGTCTCCATCATTAGTTCAACACCGTGAGATCCGAGTGGGACCTCATGACAGCTTTGCTTTCGTCCTCCCTAAGGATCCACAAAGGTCAATACCAAGGTTGACTTCCTAACGGATAGGATTTCTGAGGGTATTTCGGGATTGACCGACCCTTAGGCGGCAATTCTCGAGTTAAGCTCGTGAGATCTGAAATGATGGGTTACACTCACGAGGGTTTTTATTAAGTTTGTTAATTAAAAACCTGACTGAATGAACGATGGTTGAATGATATGGAATAAGAGTTATTCTAGAATATCATTTGATTGAGAATGTCTCGGTCCAACATGCAAAGACTTGACCGACCCTAAAGCGGCACTTCTTTGTGGTATGTTGGATTGTCGTGATATAGTAACTAGTTTTAGGGTAGTTCTAGTTCGTTAAATATGTGCATGCATCATGTTTAAATTTATGCCAAAGCAATCACACTTGTTTTAAATAAATGACTGAATGAATGTTTTATTTATTTCAGTAATAATGCCTTCTGCATTACTTCAAATTCTCGTAAACAAAAAATTAACTGGTGACAACTACACTAAGTGGAAACTTAACATTAATGCAACATTGGTCACTAAAGACCTCAAGTTTGTGCTTACGAAGGAATGTCATCCAGCGCCTGCTGCAAATGCCACACGAACTGTTCGAGAGGCATACATGCGAAGGGTTAGCCCAAACTCAAGAAAGCCCAAAGCAAGAAGAAGTCCAAGAAAAGTAAATATGATTTACTTGTTCTTGAGTCGTGTTTAGTGGAAGATGATTCTTCACCCTGGATAGTTGATTCGGGGGCCACATACCATGTTTGTTCTTCTTTACAATAGACTGATTCTTGGACACAGCTAGAGGAGCAAGCCTTTTCAATGCGTGTGGGGTCAATGGATGTCGTGTCGGCACGAGTAGTGGGCGTAATTAGATTACGTTTTTGTAATAATTATATATTGTTGGACAATGTATTTTATATTCCTGGATTTACATGGAATTTGATTTCCGTTTCTAAGTTGTTAGAACAAAAATATTCTGTTTCTTTTAATAATAAGTCCGTTATTATTGGAAACAATGGTCTGAATATTTGAACAGGAATTAATGAAAACAACTTGTTTGTGTTAAGACCATTAATACATACTACATTGCTCAACACCGAAATGTTTAAGGTTGAAAAACCAAAAACTAAACGACATAAGATTTCTCCAGATAATGACACGTATCTCTGGCATCTAAGACTTGGTCATATCAACCTTGACCGGATAGCCAGATTAGTAACAAGCGGACATTTAAGTGAGTTAAAGGTTGGTACCTTACCTGTCTGCAAATCTTGTTTAGAAGGTAAGATGACTAAGAGACCTTTTACTGGAAAAGGGCTTAGAGCTAAAGAACCGCTAGAGCTTATACATACAGACGTCTACGGACCGATGAATTTTAAAGCTAGGGGTGGTCATGAGTATTATGTCACCTTTATAGATGACTACTCAAGATACGGATATGTCTACCTGATGTAACGAAAGTCGAAAACATTTGAAATGTTCAAAGAATTTCGAGCTGAAGTTGAGAATTAATTAGGTAGGACTATCAAGTCATTACGATCAGATCGTGGAGGTGAGTACATTGACCAAGAGTTTGAAGACTTTATGGTCGAGCATGGGATAATTTCTCAACTCACAGCTCCCGGTACACCTCAGCAAAATGGTGTAGCGGAGTGGAGAAATAGAACCCTGATAGAAATGGTGAGATCTATAATTAGTTTCTCATCATTACCAAATTCCTTCTAGGGATATACGTTACAAACAACGGCATACATTTTGAATGTGGTGCCATCCAAATCTGTTCTTAAGACTCCCCTAGAGTTGTGAAATGGTCGTAAAGCTAGTTAGTGACATTTTCGCATATGGGGGTGTCCAGCACACGTGCTAAAGAACATAAATGGAAAGCTAGACTCCAAGTCTGTGGTCTGCTTGTTTGTAGGATACTTCAAGGAGACCATAGGTGGACACTTATATAGTCCCAAAGATAACAAAGTATTTGTATCGACAAATGCAACGTTTCTTGAGGACAATTATATTAATGACCATACACCTCGTTCTAAGATTGTATTGAATGAGTTGGAGCCTTGTGAGACTAGTGCTTCATCAACAAGAGTTGTTGATCCACAAACATCTAAGAGTCAGATGGTTCCTGATCAGGATACACTACCACCTAGACGTAGTGAGAGGGTTGTGAGACAATCTGAACGCTATTTAGGTATAGGTGAGGGACAATGTGTTGTCTCTGTTGATAATGTGGCTGATCCATTGACATTTAAGAATGCAATGAAATATCCTGATAAAGAGGAATGACTTAAAGCCATGAATCTCGAGTCCATGTACTCTAACTTAGTTTGGGATCTTGTAGACTTATCGGATAGGGTAAAACCCATAGGGTGTAAGTGGATCTATAAGAAAAAGATAGGAGTATACGGAAAGGTAAAGACCTTCAAAGCAAGGCTAGTGGCCAAGGGTTATACCTAGAAAGAGGAGGTTGATTATGAAGAGACCTTCTCGTCAGTAGCCATGTTTAAATCTATTAGGATTCTCTTATCCATTGCTGCCTATTTCGATTATGAAATTTGGCAAATGGACGTCAAGACTGCATTCTTGAATGGCAATCTTGACGAGAGCATCTATATGATGCAACCAGAGGGATTCGTGTCTCCAGATCAAGAGCAAAAGGTTTTCAAGCTGTAAAGGTCTTCATGCTGTAAAGATCCATCTATGGACTTAAGCAAGCATCTAGATCATGGAACATTAGGTTTGATGATGTGATCATAACATATGGCTTCAAGCAGAACGTCGATGAGCCTTGTGTCTATAAGCACATCATTGAAAAGAAAGTAGTTTTCTTGGTCTTATACGTAGATGATATCCTACTCATTGGGAATGATGTAGGAGTGTTGTATGATGTAAAGGGCTGGCTGGCTGGCCAATTCCAAATGAAAGATTTGGGAGATACGAGTTATGTTCTTGGGATCCAACTTATAAGGGATCGTAAGAACAAATTCATAGCACTGCCTCAAGCATCATATATCGACAAGATTCTTGTACGATTTTTGATGCAAAACTCCAAGAAAGGTAATTTACCTTCTAGACATGGAGTTCACTTGTCTAAGGAACAGTGTCCTAAGACACCTCAAGAAGTTGAGGATATGAGACGTGTACCCTATGCATCAACAGTAGGTAGTCTCATGTATGTTATGTTATGCACGAGACCCGACATCTGCTATGCAGTGGGAGTAGTCAGCATATACCAGTCCAACCCAGGATTGGATCATTGAGTTGCTGTCAAGACAATTCTCAAGTATCTTCGAAGAATGAGAGATTATATGCTAGTGTATTTCGGGCAGGATTTGATCCCGTTAGGATACACGGATTCTGATTTTCAGTTAGACAAGGATTCTAGAAAATCCACGTCTGGATCAATATTTACCCTGGGTGGTGGAGCCATTATGTGGAGAAGTATCAAACAATCTTACATTGTTGACACCACCATGGAAGCAGAATATGTAGCCGCTTGTGAAGCTGCTAAAGAGGCTGTTTGGCTCCGTAAGTTCTTGAGTGATCTGGAAGTTGTTCCAGATCTATATAAGCACATCATACTTTATTGTGATAATAGTGGTAATGTGGCTAATTTCAAAGAACCAAGAAGTCACAATAAAGGGAAGCATATAAAGAGAAAATATACCCTCATAAGAGAGATAATGTAGAGAGGAGATGTGATCGTCACAAAGATAGCCTCACAAGACAATCATGTTGATCCATTTACAAAGATCTTACCAACTAAAGTGTTTTCGGGTCACCTAGATGGTCTAGGATTCCGAGACATGCCTCACATGCTTTAGTGCAAGTGGGAGATTGTTAGGATTTATGCCCTAAACATGTAATTTGTAAATGGATTTATGAAATAAATAAAAGAAAAAGTTCAAGTCATTATTGTTGTGTTGTTTATTTTATAACTTGTGCATATATTTAACATCCAAGATTGCCGGATGTAATCTCAAACTGTGTATATGAATGTCATAAACAGATAGATACATAAGAGACATGCAATCTAAAGAGTCCACAGATAGCAAATAAAGCTGGGTACTTTATTTATGGTTAATCTATAGCTGCAGTCCATTCTGTAATGTACGGTGATTCTATCCTGAATCATTCATATGAGATATGGGAATTGAGACACCTTATATGATGTGATCATATAGAATTAGGGCATGATCTATATGAATCTCTCACCAAGATCTGTTCACCGATGAGATTCATATATATCAACTAATGATGGCTATATATGGGTGATCTTAATCCTGAGTGTCTTGTCGACTTCTTCAGGTTAAATCGTGGTTTTTGATATACCATGGGTGAGGTCAGATGCATTTCCTGATCAATATACTCCGTATGTTAGGATTGTGGTTTGGCTTGTGGTTTGGCTTGTGGCTGTGAAGATTTGTACACAATAGTGGAATCCACTCCTTCTTGTGAGAAGTAGATGGTAGTTCCCTTAAGGGTTGATTCAGGGATTGGACAATATGAGCGCTCTCATAATCCCGTAAGGAAATAGGATTTATTGTTCATTAGACAATCAATGGTATTTAAAGGATATATGTAATTAGAGGAGTATAACAGACATTATGAACCAGCTCTAATTATGAACTATTGTGGAGGATCACACCTTGTGTAATAGCTATATCGATGGACTCCGAGTTGTATCGGTCTGTGTAAAAGCGTCTACAGTTGAGAGATTGCAGCTTCAGATTTTTAGTGGAATAACACCGGAGTTAATAATCAAGGAATATTAATTAAAGAGTTTAATTAATGATTCCGATGATTATTGGAGCTCAAAATACTGTGAGTCCATTAGGTCCCCTTGCTAGCCCGATCGATTAAGGTAACAAGGGTCACGGTTAATTAATTGGATTGTCCAATTAATTGTATTTATTCGGGAATTAATTGAATAATGAGATTATTTAACGAATGAATGTTAATAGTTAAATTAATTAATAATTATATTATTTAATTATATTGATAATTATGAATTATTAATTAACTATTAATTAGAGGGTGTTAGTTGATATATGAATTTAGGTGAAGATAAAATAATATGATTATTTTATTTTACTAAATCATTTATCTAAGTATTTGAATTTAAGTTTAAATTTAAAATACTTATTATCACTTTTAATATATTTGATATATTTGAAAATGATAATTAAAATATATATCAATTATAACACAAGAGATTGCATTTGATGTAAATTAGTGTGTGCACATATATAAGGGTTTGTATAGGATATAAACAAAAACCTGGACTTTCAATTTGTATTAGATACAAATTTAAGTGTGCATGAATTAAATCAAACGCACAGCAAAAGATATATATATATATATATATGTGAAAAAAGGTGCAGGCGTACACCAAAGATTTAAAAGAAAAAAAAATGTGATTTTTTTTATGTATCTAATACAAGTTGTTGGCGATAAAAGAATTATTTTTGTGTAAGTGTGTACATTAAAATAATACCAAAGATTGAAGAAAGAGTTTCTTCAAATTTTCTCTACATCTTCCATTCAAGTTCCTGAGACCGTGACCCTCCTACACGCAGTTACCAGATCCGGAAGATAGCGAGAAAGATCGAGTGGTTCAGACAGGAGCACATAGTATTTCAGACAAGAGCACATCGTAAAGTGAAGGAGCCTCTAAACGTTAGTATGTTCTTCTGATTTTTGTTGATTACAATTTCCTGTATATACATATTGTATGTATTAGTTCTGAAAAATAACTACGATCCAAAGTTCACTGGTCCCAGATACAGATATGATATGTATAAAAAAATTTAAAACCTAGTTCCGCTGCGTAACCGGTGAACTAGGTTCCAACAATTGGTATCAGAGCAAAGGCAGTGGCGACTGGCCAATCCCTGGGAACTCTCACGCGTGATCGTGTGACAAAGCGTGGCTCTCCGCCCAGGGGCTACTTAGAGGAGTGCTCTGATAGGTATCTGTGTGTGTCACCCCAAGGAGTTGGGACCGTGCCTATACCCATGAGATGGGAATCGGTATCAACAATTGGTATCATAGCCAATTTTATTTTTGGAATAGTAAATTGTTTTCGATGCTCCTGTATGTATGATTGTGAATGCACGATTTAAATTGACGGTATGTTGTTTTTGTATGTATATATTTTTTTAAAATTTACAAAAACATGATTGATCGTTAATTATATGGTACTGTGTATTTAGGGTTTATGAGTTGTATTTATATATATATATATATATATATATATATATATTTCTGTTATTGTATTGTAAAAAAAATGTAACATATATTGAAGACCTGGAAAAATCGCGAAGATGGATTCATGAGATGAATCGGAGTGACCTGAAGAGACTGGAAGACTCAAAAATTACAAGAAGACCAAGGAATGCCTTGGGAATTTTTTTATAATTTTAGATTCCAATTTTTTTTAGGTTAAATAATCCACAGTACTCTGTCAATTCATATATGATTTATATTATGTGATGAAAAAAGTATTGTCATGCATACGTATTTCATTTAGATTAGATGTGCCTAGGGGTGGGCAAAAAACCAATGAACCGAACCGAACCGAACCGAACCGAACCAGTGGATCAAACCGGTTCAATTGGCTTTTTACCGGTTTTGATTGAGTGATCGGTTCGGTTCGGTTCTAATTTTAAAAAAAACCGGTTGGATCGGTTTTTGTCCGGTTTAGTTCCAAAAATCAGATAACCGAACCGGTACCCGACTATAAATAATAATAAAAACTAATTCGAACTTCCACTGTTCACTCTTCAATTATTAGGTATATTTTATTGGATATTAAAATGTAATTTGATTTTATTTGGTATTGACTATTGTATTAGATATCAACAAAAAAATTGGCTAACATGTATTTTGAAATGTGTTTACTATTTTGTATTAGATTTTGTAGTTTTTTAATATGTTTTTATTGTGATGTAAATAAATTTGGCCCAATAGGTTCAAAAAAATGAACTAAATATGTAATAAATGAAATTTAGAAGTTTGGCCCATCAGACCCAAGACCAAAAAAACCGAACCGAACCGAACAGATCCAATTCGGTTGGTTTTTTATCGGTTGGCAAATGTCAATTTGATTGGACCGGATCACCTTTTTAAAAACCGGATTTTATCGGTTTTTTATCTGTTCTATGAAAAATCCAACCGGTCCAATCAACTCCCACCCCTAGATGTGCCTACAAAAATATATTTGATATGTCATACATGCATAATAGCTTGATATTTTATGTATTTTTTTAATGTGATTAAAATGGTTAATATACATAATTGGCTATGAATAATGAGATTAGTTTTTAATGGTTAGAAAACTTAGTAATTCTCATTAATATTAATCTAGTTATTAAAGAGTTTAATAAGTTAGATTAATAGGGTCATTTATTGTAATTATGATTAATATGATTAATTACCGAATAATAAATTATCCAAATAATTAGATTGAATAATGAGATTATTTAATGAATGAATGTTAATAGTTAAATTAATTAATAATTATATTATTTAATTATATTGATAATTATGAATTATTAATTAACTATTAATTGGAGGGTGTTAGTTGATATATGAATTTAGGTGAAGATAAAATAATATGATTATTTTATTTTACTAAATCATTTATCTAAGTATTTGAATTTAAGTTTAAATTTAAAATACTTATTATCACTTTTAATATATTTGATATATTTGAAAATGATAATTAAAATATATATCAATTATAACACAAGAGATTGCATTTGATGTAAATTGGTGTGTGCACATATATAAGGGTTTGTATAGGATATAAACAAAAACCTGGACTATCAATTTGTATTAGATACAAATTTAAGTGTGCATGAATTAAATCAAACGCACAACAAAAGATAAATATATATATATATATATATCTATATATTTGTGAAAAAAGGTGCAGGCGTACACCAAAGATTTAAAAGAAAACAAATGTGATTTTTTTTTTGTGTATCTAATACAAGTTGTTGGCGATAAAAGAATTATTTTTGTGTAAGTGTGTACATTAAAATAATACCAAAGATTGAAGAAAGAGTTTCTTCAAATTTTCTCTACATCCTCCATTCAAGTTCCTGAGACCGTGACGCGTCCACACGCAGTTACCAGATCCGGGAGATAGCGAGGAATATCGAGTGGTCCAGATATGAACACATAGTATTTCAGACAGGAGCACATCATAAAGTGAAAGAGCCTCCAAACGTTGGTAAGTTCTTCTAATTTTTGTTGATTACAATTTCCTGTATATACATATTGCATGTATTAGTTCCGAAAAATAACTACGATCCAAAGTTCACTAGTTCTAGATACAGATATGATATGTATATAAAAAATTAAAACCTAGTTCCGCTGCGTAACCGGTGAACGGGGTTTCAACATAAAACTATTCGTACAACAACTCCTTTGAATAATCGGTTCAAAACGATTCATTTGGATCTAAATAAATATTTTGCTTGCGTATTGCGTGTTCAAACGGCTTCTATTAGTGGTTTCAATATAGCAGATAATGTAAGTTACACTTATAAAGTTTGACAATATGATATACTGTTTCACATAAATTTGTAATACATCTTCACAATTCTTGTTATTTTGTTTTGACTGGAAATTGCAACGAAACACATTTTTTAAGAAACTCACGATAAACCGTTTAGATTGGAAGCATGATGGACAATTGTGAAGGACACTGTAAAGTGGTATCACTATATGGAAGGTGTGAAAGGACGACAACATAAGGGTAACAATAACAACTATCCATTTGACCCGAACTCGAAAAATCAGGTGTTGATGAGTGTATGAGTTCACCCCATGGATGTCCATCGACGAGTTCAGTCAACCTTAGTGATGATGGCACACTGATTAGTTAATCTGAAGGATTTGAACGTCCCTCTGGATGTAAAGCGTCGAAAGCTAGATAACACAAGGCAAAGATTGATAACATAAATTTGTTATCTAAGGATATTCTCAAATATAAGACTAGGAATAATGAATTATATGAACGTAATGTAGCGTTGAGAGTGGCTGTAGAAGAAAGAAAAAGATTTTTTGTTCGTAAGATGGAAGATAAAAAATTGGAATTTGCAGCGAAAGACCTTGAAAAGAGGGATAAACAACGAATAATAGAGAAACAAATTTTGAATCAATTATGTTTTACGATCCAAACTCGTTGCGCTCAAATGAAGCAAGACTTTAGCTATTACAACGAAAAGGGGAGATAATTAGACAAAAAATGGTGATTGTGGTTGCAGTTGATCGTAAACACTATTTTTTAAATGTTGTATTATTGTACTTATTTTTATTGTTGTTGTAAATTGGTTGTAATAATTTTTAATTAATTAATTGTTTTATTTTAAATTAATTATAGTTTGTTAAATAATTTAAAATATATTATATAATTTAATTATTAATATTTATTTATAGTATATTTTAATAAAGAGTAATGAATGTTTAGAATCAAGTTAAAAAAGTGGATCCAATTTAGTTACATTGTGAGAAAAAGAGAACTGGTTAGAGAGGATCTAAAAGGGAAGACTTGAAAATCAGATCCAAAAGTGATGACATGGCAGTAAATGATTCTTGTATTTGGATGTGATGCATTGTGAATGCTCTTATATCATATCAGTTAGTAGTATACCATTGTCCAATCTAGCAATGATACCTTATTACCATTGGTTGCTTGATGACATACAATCGGTCGGGTGATAGACCTATCATCAGTTGACCGATGACGATTCAAGATCATTAGGCATTAAAGTGATTTCTTGTAGCCTCCTACCATTGTTGAAGGTCGAAGCCAACTCAATGGACAACCTTAAAACTCCGTTGGATTCTTACCATTGGTTGGTTGGTGAAAAGCCATCGGCTAGTCGGTGACATATCATTAGTAGATCAATGAAGATTCTAAAAACTAGGTTGCTGTGGCAAATTGTTTTTACGCCGGCCAAATACTCATATTGACCTAGGCATCAAATTGTTTTCTTGCAAGTCCCCCATCGTTGCTAGGTTGCACTATCAAGATTAGAGAATTTTGAAAGTATGCATTAGACGGGTCATAATGGACCATTGACAGGTTTTTATACCATCGGTAAATTGGCGATTGATGGTACCTTTTTATCATCAGTCGACCGATGACATACCATCGTTTGCCAAACGACCCGTAATACCTAGAATCTTATATTCTTTTTGTCTCTTTGTGGTGATTCGGTTGACTTGTTGTTCCAACTTCAAATATTAGATTTGGGGTTTGAATTTTCCTTCGATCCAAATTTAGCCCCCTTAAACATTATTCTCACACCAACCAATACACCGGCGCGTGCAAAATCCCCCCGGCCTCTCTTCCAGACAGAACTTCCACTCAATAGTGGCAACTGAATACCACGCGCAAGCCCATCGACTGACATAGCACATTATAACCGGACACCAAAATCTCCCTTTCACAACCTAACCCGTTTCCTCCACTGACGCGTTCGCATCACAAGAGGTACAAAAGGAAATCTAACTGGACAGTGTCATCTACGCGGTGACAAAACGTGTGAGTCTAACATTCCAAAAATACACTATGATACTTCCCCAGCACGGCTTTATAAGTGCACACACACGCATCTTTTAAATCATTTGCGACTCACGATCGCCTCCAGCGCCGTACACCTGTAAGATAAGGATACTGAGAGAGAGAGAGAGAGAGGGAGAAAGAAGAAGAAGAGGAAGAAAGAGAGAGAAAGTCGTAGAGAGAGAAAGATCTGATCGAATCGAAAGGTAAAAAGCTCGAAACCCTACTGTTTTTGTATTTTGTATTCGCGTAAGTGTTTTTCTAGGTTATGATATGATACATTAGATTTGTGTGTTGTTTGATTGAAAAAAACCCTAATTTGGGATTTGTTTTTGTCGGCGAAAATTAGGGTTTTTGATTGATTGGAGAACTTGTGTACGGAAAAAATTAGGGTTTTTGGTGAGTAGATAGATGTATGTATGGCTTCGGGGCCAACAGTAGGAGGAAATGATGGGGATAGAGAGAAGAAGAGATACTCTGAGAACAAGGTCTATACAAGAAAAGCTTTTAAGGGTCCGAAGAAACAAATCAACAACAACAACAAGATCACCAGCGGCGCCACCGCCAATGATATCAATACCACCACTGTCACTACAACAGCGACCACCGCCGTAACAAACGTTACCACCACTGACGATAACGAGAAGACCAAGAACGACGCAGAGAACCTCAATAACAGCAACAAGGAGAACGAAAACAACAAGAACGACGACAAGGATGGCAAGGACGACAACACAATCCAAGAACCGCGTGCCCAAACCCTACCTGTCGAAGAAGACACAAATTCTGCCCAACAGCCAGTCATTTCTCTCTTCCATGGTGCGTCTGAAGACTCTTCGAGTCTTAATAGGCAACATGGTTTGACGCTTACCACAACTGAAGAGCCTCATTCGGTGACCGAGGAACCTCCTTTGACGAATGGGGCGGTGAAGTCGGGTTCGGAGAACAGGAGTAATAAAAATTTGGCATCTAGTTCGAAGCATGAGAAGCGCGAGTTTAGGAGGAAGCTGGCAAGCGAGCTTGATGTCGTGAGAAGTTTGGTGAAGAAGATTGAGTCAAAAGAGGGACATATTAGTGGCGGGTTTAGTAATTTGCCTGTGGCAATGAGTGATGGGATTGATAATGGAGTGATGAGAGTTCAGTCAGAGGTGGCTTCGGTGGGAGTTCCAGTCTCTCATGGGGTTATTGGAAGGCAGTCTAGGCCTTTGAATCAGTTGAGCATATCAACCTTGGAGAATAGTCAGGGGGTGACTGAAAACTTGGAGAAAGAAAAGAGAACACCAAAGGCCAATCAGTTTTATAGGAATTCAGAGTTCTTACTTGCAAAAGATAAGTTCCCTCCAGCCGAAAGCAATAAGAAGTCAAAATTGAATGGGAAGAAGCATGGAAGCGATTCGGGACGTGGGTTTGGAACTGGTAGTAAGTTTTTCAAGAGTTGTAGTGCTTTACTTGAGAAATTGATGAAGCACAAGCATGGTTGGGTTTTTAATACTCCTGTTGATGCAAAGTCTCTTGGCTTGCATGACTACTTCACCATTATTGAGCATCCAATGGACCTGGGGACTGTTAAGTCGAGGCTCAACAAGAATTGGTACAAGTCTCCTAAAGAATTTGCTGAGGATGTTAGACTTACTTTTCACAATGCCATGACATATAACCCAAAGGGGCAAGATGTTCATTTTATGGCAGAACTGTTATCAAATATGTTTGAGGACAGGTGGGCCGTCATAGAGTCTGAATATAATCGTGAGATGAGGTTCGGTGCAGCCTATGATATTGGTTTCCATACACCCACATCAAGAAAAACTCCTTTTCTGCCTCCACCTCCGCTTGATATGAGAAGGATTTTGGAGAGATCGGAATCCATGACACATATGGTTGACATAAGACCTAAACCCATTAGTACTACTCCTTCAGCTAGGACCCCTGCTCCGAAGAAGCCCAAGGCAAAGGATCCACATAAAAGGGACATGACTTATGAGGAGAAGCAGAAGCTTAGCACAAATCTGCAGAGTTTACCGTCAGAGAAGCTGGACAATATTGTACAGATTATTAGGAAAAGGAATTCTTCACTATTCCAACATGATGATGAAATTGAGGTGGACATTGATAGTGTTGATGCTGAGACTCTGTGGGAGCTTGATAGGTTTGTTACTAACTACAAGAAGAGTCTGAGCAAGAACAAGAGGAAGGCTGAGCTTTTAATTCAAGCCAGAGCAGAAGCTGAGCAGAATATGCAGCAGCAGGTAATGCCTTGATTATAATCTGATGTGTGACACTTTTTGTGGGATCAAGTTGCTTAATTTATGGCTGTTACCTTTTTATTTGCAGGCCCCACCCCCGGTTGTGGCAGAGGTGCAAGAAGAAACCAGGACAGGTATAATAGCCAGTTATGTGTTTTTTCAGTCTTTGAGTTAGTGTATACTTGATTGGATTGGTAATCTGATTTTTTGTTTTGTGTGCATTGTTGTTCTACTGCTAGTAGATGAAAGGAATGCTGCCTCTTCATCACCTGTCCAGGTGGAGAAACAGGGTGAAAATGGAAGTAGATCGAGTAGTTCAAGCAGCTCTAGCAGTGACTCAGGATCATCATCAAGTGGTACTGTGATGATGAATCTCTACTTCCTGTAGTAAAAAGTAGTACTATTTTTTTTTTTTTCACTTGGTCTCATATTTGACTATATTGCAGATTCTGATAGTGAAACATCCTCATCTGGATCTGAGGGTGGTCATTCACCAAGGACTTGACATATTCTTCCAGGTAAGCTTATATGTCCTGCCTTCTGTTTATTTTGGGTTTTACTTTTCTTGTTCTCTGCTAATTGTAGGCTCTGATCTTGTCTGTTTTGATTTTTGCAAAGGTAAACCTGATTACGTGTTTTTGAGTTGTCGCATATGGCATTCTAAAATTTATATCTTGATATAGTCTTCTCTGGTATCATCCACTGTGACTCCCATTTGTAGAACTATTGATAAATTGATTCATTTTTGAGACATTGAGTGAATAGTTGGTTTATGATGGTTGTGGGTGATAATGGTGGTGAATGTTACACGATCGCTCATATTGATAAGAATGTTGTAATTTATGACTTCAAGCCTGGAGCTGCATGGTGTATGCATGAATTTAGGTATTTTCTTATGAGTATGGGTAAAATGCCAAGTCACCAAACATTTGTTAACCGTCCTATTTAAGGAGAAGAGGGAAAATTTGAATGTGTTCAAGGAGAACTGATATGGTTCTGTTGTTCCATCTATCTGGACCATTCGATAGCTTGGCAATTATATATGTAGTGCATTGTCTACCTGTGAGTACTACTTCTATTTAATTGGAGAAAAGGGTGTCAGGAAAGGAAGGGGGATTGGGGATGGCAGGCACTCTATCAATGATTTTATGTAGAAATGCATGGGAATAAGTTGTCTCTACCAACCTCATATGACCTGTAGAGCAATCATGGATTATTTTTGTTGATATTTTGTGATTTTGGTGATGAGTGAAGATGGGGTTTTTCCATTTTCTTAAGGTTTATACGTTGACCATTGGGCGGGGTAGGTCCTTGGGATGTCATTTAGGGTTTCCCTGTGTCTCTTTCTAATGATAAAAAGCCTCTTATTAAGATAACTAAGAGTACACACAGAAGTTCCATCCTTTGATATGTTTGCCTTTGTCTGACGGTTCACTTTGTATTATGTTATTTTTGTCTTTTTTTTTTAATTAAAAAATAAAATTTGATATGTTTGCCATTATCCAGGTTCTTTCGGAGACTTTTCCTTCATGATTTAGTACTGGAATTTTGTTAAGTTTGTTTTATTTGAAGTAAATAAGTAATGTGTCAATGAAAGCTTTGGAATTTATTGTAAGATAGGTAAAAAGAAAAAGAACACAAGAAGTTTTCTAAAATGCTGACATAAAATTTCCTTGTTTACTTAAAAGTCTGAATGAAATTTGCTTGTCTTATGCTATGCTTAAAGCAGTTTGCTAGCCTTACCTGGAAATTGCGTTGTTTACTGTTGCACTATTTACCAGAAAAAAGATGGGAGAAAGGCCTTTCATGTGAGATGAAAATTTATTTCCGTCACCCCTGCTATATCAATGTTGGGTGTTATCTATGTTCTGAAGATTATTCTATTAAATGGATGTATGCAAGAACCTTCAGGAATTCTATAAAGCGATATTACATGAATGGAGTTTTTCTTTACCTAGAAAAGTAGCAATTTTGGTTGTGGTGGTATTGATCACAGTTGCATATGGCAGTTAGCTAACTTATGTTTGCATTCATGTCCCCTGTATTTAATTATTTAGCTTGCCTTGTCTTTTATTTTTCCTGTTTTTCATTTCTACACACATAGAAACTAAGAAATGAGTTACTATGGTACATGTGGTAAAGTGGCAGATTATGTAGCTCTATACTGTTAATTTTTTTTATTACTAGAAAACTTGTGGCACTTTATATTACTTGGCTCTTATACACCTGGTATCTTGAACTCTTGTAATGGTTGCTGGATTGTGCAATTTTAGGGCCCATAAGGCCATACCATTGTATTGGTGGCAAGGTGGTGGGCTATTAGTTGTTTACTGCCATGAGAAAAGGTTCGTACAGAATTAAAGTTAATTATTATGGCCATTACTCATTTATGTCTTTCTGTACTGTACTCCTTAACTTCACAATCAATGGAAAATTACATCTTGATAGTGGTTATAAACTTTCGGAGGCTGAAGAAAAGATTTCATGCATTTGATAACCTTGAAGTAATCATAAAGAAGTGATTGTTTTATTTTCCAGCAGACATTGTTTTCCTAAAATGTGAATCCAATTTTTCGCCCTTGAACAAGTGTAGCATGATCTTATCATTATTTGATGCACCCAATATTGTTCTATATGTAAGTCGTGATCATTCATAACTGATGAAGTTTCTCACTTGCATGTTTGTTCTGTTATGTCTGTATCTTCATATATTTCTTTCTCCACCTTTCTCCTAATAGGAATCCAAATCCTAAGAATTCTGCATATCTGGTTGTTTAATATGATTTTTCAAGGAGTCGTCATGATTCATGTATAATCTCCTGAAAGTAGGATCTGTTATTTTGTCTTTCTGCATTCTGTAGTCGACCTTAGTTGTAAAATTATGTTACTGGCAATTTCAAAATATTTGTTTTAAATGTTGTAATTTCAGTTGCTAATGTTCCCGTTACATGTTTCTTTCTTTTGTTGTGGCAGGTTCCAGACTTTAGAGTAGATGATTTGCTATTTGCTGGGCAGAAGCTTTTCAGATTAGTGATTAGATTTTGAATCTCCATTTGGTGTACAGTAGAAAAGCTCTTGAGGCCAGCAACCATTGACCATTTCGTATCAGGGTCTGTTTCTTGCCATCATCAAGCTTTCAGCATCTAGGCGTGGCCTATCTACCTTGTCCCAAATTTGTATAATATAGTTAGAATATGGTGATGATTAGATACAGTTTGGTTTGTCAGCGTAGAGCATGTGTACATTGCTAACTAATGCTACTCATCTTAGTATCTTTTTAGTTTCTGCTGCAGATTTAGAATTCTTTGGTGTTATACAAAAGATAGTCTGTAATTCAAGTTCATGAAGTTATAATTGCTTCATATGAAATGATTTTCCAGACAGGCTTGTGTGGATGGTTTGATTTTTGTTGATTGGGCAGGCTGGTTTGCATAATTGGTCAATTCGATCCTGAAATTCCTGGCATTATACACTTTCGGTCCGGGTGTCTCTTAAGTTTCGAAACTTTAACAGGCTTCTTTCAAAAAAATTAAACACTTTTAAAAGGGCCCGTACGACTAAAATCTTAACATACTTGGGCCGGATTTCAATAATACGTAAAGCATGATGAATAATTGAATACAATGAAGATGAGAGTTTTGTAGGTAAATCGTTTTAGAAACAAGGAGCTTATTATCTCATTTCAATTGCTCTGTTACTATTATTATTATTGTTATTATTTTGAAGGATATTGCTCTATTATTGGATATTTTGTTTTACAATTTGTAATTTTTACTATTTGTAGTTCTTTTCACTTCAAATTCTACGATGGTGAAGCCTATTTATGTTAGTAAAGTCGGTATAATACCGGTTTATCACTAATACAATATTTAAGTATTCGAAACTTCTAGATGATTAGAACTCTTGTTACTTTCTTAAATGTACATCACCGATTTTGACGCTCCTCCTTGATACACATTTTGGTGATCCTCCTTGATGGTGATCATAAACTATATTACTTATAAATTTGAATTGAGCTTAGAATCATGCCTTCATGTGCACATATAAATTACTCTCTTGATATTTTATACCCTTTGTATATTTGACGATTGACTGACAGTAAGGGATATTCGTGTAACTTTTACCCTAACAGTTCCATACTTTTGTAATTATGACTAACCTTGGGGCTGTTTGTGCAATGTGCCCTTTAATGAAAGAAGAAGTAGAACTGTAGAAGTAGTCACCGGTACTCGTCAAAGCGAAAACCAAAACAATGCTCTCCCAGACACTAAAACACGCCTGGTCCTCCTCACCTCTTCATTTCCATAATGCCAAAGCCAAACGCTTCTCTTCTTCTTCTTCTTGTTTGCAATACACACCATGGTCTGGTCTACAGAAGTGGAGAGACACCCCACTCAACGAGAACCGCTTTTGGGGACCCAATGGCCCACAACACTCGCCACTCACGCCAGTGATGACTCCTGAAAGCTCTATTGAGTCTGCTTCGTCTCTTGCAGAGCTAGGTGCTCTCGTTCTCTCCACCAGTGACCCTCTCTCCAAATCCAAGATTTCTCATTTGGCTTTCTCTAAATGGCGCTCTCACAATTTGCCTATTGGGGTCTCTGTGCCACCTTGTACACCAGCTCGTCCTTCTAAACCTCAATTGGTTAGTTCGTCTTTTTATTTTTAATTTGGATGTTGCTTATTTTCATGCTATTCTGAGATGGGTTCTTTTCATCTTTATGATATCCAAAATTGAAGCTTCTTACTTCGCAGTGTAGGTGTTGCTTGTAAAATAATTACCCATATTCAGTATTTGTCGATTTTGTTGATTTTTAACAATTAGCATGCCCAATGCTTGTTGAAAGTTGAGATTTTGATGTCCATAGACCATACTGCTAAGTCATATAGTTATTGGTAGTTGTTATGCCTTTTATTCTTATGATTTTCAGTCACATACATTCTTGGAGTTCTTATCAGTTTCATTTTCTGATCACTGGAAGACATGATTATTTTTGTTTGTGCTTTAGGTTTCTCCTAAGAAAATCCCAGCTCCCAAAAATTCAGGTTTGCCTCTTAATGTTTATATGCTTCACAATCTTGCTCATGTGGAGCTGAACGCAATTGATTTGGCATGGGACACTGTTGTTCGGTTTTCACCTTTTGTGAGATTCTCGGGGAGGGGTTCTTTGCTGACTTTGCTCATGTTGCGGACGATGAGAGTCGCCATTTCGGTTGGTGCTCACAGAGACTTGCTGAGCTTGGTTTCAAGTGAGGATTGTTACTTGAGTTATTATATTTGGCTCTTGTTATGGAAACTGACCTTTGAAATTTCCCATATGATTAGATATGGAGATATGCCTGCTCATAATTTGCTTTGGAGTCATTGTGAGAAATCATCTGACAATGTTGCTGCACGTTTGGCGGTGATCCCTTTAGTCCAGGTAATCTTTCACTCTTTTAGTCATAGTTGTCAGAAGCGTTAGGCAACTCAAGGCGACATGGGCCTCTATCGTCTGAGGCGCTAGGCGCCAGGCGAGACGCATGCCTGACTGAAGCAAGGCAAACCTATTTTACAAAAACCTGTATACCTAATTTATCAACATTTTTTTAAAGTGACTACTTTAAAAACTACCCACAAGGGCCACAACACATGATAATTAAATAAAAAGCAATTTCTAAATCATCAAAATTCTAATAAAAAGCAATTTCTAAACCATCATAATTCATAGTTCAAAATAGACTTAAAGTTGCAAAAAAAAAAAAAGTAAAATCATCACAATTCTAATAAAAACAAGATCATGCATCGAAATCAGATTCTAAATCATCATCTCCTCCAATCCCCTCTTGCAATTCTTCTTGTTGAAGTCGCTCTCCCTCATCTTGCCCTTCAATCTCTTCTTCACTTTCCTCCTCATCTAATAATTGATTCATTGGTCGAACTTGAGGTACCCTTGACGAAGAAGCTTCTCTCGATCTAAATTGATAACTAGGCTCCCCAACACCAACAGCTGTAGCAACAACATTCCATGTCAAATTATCTTCTTCTGTAAAAACAAGTTCATCATCTCCATCATTCTCATCATCCAACCTCCCAGTCAACCATTTATTGCTCTCATCAGTTTCATTCAAATAGATGGGATCAATGGTGTCACGCGCATCATATCGACGCTTCAATGCTCTATTGTATTTTACGAACACCAAGTCATTTAAACGACTTTGATCAAGTCTATTTCTTCTTTTGGTATGAAGCTGCAATAAGCCAATAATTATACATACAAAATAAGTATATTTATATTATAATGTAAAATGTAATTAAAAATACTGTTAAAAGTAAAAACACAGACTTACACTTTCAAATACACTCCAATTACGTTCACACCCAAATGAACTGAAAGTGAGGCTAAGAATCTTTATAGCAAATTTTTGCAAAGCAGGTGTAGAAGTGCCATATGAATCCCACCACTCAGCTGTTAATTAAAAATGAAAAATCTTTAATAAATATTTGTTATATAGTTATATAATATTTTAAAAATAGAATACATGTTTTACTTTAAAAAATATATACCTGGTGATTTCTTTCCTCTCATTCTAACGCCCATTGGGCTACCAAATAGTCCTTTAGCTTTCTTATACTTGGAGAGCTCAAGATCAATCACACATCTTGTCTTTACATCTGGGACCAACCTTTCTATGCATGTATACAATCCATTTGCCACTTCATCATCTACATTTCTAGTATTGTAGAAGAATTCTGGGTTCAAGAACCATCCGGCTCCATGTAGAGGGCGATGAAGTTGAATATTCCATCTAGCATCAATCAACTTAAAAATATCTTCATATTTACTTTCATTGCCCCCAAAAGATCTAGCAATAGCTTCTTTGGCCCTATCCATAGCTTCATAAATATAACCCATGGCAGGCTTCCTCTCGCCATCTACCAATCGAAGCACACCCACAAGAGGACCGGCTATCTTAAGGGCAAACACCACATTGTTCCAAAATGAAGGCATAAGCAAAACTTCCACAACTCTTTTAGCTCCAGCTTCTTTAAACCATTTGCTTTTTGCCCATTCTTCAGAAATAAACATCCTTCTGAGGTTGGCCTTTTGGCTATGAATCCTGGACAATGTTATAAAAGCAGTTGCAAATCTTGTTTTTGCAGGCCTCAACAATTCCTTCATGTTTGTATACTTCCTTAACATGTTTACCACACCAGTGCGGCCGTAGATGTAACTGTTAATCATAATGGCCCTCTCAAATGTTTGCTTCATCCTTTTCAACTTGAAAATATCTTATAATATCAAATCCAAGCAGTGTGCAGCGCATAGGGTCCAAAACAAATTGGGATATTTTGCCTCTAGAAATCTCCCTATATAAATATATATATATATATATATATATATATATATAAGTTAGTTAATATTTATCAAATATCAATCCATTAGTCATAAGTCTTAACTCTTAACTCTTAACTAATAAGTTAAAAATATATAATACGTGCCAAAACATTATTTGAAGCGTTGTCGGTGACAACTTGAACCACATTGTCTACACCAATCTTTTCCACGAATTGACTCAGTAAGTCAAACATCTTCTCACCGGTCTTAGCATATCCCGAAGCATCAACTGACTCAATAAACACACTTCCTCTCGGACTATTGACTAGGAAATTAATCAATGTCCTTTCTCTTCTGTCTTTCCAACCATCCGACATAATGGAACATCCATAAGTCTTCCATTCCTGTACATGCATCTTCAAAGTTTCATGGGTAGCCTTCACCTCATTCTTTAGAAGGGGAACCCTGACTTCATGATAAGTTGGTGGTTTAACACCCTGACCATATTGTCCAACTGCCTCACAAAATGCATTGAAGCTACGGTACTTCACAGTATTGAATGGGATCCCTGCCTCATACATCCATCTAGCAAAAGTTTTACAAACACGACCTCTTAATTCCTCTTTTACCGCATCACTTTCACCCAACTTCGATTGCCTTGAACTTGAAGGGGTCTTGTTGTAGAACAAATCAAGTGGACCTTTATGTTTTGGCTTTTTAAATAGGTTGATGCTTTCATTAGTGCTTCCACTTCCACTTCCACTTCCAGTTCTAGTTCCACTTGGTCGTTTTTGAGTACTAGAAAGGATCGCAAATCATCATCTTCTTCGCCATAATCAAAATCATCTTCAGGTGCCAAATTTTTCTGTTCTTTCTCATTCTTTTTCCCCTGCATATAATTTAAGATCTCCTCTTTGACTTGTGCTGGAACTTTGGCACAAGCTGTGACATTCTTAGAACATGCAGCTAAATGTTGTTTGCCCCGAAAAATACCTCCTTTTGACTGTTTACCACAAAAATTGCATTTTGTGGTATTTGTATCATTAGGGTTAGGGCAACTGAAATAGCGCCATGCGGGATCCTTCTTTAGGTTTGATGTTTGACTCACATCTAATGTCGATATTCATAATTTGTAACCTATAATCACAAAAAGTACAAGCAAAATTAATTTGTTAATGGCTAATAACTAATTAGCTATTAACTAATAAGTGCAGTAACAGTTAATAAACATGGCAATTTTTGCTTAATAACAAACACTAACAGTGAACCAAGCATGACAAGTTGACAACACTACAACAGTAATGCAACATCAGAATTCACAACATTTCATAAACATCAATATTCAACTTCATCAACATTCAACAGTCAACACAACCAACATCAAGTCATCAACCAATTTTGTAAACTTTAACTCATCAAGTAAAATATTAATGATATAGATAACAAAAATAAACTTTAAGTCTTCAACACAGCCAACATCAACTGATCAACTGATCAACTCATCAATTTTTCAACAAAACTAAATAGATAATAAAAATAAAAAATTGGGCAGCGTAACAGCTTATATTTGGGGACTAGAAGGATAGAGAAGGAGAGAATGGTGAGAAGAATTGAATTTAAAACAAAAAAAAAAACAAAAAAAAATTGAAAAACCATACCTGGTTGTGGTCGGCAGTCAGCTGGTCTTCAAGTCTTCAACTTCCTCAACGGTCTTCACTTCGAATGGAGAGGAGGAAAGGAGAATCAACCAATTGGAAAGGATTGGAGGAGATTGGAGAGGATTTGAGGAGAGAAACTGTTGACTGCTTCTTATTTCTAGGGTTTCTTTCTTTTTTTTTTCTTTTTTTTTGTTTTAAAAAAACGAATTGGTCTGTATTTGTTTAAGAGAAGCTATCAAAACGACATTAAAAAAAAAATTGTAATCAGGCGCGCTTAATCGCGCTTTTTGGCGCCTGTCTCCTCGGCGCTTAAGCGCAAAAAGCGCTCGCCTCGTCGAAGTGGCTGCGCCTGGCCACACTCAAGGCGAGACCCACTCGCCCTGCCTCACCTATCGCCTAGGCGCGCTTTTGACAACAATGCTTTTAGTACTGCTAATAGGTAACACCTAATTAAATAAACTTTTACTATGGTTATTTTGTGTCGGTGTGTGAACTTTATGCCCTTGCCCTATCTCACTTTGTCCCATCTTGGAGGATTAGGTATCCAACCATAAAATTCAAGGTTTTAATTGTTGGAACATATTAGATGAAGTAAAACATTCAGCTATGGTAGTGTCTCTGCGTGTATATCATTTTCTTCTACCGGAGTATCACTGCTCTTGTGCTTACTCATGCATGTATTTGTGTTTGTGTATCAGTAAATTTTCCTGGAAAATTAATGGCCCATCACCTATGAATCGAAAGCTGCTGTATATATATATATATATATATATATATATATATATATACATTTTCAATTTAATAACATATGTGCTGTTAGCTGTATGTATGGAATCTCCTAAGAACATCATCTAGTGTATTAAGACTGTCTCTTACATTTGAGTAATCAATTGCAATAATCATTCTGTTATGTTGTCTTTGATTCGCTTAGGCTAATCCCTTTCAGATGGCAATAAACAAATGCATGCAAATTGGAGATTATATCTTATGGCATCTCATACATATAAGAATATAACTTTATTAATATCTATATGTATCGCTGCTGAAGTTCTGTTCTTCATATAAATGCTCTTTAGATGGTTCATGATTCAAATTCAAAACAAGTTGTATGCAATACTTGAAGGGTTCCCAGGTGATTGAAAAGAATATTCTTTATTTTTGCAAAACCTTTTCTTGGTCCTAGCTGTGCTAACTATTCTTCAGCTTCTATCAGTACTCTACTAAGCATCTTTGAGATATTTAGATGAGCTGCAGCCCTTTACAATACTAAGAAAATAAGGGGGGTGAGAGTAACTGGTCTTCACCTTACAACAAACGGTCTAGATTTTTATGGTGAATTATTCTTCCATATGTTATATATTTATATGGTACAAAGATATTTGTACAACTAAGAGATTTATGGGAGGTACTCTTTCTCCAGATTCTTGATATGGTCTTCTGCTAACTGCGCTTACATATGCACACTATGTATGTATATATTAGATGGTATAAGGATATATGAACTGCTAGGAGCTTAAAATATTCCTGTTGCATTCCAGATGGGTTTTCACTCACTGAACTTAAAAATTTAAATTGACAAGGAAGAATAGTTCATCTTGTTATAGGCAGAATTAACTCGAATAATTTAAATATGACTTGCTTCTGTCATAATGTTCTATAACTTCCCTATGTATTCCTAATTCCTTTACATGATATGATGATAATGCCAAGCTAGTTGAGGATTCTAAAAGGTTTGGTTATTGTAATGTAAATCTGATGTGGTAAATACTGATTGCTTACTGTTATTACGGGTTTAGGAGGCTAGAGGACTCAACGCTGGACCACGGTTAGTGCAAAAATTGATTGGCTTTGGAGATCATCGAACATCAAACATCGTGGCTAGAATCGCAGATGAGGAAGTCGCACATGTAGCTGTTGGTGTCGACTGGTTTCTCTCAGTCTGTCAGAAAATGGGTCGTGCACCTTGTTCCACATTTAAAGGTTTAGTGGCCCTTCTAACTTTTCAGTGCTTATAGTCATACATATAGATAATACTATATTTATACAAGGCACACAAAGATTAATCTTGTTTGTGGGTAATTATGTAGACTTGTTGAAAGAGTACAATGTGAAGTTGAAAGGGCCGTTCAACTATTCAGCACGTGATGAAGCTGGCATTCCCCGTGATTGGTATGGAAAATGTGTATTGGTGATTTATTTGGTTAGCAAAAACTTAGAATTCTGTATTGAAATGTTTGTGATTTTCATGTCAAATCTATATCAGTTGAACATGTTTGCTTGACACCTTGACCACATTATTATTCATCGACTAAACTTTCTTTACATCTGCATGAACAGAAAATTGTTTTATTTGACAATTTTGTTGCCTCATCTTTGGTCTAGGTATGATCCATCATCTACAAATAAACAGGACAAGAATCAGAAACAGAATACAGATGACAAGCTGTCAGTGGTGAGTAATCTGGATAATTACATCTGGTATACAGTTGACTATAAAAACTTTTTTGGGGCAAAAGTTTTCATAAAAGCTAACTTGTGTTACAGGTTTATGATAGACTCACTTCCATCATCGCCATGGAGAGTGAAAACTCAAGTTTGAAAAAGGCCTCCTAGATGATGTTTACTAATACAAACAGTTCAAACTCTATCGACTTTCAGTGATTAGATCATCTGAAACAGATCCTTTGACCTTACAGTTAGTTATCCTGCTCTGTAGAAGTTTCAGCGGCGAGCAATTGAGCGTCAATATATATACGAGTTAGCAGAAATGTGGACTCGCATTGCTGAAACCTAGTGTTCTGTCCATGACACATGAGCAGGTTGTCACCACTCACCACATTGATCTGATTACCATGAGTTCCTGCAACGGCAAACCTATCTTGAATCTCTAAACTATCCGGTCAATCCAAATCCACCTTTAATAATTTCTGAACCCAATTCTAGCCAGCCTAGCGGCCCTAGCCCTAGCCCCGGTAATATGACAAGTCAATCAGAAAATATACCCGATTTTGCTGTATATTCTTTCTCCACATTAAGAAAGTTACGAAACCGAATGGAACATGTTGGGCGGTGTGCAATTACTGCCCCAAAGAATACAAGTGGACTAAATCTAGAGGATACGACACATATAGGAAGCATATTACGACCTGTCATTCAGCAGAACTTGCCAAGGGGGATGCACAATTTCAAATTTTCAGGTTTTTTACTCCTGATACTCAATTATTTAAATATAGTGATCAACTTAATAGAGAAGAATTAGCTAAGACATTTACCTTTTAGTTTTGGTGAAAAAGTTGGTTTTATTAAATATTGTCATAAAATATTAAATACTGCTGCATGTCGTGTCCCTAGGATCACTCTCACGCGTACAATGTATGATATTTATAAAAAGGAAAAAAGGATTTTGAAAAAATATTTTGCGAACTATATAGGTTGTGTTTCCGTATGTGCTAACATATAGACTGGCCATTGGCGAATGCATTCATATTTGGGTGTAACTTGTCATTATATGGACAAAGCATGGACAATACAAAAAAGAATTCTTGCGTTTAGAGTTTTTGATGATGCATATACCGTTGATAATATTTATAAAAATATGAAAATCATTTTTTAAGAGTATAAAATTGAAAGCAAATTTTTTTCAATTGGTTTTGATAATGCTTCTAATAATACGGCATTTATTCCTGCTTTAATTGAATTATGCAAGCTTTATTTTAATAGTAAATTTTTTCATCAAAGATGTGCTTGTTATGTTTTAAATTTATGCGTTCAAAAAGGTTTGGAAATTCTTCAAGTTTTTATTAAACCCATTAAAGAGACCCTCTCATATTTGTGGAAACATCCTAATGTTATGAAAGCATGAGTAAGATTTTGTAAACAGGCAGGTAGGCATCCCATTAGATTTTCTCGTGATGTTCCAACACGTTGGAACTCTACTTATAAATTGCTTTGTGAAAGTTATGAATATAGAGATTTTTTAATTTCTTTTATGTAATATAATGTTAGTCAAATCAATCTTTATACACACCATTGGAATGTTTGTACAAAAATTGTAATTTGTTAAAAGTTTTTAATAGTGCTACTAACAATTTGTCAGGTATTTATTATTCTACTACTCAATTATTTATTAATGAGGGTTGTAATATTGTTGGTGCATTTGTTGAATATTCATCTGATATACAATTACAGGCATGCATTGAAGCTATGAAAAAAAAATGGTTAGACTATTATAGGGAGTTTCCAATTATTTACCTGTTTGCGTTGTGTTTTGACCCACGTTATAAACTAGATACATTGACAGATTATTTAACTCTTTATTATAAATGTTTAGGTATACAATTAGAAATTAATACTTATTGTATTGCAATTAAGACATTATTTTATCAGTTATATGATGAATATCGTAGAATTTATGGTTCATCATTGAACATTAGTGTTCCACAAAATGAAAATGTCTCCCAAACTCGATCTTCTAGAGTGTTTGGGGTAGAGTCTGCACTTTTATCCCAAAAGATCAAAAGATTACGAGGTTCTTCTTCTTCTTCTTTATCAAGTTCGGTATCGTATGATGAGATAGAAACTTATTACAGTACCAATTTTGAATTCATAGGAGACGATGATGTGAATAAATTTGATATCCTACATTGGTGGAGAGAACATCAAAAGCACTTCCCAATCTTGTCTATAATAGTCGAATAGATTTTTGCAACACTGGTTTCTACAGTGGCTGTGGAACAAGAATTTAGCGTGGGTGGAAATATTTTGGACTCAAGACGGTCGCTTTTGAGCCCAGAATCAATTCAAGTCCAAGTGTGTGTTGATGATTGGATAAATGCTGAATATAGACAACAAGAAATGGAGCCATAAGTGATTTACGATTTCTTCGATGATGATCACACCACCGGCACCGGAACGAAAGGCAGCGATTAGTTACAGACTTACAGAATTACATATGTAAAAGACGATAAAATGTAAAGAACTATGTGGTCTTTGATTCCTCTAAACCCCGAGAGGATACGTAGGTAACTTAATTTTAGTACAAATTAAGTGTAAGACCGATTTTTTTCATTTTTAGTTTTATACATTTTATTTCAAATTATGTATTTAGTGTTATTTTTTTTATTTTTAATTTCGGTTTATGGTCTTACACAATAAAATTCATTTACAATTTCACATTATTACATGTTTCATGTTTTCTTATTTTTTTAAAAATTAGTATAAATGTATAATAAGAAAAAAGAAAAAACAGAAAAAAAAGAGGAACCGAACCGGTGGAACCGGACCGGAACCGGCTGAACCTGAACCGGAACCGGCGGTTTCGAACCGGAACCGGAACAGTGGCCATGTATAGTTAAAGGTGGTTTCAAGATTATAGAAAATCTTTTGACAAATATAAAATAAAAGACCTTTACCCATTTTATAATCAGACTATACTCTAAAATTCCGACCAACTTTAGCCCTTTATCAGATGAAGTTGTCCATATATCAGCTACTTTGGATAGATTTCCAAGTGCAACTTCCGTGTGAAATTGCAAGGAAAAAAATCACAAGTTTTTATCAACAAAATGAGTCTATGGTGTGAGCCTGTGGTAAGCAGTGAAAGTGATATCGAGTAGTTTACATGTGTTCAGACTTCAGAAACACTGAAACACACATAAATCAAAATCCGCCGATTGTCAACCTTTTAAGCTTATTAACCAAATGCATAACTTTGTAGTCATTCTGGGCACTTGAAATTTGCTTATCGAAATACAAAACTTACAAGAATATCTTAAATCAAATAAAAAGAAAGAATTAAAATGGCTGATGAATCATCGATTGACAGATGAGAAAGTTTTAAGGGCTTGGAGTTTAACATAAAGACAGTTGGAGAGTAACTCAAACTTCATCTGTTGTTCACCTAAATTCATTAATGAGTAAGGTGAAATTACATTTTTAACTTTTAAAATGAAATACAATTAAAAAATATTAAAGAAAAAGAAGTTAATAATTTTTCTTTATATAAAACTATAACTCCCAAATCTGGGTGTTTATTATTATTATTTGAATAAAAATAATAATTGTCATTTCAACATTACCTATTAACGTACTGAGGTGTGAATAAATGGACTCAAACTTGCTCTCTAACTATCTTTAAATCTAACTTACGGGTATAGAGTTGGAACCTCTCCTCGTCTCATATTATCATCATTTTATCTTCATCTAAGTTTGATTAATTCAACTTTTAGTAGAGTAAATACATACAAATTAATTGAAATAAATCAACCATTGATTTACTATATGTCTATATTAGACACGTGACAATAAATTATAGAGATAATGACAATTAAGGTGGGAACCAGATAAAGTGTCTAGATTCGGTCATATTTATAATGAATTCGGATCCTTTCCTCATATCATCTTATCTTATCCCTATCTAAATCAATAATCTACATTAATTCAATATTTTAATCGTCTAAAACTTAAAAATCAATAGAAATAATCCAAACCATCTTGAAAAAAATGGATTTTCCTTCGTTTGGAAACTTTACGGGTGAATTTCATCATTTCCACTTTTTGGCTGTAGGAATCACAATATCATTATTGGTTTATTAGTTTATACAACAGAAAACCCTTGTGTATCTCTCTCCATCGGCGAGCTGTGCAACAAAACAAGAAAAGTAAACACGTAACAATCATCATCATCATCATCATCATCATCTCCACTTGTACTCCATATATTTTAAACATCACGTTTTATTAAAGCAACAAACAAATTCGAATCAAAGATAGCAGGAGAGAAAAATCTAACAAACCAAAAATCATGTGCTGTGATGGTGATTGCAGGCCATTGGGCTTTCTCTTAGGCCTTCCCTTTGCCTTCCTAGCTCTTCTCGTCTCCATCGTCGGCATCGCCGTCTGGATCGTCGGGTCAGTTCATTTTCTCTCTCAATTTCTTGATTTTCTTCTACTGGTATCTCTCTTTTCAATCTTTTCTGGGTATTCATAAATTCTCTACCTTTGTCAGTATTTCTCTTCAAAGATTCTCTCTTTTCGATTTTCTTTTTCTGGGTATTTAAGATTTCTCGGTCTTGTCACCAAAATTCTGTGATTTAGGAATTGATTATGACAAGATTTTCTATTTCGATTTTAATTTTTTTTTTTCTTGCAGGTTGTTGTTGACATGCATATGTCCTTGTTGTTTGTGCGTGACCATAATAGTGGAATTGGCTCTGGAGTTGATTAAAGCTCCTATTCATGTGATGGAGTGGTTTACTTCTAAGATCCCTTGTTGATTGGATTCTTGATACAACCTAGTACTTAGTATGTCTCTTCTATCTTTCTCTCTGATATCTTTGATATGTGTAAAGTTTAATGTGAATTGCTCAATCACACATCAGTGAGACTTGATTGGTTTTTCTTCTTCTGGTTGTAAATTTTATTTGTTGTTGCGATTCTCATGTTAAAATTAAGTAAAGTTTATTTGGATTTTGGCTGCTGGTGACACTTGAATATGCTGTTAAATGTGATTAATCAAAACAACATGAGTGACATTAGATAAAGTGTATATATATAATATATGAAGATCTTATTCCAAACAAGTTTGTATAAAGAAATAATTGTTCTACACAGACATACAGTGACAGGTAAAATCACATTATTCTTTTTATAAGTCTTAACAGTAATAAAATTTGATAAATGTAACCACGCTACTGTTAAAAAGATGGGTCTAATGCGGCTCTGCTTCTTCTGCCTCTGTCTCTTCTTCCACTTCTTGTTCATTTTCAGCAGTATCAGCTTTCTCATGATCGTGCAACGTCCATTTCCCATCAAACCCTTGAGTCATTCCCCTATTTCCCATAACCCACCAATTACCAGGAACCAAATGTTCTTGCTTGAGAGCATCTGTTTGTTTGTTCACCAAACTAATGTCCCTAGGAACTGCCAATTTAAATGGATTAGAAGCCCCTTGAGTTCCAGCAATCCCATGAAGATAAACCTCCAAGTCATGCCAAATCATAAAGTTTCCAACTCGGCTCAGGAAGTCAGACTGGAGTGTGTTGATCGTAAGCTCTTTTCCAGCATTCACGTACCCCGGTGCCGCTGGAAAAGTGGGGATGATGTCCGGGATATTACGTATCAGGAGAATGTGGAGATCTTCCTTGGCGTTCAGGATGTCCGCGAGCTTTTTATCTCCGATATGTGGACTGGCAAAACCGAAAGCTGTAACAGGACACGTCTTGTTTCCCACCTTATTGAACCCATTAATAGCAATGTCGGCTGCTGAAATTGTTGCAAGCGATGCACCCAAGCTGTGGCCAGTTACTGTTATGCTCAATTCCTCGTTCTTGTACTTTTGCATCAGTTTCTTTACTTCAGATGTAGACTGATATGTTATATCAGATTGCAAATTTGCAAGGAAATTAGACAATGCCATCAATTCTCTCTTGTATGTTTAAACAAAAATGATATGATCAAAAGTGTTACCTGCTCTCTAGCACTAGTTTTAGCGTGTTGGGAAGTCGGATTATCTGAAGTATAAACGGAGAGAAAACCACGGTGCATTTTAGCACCATTGGCTTTATCTCCGAATACCGGAGTCGCTGGAACCAATGGAAAATCAAAATCTTTAAGCCATTCTTCAACCTGGATGGTTCCTCTCCAAGCAACTACTATATCCCTCCTACCCAACGCAGCTTTTCCCTGATCAGTGGCTACAGCTACATATCCCATCCAGTTTGAATTCTTCAACCCGGCATCCTTTGCTGATGACCTCACCATGTAGGCTCCAGGGAGCCCGATTGCAGAAGTGGCGTAAAGGAACTTGGTCACTTCGTACTTGAATGGATGGCCTCTCATCAAACCCGTCCTTTCGAAAAGATGTTTCTTTGAATAGCTACTGTCACCTGCAAATGGCGATATCTTGTTGAAAATGAAGGTGTCGTAGGTTGCCTGAGCACGCTCACCGTAGTGGATGATGTAGCGACGGAGGTCGTTATCGAGAGGGTGCAGCATGTTGTTCCATTTAGTCGACCCACTTAGTTCTTTCCATCTTTTAGCTATGTTGCCCGTGTCTCCTGACATTGCTCAAAACTAAATTAAAGGACGATTGGAGTTGATTCTGAAATATGGTGCTATCCATTTGGTGCCCTGTATAAATACTAATCATTGAATAGGCTATTTGCAGAAATCCAGGAATGCACAAGTATCATGAACTGTGATCGTGCCGTCCAAAAGATCTCAATTGCATACTCGAAACGTATCGGCAACCCTCCCACGAAATTAAAATGTCATCAAGTCTTGTGTGTTTAAGATTCATGCTTTTCTTAGGACATTGACTATAAGTTAAGAGCAATGGTTCCACTTATACGCCATTAAGAAAAACTCAAAAAAATGAAAACTGATTAAGGAAGTATCAACTCATAAACAAGTCTGTACATTATATGAAGAAACTAGAAAATAAAACGATAAAAATGAACTGCTAACAAAGGATGATCACAACGGATCACAGCAACAAGATCCCAGACTCCTAGTCTGAATTATTCTCCAAAAACAAAAAACAAACACATAAACGTCGTTCTTCACATATTTACATAAAGCAAACACACAGCTTGTCACCCTCTTGCTTTGATGTGTTTAGTTTATCTTTTCACGTCTGGTCTCTCCGTGCTTGCCATACTGATCAGCTTGGCTAGACTGATCATCATGACCAACAATTTTCTCCCCAATACTGTGCTCTCCAACCATAAAGTCTTTAGTCGTCTGAGCGATTTCGACTACAGTTTCGCCAATGGCCGAGAGTACTTCTGCTGCTGCGCCTTGGTTCTCATATCCCTGCTGTTCTGTGACTCCTTCAACCTTGTCTTGTGCTTTTCTTGTGAGACTCTGTTGTCCTCCTCTGTTGTTGTCACCTCCCTGGTGTTTAGCCATTTGGTTTCCTTGTTCTGCGACTCCCCCAAGTGTTTGCTGTATGGTGCTTGCAACTGGTCTGGTGAATTCTTTAACTTTCTCTTCTGCTTTTCTTGTAAGAGACTGTTGTTCTCCTTTGTTGACTCCTCCCTCGAAACTCTGTTCAGTGTCTCCTCCTCCCTCGCACTGGTAACTCCACTCGGTGTCCTCAAAAAATAACAACTTACCCATTTCAGCATTCAAAATAAGTGAAAGTATAACGAAAACAGAATTGGCAATCGGATTTTCAATGTTCCAAAATTGCTCTACTGTGGAACCAAATTCCTAATACGAAATGTGTTTTCGATACGGATGTATTTTAGGCATAATTGTCGCAAGAATTTAGCAGCTAATTGAGGTACCCTTAGAAATCCTACACACAATTTTGACTCATAATTTTGATTAGATTCAGTGCAACTACTGACTACACAATATGTAAACTCAATTCTCAGTCACAGTTAGGTATGTAGCTTGTACCTCCAACTTGAAATTCTCGACATTCTAATTCAATCCCGAACCAAGTCTATCAATGGAATCCAGAATGTTGACAAGGTGCATTATCAAATGTTAAAGCAATTCTTTGTCTACTTGTGCCAACAAAATTTGAAGCCTAACCGTACAATAAAACACCAGTAGGCAGTAGTTCATACGTTTAATGAGCAACAATAATAACTAATGTACAGCTACTTACTAAGAAAATCATGTCAACTAACCTTTAACTAGTATATAGAACAATCATAACATATAATACCTGTCCTCTCTGAGCTCGCTTGGCCTCCAATTCTCTCGCGGCCTCTTCCTTCTTCCTCGCAGTGTATTCCTTCACACTCTCACCAGTAGATACGGCAGCTTCCTTAGTTGCACCAAGCGGTTTCGATACAATCTCCGCCGCCTTATGACCAGCATACTCTGCCGCACCTTGAACCGCCCTGGCCGCTGCCTTTGTCCCCTCCACTGCTTTCTCAGCACTATACTGCGCCGCCTTGGCCACCACACCCGTCCCTTCCATTGCCTTCTCGGTAGTATAATGAGCCGTGCTCCATGCTGCCACCACTGCACTGTCCTTAGCATCCGTAGCCACATTTCCCGCATATCCGGCAGCCCCTTTGCCGCTCTCCGCGGTCACTTCTTTTGCAGCTACAGCTTTCTCTCCGGTGTAGCCTGCAACCTTCTTGCTGGTATCGATTGCGGTATCTTTTGCCTGGCTAGCCTTTTCTAGTGCATAGGTTTTGGCTTGTTCTGCTTTTGGCGCGGTGTAATCCTTAGCGGCTTTGCCTGCATTGTAGAGGGTGTCTTTTGTAGCTACATAACCTTGTTGACCCTTTTCAAGGGCTGTGTCTTTAGCCTCACTTCCTTTCTCTGCTACGTACTGTGAAGTTCTCTGAGCACCCTGAACAATAGTATCCTTCGCTTGAGAGCCCTTCTCTGCAGCATATTCAGTTCCAGCACCAAGTTTACGTCTTGTCTCTTCTTTGGCTTGGTTATACCGATCCTCGGCTGCTTTTATAGCCTCCATCGAATTTTGCTGAGCTTTGCCTCTCAGCTTGGAAATTTCTTCCAGAGAAAGCTGCTCCTGCTTTCCACGACCCTCTTCTTTGTCTCGGTGTTGATGGCCCACCTCTTTGCCTTTCACTTGCATGATACTTTTTTCCTGCTCATGGCGATTCTCTCTCCCTTTAGCCTCAGTCGAAGGCCTCTGTTGTTCACTACCAACCATTTCAAATTTCCCAACATCATGAGGTCCTCTTGTTTTATCCTCATGCTCTTCTCTTGAACCAACCATATTTCCACTCCTGGCTTTATCAGCATAAGACTGTGCTCTCCCTTTATTCTGATCACGCTGATCCTGCTCTTTTTCCCTCTGTTTCAAGTGACTTCCAACGTCTTTGTCTCCCACTTTACCGGCCAAAGACTCAAAGTGATGATGAGACTCTGTTCCTTTCCCACCAGGGACGTCTGATTCTTGAACATGAACACTCAGAGACTCGAAATGACTCGTCATTTTGGGGACTCTGTCTTTCTCTATTTCAACTTCTGGCTCATTCGTGGTGTTGTCTCTGCGAACTTGCTCCGAAGCCATTGCTTTTCTTCTCTATTTGACTATTTCTGACGATGCTTTTCTCTATTTGGTTTGTGATGTGCATGAAATTTGAGCTTTTAAAAACCTGAGGGTGTGGCGGTTCGTGATGTGCATGGTGTTAGACAGGTGTTAAGGAAATAGAGAGATGACTCAGCTCTCTGCCTGTTTCATGTACACAGGCACCGTTGAATTCCACGTATCAGTTATGTGGAAATCTGTGACGCGTGGCAATTTTCTGAATTCTGAGTGAGTTGGGACGTGGATACCAATCACACCACACGAAAGATGGGCCTGAAAACATCAATTGGCTCATGTCGTTTTTTAATTATTTGAGTTTGTTTACCTTCTGCATTGCATGGCCCACGACAGGTTCTATTACAGTGTGTACATCAGACAAATATTTATTTATTTATTTACAATTTTATGTGAAAATAATTCATAATCTATTGATCTATGATAGTCAAGCTGATTGCTGGAATCCAATTCCCAATACTGGATTATACTGCAGCATTGGTGATTGGACTACAAAAACAAAGAGCTGATCTTAATTCTGAACTGTAATATATATAAACAACACATGAATGAACATTCCAATTTCAAGGGAATTTTCTTCAACTTACGGCAATTTTGTGCCGAAATAATTAATCTAAATTTACAATATTTAATTTGAAGAAGCATCATCCCTCTTATTGCCCATTTTGATCACAATAAAAAAAAAATGGAAAGAAAAGCTCAAGCATCTGGAATAAGAAAACAATGTGTTTTCTTCTAAAGTTTGAACTACTTAATTAGCTATCAAATTCCAAGCCTAATTTAAGCTTCAATTCAACCAAAAAGAGCTGCATACAAGAGCTGGTTCCAAGTATCTGGCAACCCAGGTAGACACCAGTGGCTGCAGTCTGTGCCAGCGTGGTCGCCGCTGTACGCTGATGGGTGAGCGTCCTTTCGGTACTGTGACAGCCTTGTAACATCAAGTAAATACACCGGTTTCTTCAACCTGCTGAAAACCTTGTTCACAACCACAGAGGCCAAGGGTATGCCTGCCGGATAACTTGTTCCGAAAAACGGTTTAGTTTGTCCTGAACATGATTGTGTTGGTGCATTCCAATCCCTTCCCCTGTTTCATCAACAACAACCATATTCAACAATGAGAATAAATGTAACGTACAGCGCTATTTGAATGGAATAAAACTTACTCGTAATGGGTCGGAGAAATTCCCTGGAAAAACACAGTGGTTTTGTGAGAATCGACGTTGCGATTGACCCATCTAGCCCATGTAGTCAAGCCCTTGTAAAACGCAAGCAAACGGTTCATGTCTTTGTACATTTTGTTTCCCTCTTGTACATAGTCCCATCTGCAGTACATTTATTTACATGAAAAAAAAAACGATGATAAATCGAGTTGAGAGTTGGAAATTAAACATACGGTTGAGTTCTTCCAGTGTGTGTCCACCAATGCCATGTGTTGAAGACAAGCATGTCCATGCCTCTCCAGGCGTTGCCCATCTCAATAGAATCAAGCTTCAGAACTCTGCCTACCTTTTGGTTGACAATGTCGACAAGGTATGGCGTTCGAAACAGCAGAATCATCACACCATAATCCTGTACAACAAAATTATTTCAAAAATTGATCAGGCCAAGCATTGTCAGATTTGAAGCATCGTATGTAAATAATTTGCATGTTCTCAACTGTTGAATATATCTCTGCTTTTTCCTAAAATCAAAAGGGTTTCCTTTTATGGCCTGGCCCCGTCGCATCCCCCACACTAGGATACGTGTACAGAGTCTAAAATGGTAATTAAAAAGTTTCTCTAGCTTGATTACTGATATTGTAAAAGAGGGTGGTTTTGAAGTAACAATTGTGTCAAATCAAAATATAATTGGAAACCATCTAAACAAACGCAAATTTAGAACATTTGGTCCAATTGGAAACGAACTGTACTATAAAACAGATAAACGTGGGACATCTAGGAGTAGATAATATATATATATATATATATATAATCAACTTACACTAAATGTCTAAATAGTAAATACAACTATAAGTCTATAATATAATTGAAAACGCTAGGAGGTAAATTAAATTGACCATGTACTCGAGTGTTTAAAATGCACTTTTCGATTAAGATCAATTGACTGACAACAACAAGTGACAAAATTGACAACTTCGGTGGGTGAGACAGTAGTGACAGTAAAAGTGAAGTGGTTTAAATTTCAAATCCACTTGACATGTCCCCGGCAAGAAATAGAAAAAAAAGCTTTACCACCAATCACGCTCAGCTTTTAATGCTCAAGTCTTTTCCAATTTCCCCACACACACACACACACACAAAAGTACACCACACAAGATACTAAAAATAATCCCAGTTCAAGCTAGCTGACCAAGCCAACCAGACCAGAGCAGACCAGAGCAGACCAGAGCAGATCATTTCAAAAAGATGAACTCGAGCAGATTCGAAGCATTTAAGTAGCAAATCTGGGGTCTGGAAACAGCAGGAATTAAATTCAAAATAAAAGCTTTACCTTCTTATCAAGGACAGGGTCACAGGGGCTTGCATGCAATCATTATTTCCATATTAACGCTAAAAAGGAAACGTTAGATGGAAAAAACGTACCTGAAACGTGACTGATGTCAAACCACTTTTTTTAATGAATGAGTACTTTGAATTTGGAACCCATGCGTGAATCATACAGGTTAACGATTCCCACTGGTTCTGACTCAATGAGTCACCCACAAACATGATCTTTTTGCCTCTCCATTTCTCAAGAAAATTCAACCCATTGAACCTGCAAGCACAATTTTCACAACCCATGCACTGAGTCAAGCTATATATGGAAGATGAGAGTACATTTATATATAACAAAAGAAGGAGAAGAAAAAGTGTTAATTTGGTACCTGGGAAGATTACAGGAGGATGGTTGCCATCTGTATTTGAGATAAAAGTTATCAGGACGACCGTACTTTTGACAGTTGAATTCTGGATCTACAAAGGGACAACTCGTAGGGCTGTAGAGAGGATAAGAAGGATCGTACACCCATTTTCCTTGGAAGAAATTGCAGCTACTACTGCCAAGTTTTCTATTATTGGTTGTGTTGGAGTTGGTCATGAAGTTCTCAGCTTTTATGCTTGTTGTTTGATGAAATAACAACAACAACAAAGAGAGTAAAAACATGGCATTGAATTGAAACCCCATCTCTCCCGTTTCGATCCCCCGGCCTCCTGCAGAGAAAATTCTTGAAGGAAAAAAAAAACAGAGCAGGAGAGTGAAGAAAAGTGTCTCTGACAAAATGTTTATATAATAATGTATGAGAGAGAGAGAGAAAAAGAAGAAACAGAGAAGATGTGTTTTCACATGGAATGTATCACTCACTGTACTGGTTTATACTTATAGTCTTTGTTTATTTTTTGAAAAATATACATAAAATATGGGGGTTATTATATTACTTGCTTGTACTTAAGTTTTACTTATCGAATTATGATCCATTAATTTGGTGCCCGGTATAAATAATTAAATACTAGTCATTGAATAGGCTATTCCTAGAAATCCAGGAAATTAAGCACAAGTATCATGAACTGTGATCGTGCCGTCCAAAAGATGTCAATTTTTATACTCTAAACGTATCGGCAAGTGCAACCCTCCCACGAAATTAAAATGTCATCGAGTCCTATGCGTTGTTCAAGTTTGAATGTTTGATATTCTTCCTTTAAGATTCATGCTTTTCTTTGGATATATTGCACTATAAGTTAAAGAGCAATGGTTCCTATGTATGTGTCACACTCATGTAGTCATGTGTGTGTTGTTCAAAATATAAAATTTGTGTTGTTAAATCTAATTTGGAGGGATTCTTAATTTCACTGTTGCATGTGGGGTTGGATCCGATCCTTACTTTGAAAAATAGGAATCATTATTATTTTCTAAAATAATGAGCAACATTTTTCCCTACCAAGAAAAGATTTAATATAATATACAATATGCTCATTCAAGCTTCTTTTCTGGTAGGTGATTCAAAAACCCACTGCTTTCATGTTTACTATATATTATATCTTTCTTTCTTCTATCTCAAAAAGTTTTAATATTATTTTTAATTATGACAAACACCCCTTCATTTTAACAATGAGTTAATGAGTTTGGATTTATCTTAATTACTCTTGAGTTAAAAGATAATAAGATTAGTGTATTGTCTGTTCGATTGAAACTTGTTAATTAATATCCTATAAAAATTTTAGGTAAATTACAATTCTATAAACCCGATCAAAGCATAAATTTAGTACGAGAGATGTAAGGATTCTCATATGTCTATCAATCAATATAGGTAAAGTCGGTTTTATTAAATTTGAAGAGTCATAGGATCATAAGAGAAAATTCAAAATAAAAATAAAAATATAAAAATATAATTTGAGTAAAAATTAAATAAATTAAACTATAATTTTGTTTTAAGAATAATAATTAGATAAGGTAGGGCCATGATTTCTCCTGATCTCAACGTAGCTTCAGCAATACAATATTATATGTTGAGATACACACATGAAATTATCTTATTTGTTTTAAAATCATCTCACATCATGTCATCGTCTACTAGCACGAGAACATAACACCAGACACGCATTTTATTTGGCTAAATTACTGAATTAATCCCACTGAAGTGCCAAGGGGACAAGGACTTTTTGATTGATTTCTCCAACAATTGCCTGAATAGAAAGAAAACAAGGAAAACGTTACGTGGTATAAGAAAATACCAAACAAACGAGTACTCTCAATTATCATGCCAACTCTTTTTTCTTCCTTTTTTTTTGTCAATAAAAACGGCCAAAATTCTGAACAGTAAGTCAAAACAACTATAAGATTGATATTTTTAATTAATAAATAGAAATGTTAGAAATCAAGGGGAAAAAAAATGTGTCCATTGACCTATTTAATTTCCACTGTCACATACTAATAAGTGTAATAGTTACTCAGGGGACACAGAACTTTAATGGGTTACTGTGAGTAGTGACCCGACTCTCTTCTCCATTTTCAGTTTTTCACTGCCAAATCAGAGGGAGGTTCAAATAGTGAGTTGTCAGCCATTATTCGTGACTCGTTGAAATTGATAAAAATGTACAATTAATTAAAATAAATTAAATGATATTAAAATATCTTGAACTTATAACAAAAACGTGATTAGAGATTCCTTGATAAATGATAATGTTAAAAAATAAAAAATTAATAATTTATGTGTTATATATATGTGGCTGGGTGCAATCTGGTGAAGGCTAGCAGGCATAACTATATATAATATTTGAAAGTAATAATACACAAGCCAAATGATACACTCAAAAATAAATTTAGCTGATATGACAAGTACTTATTACGTTAGTTTTCGATTGATTTTTTAAACTAAATTTTTGGATCATCATTGCCATAATTTGAACTATCATTCTATCAAACTGGTCAATTTTCATTTGTTTAATGGAGAAGTAAAAGGAAGCTAACTTGGCCAAATCCAACTCACGATGCGGTTGGGTTCATTTAGTTTCGACTTTTAATCGATGAACCATTCAAACTGATTTGAGATGCACGTCATCTTTTTTTATTAGAAATGATTGTGTATTTCCTTTTCATATCGGTTAAGGGTTTAAGGTTCAGGATATTTATTTTATAAGTATGTCTGAGAAATTTTCTTTTGGTTTATGTGAGCAACCCTCTCTCATATTGTAAGAGTTATAGTCTATATATAATATCTCCCTGATAGTGAGAGTAGTATTCAGGGATGTGCTCAGCAGTAATTGTATATATATATTTTTTTAAAGTTGATTTGAGTGGGTTTCATTTATAGTAATTTTTATTGTTTTTTTTTCTATATAATTTTACCATGTAATGGAACGAGATGAGGTTGGTTCAATGATAAACCGTTCACATCCAGGGATGAAGCCAAGAATTTGGTTTTGAGGAGACCAACACAAAAATTAATATTCGATGTCACTCAAGAAAAATATATTAATATTTAAGAAAATAAGTTGTTAAAAAAAACCGTAATGCCCTTTAGTCATAAAGTTAATATCACAAAAAATAGATATTAAGTTTGAGAACTAAAATATACACGTCGTTATTTTATTTGTACGAAAATCATCTCAAACTAAATTGATTTGATTTTTTCAGAGTAAAACTTAAAAATTGTCTCAAGATAAGATGAGTATAGTAGAATATGATAATATGATTTTAATATTTACTTAGTTTTTTGCATTAAAAATATATGAAATAATATTGTATATTAGTCTAGACAATAATTAATAATATATAAAATCATAAGAAATTATTTATTATTCTTTTTTTAAAGTTGAAATTAAAATAATGAAAGGAAAGTGGATAGAATTTATCTCCTATTTTCATGGACAATAAAATAATAAGAATATTAATTAATATTATTTAATATTATTATCTTAAAACTTAATGAATTTTCATTTGATGGGGGTCATAGCCCCTATCCCCGATAGAATTTTTCTCCTATTTTTATGGATAATAAAATATTATTAAAACAATAGGATGAGCCAATATTAATATTATTACCTTTTATAATTTCTTCTTAAAACCAGCCCCCCTAATGAATTCCCCATTTTCCCCCTCCCTCCCCAAATCGCCTATACTCACACGTGCACAGTAGAATTTTGAGTTTGAGTTCTCCCTCTTTTTTTCTTTTTTTTTTTATTTAGAAAAAATAATAATATATGATGGTATTTTTTTCCATTATTTTGCGTTCATATTTTAATATCATAAAGATCAAGCAAACAATAATTGAACGATGAAATCCTGACTCAATACCAAAGATCATCGTGTGCTTACTTACAAGTATAATTATAACTGTCAAGACTCAGGAGAGATCATATTTTATTTGTAGAAAGGAAAAATATAAAATCTTTTTTTTACAATGATTTTTGAGGTTTAAATTTTTTTTATTTGTTGAGGAAGTTATATATATATATATATATATAGGTGAATTCATAAAGGGTAAAAAAACAAAATTTATTATTTTTAACCATTAATTTATATTTTATTATTTTTATCATTTTCGACCATTTTTTGAACAAAATTACCTCTAAATTTTACTTCACCTGCCATTTGATTCCAAGTTACATACCAATGATTTTCAAATCACATCTTAATTGATTTCTAAATTTTTGGATGAGTGAAGTGAAGTAAAGACAAAATAGAGGACAATCTTGACTGGTCAAGACTAAAAGTAACAAATATAATAAAATATAAATTTATGACTAAAACCAATAAACTAATAATTTTTTATTATTTTGCCTTGCAATTTCTTATATATATATATATAAATATGAGGGATCGGTGGACACAATTTCTTTCATTAATTGATATATTTGGATGACTTAGATTTAATAAATTGATATTTTTTTCAATCTCCTTTATCTATCATTAATTTCTTTTCTTTCTCTCCCCTCTCTCATAGATTTACTTTCCTAATTAAAATATAAATAATTCCTCTTTAAATTTACATCTCCCTCTTCCACTCTCTTAAGTTTTTTTTATTTCCCCTTCCATGTTAATTTTCTCTTCTCTTTCATAATATATAACTTGAATATTTAAATCAATCAAAAACAAGAATGAAAAGAATCATGAAAATTGCTTATACTATAACAAAAAGATTACTTTCAAACTTCGGCTAAAGCTTAATTTGTAATGAACAAAAAATGAGTTTAGATGAGATTAATTGATTGACGTAGTTAATGAATTTTTTACAAGTAGTGTTAGTCCGTAAAAAGTGAAAAATAAAAGTTTTGAAAAAATTTAACTAAAGAAAATTCTTTTAAAAAAAAACTAAAGAAAATTCAATCAATTAAAACACAATTATTTATGTATTTATAATATCAATATGTTACACCTACTCATGGCTACTACAACATGTTCATTGTTCTGAGAATCATAACTAAAACAAATAAATGTTAGAAACTATATAATTATAGACAAGAGCTTACAACAATAGACAAGAGTTTACAATCGGTTTTCCTTTGAGACAAGAAAAACATATAAGTTACTCTGACAGAAAGCATAAAAACTGATGAATAATTTTCAAAAGGATATTACCTTACTGGTTTAATAACGTTATTGGACTAAATAACAACCATTGGATTTGATAAAAACAAATCCAATGGATGTTATTAAAATTTAAAATTAATGTTGTTTATTACAGTAAAAACTTGAAACCTTTTAAACCAGTTTCTTTTTTTTTTCTTTTCAAAAAAAAAAATAATAATTGCAAGAGATAAGAAAGTATACAACTAATAATGGAATATAAAAAAAACGGTTATTAAATTAACATCACGATAAAGATAAAGATAAAAAACCATGAAATTAATCAAACATTGAACCACGTTACCTTCTCAATTCTTTCATTTTCGTCATTTGTTTTTTAATTCTAAAAGAATCCTGAACCAAATTTGCTTTCATTCATCTTCACCCACTCTAGAATCCTAAAAAAAGTCTTGAAGGTAGTATTTGTTCATTGATTTTTATGGAGAATATTCATTGTTTTTCTGTCTGACACCCTGTGGCTTCAAAAAGAGGTACTTTGTCTGTCTCTTAATTACAATTTTTTTTTATGTAAAACATATTACATAGTACGAATATTTTGTTATCTATATAAAATGGGTTGTTGTACAAATTCCTTTGCGGTTGACTTATACAGTGGCTCAGGGAGACAGTTCTGACCGATTTTCATTTCCCTTTTTTTGTTTGCAATAATTGTTATGTTGTATTCAGTTATGTAGTGTGCGTGCTGCTTGATTTTTCTTGAATACTATTTTTTGTGTAGCTTTGACTCCTGTATCTTGTTTTGGTTCTTGTTTTGGTTCCTAGCCTTCGTGGCTTTTCTTAATAAATTTGTTGTTAAAAAAAAAACGTTATTACAACCTATAACTTTTTCGTTACAGATCAAACCAGCGTAAAATTGTTACCACAAATATTTTGACTACAACATTATACACGAAACTTGTTACGAAACACATATATTTTGTTATCAATATAAATCGAGTTATTACTTGCTACGTCAAAGTTGTTACGAGCTTCGAATTTATTGTTATACATCATGTTAGGTTTGTTACGGTATCAAATCATTACCACGTACATCTTAATTAAAATTTTGTATGTAAAACTTGTTACATATTATGAATATTTTGTTACCCATATAAAATGAGTTGTTACATGAAACGACAACGTTGTTACATGATACGACAATGTTGTTACAACTTACAATTTTTTCGTTACACATCAAACTAACGTGAAATTGTTACCACAAATATTTTGACTACAACTTTCTACGTGAAACTTGTTACAAAACACATATATTTTGTTACTCATATAAATCGAGTTGTTACATTCTACGTCAAAGTTGTTACTAGCTATGAATTTATTGTTAAACATCATGATAGGTTTATTACAACATTAAATCGTTACCACGTACATTTTAATTAAAATTTTATATGTAAAACTTGTTACATAGTACGAATATTTTGTTACCCATATAAAATGAGTTGTTACATGATACGACAACGTTGTTACAACTTACAATTTTTTCGTTACCCATCAAACCAACGTGAAATTGTTACCACAATTATTTTTACTACAACTTTTTACGCGAAACTTGTTACAAAACACATATATTTTGTTACCCATATAAATCGAGTTGTTACATTCTACGTCAAAGTTGTTACAAACTATGAATTTATTGTTACACATCATGATAGGTTTGTTACAACATTAAATCGTTACCATGTACATTTTAATTAAAATTTTGTATGTAAAACTTGTTGCCTAGTACGAATATTTTGTTACCCATATAAAATAAGTTGTTACATGATACGACAACGTTGTTACAACTTACAATTTTTTCATTACACATTAAACCAATGTGAAATTGTTACCACAATTATTTTTACTACAACTTTCTATGCGAAACTTGTTATAAAGCACATATATTTTTTTACCCATATAAATCGAGTTGTTACATCCTACGCCAAAGTTGTTACAAACTATGAAATTATTGTTACACATCATGATAGGTTTGTTACAACGTTAAATTGTTACCACGTACATCTTAATTAAAATTTTATATGTAAAACTTGTTACATAGTACGAATATTTTGTTATCCATATAAAATGAGTTGTTACATGATACGACAACGTTGTTATAACTTACAACTTTTTTGTCACACATTAAACCAACGTGAAATTGTTACCATAAATATTTTTACTACAACTTTCTATGCGAAACTTGTTACAAAACACATATATTTTGTTACCCATATAAATCGAGTTATTACTTGCTACGTCAAAGTTGTTACGAGTTTCGAATTTATTGTTACACATCATGTTAGGTTTGTTATAACATTAAATCGTTATCACATACATCTTAATTAAAATTTTGTATGTAAAACTTGTTACATAATACGAATATTTTGTTACCCATATAAAATAAGTTGTTACATGATACGACAATGTTGTTACAACTTACATTTTTTTCGTTACACATCAAACCAACATGAAATTGTTACAATAAATATTTTTACCACAACTTTCTACGTGAAACTTGTTACAAAACACATATATTTTGTTACCCATATAAATCGAGTTATTACTTGCTATGTCAAAGTTGTTACGAGCTTCGAATTTATTGTTACACATCATATTAGGTTTGTTATAACATTAAATCGTTACCACATACATCTTAATTAATTTTTTTTATGTAAAACTTGTTACATAGTACGAATATTTTGTTACGTATATAAAATGAGTTGTTACATGATACGACAACGTTGTTACAACTTACAATTTTATCGTTATACATCAAACCAACGTAAAATTGTTATCTTAAACATTTTAACTACAACTTTCTATGTGAAACTAGTTACAAAATACATATATGTTGTTACCCATGTAAACGGAGTTGTTACATACTACGTTAAAGTTTTTGCATACTACGGTAAAGTTGTTACGAGTTACGACTTACGACTTACGACTTTATTGTTGCATATCACTTAAAATTTGTTATAAAATTAAATTTATTACCACATACATGTAAATTATAACTTTTTATTCAAATTTTGTTACATTGTACAAAAATTATGTTACACGTAGTTGTTTTATAAAAAATAAAAATAAAAATAAAAATATTAAAAATGAAATTTTAATTCAAAAATTATTATGTTACAAATATTTTATAAAATTAAACCAAATAAATATTAATTTCAAAATATAGTACATCAAAAATATTTTAAAAATTCAAAATATTTATTTATTTTCGATGTATATCAATAGTTTAATAAAAAAACTATTTTGACTATTTTTAATGTGTTATATTATAAATTTTATATTAAATTAAATATGAATTCAAATAGTAAAAATTATCACATATTTATTTAAATCCTAGAAGATTACTGTGAGGATATTCATAATCCTTATCCAATTATCATTTAAAATTATTTAAATTAAATTAGATTAGATTATTACCTTTTTATAATAAAATAATTTGATAGTAACCGACTAACTGGTTATAACCAATTACTTCATTTTTTATATAGTGTTTTGTTGCCACATGTCAACTAAGTATTAGAAGAATCTTGTAATAACATCCCAATAACATTATTGAGATTTAATCTCCCAACAATGTAGCCATACCCGTTTAAAAAATATGTAAAATTTATTAAGCGAGTAATTAAAGAAGAGAAAATTAATATTGAAGAGGAAAAAAAAAACACAAGAGATGGGGTAGGGAAACATAAATTGAAAGAGGAGATATTAATAGATTTTAATTAGGAAATTGAGTATAAATAGGAAATCAATTTATTAAAGAATAAGAAATCAATGATAGATAATGGAGAAGAAGATAAAAAAGAAATCAATTTATGAAATATAAGCCATCCAAATTTCATATATCCAATGGTTGAGATATCGTGTCAAAAATTGTATCTCCCGATCGCTCCCGATATATATATATATATATATATATATATATATATATATATATATATATATGTATGTTGACGTGTATTTTTGGATTGTATCAGAAAAGCCAACAAGGATTGGATTTCGGCTGAGATTTCAAAGAGAGAGAGAAGGAGAAAGTAAACAAGGCACGAGTTTTTTACGTGGTAAAACTTTGATGACCGGAGAAACGTCCACGGGTGGTTGAATGTTCAACCTAGCTAAAATCCACTATGAATTTGGAATGTTACAAGCTCTCGATCTCTCTTTCTTCTCTCTGTATTTTGCTATGATTTCTGTGTGTCTTTTTTGGTGAGATTATGGGTCTATTTATATGTTTGTAGAGCCCTAATCTGCTTTGTACAAGTAATACATCTTTGTCTTTAATTACAATTATTTGCTTGTTTGAAGCTGATTGTCTTCTTTCCTGTTTCAGAGTCTTTTATTGAAGTCAAATGGGATTCTAGTAGTGCATTCCAATTTGGACTTGTTTCCTTATATAAGAACGTAGTCTTTTTAAAGATATAAAGTTGTTGCCTGATTGGGAACCCTTCCAGCTTAGTATTCTGTTCTCTTTGGGATTCCTTCTTGATATGGATATCTTCATGTATTTAATGACCTAATCCGTGTGAACTAAGCACTAAGCTTCTTATTCGATTTTCTTCATATTTATCCCGAGCAAGAATAATACCAGTGGGCCCAAGTATTATCGTTTGAGCCCGAGTGGAAGCATCATTTAACCAGTCCTGAGTGCTGTTTAACTGATCCCGAATAGGTTTCATTCATCATTTGCTTTTTCCTGTTTTCTCTTCTTCGGCAATGTCTTGTAGGATATTTTCTAAATGCCTATTGGGATGTCCACCTGGTAATTTATCATATTTGTTTGATGACATGTTTATCTGATAAAATTCACATATGACAATACCCCCTTAAAATATTTTTACTGAACAAGGTTTGTTCGGGCAAAAGTATTTTAATTAGTTATCAACATCTTTTCAGTATCCGAGTAAATATCTTGTCATAATGATGTGTTTTAATGATGACCCTGCAAATTCGATTTGTCTCTTTACGCCAGATCTTTAATGACGGTGACGTTTTGGAGTTCTGACGGCGAAAGCTAGTTCTCTTTTTGACACGTGTCTCTTGCCTCTTCGTTTTTCGTTATCATTTATGAGAAACGACCTACTCGCTTCCCCGTGCACCGCCTACATCATCAATTGTTTTTTCCCGCCTTGAGATCTAGGGTTTCGTGCTTTGATTTCTTTAAATTCTTCACTCAGCGGAAGAAATTTCTTAATCCCTGATTTCTTAGCAGAAAAAATTACTTGAGCCTAGATTTCTTTACGCAGAAGGTCGTGACTTTTTATTGAAGATCTTGGACCGGATTTTATTCAAGGTTAGTTTTTAATGGAGCCATCTTCTCGTCATCGTCTTTTTAATGTCACTCTTGATGCATTAGAACGTGGGGATTTCTAGTTAGTTTCTTGTATTAGAATATTACTGGGGGAAATCTCTGTAGATGAACCTCCATTTCTAGAAATTGATGTTTTGGGACTTCACCCTGACGTCACTTTTAGCCCTGTATCGAGTTCTTCATATAGTTCTGATTCTGATATTTTTGACCACAGGGTACCTCTTCGAAGGATGGAAAAACATCAAAGTAAAAGTGCAGTCCGCAAACACAACTCGGGTGATATTCTGATCAGGGAGAAGACTGTCAACGAGAACGAAGTTGAAGAGGCGTTCATGGCTTCTCGTCTTACTTTTCTTGCTGAACGCTTGAGTGGGTTTGACACCGAGCCGAATGTGGTCGGGTCAGATGAGATAAGGAAGTATCGCTCCCGATTCGATTTTCCTAATTCGGTCACTCTGATTCCAGCGGGTGATAGAGCTGCATGGAACCCTCCCCCTGGTATGGTGGCGACTCACGGATCCATGCTCTACTGCGGCATCACTCTTCCCTTCTAGCCATTCATTGCCTTGTTTTTGGCTGAAGCAGGATTGCTCCGGCTCAGCTAGCCCTGAATAGCTACAAAATTTTGATATGCCTGTGGAACATGTTCAGCCGGATGAACTTATCACCGCCATCCCCGAATGAAATCAGACACTTCTTTACGCTGAGGCAATCGGGCAAGTCGGGGACTTACTTCCTCATGTCTAACTCGCCAGATTGCTGGGTCCCTAAGGGGACAAAAATGAGTCGGGAAGCTGATATCTCCGATGACTCTAAAAAGAGGGGTTTTGTATGGGGATTTCCTACGTCTAACAAGTTTTGGAAAGATAGTTGGTTTTTCTCCGGATGGAGTCTCGGGCTAGAAGTCACTTTTTCAGCTGGGGATACTCGGGCGATGTTGAAGGTCCCCCATTTCTTCTGTTCCCCCGAGATTTGGAACAAGAAGAAAATTGAGCATAGTGATGTAGAGCTTACCAGAATTGCTCGGGCAACGGTTCGTACTTTATAAGAGGAGCAAGACTTATCTCTTCGTTGAGTCGAAGATGATTGAATTCGGCTTCTTCAAAAAGATTTCGAGCCAACACAGGCGATGTAAGCGATTTTTGCAACCTTTTCCTTTTTTTTTGTTATATATATTTTTTGTTTTGTATTCGGACGCGGTTCCTTTTTTCTTCTAAGTGTTGATACGGACGTCGTCTGCGATCTTCAGGCTCGCCAAGTGAAGTCAATTATTCAGGCAAGTCGGAAAGAGGCTTCTCGTCAAGGCAATGAAGGCATCGCCCCGCCTGAGTCCGATGAGGAGACTGATGCGGTAGAAGAACAATTTCCTAAAGATGTCCCTGAGGACGTTTTTCAACCAACAGCTGGGGAAACTAGTGGTCCAAGTGGCTCGACCGATACTCAGCTACCTATCGACCGGCAAGAGCAAGGTGAAGGTCTTGGTGAGGAGCCTACCGAGAGGTCCGACACCGGAGACAGAGGTTATACCTCCACAATCCAAGTGCCTGCAGTTCCCGACTTCTTTTAATCTTTCCGGGACGATGTCCAGGAGGACCCCGCAGCTGATCTCGGCTTCCACCGTTCTAGATGTGAGAAGCAGAAGGCAGTTAGCTTACCGACTCGCCGACTCGCCCTCTCAAAGTCCCTCGGGTGGTCTCATTCATCGACTCCAGCGATGAAGATGTTACGGATGAGATTATCCTGAATGTTGGTACTGAAGCGTCAGTAGATGCAGCGCTTCAGAACCGAACAGGGCTTCCCCTACCCCCGAAGTTGGAAATCTGGGGGTTGAACCCTCGGAGGTTCCTTCATATCCTTCTCCATAGGATATGCTGCAGGAGATGTCCTCTGGTCGGGCTTTCATCGAGGAAGACCGTTGGAGCAGTTTTCGGGATGGCTCATTGACCGAACGCCTTCAAAATGTCTTCAATGGTGCATCTTATGTAAATTATACCCGACTTTTTTAATGTTTTGCTTTTCTGTCAGATTTTTAATTGTACTCCTTTATAGATGGTGACCGAATTTGCTGAGCTAGTTCAGACACAGCAACATCAAGTTGATTGAATAAGGCGTCTGGAGGCTCAACTAAAGGAAAGTGAGGATAGCCGTACTTGGGTCGAAGCGGCTTATCAGCGGGAGGTCGGTTCTGCACAGGTTTTTACCAATCATTGTCTGGCGAAGCAGATGAAGGTCGAGGAGAGGGCAGCATCACTTCAGAACTTGTTGTCTTCTGCCTAAGAATCGATGCTCAAGGCTGAACAGGAAGCAGATCAGTCCAAGTCGGCATATGAACAGAAGATCGAGGACTTGGAACTCCAAGCTCTGACAGTCGAATCCCTATCTAAAGAGGCCAGACTGGAACTTGAGGTTCAGGAGGTCGGTTGTTTTAAAAGATCCCTTGCCTATGATGCCCTTCTCTTTCGGGAGTTTCAGCACGAGCTAGTTTCAGCAGGCGAGTTCTTTAAAGTTAAGAATAGGGTGACTGAGAAGGCCCGAGCCAACTGGGACCTGTCCATCAAACATCATGTGGATCGGTCCTTGGAATCTCTTCGGACTCAAATGAATGAATGGAGAGCTTATTGTCGTAGCTGAGGCAAATAGCCTCATCCCATGCATTTGAAGATTCCATCTGAGCACTCATTCTCGACTTTTTATGCTACTTAGGAGTCGGTCGTGGAAGGTGTGGCTTCTGAAGTCAGACTGATCCCATAAAAAGATTACAACCAGTGGATGGACGACTCAGGTGATACAATCAGTTGGCCTTCTAACGAGAGTCTGCTTTGTGAATATGAGATGGTGTCAGACCCGAGTATCGGCAAGGGCTCGAAATCCTCACAACCTTAATTTTTGTAGAACTGTAGAAATTTTAATTCTTTTGAAAAGAATTAAACTTGTAAAGAATTTGTAACCCTTCTCTAAAATCAATAAAATTCCAAGTTTTTCTAAATGATTTTGATTTGCTTTAATCACTTAACTTCTTGATTGTTGCCGAGTACTTCATTAAACTGGCATGTTCGGGTAACTTAACCGAGTATCTTATTAAACCGGTTGATACCCGGATTACTTTAATCGCCAAGTATCTTATTAAACTGGCTCTTCGATGTTTAGGTAACTTAACCGAGTATCTTATTAAATCGGTTGTTACCCAAATAACTTTAATTGCCAAGTATCTTATTAAACTGACTCTTTATTATTAACTGAGTCATCTTAAAACAGGCAAGTTTATACTTGTGTTTCATACTCAGTTGCTACCCGAACATTACATCAAGGCTCACTATGATCATATGTTCGAGTTCTTACGCAATACCAAGGACGTCTCCCAAGTTTTTATGCGCAAGGGTTTACCGAATCGTTGAGCTCTATTTAAATAAAAAATGCTCAATACAGCTACACATTTCACCGGAATTTCTCCCAATAGCATCCCGAGTATTTTTCCAGAATCTGGTGCATCGGGGTTTGCCTTTTTACTAAGGTCAATTTGACCTTGCTCGGCTGGCATGCTTCTTCGAGCTTCTCCGAGCTTCTCCGCCCATTCGGGATTTAATGGTCCCCGAGTATTCTATTTGCATGTTCTTATTATCATGCTCTTCCATATGTTCTTATTATCATATGCTTTCTTTCGGAAATCCTGAGTAATTTTTTATTTATCACTGCAAAATCAACAAAGATTTAAATTCCACAACTAATATTTGGCCTAACTAAAAATTGTCATGACTAGAAAAAAGAATAAAATAATTTAATGAGAGAAAATCTTCAGATATTGGGCATTGCATGGTCGGGGTAAAACCCCTCCATTGGGTCGTGCAATCCAATATGCTCCATGGCCAGCTATTCCCTCGATCTTGTATGGGCCTTCCCATTTATCAGCCAGGGAACCTGTAACTTCATTTTTCGTGTTCAATGACACATTCCTGAGTACCAGGTCTCCTAGCTGGAATTTCCTGACTCGGATATAAGAGTTGTAGTGGCGAGCTACTTTTTGCTGATATGCCATATTTCTTATTCGGGATTTCTCCCTTTTCTCTTCTAGCTCATCTAGACTTTGTAATAACATATCAACATTCTGTTCTTCATCATATAGCCTGACCCGGGGTGATGCATTCGACGTTTCTATAGGGATAACAACTTCTGTTCCGAACGCTAAAGTGAACGGAGTCTCTTCTGTTGAAGTTCTTGCTGTCGTCCGATATGCCCATAATACTTCGGGCTGTTTTTCAACCCAGATTCATTTCTTGGCATCTAGCTTTGCTTTGATAGTGTGCTTGATGATTTTGTTTACTGCTTATACCTGCCCATTTGTTTGAGGGTGGGCTGGTGTGGCATAGTAATTTGCAATATGATATTCCTCACACAGATATCTGAATTTTAGGTTATCGAACTGGGTGTCGTTGTCAGTGATTATAGTGTTTGGGACTCCAAACCTATAAAGTATATTCTTTTTCATGAAATTCGTGGTATTTGCTTCTGTGATGTGTACCAAAGCTTCAGATTCTGCCCATTTCGTGAAATAGTCAACGGTTACTATTGCATACTTTGCTCCACCCCCTGTCCCAACTGTCATTGGGCTGATTAAATCCAAACCCCACATGGTGAATGGCCATGGGGACGTGAGGTTTCTGAGCTGTTCAGGGGGTTGTCGGATATCGTTGGCAATCCTCTGGCAAGTATTGCAGCTCTCCGAACACTGTTGTGCATCTGAGAAGAGAGTAGGCCAATAATAGCCTTGTCTGAGTACTTTGTGTGCTAAGCTTTTACCCCCAGTGTGGTTTCCACAAATTCCTCCATGGACTTCCTGTAGTATCCGGCATGCATCTTCTTCTGACACACATCTCTGGAGTGTTCGGGAATACCCCTTTCTGTATAACTCTCCACCAACCAATGTGTATCTTGCTGATCTGTACCTTATACGTTTTGCTTGTATAGGATCTTCCGGGAGTACGCTTTCTTCTAAGAACCTTTTCAGTTGAGTCATCCAACCGTCTGGCGGTGTTCGGATTTCTAAAATCTCTAAGTGTTTCGGTTCAGTTGTACTCGGTTTGATGAGATGTGCGACCAGAATGGTCTTTGGTCTGATTGTGGTTGTTTTTGACGCTAGTTTAGACAATGTGTCTGCCTTTTCATTCTCCTCCCTGGGGATCTAAGCAATCTTGTATTCTTTAAATTTTTAGAGGAGTTGTTTTGCAATGTTACGGTAGGCTATCATACCTTCATCCTTGGCTTGGTACTCATCCATAACCTGGTTGACAACTATCTGCGAATCGCTGAATATCTCAACTTCATTTGCCCCAGAGCTATGTAGACTCTGAGTCCAGCTAGTAGCGCCTCGTACTCGGCTTGATTGTTGGTTGTTTTGAAGTCAAATCTCATGGTACATTCGACATCATCTCCTTATGGAGTGCACACTACTATCCCTGCCCCACTGCCATGAGTGTTTGAAGAGCCATTAACATATAATTTCCATGGGAAATTTTTGCCCAGTATCTTTTTTGCTTCTAGGTTTGGCTCTGTGAATTCTGCTATAAAATCTGCCACTGATTGTCCTTTAAGGGATGTTTTGGGAACATAGTGGATGTCGAATTCATTAAGCTCGATACCCCATTTGGTCAATCTTCCTGAAATCTCTGGCTTCTGTAGAATTTATTTTAATGGGCAGTCAGTGAGAACCTGGATTGTATGGGCTTGAAAGTACGACCTTAGTTTCCTTGCTGCTGAGACCAATGCTTGAGCCATTTTCTTAGCTTGTGAATATCTTGTTTCGGCTGGTAGAAGTGCCTTGCGGGTGTAGTACACTGGCTTTTGTACTCCATCTTCTGTTTTGACTAGAACTGAGCTTGCTGTAAGTTCTGTAATTGACAAGTACTGTTGAAGTGCCTCCCCCATCTGAGGTTTTGAAAGGATGGGAGCCTGCCCTAAGTACTCTTTAATTTTTAAGAATGCATGCTCGCACTATTCATTCCATTCAAGTCCTTTCCCTTTTCTAATTACTTTAAAAAAGGGGGCACATCTGTCTGTGGCTTTTGAGATGGATCTTCCTAAGGAAGCCAAACATCCTGTTAGGTGCTGTACTTCTTTGAGTGTCCTTGGTGAAGTCATTCTCTACAGGGCCTGGATCTTCTCGGGGTTGACTTCGATTCATCTTTGATGGACTTGAAAACCCATGAATCTTTCTGAAGGAACCCCGAATAAACACTTGTTCGGGTTTAGCTTCATTTGGTATCTCCTCAAGACATCAAATGTTTCCTGTAGATCTGAAGTATGCTTGTCTGCTATGATGCTCTTGGTCAGCATGTCATCAATGTATACTTCCATGTTCCTTCCTATTTGCCGTGAAAAGATTTTGTTGACCAACCTTTGATAAGTTGCTCCTGTATTTTTCAATCCAAAGGGTATCACAGTATAGCAGTACAAACCCTTATCAGTGGTGAATGTTGTTTTTTCTTCCTCAACCTTGTTCATCCTGATATGGTTATACCCCCGAGTAAGCATCCATGAAACTGAGTAACTCATGGCCTGATGTAGTGTCCACCAACTGATCTATCCTCGGAAGTGGAAAACTATCTTCCAGGCATGCTTGTTCAGATCTGTGAAATATACGCATATCCTCCACTGTCCATTCTTCCTTTGGACGAGGACTACATTAGCCACCCATTGAGAGTAATTGACCTCTCTAATTAATCCTACAGCGAGTAACTTCTCTACTTCCTGTTTCATCGCCTGACTTCTTTCAAGATTGAATGATCTTCTCTTTTGTATCACATGTTTTACATTCGGGTCTACTGTGAGATGGTGAGATATTATTCGGGCATCTATCCCGACCATGTCTTCATGACTCCAAGCGAACACATCCCTGTATTCTTTAAATAGATCAATGAGGCTTTGTTTGACTCTTCCTTCCAGGTTGACCCTGATCTTGACCTTTTTGTCCGGTTAATCTTCTTTCAGAGTGATTTCTTCAATCGGTTCAGTTTTGGATTCATTCGGCTCTTCTCTTGGATCAAAATCGAATAATAGGGGTTTTTCGTTCTAACTCGGCTATGTTATAGTGCAAACTTGTTCATTCTTGTCCTTGTATACTGACAGGTTAGATCTTCGGGCCATCTCTTGGGATCCCTTGACTATTCCGACCCCTTGTTCAGTCGAGAATTTCATCATTAAGGCATAAGTGGCTGCTACGACCTTAGTTTTATTCATGAATTGTCCTCCCAATAGTGCATTATATGGCCAATTCTCCAAGTCTACCACCACGAAGTCGAGCAATACAGTTCTCTGGCAAGGTGCTACTCCAATCTTCACAGGTAGCTTTACTGTCCCGAGTGACCTTACCTCAACTCCCCCGAATCCTCTGAGTGAGGTATGGAAGAGCTGTAAGTCCTTTCGGTCTAACCTGAGCTGATAGTATACGGCTACATTAAGAATATCTACTGAGCTTCCATTATCTATCAGGATTCTCCTGACTGTCCAGTGACCAATCCGGACACTTATGACCAAGGCGTCATTTGGCCGAGCATCGACGCCATGTGAGTCTGTTTCTGTGAATGTTATTGGGTCCCATCCTTCCTTTACCCTCTTCGGGTCTGGCTCGAATGAGTTTACATCAAAGTTATTTCTTGCTTCTACTGCTTCTATTGCTTCTCTGATTTCCTGAGTTTGTTCTCGGTTACTTCTTCCAGTGGATGGTCCTCCAAAGATCGTGTGCATTATCTGATTGGCTTCGGAACTGGCTCTTTGATTTTGTCCAGAGTTAAGATCAGCCCTGACCTTTTTCTGTGTTTCTGTTTTCCCATCCTTTTTCAGGATTACATATCGCAGATGCTCTTCCCGAATAAGAGCTTCTATGTAATCTATGAGTTGGTAACACTTAGAAGTCTCATGGCCGGTTTCCTTGTGGAACATGTAATATTTGGTTGTATCTCACCGGGCAAACTGAGACTGTCATCGTGGTTCTTGTACCATATTCTTTTCCTCTATGATGGTTGGGATTTCCTCCTGTTTTTTCTGAAGAGAGGTGTAATTGGTGTATCTACCTCGGCACTTCTCGGTGATCTATTTGGCATTGTGCCCATTACCCCCGTCCTTGCTTTGCTCTTTGCCATTTACCTTTTGTTTTCCCTTCTGGTTCTAGCCTTTAGACTCGACATCTTTCTGTTCGGGTTTTCCTCCATGCATATAGCATCCTCCGGTGGGCAATTCTTCTTCCTCGGCCAGTGCATATCCTCCCGCTTTTTCCATCATGTCTGCATATCTAGTCAGTCGGGCTTTCCTTAAATCAAAAGATAGCTGACCATTCTACAAGTTATTGATGAATGCAGCAATTATTGCTTCGTCGTTTGCACTACCAATTTCTGACACTGCTTGGCCGAATCTTCCTAAGTATTTCTTCAGTGACTCATCCTTCCCTTGTTTTATTTGAGAAAGGTGAGGTCCTGACTTTTTCCTGTGAACATTACTCAAAAATTGCCTTGAAAATCTCCTACTCAGTTCATTGAAATTTCTGATACTTGCTGGGGATAATCTCCCCAACCACATTGAACCCATATCTCCTAGAGTTTGTGGAAAGTTGAGACATAGTAAGGGATCATTATGGGCATACTGAGCCATGACACTTTTATAGCGTCTCACGTGCTCTTTTGGATATGTATCTTTCTTAAACTGCTCCAAGTGTGGCATCCTGAACCTTTCTGGGAATGGGGTCCGCAGAATTTTCTTGGTGAATGGACTGTCAGAATCGTCATCTGACAAATCATTATACCCGTAACGTCTGACCAGTGCATCCATTTGTCGCCTATTTTTTTCAACTTCTTAAGTTAGGCTCTGGATTATAACATCTCTATCTCCCACCGGGCTACCTCGACGGTTGAACCGTTGGGTGACTGTCATTCTTTCTAGCTCTTCACTTTGATACTGGGTTTCTCGTATGACTGTGTGATGGCGCTTGCGATGGTGCAGATCACTATCTTCTGATGACTACTGATCTCTGTGTAGGTCATATTTGCGGTGTCTAGCACGTACTGTCTGATCCTGATTCTGCTTCTGGGGTGGTCGTTCCTCTTCAGGTGTTTTCACGTCCAGATTGATTGACTGGGGTTGAGTTCCTTCCGGCTTCTAGTGTATTTATTTCTAGCTCTACTACAACCGAACGAAGCCATACCGATGGAAGATTAAGAGTTTGTGCTTCTGCAGCCAGTAAATCAACTCCTTCCTTTGCTGTGTCTGCCACCAATTGCTGCAGCGCCTCTCGGAAGCGTAGTGTCAGGTCTCTGCTGGTCGTAGGAACTTGCTGGATCCCTGCCAGAAGTGTGCGTTGGCTCTCCGTGTTTGTAGCAGGATCCCACGAGGTACTGCCAACTTGGAAGTTATCCAAAGATCTTTAGCCATTCCCGGAATTGCTTCTGCTTCCTGCTATGGCTGTTAACCACAAGGTCGAAGGTTCAAGCCCCTCCTTCTAGCGCCAATTGTTGACGTGCGTTTTGGGATTGTATCAAAAAAGCCAACAAGGATTGGATTTCGGCTGAGATTTCAAAGAGAGAGAAGGAGAAAGTAAACAAGACATGAGTTTTTTACGTGATAAAACTTCGATGACCGGAGAAACGTCCATAGGTGGTTGAATGATCAACCTAGCTAAAATCCACTATGAATTTGGAATGTTATAAGCTCTCGATCTCTCTTTCTTCTCTCTGTATTTTGCTATGATTTCTGTGTGTCTTTTTTGGTGAGATTTTGGGTCTATTTATATGTTTATAGAGCTCTAATCTGCTTTGTACAAGTAATAGATCTTTGTCTTTAATTACAATTATTTGCTTGTTTGAAGCTGATTGTCTTCATTCCTGTTTCGGAGTCTTGTATTGAAGTCGAATAGGATTCTAGTAGTGCATTCCAATTTGGACTTGTTTCCTTATATAAGAACGTAGTCTTTTTAAAGAAATAAAGTTTTTGCCTGATTAGGAACCCTTCCAGCTCAGTATTCTGTTCTTTTTGGGATTCCTTCTTGATATGGATATCTTCATATGAACTAAGCACTAAACTTCTTATTCGATTTTCTTCATATTTATCCCGAGCAAGAATAATACTAGCGGGCCCAAGTATCATCGTTTGAGCCCGAGTGGAAACGTCGTTTAACCAGTCCTAAGTGCCGTTTAACTGATCCCAAATAGGTTTCATTCAACATCTGCTTATTCCTGTTTTCTCTTCTTCGGTAATGTCTTGTAGGATATTTTCTAAATGCCTATTCGGATGTCCACTTGACAATTTATCCTCTTTGTTTGATGTTGTGTTCATCTGATAAAATTCACATATGACAATACCCCCTTAAAATATTTTTACTGAACAAGGTTTGTTCGGGCAAAAGTATTTTAATTAGTTATCAACATCTTTTCAGTATCTGAGTAAATATCTTGTCATATTGATGTGTTTTAATGACGACCTTGCAAATTCGATTTGCCTCCTTACGCGAGATCTTTAATGACACTGACGTTTTGGAGTTCTGACGACGAAAGCTAGTTCTCCTTCTGACACGTGTCTATTGCCTCTTCGCTTTTCGATATCATTTATGAGAAACGACCTACTCGCTTCCCCGTGCGCCGCCTACATCATCAATTATTTTTTCCAGCCTTGAGATCTAGGGTTTCGTGCTTTGATTTCTTTAAATTCTTCACTCAGCGGAAGAAATTTCTTAATCCCTGATTTCTTAGCAGAAAAAATTTCTTGAGCCCAGATTTCTTTATGCAGAAGGTCATGACTTTTCATTGAAGATCTTGCACCAGATTTCATTGAAGATCTTGCACCAGATTTTATTCAAGGTTAGTTTTTAATGGAGCCATCTTCCCGTCATCGTCTTTTTAATGTCGTTCTTGATGCATTAGAACGTGGGGATTTCCAATTAGTTTCTTGTGTTAGAAGATTACTGGGGGAAATCCCTGTAGATGAACCTCCATTTCTAAAAGTTGATGTTTCTGGACTTCACCCTGACGTCACTTTTATCCCTGTATCGAGTTCTTCATCTAGTTCTGATTCTGATATTTCTGACCATAGGGTACCTCTTCGAAGGATGGGAAAACATCAAAGTAAAAGTGCAGTCCGCAAACACAACTCGGGCGATATTTTGATCAGGGAGCAGACTGTCAACGAGAATGAAGTTGAAGAGGCATTCAGGGCGTCTCGTCTTACTTTTTCTACTGAACGTCTGAGTGGGTTTGACACCGAGCCGAATGTGGTCGGGTCAGATGAGATAATGAAGTATCGCTCCCGATTCGATTTGCATATTTCGGTCACTCTGATTCCAGCGGGTGATAGAGCTGCATGGAACCCTCCCCCTGATATGGTGGCGATCTACGGATCCATGCTCTGCTGCGGCGTCACTCTTCCCTTCCAGTCATTCATTGCCTGGTTTTTCGCTGAAGCAGGGATTGCTCCAGCTCAGCTGGCCCCGAATAGCTACAAAATTTTGATATATATATATATATATATATTTATGAATATCACGCCCACTTTTTCTTTCACAAATATATATTCACGCTTTAGCTTCACAAAAAAAAACTTCACCCACTGCTTCACATGCGCTTATATATATTTGTTTGTATCCAATACAAACACTTATATATGTGCACACAACAATTTGCATCCAATGCAATCTCTTATGTTATAATTGATATATATATCTTTTAATTCTAATATATTACAAGTGATAATAAGTATTTTAAATTTAAACTTAAATTCAAATACTTTAAATTCAAATACTTAGATAAATGATTTAGTAAAATAAAACAATCCTATTATTTTATCTTCACCTAAATCCATATATCAACTAATACCCTCCAATTAATAGTTAATTAATAATTCATAATTATCAATATAATTAAATAATCTAATTATTTAATTAATTTAACTATTAACATTCATTAATTAAATAATCTCATTATTCAATTAATTCCCGAATATATACGTGTTACTTTCGTAACACAATTAATTGGACAATCTAATTAATTTATCGTGACCCTTATTACCTAAATCGATCGGGCTAGCAAGGGGACCTAATGGACTCACAGTATTTTGAGCTCCAATAATCATCGGAATCATTAATTAAACTCTTTAATTATTAACTTCGGTGTTATTCCACTAAAAACCCGAAGCTGCACTCTCTCAACTGTAGATGCTTTTACACAGACCGATACAACTCGGTGTCCATCGATATAGCTATTACACATGGTGTGATCCTCCACAATAGTTCATAATTAGAGATGGGTCATAATGTCCGTTATACCCCTCTAATTACATATATCCTTTAAGTACCGTTGATTCTATAATGAACAATAAATCCTATTTCCTTACGGAATTAGGAGAGCGCTCATATTGTCCAAGCCCCGAATCAACCCTTAAGGGAACTACCATCTACTTCTCACAAGAATGAGTGGATTCCACTATTGTGTACAAACCTTCCCAGCCACAAGCCAAACCGCAATCCCAACATACGGAGTATATTGATCAAGAAATGCATCTGATCTCACCTATGGTATATCAAAGATCACGATCTAACCTGAAAGAGTCGATAAGACACTCAGGATTAAGATCACCCACATATATCCATCATTAGTTGATATATATGAATCTCATCGGTAACGAATATTGGTGAGAGATTCATATAGATCATGGCCCAGTCCTATACGATCACATCATACAAGGTGCCTCCATTCCCATATCTCATATGAATTATTCAGGATAGAATCACCGTACATTACTGAATGGACCGCAGCTATAGATTAACCACAAATAAAGTACCCATCTTTATTTGCTATCTATGGACTCTTTAGATTGCACGTCTCTTACTGTATCCATATGTATATGACACTCATATACACAATTCGAGATTACATCCGGCAATCTTGGATGTTAAATATATGCACAAGTTATAAAATAAACAACACAACAAGAATGAATTGAACTTTTTATTTTATTTATTTCATAAATCCATTTACAAATTACATCTTTAGGGCATAAACCCCAACAAAAATTTCACTCGTTGGCAAGAAAAGGTGAATTTCTTCTTAACAACATTTCATTTGGCTCACATTCTCGAAGATGATTTGGAACCAATACCAAAAGAAAAGGTCGATGATTCAAAGGAACTAAAGGAAAAACGAAAGAAGCGTAAGGAGGAAGATTATTTATGTAGGGGACATATTCTCAATGCTCTGGGACACACAGTTTACAATGCATATCGGAATATTGGGACTGCAAAAGAACTGTGAACTGCTTTGGACAACAAGTACTGCATTGAAGAGGCAAGTGATCAAAAATTTCTCATTGGTAATTTTATGGTTATAAAATGTCTGATAATAAGCTAATTATGACACAAGTTCATGAATTATTAAATATAATAAGTGATCTCAAAGTTGTTGGAGTTAATCTTGATGAATCATTTTTGGTGGGGGTTATAATTTCTAAACTCCCATCATCTTGGAATGGTTACAAGAAGAAACTCAAACATGATGAAAAAAAAACATACTTTGGAATCAATTCAATGTCATCTTCGTATTGAGAAGGATTTTAGGATCCGTGAATCGAAGGATGAGCAAACTGATATTATGTCTAAGGCCAATGTTGTTGAAGATGAAAAATCTAATAATTATCTTGGGCCTAAGAATAATAATCAGTTTAAGAATCATAACCAAAACAAGAAGAATAATCAAAAGAAGATCAAGGGAAATTGCTACTGTTGTCAAAAACCCGGTCATATGGCGCGAGATTGTCGCAAAAGAAAGAAAAATATTCAAAATCACGGGAATCAAGTAAACATGACTAATGACAAATATGTTGCTACTGTGTGTGAAGCCAATTCTGTTAATATTGAAAGCGGATGGTGGCTAGACACATGAGCAACTGTACACATTTGTAAGGATCGTAATCTATTCAAGACGTACGAAAAGACTGATGACGAAAATGAAGTAAAAGTGGCAAATAACTTCCATAGTAAAGTCGTTGGCAAAGACACAGTGGAATTTTCTTTTACTTCTGGAAAAACTCTTACATTAGTTAATGTTTTACATATATCTGAAATGTGTAAAAATCTTATATCTGGAGACCTTCTTAACAAAAGTGGTTTCAAATTAGTGTATGAGTTAGATAAATTTGTATTGTCCAAAAACGGTACGTTTATTGGACAATGATATTCTTGTTGTGGTATGATTAAACTAAATATAATAAATAACATTTCTTCTGCTTATATGGTTGACTCATCTATTTTATGGCATGGTAGATTAGGACATATTAATTATGGCACTATTAAGACTATGCATAATTTAGGTTTGATTTCAAAATGCAACTTTGATCATTCTAATAAATGTCACATATGTTTTCAATCTAAGTTTACTCGAAAATCACATAAATCTGTTAAAAGATCATCTAAACTACTTAGTTTAATTCATAGTGATGTGTGTGATTATAAAAGTCATGTTACTCATGGTGGAAATAAATATGTTGTGACTTTTATTGACGATTACTCTAGATATACATGTATTTATTTGATAAAATGTAAAGAAGAGGTTTTCGAAAAGTTTGTATCTTTCAAAGCGGAAGTTGAGACACAATTGAACCGTAAGATTAAAGTTCTACGATCTGATCGAGGCGGTGAATATTATCCAAATGAATTCATAAAATTTTGTGAAGTTCATGGTATCGTCCATCAGTTCACGGCGCCATATACGCCTGAACAAAATGGAATTGTTGAGAGAAAGAATAGAACATTAACTGAAATGGTTAATGCTATGTTAATAAGTTCAGAATTATCTTGGTGAAGCCCTGCTATCTGCATGTTATATTCTAAAAGGAGTTCCTTTAAAAAGTGTTGACATATCACCATATGAATTATGGTTCAATCGAAAACCGAATCTTAAACATTTAAAAGTTTGGGGGTGTCTTGCTTATGTAAGAATATCTGACCCTAAAAGACCAAAATTGGGTTGCAAAACTTATGGTTGCATTTATCGGTTATTCTAAAGATAGTATCACGTATAGATTTATTAATCTAGATATTTTTAATATCATCGAATCAATTGATGCTGAATTCTTTGAGAACATGAATAAATCAAGTACTCATAATTAATTGTTAGGAGATTCTAATATTCCATCAAATTCATTACCTGTCGATATTGATATGAATGATATATCTAAATATTCTAGTCCAAATTTACATGAAGAAACTAAATATAGGAGAAGTAAAAGGGCTAGAACAGAACGTACATTTGGTCCTGACTTCCTTGTCTATCTTGTAGGACGAAATATGAAAGATATCGTGGATACTATTAAATATGTTATGCATTTAGAAGATGATCATGTCACGTATACAGATGCTATACAATCACGTGACGCTTGTTTTTGGAAAGAAGTCATCAAAGATGAAATGGACTCAATTCTTACAAATCAAACATGGGTTTTAACTGATTTACCACCAGGTGCTAAACCTATTGGTTTTAAATGAATTTTTAAGAAGAAATTGAATGTTGATGGTTCCATTAACAAGTTTAAAGCTAGATTAGTAGCAAAAGGTTTTAAACAAAGACATGACATTGATTATTTTGATACATATGCACTTGTTGCCTGCATTGCATCTATTAGAGTATTAATTTATCTTGCATCAATTCATAATTTAGTTATTCATCAAATGGATGTTAAAACTTTATTTTTAAATGGTGATTTAGAAAAGAAAATTTATATGGAGCAACCAGAAAGGTATGTGATTCCAGGTCAAGGAAAGAAAATTTGTAAGTTGATTAAATTTTTTTATGGCTTGAAGCAAGTGCCTAAACAGTGGCACACAAAATTTGATAAAATACTATTATCGCGTGGCTTTATTGTTAATGATGCTGATAAATGTATTTATTGCAAACATGATAATATAGGATGCACTGTTATTTGTTTGTATGTTGATGACATGCTTAATTATATTTGGCTATAGTTTGGCTTGTGTTGAAGAAATTAAGAAATTTTTGTCCTCTAATTTTGATATGAAAGATCTAGGAGAGGCCGATGTACGTTTGGGAATTAAAATCATAAGAAAGAACAATGAGTTGTTATTCACACAATCTCATTATGTTGAAAAGATATTAAAAAGATATGGACATTTTTGTCATAAGCCGGCCCCGACACCAATAGATCAATGTATCAAATTAGTGAAGAATACTGGTCGCATAATTTCACAATTGGAATATTCCAGTATTATTGGGAGTCTTATGTATGCCATGCATTGCACATGACCTGATATAACATATGCAGTAGGTATGCTATGTCGATTCACAAGTAATCCAAGTAATGAACATTGGAAAGCAATTTCTAGAGTTCTCAGATACTTGAAGGGAACAATAGACTACGGTTTACATTATCAAGGGCCCCTTCCTTTTTTGGAAGGATTTAGTGATACGACCTAGAACAAAGTAGAGATAAATCAAAGTCTACCACTGGGTGGATCTTCACTTTGGGAGGTGCTGCAGTGTTATGGAGATCAAAGAAGCAATCAATGGCTTCTGATTCGTCTATGTTATTAGAACTTATAGCATTGGCGGATGCAGCTAAAGAAGCAGAATGGCTTAAGAATCTTTTAGTAGATATTCCTCTTTGGAAAAAGTCATCTCCTACAGTCATGATAAATTGTGACAATAAAGCAACCATTTATAGGGTTGAGAATAAGATCTACAATGGCAAATCTAGACATGTGAGTCTAAGACATCAATCTTTAAGACAATTACTCAAATTTGGAGTAATTACGGTTGACTATATTGAGTCAAACAAAAACTTGGCTGATCCTTTAACAAAAGGAGTCGGTAATGAGATGATCTATAAGACATCAAAAAGAATGGGGCTAACGTCTGTGAATGACGTCGATCACGTTTGATGGGAACCCAACTTATGTCTTGAAATGGATAGACAAAGTTCAATGTGGTACAAACAAGTCAAATATGTGATCTTGTTACACTAGAGAATTTTAATTACCATATTTCTTAATCTAGTTGTGTTTTTCTGCATGATTAGAGGTTGGATTAAGTCCTTAATAAATTGAAATGAGTAACTCGTAGAATTATTCAGTAAATTTACCTTGTGAGTAATGGATGTCAGGTTGCTTCCTAAGAAAACAAGACCGTTTCTGAGAGCACTCACTAAATCAGGATTTTATGCACATGGTCATTAACGTGCAGAGCAATCAGAATACTCTACTCTTTAAAGTCAGTATGTGCGATGATTCCGACAGATCTCTAAGGGTTCTAGGTTCAAGATACATTCACCTCAGCACCTTGATCATGTTTTAAATTATTTGTACTAAATGTAAGTTCAAGTCCAAAAGACACTTATCATTTATGTACTTGACTTGTAGATGATGTAAAATATCTTCTTCTTGTAATTAATAAAATTATTATATTTCATCCTTTAAAAATTGGTGGGGATTGTTGGAATTTCCATAAACAAAATGTTGTGACTGATTACAAAAGACACAACTTTTAATTGTAAAAACACAATTTCTTATTGTGTAAAAGACAACTTTTCAAAAATGAAAAGACACAACTTTTATTGTGTAAAGACATAACTCTTATAGTGCAAGGACACAATTGTTGTTAGATACAGCAATTCATGAAACTACTAGGTATAGTTTGTCTTTAGAACACAACAAAACATACAATTCTCTACTATTTTTAAATTCTCTCTCTCTTCTTCCATTCTCTCAAGCATCATCTAGATAATTATTAAGAGTGTTCTAAGTGGTTGATTCTTGTCGTACATAACTTGAAATCAACAATAAGATTATTAGGCTTCATTGAATCCTGACGATACAATTCTCAAACCCATTGTGTACTCGTTGTTTTACGAAAAAAGGCAGAATTATTGTCTGAAAGAATCGAATTCCGAGCCTTGAAGTCTTACAATCATTTTTCCGCATTCTTAACGTGTTTGTTTATATCTATTCTCTCTTTCAGACCCCAAATTTCCAACATGTGTGTGTGTGCATATATCAACCTATCTAGATCATGTATTTTTTTTAAAGGATTCGAATCGCTGAGTTGAGAGTCATTTACCAAAGTCTCAAGCTCGTCCATCTACTAGCAAAAATATGTCTCTAGGGGTTAAATGTTAAATGCAAAAGTCCTAGTAAAAAAAAAAAAGGAAGCCAGAACTCAATTATTGGATATATGTATATTGTTTGCATCTATACAATTAGTATTTTTTTAAAATATCAACCATTATTTTATATAATGGATTTATCGAATTGTTAAACAATGATCATTTGCCAAAGTCATATTTGATATGTATAAAGAATTTTGTTAAGAATAAGACTTCCTCATTTAAGAATATTAAATAAAAATCAAACCATGATTAAATATAATTCGGTCCATCAACATAAAGGATGCAGAAATTCATTTGTCATTCAAAAGCAGCTTGTTCTTCTATTGAAAAAATTGGCGTAAATTGCTATATAAATAAATTTAGAAAGAATTAAAAATAAAAAAATTAACAAAGAACAAAATTATGAACCTAGTAGTTTATAGAAAAACCTTCATACACAGTAATTTTATTAGTATTACTCTTTGAAGTCGAGGCTAGTGTTTGAGACTATGTCTTTAAAACGATTTACGCCCGTCCACCGATGCTATAATTCCATTGGCGCTCGCCTTCTAGGATACAACGACTTCTCTATCTTGTGGTAGTAGCACTTTAAAACCCCAAGCGTCCAGCGAATTGAATATGCAAACTTCTCTCTCAATAACAAGACTCAGTGCTTTTATACAGTAATTTATGTAATATGAAAATTCTCTTGATGTTCACTGAATGAATGAATTCTATTATTTATAGATGCAAAGTGCCTATAGGGTCATGATTTAAATGAAAAGTTCAAGATTATGTATTTTCCATTTGAAAGAACATTTCTCTTTGAAATTTGATGTCTATTCAAAAATATAATATCTTTTCATTACATATTACGTCTTTCAAATTCATTCTATATTTATGTGGTTTTCATTACTGGAAACAATTTTTCATTCATATCAAATATGATTTCTCAAACAATCAAATATTAAATATTTATTGTTTTAAGATCATATTTCCAACGTCTTCTTCAACCTACCTTCCTGTATTATTTCAACTTTCAAGTCTTGTTCTATAACTATTAACTAGAAAAGCCACCTTCGACAATCGACATCAGCAATTTGGGGACGCAACGGAAACACTTCTATATACCCAGATGACAACACATTAATTAACACCGTAACACGTACACATTTGTTATTTTTCTATGAATAATGACAATTACTATATATATATATATATATATATATATATATATATATCAAATCTAATGGACTTCATTTCACTCACGAGTCACGAGTCACGAGTGATCATTCTAGCTATAACAAAGCGACCCATCACCTACCATTCCTCCCATGATCCCATCAGCATCAACTACTCTCTATATTGCATGCTTTATATATTTATATCTTGTGAGTTGTGGACTTGTGGTGATTCGCTAAATGCATCCAACGATAGAAATTATGCGTTAATTATATAATATGCGTGGAGGAACATGGAAGTTCCTCTAGTTGATGAAACTGGAAGTCGATATGACAAAATATGGTAAATATAGGTATGATGTCATGGCGATGGCCGACAACGTACATGTGGCTGATTTAGCAACCGATAGGGTGAACCATGTGCTCTATATACTCTAAGATCCACCAATTTAAGGACCAAGTTGCTCAGAACTCAAAAGCCATATTGTTTTTAGTGGAATGTGACTGCATGTGAGCTAATTAAGCTGCATTTTTTTTAAAATATAAAACTCATTTTTACAGAATATATTTTCCTAAAAATAAACTATATATTTTCTTGTTTTATGAACTAGTTTAGCAATTTATTTTGTGAACTGGCCTGAGATTTGTTGGCTTTTTGTATTTTAAAAAATTGTGGTTAACGATAGTATCATTATTGTTTTCCTTTTTAGAAATAATTAAATTGACACCAATCGGTTCATGGTTATATTTGGATCTGACTAGATCAATCGTTATACAATTATGATATAGAATATAATTTATATAATTGGAGAGAAGTCTTTCATTCCACACTTTGGGATGTAATATTTAAAGGATAATATTTGGGTACTGATCGATCAGTACCCAAGGTACTGACCATTTGTTTTAATTGTTGTAATTGATGAAAAAAATTATTTACAGTATTTGATATTAAATACATGGGATTGGTGGTGGATTTTTCTACCAATAAAAATAAAATAATCAACACCTTAAATACTGATCAGTCAGTATCTAAATATTTTCCATATTTAAATATGAGATTCGAATTTTAATTTTATTATAAAAATAAAAGAGAAATGCATAACCGTTCGATAGATATACGATAATATCATCATTATTAGTTAGGGAAGGTTTTTATAAAGAAAGATTATTCGGGTGCCCTAAGTAGAAGAATAAATAATTTGTCCACATTGAAACATTAATTTTAATAATGATGTTTTTCGGTATGATTTGACGGTAAGAAAGCCCGTTCAACAATATCTCAAGATAATATGAATTGCCGTCAGCTATGTAAAAAAAAAAAAAAAAAACACAGTGATGACTGCTAACTAATTAAAGAATCAATCAACCAACGCATTATCTAGTCGAAAATTTTAAGAAAAAAGAAAAGATTGAAAGGTCTCTTGTAAATTGTAACAGCTGTCTACAACGACAAAAGTTAATGCAACTTGATAACAACGACTTTGCAAAACGTAGGGCGTATCATTAATTATTAATAATTGATTTTCAAAGCAAGCCAACAAGTCAAGATGGAAACGGCGTCGTCTTCAGTTTGTTCTCTGGTGTCCGAAGAATCTTAAATGCCCCAAGGAATAAAATTAAAAGTGAGAGGCTGCTTTTGATTCGATCTTGACCCATTTGCAACTAAAAGTGCTACTCAGTCTCCATTCTTCTTCTGAATTCTAACTTCACATCATTGTTACATCAATTTATTTGTCACCATTGTCCAAAGCTTCCAATTGGGATAGTTTTATTACGAAGTAATCAGATTATTTTGTACACCATCTTCTGTGAGTAACGAAATGATGTTGTTATTATGGATCGTGATGCGTCAAAAAAACAAAAAAACAAAAAAATGATCCCTGATAGTGTTTGAATTGGGTGGCCACGGTTCATTCGGGTATTGTATTCTATCTTGAATTAAAATCCGATTATATAAATTTCTTGTTTGTTATATATATATATATAGATTTATAGAGTGAGATTTGAATCTATTACCGTTAATATGAAATGGGAAGTATATATCACATGAGTTAAGTGTGGATGAGTCATAAATTTCAATCTTGACATAATTACGTAGTTTTAATACGAAGGAAGTTTGAAGGTTGGAAAAAATAAATAGTTTAAAAGCATCTCCAATGCAATGTTATTTGGGTGTCTTAATACTATAATTTAACACAAAGTAAAAACAAAACATCATCTAATACAATTTCAAATGTTGTATCAAATTTGGTATATTTTATTCTTTATATCAAATAGTATATACTAAATTTGGTACAGTAATAAATACTAATTTTTTAATTACAAAAATACTAATTACTTTTATAATTTTAAACAATAAAAATATTATATAAATTAAATGTATTAATTATAATTGTTGATTTCTATAATTTTAAATAAATAAAAAATTAAAAAAAATATTTCAAATAAAATTATATATTGAAGTATAATAATAAATTGATATACTAAATATAATATTTTACTATTTTTTATAACAAATTTGACACGGAAGAGTAAGTATTCGATATTTAGATCAGTGCATTTTATAATTTTTGTTTTTCTTAAAGAGGAACAAAAAAAAGGTGAGGAATCTTGAAATGCAAGATAATCCTAATGAATATTATTAGGCTAAGTGGGGTCCAGAACGAAAGCCTGTCCCACTTATTTAATGAATCTTGTTGAATTGCGTAAATATTCACAAATGGATGATTTTTTTTTGAATCTGTATTCCGTATTCGCGTATTCTCTCCACTTGGAGTCTTTGACAAAACTCAATCATTGCACCATCCTTCTTGAAATCTTCTTCTTGTGAATCGAAATTGGCTGGATCTACCTGACTCTGCTTTAATTAATTAATTTATATGTCAAAAACTCAAAAGGCATCCCCTTTTTGGGTTTTCCATTTGTTTACTGATTACGAATTATGCTCAATGCTTTCCTTGCTGTGTTGTTGGTTGTTATTTTCAAACGAAAAGTGTTTTCTACGCTAAAAATTGCTTCTTAAGAAAGTCAAAAGATTATTTAAACTTTCAAACTTCTATTATTGGTTTTGTGTCTATAGAATGCGCATGATATTCACTTTTACTCGGTTTAAGAAAGGATAATTATCCGTTGGCTATAAAATTTGAATAACTAATATTAATATAGTCATTTAAAAAAAATTGATTTCAAAATGATCATTTTGATAAACATTGTTATACAAATGGTTATTCTATCTGTTACATTTTGATAAATAAGGTGATGACATGAATTTCTTTATTTTAGTTGTTTTTTGGAAATCAATTTTTTCTTCTATTTTTGAAACAATTTTTTTTTTTAAAATTGGATGGAATGACCATTAGTTCAACAGTGTTCGTTAAAATAGTCATTTTAAAACCAATTCCTCATCTAATGACTATTTTGATAGCTGTGACCCAAATTGATAGTCATTAGGATAATTATCATTTTTAAGAATGTAATTTGATTGAAAATAAATTGATACAATTAGAGGTGAAACTCATTTAAGAACCGTTTTTCGTTCATAAATTCAAAGTAGGATATTCGTAAATAGAAGTAGAATTAAATACCACTAAATCCATAGGGACTTTTAAGACCAACACTAGATTAATAATTTGAGTTTAAATAGCAACGATGAACAAAAAATCATGACCTTCTTCTTTCTTTACTTTTTTTTTTTTTACCATTTTTAGGTTTGATTTTGTTTTTCAAAAAATTGATGGAACATACCTATTTTCGTGTAGATGTAAGAGATAAATTACTGGGTTAACCTCGTCAACAAAAACAAAGTTTAAATTGATTAAATAAGTAAGGTAAAGAGACTATTCGGTAATTATTGAGCCATTGATTAGCTATTAATGAGGAAATAAATATATTTTATTTCATTTCAACCTTTAATAAATATATTTTACCTTTTCAAAAAAATTCATACCTTATTGACTTTGTTTTTTTTAATAGGATAATATTAAAAACCTCCCATCACTTTTGAAATATTACTAGATGTATAGTTACAGATGTTTTTATTATAAAAACATTCCATTAAAAACACTTTTACCATTCCATTTGTTGATTGAGTTGACTATTAAAAAGTCTAAAATATCCCTATTTAAGCTTCAATTGTATGAATTAACAATTATATCCTCATACTTTACAAAATAAATTAATAAAATGACACAAAATGCGGGAATGTTAACTTGTAAAAGAGAAGTTATTTTATGAACAATTTTATCCATAAAAATAACAAAATTACAAATTAACCAAAAATATTAAAAATTAGTATTTGCTTGGATTTATAAAAAATACAAATAAATACATAAATAAATGCATATTACGGTTTATTTTCAACATTTTTGGTTCATTTGTAATTTTACTATTTTTAGAGAATAAATTTTCGACAAAATAATTTCTCCTTTACAAATTAACTTTCCCGCTTTTTGTGACATTTGATTAATTTTTATTTGGTAAACGTATGAATGTATAATGTTCAATTCATACAATTGAAGCTTAAATAGAGGTATTTTAGATTTTTTAATGGTCAAATTCAGTCAACACAAACAGAATGGCAATGGTGTTAGTCCATAGGGGAGTTTTCTAAAATAAAATTACATATAGAGGGAATTCCATTAAATAGCCTTTAAATTAAGGTTGAATTCAAGAATATGCACTTTCAATAAGTTGATTGTTTTTATCCACTATTATAGGTAACTTTACAAAAATACCCTTACTTTTTGAATTTAATAAAAAACATTTCTTTTCAATTTAATGAAAAAATATTTTCAAATTATATCTCTCAAACACATATTAATAATATGTTTCTTTCATCAACTTCTATCTCTCTCTATGAACACTCTATCGTTATCTTACATTGCTCTCTATCTCTGTACCCACACTCTCTCTCATCAACCTTCTCTCTATACAATATAGAAAACGATTGCAGATGTACATTGTCTAGAAATTAATCGTTTTGTAATCGAAGGTATGTTGTTTTTGTTTTTGTTTTGAATCTCTTATAGGGTCGTGTGTTGTTTTTTTTTCTTGTAATAAAAACAGAATATGAAATCGATTTTGAATGTTTTACGAACCCTATTTTTGTTAACCCAGAATCATTGGACGACGTAAATTTTTATCGTGTAAAGATATGTATATGTAATCGTGTAATGATATTAACATGTCTCCGTACAATGAAACATATATTAAATCGTGTAATAATATACTGTTTTGGCATGCTATTTGTGCAGAGTAATGTGAGAGTTGCGATTGATTATTTCATTCGGTGCCCAGTGGTTTGGTGAGAACTAGGAGGGTGGTGATTCAGAAATAGTATTTGTAACTCGTGATTTAACATACGATGGCTTAATGAATACAGTGGAAGATATTTTGAGGATTGATTCATCTACTTGCAACATTGAATTAAGGGCTGTTATGCTTACTCTCCGATATGAAGATACACGATGTTGACATCAAACATAACAGAATGCTTAAACTCATGTCTACGACATGGACATTAGATGCCTATGACTATTTTGATCTAGTTCATTCGGGATATGATGCAAAAATGGTTCCACGATCGTCGAAATCATGCAGACGCTTTGCGCTCAAAATTGACGACATGGGCAACAACTTTGTTAGATTAACGTAACGAAGATTCTAATATGTTTACGGTACGCCCGATCAATGAGAATGAATTATTGGTTAAGGATGGTGACAAGTACGACCTAGTAAACCTTATTGAGAGGACATGTAGTTACCGAGAATTCCAAATCGATTTGTTGCAATGTAAACATGCATTGGCTGCTTTAAGTGCTTGCAAAAAACCATTCATCGACTTTGCTCGGATCACTATAAGAAATCCAGTTTGGTTAAAGCATATTCTGGAGTTATTAGATCAGTCAGGCATAAAAACGAATGGGGTGTTCCTAAAAAAATCAGCTCAATAGTTGTGAAAGCTCCTCCATGCCTATAGCAGGCTGGCTGATCAAAGAAGACTAGGATTCCGTCAACCTAAGAATATCCTGGAAAGAAACCTAGAACATGTTCGAGGTGCATACAAGCTGGCCATAATCGACAAAAATTTCCAACTCCCCTTGGATCTACAACGTCAAATACAACCGAGACCCAGCCGACTCAAACACGTAAACAATGCAAATGTGGTGGTTGTGGCGGTCAAGGCCATAACAAACGAAAATGCACCCATGGGCAGACTAGTACAAGAGATTTGTGGCAGGATGAAGATGTTATTGGTGTTTAAACCTTTTCTACTTGTTGATTTCAGAAATTGTAGCTGAATTTAATTATTTTAGATTTCATATCATATATTTGAACTTAAATTTATGTTTTATTATTACTGTTTTGTTATTGTTTTATTATGTTCAATTATATTAAATTATTTATTACTATAAATACATGTACCAGGTACCAAATACATTATGGCAGTATACCAGGTACCAGGTATAGAAAACATTACACGATGAAAATTAGGAAACAATATATGGTGAAAATTAGAAAACATTACACAATGAAAATTAGGAAACATTACACTATAAAATGTAGTAACCACTACACGATTATTGATAATTTTAACTTTAGATTTCTCTGGGCTCTCAATGAGCCTTTAAGAGACAATTAAAATAACTCTAAAGAATCCTAGCTGTTAGCTAAACTTTTGAATAGTAATTATAAAATCTCAACCCAAACTCAATAATTTTTTTTTTTTGGTTGACACAAAAGGTAAGAGTTTTATGTGAACCTATTTATATCGAACACTACATGATAATTTCAGCATGAGTTTCGATTCCATTAATTGCAACTTTTCACTTTAATCTACACCGAAAAGAATGTAGTTTACAAACAACACTAAGGTCATCTTTAAAGTATCACATCTGCGCTGAAATGATTTCGCCAAAAACATAACGATAACATTGTCCACCAATGACAATTGCGATCCACCAAACTTCAGACAAGTGCACAAACAAAAGTCCATAGCACCAAGTCTAAGCTCTTCCCCAAAGTGAACAACATTTCGTTCGTGCTAACACCAGGAGGTGTGATTTGTCTTAAAAACAAATTGTGCATGTACTGGGCTTAGAAATAACCCCCTTCTGGCATATCCAAATAATGACCAAAACAGCTGCTCCTAAAGTCGTCCAACTCACCGCAATCGTCGAACACACTTTCAATTTGACGTATGAACTTATGTTTGCAGTGAGTGTTTATCGTTATGTTATATGACCATGTATCCCTAAAGTATACCAAAAACTGATCCAGATCATCTTCTTCAGTAATAACCATCTACATTCAAACAATTTGTACATTAACACCATGATAATTGTTCAACATATATACAATAATCTTCTTTTCAGTTTTTGTGATTCAACTGATACTCAATGTTTAATCATAAAACTAACAAGTAAGGTTTCTTTTCGTTTGTAAACTTAAAGCTATAAATAACCCAACAAGAGTAATCGAACACATGTTTTATTCTATAATAGTTAATTTTCAATGGGGATTACGTAATGGCACAAACAAATCAAACATAACTCTTAACGTTAACATACATTATAATTAATTAATCATTCAAGTGGCAATTAAAATCCAAATCCTCTTTGTAAAAAGGCTAGTCCACAATCTGCATTCAAACAATTTACAATAGACTGGTAAAAACTATTTTCAAAATGATTACACGATATCATATACAATACAATACACGTTGTAATATCCAATACATTACACGATGTAATATATGTTACATTGCACGATAAATTTATAAACAATATACATGAATCAATAGTACATCCTTCATCGATTACACCTTAGTCTTCCCCAAATCACTCAAAAAAAAAAAGAATTTGATAATATCAAATCACACATCTTTCATCGTTGGAATACACATTAGTTTTCCCCAAATCACTCAAAAGAATGGATGTAATAAAATCAAATCACACAAACTCATCTAAACCTAGCCATTGGAATACAAAATCAAATCAATAGAAGAAATTAATGACTCAAGACAAATCAAATTAACACCCACTGGAATACACACAAACCTAATTCATATCAGTAGAGAAAAATCATCTTTGGAAAACCTAACTTCATGAATCAAACCATAAAACCCAAATAGATTTAAATCTAATTTTGGGTTCAAGAACATACCTTAAACAATTTTTTATGAAGGCTTCGTCTTCAAAGAAAACAAAGTTTCGTCTTCATCAACCTTTTTCTTCGCCTTCAATAGCTTCTTTGTCTTCATCAAGCTTCGATCCCCACATTCTTTCTCACAATCCCTTTTCAATCTATGTATAAAAACGACCCTTTTTTTATATGGGTTTACACTCTTACTTTAATAATTTATTAATTTAATTTTTTTTCTTATCAAATTTGTAAAACAAATAAAAATATATGACACATCATGTTCAATTGAGGACATTAATGTCAATAAAATTTTTCTCTTAGATAAAAACAATCAACTTATTGAACATGGATATTTTTGAATAAAGACTTAATTTTATGGCTATTTAAGAAAAGCTCCCTTATTTATAACTATACAACCAATAATAGTTCAAAGGTAAGAGGAGATTTTTAATATTAACCCTTTTTTAAAATATATATACTAATAAAAACAAAATCATTAATAGGTGGGGGTCCATAATAATAATGAGAACAAAAACAGTGAAACATCTTATTACGTTTTCAATAAACTCCCCCTTTAAAGCTTTAAACGAGAATCTTGTTTCACGTGTTTTTAAAATGATTGTTTTGGAAAACATTAACACGTTTTTAAAATTTGTTTAACTCAAAAAATGGAAAACGAGGTTTGAAAGAACGGGACATTTTTTATTTCTACAAAATTCTGGTTTTCTAATATTATAGAATTGATGTTTAGGCAGAGAGTAATACTAAATATACCCTCCCAACACACTCTCTTAATCCACTCTCTCTTCTTTCTTTGACGAGTGTTAATATTTTACATTTTGATATAAAAGTTGAGTTAAAATAAATGGTTTGTCGGGATTATATTATCTATGAATCAAACAAAACATTCTGGTTTTCAAGATGTGTAAGATCCTGCACACAAAAAATATAGTTACACACTTGATCAAGATGATTTAGCACACACAATTGTACATTACTTGAAATTAGAAACAGTATTGGGCCCCTGATATAGTCCATAATAGTAATGGGAACTCCTTATTGTTAATTAGACAGAAAGCTCCTCAATAAGCCTTGTATCAGACTGATGTTAATGTACATAATTTTAAGTTACAAACACCTCAAATTTCATTCATACAATTACACAAACCGGTGTACTGAACAAGCAACCAATTAAGCAGTTGGATACGAAGAATCCATGGCAATGCCACAAATACCTTCCTTGGCGTCGACGTCTCGCTGCATCCTTATGTATCCTTCCTCACCCCAGCCGGTTCCCCACGAATTCTTGACCAGCCAATACTTGGTTCCATCACTAGTCGCGCCATAGCCAACTACCGTAGCACCATGGTCCAGTACAGTTCCACAGTCTCCAGTGAAAACCCCACCTGAGTAGAACTGAAAGGCTGATCCCCCAGCATCAATAGAGACCGAAACTGGTTGATGTGCCACAGCCTTCATTAATGCTAATTCGCTGTTGGCTGGAACCCTTTCGTAGCCACTGATCTTGGCTACATGGAAGGCCGCTTCCTTTTTGTTACAAGTTGTTTCGGTTGCATTGTAAGGGTAGTTTGCTTCACTGTTTATTCCATGGTTTCGTATTATAAATTCAAACGCATCTTCCACATTGCGATCACTGCCTTGGCAACCTTGATGCTCGCCTTTTGTTTCGCAAAATGCTATTTCTTGCACGGACAGAGCGATTAACTTGCCTGTCGTAATTTGCGTTATTCCCTCCGTTGCTGCCACAGCTGAGAATGCCCACGAATTTCCTTTTTTGATTCAATCATTCCACACAATAAGGCCTTTCATTAGTACATTATAGCAAGCGTTCCAAGATTTATTGTGATATGTTGATACATTATATATATGAAAATTATCATGTGCAGAAATCGATTCCACAACGGTATGATATAATTAAATAAATTGTGGAACATGTTACATAATGTTGTGGAATTGACTCTACATGAAAAACACGTGACATTCCTGCACCAGATAAAGGCTATATATATACATATAATTTCTTACCACAAGGGCCTTGGTTGTTGATGGGAGTAACGGCTCCTTTTTTCCTCCAGTCAATGGCAGCAGGCACATCACTCACATTTTCGAATCTAAATGATGTTTCTTTTCTTGAACTGATCAGACGGCTGCTAACCCTCCTATATCCATTACGGAGAGACTTGAACTCATCGTTGCTTTGATCCACGAATTCGTTGATGCTTAGCCTGTAAGGTTTATAATTACCAGATGCATTAAACGATTCAATGAATTCAACATTGTTCTTGAATATCTCAAAGCGTCTCTCTTTCTCTTGATCATTTTCGTACACCTTTCCATACTTGAACATCCACTGCTCATGTCTCTCAGACAAGGAAACCTGTTGCAGCTTCCGGGATGTGACTTGGGAAGCTGATAATGCTAAAACAAGCAAGACAGCTAAAGTACATAGCCTATGCCAACTCAAAGCCATAATTTAACTAGCTAATAATACTCTAATAGATAATTAAAGGGGGATTTTAAATAGTCACGATATATGGTTTATATAGAGAGAACATGTATGTATGTATATATATATATATATATACACACGTGCGTACCTGTGTGTTATATAAATTAACAAAACTGTTTAGAATTAAAATAATGGAGAGCTTGGATGCCTGGAGTAGCCGGCAAATTCGAACGATATGATTTTGATGGGTAGATTGTGTTCCGTGTAAGTTGCTCTTCTATATGTGTTGGAGAAGGATTTACATAATGCAAAAAAACAAATAGAGAAACATATTTGAGTTTCTAATACACAGCTCAAGAATTCTGTATTATTTTCGATGGATTACAACGTCACGATTCAAGTATATAGACTTTGGATGTTGCTACCTTGAAAATTACAAATTCCAAATGCTTAAAAACTTTAACTTTGACTTCTATTTTATTTTTTTAATACTAAATATCAATTAAAAGATTGAGGGGAATAGCAACAGTAATCTTTAATGTGATGTGCTTACAAATGTAAGGTGTACATATTGCTCTTGGTCTCGTAACAGTTTTAACAGTAATATTTATTTCAGCACAAGTAACAGTAAAAATAGTTAGCAATTCATAGTAATAGGGATTCAGTGTGATATTGACTATGATATAGTCATAATTCATAATCATGCATTTTGAAGATCTTGGATCAACTTTTTCACTATATAGTCAGGTCATGAAACTCAACCAGAAGAATCTTTGAAGGAGGATCATCTTCTACCATAACAATCCTTGGATTCTTTATCCAATTTTACTCTAATTTGACCACAATATTGACAGATTTGACTATGATGCTACATTAAATTTCAATTCAAATAAAACTTAAATGCATGCAGCAATAATATCCTCGCTGACGCAACACAGGGCAGAGATTTTTATGTACTCCAAATTTCATTTATATAATATATATGTTACATAAATCATGTACTTAATGTACACACAAGTTGTAATACAAAGCATTTTTACAGATATGTATGCAGATTGCAGAAACTGCAATCACAAACTGATAATAAAGTTGGAATAAGAAATAAACAAGCACTCTTTTATTAAGCAGTTGGATAGGAAGAATCCATGGCAATGCCACAGAGACCTTCCTTGGCGTCAATGTCTCGCTGCATCCTTATGTATCCTTCCTCGCCCCAGCTGGTTCCCCACGAATTCTTGACGAGCCAATATTTGGTTCCATCAACCGTGGTGCCATAACCAACAGCCGTAACACCATGGTCCAGTTCGGTTCCACAGTCTCCAGTGAAAATCCCACTTGAGTAGAACTGAAAAGCTGATCCTCCAGCATCAATGGAGACCGAAACAGGTTGGTGTGCCACAGCCTTTAACAGTGCCGTTTCGCTGTTGGCTGGAACTGTTTCATAGGCAGTGATGTTGGCTACATGTGAGGCCTCTTTCTTTACATTGCAAGTCCCATCAACTGCCTCATAAGGGTAATTGGCTTCACTGGTGATTCCATGGTTTTTAACTATGAATTCAAATCCATCCTCCATGAGACCGCCTTCGCAACCTTGATCCTCGCCTTTCGTGTCGCAAGATACCAGTTCTTGCTCTGATAGGGAGATCAGCTTGCCTGTTGTCAGTTGGTTGATTCCCTCTGTGGCTGCTATTGTTGAAAAAGCCCAGCAACTTCCTATTTTGATCAGGACAGATCTTCTATATTAACAAATTTGCAGGAAAGACTTGTATTTTAAGTAATCAAGAATGAAATGAATGAGAATCGAGGGAACTTGCTTCCCATGCCTTTCCAGGCAGGAACTTAATTCCAGAATTGTGTGTGTAACTCACATAATTTGATTTTCAGAATCAAGAATTAAGTTCACTTTCCCTCCTGAACGCGTAATAAAGTGAAAGTGAAGTTACTTACCACATTGCCCTTGGTCCTTGATGGGAGTAACAGCCCCTTTTTCCCTCCAATCCATGGTACCAGGCACAGCAGCAACATTTTCGTACCTGAACGATGTTTCTACTCTTGAACTCTGACCATTAACCCTCCTATATCCATTCCGGGAGGCCTTAAATTCATCGTTGGTTTGATCCAGAAATCGATTAGCGCTTAGCTTGTAAGGTTTGTTCCCAGCTGCATTAAAAGATTCAATGAATTCAACATTGTTCTTGAATATCTGAAACCGTCTTTCTTTCTCTTCAGCATTATCATCGTATACCTTTCCATACTTCAACATCCACTGTTCATGTTTTTCGGACATTAAAACCTCCTGGAGGTTCCGGGAGGTAACTTGGGGAGCTGCTGCAATTGCTAGAATGAGCAATACAGCTGAGATACATAGCCTTTGGCAAGTAATTAAAGCCATGATTGAATATATTTGAGAATGTGTTTGTATCTTTTAACACTCTTAAGTTGGCTATGGTTTATATAGAGAGCATCAGGGGTGGTTAGTGCCTAAAATTATGGCCCAAATTTTTATTAATTTTTATTAATTATCTTTAAAATAAAATAAAAATTTTTTTTCTTGTTAAAAACTTATCTATTTCAACCCGACTTCTAATAGGTTTTAAATTAATGTTCAAAGTTTCATGTTTCTAAGAAACATTTAAGTTCAAAGTTTCATGTTTCTAAGAAACATTAAAGTGAACGTATACTCTTTTAAACTTTATTCATGTTCTGGACCATATAAGATGTTGACAATATATTTGCATTAAAACTTATTAAATTTATATCTTTTGTGTTCAATCAAACCCTCCGATGTTTAGTTTGATATTTTTTGATCAATAATACATCTTCTATACGGATCTGGCTACTATATCCATATAAGTTTGGTAGCATCAAAATATGGGAACCACACTCGATGTTCAATTTGAAAACCATTTAGATCAGGACCGTCTCTAGACATTTTGAAAATTGAGTCATTTAATGATATTAACAAAAATTGGGCTCCGTATAAAAATTAGAACAATATTTAGGTATTGATTAGTCAGTACTTAGTATCCAAAATGCTGACCTCACCAATGAGAGTGTAGCACATGTCCCTCTTTTTTTTTAGTTTTTACAATTATCGTACAAATTGGACCACATGCTACACTCTGATTGATCGGATTAGTATTTTAGGTACTGGTCAACACCCGAGTATTATTCAAAAAATTATTATCATTAAGTAAAGATTAACAAATAAAGGTTAGCAATTTAATTGGACTAGATTAACAAATAAAGTGGACTCCGACGAAATCACAGAGAGAGTGAGTGACGATTTTGACTAGGTTAGTAAATAAATGTTATCAATTCAATTGGACTCTCTTTAAAAAAAATCAATTGGACTCTCAAATAATTTAAAACTAAGTTTGATATGTTATAATCAATTGAGTTTTGATGTTTATTTCTTTTAAATTGAATTAGATATATATAATTCGATCTTATTAAAAAAAAAATGTAAAACAATAATTAAAATTAGACCCTTTTTATACTAAAATAAATAGAATATAAGACTCCAAAAAAAGAAGCAAATTGAACCATTTGAGAGCCTTAACAAAATGTTGGGTTTACTGTCCCCATTGGTCGGCTCTGATTTAGATTTTTTTGAACCATTTTCACATTAAAATCAATCAAAAAGCCATTTTTGATGCTATCATACTCTTATAAATATAATAGCCGAATACTTCTATGTAAGGACGAGAGAAGTCTATAGATAGAATAGTTCTGTACGTTAAAGATTTGCTTTCTGATATTGATGATCTAGAATTTTTTCAAATGCAATCATTGCTTATGAAATATTATTAATTATACCAATAATAGTTACTTAAGCAGCAGTAAAATTTTCAAAATTAAAATTAATAAATTCTTTCTTATGATTAACATTGTCCAAAAAAAAAGATGAATTGAATTAGCTATATTATATATGGAAAAAAATATTTTATAAAATTAGAATACAAAAACTTAATAATATTTTTGCATCTTAAAAAACAAGAAGAATAAATTAAAATAAAATGTTTTTTTGTTAAATATTGAAGACTACATTTTAAAATTTCACATTACTGTTTTGCAATGTAGCTGGCCTCTCGATGCCGGGTGATTTGATGGGAAGATACATTGTGTTCCGTCTAAGTTGTTCTTCTGTCTGGTCGAATGATTTTTTTTTCTTTGTTTTTGTTTTTGTCTTTTTTAAAAAAATCTTTGCCGATAGAGAATAAAATGAAATGAGTGTTGAATATAAAAACATAAATTTGTGTTAACACACTCTATTAGTATAGAATATACATGCATTTACGTGAAGGCAGGGGGGTTGTGCTAATCTAATATATTTTTTTCTTATTTAAAAATCCTAAAAAAATATTGTTATTTAAAAATCTTAAAATTTTTCTTTATAATAATCAAATCAAACGATACTGGAGAAAATTCATAATGAGAAAAACATCGAGGATATATATAGTGGTAACACACAATAAAAAATTTCAATATATATTTTTCTTTTCAAATCCCCAAAAGTAAAATAAACTTTATCTTTCGTAGATTTTTCTTCTCTTTCTTAACTTTGCTATTCCGCAAGAAGACACATTAATACACAAAACATAAATCTTAATAATAAAATACAATACTTAAATAACAATCATAAAATACAAAACCTAAAATCAAATTCATTATAAGTAAATAAATAAAAAAAAAGATTAAAGCTTAGAGAATTTACTATCAAATTGAGAGATTTAAGATAAGAGATGACTGAGAGAAGTTAGAGTTTGAGATTTGAGAAAGTGAAAAAATATAAATGTGAGGGATTTGGGATTCCGTCGAATGATGATTGCTAAAACAAGAAGAATTATTTTATTTTATTTTATTTTATTGTTTTTCATTTAGACCGATATATTTTAACAAAGTTTTTTGATTAGTTAAACATAGTTTATAAAATTTTATTTATGGTCTTTAGTAAATTTAAAATATATTTTTTTATAGTTTTATTTATTGAGTTTTAGTAAGTTTACACTGAATATCAAAGTTTGGTTAATAAAATAAAACTTAAATTTATTTTTTCATAAAACTTGTGTGGGCTGTAGCCCAGCGTGAAGGATTTTGAATCCATATGATTATAGTATAAAATATATTTTGTTTATATTTTCACATATATTTTTTTATTTAATTAGACATATGTCAAAAAAAAAATGAGTACACGTGTTAAGTACAGTATAATATAGGAGTTGATGTTGATCTAGTAGTAAACCTTTTACACATGGACTACAAGGTTACAATTTCGGGTCCTCACCCACTCTAAAAAACCCCGAATTTATTGATTTTGAATTACTATTAAGGTGGTGTTTGGTTGAGTGGAATGGAATGAAATAGAAAGAAATTCATTCCATTTGTTTGGTTTGTTAAATTCCAATGGAATGAGCATTCCATTGGAATGGGGATTCCACCATTTTGGTGGAATAAGCATTCCATCTAAAAACCAATGGAATGTCCATTCCATTCCATTAACACATTTTTTTTCCAAAAATAACCCTTTATCTCACAACTCAATTTCCAAAAATACCCTCATTTCCAAAAATAATAAATATATATATATATATATATTATATTTTATTATTTTATTATTATCCAAAATATATATTAATATTTCTAATATATAATATATAATATATTAATATATATATATATATAATATTTATAATATATATTATTATATAATTTATACTTTTATATTTTATTATTATTATCCAAAATGAACATTATATTTTCTAATTATATATATTATTATTATTATTATTATATATATATATATACACATTATATAATTATATATAATATTGATATATTTAATAATATTAATATTAATAATATCAGTATTTCTAATATATAATATATATACACATTATATAATTATATATAATATTTATATATTTAATAATATTAATATTAATAATATCAATATTTCTAATATATAATATATAATATTTATAATATATAATATATAATATTTCTAATATATAATATATAATAATGTATATTAAAATATATATAATAATATTTATAATATATATTATTATGTAATATATGTATATGATATATTTTATTTAATAAAATATATATATATATATATATATATATATATATTTATATTATATATATTATTATGTAATATATTTATATGATATATATTATATAATATATAATAGTATTAATATTACTAACATATAATATATAATATATACTTTCATATTTATTTATTTTTATCCAAAATATATAATTTTATTATAAATGTTTTGTAATTAGAAGTATTTTGGTCAAAATACAGTTGATTTCATTCCATTCAGTTGTTAACCAAACAAAATATTACTGATTCAGATATTGATTCTAAAGTCCAAACCAAACAAAGAAATCAGTTTTCCATTCCTTTCCATTTCAATTCTCATTCGCATTCTCATTACTATTCCAATTCTCATTCCCATTACTATTCCAATTCTCATTCCCATTACCATTCCAATTTTCATTCGCATTACTATTCCAATTCTCATTCTCATTACCATTCCAATTCTCATTCCACCAATGTAACCAAACGCCACCTAAGAGTTTGCACATTACAATTTTTTATCAAAAGGACTAAATTAATGATTTTATAATAAATCAGGGTATGGAAATTAAACAATCAAACATTAGGACAAAGTGAAGTTGTACAAAGTTTGAATATATATGTGTGTTTAGGTGTGGTGAGGAAGGTTAAAGATGGTGCTTTTTGGGTACTCGTGGTTAAGAGGTGGTGTTGTGGTTGGTTTGTTGAAAAAGGGTTGAAAATGAGGTTTATATATATTTGCAGAAATTAAGGAATGAAATAGTAAATTATAAAATGGCCCTCGATAGAAAATTACAATTACACCCTCAGGGATGCTAGGCATAATTTGTCTAAAGAAAACAGATGAAATGCCGCGGTCTGGATTTGGTTGACATGGACAGCAAACATAAGAGAACAAAATTCACTGGTTTGTTTTCGTGGTGGGTTTCGCGGCGTAGATGTCACCCACATGGTCTTTAGGATGGTAGCCGTGAATTCCAGATAAGAGATGCTCATAACCGTTTATCGTGACCGATGTTGCTGTGTCCAGACTATGACAGTCGGGCCGCGACATTTTCCATATCAGCAAATCTGGCAGTTACAACCTTGCTTTTGGACCACCTATATAAACCTAGACATGGCCACGGTTCCGGCTGGTTCCTGTTCCGGTTCCGGTTCCACCGTTTCAGCCGGTTCGGTTCCTCTTTTTTTTTTCTTCTTATTATACATTTATATTCATTTTAAAAAAAATACGAAAACATAAGACATGTAATAATGTGAAATTGTAAATGAATTTTATTGTGTAAGGCCGTAAGCCGAAATTAAAATTAAAAAAAAAAAATACTAAATACATAAATTGAAATAAATGTATAAAACTAAAAATGAAAAAAATTGGTCTTGCACTTAATTTGTACCAAAATTAAGTTGCCTACGTATCCTCTCGGGGTTTAAAGGAATCAAAGACCACGTAGTTCTTTTACATTTTATTGTCTTTTACATATGTAATTATGTAAGTCTGTAACTAATCGCTGTCTTCCGTTCCGGTGCCGGTGGTGTGATCATCATAAAAAAAATCGTAAATCACTTATGGCTCCATTTCTTGTTGTCTATATTCAGCCTTTGTCCAATCATCAACACACACTTGAACTTGAGTTGATTCTGGACTCAAAAGCGACCGTCTTGCGTCCAAAATATTTCCACCAGCGCTAAACTCTTGTTCCACAACCACTGTAGAAACCGGTGTTGCAAGAATCTGTTTGGCTATTTTAGACAAGATTGGGAAGTGCTTTTGATATTCTCTCCACCAATGTAGAATATCAAATTTATTCACATCATCGTCTCCTATAAACTCAAAATTGGTACTGTGATAAGTTTCTACCTCATCATACGAGACCGAACTTGATGAAGAAGAAGAAGAACCCCGTAATCTTTTGATCTTTTGGATAAAAGTGCAGACCCTGCCCCCAACACTCTAGAAGATCGAGTTTGGGAGACATTTTTATTTTGTGGAACACTAATGTTCAATGATAGACCATAAATCCTACGATATTCATCATATAACTGATAAAATAATGTTTTAATTGCAGCACAATAAGTATTAATTTCTAATTGTATACCTAAACATTTATAATAAAGAGTTAAATAATCTGTCAATGCATCTAGTTTACAATGTGGGTCAAAACACAACGCAAGCAGGTAAATAATTGGAAACTCCCTATAATAGTCTAACCATTTTTTTTTTCATAGCTTCAATGTATGCCTGTAATTGTATATCAGATGAACAATCAGTAAATGCATCAGCAATATTACAACCCTTAATAATAAATAATTGAATAGTAGGATAATAAACACCTGACAAATTGTTAGTAGCACTATTAAAAACTTTTAACAAATTACAATTTTTTATACAAACATCCCAATGGTGTGCATAAAGATTGATTTGACTAACATTATATTGCATAAAAGAAACTAATAAATCCCTATATTCATAACTTTCTCAAAGCGATTTATAAGTAGAGTTCCAATGTGTTGAAACATCACGAGAAATCTAGTGGGATGTCTACCTGCCTGTTTACAAAATCTTACCCATTCTTTCATAACATTAGGATGTTTCCACAAATATGAGAGGGCCTCTTTAATGAATTTAATAAAAGCTTGAAGAATTTTCAAACCTTTTTGAACGCATAAATTTAAAACATGGCAAGCACACCATCGATGAAAAAATTTACTATTAAAATAAGGCTTGCATAATTCAATTAAAGCAGGAATAGCTGCCGTATTATTAGAAGCATTATCAAAACCAATTGAAAAAAAATTTGCTTTCAATTTTATACTTTTCAAAAATGATTTTCATATTTTTATAAATATTATCAGCAGTATATGCATCATCAAAAACTATAAATGCAAGAATTCTTTTTTGTATTGTCCATGCTTTATCCATATAATGACAAGTTACACCCAAGTATGAATACATTCGTCAATGGTCAGTCCATATGTCAGCACATACGGAAACACGACCTATATAGTTTGCAAAATATTTTTTCAAAATCCTTTTTTCCTTTTTATAAATATCATACATTGTACACGTGAGAGTGGTCCTAGGGACACGACATGCAGCAGGATTTAATGATTTATGACAATATTTAATAAAACCATATTTTTCACCAAAACTAAAAGGTAAATGTTCTACAACTACCAGCCTAGCTAATTCTTCTCTATTAGCTTGATCACTATATTTAAATAATTGAGTGTTAAGGGTAGAAAACCTAGAAATTTGAGATTGTGCATTCCCCTTGGCAAGTTCTGCTGGATGACGGGTCGTAATATGCTTCCTATATGTGTCGTATCCTCCAGATTTAGTCCACTTGTATTCTTTAGGGCAGTAATTGCACACCGCCCAACATGTTCCATTCGGTTTCGTAACTTTCTTCATGTGGAGAACGAATAGATCGGATTTGACCTGCTTCTCTACCGCATATTCAAAATTTGGATCTGTAGCAAAATCGGGTATATTTTCTGATTGGCTTGTCATATTACTGGGGCTAGGGCCGCTAGTAGGCTGGCTAGAATTGGGTTCAGAAATTATTAAAGGGGGATTTGGATTGACTGGATAGTTTAGAGATTCAAGATAGGCTTGCCGTTGCAAGAACTCATGGTAAACGGTGTCATCAAAACTGATATTATCCGGTTGGATTGGATCCGGCTCTGACATACAACCCTTACCGGTCTTGGAAACAGAATGCCTTGGTGGAATGTCTCTTACTCCACTTCCACTTCCACTTCCACTTCCACTAGCCATCGAAAAAAATAATTTGTAAAAAAACTCTTCAAAAAAATTAAGATAAATGGAAGAAATTAAAATTAAATTTTTTATTGGAAATATATTTAAAAAATTGTTGATAAGGATTTTTAAATGATTTTTAAAAATAATAATTGCAATACATTAAATATAAACAAATAAATAATTGACTAATTGAGATATAATTGAAGAGAATTAGGAGAATTGAGATTGGAGAGAGAGTTGAGAGAGCAATTGTGTGAAAAGAAATGAATTAGGAGGGGTATTTATAGGAAATTAAAGATTTAAGGGGAAAAGAAAGGAAGAAAAAATAGAGAGCCGTTGGGTCCAATGGTCAGCAGACCGTTGGAGCCCAACGGCTCTTTCAATTTTTGTAAAAAAAAAAAGAAATTAAAAAAAAATAATAATAAAGACCAGGAATCGGTAGTTCCTGAACCGGAACCGAACCGTCGGTTCATGGCCGGTTTTTTCAGAGGAGGAACCGGAACCAGAACCGGAACCGGACCGCCTCCCCCAAGGTTCCGGTTACGGTTCCGAAACCGGTTCCACGGTTCGAACCGAACCGTGGTCATGTCTATATAAACCTCTCTTGGATTCTCTCACATACGACAATCATACCTCATACACTAGAATTTTCAGATCTTTGATCTTATCTTTTCTCAACCTAAACACCTAACAACAAAATCTAGAATTACATCACTTTAATTAATCCTGCCACCTTTTTGCCTCCAGCAAGTCTCGTGCATCATGTACCTCGGTTCCTCAACTGCGAATGTCAGAAGATCAACTGAAGTCATCATTTTAGACCCATTTTTTGAAGCCATATAAATACGTCCTATTTTGATATTCTATAGAGACCTTACATCATCATCCACAAACCCTAGATCTAGGAAAATTCTCTCTACTCATTCCAAACCTTTCCAACCATTGCCTAAATATTTTCTCTTTCCAAATCCATTCCTACACACATTTTGATGCAGCAGCAAATCAATTGGCACCAAATTATATGGAGAGGTGGGATATGAGAAAAACCAAGAAAAAGGGCCATTTCAATCCTACTAGTCCGGGCAACGGAGTCGGAATGACTTGAAATTTTGACAGCTGATGCGTTTCTGTAAGACCTTTAGCTTTGCTCGTGAGGTATACCCTTTTTTAGCAGAATTCCATCGTTTAGGCCCTGAAAAGACCGTTTTTGTCGTTTTAGGAAAGTTTCGTTTTTATAATAAATCGAGTTTCCCAAATCCGAATTGACTTCCGTCAATTCCGGGATGCTTAGGATTCTTAGTAGAATTAGTTTTTACTTTAATCTCGTTTTTTCCTTTTTTGGTAATTTTTTTTTTTTTTTGGCTCGTTTTCTTGTTTTTCAAGGAATACGATTAGGTTTAGGTTTTATTTGCTTTAAATAAGGATGTAAGCCGAAAGACTAATCAGATTTTGATTAATAAAAATTTAGAGTTTCTCTAATTATCCCCAATTTCGGTATTCTTTGTGAATCAACGAATTTGAAGCCTAATATTCCAGTATTCGTGGGCGAATCAACGGAATCTTAGTAGGTTGTTTCTAATTGTTTCTAATTGTTTCTTGCAGGTTTTTCTCAGTAGAGCTTCCGCTACATCAATTTGGTATCAGAGCGTGGTTCGTTTGGGACATCAACATGCCACCGAGAAGACGCCCACAACACTAGATCCTCGTAGAAGAAGCCATCGAACTTGACCGCATGGCGCAGTTGGAGCCACAGGTTTCACAATTAACGGAGCAACTTGCGACGATGAGGACCAACCAAAACCCTTTTCAGAACCTGAATCCTGAAACTGGTGGTGACAGTGATGAAGGGGAAGAAAGCAATAGAGAGGAAGAGGATCCACAACGCCGACATAGGGAGCCTGCGACTGATGTTAGGGTTGATGACAAAGTTGAAGACGTCAGGCGTTGGGAGTTAGGGATGCGGACAGAGATTCTAGAATTTCATGAGAGCATGCAGCTGAAGAAGTTTCTGGAATGGATCAAAATTGTTGAAGAAATCCTAGAATTCAAGAGAGTTCCTGAGAAAGAGAAAGTGGCATTGGTGGCCACGAGACTCCGGGGTCGAGCAACGGCATGGTGGCATCAGCTTAAACTCAAGATGAAATGAAAGTTGCGTGCTGAGTTTCTACCCCACAATTTTTAGAGGTTGATGTACCAGAGATTACAGAATTTGTGTCAAGGCATGAGGTCTATTGATTAATATACCACTGAGTTCTATCAATTGTTGGTAAAAACGAGATTCAAGAGACATAAGGCTAGTTGGTGTCTGTGGCGGATTGTGAACGCATATCCTTGATATGATTAATCTTTTTGATCTAGTAACGGTGACAGAGGCACATCAAAGAGCTTTACAATTGGAGAAGACATTGTCTCGAAAATCTAGTAGCGGGCAGTTTTTGAATTTTGGAGGAGGTCCGAGCAGTCAAAATAGGGCAAGTATTACCAACGAAAATATTAGAAATCGGTCAGGTGTTAGTGCTAGTGGCAGTTCGAATTCTGGACAACGAAACCCAACAAATAGCGTTCCAACACCCAGGGCAACCACATGTGGATTTCGGTGTTTCGGATGCAGAGAAACAGGTCACAGATTGTCTGAGTGTCAGAGGCCAGCCAAGAAGGTATTGTTTATTGATCCGGTAGAATTTAACGAGGAAGATGCAGAAATAGGTGAAGACCCGCAATCAGTTGCAGAGGAAGTTACGAGTGAGGAATGGGTAGATGACGACACTGGAATAATGCTAATGTTGCGACGTACCTGTTTGGCACCGAAGACTGAAGAGGGAGATTGGCTTCGAAATAACATATTTCAGTCTACTTGTACCATTCTTGGTAAGGTGTGTCTATTTGTAATAGATGGTGGAAGTTGTGAGAATATTGTGTCAGCCGACGCGGTGCAAAAATTAGGGGTAAAGACGGAAAAACATCCAAAACCTTATAGGCTAGCATGGCTGCAAAAGGGAGGTGAGGTAACCGTGTCACAACGGGCATTCATCTTGTTTTCTATGGGATCCAACTACAAAGATCAGATGTGGTGTGACGTAGTGAATATGGACGTATGTCACATGTTATTAGGGAGACCATGGCAATATGACAAAAGGGTTCATCATGATGGGTTCAAAAATACTTATTATTTTGTTTTTCAGGAAACTAAGATTGTGTTACTGCCCAACAAACCTTTAGAGAAGACGAAGTCGCATGGAGATAACGCCAACTTACTGTCCTATGTGAAATTCGAGTTAGAGGTAAAGGGATTGGAAACGGTGTATGTGTTGGTGGGAAAAGAGGCAAGTGCTGAATGGAAAGTTTCGGAAGCTGCAACTCCTCTCATTGCAGAATTCGCTGATGTATTTTCGGAAGAATTACTAAAAGGACTACCACATCTACGTGATATTCAACATCATATAGGTTTGGAGCCAGAGGCAGTGTTACCAAACATGCCATATTACCATATGAGTCCTACTGAGCATGAAGAATTACGGAGACAGGTTGAGGAGCTACACGCGAAGGGCCATATTCGTGAGAGTCTTAGCCCGTGTGCTGTACCCGCCCTTTTAATACCAAAAAAAGATAAAACCTAGAGGATGTGTGTGTATAGCCGTGCAATTAACAAGATCACTGTAAGGTATCGTTTTCCCATTCCGAGACTTGATGATTTATTGGATCAGTTGAATGGGGCACATGTTTTTACCAAACTGAACCTGAAGAGTGGGTATCATCATATTCGGATTTGACCTGGAGACGAATGGAAGCAGCTTTTGAAACGCGTGAGGGTTTATATGAGTGGCTAGTCATGCCTTTTGGGTTATCGAACGCGCCGTGCACCTTCATGAGAGTAATGAACCAAGCCCTTCGACAATTTATTAGTAAGTTTATCGTCGTATATTTCAATGATATCTTGATTTATAGTGCAAATCCAGAGCTGTATATTCAACACATTCGGGAAGTGTTTTGTGTTTTACGCAGAGAAATATTTGTTGCTGCAGCCAAAAAGTGCGCTTTTATGACGCCAAAAGTATTATTTTTGGGTTATATTATTTCTGGAGAGGGACTACAGGTGGATGAGTCCAAAATGGAGGCGATGAGGCAGTGGCCCTGACAAAAAACAATTACTGAGGTACGCAATTTTCATGGGTTGACATCGTTCTACCGCCGATTCATTCCACACTTTAGTAGCATTATGGCACCTGTCACTGAATGTATGAAAGGAGTCAAATTTCAGTGGACAACAGAAGCAGAAGAAGGTTTTCAGCAGATTAAGGAGAAATTGACAACAACCCCCATACTTATCTTACCAGATTTTTCTCAACCTTTTGAGTTGCACAGTGACGCCTCCAAAGTGGGCATCGGAGTTGTTCTGAGTCAAGCTGGGAAACCGGTGGCATATTTCAGTGAGAAATTGACAGGTTCTCGAGTTCGTTACAACACGTACGATATAGAATTCTATGTTGTGGTCCAGACGGTGAAACACTGGCAGCATTACCTTTTCCACCGTGAATTTATTCTGTACACTGATCATGATTCGTTGCGGCATCTCCATAGCCAAGATAAGATTTCTGCCCGACATGCTTCGTGGTCAGCCTACCTTCAACAATTTACATTTGTTCAAAAGCATAAGGCAGGAGTTACAAACCGAGTGGCTGATGCTTTGAGTCGAAGGGTCAATTTGTTAACAACGATGACTGTCCAGGTACCAGGTTTTGACTATTTTCGTGAATTATTTGATTCGGACCCATATTTTTCTGAGGTGATTGATGCTGTACGAGCGGGGGAAAATTCTAAATTTGTGTTGGTAGATGGGTTTTTATTTCGAGGAAATCAACTTTGTGTTCCCAATAGTAGTTTACGTCTGTAAATTATTAAGAAAATACATGATGAGGGTCATGTGGTCAGAGATCGTACTTTTCATCTAGTCAATGCGTCCTATTTTTGGCCCACAATCCGGAAGGAAGTAGAGAAGTATGTTGAAAGATGTCGGATCTATCAATTGTCCAAGGGGAAAGCAACTAATGCAGATCTTTACATGCCGTTACTTATCCCTACCCAACCATGGACGGATTTGAGTATGGATTTCGTCTTGGGATTGCCAAGAACACAGCGGGGTTTTGACTCCATCTATGTAGTTGTTGATAGGTTTTCCAAAATGGTTCACTTTATTCCGTGCAAAAAAAACTACTGATGATGTAAAGGTTGCCCAGTTGTTCTTTCGGGAGGTGTATCGTCTTCATGGATTATCTACATCAATCGTTTCTGACCGGGACACTCGATTCCTCAGTCACTTTTAGCGAAGCATTTGAAAAATGGTCCATACCAGGTTGGATTTTGGTAGTACATATCACGCACAAACAGATGGGCAAACAGAAGTGGTGAACCGAGCTTTGGGAGATTTGCTGAGATGTCTGGTAGGGAATAATGTCCGGTCATGGGATCTATAACTTAGCCAAGCTGAATTTGCCCACAACCATGCTGTCAATAGGAGTTCGAGATTCAGTCCTTTTCAGGTGGTTTACACTTTGGTTCCTCATAGCCCACTTGATTTATTACCACTGCCGAACAGAACTAGGATTCATGGAAAGACTGAAGATTTCGTTCAAGGGTTGCGTGAGGTCCATCAATAGGTTCAAGAAAATCTGTCCCAGGCGGCAGAAAAATACAAGCTGGCTGCTGACAAGAAACGATGTCACTTGGAGTTTGATGTGGGCGATTTTATTGGGGCAGTCCTTACAAAGGACAGGTTTGCTGTGGGAGATTATAATAAACTTGCTGCTAGGAAGATAGGACCACTTGAAATTGTGGAGAAAATTAATCCGAATGCTTATCGCCTGAAGCTTCCCAGCCACATTCGTACTCATGATGTGTTTAATATCAAGCATTTGATTCATTATCGTGGCGACTCCTCTAATGACGATAATGTAGGAAATTCGAGAATGATTTTTCTCCAACCTAGGGAGAATGATACAACAGCAGCAGTAGATCAACTGGCATTAGATTATATGGAGAGGTGGGATATGAGAAAAACCAAGGAAAATGACCAATTCAATCCTACTAGTCCAGGTGACGGAGTTAGAATGACTTGAAATTTTGACAGCTGATGCGTTTCGGCAAGACCTTTCAAAATCACTAGCTTTGCTCATGTGGCATATCCTTTTTTAGCTGAATTCCATCATTTAGGCCCTGAAAAGACCGTTTTTGTCGTTTTAGGAAAGTTTCGTTTTTATAATAAATCGAGTTTCCCAAGTCCGAATCGACTTCTGTCAATTCCGGGATGCTTAGGATTCTTAGTAGAATTAGTTTTTTCTTTAATCTCGTTTTTTCCTTTTTTGGTAATTTTTTCTTTTTTTGGCTCGTTTTCTTATTTTTCAAGGAATATGATTAGGTTTAGGTTTTATTTACTTTAAATAAGGATGTAAACCGAAAGGCTAATAAGTTTTTGATTAATAAAAATTTAGATTTTCTCTAATTATCCCCAATTTCGGTATTCTTTGTGAATCAACGAATTTGAAGCCTAATATTCCGGTATTCATGAGTGAATCAACGAAAACTTAGTAGGTTGTTTCTAATTGTTTCTAATTGTTTCTTGCAGGTTTTTCTCTATAGAGCTTCTGTTACATCACTTTTCTCCTTCCCTGTTTCACATTACCATCAAAATCAAACCCCTTGCTATAAATTTGGAGCTCTTTGGAAAAGAATAAGAAGAAGCTTAAAGGAAGGATTCAACACCACAAACCATGGGTTAAGGTTTTTTTAGTCAATTGTTGAAGGAGGTTATTAATCTAAGTCAAACTACTTCCAATGCTACTTTAACATCCACATGTTGATAATCAGGTACTTGAAAGTTGATTTACATCATGATACATTGCTTTAGCCACACTAAACATCAGAGGCCAAAAAATGGTTGTTTAGTTTGTTGTTCGGAAAGCTTAGAACACTCAAAATGGGTCTGACTTTGCGGACTTATAACTTTTGCAAACGTTCTCATAATTATAACTATAATATGTTTTTGAAAATCGTAAGATGATCTCCTTGTTTTTTCATAGAATCTTTATTTTCTGTGACAGGGTCTGCAGGAGCCAAGAGGTCACAAAACAACCGTTAAGTTTGTTGTTAGGAAAGCTTGGAGCACCAAAAACGGGTCTAACTTTGCGGGCTCATAACTTTTACATACTTTCTCAGAAACATAGTTATAATATGTTTTCAAAAATCCCAAGACAAGCTTAATATTTTGTGATGGGGTCTGCAGAAGGTTAAAAAACGACAGTTTAGTTTGTTGTTTGGAAAGCTTGGATCACCCGAAACAGATCTGACTTTATGGGTCCATAACTTTTGAATACGGGCACATAATCACATTATAATATGTTTTTGGAAAACCTAAGACGAGCTCTACATTTTGTGATGGAGTCTATATAATGTAAAAAAAAAAAACATCTGTTTAGTTTGCTTTTTTGGAAAACCTAGAGCACCCAAAACATTGGCCGACTTTACAAGCTCATAACTTTTGCATACGGGGCTCAATATCGCTATAATAATATCTTTTCGGAAAGCCCAAGACAAAGCTCTATTTTTTATCATGAAAAAATTATTTCCCTCGACAGGGTCCACAGGAGGTCAAAAAAATGGCCGTTTAGTTTGATGTTCGGAAGATTTGGAGCACCCAAAACGGGTCTAATTTTACGGGTTCATAACTTTTGCAAACGTTCTCAGAATCATAGTTCTAATAAGTTTTTGAAAATCCTAAGGTCTTTATGTTTTGTCATAAAACTTTGTTTCCCGTGATGAGGTCTACATGAAGCTAGAAAACAAAATTTTAGTTTGTTGTTCGGAAAGCTTGAAGCACATAAAATCGATCTGACTTTGTGAGTCTCATAACTTTTGCATATGTTCTCAGAATTACAATTGTAATATATTTTCAAAAAGCCTAAGACGACTATATAGGATTGTTCTAATAAAGAATTCATATATACACACAAGGATCTAAGGAATATTTACTACCTAAAGCAGTTCAGTTAGGCGTTTCCTTCTCCTTGTCATGGTTGCTACCACTTCATGATAAGACTCAATGATAGCAGATGAGGACTCATCAAACTCTTATTTAAACTTCTACAAGTTGAATTTGAATAACACATCAACCATATGGTGCACAGATCTGAGAGAAAAACACGCACGAAAATGTGTAGGAATTGATAACGGACATTTGGTTCAGTGGCAGTCACAACAATACATTCCGCAATATATGCTATGTCAACTTGAGGTTTTTCTTCCCGAATGTTTGTTAGTGTCACCTCACAAGAAGCTGGACTGTTGAAATGCCTTAAATTAACTTGTTGTTTCTATTCATGTATGATTTTTAAAACAGTGTACACATGTAGCTGTAAACGAAAATCAATTAGTTTGATCAAGAAAACAGACTTTTATATATATATATATATATATATATATATAAATATATATATATAAATGTATACTGCACTTATATGTTTCTGCCCAAAACATTCTTAGTGTCTTTTGATCTGGTGCTCTAATGCTTCCCCAATTGTTTATTCTTGGAAGTACACAATCATGTTTAGTTGCAAATTGGAACATAGAGTACCAATAGTATGCATTGTTTCGAAAGTCCAAACCTAAAGAAGCAGAAAGAATATATTTAGTAAAACAAAAAATATAAGAAGTACGACATCAAAAATAACATAACAAATAGATGAATATACCTGAAATGCATAAGGAAATCCTATAGACTGTATGTTGTCGACATTTCTTCGGTTTCTGGTATCGTATAGCTGATTTAAGACTATTAACAATCATTTCAATACAAACCCGGCCTAGGGGTATTTTTTAAATCGTTCTACATCATCAACCAACAGAAGGTGCTCACTATATTTGAGAGATGTTTTACCTTTCGCTAATAGAATTGTCTCTAAAAAAGGTAACAATGCTAGTCTGACCATGGTTTCATCATTGTTATAGCTAGTTTTCAAAAAAGCTGCTTCCAAATCATTAATCTCCAAATTCATGTTTCCGTTGAAAATCTCATTTCTCAGTCTAACACTGTCCACCTTCGTATGGACATTTATTCTCAGATAAGGACTACAATAAAGGCCGGTAATAACGCAAAACTCCTATAAAGAAAATATAAGCATCTTATCTTCTCCTACCAAGAACCACATTTCATTAGTGTTAGGATTTTCAACTTCTCTAAGCAAAGTTTGTGGACCATTTGTGCTGAAAAATTTAATCTATAACTACCTGATACGTCCTAAAGAAGTATTCCTACTCCCAAGTATAAGAGTGTCATAGTAATAAATTAACCGGTAAGATCGGGTCAAACCACAGGGAGGTTGTTCACTTGTCCTTGTAGTATTAATTATCTAGATTAATTACTAAGCTTGTTATAAAATGTAAATCAATTAAAATTAAAACTGGGACTAAAGGATCCACTGTTGGTATTTTGATTATGATCCAATAATTAATATTTAGTCCAAATTAATGGGATGCTATTCCACTCCACTAACCACTCTCTGATAGATATGGGTAAAAGTACTCACTGTGGTAGACAATATCTGTCTGTCTACAGTGAGTCAAAAACTCCACAAAGATCAGAGGGGAGAAACCACTCTCTGACAGATATGGGTAAAAGTACCCACTGTGCTAGACAATATCTGTCTGTCTACAGTGAGTCAAAAACTCCACAAAGATCAGAGGGGAAAAAGCATAAAAATAATAAACTTACCAAAATTGGATCATATTTTCCATACCAACAATATCACCTTTGGCCCCAGCTATATAAAATTAGCTAGACATAATTTACTAGAAAATAGATATTTTATTTAAACAGAGAGTTTGAGAACAAAAGAGAGAGAATTTCACAAATCTAATATCAGATTTGGATTCAGAATATGAAAATTAGGGGGGAGAGACCCCTATTTATACAAAATACGGATGAAAATTGACCATCGGATGATTTTAGAATGGAGCGTCCAGATTTTACCACGTCATTAGTGAATAGTGAATAGTGAATAGTGACAGTGACAGTGAACGGATCCGTGAAAGTGAACAGTGAACAGTGAACAGTGAACACATCTGTGAAAGTGAATAGTGAACAGTGCACCAGCTTCTAGAATATTATTCTCTACAGCACGTGTACGGTGCATTCACAATTTAGGTCAATAGAAATGTGCCACATCATCGGTTAATAATCTTCTAGAAAGTCAACAATGAACAGTGCACCGACTTCTAGAATGTGATTCTCTGCAGCCGCGTGTACGGTGCACTCGCAGTTTGGGCCAATAGGAATGTGTCACGTCATCGTGGCTTTCCTAAGGTTTTTGACGTTCTAAACTTGAAAACGATATTCGTTTTGCCATCTGACTTCTCCATAATTCTGAATTGATCGAATTACCTTTGAAATACAAAGAAAAATACATTGATTACTACACAACACATTTATTTAAGCGAGCGAACGAAATTATGTCTAAATTGAGGAATTAATCATATTGGAAGTGTAAAATGATGATATTATCACTTAGTAAACATACACTTTTCAGTGTTAATCACACCCCCAACCAGCTTATTGGTAGTCCATAGCAACTAAAGCGAAAATAGTAAAAACTCAAATTCAAATCTCTAAACTACCAAATAGACAAACTCCCTCATACCTCTTTTCTCACCCTTTGACAACCAGTCACCAATTGAGTTATCAATCAAACTTTCTTGTGCTCAATAAAGATCAACACAATAACTATGAGATTTAATTGAAATCAAACAATATTTTCATTCTGAAATCTCATCAGGGCTTCTTCCTTAGGCAGTAGTTTTATTTCTTCTTCTTTTTTTGGTTTTTTTTTTAATATAACAAAATTGGTAACAAACATTCCATCTTTAATCCATGTAGCAAATTTTAGGCCAATGACTCCCAAACCAGTTGGATTTAGGGCATTAAGTGTTAAAACACTCCTACGAGTTTAATTACTCGGATTGCATATGTTTTTTTTAATAGTACAACTCCCTTAAGCTTTCTCTTTAACCCGTGTAACGAGCTTTGAGTCAATGACTCCCAAACCAGTTGGTCTTAGGGCATTAGGTGTTGAAGCACCCCTCAGACTTAATTACTCGAGTTAAAGAGGCTACGAAACTGTACTTTATTCTTATCCAGACTCCACCGTTTTACGTGAACACTCTATGCTTACTGAGGCATGAGGTCCGACTACTAAGTAAGAGTTTTGGTCACAACACATAAAATTATTATTATTATTATTACTACTATATATATTTTTAAGCAAGACCACTGCCTTCGGTTGTTACCCATGAATGATGTTTCAGAACTAAATATCGTAAAATCTCAACTAACTGCACATAATCACGTGTCAATGTGTGTGTGTGTGTGTGTCCAGAATAGTTTGAAAATTTCTCAAGATGACTTAATGAACAAAAGGATTAGTCAATGATATCACAATGGAGAGTTTATAAACTTGAATAGTCAGAAGAGAGAAAAATGCATCAAAACTATAAAGATTCATCTCAGAAGTATCTAAAAGATCTCCTTACTCGACCATCTTTACAAAAAAAAAATGGTCATAAACAAAAGTTATTGAATCAACTATCCCCTCCCCCTAACCAGAACGAGACATTGTCTCCAATGTCATTAGAAAGAGGTAAGGTTTAGAAGATATCACCTGAACAACTTGAAAGACAACAAAATCCTGCAAAACAACAAAAGAAATACAAAATATAGGAAAATAAAATGCATAAAAACCATTGGACAATCACAAACTGAGATTCAGATCAATTCTGCATTACTTGTTCTCTTCAAAAATCAGAAGTAAACATCAATAATTACAAAAGACATTAAATGCAGAAGGAAAAAGATAATAAAAACAAAAGGATATTTACTGGTAGTTGTGATTGTGGCTCACACTTCCTCTGGTTTTACGTCCAGAAACGGCTTCAACGCCCTCTATGGGTCGGGGATATGTTTCTCATTCAATTTTCTTATAAATTGGCAAACAGGGTCTTTTAAAGTCAGATTCTCAAGATTATATTGTACATGTTCTTTTTGAAATTGTGGCCATAATCGGTCAATTGCCATTTGCACATATCCACTACGATGTGCATAAAGAGTCGTTAGGATATTATCCAATGACTCCCTACACAAACTATACCTAATGAATACAATTTTATCTTCCTGATTATTAGACACCATTCCTAAAGAACGATAACCTGTGTTGCAAGTTGTATGTGCACATTTGTGATAAGTAACCCCTAACTTCTTAGCTTTTTGTTTTTTAACAATGTTACTTCTTCCTTTGGCCTCAGCTATATAAAATTAGCTAGACATAATTTAACTAGAAAATAACTATTTATTTAAACTGAGAATTTACGAACAAAAGAGAGAGAAATTCACAAATCTAATATCAGATTTGGATTCAGAATATGAAAATTAGGGGGGGAGGCCCCCTATTTATATAAAATATTAATGAAAATTGACCATCAGATAAATTTAGAATGGAGCGTCCAGATTTCACCACGTCATCAGTGAATAGTGAACATTGAACAGTGAACAGTGAACAGTGAACGGTGAACGCATCCGTGAAAGTGAATAGTGAACAGTGAACGGTGAACGCATCCGTGAAAGTGAACAGTGACGGATACATGAAAGTGAATAGTGAACAGTGAACAGTGACGCATACATGAAAGTGAATAGTGAACAGTGACAGTGAACAGTGAATAGTGCACCGACTTCTAGAATATTATTCTCTACAGAACATGTATGGTGCACTCACAATTTAGGCTAATAGAAATGTGTCACTTCATCGGTCAATAATCTTCTAGAAAGTCAACTATGAACAGTGCACCGACTTCTAGAATGAGATTCTTTACAGCCGCGTGTACGGTGCATTCGCAGTTTGGGCCAATAGGAATGTGCCAAGTCATCAAAAACATTGTAAGTCAACTGTGAACAGTGAACAATGAACAGTGAAAAGTGAAAGTCAACTGTGACCAGTGAAAGTCAACTGTGAACAGTGAATAGTCAAAAATATAAAAATGCCCTTCGTAGCCTTCCTAAGGTTTTGGACGTTCTAAACTTGAAAACGATGTTTGTTTTGCCATCTGACTTCTCCATAATTTTGAATTGATCGAATTACCTCTGAAATATAAAGAAAAATATACTAATTACTACACAACACATTTATTTAAGCGAGCGAACGAAATTATGTCTAAATTGGGAAATTAATCATATTGGAAGTGTAAAATGATGATGTTATCCCTTAGTAAACATACACTTTTCATTGTTAATCTACCCATGCTGAAGAAGTGCCCAAAGCATGTTTGCTGGAACATTGTCCTTCGCTCCCTTGTTAGTTTGTTATTGATGTTGTCAATAGCTTTCAATGATAAACAACCAGTGATCCTAGTAAGAGAGAAATCGACTTTGTGTATCTTTTGCACAAATTTACAAGCCGTTGTAGTCTGCAAGTGGGAACAATTGAATAGTCAAAAACAGAACATTCAAATTATTATTATTACCAACTCCTTTAACAGTACAACTCAATAAATTAACAAGAATATGCAAATTATAACTTGTTATGTTTTTGTATTAAACTTCTTTAAGAAAAATGTTGACCTGAATCATCAACATTTACATTGACACCGTCAGACAGAGATCATGGGAAAAGCTTAAAAAAACCTTCTTTGGAAGAAACATAGTGACACAACTTGATCAGAATCACACACCATTTACATAGACACATTTGCTCTCTAGCAAAAAGAAATTGATTCCGTACAATCTTATAAACTAAATTAATACAAAACCAGCCTTATGTTGCTAGACATATCCAAATTACTATATAAATAGAAAGTGCACACATGTACAACAAAGCAACAAAATTGAGTCCTCACATTCATCATTGTAAGAGAAGGGCATATAGATAATCAAAATTAATAACAGACTGAAAATCTAAAATTTTAATTTAATTATATACAACATGTTAACGAGAAATTTGCTCAATACGAGAAATTCCGACTAACACCCTCGAGACCATTACCACAGAGGTGATGACCGGGGTCAGTATTTTTGATACCTAACTTGTTTGGATAAAAAATGAATGTTTGTATAACAATAGTAAGTGAGGACTGTAGTATTGGCTACTATTGGTATATAGAATTCCCTCTCGTACATTCACTATCTCTCTACAACATAGGAATGTGGTAACTTCGTGCTAGTCGAATAGTAGACATTATGGTGACCGTGTTCTGTTCACAAAATTTTGGCCCATTCTCTTTCTTTTTGTCGATCTCTCCCTTTGGTTATGTCGTCTCTCTTTTTCTTACCCTCCGTCTCCCCTTTTTTTCAACGATGCTTGGTCCTACTTATATTTTGTCCAAGTAGGTTTGAATTCACAGATATCCTGTCACGATTCTATGAATCCATTCACCCATTATCGGGCGGGATCCTTTATTTAAAAGTTGTTGACTTCGAGTAAATAACGGAAACAATGATACTGTTGACGAAGATAAGTTTGTTTCCTTTTTGGGATCAAACTTTTTACTTGTACGTAAATGTTGGTTATTACGTGGATATGGTCATGTGTGTACTCATGGCATGATTCTTCATGGAGGTCACTGGACTAGCTGCTCGTAATCTTCTTAGAGCGAGACAGATCTATGCTTTGGTTCTATTCTCGGAAGCTTGGAATGAACGTCCTGGTAGGCATTCCTGGGGGGTAACACGAATCTGATTCGCTTAAAGGCCCTCTTCCTCCTAGTATCGCGGAGGGGACAGCGGGCTTCTAGAGAGGTTGGTAGGCTTCTCGTTCAGGCTATGAATTAAGTTTGGCCTCTGAACTTCTTAACCCGGAGGGGGCTTACTTCGCCTGTCGGGCTTCTTTCGAATGTTTCTTGAGCTTGGCGACCCCTCTGGCTTTCACGGGGCGGTTGAGGAGCCCAACCCCAGGAACTGAGGTTCCTAGATAGGTGGCCTCGAGAAGCCTGGATTCCAGTGTTCCCGTGAGGGCTCATCCTGGTCGTGCCTAGCTTCTTCCATGATAGTTTTGAAGCCTGGCGATCCCTCCGCACTTCCACGGGGTAGTTTTATGGTACATCCGGGGTTTCATGAATGTCGACTTCGGGCCTCGATTTGAGCTTTGAGAGTGGAAAATTTCTCTTTGACTCCTAGCTAAATTTTACTATTAACAGAAGTCCCCTCTGACTTGAACAGCGGGGGTAGAGTTGAGGTTAGAGTCAGATTCCCTGTTTAATTGGGAAATTTTTCCGTTACAAGATAATTATTGAGAATCTTGAATGAAATCTTCTCATTAATTACCCAATGATGTGTCGAACTTGAATTGGTATGTTCTTCGAGGAAAACCGACTGCGTTACGGCTCTCTCCGTGGCTCGAGGATATCACCGATGTCATTACACCCCTTACCTCTATTTAAAATCAAACTCTTTACCAATTTCTTCACACTTTCTCTCAATTTCGAATTTACAGATTTCTTCTCTCTTGCTATCCCTAAAGATTTCCCATTCTTCTGAAGCCCAAAAACCTATTCTACCATGTCGAATACCAGTTGTGACTTCATTGACTCCATTGTCGAGGGCACGGAGGTCTCATATCTTACCCACGGGAAAAGGGCTTGACGAGACCCTAGCGGAGACGACTCCCCTCCATCCCCGCAACGTCGTCGATCGATCCTGAATGTAGCCATCAGGGCTGGGTTTCCTAACCAATCGGACAATCCTCTGAACTTGGTCAACGAGGACTCCGGCGAAGAGAATAGGGTTAGTGTCGCTGGAGTGGACCAGGTCACAATCGTCGGTCCTTCCTTGGAGAGACATCCTCCATATGACTTCAGGGTAATTCCATATTCCGCAGTTGACCCAAAGTCACTCGGTCACCTGAGGACCAAATACGGCATCCCTGACACCATCTCTCTCATAGTCCCCCACAGAAATTACGATGTCTTCAGCCCACCCAAAGGCATACTCCCTATCCATGTTACAGCCTTCGAGAGCGGGATAAGGCTCCCTCTTCATCCTACCCTTCGACGGGCTCTCAATGTCCTTTAGCTGGCTCCCCTTCTACTAACACTCGACTTCTGGAGGCACCTAGTCGGCTTCCTCGTGCTATAGAGAGAGCAATGCGAGCTAATCGAAATAACTAGAGAGCCCGGGGCAGAGAAGCTTGTTTTCATTTTCCAGATTGGGAGTCTGGCCGGGGTCCCCTAAAGTTTTACGCCAAAGCCAAGAACAAGTTTAATTTCATCATCCGTAGGGCTTCAATGAAGGACCCGGCCTGGAAGGAATACTGGGTTTTGGCTGACAATGATTGGGGGAGCTCGATTTTTATAGGTGGGCATGAGTTCACGATTCCGACCACCTTTAATGATAAGCCCTCATAGGACCGAGACTCCTTGCCCGTCAAATCTGAGATGGTGCTGAAGGCCATTCTTGCTAGGAACTACTTGAATCTGAAGTTCCCGACTGCTGACCCTTTTGATCCTCGTCGGGTAAACCGCTATCTTCAGATATCCAATGCTACTCCTCGTAAGTATCTTGCACCATCAAGCTTTTGGGTTGTTGAATGGTTCAGTTCTGATGGTTTTAACCCATTTTTTAATAGTTTTTGTTATTGCTCCAGCTTCTCGCGAAGCCCGACAAGCTCGGACCCCTCATTCTCTTTCCAGATCGTCCTTGAAAACCTTATTGGCTACTTTGGAGACGTCCCCGGGATCCTTCTTGGCTACTTTGGAGAACAGGGGGCCAATCCTTATGGTTGTTGCTTCGTCTGCTCCTGCTCCATCGTATTCTCAGATGAAATCTCAGATGGCTATTCTTGCATCTCCTCCACCAGTGGCTCTCGCTACAGTTACTGCTTCCCCAGCTACATTACCCCCTTCTTCCGCTGATCCAACTGCGTCCCGGGTAACTCAGGCCCTAAGGGATCCCGAAGGTTGTATTCCTGAGATTCCCTCTTCTCGCCCCCACTATCAGCCGGGATCGGTTGGCCAGGATGAGGTTTTGAAGCAGTTCGTTGCTTCATGCCCGGGTGGCGGGCTCTCTAGGATAGCTTCCATGCCTATGGATTTTTTGGTTACCAATGGGTCTGCCCTTCTGGCCGAGGTAGTCACTGCCTTTTTTTCCTGTGATTTTGAACTTTGACTGCTTTCTAACCTTTGTCTCATACTTTGCAGGATTTCAAGTTCAATGTAGCAATGGGCCACCAGGTATCCTTTCTTCGGGATCGGGCAGCTAGGGCTGAAGCTGAGGTTGAGCGGGCCATGGGATTGCTGGCGCAAGCTCAATCCTTGGTTAGGGAGATGACTTCCAGCCAAAAGGAAATGGAAACACAACTGGCTGGGCTTCAATGCGACCATGAGAGGCTGAAGTGATCTTTTAACCAGGAAACTCTTCGGTCTAAACGACGGGCCAGCCACCGGGATGACTGGAAGGAAGAAGCGAGGAGCTAGATGCTGAGAATCATGCTCTTCGACCCAAGTTGCCAGGCTTCAGGCTGAAGTGGATTCCTCCTTCAACGAGAGATACTTTTACGCCTCCTACCTAGTTGTTGAGGCTCTTCTCTCCACTTTCTACCTGTCAATTATTGCTAACTGGGATAGGGAGGTGATACTGGCCAAGGTCGCTGAGATGTCTCCCCCCTAGGTGATGATCCGGATTCCTCTAAGGTGGCCAAAGCCGGGAAATAACCAGCTGGGTCCGACCTTCCTCCTCCCCATCCTCATCCTCATCCTCATCCTTATCCTCCTATTATTTTCCCAACATCAGGTCCCGGAGGATCCTCGAGGGGTTTTATCCATGGTACCGGAAGAAGATCTTGCAGAAGCCCGAGGTTCCTCTAAGGTGCCTTCTAGGGAGGAGCCATCATGAGGGGAAAATATGCCAGAGTCAATGGCCAACCTTCTTGATGCAACCATACCTTCTAAGGTCATGGCGGTGGTTAATGAGGTCATGAAGGAGGATCCAGCTGAGCATCAGGTGATCGAGGGCTATCCTCAGGAAGAGGTGGCGGAGGAAGCTATCCGGGATGGGCAATCACCCGAAGGAGGAGCAGAATGCGAGGTTCATCCGGAAGGGGGAGAAGCTGGAGAAGACCGGGAGGATGCATAAGCTTAAGTACATCTTCTTGTAGCTTGTTCTGAATACCTGGAAAGGGGGGTGGGCACCCCATCTTTACTCATGCTTGATCATTATCATTTTTTTTTCTTTTTACTTGTAGCCCGGAACCGGGGGTTGGGCTCCCTGTTTGATTGCTGTAGCCTTACCGGGGGATAGGCTCCCCAATTCATCAATGAAATTTAGCTTTTAGACCTGGTTCAAATCTTGTCTTGCAAGTACTTGTTTCATTTTTTATTTCCATCTAGGTTCAGCCCCTATAGCAATAGGCCTTAGCCTTGGAAAAGTAACAAGATAGGAAAATTGCTTAAGTGTGAAAGCAAATAGCTAGCTCAGGCTTTCTGACTCGATAGGGACTTGTAGCTCAATGATTTCAGTCGGTAGTCCCCTTGCTTAGTCGTAGGCTAGTCCGCACCTGTCATAGTAAGCAACCTAATGTTCAAGGAAAATTTAGACACCAGTAGTAACTGGGACATTAGAGTTTAAGTAGAAGAACCCTTCATCCCGAGCCAGGGGGTTATACCCAGAGTCAGGTATCAATGAGAATTGCCTAGCCCTCTCCTAGGCTAGAGATCGGGATGGGTACCGCGCTCTTAAGCTTGAGTCCTTCTTTGGGGTTGTAACCCGTCCAAGGTATTAGGAAGACTGTTCTAGCTATTTCATGATCTCGAGATCTGGATGGCAACTATGCTCTTATGCTCAGACCCTTCTTGGGGATGGTAGCCCGACCAAGGCATCAGGAGGGCTATCTAGCTATTTCCTGGTCTCGAGATATGGATGGTAACTATTCTCTTATACTCAGACCCTTCTTGGGGGTGGTAGCGCGACCAAGGCATCAGGAGGGCTATCTAGCTATTTTCTAGTCTCGAGATCTGGATGGCAAATATGCTCTTACACTCAGATCCTTCTTGGTGGGGGGTAGTGCCCGATCGAGGCATCAGGGGTGGCGAGGGGGCTTCCCCGGCTTTCCCCTGGTCTTTGGACGATAATGTCGAATTTTCCATATAGACCCAAATCATTGTAGAACACAGTTGAATATGGAGAAAAAACAGGCTTTATTGATAAAAAGAAAGGAGTACATTATTGCTGGAAACAAACAACTAGGTGGGGGTAGCCAGCTCATGAGTCACCTAATCAGGGATAGGATTTTCTCAAGTGATTTGCATTCCAATACGATCGATGAGTCAGCCATTCATGTCTTCGAGCTTGTATGGCCCAATGTGAATCACCAATTTTATTAAGTATGGCCCTTCCCAGTTGGGCCCCAGGATCTCGTCCGACCTTTTTCTAGTATTCAACGTCACTTTCCTGAGAACTAGGTCTCTTTTCTTAAAGTTTCGGGCTTTAACTCTCCGGTTAAAGTATCTGGCGATCTTGCTCTGGTAAACTGATACCTTCTCAGCTATTCGATCATGTTTTTCTTCCAAAAGATCCAAGCTAGCTCGAAGCTTACCCTCATTACTCCCTGGTTCAAAATGTTGGACTCTAAAGGAAGTCAGTTTATGCTCAATAGGAAGAATTGATTCAACCCCGAAGGCTAGAGAATAAGGGGTTTCCCCGGTGGCTGTTCTCCTCGTGGTACGGTAAGCCCAAAAGACCTCGGGAAGCTTTTCGGCCCATCTGCCTTTTTTCTGCTGCAGCTTTTTCTTCAACAGCCTCTTAATGGTTTTATTAGTGGATTCCACCAATCCGTTAGTCTGAGGGTGAGTTACTGAAGTGAATCGAAGGTCGATTCCCAAGCCTTCACAAAAATCTTTGAATCGGCCATTGTCAAATTGCTTTCTGAGGTCCGCTATAATAGCAAGATGGGTTCCAAACCTGTAAACTACATTAATGAACCTTGTTGTGTTTTCTTCTGATATCTAGGAGAGCGAACCGGCTTCGACCCATCTTGTGAAATAATCAATTGCCACGATAGTATGCTTGGCTTGACCAGGAGCAGTAGGAAGCAGTCCGATCAAGTCGACTCCCCACATAGCAAAGGGGTATGGCTAGCTAAGGGACGAAAACCGCTCAGGGGGGAGGTGACTCAAGTTTACGGCCTTTTGGCATGCCTCGCAGGTTCGCACTAAACTCTTTGCGTCTTGATGGATGGTTGACCAATAATACCCAATGCGGAGTACCTGATATGCCAGAGCCTCCCCACCAATGTGGTTTATGCATTCCCCGAAATGAACCTCTCCTAATGCCCACTTGGCATCTTCAGGGTGTAAACATCGGAGCAGAGAAAGGGATCTTCCCCTTTTGTACAGGTGCCTATTCACCAAACAATACCGGACCGAAAGCCTTTTGACTTTCCTAGCTTGGTCGGGCTCCCTGGGAAGTTTCCCATCCTACAGATAATAAGCTATTGGATCCATCCAACATGGTTGTCGATCAAAGATATAAGATTCCCTACCTGCCACTGTGCTAGGTAGGGGGATCACTTGAAGAGGGACCCCGTGGGGTAAGGTCTGGCCACCATTTGCAGCTATCTTGGCAAGGACGTCAGCTCGATGATTCTGTTGTTAAGGTACCTGCTCGATTTTGAAACCTTTAAACTTGCCTTGAGCTGTTGAACCAGTTTCGGGTAAGCGATTATGTTATCCCCTTTTGCCTGATAATCCCTGGAGACTTGGTTGACTACGAGGGACGAATCACTTTTAACATTCAGGTAATCAACCCCGAGCTCTATGGCTACCCTTATTCCGGTTAGAAGGGCTTCGTACTCTATCTCATTGTTAGTGGCTTTAAATTCAAATCTGAAGCAGTGATAGCACTCGGTTCCTTCTAGGTCGATTATAACTATGCCCGCTCCTCCTCCAGTTTTCCCAGAGGCTCCATCGGTGTAGAGGATCCATGACTTGCAACCTTTCGGCCAGCTGTCGGACCCTTGGACCTTATTAGAGGTTACGTTTTTTGCTGCGAATGTCGCTTGGTCTGGTGGCATCGAGAGCTCTACTACAAAGTTTGCTAGAGCATGGGCTTTAATTGTGGTCCTAGGCTTATACCTCAAATCAAACTGAGTGAGTTCCAGGGCCCATAAAACCAATCTTTCAAAAACATCCGGCCGTTGCAAAAATTGACAGAGGGGTTAATCCGTCACCACTGTTATCGAATGAGCCTGAAAGTATGGTCGAAGCTTCCTCACCGAGGTTATCAAGGCATCAGCGAGCTTTTTCGAAAGGGTATAGTTCTTCTCAAGCTTGGTTAAAGCATGACTCACATAGTAGATAAGCTTCTGGACCCTATCTCCACATTCCTTGACTAATGCCCCGCTAACCGTAATTTCGGAAGCGGTCAAGTAAATATGTAGCTCTTCTCTAGGGCTTGGTTTAACCAGTAGCAAAGGGCTTGATAGGTACTTTTTCAATGCTTGAAAAGCTTGTTCACTCTTCTGGTCCCATTGCATGTTTCGTCCCTGTTTAATGGCTTTAAAAAAGGGGAGACACTTATCGGTGGACAGAGAAATGAACTTGTTGAGCGCTGCTACTTGCCTGGTTAAGACTTGAACCTGTTTAAGTGACGTGGGGGACTCTAGATCCAGGATAGCCTTAATCTTTTCTGGGTTAGCTTCTATGCCTTTTTCATGGATCATGAAGCCCAGAAACTTTCCTGCGGTCACCTCAAAGGCGCATTTGGAGGGGTTCAATCTCATCTGGTTTTCCCTTAAGATCATGAAGGTTCTACGAAGGTCGGCCAGATGGCCTTCAGATGTTGATGATTTGGTGATCATTTCATCCATATATACAACCATTGATATTCCAATTTCAGTCTTGAACAGTTGATTGACTAACCTTTGATATGTAGCTCTTGTGTTCTTAAGCCAGAAAGACATCACCTTGTAGCAATACAGTCCCCGCCCAGTGATGAAACTGGTCTTTTCCTGGTCGGCGGGGTGTATCATAATTTGATTGTACCCCAAAAATGTGTCCATGAAGCTTAAGAGCTTGTTTCCAAAGGTGGAGTCAACTAACTGATCAATTTTTGGTAGAGGGAAACTATCTTTCGGGCATGCTCAGTTGAGGTCAATATAATCGACGCACATGCACCATTTTCTATTCGCCTTTATGACCATAACCACATTGGCGATCCACTCGGGGTAGCGTGACTCTCTGATGAAGCCTGTTTGGGTTAACTTGTCCACCTCTTCCTGGATTGCAGCATTTCTTTCAGCGTTGAAGTGGCACCTTTTTTGTTTAATGGGTTTGAAGGTCGGATCCACTGTCAATCGATGAGCAACCAATGTCATCAGGATCCCAGACATCTCACCATGACTCCAAGCAAAAATGTCATTGAACTCTGTGAGGAGCTTGATCAAACCCTCTTTTACTCCCGTCTCAATGGTGGCTCCAACTTTGACGACCTTCGAGGGATCGTCCAATCGGACAGGAATCTCTTTTAACTTATCCACTGGATGGCCGCTGGCCCATTCCCTTCTCTGTTCCACCTTGTCTGGCACTATGGGGTCATCCTCAGGGTGATTTATGGGCCCTACATCTCCTAAGGTCAATACAGGGGTTGCCCTATCTTGGATCGTTATCACCTGGGCAAGTTGTTTTGCTAGAGTCGTTGGGTTGGCAGACACTGCGTGTCATCTCCTGGCTGTCTGCTGATCACCCCGAACTTCCCCCACCTTGTCTTCTACTGGGAACTTCAGGACGTTATGGTAAATGGATAAAACCTCTTTCAAGGATGATAAAAATAGCCTCCCTAATATTGCATTGTAAGTTGATGGGGTATCCACCACCACGAAGTCTGTCATGATATTCTGCTGGAGAGGTATGGCTCCAATGATCACCGGTAGGATTTTTGATCCCACAGGTACGATTGAGTCCCCAATGAACCCATATAGTGGGGCAATACAGTTATTGTAACACCACTGTTTCAAATTCAGCTTTTCCAAGGTATCTTTAAATAGGACGTCGACGCTGCTACCTGTGTCGACTAGCACACGGTGCACCATGCAGTTGGCAATCTGTACCGTGATCACCATGGGATCATCATGAGGTTGTACGGTGTTGTAGACATCCACTTCGGTGAAAATGATTTGTGATAACTGGGAGGGGTTGGTTGGTCTCTGGTCAACCTTGAAGATATCCCGCCCTTCGTCCATACGAGGGATTTTCCTTGCATGGTTTTTCCTAGAATTGTTGGAGGTGTCAGCTAGAGTAGGCCCTCCGCTGATGGTATATATTATCCGGATTTTTTGCATTAGGTCCGCTTGTTCTCATTTTTTTCTTCTCAGCGTGCTCGCGGATCTCGGTTTGCACCTCCCTTCCAGTCTGAATGTTATCCCTGAATTGTTGTAAGAACTCCACTAGATATCCTCCTCTTATCAAAGCCTCGATCTGATTCCGCAAGTTATAGCACTCAGAAGTGTTGTGCCCCACGTCTTCGTGAAAGTCACAATATTTATAATGATTTCTCTTATCGACAGGGGCTTTCATGGGTGCGGGCTTCTGTAACAAACCCTTGTCCCAAACGGTGAGATAGACTGTTTCACGGGATACATTTAAGGGGGTGTAATGATCATACCCCCTATCGTCTCTAGCTATTGAGGCCACTGTTCTGGGAGGAGGTGAATCTCGTGGAGGAGTTCATTTTACTGGATATCTTTCTGACCATGGTTGAGAAATGGGGAAGCGATACGTCGGTTTATTAGGAGGTTTGTTATGGCTTTTCTGAGCTTGCTCAGGTTTGAGAGCTTCATTCTTTTGTTGCTTTACGGCTCTCATGTCGTTGTGTTCCATCTTGACCTTGAGCTGTTCGTTGACCTCAATTTGCTCTAGAGCCCGATCATAGGATTCTTGGTAGGTCTCTTGGCAAAAGACCTGAAAAGCTTGCCTGCCCACAGGTTTCTTCAGAAGTTAGCGAGGGTTTTTTTCTCAATGAAGACCCCTATCTGGATGACTTCCTTGTGGAAACGCTCGACATAAGCTTAGAGGGTTTCCCCTCTTTCCTGGATCACGTACTGTAGATGGATTGGGTCCTTCAATCGGGACTTAACTCCTTGGAATTGTGAGCAGAAATCGATCGATAGCTTGGTGAATGAATCCACACTATCGACAGGTAGCTTCTTAAACCAGGTCTTAGCGTAATCCGTGAAGGTAGTGGGGAACATTGGACACATAGCGGCCATGATCATGTTCTGGACCTCCATCTGTTGAATGAAGCTCTCCAAGTGGCTCAAGGGATTCTCAGTCCCGGAGAATCTGTCAGTGGGCATTTTGAATTTAGGCGGGAGCTCCGCCTCTCAGATCCTCCTAGTGAAGGGAGCATTCATCTCACTTAGAAGATCCTTCTTGTCCTCATTGTACTTCCCTTTCTTCATCAGTTGGACCTTCTTCTGAAGCTCTGCCAACTGGTTTCTCAAACGTTTTCTCTCGGGTTCCCTTGAGTTGATCTCAGTCTCCTCGTTATCGGACCGATGAACTGGCGACCTCTACCCAGTTTTTTCTTCAGAGGGGATCTGTCTAGGGGCTTTGCTGACTTTCTCCTTTCCTAACTCAGGCTTCCCTCCTTAAAGTTATTGGGTGGAGAAATTCTCTCCTTTCTCGGGGAAGGATGTCTGTTGCGGACTTAACTTGCCTGGGTTGATAGCGTGGCAGCGCTTCGGGAACGGAGGGCATAGGCCCCAACCTATCCCGAATCGAGGGTGGGAGTTCCGTTCTATTACGAGCTGGCTCCGGAAGGGTAGGTTCCAGGCGATCAAATGCAAGTTGTCTAGCCCTAGGCCTGCTTAACTCCCCTCGATTGCAGAGGTTTGCTTGCTGGATAGAATACCCTCAACGAGCAGTCTAAAGCGGACGTTTTCCACGATGATCGCCACTTGTTGGTCAAGCTCGACCTGGTTTCCCATAGGGGGATCCAAAGCCCGCACAGTGGTTGGATGGCCTGGAACCTAGCTACGGAGCCCGGATTTTCTCCCTTTCTTCGGGACCTTTCTTGTCGACGCGACAGAAGGTTGTCCCGATTTGTCTGGCTGTCCTTGGGAGAAGCAAAGCCTCATGACTTCTGTAGGACAATAAACTTGTGAATATAAAGATGGTGGTGTGAGATTTGCCACAGACGGCGCCAGAAAGTGTTAATGGAAAATTTGTTAAATACGAGAAATTCCGACTTACACCCTCGAGACCGCTACCACGGCCGGGGTCGGTACTTTTGATACCTAACCTGTTTGGATAAAAAATGAATGTTTGTATAACAATAGCAAGTGGGGACTGTAGTATTGGCTACTCCTGATATGCAGAATTCCCTCTCGTACACACATTATCTCTCTACAACGTTGGAATGTGGTAACTTCGTGCTAGTCGAATAGTAGACATTACGGTGACCGTGTTCTGTTCACAGAATTTTGTCCCCCTTCTCTTTCTGTTTGTCGATCTCTCCCTTTGGTTATGTCGTCTTTCTTTTTCTTACCCTTCGTCTCCTCTTTTTTTCAACGATGCTTGGTCCTACTTATATTTTGTCCAAGTAGGTTTGAATTCACAAATATCCTGTCACGATCCTATGAATCTATTCCCCCCTTATCAGGTTGGATCCTTTATTTAAAAGTTGTTAACTCCGAGTAAATAACGGAAACGATGATACTGTTGATGAAGATAAGTTTGTTTCCTTTTTGGGATCAAACTCTTGACTTGTACGTAAATGTTGGTTATTACGTGGATATTGTCCTGTGTGTACTCATGGCATGATTCTTCATGGAGGTCACTGGACTAGCAGCTCGTAGTCTTCTTAGAGCGAGACAGATCTATGATTTGGTTATATTCTCGGAAGCTTGGAATGGACGTCTTGGTAGGCATTCCTGGGGGGTAACACAGATCTGATTCGCTTAGAGGCTATTTTCCTCCTCGTATCCCGGAGGGGACAGCGGGCTTCTAGAGAGGTTGGTAGGCTTTTCGTTCAGGCTATGAATTAAGTTTGGCCTCTGAAAGTCTTAACCCGGAGGGGGCTTACTTTGCCTGCCGGGCTTCTTTCGAATGTTTCTTGAGCTTGGCGACCCTCCTAGCTTTCATGGGGTGGTTGAGGAGCCCGACCCCAGGAACCGAGGTTCCCAGATAGGTGGCCTCGAGAAGCCCGGATTCTAGTGTTCACATGGGGGCTCGTCCTGGTCATGCCTAGCTTCTTCCCTGATAGTTTTGAAGCTCGATGATCCCTCCGCACTTTCGTGGGGTAGTTTTATGGTACATCCGGGGTTTCATGAATGTCGACTTCGGGCCTCGATTTGGGCTGGGAGAGTGGAAAATTTCTCTTTGACCACTAGCCAAATTTTACTATTAACACAACATAATAAAGAAACTTGTCCTGCATGAAAACATGAAACAAATGATTACAAGAACTCTGCTTACTTCCTCTGGAACTCATCCCATTGTGATTCAATCTCAACTATATGCTCCTTAATACTTTTTTTTCTTCTCCCAGTTCTTTAAGTTGATAAGAGATTGATCAAAAGTATTCTTTGATGTTTTTATCAATTTCATAAAGATCCTTAGCGTTTACTTCCATATCCATTTTATATTTCTTCTTCACTACAAATATCTTGGTTAACTCATCTATCATCTTTGTTATAATGTCCATCTTATTCGTTATAAGCCGAATGTCAACCATAAACTTAGTATCACTATTGGTAATGAAGATCAAGAGAGAGCCATGCTCGACCTAGGGGCTAGCATCAACCTAATTTCCTTTGCCATATACAAAAATTTAGGTTTGAACAACTTAAACCCATCATGTCACTTATTTTGGCAGACCAATTGATATGGAAACCATGGGGGATATTAGAGGATGTGCTCATCCAAGTCGATAAATTTATAATTCTGACAGATTTTGTGGTGTTGGATATGGAGGAAGAACTGGATGAAAAGGATGCGTTGATCTTTTTGCGGCGCTCTTTCATAGCTACGTCAAATGTGGTAATCAATGTCCATAAGGGGAAGTTGACAATCAAGGTCCTTGATGATATGACTGAGTACAATGTCGATGAATCGGTTTCATATCCGGTAAAAGCTCATGATTGCTACACAATTGTTGTGATGGACGAGATCGAGAAAGAAGAAAAAGAGAAGAAGTTCTCATAAGATACAGTAGCAGAGTTGATTAAAGAGTATGATAATATAGTAGAAAATGGATTGGGTATAGAAGAAGATTTTATGGAGAAGGAAAATGGATTTTCTACACCAAAGCCTTCACCTAAGCTAGAATTTAAACAACTCCCTTCAACATTAAAATATATCTACTTAGATAAGGAAGAGAACTTTCCGATCATTATTGCAATAGAGTTGAATGATGAAGAGGAAGGGAAATTGCTTGAGGTGTTGATGAGGTATAAGCAAGTTATAGGATGGTCGTTGGATGACATCAAAGGAATTAGCCATACATTTTGCATGCACCGTATCCTATTAGAAGAAGATACAAAGCCTTTAGGAGAAGCACAATGTCGGTTAAATCTGATTATACAAGAGGTAGTGAGTAAAGAGGTGCTCAAGCTTCAGATTTGAGGATCATCTACCCAATCTCAGATAGCAAATGGGTAAGCCCGATTCACGTAGTGCCAAAGAAGTCTAGGATAACTGTTGTGAAAAATGAGAAGATTGAACTTATTCCGTAATGGTTGCAAATCGGTTGGCGAGTGTATATTGACTACAGAAAATTGAACTCAAACACACTAAATGATCACTTTCCACTGTTATTTATATATCAGATGTTGGAACGCCTTGCAAGTCACAGTTACTATTGTTTTCTTGTTGGGTACTCGGGATATAACCAGACTGCAATCGCACCAGAAGACTAAAAAAGACGACATTCACTTACCCATTCGGTACCTATGCCTATACGATGATGCTAAAGATTTTGTAACGCACCGGCCACATTCCAGAGGTGCATGGTATCTATCTTTTATGATATGGTAGAAGATATAATTGTGGTCTTCATAGATGATTTCTCTATGTCTAGGGACTTATACGATTTATGTTTGAACAATCTCTCATGAGTTCTTTAAGGGTGCCAAGGGACAAATTTAGTGCTTAATTAGGAAAAATGCCACTTCCTGGTAAAGAGTGGCATAGTGCTACGACATGTGATCTCAGAAAAAGGAAGCGACGTTGACAAAACAAAGATTGAAGTGGTGAAGAGTGAACCGCAGTCGAAAACAGTCAAGCACATCTAGTCATTTCGGCCATGCGGGGTTCTATAGAAGACTCATCAAGGATTTCACTAAAAAATTTAGACCTTTGTGCACTTGTCTTTAGAAAGAGGTAGAGTTTGAGTTTGGTGATGATTGCATGAGGGATTTTGACAATCTTAAGGATGCCTTGACCATCGTACCAATCATTATGTTGCCAATGGGGGATCTTCCATTTGAACTAATGTGTGATGCTTCAGACTATGCAGTTCTTGGGCAAAGGGTGGAGAAGCTACCACATTTTGTTTGCCTCTCAGACTTTGAACGATGCTCGGTTAAAATACTCTACAACAGAGAATGAGTTTCTTGTTATAGTCTTTACACTAGAAAAAATTAGGTAATACTGATGAGATGTGTCCTGGTAGTCTGTTGCTCAAGACTCGTTGAACGAGAATGTTCTGTATCTCATTTAACTTAATTCAACCAAGTATCTCATTGACTAACATTCAGATCTGAGTAATTCATTGTCCGATTCAACTTCACACGCCTCACCAGGTTTCATTTAACTGATAGTGTGTTGACAATGCTTCTAATGCACCAGTCATGCTTTTTGTCACACACACACACACACACACACACACACACACACACACACACACACACACACACACACACACACATATATATATATATATATATATATATATATATATATATATATGTAAGGACATAAGTTACTTCTAAAATAGCACTTGCAACTAGTATTGCACATCGCAGTGAGAGAAAATGAATTTAATTCATGATTTATGATTACATTGTTTAGTAAAAACATGTAATAAAGAAATATATTTCCGTTAGAAAAGGAGCTTTCTAGTGCTTATTTTTTTGAAGTATTATATAAATTCAGGGTTTTTTTTAGAGAAAGTCGATGACTCAACCCGAAACTTTGTGGCGTAAGTGTGAGGAGCTTATCACCGAATCAACCTCATCTTATCACTTTCTAGTGATCTTATTCTTAAGAAATTAAACTATGTTTCCTAATTCCCTTTCTAATGCTCTCTCCTTGATAAAGATATGTTAGCTACATTAATCCATGTATTCTCTTCCGAAATTTTATTTTTACATCTCCAAAGCACTGATATTCTAATAGGGAATGCGAGTCCCTCCAAAATATATTAACTAGCCTATCTTTCTCGTCTGTGCTGAACCTGCAGTAGAAATTGGTTTTAGAATAAACCTTTGACTGCAAATACATAAGTGCGGCATGTGAATCGCTTTCAAAAGTTTCATCTCATCTTTTTGCATCAATCCGGTTGTACATGTCCTTCTGTGTGAATGCAAATTTGGAGTAACTCCCTTTCTGGATAACCATGTATTAATATGTCAAACAATGTCTTATGCAAACACTTTTCCATGACATCAATTTGAGACAGGTCTTTAGTGTCAATGTTTCTGGAGATCATATCCAAACAAACTCACGAAAGGTTGCTAGTTTGTGGCAACGATTTTTCTCAAATGCCCTTACATTGTACTTTTTTGTATTATGGTCTAAGCTAATGGAGAAACGAGCTTTGTAACCCACTCTTGTCTGCAGCTATGACCTACGTTTCGAATTTGTATTGCACATGTACTTCTTATGTCAAAAACCTTCATTCTCACAGACCCATACTCTACCGGTTATTCTACCTTCACTATCATGGGTTTTGGCGAACAATCTTACATCGAACCCAACTGCCCTAGAATAACCAAGATAAAATGCTCGTGCATCTTCCACCGAATAAAATTTCATTGCGATGACATCTTTGTATCTCAAACCACAAGTTTCTTTTAAAGTTCCATCCTAAGACGAATAAGGCACAAAGTCAACAACAAAAGAGTCTATATTTGGGGACACTTCAAATTTATTCAATTCGTCATTGGTGTTAACCGAACTTTCCCCTTCAGGTGTTTCCATTATTACACAAATAAAAATAAATAAAAAAATGATCAACATATGATTATCAAAACATAAAAAGCAATAATTACTATATGTACGTTAACGATTATTTTATAATAACAGTAATTGCAGTAAAATAAAATGGATCATAGGATTGTATCTGTGACTGGATAATTATAATAGTCTTGATTGTATTTGTATCTAATGATTATGTTTTCTATGTGATTTCCATTAAAGTATAACAATCGTAACAACTAGTTTTTATCAAAGTAACATGATTTTATTTTCGTTTTAAACCTAAATACTATAGAATGACGAATACAACAGACATTAAAACACCATTGATACAATGAATCACTAACAGTGTTGACCATTAATTATAGATATAAAAAATAAATACAAAATTTTGAAATTATTGTATCACACATCAAAGAATTCGCAACCAAGTAATCCGAACAATTGTGGCTGAGACGCGCCTGATGAAGCAGCGAAGAATGGGTCGGAGTCGGAGATTTTTAAATGAAGAATGAGACACGATTCTAATTTGAAGAGAGCGACAACTGATGGAAGAAATATATATGAAGTGTGTTGTGTGGTTCTATATATATGAAGAACTAAAGAATCTTAAGGCTGGAAGAGAAATATAGAGGAAGAAGAAAAGAAATACGATAAGAAATTCAGATGTTAATGGCTGGAAGATAAATTTATAACAAGAGAATAAGAACAACAAGTAACTATTTAGAGAAGTGAAGAACACACGGTCAAGTATTTTAGTGAGTGAGAAGTGACTTGCTTAGTATGTGTTAATAGTGAAATTTGGCCATGGGTCAAAGAGAAATTTTTCACCCATAATCGACAATCATGAAGCCCGGAAAGACCGTAAAGCCACCCCGCAAGAGCAGGGAAGGCCGGCTCGGCTTCAAAACTACAAGAAAACAAGCCAGACGCGACCAAGACGAACCCCTACAAGAGTACTGGAACCCGGGCTTCTTCAGGCCATCAATCGGGGAACCTCGGCTCTGAGGTAGAGCTCCACAACCGTCCCGTGAATGCCAGGGGAAGTCTCCAAGCTCTAGAGACATTCAAAAGAAGCCCGCCAATCTCTCCAGATGCCCGCTGTCCTTGCTGGACATAAAGGAAGAATCACACCTAAATCTACAATACCCCGGCTACCTCCCAGGAATGTCTACAAGAGCACCTCAAGCCCCCAAGGGTCAGGGAAGATCCATCTTAAGCTTCTAAGAACAGAGTCAGAATAGGGATCTACCTCTCTCTACCGGGCAACAAGCAGCTGGCAGGGTGACCTCCATGAAAATTCATGGCACGAGTGCACACAGGATTGTCTCCAGGTAATATTTACATGCACGTCAAGAGTTTGATTCAAAAAAAGGAACAAACTTATCTCCGTCAACGATATCATTGAATCCAGTAACAATTCAAATTCAAATGACAAATCCCGCCCGATAAGGAGGAAACGGATTCATGGGATCACAGTAAAATATCTGTAAACTAAAAACCTACTTGGACTATATATATATGTGAGGCCAAGCATGGTAGAGGATATATAAAAAAAGATATATGAAGAGAAGAAACAGAGATAGAGAAACACAGATAGTAATAGAGAGAAGAGAGAAAGAAAAGAAGAGGGGAAGACCTAAATTCTGTATTCAGAACACGGTCATATTCGTTTCCACTATTCGACAGGCACAGAGTTGCCACCATCCCCCATCTTAGAGAGACTGTGAGCATATAGGAGAGCGATTTATATTTTGAAGCAACATATCAATAATAAAGCTCCCATTTATCATTGTTACGATCCAGCCTCTCGTCTATCTCTTTAACAGGTCGGGAACCAACGGTACCAATCCCGGCCACCACTTTCTCGGTAATGGTCTCGAGGGTGTTAACAAAAATTTCTCATCCCAAGCAAATTTCCCGTCAACAGTATGTCATTTTAGGATTCTTATGCATGAATTAAGAGAATAAGTCCTGACCATTGAATGTTTTTATAAAGGCAATCAATGGTTGAGAATAGAATGATGTGGATTATTTTTTAAAAATTGTATGGTGCAGTATGTTGCACTCAAGAATGGGCCATTATATATAAAAGGTTTGGCCCCTCATCACCATCTCCATTTCAATTTGGGGATCCATACACCCAGCTCCCTCTCATCACACACCAGACTTCATTTACACTATGTTTGGTTTGATGGAATAGGAGAGAAAGAAAATGAAAGGATATGGATGGATTTCTAATAACTTGTTTGGATTGTTAATTGAGAGATAAAAGAAAGAAAATAAAAGGAAATATAAGGAAAATGAAGGAATAATTTTTTCTTGTTTCATCCAAATTTTGGAGGAAAATAAGGGAAAGGAATATGAAATTAAAGATTTTTTCAACATCCAAAAAGTAACCCTATTAATATTGAGTATTCATATTATTGAAAGAATTGTATATTCGTAAATAGATGAAATGAATTCATTTATTTCTTCCCTCAAAATAAGATTGGTTTCCTTTTCTTTCTTTTATATTTATAATCATCTAAATAATAATCATTAAAAACACTTTCTTTTCCTTTGCTTTATTTTCTTCATTTATCTTTACTTTCCATTCTCTCCTATTCCACCAATCCAAACATAGTGTTAAGATTTTGTTCTCCACATATGTTGAACTTGACTACACTTGAGGTGGATGCAATCCTTATCCATTTTGCTACTGCTTTTAATATGTTGGTTAAATTATAATGTTTATATATAACCTTTTTATGTTATTAAATTTTTATTGTTATTGACAATTTTTATTTGTAAATTAATTCCAATAATTTTAAAGTTTTTTATTTGATAAACAAATTGATAATAAAAATTGTTTATTATAGCATTTAATTAAGCTATTTTTAAAATCATACAATATCAGATCAAATGGTCTCGTTAACCGTACTCGAAATAGAAAGATTTCCTTTACATTTTTCAATTTAATAGACAAATGAAAAGTTGAATCCTTAGCATAAATGGGATTGAGAAATGTACAACAACTTTTCTAAAAGTAATTTTGTATTTTAGATTATTATTATTATATTTATAGTATATATATAATTTCATAATTTTTTGAATTAATGTATAGTAATTATTAATATGTCTCTTGGAAAAACTTTTTTTAAAAAAAAATTAAAGATAAAAATGGGAAAATATAGACGGATAAATCATTATTAGAAACAAATATTTATTTTTATCCTAATAATTCCCCATATCTCAAAAATTTTAGCGACGAATATTTTATTTTGTCCCAATAAACATTCTATTGGAATGAATAATTTATTTCGTCACAGTACTCTTATTAAGACAAATTATTTTCGTCCCTAAAAGTCTCATCATTTTTGCACTTGTTAGGGATGAATACTTTTCTTTATCCCAATACACATTCTATTCGGACAAATAGATTTTGTCCCTAAAAGTCTCGTCACATTTGTCATTTTTAGTGATGAATAATTTGTTTCGTCCTGATAGTCGTTCTATTGGGACGAATTTTTTTGTCCTTAAAGGTTTCTTCAGATTTACAATTTTTATGGACGAATATGTAATTACGGTTCAATAGACGTTCTATTGGGACAATTTTTGTTCATCCCAAAAAAATCCATCCATATAGTTCAATTTTCTTATGGTGGATATCTTTTTATTTGTAATTTTTTAAAAAATATTTTTTTCATTTTTGGATCTCCACCCTTTTTATTTTTGAATTTGTGATTTTTTTTTTTAAAAAAATCAGTTTTGTAATCTCCACCGACGGATGGAGACCAATTTAGATATAAGAAAAAAAATAGAGCAATTCATGAAGCACAACACAATTCTATGGATGGTAGCCATATGAGATAATACAATGTACCCAATGCTGTGTTATTCAATTGAAAAACATTCCAACAGGCATGTTCATGAATTTGGGCCAACTACTCAAATAAGAGCCCAACTGCACACCCAAATCTGTCAAGGCAATCACTTAAATCTTCTGTATGTAGTTAAGTCACCAATGGTGTCAGCTTATGGAGCATAATCTAGCTAGGTTCCGGCGGACCCTGTCCACCGACAACGGTTCCTGTTGAAAAAAGAAAAACCACAAATCAAGGATCGATCCGTCTCAGCCTTGCAACAAATAATGTGAACACATTGTGTAATATTTACAATGATTGATCAATGAAAACTTCAGAATCACTAAATTAATTATGGGTGCATTGTAATTGATGCTTGTTTACTTAATTGATTTAAGCAAAAGTGAAGACTGAAGATGATAATTTTTATTGATCAACAATCGTACGCACAAGGAGTAGAAAAATTCTTACAGATCAATTGAAGTATGAATCTCTATATGTACGTATATAGTAAAACTAATTGCCTGGAAAGTCTGCAAATCTCACCCCACCACGCATGACATACAATTTCATTTACAAGTTATGTCCTGAATGAATCAGTTTTCTTGAACAAAAATGTTAGCTTTCTTCTAGAGTTCCTCCATGATCGCATCGTCATCGTCGTCCTTTATTTTCAAACCAAACTTGTCGAGTGGATTCCAGAAGCGAATACCCTGAAATGCTACGCTGACAACTTGATTTTGGAGACGAACAAAGGACAAAGTACACCCACTTAGAGACTCCAGTTGCCTGAAACTCTCAAGGTTTACTTCAATTCCCGCGCTGTTTTCCATCTTCTGCAACTTAATCTTCGCAGCAGCTCTTTCACCATCCCTTTGCTGCTGTCTTTTTAGGGTTTCAAACATCACTTTCTTCTCTTCACATGATATGCTCTTCCGTCGCGATCTCTCCTCAACTTCACTTTTCAAATGATGATCGGCTTGTGTTAGGGTTTCAAACCTTGATTTCTTTTCACATCGACTCGTCCACCATCTTTTCTTGATTTCACTTCTCAAATCAACTTGCTTTCGGGTTTCAATCCTCATCACTTTCTTTTCGCTCGGCCGGCACTTCCAAGATTTCTCCTTGACTTCACTTTTCAAATCCGCTTGTTTTAGGGTTTCAAACCTTGTTTTTTCTTCACTCCGCAATCTCTCCACCTTGACATCAATTTTCATATCAGCTCCAACCCTTGCCGCATATCCTTGGCAATAGCACTTCTCTGGTCTCTCTTCTGGAAAACGGTTTGTTTTCTGCACCGAATCAATTTCTTTGTTGTTGAGTTTATATTGTTGCGCCTTGAAGATAGTCTCAGAAAATCTCTTTTTCAGCATAGCAGCCCTAGATGCTTCAGAGTCACCAGCATAGAGAAATTCCAGTTTCCGCTTCATGCAAGATCCTGATATCACCTCCATGCGTGCAGAAAGATGATGAGATCAGACCAAAAACAAAACTCTCAAGATTCAAGAGATGATCACTCACTCTCTCGAAACAAGAATTTTACCCAGGTTTGACTTTTTTTCTTCAACTGCAAGATGCCTAGAGTTTCCTAAAACAAATACTTGCAAACGAAGAAATATTTCGTTTTAGGAGATCACTACCGTAGCTGTTACTTTTTAATTTAAATATATATATATAATCTAGTCCGAATAAACTAGGGCGATTAACAAATTAGTCCTGAACTTTTTTCTTTATTCCAAATAGTTTGTTACTTATGTAAAAGTAATCAAATTGGTCCTTAACTTTTTAAATTGTATCATTCAAACATAACCAATAAAGAATGTTATGTCAACGGTCGGTTGGACCCTAATTTAATATTAAAAGACAAAAATACCTTTTAAATTTAAATACTTATTTAAATAAAAAATAAAACAATTAAAATGAAAATTATTATAAAAGAAAAAAAAGATCCAATAGATATGACACAATCGTTTTTCTTTTATTTTGTTTTTATTAAAAAGAACAAAAACCATAAATGAAGGAGTCAGTTCTCACCTAATATATTTATAAAAAAATCAATGAAATACTTTTTATTCAACAGTCAACAATGGTAGAGCAAGATCCAACAAAATCCCACCACTAATGAAACGAAATCCATGAATGAAACGAATCATTATAAAAAAAATGTAAGAAAAATTAAACGAATCAAGAAGTAACAAATAAGAGAATCCCACCAAACAACAAAATTCTCATCTTTAAACCAATCAACTCGATCCAAATTCACCGTTGCCTCGTTGTCTCTTCTTCTCCACCTCTACAGCTCCACCACCACCCCTAATAAGAAATGCATGAACTTCACCCAAAATGCCTCTTTAGGATTCGAATCATCGGGAATGGGAAGAAGGTGAAGAAGTAGAAAAATAGTAATGGGAGTGGGAACCGCGATAATTGTATTGTTGTCCAAGATGTGTGGCGTAGGCTCAAAACTGGGTTATTGAGAGGAGATCGCACTCCACCTCCAGTGGCACTGTGCCAGACTGCCAGTAGAGGTGGATATTTTTTTTTTATTATTATTATTATTATTGTTGTTGTTGTTGTTTTTATAATTTTATAATTTTATAATTATTCTTTTGATCTAAATGGTTTAAGTTTTTTTTTTAATTTTAAAAAATGTATGAATTAAAAAGACTAAAATACCACTTGACCGATAGGTTTGACTAACAGAAAATTAATCGAGGGATGAAATTGGTACAATTTAAAAGTCAGGACCGATTTGATCACTTTTATAAAAAATCAAAACTACTTGGAATAAACAAAAAAGTCCAGGACCAATTTGGTTATAGCCCATTAAACTAAAATATAATGGGCTCCTTAAAAAAACGTAAAATATAATAGGCAGTACCAATTGGATTCAAATCATCCGTCGAAAATGGTGTCTCAATTTATGTTTAACCAATAAAATTGGAACATGTATGTACAACAATTTACATTTATTTTTTTAAAAAAAAAAACTTGTACATATAACCCAATTTGGTTGGTTATACACAAATTAGGATATCATTTTTTTGACAAATGATTTGAATCCATACCAATTAAGTACGGGACTGTCATTTAATTAATTTTAAGTAGTTTACGACTTTTTCTTTTTCGACCAATCTGTCTCCTCACACTCATATTTTTTACAATCAACAAATTGGTCTCTAACTTTTCACAAGTTACTAATTGATCCTTGTGATAGTCAAAATTCCATTATTTTTACCATTTGACTTAACAAAAATATTGAAAGTACCATAAGACCACGATTTAAAATTGAAATTTATACATTTCTATCAAAATGACCGTTTTAGGTATTATACATCAATGAAAGATGAATATTCCAATAAAAATTATGAAAATGAATATAAGTAAAAGTATTATATATAAAAAAAAATGGAGACCACACCACGCCAATTAAGGTGTACATGCTCCAATCCAATCCAGTGGATCTGATCCGATCCAATGGATTGGATCGGATTTAAGGATAAAAGTTGATAAGATTGGATTGGATTTAAGGATATGAATGGATCGGTTTGGATCCAAATTCTAAAATCCATTGGATCGGATTGGATCTAGGATTTCCATTCTAAAATCAATGGAGATAGACCTTCGTTATAACTATACTAGTGATGAAGGAGATCCGCGCCATATTGAACAAGGTGTTTTGAACCATATACTTAGACATGTCCACGGTTCCGGACGGAGACAGAACCGGAATCTCCGTCCGGAATCTTATATAGGTTGTTCCGGTTCCGACGGTTCCGATGGTTCGGTTCTTTTTTTTTTTACATTTTTCTTAAGAAAATTTAAATAAATTATAAATTAAAAAATAAAAAATAAAAAATAAAAAATTGGAACTGGCGGTTCCAGAACCGGAACCGAACCTTCTCCCCCACTGTTTCTGTTTCTGTTTCGGTTTCGGTTTCAGTTATGGTTCAGGAACCGGCTCTACTGTTCTGTTTACGTTTACGTTTACGGTTACGGTTCATTTCACACGGTTACGGTTACTGTTCATTTCACACGGTTACGGTTCGGTTCGGTTCGGTTCGGTTCCACGGTTCGAACCGAACTGTGGTCATATATACATATACTATAGAATGAAACACAGCCTCAGAACATAATTATGCTACTTGATGGGCCTTGATGGTGGAATTGGCATTTTTTGGACGACGAAATTCGTTAGATCTTATGACGGTGGATCTCCACCAGCTATCTCCATGGATGGAGAAATCCATCTCCATCGATAGAGACCTCGTCTCGATCGTCGAGGGTAGAGATCCTACAATGGGATCTCCACCGTCGGCGATAGAGATCCTATCTTCATTGTTGCGTCGACGATGGAGATCCCACTGCATCTCTTCATCCTCGATGATAGAGACCTATCTCCATCGATGGAGGTGGCTGGTGGAGATCTTTGGATATTTACCTTCCATCTCCATTGGTGGACGGTGGAGACCCATCATTTTCTCAATTTTCTTTTTGTTTAATTTCTAAGTTTTTAAAAAATTTAGTTTTTTTTTTTTTTGTAATTTGAAATAGAATTATTTGTATTTCAAAAAAAAAAATCTTAATATTCAATTAACATTAATTGTTTAAACATGTTTTTCAGTTAATCTCCATTTTATTTATATTTTCATTCAAAAAATTTAAATATTTCTTTTTTAAAAAGCTTCAAACGACTAAAATACCCTTAGTTTTAACTATTAAACTTGGTCAATGGTTAAGTTTGACTAAGGACAAGGAAGGTGATTATCAATTAACGATAAAGTTGTTTCTGGGTGTAAAAGTACAAACCTCATGTGAGTTTGATGCAATTTGCTTGTTTTCTAATCTCATGCAAGCAACTTATCTCACATTATGGGTGCGTTTGGCACCTGGATAGGACGGGACGGGACAGGACATGACAACTGTTCCATATTGTGTTTGAAATGTCTAGAACAGAACTATTAATTATACTGATATACGTTTGGTATGACTGGAACATGACGGGACAAGAGGTATAAATGACTAGAATACCCTTCTTGTTTTGTCAAATATTTATTACCACATAATAGTGATACATATAATATTGGCTCACAATAAATCAATATTTATTTGATTTTATTAAATAATTATTTTTATAATATTGTAATTGAAAATTGATTTTGTATGTCATTGGTTGAATTTTACAAATAATTGTTTGGAATTTAATGGATTTACAAAAAATAGAAAAATAATGAAAAATAAATAAATACATATATATTTTTTTGAAGATATGAAACCCAATCTTCCAAAAAAAAAATCTGAAGAGATAAAATTAAAGTAAATAATTGAAAGTCAATTGAGAAAGTTTACACAAACAAAATTGAAAAAATTAGAAATTATAATAATTTTAATTTATCCTAAAAATGTCGCCTAGATTGCCTAAACCTAACAATTTTTTTTTTCAAGGCCACCAGTTGGAACGGCAGCCATGGCAGCAGGGATTTGAGAGAGGGATTGTGAGGCGTTTAAGGAGAGGGAGATCTTAATAACACCAAATCAATTCCACAAAATTCATCATAATAATTAATTTGTTCTTAAATCAATTAAATACTGAAAACAAACAGAGAATAAATAATAAATCTGGAAAAATTGATCTCCCACAAATCATTATCATCATCATCATCGACGGTCAACACCAAACAAAAATATGAAAACAAATCAAAAATCCAACCATCACCAGATTCAACCATTGATTTCATGGTGGGATTTTGGGTGTTGTTTTGGTGGTGGAAGTTCTCCGGTGAGAAGATCGCCGTGATTCGACGGTGTTCACGTGCGTCGGAAACCAAGTCGACGACGAGCTGAGTTGCAGCGGTTTGGAGAGAAGACCGGTGATCGGGTTGGAGAGCAGAGAGAAGAGAGAAGAGAGAATAGAGATGAGAGAAAAGAGGAAAGTGGAAAGAGGAGAGAGGGGTTTTAATTTATATAGATGTAATTTTTAGAAGTTTTGAGGGTAAAATTGTCTTTTTTGTGCTTGTCCCATGTATGAGACAAGTCTGGCCGAGGGTCTGAGGTGGAACAAGATTTTATGGTTTTTATCCCACATTGTCCCATTCCGTCCCACGCTAATAGTGTGCCAAACGTGGGACAAAAGAAAGTTGTCCCGTCCCGTCCCGTCCCGTCCCACGTACCGAACGCACCCTATTGGGACTAATTAGTCCAACCTCAAATGGTGGACGTGTGGAACTAATTAGTTCCAAAACTTTATATATTTTTTACTTTATTTTTTCTCAATTCTATTTATTTTATCTTTTATGTGATTAGAATTTAAATATTTTTTAATTAATAAAAAATTTATTTTAAACTTTTATTTTGTTGAAAATATTTAAAGTATTTTTAAATAATCAATTTAATTATGTTAATGTTTTTTCAAAATTTAATTCAAATAATTATATCTATCGTTCCAATTTTATGTAACCATTTTATTCAAGTGAGGTACGTACCATGTTTTTTTTTTTAAATGTTCTTCTTTAATTTTTTATACTGAATTATAAAAAAAAAATTAATGTATCTTATTATAATATTCAAATATATTCTAAAATATTATCAAAAAATATTATTTTTTTAATATTAAATTTAAATATTTTTATTTAAAATAATAATAATTAATTTATTTAAAAATATTTTAATTTAATTTTATATTAATCAATTTCACACTGTATTAACTATATGATAAAATTATTTTTTAATCAATTCTATATCACGTAAACTAAATAATAAGAGATAACCATCATGTCGAATCCAAATTCATTCTAATACCATTAAAATAATCCTTTCATATCCTGCCCAATCATACCCCTCTCAAATCAATTTTTTTTTTTATTCTTTCACCATTTTCTCATGAAACCTTTATTTTAATCTTTCATCATTTCTCATGAAACATTTATGTCTGATTGAGACTTGGTCCAGGTTTGTTTTTATTTTCTTTCTTATACTTTTGTGTTATATATTTTTTTTTTTCATTTTATTTCCTTATTTCAATAATTTAATTATATATTTTTGTGTTAAATTTATTCCGTGTGATATTAATTTGGTTTTTAAAAAAATAGTTTTGTAATCATTTTAGTTTTTTTTTTGTTTGGTTGTGCTAGGTGTGTTATAAAAATAAGAACATTTTAAAAAAAAATTGTTTCTTGATAAAGGTTTGTTCAATCTAATTGTTTCCAAATGGTTTTGTTCTTATTTGTAGTAAATTAAATTTTCAGTTTTAAGTATGTAGATGTTTTATTATTAACTTATGAACATTTAATTTTTTTCCTTTTACTCTTAGTGTTTCGTTTTGGGAGTGTACATATATTTAAATTTTTGGATACAAATTCTTGTAAATAGAATATATACTTCGTTGTATTTGATAATGTAATTATTTTGTTTTATTAATTGAATGTATTTATTTAATTTGATTGATTTTGCATGATTAGGAAGAGTAATGCTAGACGTTCCATTTTTTTTTCAAATTCTGTCTAAATGATGTGGCATGTGAAGTGTCGACGTATTATAAATCGTGAGATTATGAGTTGACTGATGTAATGTTGACATTTCAAGTGCCATTTCATTTTGGATAGAATTTAGAAGAAAAAAAATTGGAACGTATAACATTACTCAATTAGAAGTGATCATTGAGTTGTAGTTATATACGCAATAAAAAGTAATTTATTTTTTTTGAAAAATGATTGCTTTTATCTGTATTGTTTAATGACGGGTAAAAACCGCTAAGATTTTTAAGTCAAATGTATAACCATTATAACGTTAAAAACCTCATAAATATAAATCGTCAAAAAGTTAATCATGACGTTGGATTCTTTAAAGCATTTAAACCGTCATAAAATAACGTTTATAACGGAATTTTTTTTTTCTTGCAGTGGGACAATTCCACCTCAAACAATAAGTCGAAGAGTGGTGCTATTAGCTCACTCACCGTTGAACTATTAACACTCTATTTTTAAAAATATTTAGTATTCATTTTTTTTCTTTATCAAATTACTTAAATAGACGTACAATTTTTATTAACAAGAATACTGTACAAAATAAAATTAATAAAACCTCAACTTTCCTTATTTCAAAACCCTAAAAATATATATTATTTCAAATCATTAAATGTTTACTATTTTTGTTTTTTTTTTTCAGATCTCATATTTTTCATGTTTAGTATCATTTTCCTTATTTCAAAACTCTAATAATATAGATTATTTTAAATCATTGAATGTTTACTATTTTTGGTTTTTTTTTTTCAGATCTCAATCTTATATTTCTCATGTTTAGTATTTTTTTTCATTTTATTGTTCTACATGTTTGTTTTGTTTTTCTTTTCAAATTTCAGATCCATGTTTGTTATTTTTTTTTCTCGGTTTATTTTCTTTCAGAGTTTTTATGCATTCAATGATCTGTATCCACACCAAGAATCGCAACCAAGAAAACGTAATCTCTAACGAAAGCAAACCACATCGAAATCTTAATTCAATCGTTAAAAAAATTATGAAACGATCAATATCACATTCACAATCTACCACCAACAATTTAATCGATTACAGAAAAAAAAATCTCGTCTAATAAGGATGGCTTCACCATGATAATAAGAAGAAAAAATAAATATGGATGTGAGAAAACTGTATATAAATATTAGAAAAGTGTATTTTTTTTTAGAAAAGATATGCGGTGTATTAAGTTTGAAAATATGTAAAAGGGTAATTCAGGAAATAAATTAATTTTTTTTAATGAAATTATTTAATTTTATATAATTAAATTAAAATTTTAGAAGTTAAAATATAAATAGTTCGGTAGTGGAATGCCAATAGCACCACTCTAAGTAGAATTGGATTTTTTATTTTTTTTTTAATTCTTGTTTATAACACAAGAATTCTAACGGCTTAGGATGGATGAACACTGACTTAGGCGAGATAATTCATTAGCATCTCACGGTTGGAGAAATATGTTATCCTTTTACATGGTTATGATTTTTGATAGTATTTTTGAATTAAAAAATACCTTATTTGAAGAAACAAAAACTCATTCACACAGTTAGAATATTTATATTTTCATTTTTTTAAAATTTAAAAAACAAAGAAAACTGATTTCAAATTTTATACCACAATATTTCGGTGTTCTATGTGTTTTTGTTCCAAGTATTTTTGGTCCAAATGGAAAAGACGAAGTTACAATTTATTTTTTTACAATCTTCTCTGCCCCCTTTTTTTTTTCATCGACGAGATTTGTTTTTCATTCTCAACCATCATCATCATCAACAACAAAATCTCCATCGGAGATCTCCCACCAAACAAAAATAAAGTCACAAAAAAATACTCATACGGGAGATATCCTCCCACCAAACAAACCAAAAAAAAAAAATCACAAACAAAACTCATAAGTCCATTATTGGAGGTCTTCGCCCACAAACCCATCCCCATCACCGCCTCATCCTCAACGTGCTTTCGGATCTGTGTCTGGAAAATTTTGTGGGTTGTTTCGTGTTGATGCTTTGGTTGATTAATTTGATTCTATGATTGCTGGGTTTTGAAAATTTGTGTATTTGCAAATTTGGCTCGGTGATTTTAGGTCAGTTTGAACTGGGTCTACTGAATTTCTTGAGATTTGACCGTTTTAGGATTATTGAATGATGCTTTTGGTTTGATTGTCTTTATCGTTGGAAACCGGCGGATTTTGGGATTGGTTTACAGGTGTGTTTGAATTGGATTTGTACAGCTCTTAAATTTTTTATCACGCATCTATTGGGATTAGTTGTTTCTTCAAGATTGTAATCTGGGTAGCGGGAGAATACGTGGAAGAAATACTTTTGATCTGATAAATCTATTTGAATGTGAATTTGAAGTGCCTGGATTGGGGATTGGAATTAATCCAATCTGGCCCTTTTTTTCTTTTTTCTTTTTTCTTTTTTCTTTTTTCTTTTTTTCTTTTTAATATCTTTTTCTTTTACACTATGTATGGTTTGATGGAATTTGGAGGAAAGGAAAAGAAATGATTTGAATGAATTTCTAATATCTTGTTTGGATTGTTAAACGAGAGGGAAAAGAAAAGAAAAGAAAAGAAAAGAAAAGAAAAGAAAAGAAAATGAGGGAAAAGAAAGAAAAGTGATTTAATAATTTCTTATTGTTTCATCCAATTGAGTTTCTCACCAAATTTGGGAGGAAATGAAAGGAAAGGAAAAAAAGGAAAAATATTTTTCAATATCTGAAAAGTAACTTTATATAACAATACATATCTATTATTCATATTGTTGAAAGAAAATTATTTTCGTAATAGAATAAGATTTATTTATTTATTTATTTATTTTTATCTCTTTTCCTTTTCTTTCATAACAATCCAAACAACAATCGTTAAAAACGTTATCTTTTCTTTTCCTTTCTTCGTTAACTTATCATTTCCTTTCATTTCATTTCCATCAAACCAAATATAGTATTAATTGAGAGAGAAAAGAAAAGAAATGAAAAGAAAATGAGGGAATAATTCCACCTAAATTTGAGAGGAAGGAGATGGAAAGGTATTTAAAATTAATGATTTTTTCAATATTCTAAAACTAACGCTATTAAAATTAGGTACTTATATTGTTGAAATAACCATATTTTCGTACATACAATAAAATGAATTCATTTATTTCTTCGTAGGAAGTAAGATTAATTTCTTTTCATTTCTTTTATATTTATAATCATCCTAATATCAATCATCAAAAATACTTTATTTTTATTTCCCTCATTTTCTTTTCTTTTCTTTTCTTTATTTACCTTTCATTTCTCACATATTCCACCGATCCAAACATAATGTTCATGATTTCATTGTTCCAACTTTTTAAGAAAAAAAATCAGTTGCTCATAATTGAATCCTACCCACCGCAATTTACTTCAGATATTTAAAACCCTTAGCTTATTCAGGCATAATGCAACACATATTTGGTAATAATTTTAAATTAACATGCAAGCTCTTCAATTTTCATTCTCTCTCTGCCCTCTCTAGTGCACAGATTCTTTCTTCTACAATATCATACCACTTTCTTGAATATTTGTTCCTAATAAGCCTGCCACAATTTGAATTTGAATTTGAATCGATTGATTAATTCTCAAGATTTATCTAAGACAAATTAGAATTTGATTTGGTTGACTTGATTAATAGCCAAGATTTTAGCTAGACAAATTAGCATGATTAATATCTAATTTTTGTACATAATTACAGCCAAATATTGCGTTTCCTTCTTAGCATTGTAAATATCACATTATAAATAAAATCAAATATCAGTCTTCGTGATTTATTAGAAGACACCAAAAATATCTCTCTTCATTATTCTCAAAGGTTGCTCTGTTTTTCTCATGGTACCAAAGCATTAAATACATCATTTTTCTTCTTCTTCTTCATCATCATGGCTCCAACCAATAATTCGACTACCATTGCTCAAACTTTTTCACAATCTTCATTGGATTCTGCTGAAATACAAATTTCATCCAATGATTATTTCTTTATTCACCATTCAGATAACCTAACAGTTGTGCTTGTCACGCCTCCTCTATCTGGGGATAACTACGGTACGTGGAGCCGATCCATTACGATGGCTCTTCGTGCTAAAAATAAATTGGGGTTCGTTAATGGTTCAATCAAGAAACCCATTTCATCTATCGAGTTGACTCAGTGGGAGCGATATAATGATCTCGTTAACTCATGGATTCTTAATTCTGTTACGAGTGATATTCGTAGCAATATCCTATATGCAAGCAGTGCACATGAAGTATGGGTTACGGGAGCGATTTTCTTAGTCAAATGCTCCTAAAATTTACCAATTGAAGCAATCAATTGCTTCACTTAAGCAAGAAGATTCTGTTTCAGTATATTATACAAAGCTGAAATCTCTTTGGGATGAACTCAACTCACTTGTTATTGTGAATCCTTGCACATGTGGACATGCTTGCATTTTTGGTGAAAGATTCCAACAAGATCGAGCCATGGAATTCCTTCAAGGCTTGCATGATGGTTTTTCCGCTATCCGAAGCCAAATTCTTCTCATAGAGCCTTTTCCTAATGCAACCAAGATATATTCTTTTGTACGCCAAGAAGAAAAATAGCAGGAAATTCAGTCCTTATCTTCTCCAATGCCGGACGCGGTTGTTCTTAATATTGCAAAGGTTGACAATCGTACAACTGCTGCATCTAACCGTCAATTCAAGCCTGCAAATTGACAAGGAGGAACCAATTTCGATAATCGCCGAAAAACTAAGCCTCGTCCGCATTGTGATTAGTGTGATCGTGATGGACATGTCAGAGCAACTTGTTACAAACTACATGGTTTTCCTCCTAAACAAGTTGAATCACCTACTCATCAAGCCAATCAATCTGACAGGACCCACCCCGACTCCTCTCTCTTGAGTACGAGGGAGACCCTGTGGGTTATACTTTTACTGTCATGATAAAAGGACTTTCTACTAAGATTTCTATAGGAAATACTTGCTTTTAAACAAACAAAATGTAAGGAGAATATTGGAGAGTGCAAAATGTACATAATTGCAATTTCTTTTCATATTTTCGTTCGTTACAAAAATTTGTCAAAAAAAAGACTGATCGAACCAAAAACCGACCATTTTAAAAACTAAGTAACTAGTCCATCCTGAGTGGGAAACCGAACAGGCCGAGTAGGCCGAGCAGACCGAATAGGCCATGTGGGCCGAGTAGGTCAAGTGGGCCGAATAGGTGAAGTAGGCCGAGTAGGCCGAACAGACCGAGTAGAATTCCGACCACGTTCTGACCATGCCTACCGTCCTGACCATGTCTACCGTCCCGACCATGCCTATTTCATATTTCTAAATATGTACATGAAAATTTAAAATGCATGACTTTTATGCTTTATGATGTCATCGAGTGGCCCACCTCAAAACTTCTGAGTCGCACAACCGAGCAGCTACCTGGATAAATATTTAAGAGTGAAAGGATGAGCGCTAACGCCCAGTGAGTGAATGAAAACTTTTTAAAATAAACTGAATGCTTCTCTTTGCTGAACAAGAGTAAGATACTTTATAAAATCTTATTCTGCACCAAATTCGTACCGGAGATATCCTCAAAACGTAAGCCGAAATACTTCGGGCAAACGCTGAGTCATGAATAACTTCTGGTCATACCCGTGCAGAGCGACTCAATTACTCTTTCTCTGGTCATGCTCGGGCAGAACGACTCTCTGGTCATACAAGTGCAGAGCGACTCTATTTCTCTTTCTCTGGTCATACACTTGCAGAGTGACTCATGACATACACATGTGTAGAACAACCCCAAAAGCCAACCATAATCATAATTGGGGAAGGGTACATACATGGTGTTTTTATAGAAATCATAATCTCTTCTTGATAATTCATAAAAATAATATACTGAGTCTGAATGCTAATATAAGCATAAAATATATACTTTCGGTTCTCTGCATCATCACCATCAATCATAAAAAGCAGTAAAAAGCTTAAAATGATTTGTAGCAATTAAAGCATAAAACTGTAAACTTGAGTTAAAACAAAACTGAAACTTAATTCACTCACAACTTAGAAGTCAAGCTTAATTCAGACTGAATATGCTAGGTTCCCTTCGTCTTCTTTCCCTATCAATCACAAGATCCAATTAGAAACTGGATATCAAAGAAGAATCAACTGAAATCTATAATCACGAGAGAGAGCTTCACTGACTTCTTCTCTTTCCTTTCTTCTCTTTCCTCCACTGGACTCTACTGCTTTCTAGGTCTCACAACGTTTATCCTCTAATATATATACTTATGGAAGGACACAGCTGAAGTTGTGAGCTAATTAACCAAGCTCACAGCTGCCTGTCAGCCATGTAATTCGTTTAGGCTTACTCACTTGATGCCTTTTCTTCTTCACGCTTATCCCATTTTTTTTTTTAAAATGGGCCTGAAAGACATTGGGTTTTACAATTCACCCCTCCATATAAGAATTTCGTCCTCGAAATTTACTTACTTAGCTGAAACAGATGGGGATACTGAGTCCGCATCTGATCTTCATGTTCCCAAGTTGCCTCTTCCACTGCATGATTTCTCCATAACACTTTTACAAGAGGAATAACCTTAGTACGTAATACTTGTTCCCTTCTATCTAGAATCTCAATAGGTTCCTCTTCATAAGTTAAATCTTCTCTTAACTTCACTGGTTGCTTGGTTAAAACATGCGTAGGGTCGACTATATATTTTTGAAGCATAGAAACATGAAATACATCATGAATTCTTGAAATCTAGGAAGGTAAAGCTAAACGGTATGCCACTGCTCCTACTCTGTCAATGATCTCATACGGACCAATGTATTGTGGACTTAACTTACCACATCTTCCAATTCGAAGTATACCTTTCCAAGGCGAAATTCGTAGGAATACATAGTCACCTATTTTAAATTCAAGTTCCCTTCTCCGTTTATCTGTATAGCTTTTCTGCCTATCTTGAGCAACCTTTAGTCTGTCTCTGATTATTTTAATCTTTTCTGTTGTGACTTGAACAAGTTCTGGACCTAACAACCTTCTCTCGCCTACTTCATCCCAACACACCAGTGTTCTGCATTGTCTCCCATACAGAGCTTCATAAGGTGCCATTTCGATGCTAGCCTGATAACTGTTATTGTAGGCAAATTCTATCAAAGGTATATGTACATCCCAACTACCTTTGAAATCCATCACACAAGCTCGAAGCATATCCTCTAATGTCTGAATAGTACGCTCCGATTGACCATCAGTCTGCGAGTGAAAAGCAGTACTAAAATGCAATCTAGTTCCCAAAGCTTCTTGTAAACTGGGCCAAAATCTAGATGTAAACCGAGGATCTCTATCTGATACTATAGATACTGGTGCGCTATGAAGACGAACTATTTCATCCACATAAATTCTGGCTAATCTGTCAAAAGAGTAAGTAATACCGATTGACAGAAAATGTGCAGACTTTGTAAGTCAATCAACGATCACCCATACACTATCGTGACCACTCTGACTACGAGGGAGTCCTACCACAAAATCTATGGTAACATGTTCCCATTTCCATTCGGGAATAGGAAGTTGTTGTGATAGTCCTGCTGGTTTCTGATGTTCTGCCTTGACTTGCTGACAAATCAAACATTTAGAGATGAATTCTGCTATCTCTCTTTTCATACCTTGCCACCAGTAATGCTCTTTCAAAGTACGATACAGCTTAGTACTTCCTGGATGCATTGCATAAGCTGAAGAGTGAGCTTCCTCTAAAATTTCATTCTTGAGTTCTTTAATGTTTGGTACACACGGTCTGTTACCTAGAACTAATGTACCATCACTTCTCACTACAAAATCAGCTCGTACACTTTTCTGCACTTCTCCCTTCAATTTAACTAAATAAGAATCTTGAGTTTGCAATTCCAGTATACAATCAATCAAAATAGATCTAACCTGAAAGGTAGCCAGTAATGCTCCACAATCTCGTGCTTCTAGCTTAATTCTCAACATTCTTAATAAGCTAATAATGGAAGCTGAAGATGATTTACCTTCCAATTCATCCTAAAATGAGCCATAGAACTTGTAGACTTTCTACTGAGTGCATCTGCCACCACATTTGCCTTACCAGGATGATATTCAATCGTACAGTCATAATCTTTAATCAACTCAATCCATCTTCTTTGTCTTAAATTCAGTTCTTTTTTAGTGAAAAGATATTGTAAGTTTTTATGATATGTATAAATCTGACAAGTAACTCCATATAAGTAATGCCTCCAAATTTTCAGTGCAAACACCACTGCAACAAGCTCTAGATCATGGGTTGGGTAATTCTGTTCATGCTTCTTTAATTGTCTAGATGCATAAGCTATCACTTTCCCATGTTGCATCAAAACGCAACCCAAACCATGTTTAGATGCATCACTGTAAACAGCAAATCCATCACTTCCGGTTGGAAGAGCAAGTATTGGAGCAGAAGTCAATCTCTCCTTGAGTTCTTGAAAACTCTTTTCACAAGCTTCTGACCACTCAAACTTCACATCCTTCTGAGTCAATCTTGTTAATGGTGAAGCTATTTTAGAAAATCCCTCTACAAATCTTTTAAAGTAACTTGCTAAACCCAAGAAACTCTAATTTCTGTCACACTGATTGGTCATTCCCAATTCACTATAGCTTCAACCTTTTGAGGATCAACATAAATACCATCACCAGAAATTACATGGCCCAAAAATGTAACTCTATCGAGCCAGAATTGACACTTACTAAATTTGGCATAAAGTTGATTCTCTCTCAAGACTTGTAGAATAATCTCTAAATGCTCTGTATGCTCCATATCATCCTTAGAATAAATCAAAATGTCATCAATGAACACGATAATAAATTTGTCTAGATAAGGATGAAATACCCTATTCATCAAATCCATAAAAGCTGCTGGAGCATTTGTTAATCCAAATGGCATAACTAGAAACTCATAATGCCCATAACGAGTTCTGAAAGCCGTCTTTGGTATATCACAGTTTCTAATCCTCAATTGGTGATAACCTGTTCGCAAAACTATTTTGGAAAATACCTTTGCTCCTTCAAGCTGATCGAATAAGTCATCAATACGTGGGAGTGGGTATTTATTATGCACCGTTGCTTTATTCAGTTGCCGGTAATCGATGCATAAACGTAACGTTCCATATTTCTTCTTAACAAACAGAACTGGCGCTCCCATGGTGACACATTAGGTTTAATAAAATTCTTGTTCACCAATTCTTCTAATTGAATCTTCAACTCTTTCAATTCGGTTGGAGTCATTCTATAAGGTGGAATAGAAATTGGAGTTGTGCCTGGGACCAAATCTATCACAAACTCAATGTCTCTATCTGGTGGTAATCCATGAAAATCTTCAGGAAATACATCTAAAAATTTTCTTACCACCGATATATCTTCTAATCTTACCTCACTATCCCGAGTATCAATTACATAAGCCATATAAGCTAAACATTGTTTGATGAGCAACCGTCGGACAGTAATAGCAGAAATAACACAAGAAGGAAGAATCTGACGTTCACCACAGAAAATAACATCTGACTCTCCTTGAAGTGTAAATTTTACCTCTTTTCGAAAACAATCTACAGTAGCATGGTGTATAGCCAGCCAATCCATTCCCAAAATAACATCAAAATCATGTATATCAAGCGGAATCAAATCAACATGTAGCTCACGCTTACTGACTATGACCTTACTGTTTCTATATATATTCTCAGCCAATAAAGATTCACAAGTAGGTGTAGCCACTACCATACTAGAATCTAATGGTCTTAATTCTACATCCGCATACACCATAAAAGATCGAGATACAAAAAATTGAGTAGATCCAGGATCAATGAGAACATGAGCATCGTGGCCAAAAATTGTTAACATACCTGTAACGACATCTGGCGTGGTCTCAGCATCTTGCTGAGTCATAGCAAAAATCCTTGCCTGAGTACGAGGTCTACCCGACTGACCTCTCTGTTGGTTGCTTCCAACCCCTGCTACACTAACTTGGGTTTTCCCTGTAGTTGTAGATCTTCCTACTCGGGATCCCCTTTGTCCTTGAATCTTACCAGCGCCACTTTGCATTGGTTGAAAACCTATATTTCTTTCTTCATTGCCTCTCTGAACTAACTCAGGGCAATCTCTTTTTAAATGTCCAGGTTGCCCACATTGATAACAACCTGATCTACCTAAGTAACACTCACCATCATGGTGTTTTCCGCAAGTCGAACATAGAGGATGCCAACCTCTACCCATACTAACACTCTGTTGCCGACAACCCATTGATTGCTGGACTGAGGCTTGGCTAGAACCAGGTCCACGACTCTGTTGATAATTACTAGTCTGACCTAAAAAACTGCCTATTGCCTTAGGTATTTTGCCATAAGAGCCCCCTGCTGACCAGTTACTGCGCTTTTGCTTCTGTTGTTCAAATCTGCGAGAGTCACTAAGGCCTCTCTCCACTCTCAATGCAGCTTCAAACAACTTACCAAACTCAACATGTCCAGAAGTAGTCACTATTTTCTTAATTTCCGATCGAAGTCCATCTTCGAATTTTCTACACTTATTTTCTTCATCAGCGACTACATACGGAGCAACACTCGAAAGTTCTGTAAATTTCTTCTCATACTCTTCTACTGTCATAAATCCCTGTACTAGTTTGAAAAATTCAGCTCTTTTCAAATCTTGATAGAAACGGGGATAATAATGATCATTAAACTGCTTCTTAAAATCCTCCCAAGTAATTCCTTCGGGAGTTCTTCCTTGAACTGAGTCCTACCAATTATATGTTTTTTCCTTTACCAAAAACATAGCAAAAGAAACCTTCTGTTCGTCGGTGCACCTCATAACTCAAATACACGTTCTAGTTCATTCAACCAAGAACTAGCACTAACTGGATCTCCTGTTCCATCAAAATTCGTAGCTCCCAACTTTCGTACAAGCTCAATTGAATTTTCAGGCACTCGCGTTTGGTACTGAACTATCGCAGTCAACAGTTCTGCAATTCTATCCATTGGTTCCTCCCTAGGTTCCGGTACATGTGGTTGAGCTATAGGTGGTTGAGGATGTGATTCTATCTCGTTTTCACCTTGGTTACCACTCCTCTCTCCAAGGTCAGGTGCCGGTCTTATGCGTAGGCGGTCAACTCGACGCATGATGCTGTTACAAAATCAAAGTTATGCTTAAATGCATGAAACTAAATGCAAACAATTACTCTGTGGTCTAAGGAATTATAAACCGTGGCTCTGATACCAAGTTGACAGGACCCACCCCGACTGCTCTCTCTTGAGTACGAGGGAGACCCTGTGGGTTATACTTTTACTATCATGATAAAAGGACTTTCTACTAAGAGTTCCATAGGAATACTTGCTTTTAAACAAACAAAATGTAAGGAGAATATTGGAGAGTGCAAAATGTATATAATTGCAATTTCTTTTTTCATATTTTTGTTCGTTACAAAAATTTGTCAAAACAAAAGACTGATCGGACCAAAAACCGACCACTTTAAAAACTAAGTACCCAGTCCATCCCGAGTGGGAAACCGAACAGGCCGAGTAAGAAACCCGAGTAGGCAGAGTAGACCGAATAGGCCATGTGGGCCGAGTAGGTCAAGTGGGCCGAATAGGTCAAGTAAGCCGAGTAGGCCGAACAGACCGAGTAGATTTCCGACCACGTTCTGACCATGCCTACCGTCCCGACCATGCCTATTTCATATTTCTAAATATGTACATGAAAATTTAAAATGCATGACTTTTATGCTTCATGATGTCATCGAGTGGCCCACCTCAAAACTTCTGAGTCCGCACAACCGAGCAGCTACCTGGATAAATATTTAAGAGTGAAAGGATGAGCGCTAATGCCCAGTGAGTGAATGAAAACTTTTAAAAATACTTTTCTAAACCACTTTACAATAAGTATTCAGCAATACATGGTATAAGATAATATATCTACTTTCATATTTAATAAACTGAATAAACTGAATAAACTGAATGCTTCTCTTTGCTGAACAAGAGTAAGATACTTTATAAAATCTTATTCTGCACCAAATTCGTACCTGGGATATCCTCAAAACGTAAGCCGAAATACTTCGGGCAAACGCCGAGTCATGAATAACTTCTGGTCATACCCGTGCAGAGTGACTCAATTACTCTTTCTCTGGTCATGATCGGGCAGAACGACTCTCTGGTCATACAAGTGCAGAGCGACTCTATTTCTCTTCTCTGGTCATACACTTGCAGAGCGACTCATGACATACACATGTGTAGAACGGCCCCAAAAGCCAACCATAATCATAACTGGGGAAGGGTACATACATGGTGTTTTTATAGAAATCATAATCTCTTCTTGATAATTCATAAAAATAATATACTGAGTCTGAATGCTAATATAAGCATAAAATATATAATTTCGGTTCTCTGTATCATCACCATCAATCATAAAAAGCAGTAAAAAACTTAAAATGATTTGTAGCAATTAAAGCATAAAACTGTAAACTTGAGTTAAAACAAAACTGAAACTTAATTCACTCACAACTTAGAAGTCAAGCTTAATTCAGACTGAATATGCTAGGTTCCCTTCGTCTTCTTTCCCTATCAATCACAAGATCCAATTAGAAACTGGATATCAAAGAAGAATCAACTGAAATCTATAATCACGAGAGAGAGCTTCACTGACTTCTTCTCTTTCCTTTCTTCTCTTTCCTCCATTGGATTCTACTGCTTTCTAGGTCTCACAACGTTTATCCTCTAATATATATACTTATGGAAGGACACAACTGAAGTTGTGAGCTAATTAACCAAGCTCACAGCTGCCTGTCAGCCATGCAATTCGTTTAGGCTTACTCACCTGATGTCTTTTCTTCTTCACGCTTATCCCATTTTTAAAAAAAAAATTGGGCCTGAAAGACATTGGGTGTTACACAATCCATATCCCTTCCTAAGTCAGATTAAACATCCATGGTAACGGCTCCTATGATCACCCAAGAGCAATATAACAAGCTTTTTTCAATGCTCTCACCAGGTAGTCTCAACTTAAATGTGAATCTGGCAGGTATATCTCTTAGTGCTTACACACATTCAACTTGAATTATTGATACCGGAGCGACAAATCATATGTGCTATTCTTTATCCTTATTTTCATCTTACAAGACATGTTCTATTATTTCTCATGTTCAATTACCAGATGGATCAAATGTAGAAATTAAACATATAGGAACTATCACCTTATCACCCACATTTCAACTTGAAAATGTTTTCCATATTCCATCTTTCAAATATAATTTATTGTCGGTCAGTCAACTTACCAAAAATCTTCAATGTTTAGTAACTTTCTATCATGATCATTGTGTATTTCAAGACCTGTCATTGAAGAAGAGGATTGGTCTGGGTAATGTTCATGAAGGGCTCTACTATTTCTATTCACCATCAGCCTTCCTTGTTAACAGCTCATCTAATATTGATCTATGGCATTGGCGACTTGGTCATTTATCGTCTACCCGGTTACAAAATTTGGCTAAAAATTATGATTTTATTTCATGTTTGAATAATTATGTTTGTGAAATTTGTCCACAAGCAAAACAAAATCGTTTATCATTTCCATCTAGTTTAATTCGTAGTATTAAACCTTTTCAATTACTTCATTGTGATATTTGGGGTAGTTTTTCTCATCCATCTTTTACTGGAGCACGTTATTTTCTTACAATTGTTGATGATTTTACTCGTTGTACTTGGCTTTATCTCATGCATGTCAAATCTGAAACCAAAATGTTTTTACAATCTTTTTTTCAATGGCACAAACTCAATTTAATTGCAAGTACAAAATCTCCATTATGGAAATGGGGATATATTTTTCCCCCAGATTCAAACAATCCGTTCTGATAACGAAACTGAATTCCTTTCTCAAGACATGCAAAAAAAAAATTACTCATCACGGTGTTATCCACCAACGAAGTTGTGTTGCTACTCCACAACAAAATGGAGTTGTAGAGCGCAAACATAGGCACCTTCTTGAGGTTGCTCACGCTCTTCGATTCCAAGCTAATTTGCCTCTAGAATTTTGGGGTGAATGTATTCTCACAGCAACATATCTCATCAACAAAATACCGACACCCATATTATCACATAAATCCCCGCATGAAATTTTATTTAAATCAAAACCAAATTATTCTCATTTGCGTGTTTTCGGTTGTTTATGTTTTGCTCACAATCATAATGTCAAGCATAAATTTGATCAGCGTGCTAAACCTGGAATTTTCATTGGATATCCGTATGCTCAGAAAGGGTATCACATCTATGATATTGCAACAAAAAAGATTTACACTTAACGTCATGTTATTTTTCATGAAACCATTCTTCCATTCAAAGATTTGCTTCAATTAAATCCTCCCACCAATGTTATACCCATGCCTATTGATGATGACCCAAGTTTTTCATATTTTTTAAACCCACCAACTGACCCAATTACACATGAAACATTGGCATCTGATTCCTCTGAAATTCAAGAAAACTAGGACACTAGACCTTCCCATAGACCTCATCGCAATCGTCGGACACCACCATATCTTATAGATTATCATTGTGTTGGGGCTACTCATGACATGTTACCTACTCCATCTAATTCCTCAAAGGCCATCCATGCATTTCTTTTAATTGTTTCTCTGTTGTACATAGATCCTTTCTTTTTGCCATATCTTCTGCAGATGAGCCCAAAACATTTTCTCAGGCAGTCAAAATACCTCATTGGCGAGATGCTATGGCTACTAAAATTTCTGCTCTTGAGAAAAATAATACATGGAGTCTTACTTCTCTCCCTCCTAATAAGAAGCCTATTGGATGTAGATGGGTGTACAAAATAAAATTTCGGTCAGATGGCACCATTGAGCGCTATAAGGCTCGTTTAGTCGCCAAGGGTGGAAGGGATTGATTACCATGACACTTTTGCACCGATGGCAAAACTTGTAACTGTCCACACTTTACTTTCGATTGCTGCTATTGAAAATTGGTCTATTCACCCGTTAGATGTGAATAATGCTTTCTTACAAGGAGACCTTAATAAAGATGTTTATATGACTCTTCCATCGGGATTTAGTCGACAGAGGGACCCGTTTGTCTGTAAATTGAATAAATCTTTGTACGGCTTAAAACAAGCGTCGCGGCAATGGTTTGACAAATTTTCATCAACTTTAAAAAAGACGGGTTTTTCTCAATCACTTGCAGATTATTATCTTTTCACTAAGGTACGTGGCGAGTCCTCAACATTTATTTTAGTTTATGTTGATGACATTATCATCACTGGTAATGATGAATCGGCTATCCAACGCCTCAAGCAATTTCTTCAACATCATTTCTTCATCAAAGATCTTGAAAGACTTAAATACTTCCTTGGTATAGAAGTTGCAAGATCTCAAAAGGGCATTTTTTTATCACAACAAAAATATGTTCTGGATATTCTCAAAGACACTGGTTTGAGTGGTACTAGAGTCTCTACATTTCCTATGGAGCAAAATTTACACCTATCACCCACAGATGGGACATTATTGTCTGATCCAACTTCTTATAGACGGCTTGTTGGACGGCTTATCTACCTTACCATCACCAGGCCAGATATTACGTACAGTGTTCATATATTAAGCCAGTTCATGCAAGCACCTCGCAGCAATCATATGGATGCAGCTCATCGATTATTACGATACCTTAAAGGTTCTCCCGAAAAAGGTATTTTCTTATCCTCCTCTAGTAGTCTTCATCTGAGTGGGTTTTGTGATTCTGATTGGGCGGGTTGCCCTACTAATCGTCGCTCCACCACTGGTTATTGCACCATGCTTGGTTCTAGTCACATCTCTTGGAAGACAAAGAAACAACCTACATTTTCTCGATCATCTGCTGAAGCCGAATATCGTGCAATGGCTAGTTTGACTTGTGAACTTCAATGGCTTAAATATTTGCTCATTGGTCTTGGAATTGCTCATCTTGCACCTATAATATTTTATTGTGATAATCAAGATGCCATAAACATTGCGAATAATCCGGTTTTCCATGAACAGACTAACACATTGAGCTTGATTGTCATTTTGTTCGGGAAAAAATTCAATCACAACTCATTGCTCCTCGGTACATCCCTTCATCAATGCAAGTCACTGATATCTTTACCAAAACACTAGGAAAGGATCATTTTCACCGTTTACTTACCAAGTTGGGTGTTACTTCCATACACGACCCAACTTGAGGGGGAGTAATAAGCCTGCCACAATTTGAATTTGTATTTGAATTGATTGATTAATTGTCAAGATTTTAGCTAAGACAAATTAGAATTTGATTTGGTTGACTTGACTAATTGCCAAGATTTTAGCTAGACAAATTAGCATGATTAATGTCTAATTTTTGTACATAATTACAGCCAAATATTGTGTTTCCTTCTTAGTATTGTAAATATCGCATTATAAATAAAATCAAATATCAATCTTCGTGATTTATTAGAAGAAACCAAAAATATCTCTCTTCGTTATTCTCAAAGGTTGCTCTGTTTTTCTCAGTTCCCTTTTCAAGTTTTAATTCAACAGTATTATTAACTGATAAATAGCTTCATAAAGTGCACATGTACTGTTTCCTATGTTTACTTAATTTGTTCTTTATTACTCTTGTAGGTGATCCTTCGCCGAATCATGAAAGTTTGATCATGCGAAAATTATTAGCTTAGACCGTAAATAAAACTTTGAAAATTAAAAAATGATAATAAATAGGGTAGTTGACACCTCTATGAAACATGAAATTCTTCTGGGTCATCAGACATGTCGTCTAGCTAATTGTAATAATGCATGTATAAGGATTCCTTCTTTGATAAGTTCGGACATGAAAAAAAATAAAATTCAAGACCAAAGTTAGTATCACAATGTTAATTACAAAAGTTAGTTCCACGATATTACAAAATTGGATGTCTAGTTTCGTAACAATTTCATAACTTTGAATTATTATTTTTAAAGACCGATCAATGTCAATGTCAAACATATACTAGAGTTTAGACTATAGTAACAACTTTTATTTTCTCTACTGCATTAAAAGTGTTGTAAAATTATGTGATGAACACACATTTTGAGAGCGTTATTTGAGTATGATCGATTCTGAAAAATGGAAGATCAAAGTGTATTCGAATTTTCCTTTGCGAGAGGTTCTAATTAGTATACTCAAACTCCCAAAATAATTAATGAGTGGATGAGAAATTGAGTCTCAAAGTGAGCCCATTATGTAGGGAAAAATATGCATTTCATACTGGTTGGGGAAAACACTTATATGTCGTATATAGGTGGTTGTGTGATAATAGATTATCAACATGTGTGTGGGCACGTCCTGTGTACACGAATGATGCATTGATTGGACCGTGAGAGTACAATCGAGTTTTTGGTACTATTTTAAATTTCGTTTTTCCTAAATCAGTGTTTTATCGATAAGGAAAAGCTAATTAACGAAATAGTTAATTTCCGGTTTGGGTTATGAAAATTAATTGGATTAAGAAAGAGTTGATTTCCTTTTTTATTTTGATACTTACTTGATCACTATATAATCAAAATCGGTGTTTAATTATGTATATATCTTTTGAAAGATTATTCCTTAATTATTTTTCTTTACTATTAGAACCATAGTAATTAAGTATTTCCTATATCAATCATGCTGATTAGGTTTTCTATTGAAATCCTAGTCTTTTCCTTATAACTCACGAATCCGCTGTTTAAATCGTTGTATCATAAGAGACAATCGTAGTACGCATACGGTTATAGTTGGTGAAATTGTCTTAAAGACACTGTATGATACACGGACCTCGATTTTCCTAACATACTGTTTTTGTTTATTGTTTTTCTGTCTCTTGTAGATTCGAATCAGATTGTTTTTTTAGCAATACAAATAATAAAAAGTAAAAAAAAAAAAAAAAGAATGGAAGTTGATCTGTTTATCTACCACGCACCAAATATTTGAATAAGGAAAGTTAAGTTGACCTAAACCATTTTTGTATACCTGCTACTGCTTACACACTACTTACTAAGTTTAAGTAGTTTGCGAATCATTTCCTTATGTGTCACATCGATCTGCCCCTCAAATAATATTCAATTGATCTGTGTAATAATACTAATTAATCCCCTCTATCGCCATTACTGCTAACACAACCTTGTTGTCTAACTTGTTATATGGAAATACTAATTTCAGTTCAGTTTTGGAATACATGCAAAGTTATTACAAGGATTTCCCTTTGTAATTTGAAAACTTAAATCACTTCACATGCCATAAGCCTGCCTTCAACGTAACAAAAAACACAAGAACACCAGTCATGATGGGCACAATATCCACCATTAACGAAAAATGGAGAATTTTCACATTGACATGCTTCATGTGTTGCTTTGTGTTAGCAATCTGTCTCAATTATGGCCGTGGCCGCGACAACAACAGAAGCCTCTCAACTTTTCAAAGCATAGCTATATCCATGAGTAGTACTACTACTCCATCCAATGAGTTTATCAAAACCATAGAGATTGAGAAACCAGCACCAGCACCAGCCAATGAGTTTGAGTCTATGATCACAGCCTCCATTATTGAAACTGAGAAAACAGACTTGGAGAAGAAATTAGTAGAAGAGTGCAACATCTTCAATGGTAAATGGGTGTACAATCCAAAGGCAAGTCCTTTATACAGTGAACCACGGTGTCCGTTTCTCAGTGAGCAAGTGAGCTGCCAGAGGAATGGACGACCAGACAATGAGTATGAGAAATGGAGTTGGGAAGCTCAAGGGTGTGAGATTCCTAGGTGAAAAAGCCTCACAAGTACTTCTCTTCGTTTTTGATCAATTCTTTTATATGATGTTTCGTTTGCTCTTTTATTAGGTTCAATGCTACAGACATGTTGCAGAGACTTGAGAACAAGAGAGTGATCATAGTTGGAGATTCTCTCAATAGAAATCAATGGGAATCTCTTGCTTGCCTTCTTTATTCAGCCATTCCTCCCTCTCGAGCCCTTGTTAATTTTCGTAGTGGTACCTATAAGGTCTTCAGAGCACTGGTATGGTACACTAGTCGTGTCCAATTTGTGGATTAATTATGTATAAACTTGTTTTCAAAACAAACTAAAGCTTTGGCATGAATGTTTATTTGGGTGTTGTTTAGGACTATAACTGCTCCGTTGAGTTCTACTGGAGTCCATTTCTAGTGCACCTAGACCAACCAAATAGACATAGTAGAAAGATTTTGAAGCTTGATAAACTCTCTGCCTCAGCCAAGAAGTGGAAAGGTGCCAACATTATGGTATTCAACACTGGTCACTGGTGGGTGCATACAGGCAAGATCAAAGCGTAAGTTTGATGTTAATTTTAATGAAGCTTGATGAAATATAACTTATAAAGGATAATTTGGACTAAAATTTTGTTTTTGCAGGTGGGAATTGTTTCAATATGATGGAAAACTGGTGGAGGAAATGCAAATAGAGTCAGCATTTGAGATGGCCATGAGCAAATGGGGTAGATGGGTCGATAAAAACGTGGATGGAACAAAAACACAGGTCTTCTTTCGAAGCATATCGCCGGAACACAAGGGGACGCAATTGTGCTACAACAAAACTCAACCCATGTTAATGGATGAATCCTCCACGGAGACATTTCCTAAACAAATGATACAAGTTGTTGAGAGAACAATTGGAGGCATGAGAACCGCAGTAAAGTTACTGAACATCACAGAGCTTTCTCATTATCGGATCGATGCACATCCAACAATTTATGCGAAAAGGCAGGAGCTGTTGATGAGAAAGCAAAAGAGGCAACAGCAGTTTTATGGTGATTGCAGCCACTGGTGTTTGCCTGGTGTGCCTGACGCATGGAACACACTGTTGTATGCATCCATGATTTTGAACAACTCTAGAGATATCTTTGCCTCTTCAGACTTGTTTGCATGATTTTTGACTCTTTGCTTTTAACTAATTGATTGTACACGGTTTTATCTTTCTAATGTAATGCAAGAATAGGATTTTAAGTCTACATTTGATTAAACCAATCAAGCAGAAATTCAAGTGTTTGGTTTCGATTTCTTGGCCACTATTTTCTCATCCTTTTCCTCTATTTTTTTCTCAATTTTGCATCAATTCTCTCTGCCTTCTTTCATTTGCAAGCATCGAATAACGCAGGATTCTCTCCAAATCATGACTCATGAGCTCATGCAACAGTTCTACCAATTTACGCAACTGGGTTGGTGTTGAATGCAGTCCAGTTGATGTAAGAGTCACAATCTTCAACCTAGAATCACAGAAGTTGGTTGGTTCTTTTCCACACCACCTTCAATTGGAAACCTTACATCTTTCACCAGAATTAACCTGCGAAACAACACTTTCCGTGGTCTAGTTCCTCAAGAAATATGTTGTTTACAAGGCCTGCAGGATCTCTATCTGAGGCACAATTACTTTAGTGGGAAAATTCCAACGAATCAAAACTCACTGCTGAAACTGGAACTCCTGTGCCCTAGAACTAACCACTTCACAGGAATCATCCCAGCTTGGATTGGGAACTTTTCATGAATAAATTACAGGAAAGCATACCTAATGAACTCATCAGCGCCTCAGCGGGTTATCAGGCTAGCAAGTTTTTAAACTATATGGGGATTAACTGCCTCTGGTATGTGATCCCTTCTCCCATTTATAATTTCTCATTCATATACAACTTCTCAGTGACTCAACCAATTGCATGGACAGTTGTTATCAGATTGGCCTCACTCTTCCTAATCTACAAAATCTTACGGCAAATGCCACCAAACTTCAGATAGTTGATTTTGCTATAACTTATCCGGCCAGATTCCTGAATTTCTCGGCAAGCTTGTACCTCTCATACATATCAAAATCTTTCCTTTAATGAACTCAATGGCTTAGGTATCAAAGAAGGTATATTTGCAAATGCAAGTGTCATTTCCCTCATTGTAAACGATTGAAGCTTATATACAAATACTGAATATAGCAATTGAGGTTGCCTCTGCATTGGATTATCTCCATCACATTTGTCAAACTCATATTATTCATTGTGATTTAAAGCCACACACTGATGAAGATATGACTACCCATGTTGGGGACCTCTAATCGTCAAGTTTCCTCTTTCAAGCACCAAATAGTCCACTGATAGCAAGTATGAAGACGATCTATGCATATACAATTATTACTCAGATGTCCTGAAAAATCTGTATGCAATTAGAGACTCATTTCTTAGAAGTAGAGGATAACTCAAATTATCTCGACTTGAATATATGTTCAAAATAATTTGTACCACACTGTCAACTGTCCTATATTTCAAAAGTTGAAGTTCATAGTCGGTCATACCACAACAAATCTTATTAGAGCTTAATACTATTGCTAGGATGTTACCAACAACTACAAGAAGCTCGTATTCCTGGGAACTGAATAATGTCTCTCTATCCTCTTTTCTTTACTTAACCAAATATATTGTTGGTTTTCAAGGTTTAATGCGACAGACATGTTGGAAAGACTCAAGAACAAGAGAGTAATTATAGTTGGAGATTCAATCAACAGAAATCAAGGGTGCCAACGTCAAGTTAGTTATTCAACACTGGTCCCTGGTGGGGTGCATCCTTGGCATATGAGACTGTGAGTTTCATCAACTCATCGGATTTTGCAGATGAAATTGCTTGTATTTTATTCGATTGTGAAACTTTCGCAGGTGGGAATTGTTTCAGGTAGCTGGAAAACTGGTGGAGAATATGGAAATATAGTTGGCATTTGAGAGGGCCTTGAAAACTTGGCCTAAATGGGTCTATCGATACATGGAACAGACTGTTGTATGCTTCCTTGGTTTAAACACCTCCACAAACATTTCAGCTACATGTCTCTCTCTCTGGGTTTCTCCTGAAGATTTGGAGATTATGGCTTTTCTCATATAAGTAATTTCAGTTCAAACTAATGCCCGAGTACAATTTCTACTTGTACTCAAGTTTTTCATTCTTTTGGATCCAAACTACTTACAATTTCGCAAGGTTTTCGGACAGTTTTGGATAACCTAGACAATCTCCTTCATTCTTGTATTCATCCATTGAAAACAGAAACAGCATCAGAGTATTAACATAAATCCCATAGGATTGTGAAAAAATATTTAAGTAGATTTGCGAAAGCTTCAAGTTGACAAATTTTGAGAATAATTACTGAATTGCATCATATTATATGTTGCAAATAATAACCTGCGTTTTAACCCTGGTGGGGAGTATAACTATAAATTATTTAGATTCATCACTAGAAAGGTGTTTCCCTTTTCTTTTTTCCCTCATTTTCTTCGTTATTTACGCGCTCACTATATACTGTGCAGGGAGGGGCGGTGGTGGATCTTTGTCTGCTATTATTAACATCCAGTTCTGCATCTAAATCACCTTCACCAGAGTTGAGAGGATGCAGCGGCAACTAGGTAGAAATTATTTACACAGCTGTAAGTTTGGATGTCTAAAGGAGCTCCCATTCAAACTCGCAGATATCAGGAGATGGTGATCTCTCTGTGCCCTCCACTAATTTAGTTGGCATCGAACTCCCTGCTTGTCCTTGATTGGATTTTACATCCTCTACATACCGTACTGCAAGCTGTTTATACTCCTGTTTTCTCGCTGATCTCATTCTAGAAGTAATAGCATCGCGAATCTTTTTCTGAAACAAGAATGTTCAATCAAGGCAGGGGGGGGAGACAGACACAGTCAAAGAGAAACAGAGACAGAAATTACCTTATACGGTTTATATTTGCCTTCTTTGTGAGGAACAAAATGAAGTTCATCTTCATTCACCAGAACACAAGTTTCCTCCACTTTAAAATTTTCAACTGGTTCGATGGCTTCCGATTCCTGTTCGACAACAGAACTACTCTGAACTGTATCTGTACTCGAGTCTTCAGATTGTCCTGCAAGAATTCACTCAAACCAGTTACTGCATCAAATGGATAATGTCAATATCAAAACAAAAAGGGGATTGACAAAGGAGAGAAAAAAAAGGCAGCTTTGAACGCATCAGAGCCTATGTTGACCAAAAAGTTCTCTTTTTGATTGGCTCTAAATCAGGTTCCAAAGGAACATAATCAGATCACAAATAATCGGATATCACTACTAAGGGTAGAAGAATGTACCTATAGCTGGAGTGAAAGAAAAAACATAGGGTTTGATAAAAAGGGACACTGCCAGGTGCAGCATTAGAAGTTTTGGACTGACAAGTGATGGCACTTGGGTTAATGATCTGACAGCAGCCACTTTATGCAAATATACTATAAGGTAGACCATATCAAAAACATTTTCTACAACCCTGATTTGAAGGACCAGTATTGGGTAGTGAACTCTTTATTTTTGTGCCAAGATAAAACAACTGTTGCCAAAATGTACAAGTTCAAGATAATTAAATATATATGCAATTCATGTTTTGAAGCACAACACCACATTTATATAGAGAGCTTTGCTATTCTGAAGCATATTGATCGTATTAACTTTATTATGGGCCAGAACAAAATAAAGGATCAATCAGTCGAGACTAATCAAAGAGCCAATCATTCCAGAAAAATGTAAAATGACTGGAATTATTACAACCAATGAACATTTCAGACAGTGAATTGTTGTGGTGAGAAGAAATAATATGTTATGTTAGCAGGCTAATTTATAGATGTTTCATTCAATCTTTTGATGTAGATGTGTCTGATTAAATCATGAAAATCAACATCAAACTTCCTTTCTCATCTCATGAACAGTTCATAGAATGCATCTAAATGAGACAATATGTACCTCCTGAGTGGCAAACAATGATGCCCTTATCAGAAAACTTGTTGGGCTGTACATCCCCATCTGCAGAGGACCCCATCACAGAAACCACACCATTGTTCATACATATATCAGCAGCTGTCAGATGAGAAGTCAACAAAGGCCACTGACAAGTTTAGGAAAACAATAGACATAGGGTGTATAAAGTAGTCACCATTTGCAGATTGGCCATTGCAAGAAGAATGAGCACTTCTGTTTTCAGTCTCATTACAATCTTCATATGATGGGCTATCGGTCAAAACATCAGGTGTACCTTTTTCTTCACTTTCAAACTCATCCCAAATTTCCTCTCCAGAATTGGACCCTGTCGATTGAAGTGTAACAGGGGTTGGTCTTAAAGCTATCTGGTCACATGATGGTTCATGATTTTTATCTAATTCATAAAATGATGAAATTCTGCTTGTATCTTTTCCTGTAAGAGTGATGGCACCAGATGTTTCACTTGGACGCAAATTCTCCTCTCTAGAGATTTTTGTCACACCCAGACTCAATTTATCATGCATGCTCCTATTTTTATATAGGTTTGAGCATAAGTCAGAGCATGCTCCGCTGACATTATTTCCAGAAGATGAATGGAATGAAGTATCCTCAATGAGAAACCCATGGAAAGAATCCCCATGACTTGCATCTTTATCCATATCTGCAGTGACTTGTGAATCATCAGTTAACGGCTTGTTATCAACCTTCACAGCCCCTTCCTTCATAGCTATTTTTGGCTTTTTATATATCCCAACATCATGATGTTTTTCTGCAATCATATTGGAGGCTGCATCCCCTTTCACAAGATCCATGGAAGATGGAGGAAGAATATCTTGCATCACATCTGAATAGAACTTTTTTACGCTTGCACCAACTGTCTGCACCTGATTCTCAACATATTTGACAGTGTCCTGTCCCAAAAAATAATAATGCAACTTATTATTATTTTTATTTTAAGTTTATTATATTCTTCCATAAAAACAACTTATATTGCTAGTGTAAACTTTAGAATACATTTACATGCTATAGGATCATATTAATATGTGATAAAATTATATTATGTATATTCATGTGATATAAACACTATAAACTTTTTTTTTACATATTATAACAGTCAGCTGACTCAGCTGAGGTCATGCTAGTAGATTGGCTACAAGTTTCTTGCACAATAACCAAACTGATCTAGTTAGTTCTACAAAATAACAATCTGGAAATGAACCCACCAACCTTTAACCAGTTGTGCTGGGTCAGTTCTTCAGATACTCTATTGTAGGCTTGAAATTGAAATATACACACAAAAAGCATACCTGGTACATAATGTCTTCTACCTCCAAGCACATAGTTTCAAACTTCTGGTACACATGTCCAACCCAGGTTATACCTTTTAGATCCATAGTGATCATGAGTTAACCTCAGTAGAAGAGTTGTTGGATATCTTCTACTTTTTTGGTGGATCAAATATAACTGCAAAATCTTTCGGTATTGATCCAATATGGCACTATCTGCAAGAAATGACATCAAATTCAGTAATGAGAAAATGTGATTACTATGATTCGGGAACAGTTGTAGAAATCAGAAGATTGTAGCAAAAAAATGCATAATTTTTATTTGCATTAGTAAACAAAATTATTGCACCACAGTTTCCGCTTCTATGAACATCTTTTGTTGAATAGTTTATGCCACGGTCTTTATTGACAATGTATGAAAAAAAAAAACTGATTTAAGCACTTTTGACCAAAATTGAAGTTTTCACGGAATGGCCCCAAAAGTTTCAACTGACCACATTCTTAACGAACTGCAACAACCCACATGATTATTTTTCTAAACAAAAAGAATATATATGTATCCAAGATAATAGGCAATGCATCCTTTTGGCAAGAAGTGAACTGCCCAAAACCCAAAAAGGAAAAAAAGACAGTACAATAATGAAGTACATAGGATTCCTTAGGATGCCTGAATTCTTTTCTTCGTGCCAAGCCCAAAACAAATTGAGCAATTTTGAAACTTGGGTGAAAGAAAAGGCAGGCATTCGATCTTAGCACCAGGACACCAACATCAGTTTTCAACAAAAGGGTAAAAGAAAAAGAGGGAAAAAAAAAGAAAAAAAAAAGGAAAAAAAACACAGGACAAGTACTAAATTATAACTCCAGTATGTAAAAACAGGCTCTAGCTTCTATCAACAAAAATTGACTTCAACCATCATCTACTTTCACAAATTCTAAATTCGAAGCACAGAACCAACATTAGCAAAACCATCACAAAGCCAAAACTTGTTGTCTCCCAAGAGTTTCATGCCAAAAACGAAAAGTTCAAACAACTAGAATTAATTGAACCAACCCAGAAACATTTATGTTGAAAGACATACAAAACCCTTCAAACAATTCTACTCACACAACCACTATACATTAATATTCACCAAAACCAAACCTAAACCCCACAGAACTATTTTCTCTTGAAACAATCAACGCCGCATATCAATTCATGTGATTTTCAACTAACTCAAGCAAACGATGATCAAACAAACAGACACGATCAAAGCACTTGGAAACCTCACCAGCAAAAGAAAATAAAATTGCAACACACAACACGCCAATAGAAACATAATTGAAGAACAAACAAATATGATCATAAAACAAATACTAACTTTACAATCAAGAGGCCAAGAAAAATAGGAATATTCAAAGAGGAAACTTGAAGGCTAGTTAATTTCCAGAAATCGAAGCTAAAACAACCTTTACTCAACTTACGTGTTTTGGAGATGAAACGAACTGTGAAGCAAACAGCTTCCGAGAAGTCTTACAAGAGTGAGAAAAAAAAAACCACTAAATCCTCAGTTCAGGCCAGAAATTTTGCGGTATATAGATATAGAGACGTAAGGAGTAGGGACTCAGTTCAATTGCCCTAGCTTCGAGCCTTGTCGTTGGGCACGTGTAGAGCCCACATGTTGGCCCCACGTGTCAATTCCATTTTATGGATAGCGGGTCCCGCACACTTCCATTTCTAGTTTCTAGGTGGGTTTTTGGGGTCCCACGTGGTTGGAAGCCGGTATCGGGTATTGTTATGGATCGCTGGCCCCACGGCTTTAGGGGTCCAGTGCCCAGTATATTGATATATGTTTCGTCCGAAATCTTTAAAAGATTTGTTTTATAAAAATTAAAAAGATTTTCTTTTTTAAAAATACTTTACTACATAAATTAGGTATTTTAGGCTGGGAGGGAGTTGGGACTTGGGACACGACTAAAACTCTCAAAACTCATAATTTCTCTTTAGTTGTAATACTGAATTAATTTGTAACCACTTAAGCACTAATGTTACAACATGGGTAGGTAAATTGTTAATCTTCAATTTCAGAATATATTCATATTGTGTATATAGATTTTTATCTCGACATGTACTAACGACCATTTGATAATAAATTTTAAGAAAAATGATAACAATAATTTGAGGGTTTTTTTTTAACAATCTTTTTGAAATGATCTTAAAATGATTTTAAAATAAAATAAAATATATCTAAAAGCTTACTTTTTTTACAGTAAAAAAAAACATATTCTTTAAAACAAACCATTAAGCACATTCTTAGGGGGTTTTTTTTTTTTTCTTACTTTCATTTTCAAATTAAAAGATTAGTTTTTTTTATTTATAGTATAATTTAATTACTAAATCATGTAAATTATAACTTATTATTTTCATTTATTCTAAGTTAACTTTGTTTTTTAACGAATTTATAAGAGCATCTCCGATATAAATATGTATTTTTGAGTTTCTAAATAGTCACATCAGTATTTCTATTCATTATGGACTCATTTAAAAAAAATCTAGAGAAATACATATCTACATCTCCGATGTAATTATCTAAAATTAAATATACATCCATTTTATGATCAATCATAATAATACAATTATTTCACACTCATATTTTATTTTACAATTAAATGAACTTTAATTTTATTTATGGAAAGAGTTAGAAATTCTAGTCAATATTTCTAAGAGAGTTTCTAGAATCAGAAACTTAACTCCATATTCTCTAACTTTTTGTTGTCACATCATCTCCATATTTAACCTAGATAATTGTATTGTAGGGAGTTTTTCCAACTTTTTAACTATATATCTTATGTGACAATCAATTTTTTCTAAATGCATATTTGTATTGGACATGCTCTTATCTCTAAAAGCATCTCCGATTCAAATATATATTTTTAGGTTTCTAACTAGTGCATGTCATCATATATATTGAATATAGATCAATTTTGTCAAATTTTTGTTAAGAAATGTATATTCTCATCTGCAATGCAATTGTCTAAAATCAAATAGGTAACATATTTGACTAACCATCTTAAAACATTTATTTCATTATCTTATATTTTATTTTAAATCAAATATGTATCCATTTTTTACCAATCATCAATTCATTATGGGCCCACTTTTAGAAAAAAAAATATATAAATGCATATTCATATCTTCAGTGCAATTATATAAAGTTAAATATGCATCCATTTTATGACCAATCATAATAATGCTCTCCTCTTTTATTTTAACTTTAATAATATTAGTGGAAAGAGTTAGAAATCCTAATCTGCATTTCGACGAGAGTTTCTATAATTAGAAACTCAACTCCATATTATCTAACTTTCTTTCTGCCACATCATCTTCATATTGAAGTTAGACAATTGCATTAGAGAGAGTTTTTCTAACTTTTTAATTATCTATCCTATGTGGCAGTCAATTTTCTCCAAATGCATATTTGCATTGGAGAAGCTCTTAAAAACCCAGCTCCATATTCTCTAACTTTTTGCTTATCACACCATCTCCATATTGAAGTTAAATAATTACATTGAAGAGAACTTTTCCAACTTTTCCAACTTTTTAAATATTTATCTTATGTGGCAGTCAATTTTCTTCAAATGCATATCTACATTGGAGATGTTCTTAGAAAAACTAACTCCAATGCAATTATCTAAGTTGAATATGGAGATAATGTGACAAAAAAAAAAGTTTGAGAATATGGTATAGAAACTCTTATAAAAATACTGATTAGGATTTCTATCTCTTTCCACCAATAATAGTAAAACTCATTTAATTAGAAAATAAAAGATGAGAGAGAATATAATAACTGTTTCATCATGATTGACTATAAAATAGATACATATTTGATTTTAGATGATTGTATTGGAGATGTGAATATGTTTCTCCAAAAAAGATATTCAAAATGGGTCCATAGTGAATAGAAATGTTGATGTGACACTATTTAGAAACTCAAAAATATATATTTGCATTGGAGATGCTCTTAATGCATATTTGCATTGGAAATGCAATCGTGGCTTATGAAATAAAAAGATGTCATGTATGATTGATAGATATTCTGTAAAAAAATCATTCTCCAATGCAGCCGTGCATATTCAACGTCAAGCTAACGTGGTAAAAAAAATATTATACATTGTCAACATGACCTTCCACTTTCAAACGGCCTCTTGCACAACCTTTTTTTATAGCATCTCCAATGTAAAAATAGTTTGCATCATATGAATTATTGTTGACATGGCTACAATGTCAAGAGACTTTGCTTCATATGTGATATAAATATGGATTTGATAAACGATCAACTTAAAAATTGGCCTCTAATGCTTCCGTTTTAAACACATTTAGTTTTGACGATGTATCCAATTTTATTTTTTATTTTTTAATTTATTTTATTTTATTTATTTACTAAAAATATATGAAAAATTAATATCAATTTTAAATATTTGCTGAGTCAACCTAAAAAAGGGTTGTACATCAGATCATCTGAAAGTGGACGGTCATGTTGACAATGTCTAACAATTTTTTTATCACGTCAGCTTGAGGTTTAATATGCATGATTGCATTGGATAATTTTTTTTAATGCAATGTCTATTAATCCTATATGACATTTCTTTTTTTCATAAGTCACGTTTGCATTGAAGATGCTTTTAGGTTGACGCAGCAAACATTTAAACTAATATTAATTTTTCATTTATTTTTTGTAAGAAAATAAAGTAAAAAATAAAATAGAAAATAAAATTGGACACGTCATTAAAACAAAATATGTTTTAAACGAAAGCACTGGAGACCAAATTTTATGTTGATCATATATTAATGCCATATTTATGCCACATAAGAAGCAAGTCCCTTGACATTGTTGTCATGTCAACAATAATTTATATGCAAACCATTTTTACGTTAGAGATACTCTTAGAAATTCAACTCTAAATTCTCTAAAAAAAAAGGTTTACAACATCATCTTTATAATCAAGTTCGTTAATTGTATTGGCTAGGTTTTTTCTAACTCATTAATTAACTATCCTATATGGGGATTCAATTTTCTTTAGCAGTAAAGATTAAGAGCATCTCCAATGCAATACTATTTGGATGTATTAATACTATAATTTAGTATAGAGTAAAAAAAAACATCATCCAATGCAATGTCAAATTTGGCACAACAATAAATGATACTTTTTTAATTACAAAAATACCGTTGTTTAATTACATTGAATGCATTAATTGCTTACTTTTATAATTTTAAACAAAAAAATATTATATAAATTGAATGCATTAATTATATTTGTTGATTTCTATAATTTTAAATAAAAATAAAATAAAAATATTATTTCAAATGAAATTATATATTGGAGTACAATACTAAAATGATATGTCAAATATAGTATTTTACTATTTTTTTTATACCAAATTTAACATTGACATTAGCATATACACTAGAGATGATCTAATATGGGTTATTAGAATTAAAATTTACGCCAAAGGCTCTGGGTAGCGGGTAGGCCCAACTAGTGGTGTAAAAATAGACTGGCCCGGCACATTAGGCACGCCCTGGCCATTCCATTTGTGGAAACAGGCCTGACTAAGCCTGGCACGCGACGGTGTCGCGGGCAGGCCCGACCCGACCTGTTTCCGGAGAAACAGGCCTGGCACGGCACGCCGGCCTGCCTCAGGCAGGCAGTGCCTGCGTGTCATGCCAGGGCGGCCGGCCGCGCCATTCTGGCGGGACTGGTGGGCCTGGTCCGGCGGGATAGTCTTTTGGTCCAATTTTTTTTCCAAATTACGTTTGTTTGGATTTAGGGTTTAGGGTTTAAAGTTAAGGGTTTAGAATTTAAAATAAATGAAGAGAACGAACAATTATTAAGATTTGAAATGAATAAAGAGAATGAACAAATTTTTAATTATTTATTTATTTTTCACTTATGGAATTCAGTATTACATATCTACATGATTGCCTCATTAAAAACCTTATCAAGAAAAATCCAGTGGGATAAAAACTTGGTAAGGGAAAAATAGTGCAACCGTTTTACAACTTACAAGTAAATAATAAATACATATGTAAAAGTATAACCTAGTTCTGGCCCTGGCCACTACCTGAAGGGTCATCAATATATAGATTGTCGAAATTTAGAATAAGTTCTTTATCTACAGTTAGATTTTGCAACCTTTTTTTAGCATGCTCCCAATCCCGAAGGCATGTTAGTACCTCCACCATCTCTGGAGACAAACAGCTTTTTCTTGGTTCAATTATGTGTCCACTGGTGCCGAAAGCTTGTTCTGAAGACATCGTTGACACTGGAATAACCAGTACGTCACGTGCTAAATGTGACAGAACTGGATACCTGTACGTATAGGTCTTCCACCATAACAACAAATCAAACTCTTCCTTGTCTTCAACAGCGTCGAACTGTGCTTCAAGGTACCTAATAAGTTCGGTATAAGAAGATGGGCTAGATCTTTTCCCTGAAGAAGTACTTGCTGATTTGTCTTTTTTTCGGCGTTTCAGAAGGCTCCAACTTGTTTGTTTCGGCTCTGTCTCTGGTTGTGTTGATTGGGGGATGTCAATGTTGCCAAACCTGCTCTCATAAATACGAAAAATCTCGAACAACTTGGTTCGAATGTCAGTAATTTGTTCTGAATAATCTATTGATAAATTAATACCAATAAACTCAAACAAAACTTCTAAACCAAATAATTGAACCCTAAGATCTACTATAGCACTTAAGGCATAAAGTAGAGGAATGTTAGCCCAATATTTTTTCAACTTTGTCTCCATGACAACAACTGCAGCGCCTAGATGTTCATCTTCTCTATAACTATTTAACAGTTAAGACATTTCCACTATCTGATGGATTGTCTGGGAAGATGTGGGGTAATATACCCCGGAAAGAGTTACAGTGGCATTGTAAAAAATCTTTAAAAATTGAACAAAAATCTTTGCCACATACCAATCGTCTGTGGTAAGTATTTTTGGACTAAGTTGTCCTGTTTCAACCAATTTCATGTTATAAAAACATGTCATGGTTGTATCATATTCCAAACAATTTTACAACATTAAATAAGTAGAGTTCCACCTTACCGACATATCGGTTTTGAATCGTCGGGGTTTGAGACCGTTTAATTTACAATGTCTCTTGAATTCACTGAATCTAGGATTAGAACTGCAAATTCAAGAAATAGCATCTCTGATACGATCTATTTGGTTGCTTACCTGCTTTAAACCAGCCTGTACAACTAAATTTATAATATGACATGCACACAGTTAATGGAAGAAATAACCTCCATCTTACGGGATATTTCTTACAACAAACAATGCAATAGAGCTAGTATTTGCAGATGCATTATCAAATGTGATTGAAAGAATGCAATGCGTGATTTCATAAGTTTCTAAAACTTCCATTATGACATTAAAAATGTTTTCTGCGGTATGTGCAAAATCCATAGGATGAAAACCAAAATTTCTTTTTGTTATCCTCCAGTCAGAATCTAAATAGTGTCTTGTGACATATAAATAGTTATGTTTGGAACATGCATTCCAAATATCAGAAGTTAATGCAACAGAGACACTTAAATGTTGTATTTCAGCAACTAAGTCATCCCTTTGGGTTTCAAACAATCGTATCAAATCATTTCTAGTGGTGGTTCTAGAAACAGGTTCATATTGGGGGTTATATGCAGATGTGATTAATTCTTTATAAAACAGACTCTCACCAATACTGATCGGTTGATCAGTTTGTGCAATTTATCGTGCCAAGCACTCTCTAGCGTGTATGGCGCCGAACTGCCACGTCGTAACGGACCCGTCTGGGTGCCGTTGAAGTTGTGTCTGGGTTGTAGTGTCTATCTGTCCATGTGCAGGCATACATTTGTGCATATACCATCTCAAATGTCCGGTTCCCCCCGTACTTGTAGCATAATCCTTATGACAAAACTTACATTTAGCTCTGAGGCCAGACGTCCCGTTTGGGAGTGTCATTTGGAGTATGTTGAAACATTGTCACACATCTGATGTTAATTTTCTGGGACGTGATGTTGGTGTAACGCCGGAACCAAAAGGTCCCGCTTGAGTATGGGTCGGTTCTGAAATATCAAATTCATCGTTGAGCATATTCAAACCGTCCGAAAAATAAGGATGCTGGTTAGGATCCATTATCTGAATAAAAATATGAGCACTATAGTAGTTAATAGTCAAATTAAAAATCAATATTTACTAACAGTAATCTTAATTTACTAACAATAATTACTATAAATAATACGACACTTATAATAATTAATTTACTTAAAAAATAAATTAAATAAACAAAAAAATCATAATCTACTAACAAAAAATTTTAAATTCACTACTACAAATAAAATTAATAAATTTACTAACTTAAAATTGATGATTTTAACAACTACTCTTAAATTTACTAACATAATCTACTAACAAAAAAAATTAATTTATGAAAAAAACAATATCAAGCGTAATTACTACACTTAACATTCATCATTTACTTATTACAAAAATTAAATTCAGTAATACAAATTAACTTGCTAAATTTACTAATAACAAATATTAAAATTACTACTAAACTTAAAAATCTTAATAAACTAAACAAATAATATTAACATTAAAACCCAAAAATTGATAAACTAACTAACTAAATAAAAATGTTTTCATTAAGTAACTCAAATCTAAATATAAACATATAAATTTACTATGAGAATATGTTAGACCAAAAGTAATAACAAAATTGTACATTTAAAATTTGGTGTGTTGGTGGAAAATGTAGAGAATTTTGTTAATAACCAAATTGAATGAAAAAGTTTAGAGAATTGAAGAATATATTAGAGATTGAGATTTGAGAGAATGAGAGATTGAAAGAATGATAGAGAGAGTGAATGGAAAATGAAATGGATAGAAGTATTTATAGAAAAATTTGATTTGTGGGTCAAAATGTAATTTAAAAGATTTCAGGGGCGGTTTTTGTAAATTTGTTTAGCTCCAACGGCTAGAAAAAAATTCCAGCCGTTGGAGGGTTAAAAAAAAATGCATAGCGGAACGGACCGGCAGACCGATCCAACAGGCCTGTCCGACAGGCCTAGCACGCCGGATTGGCGTGCCAGGCGGGCCGTCCTGCCGGGCCTCCTACCGGGGCCCGGCACGTGGCTTATCCCGAGCCAGGCCGCAGCCTAGCCCTCTTCCTTCACGGGCCGTGCCCAGCATGGCCCGTGAACTTCCTAGGCCAGCCAGACCGGCCTGTCACCGGCCGTTCCATTTTTACACCACTAGGGCCAATAAATAGTTTCATTGTCGATAGATATTCCGGTAAAGCACTAAAGCTGTAAAGCAATTGGCATTTACTTGCACATGTATCTCATCTTCAAAAGAGAGAAAATCAAAATTAGCCATGAGAAACATTAATCTTTTGTTTGTAATCACTTTTGAAATTTTATTAGTTAATAGCCATTTAAAAAAAAATGCTTTAAAAAAAAATGCAGTGTATGTCCATAAATTATAAAAATCCCATGAATTTGATTTTTTCTTTAAAACTGAAAGCAAACTTAAAATCATGACTAAAATCTGGAACTAAACTTGAAATCACGACTAGAAACTTGAAATCTTATATAAAAATATGAAATTTTGAAACTTGAAATCTTGCTTAAATTGAAATGTTGAAACTTGAAATCTTGACTAAATTGAAATGTTGAAACTTGAAATGTTTTGGGTTTTTAAGGTTTTCATTTTCAAATTTTGAAACTTGAAATCGTGCCTAATTTGAAATGTTGAAACTTGAAATCTGGACTAAATTGAAATGTTGAAACTTAAAATATTATGGGTTTTTAGGTATTTCGTTTTTTTCCATTTTTTCCAGCATATCTACTCACTGGCGGAGGGGGAGTTCGGCGGTGTTGCTAGAAGGTCGTGAAGCCCAGGCAACGGCACTCCGGCAAGTCGTCAACGACATGTTAGAGAGAAAGGAAAGGAGAGAGAAAGCGAGGTGAGTGAAAGAGAGAGAGAAAGAAGAGAGAGAGCTGCGGGGAGAGAGAAAGAGAGGTTCAGTGAGCGAGAGAGGAGGCCGGCGACGGTTCGTCGGCCTTCGCAGGGATGCTGGTGATGGTTCGCCGGCACACCACCGACGGGAGAGAGATCGGGGGGAGAGAAAAAAAAAGAAAAAAGATAGTGGCTTATATATAGTTTTTATATAAGGGTATTTAAGTAATTTTTTTAAAAAAATGCTATTAACGAATAAATTTTTGTATACGATTAAAAACAAAATTTCTATAATAATTGTAGTTATTTTTAACGATTTTCACGTTCAAAAATAATCTAAAAATGATGTTTCATCATTTCAAGTTCATAGCTTTTTGAAGGCGATATTTAAGGGGAATAGGGGATGAGTCAATTTTTTATATTGTTTATTTGAGAAGTCTCGAGTTATCTAAAAACTGATCATGTCGAGTATGACTAATTATCTTGAAAATATCACATATTCTAAGATTCAATAATAAGAACTTATTAGAATTTTTTATAATAAATGTGATATTAATGTCTTCCATGATTATTCTACGAGAAAATCTTCAATTGGACTGTCTCATTATCACTTAGTAAGACCGTTCTAATGAGATTGTACCATTTATCTCGAGTACACCTGAAAAATAAACGTAAAGCACATGTCTAGCATTTTTAAGTCAACTAAAACTGTTCAAATTTGGATTCTGCTACCGTAATTTATAGAGAAACTTTATAACGAGTTACGTTGAGTTTTTTTAAAAATAAAATAAAATAGTGTGATAAGTGGTTTTTTCATTAAACACATATCCTATATTACGTATACTAATGATTGCCACGTCATTTAGATTGAAATTTAAACTACATTTTTATAAACCTTTATAATGAATAATGTTAGACTTTTTAATTTTTTTAATATCATATTATAAATCAAAAGATTACATGATAAATTGATATCATAATAACACCTTATTTGACAATCCTGTTTGATAAGTTTAGCATTGCTCCTTATAATTACAATGGAGGATCAATTTTGTTTTTATTTAAAAGTTATATTCTTTTCCATTTTGCGTACTATTATATTTCAATCGAATAAACATAAAACCAGAAAGAATATAAAATAAACTGCTGTTTTAATCACAGGTAACTCCATATGATTGCAGTATATACCAAATATTTACCAGACTATTGTAAATATTTTAGTTGTATATCTAAATTCAACCATTGAAACCCCAATTCATTAAAAAAAAGATGAGAGAATATATAGACTATGTTGAGTACAAATTAATTATCATCTCATGTATCATTTTAACCTGCAGCTTGAAAATCACCGAAATCGTCATCAGGTATATCTTGTGTAATTTGATTTTCTGAGGAATTTTGTTCTTTGATGTCTTCTTTGGTTGAGTCTTGGGTCTCAACTTTGGAAGATAAACCAGGACTGAGACTTTGTGGGGAGTTTGATGGCGACTTCTGTGCAGTAGTAATAGCTGAAAGAGTTGCCGGGGGAGGAGGTGGTGGTTTGATACAAATCACGGGATCTTTCTGGTTACCTTTATCCTCTAATGACATATTGTTCAGACCCTGCTCGAAGAACTTGGATTGCACGCGGCCACTGCTTTTCTGGTAGGAGCACAATTCAATGAGAACGCTTAAATGTGGTGAGAAAATTTTGACGTGTTTGACATCGAGATGCATATAATAAGCTTACATTCTTTATCTGGAGGCGAAGGGTCTCTCCCTCTTTCAAACTATAATCTACAGAGGAAGTATTCTGGAATTGTTGTTCCATCTCTTCCGCAGTTTTCTTCTTGTTCAGATATCTTCAATACATATTATGAGAGTGAATTAAAATTGTGGTCAGTGTAATCAACTCCATGCACTACCAAAAACTTGAAGCATAAAATGATACAACAAAAAGATAAAAGTGCATATGGATAGTGGGATAATACTTCATATGATCATGTAGGGCAGCTTGGAAATCATAAGCTTCTGTTCTTTCACGGAATCCGATGCCAATAAAAGCATGTCGAAGGCGACCACCTACATCAGTTCCAAAATATACTAAGATAGTTGAATGAAGAGGGCTACCAGAAAGCAAAGTAATAAGCGAATAGTGCATCAAGTGAGCTGTGTGCTTAACAATTGCAGGGAATGAAATATTGGGAAAAAAAGGAAAATGTTTACAGTTTCCTGTAAATAGGGGTAAAATGTTCAGAAACGTTAAAAAAAAAAACAGGACAAACCATGATCTAACAATAGGCTTACGGATCACTTAGCCATATAACCAAAGCTAGTTGCTTTCCCCATGTATTTAACAGAAACCAGAATATGGGCCACACTTCTGTGTGCAAGAAGCATGTGACAATAGAAATAATAATCGAAAGACTGCAAAAACAGCACATGAATGAAACATGCCGAGTAGTCACAAACATGTCTTTCGTACCTAGAGGATTTACCTCACTGTTTGTAGCGAAAAGGTTTCTTTCTCAAACCATTTTCAGGTTAAATAGAATTAAAAAGAAAATGTAATTAAAAAGAAAATGTAAAGAGGGAATGTGTAAATATAGAGTTTAACTGGATATTCCGATTTCAGCTAATGTACTTGAATGGAAATATCAACTAAAAAGTCATTCGGTTGGAATAACTGGAAAACAGAAATAAAATAAAATAAAAAATCATAAATGAGAATATGCAAGAAGATGCAAGAGACAAAATTGCTCACCAATGTTCTCTTCTATCCGAAGAACAAAATATCTGCAAAAGAAAGATCTTTCATTCAGACACCTTAAAAAAATTAAAAAGTAAAAATAAAAGTGTTTTTTTTTTCTCTTGTTTACAGGAAACAATAAGATTTTATTAATGTCATGAGAAAGAGAGTACAGAAGTCAACAAGCTATCCCCCAAAAGAAGCTATGTAACAGACTTCAACATAACACACCTAAATTGTACTGCAATATCAATCTTTGAAAATTTCTGTGTAATGGTATGATCCTTTAACATGACCAATTCAATAAATCTTGGCTTTTGTTTCAGTTAGAAATGAACTCAACCTGCTGCTATCGATTACAGCTTCCACTGGATGCACTTCTCCATTTCTCAAAAATGCCCGAGCATATAGTTCACCTATTCAAAACATATTAAGTTATTACACAAATATATCATTGGATGATAAAGATGTATTCTACACATTTGTCTTTAGAAAACACGAAATCAACTTTACCCGTGGACTTATCCTCAAGTCTGATAATGCATTCTTCTCCCTTGCTAACAACTTTAAGTGTTCCCTCCCATGCCCATTTGTTGACATTCCATTCATCAGCCCTAAAATAAATTCCAACAACATTGGTATCCATCTTTTATTCTTATAATATAGACCAGCAATAACCATTGCAAATAGATTTGAGTATATCTACTTCGAGTTCAATTGTTGAAGATTAAAAGGAATAAATGAAGACTAGGAATCTATTAACAGGGGTTTGGAAAGGCACTGGAAGACTTTAAGCTTTTTACTTTAACTTCTTGGTAGTTAAACTCACTCATGGGAATTTAAATAAAAATGTTATTGATTGTAGTGTTCACTTTATGTTAATTTGATAGCAGTGCTAGACGAAGTTGGCTTTAAAGAGCCTCATAGAAATGACTTGCACAAATAAAATTAACACAAAACATCCAAAAAGATGTTTATGACAAATTAAAGTGAGGGTGTCCCAATCTTCCTCCACTTTATTTGCCTGTTATAAATTCTTTCGGTGGACAAAAATAAAATAAAACAAAATACAAAATTCAGATGAAACAGAAAGAAAACGGTACAAACTAGAAACCAATTACAAGATTGAAAATTTACAGCTATTTAGGGTGCATAATTCTTTCTACATTGAATTCATTATTTCAGGTATTTCATAGAGAGGATTCATTGAAATGTCAATCTTCTAAACTGTCGAATCTCCCAATAAACTTGAATTTTTTTGCAAGAACAGAGATGCTTGCATAACAGGATATGCCATAGAATAAGGACAGGTTTATATTCACAAATAGACACACACAAATAGACACACACACACAGATACAAATAAATCAATAATAAATTCTGCTTAATCATGAACCCAAAATAAATTTAAAGCATCATCTTTATATCAAAGTCTTATAACAGATCATGTGAAAGACAAATCCGGTTTCATAATTTGTCAAGTAGAATAATAACCTGTATGACGCTGCACTTTTCCTTGGTGGTATCTGCAGAAATAACATGCAAATTAGTTTGATATGAACCACAAATAACTTTATGAAGATTTAAAGGTGCAACGAAAATAGAAAACAGTTACAAGGTAAAACAATAAGTGATAGCTACAATTATATTATTGCCATGTATATTAATTCGCATATAAACTAGAGTACGCAGCAAGCTCATTAGAATTAACAATAGTTATATGGTAACGACAAGGTGGTCGATTAATTACTCAAACACGACACTAAAATGTCTTAGATTCACTAATATAAACAAAACAAGACCGCATACAAGCATACTTTACATTTTGTATTCTGAGCTTATTTATTGGATTTCACCATCATTGCCCATTCTGTATTCTGTCAACCCTCAATTCATAAAAGGATTATGCTTTGAGCCCTAGTTTTGGACACATTGGCTTAAACAATAAGCGCAAAAGAAGAGCACTACTTTGCAAACAATGTTGGCTCAATCCCAAGCTTCATACATCACACACACACAATTCAAATCTTGCAGTTTAGATCCTAGATTCTTCCATTACATACAGATTTTCGAAGAACTACTGTATCGTGAGTCAGGACACCATCAATTTCTTTGGAAATTTTCCAAAGTGGAATAAGTCCACCTCTCAAGACAGTTTGCCAGCTTGTTCTTAGCAACTCCATTCCTAAGGCTACAAATTATCACTCTGTAATATAACTCTTCAATTTCCAGCGATTTCGACAATTCCGCTAAAAAATCACAAAAAATATAATATAATAACAACGCAAAGCAAACTAGCATGACAACTAACCAGAGATTATAGAAATTAAACAACTATCAACAAATTATTTGAACTCGAATCAAAAGTCGAATGAGACACGAGTAATGCATTTTATACATTAAACAATTTATTTATTTATTTAAAAAAAATCATAATAAAAAACTACACATTGCATCACTTCAAATCCTCAATTTTTCACTCATTCAAACACCGTAACAAGCATTAGCGACCGAAATCTGTTCAGCAGTTTGCATCTCAATCAATCTCAAGTATTCTAAGACACAAAAAAAAAAAAAAAAAAATAGAGAGAGACTTACCAAATAAACATAACATTCAGAGACTTGAAACAAAAGAAGCTCAATAGCTTCACTTTCTTCGTTCGCATCTGCAATTTCTTTCTGATCGCTCCTTACTTTCTCTTCTTCTTTCTCCATGATCTCGAAAAATTTGAGAATTTGCAGTTCAGTGTGGTGAGGACTGGATGGTAATTTAGAGAAATCAGAATGGTCTTTTTCGGAGATCAATTGGAATGTAGTTCGTCGGTTTCTGTTGATTCTTTTACTCAGAGGAGAAAATTATTAGACATTAGCTGAAAGTGTTGGAAGACCGTCTGATTCAGTTTTTCGAAGTTGGAGATTGAGTGGACGGCTCTGATGGTGTGTGACTCTGCTACCTAGTCAAACGATGGAACGGCTACGATAAAATGGCATTGCTTGATTTCTAAGAAAGAGACACGTATCACGTATTCACCGTTTTTATTCTAAGATGGAATTGTCGAAAAGAATGGTTTAACCAACCTACCAAACGATGCCTCTTGCTCTTTTTTCTCACATAAGTTGATAAGAATTGGAATATAAAACTTAATTCTAGATTGTTTCAAATAAACTTTTATTGCAATATATAGTTGTCGGGTGGTAATATGGAGAGAGTTTTTTTATTTTTTATTTTTTGTTTTTTTTAAAAATATATTTTTTTTGTTTGACTTTTTTTAGACCTCATACAACGATTAAAAAATAACACAACTTAACTTTACTTGTATATTAACTCAACCCTAATTCTTTCTTGATTCCCTTTCTAATACAACTTAGATTCATATTTCATAATATAAATTTATCTGAAATTTTATAAATTACAGTTGGAATTCAACAAGGTTATAAGACATGGTGAGTGTCAACTTTTTAGCTTCCTCTATAATCATCAAACTCTAGACAAAATTGACATAAAGATAAAAGCTCCACGATCTAAGATGATATTGAAAGAGCCAATTTTTTTTTTTATTTATTTATATTGTAATATTGTATACATAACAAATTGCTATATGGAACCATATTTTTATTTAACAATCAGTGGAAACAGTTGATATGTTTTCAGATGAAAGATACCAATGAGATTCATGCTAAAAGGAATATGCTCTTTATAATGTGTATGCTCGTATAGGGGATATATTTTCATTAAGGATATATCGTAAATCGTAAAATAAAAATAAAAGTAAAAGTGATGGTATTTGTATTCCGTTAAAACCGTATATACATCATAAATTATTTTAAAAAAAAATCTAATGTTATTTTTAAATTAAATTAATAATATTTTCATGAAAAGATATTATATATTTCTTTTTAACTATTTTATCTTTTTTTAGTTTGTAGTAGTGAAACTATTTTTTTAAAGAAAACAAAAATCTAAAAACAAAATTCAAACCCAAAAGTGGGGCCTTCTTCTATGTATATATATAAAAAAAAAATAGCTAGGTGAGATTCAAAAGGAGACAGAGATTTTTTTATTCCTACCATATTTTTTTTTTCTCTAACGGTTTGTTTGGTAAGAGGAGAGTTGGAGGGAGGGAGAGGGTTTGAGGGATAACTCCAATCCTTTGTTTGGTTGGAGATTGGTTGGAGAGACAAGAAAGGGGAGAGAAGAGGGAGTTGTCATCCTTTTAGGTCCACAAAAACCAATCCATCCAATGATGGGCGGATGAGAGAGGGGAAGAAAATCGGAGGGAAATAACAATAATACCTTCCAAATTTTTACAACCCTTTAATTTATATAAGGTCAATATAATAAATTTATAAATTATATATCAATTTATCCATTCAACCCTTTTTTCAATACCAAACAACAATATATGTTATCCTTTCCGTTTCTCCTACTCTCTCCCCCATAATTCATTCATCCCTCCTACTCTCTCTTCCTCTTACCAAACATAGCCAAGTGAGGAAAAATAATCACCCACCGTATTGTTGATGTCTTTCTCTATCGCAACACACATCAACTAAGAAAAATTGTCCCAAAATCAATCATTTCTGGCATTTCATTAAGAATCCCACTTACACGTTGGTAATTTATAAAATCACAAAGATTTTTATAGTTTGTTTATATTTATTTTATAATTCTTTCATTTATAATAATTTTCTAAAATTGAAAAAAAAAAGGTATATTTGGTAACGTTGGGGTGTGATTACAAAATATAATCTTTTAAAAAATAATAATAGGGGAATTCATACAAAAAGGGGTGTATATACAATTTTCTAATGGCGTGATTGATGATCATAAATTCTACTTAGGAAAGAGAATTAAGTTTTTTATTTTTAAATTCCACTGTTTACTAAATTTCTAGGGAATTAAATTTCATGGACTCCACTCATAAATTTCGGAAACTTGATTTCTCCCACCCACCCTACGAATAAAGTTTCATTTCCTAATTGAAAAAAGAATTCATGATATATTTACTAAAATATCTTAACTTAAAAAAAATAAAACTTAAAAAAAATAAAACAATTATCTTCTTTTTTATTATTGACTTTCGATTTTAGTTTCTGTAAATCATATTGGTCTCCTTTCTTTTTTAATCTTAATATTGATTTACATAATTAATAATTTATATTATTCTAACTATGTAATTATAAAAAAAAATGCATAGTTATATATACCTATTATAATACTATTTATGAACTAAAAAACACTACTGCACTTTTTAAAAAATAATAATAACTACGATATATTCATATCTTATATATATATATATATATATATATATATATATATATATATATATATATAAATCGTCATGTTTATACTCAGATGTAATTTTGTAATCAATTATGTATCAATATGATTCATTGGTTTAAGTAACTATTAGAAATATAATAAATTTGATTTTGTTTCCAATTTCCACATTGATAATAAGCACTGAAATGTAATTTAATAAATTGATTCCGATTCTCCTCAATTCCCTTTCCGGTGGAACTTGTTTCCGATTCCATTCATTTCTAATTACTAAACGTGTCATAAGGATGTAAATATCATAACTCTAAAAATAAAAGATTATGTCAATTGGCTATGCGGCCCAGACCCGACCCTCAAAATTGAGGGTTAAACCCGTTGGGTGGGCTGGGTCGGGCTGGGCTTGACTATTAAGGCTCACAAACTTGACACCTCTAACGATAACAAGTGTGTCTAACGATTTATTTTACATAACCAATAAAAGATTCATGTAACATATATGTATATGAATAATGATAAACATTTCATCTAAAATCCCAACTTTTCAACCCAACATATGTGGCATGTGAGGTGTCAAATTGTGAATAGATACATATTAATGATGCTTTATCTCACCTACCATATGTATCCATTCACCATTTAATATTTCAAGCGTCACATACGTTATGATGAAAAATATGAGATTTAAGGTGGGATGTGTAGCATTACTTATATTATACAGGGGGAATTGCACAAACAACCCTTGAAGTTTGATAAAATTGCACGAATATTACAGCTTTGACTATATATACACAAACTTCTCTCGACATTTGAAAATTGTTACATAAACATCCCCTGCCGCTATATGGATATGTTAGTCAATGGTCAAAAGTGTAAAAAAATCTAAAATACCCTTTATTTTTATTAAAATAAACTAAAAAAATTAAAAATAAATCAGATAAAAATATTTAAAAATATATTTCAAAAAACATGAATGTATCTTAAATCTGAAACTTGAAAAAAAATATCTTTACGAATTTTTTTTTATTCGTAATAATTAAATTTTAAGTTTATTTAAAATCATGGGAGATTGCACAAACTAATTTTTTTTAAAAGATGAACTTTTTTTTTTAAGATTTTAGATTTAAGATACATTCTTGTTTTCTTAAAGATCTTTTTTTTTTTAGTTTATTTAAAATAAAAGTATAAGCTATTTTAGACTTTTTATATATTTGACCATTTACTAACGGATCCATCTAACAGTAAGGTATGCTTGTACAACAATTTTCAAATATTGAGAAAAGTTTGTACATATATATCTAAAACTGCCAAATTTGTATAATTTTATCGTTCATTCAATTCCCCCTGTTATATATAATAGAGTAACAGAACATTTGTACAGTGTCAAGACGAGGGTAACTCGGTGGTAAGACTCACAGCTACATAGCCTACATATATGAGGTCTACTATCTATGAATTTTTGATATAAATCTGACTTGCTGGATCAGTAAGGTAGTTGTATAATCCAACTCACGAACACTATCAGGTTAACAAAAGTATGTGTTATGTTGGAACTCAATAAGCAGTCAAATATGTTTCATTTCACCTGTAAAATGTAAAAATAAGTGACACACCTCAAGGCAAAAACAAGCCACATTTTAGTTTCTCTCAATGACCTGGCCATGGCCAGAGGCATACGTGACAAGACAAGAAGAATGCACAATGTGATTTTAATGAGGCACAGTTGCAGTCACTGTTTGGTGTCTTGGGTCTGTGAGAACTGTTTGTACATTTACAAAGCCGACTTCTCTCATTTTTCGTTCCAGATCAGTCAGGAAGTATTCGTCTAGAAATGGTTCGGTGCTCTTCATTAATGTAAAGAGCACGGGAGGCAATTCCTACAACAAATAAAATCCAATTTCAATGTCAGTAATGCTTTAACTCGGAACTCACAAATATGATAAAACGAACTGAATGATGCAGTTTTATATCTCTTTTCTTTTCCTTCATGGACTTGGGAAATAAACATGATTGGGTACTATCAAACACAAGATTTATAGGTTATTATTGTTTTCGACTTCATAGTATCCGAAAAAAGTAAACTATAAAGTCCTCCGAAGCATATGATTACGAAGACCAGATCAATGGTTGAGTGTCAGCACCATACCTGAAGGATCTTTGATTTTGGCTGCGTGAGAGAATAATACTAACATGAGTGGAGTCATTACAGTGAAGTATATTAAAATGACTAAAATCAAAGAGTCGGCAGTAAGTTACCGCGATATCATTCACAGCAACTGTGCCTCCAGGTCGAAGAAGCCGGAATGCTTCCCTCAATAAACCGATTATTGCTCTTTCAGGACATTCATGGAACTATATACATTTAAGGAGTCAGTTTCTTAACAGAAAACACCTACTATTGAACAAAGTCAAAGGAAATCATGAACATGTTCAGTTAATGACATTCTTGGATTACAATGAAACATGCTAGTGTCTTTCCAGATCTCCTGCACAGGTTCCGAGTTAGACAAGAGGACATACCACATATGCAAAGGAGACAAGGTCAAATGATTTCGAAGTCAAGCCAGTGTCTTCCCCATTTGCATGTACCCAGCCGATTGGATTATCTCTTGGGGATCTTCTCTTTTCTTTAAATTGAGCTACAGCGAGAAAGTAAGGCGATAGATCAAGCCCCTGCAGAAATTGCATAGAGACAGATTGTGAGATACAGCATATTAAGACTAAATGAATTTCAATTGGCAAAATCTTTTGCTTGTATGGTTATCAATTCTATGTAACGCCAAGTCGCCAACCATTTTAGAAGACTATAAAGTAATTTTCAAAGAATTTCACTCACAGTGACTTCTGCAGACGGAAAATTATCTGAAAGACATGTTGCACTAACGCCAATAGAGCATCCAATGTCTAGAATGTCTCTGATCTTTCCAGAATACTGCTGATGATGTTGCTCAATTGCTTTAACCCAATTTCCACGCATTATATGATTTGCTTCATCTAACGAAGAAGCATATGGTATTGCACGTCTCGTCATGGACAAGTTTGCAGCCTCTGCTTCTGCTGCAGCCTGCCATTTGACATGCAACTTGAAAGTAAAATTGTTTCTTTTCAACTACAATATTTTCAACTAAAGTATACCTATGACTTAAGCTCATTCACTTAATTTCCCTTCTTGAGAAGCATCCTGTCAGTTAAATGATCACCGGTTGTCGGTTGATGGAATTAGTGAAAGTTATGTTGACTCAAACTCCCTAAAATAAGCCTCAAATATTGCCAAGATATTCACAGTTTTAGTATAATTACCAACACAGGTCAATTCAAAAGCACAATAAGGTGGTCACAAGAGCCATGGACATAATTACTTCAGCAGCATAAATTTCAATTAATCTAATAGGATTTTGAAAACCGTACAATTGACATGAAAGCATGTTAGCTTTCGAACGTGACCAGCACATATACTCGCACACAACATACAAATATATATCCCTGAGTGAGATTATTGTGAATGTGTGTAGCTTCTTTAATAGCTAAAATGAAAGAGAAGGGCAACCAGTTCATAAAAGATATGTTGAAGAATCAGTACTTACCAGCCACGATAGGTTACCCTCATCATATGCATGAAAGGGATTCAGATAATCTGTTCAAAGTGAGCTTGGTAGTTAGTTGATTTAATCACAGTCGAAGATTTGCAGGTATGAGCAAACAGAAAAGGCTTCAAAAGAGAAAAAGAGGAGCAGCACTTTGAATATCTCAGAAATCAAAGAAACCGATTTGTTTTAAAAACTTTATAGACTACAATTCAAATTACTCACAGACCAAAAAAAGGAAAGCACACTGGTCTCAAACAGAAAAGGACTAATAGCACATCTAAACAGTTGCACAACATTATGTTCGGAGGAAGTGAACACCTAAGAGCTTGAAGTTATATATGTTAACAATGTATTCTACTTCAAATTGTAATTATCATTCAACTAATTAATGTCTAGTCAGTTGCACAACATCTCATATGGAGAGCTTAAATCATGACATTTATGTCCTCTTGTAGCCAGTATTGATCTTATATAAAACAATATTAAACAGAAACTCAAACCCACATCATTTGGCCTCAGTAGTAACAATTGGCTTGGTTGATAACATACATCATTACCAAATATACATAAAAGAACACACATCAAGAGAAAAACGAACAGATAAGAAATAAAGAGATTGACAGAATTACAATCTGGGTACACAACAGAGGGGATTTGAATGCTATCCATCTCCTTGTAAACATCTGACTCCAGAATTTCTCTGGCCATTTCCCGCCATGGAATGTTATTCTTTTCAGCGGTACTGTTCCACCCAGATCCCAATTATCAGTCATCTTCTTCCAAATAACTCAAACTAAATTTTATAATATTCTCACAAACAAAAACACCAACACATGATGTACAATTATAGTGAAATTAAGAGGGGACCTGATAAGCACTTGTCTGGCACCAAATTTGAGGACTGAAAAGATGGGTTGGAAGGAAATGAGAGCTCCGACAAGACGCGAGAGAGGGGTCTCTCCTGCCCACTTGGGTCGTTCCAATTGCCCCTCCTCGTATGCCGCTACGTCAGACGACGATGCTGCCATCCGTACAACTGTTGGGTGTTTTGTTCTGGTTCTTCTAGTTCTTGCATTCCCGTTGGTTGTTGAAGGGGCAAGAGAGAGCTTCTGGTTAGGTGCATACAACGCCATTGAAGCTCTCAGAGTCCACAGAGAGAGAGAGAGGGAGAGAGAGAGGGTGAAACTATGGTTTGGATAGGGAGGGAGAACAAACTACTGTACAGAGAAATTTCCAAGTCCAGGAACACTGCCACGTCATATTCCGTATCTTTTAATAACTTATTGTAGACCATGATGCGAAATACACGTTTTTAGGTTAACGTTTTTCGAAAAAAAAGAAGAAGATGGAAACGGTATTTTTAATTTCAATTTTAAAATCTAAAAACGTACCTATTAATAGAGGTTGAAAATTGAATTCTAAAAATGAAAACGAAAAATACTCATCCGATAGAGTAATTGAAAAATATCAATAATTGTAATTTTTCAATAACTTTTTACTATGTATTTTTTTAATTTAAATAAAAAACGGACAGATAATTCATCAAAAATAATTATCAACTAACATAATTTATAAATAAATTTTACTAAATAGAAATTATATGAAAAAAATTACACAATTTCAAATGATAAATTGATCGTAATCAATCCTATGATAGTGTTAACAAGTTAACAACGTGAACATTTGTCAGCTCATCTTACTCGTATAGATTCATAGTCACAGAAGAACCCTTAACTCAAACCACGATTGAGAAAGGTTTTTGCTTCGATTCAATTTATTGTTTCAAACTAGTTTAAATGCAGATTTCTATATTTAGGTAGATTCAGATTAAACTTACAGTAACAATCAATAAAAAATTCAAACAGTAAGAAGAATATTCCAATTGTCACACACAGGTACATAAATTGGATCTTGAGAAAGGGAATACAATAAGGAATGTTGAAATATTTAGATTGAATTCTAAAAGATTCATTACAAAGAGAATTTAATACAAATTAAATTAAATTAAAAAAGGATCATCTTCTCCAATAAATCTTCAGGAAAGACAATTGTCCATCACTCAGAACTGGGTAATCAATATGTATACATAAAACAAGCCCATATGCATTATGTCATTATCACATCAGATCTAATATATATATATAACTCCGATCAAATCACAGCCCGCAACAAACAAACAAACATACATTGATGAAGTAAAGACACAACAAAGTGAAGATCAACGAGAAATTTGGTGCCAGAGAAGCAGATCGAAGAAGAAGAATAAGAAGAATAAGAAGATGAAGGGGAAGAAGAAAAAAGCTACAGCTGTCGTTGAAGGAGATGATTAGCAGAAGAAGAGGAAGACCATATCGGCGACAACGAGAGGGAGCTGATCGGTGGCGGCGGCGAGCGACGAAGGAAGAAAGAAGATGAAGATGGGAAGTGAAAAGATGAGGAAGATGAGGAAGAAAGAAGATGATGCACGGTTGAAGTGAAAAAGGGAAAAAAAATAGTTTTATTATTAATTTTTTTGAAAAATAAAAACAAAAACGAAAACAAATATTTTTTATTTTTTAAATATTTTACTGTTGATACTGATTTTATTTTTTATTTTTTTAAAAATAAAATGAAAAATGATTAACAAACACGAATTCAAAATTATTTTTTTAAAAATAAAACCGAAAACAGACTGAAAAACAGTTGTAGGACGGGACCTTATCTTCTCCACCTATAACTAATTAGATTTATGGGTTACAATTTAAATGAAAATTCTCAACTTGATTACCATTTGTAAATAATGCCAAATTACACAAAATTACCTGACATATGTAAACCCTAAAAATCTACAATTGAATTTGGTAGAGCGAAAGACACCGACAATCATGTAATATAAAATAAAAAAGAATAGAGTTGAGATGGTCCCTTTGGAGGACTCTCCGACGTTGAGAAACAATTTCTATGGAATAAAACTTGGATATAATCAATTTCAATAACTATATTGAATTACAAAATAATAAAGATCAAACCGTAAACAAAACTGGTCGAGTCTTGGGTGGTGTCGTTCGAATAACCTTATGTTCACTTGGGTTGAACGTAGAGTTAGGACATAGAACCCTCGATTTGGACGTGTTGACATTGGACTTGTAAAGCCCTCCGTTTGGAGTGAATAAGAGTAGAAAATATATTGCTTTATGCTTGAGTGAGGGGAGGAGAATATAGGGAATGTGTCCGGTGCCTTTTCGAGGATCAGAGAGTGGAAAAATCTAATCCTTCAAATCAAGAGGGAGACTCCTATTTATAGCGATGGAGGAGTCATTCAACTGAAGTGACATCTGATATCTCTCCACCTATCTTAGGCTAATATTGTGGTGCAATATATATGATTTATCTCGAGATTCCTAGGCAATTCAAACTGACTTGCAATATTGACTTGGTCTCATTGGACTTGATCAAGGTTTGTTACAACTATTTGTTAGACTATGCTATTTTTGGCTACCACGGTTAGCCCCCCACTCTCTAAATTGAAATCTTCAAGTTAGAGAGTTGAGTGTTTCGATCGAACTCTTGCATTGAACGGTATATAAGACAATCGTCAGTAGTTTCTAATGTTAGTTGCATCAAAAAATTGTGGGTTGGATTATTTTAATAGCTCCATTCTTTTATAATGAACTCCTGAGAAGCTATTTGAATTTGTTTATTTCGTCCACTTATTTTTTTAATAGGACTTTAGTCGATCGAAGGTGTTGAGCGTTATTCGTAACTCGACCTAGATTGTTATTTATAACTCTTGGTAGAGCGCTTTTGTGCAGCTCTGCAAAGTGCTTTTTTTTAAGCTCTATAGAGTGCTACTTATGGCTCATCGTAGAGCTCTCTTTATAGCTCTCTGTAGAGAACTTTTCATAACTCTGTAGAGCGCACTTGTATAGTACTTTTTGTAGCTCGTTGTAGTGTGCTAATTATGGAGCGATAAATATTTTTGCGATCCTAGTGATCCATTTTAGTAAAGCGCTCGACATAGAGAGATTTTCGTAAAGCGATCATGGGATCCTAACTTGCAGGTTAGTGATCCAGCTTGGTGGAGCGCTCGACGTGAAACGACCAATTTTCATGGGATCTTAACTTGAAAGTTAACGATCCAACTTGGTAGAGCACTCGACGTTGAGCGAAACTTGTTGAACGACAATTCTCTAAGGATTATAACTTGAAAGTTATTGATCCAACTTTGTAAAGCAAAATCTATAGAATGCTCGACGTATAACGAAATTTGTAGAATGATAAATTCTCATGAGATCCTAACCAGAAAGTTAGCGATCCAACTTGGTAGAGTGCTCGTTGTAAAACAAAACTTGTAGAACGACAATATTCATAGGACTCTAACTTGAAAATTAGCAATCCAACTTGATGGAGTGCTCGACGTAAATTGAAATTTGTAAAATTATAAATTTTGATGGGATCCTAACTTGAAAGTTAGAGATCCAACTTTGTAGAGCGCTCAATGTACAGTGAAACTTGTGAGATGGCAATATTCATGGGACCCTAACTTGAAAGTTAGCAATCTAACTTGGTGGAGCGCTCGACTTAGAGCGAAATTTGTAGAATGATAGATTTTCATGGGATCCTAGCTTGAAAGTTAGCGATCCAAATTGGTAGAGCGCTCGAAGTAGAGCAAATTTTTTAGAATGACAATATTTCTAGGACCCTAACTTGAAAGTTAGCGATTCAACTTGGTGGAGCACTCGACGTAAAAGGAAACTTGTAGAACGACAAATTCATGGGACCCTAACTTGAAAGTTAGCGATCCAACTTAGCATAACGCTTGATGTGGAGTAAAACTTGTAGAACGACCAATTTTTATGGGATCCTAACTTAAAAGTTAGCGATCCAACTTGGTAGAGCGCTCGACGTAGAACGAAACTCGTAGAACAACAATTTTCTAAGGATTATAACTTAAAAGTCATTGATCTAACTTTGTAGAGGAAAATTGGTAAAATGCTTGACGTATAACAAAATTTGTAGAATGATAAATTCATGGGGCCTTAACTTGAAAGTTAGCAATCCAACTTAGTGAAGCACTCGACGTAGAGCAAAACTTGTAGAACGACCAATTTTCAATGGATCCTAACTTGAAAGTTAGTAATCCAAGTTAGTAATCCAACTTGGTAGAATGCTCGACGTAGAACGAAACTTGTAGAACGACAATATTTATGAGACCCTAACTTGAAAATTAGTGATCCAACTTGGTGGAGCGCTCGATATATAGCGAAATTTGTAGAATGATAATTTTTCATGGGATCCTAACTTGAAATTCAACGATCCAACTTGGTAGAGCGCTCGACGTAGAGTGAAACTTGTAGAATGACAATATTCATGGGACCCTAACTTGAAAGTTAGTGATCCAACTTGATGAAGTGCTTGACGTAGAGCGAAATTATTGAACAACCAATTTTCTTGGGATCCTAACTTGAAAGTTAGCGATCTAACTTAGTAGAGCACTCAACGTACAACGAAACTTGTAAAACGCTCGACGTAGAGTGAAATTGTAGAATCTTGATAAACTTAGACTCATATGGTAGTTTGACATAGGGCGGTATTTACTCGAGTTGTAATTGGGCACGAAGTACTAAGGACTTTACAAAGCCAAATTGTGTAGAACGACTTATACATTTTGTTTTAAATTTTCCAAAGCCTTTTTTTTGGATTGTTTGACTCTCTGTTGCATGATTCCATATAAGTTAATTGAATAACCTGATCTTATCCCTTTGTCTATGAAGTTTGTTATTTGATATATATATATATATATATATATATATATATATATATATATATATATATATATATATGTTGGCTCAACATAATGCTAATGTAACATTAAATCACGGCTCGTCGAGTGATACCTTTTCATAGAATAGATATGATTCGACCATTGTAGCTTGACATAGTCATGTAAAGAAATAATTCTGCATTGTGATATAGCTAGACATTGAGCTCTTTTTTTTTAGAGTAAGAGATGTAGCTCGACAAAGAGCAATAACATAATGAATTCAGCTTGACTTGGAGCAGGAAATGTCGTTCGATGAAGAGCGATTATATAACGAATTTGGCTGGACTTGGAGTAAGAAATGTAGCTCGATGGAGAGCGATTATTGAGCGTTTGGTTGATTTGACTGTCAAATCTTTTGGGTTGTGTATTTGTAAAAAAAAATAACTTTTTGATGAGAGCAAAATTTGAAATTGAGAAATTCGATGGAAGAAATAATTTCGGCAGTTGGCAAGTGAAGATGTGAACCTTGTTAACTTAACAAGGGATGGCTAAAGCACTCAAAGGGTAGAGGAAGTTGTCTAAAAACATACCTGAAGAAGAAAATATGATATTATGGAGAAAGCATTCAGTGCAATTTTATTATCGTTGTCTGATGTGGTTATGTATGAGATGCATGATGAGAAAATTGCAGAATCACTGTGTCTTAAGCTGGAAATCTTATATATGACCAAATCTCTTTCAAATCAACTCTACTAGAAGCAGTGACTTCACAATATAAGTATGTCAGAAGATATGTCTGTTCAAGACCATGGGGATGAATTTAATATAATTGTTATGGATTTAAAAAATATTGATGTGAAATATGACGATGAAGATTTCGCCTTGATTTTACTGTATTCATTACCTTCCTCATATAAAATTTTTGTTGATGCTATGATGTATGGGAGGAATACACTTAGTTTGGAGGATGTTAAATCATCATTCAAAGAATTGAAAATACGAATGAAAATTAGGGTAATGGTTTGATGGCTAGAGGGAGAGACAAAAAAAATATTCTTATGGTAATACAAACAATTCTACATCCAAGTCTAAAAGTAGGAAAGGAAGTTGTTATTATTGCAAGAAAGACGGGCACTAGAAAATTGCCCGAATTTCAAAGAAAAAAGGATACAACTAATAAATCATCTGATTCTGGAGATGCTAATGTTGTTTAAGATTATTCTAGTGATACCGGTACTGTTTTTCAGTTGTTTCTGATTGTTTAGACAACACTTGAATTCTTGATTCAGGTTGTTCATACCATATATGTCCTAATAGGGAGTGGTTTGCTACTTATCATTCTATTGATGCTGGTGTTGTTTTGATTGGGAATAATATGTTCTACAAGGTTGTTGATATTGACACAATTCAAATTAAGATGTTTGATGGTATTATTAGAACTTTGTATGATGTCTGACATGTACTATATTTGAATAAAAATCTTATCTCTCTGTTTACAATTGATTCCCAAGGCTATAAGTATTGAACTGAAGGTGGAGTTTTGAGAGTTACTAAGGGTGCTTTTGTTGTGATAAAAGAAAATTTGTCTAATGACCTTGATGCACTTCAGGGAAGCACATTTATTGTTATTGCATCTATTTCGTCTTTATTAGATCCAGATTTAGATATTACTCGTTTGTGGCATATGCGTTTAGGGTACATGAGTAAGGCTGACATGACTATTTTGAGTAAACGTAGTTTGTTAGTTGGTCAGAAAACAGGTAAACTTGACTTTTGTGAGTATTGTGTTTATGGAAAACAATACAGAGTTAAGTTCTCCACAGCTAATCATAGACAAAGGGTACATTGGATTACATCCATTCCTATGTTGCAAAAGGTAGTTCCAGGTATATTCAAACATTTATTTATGATTTTTCTAAGCGTGTTTAGGAGTATTTCTTGCAAAAGAAAATTGTTGTTTTTTCTAGATTCAAGAAAATAGAAAGTTCTTGTTGAAAATCAGACAAAAAATAAAAAATAAAACGCCTTAGAATTGATAATGGATTGTACTTTTGTCACGCTGCATGAGAAAAAAGAGAGTAGTTGTAGATACTGATCATGGTGTTAGTAAGCATGTGGAGTTTGAAGTTGAGGATTTTGATAAAGTGCAAGATAACACTTTAGTTTAGCCAACTCAGGGTGATATGCATGATGTTATTGATAATATAGATAAAGAAAATCAACAATACATTATAGCCAAAGGGAGGGAAAGAAGACAAATCAGGCCACCTCAACGGTATGGATATACAGATTTAGTTTCTTTTGCATTGAATATTGTAGAAACTATTGAAATTCAGGAACCCTCCATTTATTAGGAAGTTGTCATTTGTACTGAATCTTCTCAATGGGCTATTTCAATGAGTGAAGAAATTGAATCTATTCACAAGAAATAGACTTGGGAATTGGGGAAACATATTAAGGGCTAGAAGATTATTGGTTACAATGGGTATTTAAGAAAAAAAAAGGAATTTTAGGAATTAAAGCTGCTAGGTTCAAAGCACATTTAGTTGCAAAGGGTTACAGTCAATCTGAAGGTGTAGACTTTAATGAAGTTTTTTCACCGGTTGTAAAACATAGCTCTATTCGCATGTTGCTTTTCGTGGTCACAATGTTCGTCATGGAATTAGAGCAATCTAATGTAAAAACGGCTTTTCTTCATGGTGAGCTTGATGACCAAATTATTATGTATCAACCGGAGGGATTTGTTGTTCAAGAAAAAGAAGATCATGTCTGTTTAATGAAAAAGTCATTGTATGGTTTGAAGAAGTCTCCTCGGCAATGGTATAAACGGTTTGATACTTTTTGGTTGGTCATGGTTACTCACGAAGTGAATATGACAGTCCTGTGTATCACTGAAAACTTCCAGATTGTTCTTTTATTTATTCACTGTTATATGTTGATGAAAAGCTGATTGCTGCGAAAATTTAAAATAAGATTAATAAATTGAAATATCAGCATATGGGTGAATTTGAGATGAAAGATTTAGGTGATGCAAAAAAAAATTTAGGTAAGGAAATTCACAGGGATAAAAAAACGGGAAATTTATTCTTGTTGTAGAAAAATTATATAGAATTTTTTTTAACGCTTTGGTATGAAAGATTTTAAACCTCTGACTACTCCACTAGCTACACATTTTAAACTTCCATCACCTTTGTCACTAAAGTCTAAGGATGATAAGGAGAAAATGTCTCGGGTTTCATATGTTAGTGTTGTTGGGAGTATGATGTACGCTATGGTGTGCACTCGTTCTAATCTTTCACGTGTTGTCATTGTGGTTAGTAGATTTATGGGTTCTCCAGGAAAAATTCATTGGGAAGCTGTAAAATAGATTTTTCGATATTTAAAAGGTATTGCAAATTTGAGCTTGGTATTTGAAAAAAAATAATACAACCAATAATATTATTAGTTATTTGGATTCTGATTATGCTGGTGATTTAAATAAAAGGATATCTCTGACAGGTTATGCCTTCACACTTTTGGGTTGTGCCATTAGTTGGAAGGTTACTTTACAAACTACAGTTGTTTTGTCCACTACAATGGTAGAGTATATGGCAGTGGTTGAAGCAGTGAAGGAAGCTATTTGGCTTAGAGGTTTGGTTTGCAATCTGGGTTTACAACAAGATTCTACAATTGTATTATGTGATAGCCAAAGTGCGATACATTTGACAAAAAAATCTTATGTATCATGATAGGACCAAACATACTGATATCAATTATCATTTATTAGGGAGATTGTATCTCAAGGAGCAAATATAGTCAAGGAAATTGCTACAACAAAAAATCTGGTCGATATGTTGACTAAGCCTATTCATGTGCTCAAGTTCAAGAGCTGCTTGGATTTGATTTGTATTTGCAGTTTGTGAGTTACCCTAAGGGTGGAGGAGATGATAGACTGGAATTCTACTCGGTATACCTTGGTACGAATTTAAGCCAAGGTAAAGATTTGTTATTATTTGGCTTAAATTAGTCAGTAACCTTATTTGATATAGATTTTTTTCTCGTCTCTACCCATATTATAAATATGTAGTTATAAGATCTTTTAAAAAATAAGTCTTTTGAGTGTTCTTTGAGTGTAATAGGGTTTGGGGTTTTGACGTAGAATAAAAGTATAAGGGTTTACCAACGTAAGCCTTAAGAACGTAAAACTGAATCCACCAGAAAAGATATTCGAAATTCAACTAAAAATTTTATTATATTCCTCAAAACAAAGAACAAGAGATTTAAATAGTCTCTGCAAACTCTACCTAACAATAAAAAGACCAAATTGGATATTCACTAAACAAATAAAAGCTAAAATGAAAAAAACTAAAAAATTAAAATAAAACTTGAAAAGCCAACAACCAGCTATTTTGAGGTTGCAAACGACCTCAACTAGGGAACCCCGGTTGCCGTGGTGTAGATCGTCAAATTCTCTTTCCGAAAACATATTATCATAGGCAATCGGACAACCAAGCTAAAAGTTATGCTCGTTTCTTCGAACCAGCTCTTTTAGCTATGCCTATTTCTCTTTTTGTCAATTTTCTATCCAACTCTTCTTCAAACTCCAAAGCTAATTGTCCTACATCAATCTCTTCCACTTGTGAAAAACTCGACCTCGAGTTATATTTTGGATAAAGCGGAACATCGTCAGGAAACTCATATAGATCAGCGACATTGAAAGTTCGAGAGATATTCATATCAGCAGGCAAGTCGATCATCTATGTGTTATCCTTGATCTTCTTGATCACCTTGTACGAACCATAATTCCTTGATTTCAACTTGTTATAGGAACCAACTGGGATCACCCTCAACAAACAACTTGTCACGCCTCTTGACATCAATTGTGACTTTATACTTCGTATTCTTCTCCTCCAACCGAGCTTTCACTTCAGCCTGAACATCTCAAACCCGCTCAGCCAAATTCTTGGCTGCAACACTTGCTCCTACAACCTTGGGAAGACGTACCTGGTCTAACGCATGCTTAGGAGGCTATCGATACACTAAAGCAAATGGAGATATTCCCGTAGCTGTATGAACTGCATTATTATATGTGAACTTAGCTTGTGCCAGTACCACGTCCCACTGTTCAGGCTTATCACCAAAAATGCTCCGAATTAAATTCCCCAGTGTTCGATTCAGATTCTCAGTCTGCCCATCATTCTGTGGGTGAGCAATGCTACTGAACTTTAGGATAGTATCCATCCGCCACCACAATGTAACCTAAAAATAACTAAGAAATTTTGAATCCCTATCAGAGGTGATAGATTGAGGTACTCCATGTAAACGAACCACCTCCCGAAAGAACAGTTGAGCAACAGACGCATCATATGTCTTCCGATAAGGTATAAAATATCCCATTTTGGAGAACCTGTCAACCACAACAAACATAGAATCTACTCCATGCTGAGTCCGTGGAAGACCCAAAACAAAATCCATCAACAAATCCTGCCATATGGCACCTGGTACAGGTCAAGGCATGTAGAGACCTGTATTCTGAGCATGTCCCTTGACAGTCTGACAAACATAACACTTCCGAACAAAGTTACCCACGTCGGGTTTCAAATGAGGCCAGTAATATCGCTTAGATACCCCACTGATAGTCTTGTCACACCCTAAGTGACCACTCAAACCTCCACCATGTAACTCTCGAATCAGTTTCTCCCTCAAAGAACTGTGAGGAATACATAATTGATTTCCATGGAACAAGTAGTTATCGATCATATGAAATTCTCACTATGTTTGTTTAAGAATACACTTTTCCCATACCTCGGTGAAATCTTCATCATCTGAATACAACTCTTTCAGGAACTCAAACCCAATAATCTCTTGATGCATAGTGACCAGTAAATTCGTGCGCCGACTCAATGCATCTGCCATCTTATTTAGAACCTCGGATTTATGTTTCAGAACAAAAGGAAACTTCTGCAGATAGGTTGCCCAACGAGCATGCATATTACTTAAACTCCTCTGATTGTTTAGATGCTTCAAAGCTTGGTGATCAGTGTACAAGATAAATTCTCGCTGAATCATATAATGCTCCCAATGCTTTAAAGCATGGACAATAGCATAAAATTCTTGGTCATAAGTACTCCATTTTCGGCGTGCATCACTGAGATTCTCAATGAAAAACGCAACTGGTTTTTCCTCATGTGACAAAACTGCTCCAATCTCAATTCCACTAGCATCATACTCCACCTCAAATAATTTCTCAAAGCTGGGTAAAGCCAGAACATGAGTAGTGCACAGTTTTTCTTTAATGACTGCAAAAGCTGTGTCAGCTGTTTCACCACTTTGAAACTTACCTTTCTTTAAACACTCAGTAATGGGAGCCACAATACAGCTGAACTTCCTAATAAATCGATGATAAAATGTCGCCAAACCATGGAAACTCCTTAACTATCCTACCGTCTTTGGTGTAGGCCAATCATGAATGACCCTCACCTTTTCGTTATCAACCAATATTCCATCCGAACTGACCTCATACCCAAAAAAAAACAATCTTCCTATCAGCCAACTGTACTTTTTAAAATTAATAAACAACTTGTTTTCAGACAACACTTCCAACACAACTCGAAGATGCCCTTATGATCTTTCTCACTCCGACTGTAGACCAGTATGTCATCGAAATAAATGACTACAAATTTTTTAATGAAAGGTCGCAATACCTGGTTCATGAGCCATATAAATGTGCTAGGCGCGTTCGACAATCCGAAAGGTATAACCATCCTTTGTTTTAAAAGTTGTCTTCCATTCGTCACCAGGCTTAACCCGAATCTGATGGTACCCACTTCGCAGATCGATTTTAGAGAACAATTTCGAAACCTCTAACATATCTAGCATGTCATCTAATCTTGGAATTAGAAAGTTGTATCTGATGGTTATCTTGTTAATTACGCGACTATCAATGTACATCCTCCAACTGCCATATTTCTTTGGGACTAGTAACGCGGAAACAGCGTATGGACTCATACTCTCTCGAATAAACCCTTTTTTCATTAATTCCTCCATTTTTTCTTGTAAAATCTGATTCTCCTTAGGACTCATCCAATAGTGTGGTAAATTTGGTAAGCTTGCTTTATAAACTAGTTCAATATGGTGCTAAATATCTCTCAATGGTGGAAGGTCATCTGGTAAGTCTTCTGACACAAACTCACTGAATTCGGTCAACAAGTACTGCACCTTATCGGGTAACACAACTCTTTGCTCTTCCTTGTCTTATATCACTAGAGTACGTACTACAACAACATGTACCTCTTGTGCTTCCTTAACTTCAGATTCCAAATCAATTACTGACGTGACTAAAGAGACTAAAGACTTCTCTCCCACCGTGGCCTTAGTTGAGCCACCACCTGAACTCCGTTTCGGAACCATTGCAATCTTCTGGCCTTCCCAATTAAAAACACAAATATTGTCGCACCCCTTGTAGATGACATCTACATCAAACTGCCATGGGCATCCCAATAACACGTGACTAGCATCTATATCGACTACATCGCAGACAACCTCATCTCGGTAGTACTGCCCGATTGAAATAGGAACTTTACACACTTCTGTCACATTCGCCTTTGGCTCTTTTTGAATCCACCAAATCACATAAGGCTTTGGATGTTTGTCCACTCGCGGCTTCAGATGTTCCACCAGTTTTCTGGACACAAAATTCTCACAACTTCTACTGTCAACAATTAAATCACATATCTTCCATTAGACGCTGTAACAAACCTTAAAAATATTACTTCTTTGAGAGAAATCCTCCAGTTTCGTTGAACACATGACTCACTGAATCACACAGTTTACATACTCTCCATGTTCCTTCGTAATTTTTGCACTATCCAACAATTCATCCACACCTACCCCTTCTTCACCATTCTGTTTATACTCATAATCTTTTTCAGCACCCATGAAATTCACTGGTTTTATGATAGGGCACTCATTCAATCGATGGCATGGTTGGCCACACCTGTAGCACTTCAAACCTCATGGTTTAGCATACAGATTTGGTGCCATCCGAGGGGCTTCCTTTGCTGCTGCTGTCGAACGTGTCCAAGCAGGGTTATTACTAGGAATCGAGCCCCTATGAGTCTGGTCTGCAGCAGTTTTAGACTGATTATGTCCATCGCTCTATGAAAATCTGCTCCTGTTCGCAGCTGCATTGGATGTCTCAGCCAGGTCCTTCTTGTAGTGGGAAAATTGATTGGATATTTTCTCCATTAACTCTGCCTTCAAGGCCATATTATACGCTTCATCCACTGTCCAAACGACTTGCAGTCCAATTTTATATCGAATGGTAGACTTTAATCCAGCCAAATATCTCGAAACCTGCTGTCCCTCGGTCTCATTCATGTTGTTACGAACTGACAGCCTTGACCATTCCTCAGTATAATATGCGACAGTTTTGTTACCCTGCACACAATTCTGATAATTCTGAAAAATAAATTGCTTATAATATGAGGGTAAAAACCTACTCATCATGAGTTGTTTCATTCATCTCCAGGTTCGTACATGAGTCTTGTCTTGCCGTCTCCTATCTATCTATAACTTCTCCCACCAAACAGTAGCCTCGATTCTCAACTTATACGCTACCAGTTTGACTTGTCGATCTGCCGTAACTTCAGTCATCACAAAGAACCTTTCAACCTCAGAAATTCAGTCCAGAAACTCTTCAATCTGCAATTTACCATGGAACAACGGTATGTCTGCACGTATTCGATAGTCAGATTGATTTTGGTTTCGGTTTTGTTGACGAATCCCTAGGTAATTCATAAAGTCCTCATCAGAGTCTTCATCACTCAAATCTTCAAACTGCTCGTATCTCACTGCTCTAGGCGGACGTCCACCTCTAGGGTGGCCATGGGTAAATCCCTCGACTCCATTTCTGTTGGTAGGGGCAAAGACATTGGCAGTAGGGATGTTGGGATTAGGTTGCTGCCCCATAAGTTGCTGCAACATGGTCTCCAACCTCGCCATCGATCATCGTTGCTCGTCAATCGCTGCCCATATATCTATATCCATACGACCAACATCGTCAGGGTTAACTCTTCCGGCTTTATTATTGGGCATCGAACAAGGCAAATTCCTCAGCTTTGATACCACTTGACGCATAATGGAAGTATAAGGGTTTACCAATCTAAGCTCTAAGAACGTAAAACCAGAATACACCAGAAAAGATATTCAAAATTCAACTAAAACTTTTGTTATATTCCTCAAAACAAAGAATAAGAGGTTTAAATAGTCTCTGCAAACCCTAGCTAACAACAACAAGATCAAATTGGACATTCACTAAACAAATAAATGCTAAAACGAAAAAAATAAAAAATAAAAATAAAACTTGAAAAGTTTGACAACCTGCCTTAATCAGCTATTTTAAGGGTGCAAACGACCTCAATCGGGAAACCTCGGTTCCACGGTGTAGATCATAAAATCCCCTTTCCGAAAATATATTATAATAGGCAATCGGACAACCGAGCTAACAGTTATGCCCATTTCTTCGAACCAGCTCTTTAAGCTGTGCCTATTTCTCTTTTTATCAATTTTCTATCCAACTCTTTTTCAAACTCCAAAGATAATTGTCCTACATCAGGTTTTTTAAGTGTAGACATTAAAAATCCACAATTAATTCGGGTCGTCGAGGTGCGCATTGGCAACTTGTATGGTAGACAAAAATGTAGCGATCGTCGAGCCACGGAAATAGGTGGTCTCTTTGGGGGACTCTCCTACGCTCAATTCAGTATATCGTAGGTTAAGTTGAATGAGATGGAGAAGAGTTTGAAATGACAAACCGTTTTGCTCAATATATTGAATCTAGCTATTTACTAGTTGTTGATCTATCTGATGGGTTGAAGGGGATAGGTCATAGATTCAACATTATTCGATCTTCGATTGGGTCGATAATATTTATCGATGACTGTGATGGGTTGACCTCTAAGAGATTCCTTGACTCAATATGGATAGCACATGGATTATGCCAATCAACTTAGGATTATACCGATCAACTTTTGATTATGTCGATCAACTTAGAATGGCAACTGGGTTGATGCCCTGGTGGGATCCTTGACTTGACGTAGGTCGATCAAGGATCGGGTCGATAGACTTTAGAGAGTGACTGGGTCGACCTTTGCTAGGTCATGGAGTAGTAATTTATGATTGAAGAAAATTGCGGACCTTATTGTTTGCTCCAAATCTTAAAGAGTTCAAGCCCCCATTGTGAATGAGAGGGGATTGTTATTATAGAAGTGAGCTAACAAGTGACTAACTTAATAACGTTGAAATATATGTTTATAGGATTGATGGCATTGAAGGATACGTTATAGATTTGATGATATTGATGTAGACGTTACAGAAATGATGAAATATTCTCTATCGGGTTGACCAGGTCCAAGTTTGACATTCACTAATGTGGGTCCCGTATTAGGCTTTGATTGATAGGCAATGGGCTTCATTAGGCCTTAGTATTTGTGTTCTTTTTTGCCACTATAGTGAGTAATTCTGAGAAATTCTTTATAATCTCCGTTCATCATAGTGAATTTCTTTTCATCTCCGTCTGTGGACATAGGCTTTATGATGAACCACATAATTTTCTCTTGTTCCGCTTTGCTTTTATTTTTCCAAATTATTTTATGTCTTGACAATTTTCATAATAAATGGTGTTAGAGCTTGGCTCTAGACTTAGCAGTTCTAGTTAATCCAAACCAGGAGTTGGTGTGTCATAGTTTAGCTCACGATGGATTTGCAATTTGAGCTATCGGGGAGAACGACCTTGATTGAGCGTTTGTTCTTCCTAGTATGGGGAAGATGTTGACGGAGATCGCTTGAGGAAGGAGCCCCAGACCATGAAGATAATGATGGTCCTTCGTTCGAGGGGAGGATTGTTAGGTGTGTGACCTAAGTCCCACACTGGATGGACATGAGAATGATTATGGGTATATAAGTATAGACATTAGCTTCATTGGTATGAGGCATTTTGGGAAGTGTCCAAAGAGAAAATATGTGTGGGCTTATACCAATGTGGAGAATGTGGGTTCCATACTTATAACAAAAATTATTGACTGACTTAGCAAAAACTTTGACATATAACAGAATATATAGCTCCATTCACAACTGTAGCCCAAAAATAAAGAAGATAGTTGTTGTAGTTTGGCATAAACAAGTAGCTCATTACTATAATGTAAGTTGACAAAATTCATTTTGATACCTTCAAAGGTAATTCGAATGATACAAGATAATCACTTTTGTGGTGTATTAAATGCCATGGCTTGGCAGAGCAATAGTTTGCTAAAACTATCTCGACATTTGGCTCTCGCATGAATTTAATTTTATCTGCATTGTAGCTTGACATGGAGCAAGAATCAGAGCTTTAAATTATCGGATCGTAACTCAATATAGAGTGATCCAACTGTTCATTGAGCAGTGGAAACCCTTGTAGATTGATTGAATGTTGCACATGGTTCGTCATGGTTGTACGATGGTGGGTTGACCTCTACTCTTGTTTGACGAGTTGAGTATTGAGATTCATTAAAGAGGGTGTTTGAGCCATTTCATATGGTGTATAATCCTCCAGATTTGTAAGTTTTACAAAAATAATTGTCAGAGCCCCACGGTGTGCGTCAAACTGTAGACCTTAAAAAACACACAGTTGAATTTGGGAGAGCGAAGTGCACTGTCAATCCTGCAAAACAAAAAAGATAACACGAACTTGGGGTGGTCCTTTTGGGGGACTCCCTAATGCTCAAGCCATATATTTGTAGGAGAAATCGTTTGCATAGAATAAAACTTGAATATAATCAATTTCAACATCTATATTTAATTACTAAATAATGAAGATCATATTGTAAACTAGGATGGTTGAGTTCTGGGTGGTGTCGTTTGAATAGCCTTATGTTTGTTTAGGCTGAACGTAGAGCCCTCGAATTGGATGTGTTGGCATTGGGCTTGTAGAGCTCTCTGTTTTGAGTGAATAAGAGTAGAAAATATCATAGTTTTATACGTGAGTGAGGGAGGAGAATTTAGGGATTGTGTCCATTACCTTTCCGTGGATCAAACAGTGAAAAAATTTACTCCAATAGATTTTTTTTTTTTTTTGGGGGGGGGGGGGAGGTTACTCCTATTTATAGTGATGGATGAGTCATTCAACTGAAGTGCCATTAGTTACCTCTCTACCTATTTTTGCCTAATATCATGGAGTGAGATATATAATTTATCTCGAGAATCTTGGGCAATTCAAACAGATTTGTAGTATTGACTTGGTCTCATTGGACTTGGTCAAGGTTTGTTACAACCGTTTGGGCCTTTTGTTAGACTGCTCTACCTATTTTTGCCTAATATCATGGAGTGAGATATATAATTTATCTCGAGAACCTTGGACAATTCAAACAGATTTGTAGTATTGACTTGGTCTCATTGGACTTGGTCAAGGTTTGTTACAACCGTTTGGGCCTTTTGTTAGACTGCTATTTTTGGCTACCACAACGTACTCTATAAAGCTTAATATTTATATGTTAATTAGACAAACTTAGGAGTCATTTGTTTTTTCCATCTGATAATTGAACAATTCTGAATTTTTCTAAAGATGGAAAATAGATGTAAATCTGAACCCACATAAAATGTTTTTTTTTTCTCATATCTATATGTACTGTCAACATATTTATTTCTTAAAAAAAAATTGTCTGAAAATAAATAGTTTTATATTTATACACATGCTAATTAGAATGAGTAATTTAACAAACATGTTCTTCTGCAAACAAAGTTCACTTTAACAAAATAAAAATTCATCAAATAATATAATTTTATATGTTCTACATACAAAGTTCAAGTTTAACTCACTAAAAAAAAGTGATATATTTAAAAAGTGATATATTTTCTTATGATATCTTATAAATGTGTGACTGTATATAGTATTTAGTGACAAATTTTATTATTTGTCATTATAGTTTAAATTTCCTTGTGACATATTATAAATGTATCATTATATGTATTATTTTGTAACGATTTTATTATTTATCACCATATTTTGGAGCAAAATTAATGCAATTGAGACATTTTAAAAAATAAATTGTCACTAATTACAAGTATGGTACAAATAAATAAGTTAAAGATGTTTAATTTTTTTCCCATGATTTTAACAACTATACTAATGATATTTATTTAGTGGATTTTTATAATTGTGTAACAGTGTAAGAGTAGAGTGTAAAACAAAAAAAAAAGCCTATAAAAATGAAAATAAAATAATAATAATATTTCAAAAAAAAAAAACAAAAAAAAAAGCCTATAAAAATGAAAATAAAATAATAATAATATTTCAAAAAAAAAAAAAACAAAAAAAAAAAGCCTATTTTGTTTCTCCTTCCCACACCCACGCCTATGTATTCATACTTGAAATTTTTTTCCCCCAAATTTACCCTAATCTTCTATTCTCAATTTCTAACAATGTAGATCTCTCCATCTCAATTCTTCCTACTTTAATCTCTCGAATTCCTCTCTAGTTTGATTGTTACATTTCTTGATTTGCAGCAGCGTCTCTTTTCGCCTTGTCTCCAGCATTGCCACCACTTCTCCGTCCAAAATAATAGAAAATGGTGAAAGGAGAAGAGCTGAGTGCGTATAGAGTTGTGCTTAGAGCTACTTGGAAAGCGTTCGCAAGAGACATATTGATGCTACAAGCATCAACCAAAAAATTCTAGACATCTTCGACAAGAATCGCCATTTGACCTTCAAAGCCCAGACCTGGAGACACCTCAATGAGGCACTCGAATCCTCTCTTTTCGTTTCCGTCATGATTGTGCAAGCCAAACTCAATTATTGGGGCAGTTACGGTACCTATTCCTTTCTTTGGCTATTCTAGTTCCATACATGTTTGATAAAATTACTTACTCGTAGTGATACTGTAATCACTCATTATTTGTGACTAGTGACTGGAAAGCTGAGTGAGAAATGTATTGAAGACCAAAAATTTACCCAAACTTGTTAGGATGAAGAGACTCTTTAATTTGATATTATTTAAATCATAATCCACTTACTTGCAAATTATGAGAAAAAGATACGTTTTCAGTTTGATTTCTCAGTTTTTTCATAATTGTTGTAATATTCTCTTTGTTTATGTTGTTTAGTTCTTTCATTAGTTACATAATCAGCTTGCTTTGGGTCTGAATATTGTTGTTTTGGGCCTTTTATTGTTTGCTTTGTTACTCTCAGTGTCTCACTTAAGAGAATAAGTTACTTTAGATGCATACATGCCTATCAAGGTTGTTATGATAAGTTGTATGTGTTTTAGTTCTATTTTTTGTCAGAAATTTATTTACTAATTGTAATTTAGAAAAATTAGGTAAAAAAGATCTTTTTTTTTATAGTTTTCAGACTAATGCATTTCATATATCAACAGGAAGATAATAAGCAGCACATGCAAGCTCGTTTTGATGAACTAGAACAAGAGTGTAATCAATGTGCATATTTAATATTAACATCAACCGAGTTGTCTTTCTTGTAGGTCCATTTGTCATTATAATGCATTGGTATGTAAAGTCTGGTGAATAAGTTTGAAATAACATGACATGATAATGCATTGGTATGTAAGGTCCGGAGAATAAGTGCAAAATGACCTCGAGGTTAGGAGTGATTGCAATACATATGTAATGATGAAAATATTGCTAAATCCCAAACATGGTTGTTTTACTGGTCCTTGATCAATAGCATTGTGTTCAAATGTGCAAGTAGGTAAAATATTTTATTATAGGTATAAATCGAGTTGCATTATACTTAGGACCATCTGTTACAATTTGTACTCTTTGATGTTTGATATGGTGGTCATCTAATAAATTTAAAAACTGAACACAAATACTCAATCAAATTCTGATTTTAAATTAGTATTGTTAGAGTTAATGAGTTGATTTATATATATATTTTTTCTTGATTTTATTTTTGCTTATATATTTTCACTGATATTTATATGCTTATTGAATATTAACATTTGGATGAACATTTTAAAACCATGGATTCAACTAGCTTAGTCTTAGAGTTTTGAGTTGAGTTTTAATTGTTTGTCTCCTCATTTTTTTTTTAAATAAATGTTTTTTTTTTCAAAAATTCATGTTGTTCACTTTTCAAAATTTGATTAGACTTTCAAAAAGTTGGATACATATTTGCAGAAGTCGATATGCATATAATGAAAAAATTAAACAAGTTGGATAAACCATCAATATTCTTAACATGTCGTATAATAAAAAAATTGCATATTCTGAAAGCTATGCTAGTATGACAGATGTTTATAAATGATATCAACAACTCTCTCATTTTTACCTCTTGAGGATTGTTATTCATGCTATTTTCATTTTATTTATACAGGCAGTTAATGATACTATAGAATCCTATAACATCATCACCTCCGTGGACATTTTTCATATAAAATTATCCAGGCTTGAAGAATTTTCATCATGGTTCCATGAGGATATTTGATGTAATGCTCGAACAATTTTATAGTTTTTTTTTTCCTTCATATTCTAATCATCTAGTTGCGCATTGAGGACCCAAGACTAACGGCATGGTTCTTTTATTGCATGTCTTATATTTAAGTTGAGATTCTTATAATGTATAATAGTTTAATGAACAATTATATGTATATTTTTAATCGATTTTTTAGCTTGTTATCTTTTATTTGATTATCAGTCTTTTTTTTTTCTTTGTGATAGTGGACGGGGAACAATAATTTATTAATTTATTACTAAGAATGTGTATAGTGACATAATTTTTAAATATTTAAATGTCACTAGATTTTAATAGCGACATAATTTTTAAATAATTAATTGTCACAAGATGCACATATAGTGTCAATTTTTAGATCGATAAATGTCACTAGATTTCGTTTTAGTGACACATTTATAAATAGTTAATTGCCACTAGATTATATAGTGACACAATTTTTAAACAAATAATTGTAACTAAATAGGTGTACAATGATTAAATATTCAACTGATTAATTGTCACTACGTTTTTCTACAGTGACATTTTTTATTGGGTTCGAAAAATTATTGGTATTATTTTTAGGCGCGGGGGGGGGGGGGGGGGGGGGGGGGGGGGGGGGGTACTAAGGTATGTTTAAAAGACAGCATTTAACGTGGTCAGACGAAAATAACCCGAATTATTGAAAAAGAGAGAAATTTGTCATTTTCAAAGTCAGAGAAAAATAAGAGTGAGAAAGAAACCGTCGCGAAGCTAATCGACGGTGAAGTGACTAGAACGAGAGTACACCAGATTTTTACGATCGACAGAGGTAAGTTCAGTTTTTTTCTTCTTCTCTTTCTTGTTGTTGATAACTTATATTGCATGTTATACTTGTGTTTTGTTGATTGAAATTGTAGATTATGGTTGAAATAGAGATTTGAGAATAGTTATTGTTTGGATTAGGGTTAGGGTTTGAAATGAGATTGAATATCTGTTGTGGAAGATGAAATTCTGGGTAATCGAGACTTTTGAAGGAGATCCGAGCTTTTTCGTAGTTGAATCGAGCTTTTTTTAATAGATTTTCGAGCATATTTTTTTTGTGAAAATTAGGTTTTAGTAAATCAAGATTATTTTAAGTTAAATCGAGCCATTTTTAACATGATCGAACTTTTAATAAAAAGCTCGATCATATTTCTCAAAGGATCAAACATTTTTTGAAAGGGATTAAGCCTTTTTTTAAAAGATCGAACTTTTTTTTCATTGGTTCGAGCTTATTTTTCATTGATTCGAGTATTTTTTTCATTGAGTCGAGCTTTATTTTCATTGGTTCGAGTTTTTTTCACTGGTTCGAGCTTCTTTTTTCAAATTATCGAGCTTTTTTTTTTGTCAACCCGAGCTTTTTTAAAACATAATCAAGCTTTTTTTGTGTGATAATTTTGGGTTGGTTGACGTCCGAGATTATTTGTCAAATGTTCGAGCTTTTTTATCAAAGGCCAGAGATTTTTGAGTAAATGCCCAAGCTTTTTTTGCAATGGCCCGGGACTTTTAATGTTGTTTGCGAGCTTTTTTTAGTTTAGTGATGTATTATTTATGTAACATTGCAAATGAGAAATAGGTTGATGGATTTTCTTAAAACTCTAGAAGGAGACTGGTACGAGGGTAAACTGACTCGACACGACCATTTTGACGCACTTGACCATATAGACGACGCGCTGAACCGGGCCCGTGCAGAATTTACTGATGAAGACCGGCATCGGTCCATGACGTTGTGTTTGGGGCATTTCCTGACGATGTATCAGGAGGTGAAGTTTTCAGGTGGTGTTATCCATCTGTTGCTTTTGAGGGAGTTGTATCATAATGGCCCAACATATGAGATGTAGTTTATGTTAGGGAACCATTCAGTGAGGTTTTCAAAGGTGAAATTTTGCCTGATCACCGGATTACGGTTTGGAGTTGTACCGGACACGAACCTGTATGTAGAAGTGGAGAATATCATACATCAACGGTACTTTCCTAAAGTCGATGAGGATTCGTTCGAGAAGATGATGGTTGTTCTCACCCTCGGAGAGTTTCAGGAGGCATATGATGTTACGAAGCTCTGCCTCATATATTTGCTGAACTGGATACTGATGGGGGTGGATGAGAGATTCAAGATTCCAGTTTGACAGCTTTGGCTGGTGGAGGACGTCGATGCGTTCCTGTGGGGTGCCCACGTATACATGTATTCCATTTACTTATTCAAGTATATGCATGACGAGCGACGTGACAGATTCGATAGATGCCAGTAGAAAAGATCGCTCACGTACATACGGTGGAGACCTACAACATTTATGATCTATCTTACGCCCTATTGGTAAGAACTTTAAATTACAACATGTATTTTATTGTTGTTGTCTTAAATTTTATGGATTCTTATCGTACTTATCTTTAATGCAGATATTTGCTTTTGAGGTGATCCCCGATTTGAGACTTCAGTTCGACACCCGGAGGGTTACAAACCTGTCTCCCCATATTTTGAAGTGGGAGTTAAGTAAACAACCGAGAGGGAAGAAGCTGACCAAGATTTTCAAAGCCAGAGTATTTATTGAATTTGTTAATGTTTATATTAGTTACTAAGTACACAATTACATTGTTCTAACCAATATTTTAGATGTTTGCGAGGACGGAACTGGTGCCTACAGCAGCTGAAAGAGAGGCACCGTATTTTACAGGGTTAAACGAGGGGGGGAGCCTGTATGTAGAGGAGGACAAACTTCAGATTTTGCCTCCGGTCCCTGATCAGACTATCTATGGCGGGAACAACGAGACATGGTGGGGGTTTCAGGGCAATGGCCAGTGATAGTGAGGGATCTGAGACGAAGGCTAGGGGTTTCAAGGCCAGCGACATTGAGGGATATGAGCCGGACCCTCAGCGAGAGAGGCATAAGTGGGTTCGGTTTACCACCCCCAGACCTGCTACATCTAGAGGGGATTCTTGTAGGGGAATTAGACGCGATGGAGAGGTAAGTTGAAATGATAGTTTTGTTTCTTATTAACGCGACATGTTGATAGTTTTGTACTAAGAATGTATGCATGATTTCAGGTCTTATGGGAAGATCTGTTAAATGCTGTGTGTGAAGCCCTCCAGAAGAGTGACGAGGATCGACAACAGCAGCACCAGAAGTTACTGGCTATGATCCGGAAGAGTGAAAAGGATTGACAGCAGCAGTAGCAGCGAGTGTCGCTAGATATGATCCTGGGGCTTCAAGGGTCGACGACGCATATGCACAGAGATGGTCCACCACATTCTAATCCAGACTTTAGCCCTAGAGACAGGACACGTGGGTATACGGGGAGGGGATAGACAAGACAGGTGGACGTAGCGAGCAGCCGCCTACCGGGGGGCAAGTCCGGAGAGTAAGGCTTAGCTGCGTACTAACTATACTAGACCTGCTACATATACAGGAGTCCAGTCGGACCTCCTAGCAGTCCTGTCTGGGTCGACCCAAGCCCAGCTCCCCCCACAACCCAGCACAGTGATCGAGCTCCAGAGCTCGCCCAACCTCTCCCATCAATCGATGCCTAGCGGTCCCTTCCACCCCGCACATCTATCCAGCCGTAGTGGTTCCCTCTACCATCCAACACATCGACCGAGTTCCAGAGCTCCCTTCTACCTTAACCATCAATTGATACCCAATGGTCCTCTCCACCCCGTACATCGTTCCAACAGTAGCGGTCCCCTCCACCTCGTATATTGATCGATCCAACCGATGTACGGGCACAAAGCTCCTCGTCGCAGCACACCCCGGAGGCTAGAGTGCTGCCCAGGAAGCGTATACTCAAGCTTGGCTGGCAGTTACTGAGCCCTTACACAGATTTATGCCGGTTGAAGAGGGTGAAGACACAACTCCAGTTAGTGGACCACATATTTGACCTCTATGGACTGGTGGGCTATGGCCAACTAGTGGCGTACAAAGCCTTCAAGAGAAACATCAATAGGGAACAGTGAGTACAACTTTATCTATGAAATTGACGGTTTTTTTTTGTTTAATAATTTTATTATAAAGCTAATCCAACAATTATGCATGTGTGATGTGGATGTACTGGAGCCAGTTAAAGCCAATTGGTTCCAGCGGTTGCAGTCTAACTTCATGGACTTGGAGGACACAGTACGTACTGACGTGATTTTGTATTTGACGTTTGTTAAAGTAATGATGTATCGCTAACAATTCATAACATTTATAATTTGTCAGCATATGGACGTGTACCTTCATATTCTTTGAAAACTCCAGTGAGGATTCCCCACTGTGTACAACCAGAGGATTAACATATTGGATACAAAATACTATGTAAGTATTTATAACTTATTGATTATGCATATAGTTTTTTTGTTGATAACTTTCTGTCAATGAATGTATGTATAACCACTTATAATGGTACAGTGAGAGAGAAATGATGCCTCGTGATGCTAACGAGACTGTGACCACGACGAGGTGGAATGTACTGCAGTCCCGGTTGTCGGATGAGGATCTTCAGGCGATCCGTGGTGCTACCACGAGTGGATATCGTCTGATGCACGAGGTTGACTTGGTGAGCGTTACACGGTTTAAATGGTTTAAATTAAAATGTGTTCGTATATCCTAACACTTTATGAATACTATTACAGGTCCTGATACTGTGCAACGTTGGGCGCCAATATTAGCTCTTGGTAATCGTCGACCTTACTCTCGGGAAAATGGACGTACTGAACCCCTGGAGACAGTATGTCCCCTTACATATCAGGAAGTAGCAGGTCATCCCGTTGCGCTGGTTTTTACTGTCGATGTTAAATGACGCGGGGTTCCATACTGAGTGACGAGATCACCGTCGGACGTTCCCCAGGTGAAATAAGACCTTCTCGGTCAATGTGGTGTCCACATCAACGGTTCCCCAACAAAACCAATCGTAAGACATTCTATTTCACAAACTAACTTAGAGATTGTTTTATTAAAAGCGAATTGTAACGCGTGTTAAGCTGTCCAATTGCAGGGATAACTATGGTCCCTATACATTGAGACCGATTGAGTACTTACTGGCGGATAGGCATTATTTCGATTGATGAGAAGACGAGATGGAGATCATTCGGGAGAAAATGGCTATGAAAATTTTTTGTAACTTCAAGTCCGTCTAGAGATTGGTTGTATATTAACTATTGTATAGTATTTCTGTTATGTACAATTTGTTATGTACAAAAACATTCTATTTCAGTTATATTTTTTCAATATTTTTTATGTTTTTGTTTCAAGTGTCTGCCATCACAAGTACAACACACATTGCAAACCATGAATAATATTATAACTGAAAATAAAAACTCCCTTTTAATTAAAAAATAAGTTAATGAACAAGTCATGCAATTATAAATTATTACAATGTCATCAATGGAAACGCCGCCATTCGTTGCACGATAGAGTCCTTGTTACGGTAGGTCTGTTTGTTGTGTCCAATTGAATGACAGATGTTACACTTACGGTGTTATTCATCGAGAACCTCTACTTGGACCTTCATTAATCAAAGGTGGGTTAGAACACCTCTTAGAATTATGATCCAATTATCCACATCTTTTACACGATTGTGTGGATGTTCTTTCCGAAGACGAGACATGTCGACCCATCCTTGTGCATCCTGCTTGTCTCCTGGAGATTGGATTCAAAACCACCCTCTCAACGATGTCAGATGACACTACCTATGTTGAAGAATGCCCAACATGCATAATAGGAACCGAGTACACATCAATAAGTGTCTATCTCTTGTAGTAGTCCGTACACAGGGATGCGTAATCCAAGTTTCGCTCCTTGCACCAATAACACCAACAATGAAAACATTGAGATTTACGTTTCATTAATATTAACCATACACTATAAATTGTAATGTACCTTGCAGCCGCGAGTGCGTGATAACACGAAAAATGGTCCATTTAAAATATATTGCATGTACAGGTCTTCCGGGCTAAGTCAACTGTCCACTGCTTTCCAGATCGCTTCACCGAGAAAATTTTACAGTCGACTGGATTGACGGACATATAATCACACTTATCCACACATTTTAGGATCACAAGATATGATGCATCAGTTAACTAATGATGCATGGACTGTGTAACTCGATAGCGATAGTGAAACCACTGTTGTAGCATATTCCTAATAAACTCAGCCAGAGTCAACATAGGCAGTTGTCGTGTAAATTTGAGAGATGAATTTATGCATTCTAAAGCATTTCTTGTCATCACTCAGTACCTTTTTTCGGGAAAGTGTACACGGGACCACTTGTGTGGACCGATAGCATTGATAAAATCAAATGTTTTCTGGTTCAAGTTGCGTAACTCTTCCATGTGTCGATTATATTTCAACTCAGTGTACGCTCGGGCTGCTTTGTCCACTATTGTGGCAACATCTTTTCTGTGATATGAGTGCCAGCAATATATGGTATGAGTGGCATAAAGAAACACTTTAGAAATCACTGCTTCAATGCTTGCATGTCGATTGGAAATGAAAACTAGATCATCTATAGGACCTAAGGTACCCTTCAAGTAATCCAATAACCACTCCCATGAAATGTTATTTATGAGTCATCGTACTAAAAAATAATTGGATACAGATGTTCATTCCCATTTTGTGCAGTTAAAACAAACATTGTACCCTTGAATTGTCTCTTCAAATGGGTACCATCAACGACAATAACTGGACTCATACACCTTCAGAATTCTCTAAGTGAGGCACCCAATGACATGAAAAAGTAGAGGAATTTACCATCTTCATCACACTGTAAGTCAGTGATTGTGCCAGGATTTTTTTATTCCAAGACGTAACCAAATGTTGGCAACAGTTGGAAGGTTTCCTCATGCGTTCCATAGGTCAGTGACAACGCATAATCAAGGGCTTGATGTACCTTACTGTACATGATTTGGATGCCATACATTGTTTTCATGTTGGCGATTATGTCCTTCGAACGCATTAGTCGACCATCTTGTTGTTGAAGTCTAGGTGCAACCATTTCTCAAATTATGACTGCACTAGCTTATCGGTGACAACGGTGAATCTCCTCCAACGGACAAGTGTGTTCGTTGACAAAACTTCTTACTCTGAAGTATGTCCCTTTATCTCTTATCATCGCTCTTAACTTCCATGTAAAGTTGTCCATCAAACAAACCAGATATAACGTTGTCTTATTGAACCTTTTCACATTCCACTTAAAGTTCTGTCTTATTGCAAAATAGTTAACTAGTCTCTTCAAATCCTTTTTCGTGGGAAAAAATTGTCCTTTATATATCATGCTTGTAGGTTCATCTTTAACCAAGTTCTTGCTTCCACCCATACCAAACGAGTATGATTTTGCTCCTGGAAAACCCACGTTGTGGCATTATCAAAATCATTTGGAGTTATATTAAGCCGGTCTTCAGAGGTCCCAGCTATATCTGGTGCACTGGAACTAAATCTGTTTACACGTCTTTCCGTTTGCATAGGTTTTTTATCTTCCTCATTGTTCACTATATTACCTACCAGATGAAAATTTGCCTCATTATCTACTGATAAGCTTGTTTTTCATGCTTTACGTACCCGTCATTTTGTATAGTTTTGCTCTCGTTTTCTTTGCAAACTCCATCTTTTGATGTTTTAAATATTTAAACAGGTCTTCTATAGCCTGGAGTTATCCTTGTACGAAACCGAGAGCTTTCGAAGTGAAAAGAAGGTTTTAGCTCAATATAGAACGAGAAATGCGGTACGCGTACCGCACTAGAAGGAAATGCGTACCACACTTCATACCGCGCAGCAAAACAATAGAATACTAGAAGTAAGGGCGGTATGCGGCGTCGAAGTGAACCGCACTTGTACCGCGTGAGATGGCAGAAGAAATTATAGAATGCTTCAAGTGCGGTACATGTACCGCACCTGAAGGAAACACGGACCGCGCTGTGTACCGCACAAGATTCCAGACACTAAAATTAAACTGATGTGCGGTACTATGTGTCGAAGTGAACCGCACATTAGGGCAGATCTTGAATACTTTGTTTCCCGAACAGAGGAGTGGCTTTATTGTGGGATCCCCTATCTTATCTCTGATTAAACATTGAGAGGGGATGTTCCTAGAGGCTGAGAGGATGTCTTTGGGACCCTCATGCACAAATGGGTGGGGTGGGGTGGGGTGTGGGGGGGTGGCTTATTGTTGCCTATAAAGGAAAGAGATAGAGGTGAGAGGAAGGGGATTTAGAAAATTAGCAACAAACCAGAACAACTCTGTTTCCTCACATTTTTAGAGTTCTCTCTTCATTTCTGGACCGAGTTCTTCAAGATATGATCAGCTAGGGCAATGTTTGGTTGATTCAAGGAAGCTAGGGAAGCTCAAGCTACAAGAGATTGAAGTTACAACTTTGTTTTATCTCTTCAACTCTTTTATTCTCTTGTTTCTTTATATTGATTCATGATTTGTATTGATGTTAGCTCATCTATGGTTTCTATTTGTATAGTATGATCTAATTATTCTTATGTTAGAACAAGATGATGCTTAACCCTTGATTCATTTGTGATAGACTCTTTGATTTCTCTATTTTTGTGCTTGTGGAGCTATATGGATGTTTTGAATACTTAATGCTTTTGCTTAATTGATCATTTTGTAATCGATCTATGGTTGGATGCTAAGTAGCGAGAGGAGATGTATTTGACAATGCTTAGATAAATGTTCATTATTCTTGACTAGAAAGTGCTAGAACCACTTGGCTAGCGTATAGGGTTCAATTTGTATTCTAAGTGCTTAACGGGACTATACATATTGTCCGGATTGCTTGAGAAAGATTTTGGGTATGTATAGATCCTATCTCTAATACACCGAGAGAGGTTAGAGATTTGTTTAGGGAATACGAATCTATAGCATGTACACGCACAAATTAAAAGTCAAGTGTGCTATTGAGAGGGTTAAAGCGGATTCGAGTTCTAACATGTTTTCTATACATTTCTATAAGTGTTAAGTTAGATAATTTAGTTTGTGTTTGAGTTAATTTACTTTATTAGAATTCTTGAAAACTCATGTTTTAGATTGTTCAAATAGTTAGCAAGCCTTTAAATTCCAGTAATCATAACATTTTTCCCTGTGGGAACGATCCCTACATTGTCACTATACTATCATTCCGGCCTCGTGCTATTGCGAGAGTCAACAAGTCTAGTTTGACACGATCATTTTTTGGCGCCGCTGTCGGGGAATTAGTTGTATTTGATATTGGAAATATTTGGTTATAACTAATTTGAACGTTTTACTTTTAAATTTCTTATTGTATCGTTTCAGGCAAGTTGCTCTTGTATGCACCAACGTACAAGGAGTAACAGTTCGCAAGATTTGCAATTTGATCCAGACATTGAAGGAACGACAAGGAGAAATCGTCGAAATCGCCGAAGAAATAGAGCAATGGCAAATCCTGTTGATGTTCAAAATCGTCCCATCGTTGCGGATCAACTAGAACTGGTCCAAGGACCAGTAAATATCAGGGGAGTTGACCAAAGGAGTCTCCACGAGATTATCAGTCCAAGAGTGGACCATAATGTTTCGTCCATTTGATGACCAACAGCTGCGGCTAATAACTTTGAGATCAAGCCAACTTTGATTCAAATGATCTCGAACACGATTCAGTTCTATGGCCATCCACATGAAGACCTGAACCAGCATCTCCAGAACTTCAACGAGATATGTGAGACCTTCCGCTACAATGGAGTAACAGCAAACTTCATCAAGTTGAAGTTGTTTACGTTCTCTCTTAAGGACCGAGCAAAAGCATGGCTACAATCACTACCACCGGATTCTATTGAATTATTCGAGCAGTTGGCTCGGCAGTTTCTGAACAAGTATTTCCCTCCGGGAAAAGCTGCCCGCCTTCGGAACGACATAACTTCCTTAGTGGCATTTGGTAAGGAGAATCTCTACGAATCATGGGAGAGATTCAATGAGCTGATTAGGAAGTGTCCACACAATGGATTGGCAAAATGGTAGATTTTGGAATCCTTTTATAATGGAATCTCAGAACCAACTAGGAATTTTGTGGATGCAGCTTCAGGAGGGTCGCTCCTGACCAAGACAACAGATGTGGCCTATAATTTCATAGAAGGAATGACCAGTAATAATAGCCATTGAGGGGAAGAAAGACATGTGCTGAAAAAGGGTTTGGGCGTCCTCGAGGTTGACAAAATGACATGTGTGAAGGCTCAGCTTGAATCACTTACTAAGCAAATGAATAGGATGAATGCGGGGAGTAGTCATGCTATAGTTGCTTGCTGTGAACTATGTTTAGGACCACATATGAGTTTTGAATGTCAGGATGGGAACCCCTTTGCTCAGATTCACCGGATCAAGTAGCTTTCATTGGATATAACAGAAACTTCAGCAACCAACAAGCAATTCAGAATTCTCAGAACAATATCTATTTAAACACATATAACCTAGGATGGAGGAATCATCCAAATTTCTCGTGGAAGGATAACTAACAACAACAACCACAACCACAACAGAATTTGATCCAGAGACAACCTCCAGGTTTTGACAACCAACAACAACTTCAGGTTTACAACCGACAGAATCCTAGTTATCAGAACCAGAATCGAGCCTTGGAGGCGGAAAGGAAGCCAACAATTGAAGATCTTCTTTCCAAGTACTTGGTGAAGATAGAAGGTCGCATGGACACCCAAGATGCCACACTTAAGAAGCTAGATGCTAAGATGGACCAGATATCGCAGCACAACCAAGCCTCAATTAAAAATTTAGAGATGCAAGTCGGTCAGTTAGTCAGGGAAGCCCAAGTGAGACAGTAAGGGACCTTTCTCAGTGATACGATCACCAATCCGAAAGATCAATGTCAAGCAATCACTCTAAGGAGTGGAAAGAATATGGAGTTACCGAAGGACTTTGGGGTAAAACAAGAGGTTGTGCTTGAAGATAGAGAGGAAGTTGAGGTTGATAAGAATGAAGAGTTGAGAAATGAGGAAGTGATTGTGGAAAAGGTTCAAGAAAGTGAGCTACCAACACCTCCACAAGTCAAAACATATGTTCCACCTATTCCATATCCATAAAGGCTGAGAAAGCATAAGGATGCTCAGAGCTTTGCAAAGTTCTTGGAAATGTTCAAGAAGCTGCACATCAATATCCTGTTTACCAAAGCTCTAGCACGGATGCCGACCTATGTGAAGTTCTTAAAGGAGCTTCTATCTAACAAAAGAAAGCTAGAAGAGTTCGAAATGGTGACTTTGATGAAAAAATGTAGTGATATACTACAGAACAAGCTTCCACCCAAATTGAAGGATCCGGGGAAATTCACCATCCTTTGTACCATTGGTACGTCAGAATTCAGTAAGGCTTTAATTGTCTCGGGAGCTAGCATTAATCTAATGCCATTCTCAATTTTTCAAAAGTTGGGAGTCGGAGAAGTGACGCCAACCAATGTCACTTTGCAACTAGCGAATCGATCAATCAAGTATCTGAGAGGAGTGATGGAAGATGTTTTGGTCAAGGTAGACAAGTTATACTTCCCAATTGACTTTATGATTTTAGACATGGAGGTAGATGTAGAAGTACCTCTACTCTTAGGAAGACCATTCTTGAAGACTGAAGAAGCTATGATAGACCTAAGGGATGACAATATGACTTTAAGAGTCGGTAAGGAAAATGTCGTATTTGATATGGTTAATATTGTGAAGAAGCCGGATCCAGTAGATGTTGTTTGAGAGTGGACAGTATGGATACAAGTGTGGATGAACTTCTAAGAATGAAGGAAATGGATACACCTTTGCTAGCTTGCATCAGTAAAAGCGCAACAACTGAAGACAAGGATGAGGAAGTAACGGAGTGTGCGGCGAGTTCAGATGTAATACTGGTGTGGCGAACCAACAATAGATAGAGATTCGAAGACCTTGGCCAAAGCAAGCCAAGAATTCCTCCCCCTATAGAAAGGCCTCCACCACTTGAGCTAAAAAAATTACCTTCTCACTTAAGGTATGCCTTCCTAGAAGAACCAACAAGTTTACCGGTGATTTTGTCATCTCTGTTGAATAAAGTGGAAGAAGGAAAGCTGTTGAGAGTTCTTAGAGAGCATAAGAAGGCTATAGGGTGGTCTATTTCAGACATTAAGGGAATTAGCCCATCCTTGTGTATGCACAAGATCTTGATGGAAGAGCAGTTCAACCCATCAGTAGAGCACCAAAATAGATTGAACCCAAACATGAAGGAGGTAGTAAAGGCAGAGATTTTAAAACCTCTAGATGCAGGAATCATATATCCGATTTTGGATAGTCTGTGGGTGAGCCCGGTCCAGGTAGTGTCAAAGAAGGGTGGGATCACCGTAGTACAAAATGCCAACAACGAGTTGATTCCCACCCAAAATATTTCAGAATGGAGAGTGTGTATAGACTACCGAAAACAGAATAGTGCTACAAGGAAAGATCATTTCCCGTTGCCTTTTATTGATCAGATGCTAGAAAGATTGGCGGGACACGAATACTACTGTTTCCTTGATGGTTATTCAGGATATAACCAAATCCCCATAGACCTCGAAGACCAGGAAAAGACCACCTTCACATGTCCTTATGGGACATTTGCCTACAGAAGAATGCCGTTTGGGTTATGTAATGCTCCGGCTACGTTTCAGAGGTGTATGACGGCTATATTCTCCGATATAGTGGAGAAGTTTATAGAAGTCTTTATGGATGACTTCTCGGTTTTCGGGATGTCATTTGATAACTGTTTAAAGAACTTGACATTTATGTTGGAGAGATGTGAGGAAACGAATCTCGTTCTCAATTGGGAGAAGTGTCTATTTATGGTGAAAGAAGAGATAGAGCAAAGATTGAAGTGATAGAGAAGTTACCACCTCCGGTGTCTGTTAAAGGCATTAGTAGTTTTCTAGGGCACGTCGGGTCTTACAGGCGCTTCATCAAAGACTTTTCAAAAGTTTTGAAGCCCTTGTGTACTTTATTGATGAAAGATTCACCTTTCGTATTTGATGCAGGGTGTCATACAACTTTTGGCCTTTTGAAGAAGGAACTTACATCGGCTTCAATCATTTCTGCCCCAGATTGGAGTTTGCCGTTCGAATTGATATGTGATGCCAGTCATTTTACGGTGGAAGTAGTTTTGAGGCAACGGAAAGAGAAAAGGCTTCATGTGATCTGCTATGCAAGCCAAACCTTGAATGATGCCCAGGTCAACTGTGCAACAACAGAAAATGAGCTTTTGGCTATAGTGTTTGCATTCGACAAATTTAGGTTGTACTTGGTAGGTTCAAAGGTCATCGTGTACACAGATCATGCAGCTATCAAGTATTTATTGAACAAGAAAGACGCGAAGCCTCGATTGATAAGATGGGTTTTGCTCGTACAAGAGTTCGACTTGTAAATTAAGGATAAGAAAGGAACAGAGAACCTTGTAGGAGACCACCTATCCATGTTAGAAAGAGACAAGAAGGAAGAGATAGTGATTCCAATCAATGAGCAATTTCCATATGAGCAGCTCTTTGCTCTGAAAGATCTTATGGTTCTATGGTTTGCCGACTATGTGAACTATCTAGCTAGTGCTATCATGCTAGTTGACATGAACTACGACCAGAGGAAGAGGTTTTTGCATGAAGTAAAGTAGTATTTATGGAATGAGCCCTTATTGTTCCGAACTTGCACGGATGGAATGATAAAAAGGTGCTTACCGGAAGAAGAGATGAATAACATTTTAGGCCATTGTCACTCCAGAGAGTGTGGGGGACATTTTGGTGGAATCCGAACAGCACAAAAGATTCTTCAGTCGGGTTTCTAGTGGCCTACCCTTTTTCATGATGCTAGAAGCTTTGTAGAAGTATGTGACTAATGCCAAATAATCGAAAACATCAGTAAAAGAGATGAAATGCTATTGAATTTCATGTTGGAGGTGGAGTTATTTGATGTGTGAGGTCTAGACTTCATGGACCCTTTCCCAAATTCACACGGGAATCATTACATATTGGTAGTAGTGGACTATGTGTCCAAATGGGTTGAAGTCGTGGCCACTCCAACAAGTGATGCGAAAACTGTCACAAAATTTCTGAAAAAGCACATTTTCTCACGGTTTGGCTCGCCAAAGGCAATAGTGAGCGACAGAGGCTCACATTTCTGCAATAAACAATTTGAAGCTTTGCTAAAAAAATATGTGTAAGGCATAGAGTGACCACTCCATACCATTAGCAAGCAAACGGACAAGCTAAAATCTCGAACCGTGAGCTCAAAAGTATTATAGAGAAGACCGTGGGGGTTAGAAAAAAAGATTGGGCAAAATAGCTTGATGATGCGTTATGGGCATACAGAACCGCTTTCAAGACTCCAATTGGCATGTCTCCTTTCAGATTGGTGTTCGGAAAAGCATGTCACATTCCAGTTGAGTTAGAGCACAAAGCCTTTTGGGCAGTAAAGGCACTAAACTTTGATATGAGAGCTACTGGTGTGAAGAGACTCATCCAGTTGAATGAGCTAGACGAAATGCGTCTTGATGCTTATGAGAATGTCCGAATTTACAAAGAGAAAAGTAAGAAATGGCATGATAATCGATTGGTGAAGAAGGAAATTCAGATGGGTAACCAAGTCTTACTGTACAACTCAAGACTTCGTCTCTTCACTGGAAAGTTGAAGAGCAAATGGACAGGGCCATATATTGTGAAACACGTTTTCCCTTATAGAACGCTTGAGATCGAAAATGATGCAAGGGGGAAGCTTCAAGGTAAACGAACAAAGACTGAAAATCTACCGGGAGCATGAGACGAAACAAATCATAGAGGTAACCCACCTCCAAGACCCCACCTGAGAACGAAGGAAAGGTACCATATTTGTAAATGGTAAGTTTAGTTTTCAGTTTAATTTAAATTTCCTTTCGAATGACATAATTGTTTTTGGTTTTATTGCATGTTGAATCACCATTTTCACCTTCACATTTGATGTGATTTTGTGAGTTTTGAAAGAATATAGGAGTGTAAACAAAAAGGAGAAAATTCTACGAAAAGAATCGCGCAAATGAAATGCCTTCAGAAGGCCATTGCTGGAGAGAAGTGCGATACGCGTACCGCACCAGAAAGAAGCGCGAACCGCATCACGTACCTCGCATAAGGGCAAAAGAATTTGATTGCCCAGGTTATGGTACGCTGGGTCAAAGTGAACCGCATCTTGTACCACAACCTGGGCCTTGAAACAAGTGTTGTACCACGCCATATGCAGGTAAGTGCGGTACGAAGTGAACCGCACTTCGTACCGTTTCTCGTCAAAAAAATTTTGAACTTAAAGAGTGAAACAAATATTATGGTGTGTAATATTAATCTAGGGGGGGGGGGGGGGATGAATAGATTTTAAATAAATTTTACCCAATTTTCGTTAAAGGTCAAGTTGACGAAAATACCCCTATCTAGTTATAAAGATACCACAAGTGTAATAAATGCGGAAATATAAAAGACACTTGAGATATACGTGGAAACCCTCCAAATGGGAAAAACCAAGGGCTGGTGAGTGCGCCACACTAGAACCTCGAATCCACTAATGGTAAAGGAATTATAACATAATCCCGGTTTAATCCACCACCACTATCTAATCCCGGTATAAGTGAACCTAGTTCATCTTGTTTGCGATTTAAGCTACCTACTCCCGGAAGCAACACAAGTCTTACTTCTCAAAGAAGAGATAAAATGTCGAAGTGAATATATGATGATATGCAATAAACAAACAAGGCTAGGAAACCCTATATGCTTATCTAGGATAATGAGATGACAAATAATGCAATCCTAGGTATCAAGTGCTAAATGACATGTTCAAGAAGCTTAGCTAAATATAGATTAAACAATCCTATGAAGCTATCACAATACAACACTCAATCATGGCATCACAACAATCTCTAATTTGTATCTAGAAAATCTTATAAGAGCATACAAATAATTAAAGAGAAGGTTTAGCAACTAAAACACTTAACTTTTAAGAAGATAGTGAAGAACTTACCAAACAAGATGTGATGAAGCAACCCTATCCATTGATGCACTCTAAATGAACTTAGATGATGCAATATGAAGTTTTAATGCACATGTGAATGCTTTGAGTGATTATAAATGAGTTCTTGAAAGTGTTTTTCCTTTGAAATGTGTTCTAAGGAAAATATATGATGTTCTGAACTCTTACACGACCTTAAAGCAATGAGTTGTATATATGTGAGATTGAAACAAAGTGAGGTCGTTTTGGAAAACATGTTCCAGCTTCCTCTGTGTGCGCTGGTTGAGTAGCGCACCACCAGTGCACAACCTAATTTTACAATAGGCGCTGGACGAGTGGCGCATCCTAGTGACGCAACACATGCGTAAATTCTCTGGAATGTTTGCGCTAGTGAGGCTGGGCTAGTCGAGTGGGGCACCACCAGCGCACGCCCACTTTTTTCAACTGTGCGCGGTTGCAACAGCCCAACTCAGTGGCACAACACATGCGACGATCCACTGGAATGTTGCGCTGGTGAGGTGCGCTGGTCGAGTAGCGCACCACCAACGCAAAGCCTACTTTTCAATCACTCAAACACACAAAATCAACAAGTTCAAGAGTGATGAAAGTGCATCCTATTCTAATGCATAACATGACCTAAAACTTTAACTACAAGATGCAAATGTATCAAACAAGAGTCATTTAAATCAAAATGCACACATGTATAACCACTCAACATATATGAATAAGAATTATGCATGAATATGTGAGTGTGTGCAACTATCTCTTCAAAGTAAGTAAGCACAAATATTTTACCTTCAGTGCTTCTCCTCTTGAGGTCTTGAGAGCCTAAGCTACCCTAACATAATACCCTAAAAATGTGATTTGTTCACGAAATAAACCAATCAACAATTAAGGACTTTACAAAGAGGTGAAACGAGACTTTCTCTCATTATCACACTCTCTTCAATATTTTCTAAACTCTCTCAAGCAAAGGCCTTCCACAAATTCAACCGGTATGTAACTCTAACTTCCTATTCTCTCTCTCTTTATCTTTTATTCATGGAATCATGCACTAGATTAAGCATATTTCAATCAAATCAAGCTAGGGTATAGTTTTATGTATGATTGTATAGGTTAGGGTTTCGAAATTTTAGGGGTTTTTCTTGTTAGTTGCTTTTCTTGAGTTTCAATTTGTTTTGTAGACCACAATTACACACAAAATACCACAATATAGTATTTATAGATTGCTTGAGCAATTTTTATGTGTGGATTTGTGGGTTTTTTTAAGAGATTCAGATTTTATAGTGATTGTGGGTGCAATTGAATTGTTTTTGATGATTGTGTGAGTAGTTTTTCGCATATGATGGAAAAATAATCAATAAATTAGGCTATATTTGTGATTATGCTTGGCCTTAATTTGGTGGAGGCTTAAAAGAAGGTAGATACTTTGGGTTGTCATGTTGATTGTTTTGTTGAAGTGATAGAACTAAGAGTGGTTGTGGTTTGTTTTTGTGTTTTTTGTGTTTTTCTTGGTTTGTTTTTGTAGGAACATAATCTCACAACTAAAGATGCCTCCCAAGAAGAATACAAAGTCCGTTCCTGCCAGAAAGAGGATTGTCGGATCATTATCCAGAGTGACGCATCAGTATGTGCGGAACCGTGATTATGGTAGACGAATGGAAAAGCTCAACGACGCGAACATTATTTTTGAAAGAGGTATGCACCTTGTGGAACTCAAGGACACATCAATCCCAACGACCATGACAAACCAAGGAAGGCAGAATTTGATCAGTGTCCCGGCGGACGCCAATGTTTCATTGGTAAAAAAGTTCTACGCCAGTATGATACCAGAGGCAGTGAAGGAAGGTAGACCGGTGTTGGTAAGAGACATACCGGTCATGATCAATGCCACCAAGATCAACGCTCACTTTGGTACATCAGACTACCCACAATTCAGCAAAGGGTATAAGAGTAGGCATAACACTAAGTCAAGTTTGGCTATGGCGCTCAGAGGGACAGATGATGGTTTGTGGGAGCATGGTCACATGCTTAAGCAGTCAGAGCTTCCTCAGGAGTTGGTGTTTTGGAACCTTTTCAACACTTTCTCCCTCTTGCCAACCACTCACAGGACTACAGTTTTAGAGCCGAGAGCAGATTTACTCAGCTACATTTAAGATCAGACAAAGATTGATATAGGCCAAGTTATAATGAATACAATTTTAGAGGCAGCCTCGATTAATGTGCATCTGTGAGCAAAGCCAAGGTCAATCATCTTTCCTAGCCTTATCACCGCTCTCCTGAAGAAGGAAGGAGTCCCAGAAATTACCACAGATGAAGTAAAGATCAACCCTATAGGGGACCTTAATAAAAGATCATGGGAGGACGTTACAATCAAAACCATGGGAAAGAAGATGTCGATGATTACAGAGGGTCCATCCAGCACTCTGGGTGAATAAAAACCTGATTTCGAATTTGAGGAATCAGAGGAAGAGGACCAGGACTACGATGACCCTACATCATAGTCCATGCTAGCCAAGATTCTGAGCGCTGTAGAGGGCATCCAGCTTGGTATGACTGGCCTCGAGGATAGCCTGCAGGTAGTGAGGGAGCGGACAGATATGATCCATTCTAGGATGGATCTCTTTGAGAAAGAGATAAGAGATCAGAAAGATGATATTGTTGACATCGGAGGCAAGCTGGCTTCCAGACTTATCAGAGGAGGAGGAGACCTCAACCGTCTTCTGACGGTATCTCAATTTCAGAGGACCAGGTTGCCCAGAGGGCTGCAGCAGAGGCTGAGAGGGTTCGAGCAGAGGAGGCAGCTGCATGGCAGGACAGAGGAAAGGGACACATATAACACTAGCAGTCTGCTACCAGGATATCTCTAACAAACTTTTGTGCTTATGTTTGTTTTTCCATATTATTATTGTTTTACTGATTATAACTAGTAGATTTAGCATATGTTACTAAATGTGTGGATAACTCATTTTGGCTTTTATTTAGCATATTTCGGATATTTTTGGATTTATTTAGTTTCGCTTCGAAATTTCATTTAGGATAATGTTAGATTTGGTTTGGGGGTGTTGGAATAGAAATTTAGAGAACATTGTACATTGTGAAAAAAAAAATTGTTTTTCTTGCTATGTAGAATTTCAGAGCACTAATCCTGCTCGAAGCCTCGAACGATATGCTTTTGGGTTGTGCCTTTTTCAGGCAGTTGTTGCATGCTTTGTACCACTAGGGTTGTGCTTACTAAAGTCGCACTACATGGCTTGCACACATCTTGCCGGGCTCTATAGTGTCCCAGTGAAGAGGGTAGCACGCTTGAAATGTTTAGGTCATTAGTGGAGACTACCCTGTCTATAGAATCCAGAAATGCTTCACTTGAGCGATAATGTTATTTACCTTTCTATACACTTTTTCGTTAGGCATTTAGGAGGCATCATTAGGAGTCAGGCATGTTTGTAATTCTTTATTGAGTTTGTTGCCATGGTTTCATTTCTGCTTGTTCTATACCTTTTGAGATGAAGTAGGCTTATGTGTGAAACCTAAGACAATGGCCTAAACACGTCCCATAATCGTGTGTGCTAAAAATTTCCGTGCGAATTTACCTAGCCCTAGCCATGTTACACACTACATCACAAATCCTAAACACAATACCAACCCCGTGCTATGATCATGACTTGGTTGTTCTAATGAAGGCTTAAATAAAGAAGCTCGGCAAATTGTGCAGTTCGAAATGCAGCCAAATGAACCATCTTGATATAGATTTTTATATTGGTTAAAAAAAAATTGATGCCAAAGAATGAAAAAGTTGTCTCAATCAACACCTTTAGAGCCACTTAATTCTCTTGTGTATAATCAACACTTAGTAAATTCGGCTAGCAAATAAGGTTACTCATTTTTGTACTTCGTTTATCCAAGCTCGATCACTAGCCTCACCTGTATCTATACCAACCCAGCCTCGTCATACCCAATTTGATATAAACCCAGTGAAACAAAATAGAAGTCCTAACTGATCCTTGGGAAGGACTTGTTTTTGGAAATGTTACCATGGTAAAATGATATTGTCTGATTCTTGTTTACTTTTTCACTTCTCCTAAAATACTAACGTTCAAAGATTTTCATATGTGCACATTTCTTAATCTTTTCATGCATAACTCTAGTGTTGCGCATATGCTTGTTGAGTGAGCCTAGGATCTGTGTGGAAAAACAAGAGTTGAATCCGGTAAGGTTTATAGTCAGGGCGAAATGCAGTCATATGACTTTTGTGTCGATACTTATGGATCTAGAGTCACAATGTAGCATGGAATTACAATCCTTCGTGTTGAAGCACCTTGGCATGCACTCCTCAGTGGTTTTAGCATGCTAGTTTTCTGATTTTTGATTCACCAAAATCTGCATCTCGTTCTTCAGTTGATTCAGCAAGAAATAAAGTAAATATAGATATAGTTTAGTTCTCTTACAATTTTTTGTCTCATGTTTTGCTCGAGGACGAGCAAAAATTCTGGTTTAGGGGTATTGATAAGCTCGTTTTTCATGTTTTACGTATCCGTCATTTTGTATAGTTTTGTTCTCGTTTTCTTTGCAAACTCCATCTTTTGATGTTCTAAATACTTAAACAGGTCCTCTATAGCCATGAGTTTTCCTTGTGCGAAACCGGGAGCGTTTGGAGCGAAAAGAAGGTTTTAGCTCAGTATAGAACAAGAAGTGTGGTACACGTATCGCACTAGAAGGAAGTGAGCACCGCACTTTGTACCGCGCAGCAAGACAACAGAATACTAGAAATAAACGCGGTATGTGACGTCGAAGTGAACCGCACAGGACAGCAGCAGAATAAGTACGGTACACGGCGTCGAAGTGAACCGCACTTAGTACCAAGTGAGATGGCAGAGGAAATTATAGAAAGCTTCAAGTGTGGTACGCTTACCGTACCAGAAGGAAACACGAACCGTGCTGTCTACCGCGTAAGATTCCATCCACTAAAATTAAACTGATGTACGGTACGATGTGTCGAAGTGAACCGCACATTATGGCAGATCTTGAATACTCTGTTTCCCGAACAGAGGAGTGGCTTTATTATGGGACCCCCTCTCTTATCTCTGATTAAACATTGAGGAGGGATGTTCCTAGAGGCTGAGAGGATGTCTTTAGTACCCTCCTACACAAGTGGGGGGGGGGGGGGGGCTTCTTGTTGTCGAAAAAGGAAAGAGATAGAGGTGAGAGAAAGAGGATCTAGAAAATTATCAACAAACCAGACCAGCTCTGCTTTCTCACGTTTTGGAGTTCTCTCTTCATTTCTGGACCAAGTTCTTCAAGATATGATCAGCTAGGGCAAGGTTTGGTTGATTCAAGGAAGCTAGGGATGCTCAAGCTACAAGAGACTGAAGCTACAACTTAGTTTTATCTCTTCAACTCTTTTCTTCTCTTGTTTCTTTATATTGATTCATGATTTGTATTGATGTTAGCTCATCTATGGTTTCTATTTGTATAGTATGAGCTAATTATTCTTATGTTAGAACAAGATGATGCTTAACCCTTAATTCATTTGTGATAGACTCTTTGATTTCTCTATTTTTGTGCTTGTGGAACTATATTGATGTTTTGAATGCTTAAGGCTTTTGCTTAATTGATCATTTTGTAATCGATCTATGGTTGGATGGAGATGTATTTGACAATGCTTAGATAACTGTTCACTATGCTTGACTAGAAAGTGCTAGAACCACTTGGCTAGCGTATATGGTTCAATTTGTATTCTAAGTGCTTAACGGGTCTATACATATTGTCTAGACTAATTGAGAAAGATTTCGGGTATGTATAGATACTATCTCTAACACATCGAGAGAGGTTAGAGATTTGTTTAGGGAATACGAATCTATAGCATGTACACGCACAAATTAGGAATCAAAGGAGTCAAGTGTGCTATTGAGAGGGTTAAAGCGGATTCGAGTTCTAACATGTTTTCCATATATTTCTATAAGTGTTAAGTTAGATAATTTAGTTTGTGTTTGAGTTAACTTACTTTATTGGAATTCTTGAAAAATCATGTTTTAGATTGTTCAAATAGTTAGCAAGCCTTTGAATTCCAATAATCATAACCTTTTTTCCTGTGGGAACGATCTCTACATTTTCACTATACTATCATTCCGACCTCGTGCTATTGCGAGATTCAACAAGTCTAGTTTGACACGATCATCTACCTCATGAATCAGCCCAACATTCGGTTCAGTATTCTGCTCATTGTTCATGTCATTGTAAATCTCATTGTATTAGTGGTTGTACTGTCTAGCATTCATCTCAATTTGATAACCAAAGACATCGTCGAATTGAGGTCCCACTACATCAGCATGGTCGGCTACTTCCAGTGGGACAACATACAAGTTATCCCGACCTTCGATCCCACTTCTTTTTGTCAACAACTGGTTGCTTCCGCTTAACGATCAAAATTTTTGGGTGTTTTCATGAGGAGGGATATATTCACCTATCACATCTCCTGCTGCCCTTTCAATTAGACTAACATATACTTGAGGGATCACCCTATCTTCCCCTAGCATAAACTGAACATCATCGTCGTTTCTTATAAATGTGCGACATATTGCCTCAGGAACGATTGATATAGATCGTAGATCAACAATGTATTTATTCAAATCATACTTCACAACGGTTTGCACGATTGACACTAGTTCTTTGTACGTCATATTTTTAGTTATTGGAACCTAAAAACCTCCGACTTCCGTCGGGTAATTACTCTCATCGACCATTGTAAGATATGATTATTCTCACTCGATCCATTGTCCTGTGAAATTCATCATCACAAACCAATATTATCAAAATATAAATTAATGTTCAATTTACAATTACAAAGAATTAAAAATATTTCTTTCATATTTTTGTAAGGGATCGAGTTTTTTTAGAACATGATCGAGCTTTTTTGTAAGGGGTCGAGCTTTTTTAAAACATGATTGAGCTTTTTTGTAACGAATCGGACTTTTTTAGAACATGATCTAGCTTTTTCGAACATGATCGAGCTTTTTTAGTAAGGTTTCGAACTTTTTTCCTTATTGATCGAGCTTTTTTTCTTAAGGGTCGAGCTCTTTAGAACATGATCGAGCATTTTTGGACATAATCGAGCTTTGTTGTTAACTGATCGAGCTTTGTTCTTAAGGGTTCGAGCTTTTTTGACCAACATTATTAACTTGTTTGCACCAGTTTAAAAAAGCTCAGACACATACAAAAAAAAGCTTGGACCAACATTAAAAAAGCTTGGTCCAACACAAAAAAACTCGGTCCAGCATAAAAATATTTTGTTCAAAAATGAAAAAAACTCGGTCCAATAAAAAAAATCTCGGTTCAATAAAACAAACTCTCGGACCAATATAAAAAACTCCGTAATCTGGAGATATAATATTCATACAAAGACTGGAACAACATATCATAAAGAATGGTTACATTGTTTTACCAAATAGAAAAACATCAAAAAAAAAACTGAAGATTTTGTATATTTGTTATCTTCTTCTGCAAAATGTGGAGAGAGACAAGTTTTCAAGAGAGAGAGAGAGGAGTTGTATATCGATTTTCAGAGAACATTTTTGGATAGAGAGAGACGAGTTACTGAGGTGCCTTTAGAATAAAATTTATGGGTAATTTGGGTAGTTCACCATTATAGGTGTTTTTTAAACTTAAGTTATTAAACCGTTGACATCATTACAACACACAATAAAAAATATGACATCTCTCACAATTTCCACTTTTTTATTTCGTCACTAGTTAAGATTGAATAACAATTTGTCACTAAAAGTCATGATTTTATGACAAATACCAAAAAACTATCACAATTACTTTTAGTGATGGGGGCAAAAGTGACGAATTGTTAGTGACACTTTTTTTTATCACAATATAGATACTGTGACAAATTTCTTTGTTCTAGTGACGATTTTTTTATGTCATTATATGCCATTTTTCTTGTAGTAACTTATTATAAACAAAAAAAAATCAAGTTATTTTACATATTGTCTACGTTTTCGATGTATATAATTGAAGAAACCATTTTCTTTTAGTTTCGTGGATCATATGCACCGGAAACTAAATAAAAAATATGGTTATTGAATTTTTTTAGTAGGTTACTGAATTATAAACACCGGTCTCTATGAGAAGTGATTAGGGTTTTTCCTTCTTCTTTCTAAAAGCCGTTTAAAATAAAAAATATATTAAAAGAAAGATCTCCACAAATATTATGAAATTAAAAATATATCTTCTTTATGAGGATATACTTGGAAGAGAATATTATAGTTGTAATCAAGTAATTTAGAATTAAGTTAAAAATCATGATTTCTTATTTTATTTTTTAAATTGTTTTTGGATATTTTTAAGTTGTTTGACCACTTAAAAAATAAACTTAACAACTTATTGGGTTCAATTCAGACCCATTAAATTTTATATGGAAAAAACAAATGACCTCTCACTTGTATGCTAGTCAACAATAGTCAAGTATGAAGGCAGACCGATTTTGGTGATTTAAAAGTTTAAATGGCCTCCATCCTCTATTAGAAAAAGTCATCCTTTTTTGTAAGGAGTGGTGTTATTAGCATTGTTTTTGTTTTAGAAAAATATATATAACCTTTTAAAAATCCCAGCAGACTATAAAATTTGGATATATATAGAGAAAGAGAGATATTTTTTATGGGATGAGTTAAATTTGGAAAATAAATAAAATGGGTAATTTTAAAAAGAAATCAAAGAAATTTTTGTATTTTAGAAAATGGGTATTATTAAATCATTAATAGGTCGCGGATATCACAACTCTTTTTTAAGTAGAAGAAATTTATTTATAATGAAAATTTATTTATTTATATACGAGGGGTTTTACCATCAAATTAATTCCATCTCTTTTATAACAGTAAATTACTTATAAACTAATAAAATGATCCACTTAAAAGTAGGGATGGCAATTTGACCCACACCTACGGGCACCCGCCCGAACCTGATCCTGTAGGGTCGGGTGTGAATGGTGAATTTACGATCCGTGGATCCATGAACCCTTTTAATGAAAAACCCGATGGGTTTGCAAGAGGATGCGGGTTGGAAAAACAAACCCGAGGGTTGGACCCGTGAACCCGTATAAATAAAATACTTGTATATAAACATACATAGACATTTGAATTATTTTTTATCGTTTTATTTTTGTGGTTATTATTGTTTTGTATTGTATCAAGTAGAGAATTAGAAATATAAATTTAATTCAATTAAGTATCAAATAGGTGATTATATGTGGAAATTTACAAATGACAAATTGCTAATTCGTGGGTTCGTGGGTTTGTGGGTTGCGGGTTTGTGGGTATCACGTGGGTGAAGCATCCATCCGTAAACCCGTATTGTTTCGCGAGTTTAAATCCGTCCGTGAACATGCTTACCTATGTAGGTTTGAGGGCGGGCGTGGGTGAAATTTTTTTTACGGGTGATGATTTGGATTTTATAAAACTAATCCAAATTTGACATGCTGCCATCCCTACTTAAAAGGGGTTTTACATGCACTCTCATGGTGGTTGGTGTAAGGGATTTGTGTAAAATAAATTATACTTGTTAGTTATGATTAGGGATGCACAAAAATCCCCAGGACCCCAAATCCCTGCACCCCCATCCCCATTTGGGGATTTTTTTTAAGGGAAAATGGGGAAATGAGAAGGGATGGGGATGAAAATCATCCCCAAATTAAAATGGGGATGGGGATGGGGATGGGGGTGGGGGTGGGGAAGGGTCTCCCCATCCCCATTTTCCCCAAAATTATATAAATATAATTAAAAAATATATATTATTTATTTATTTATTCTTTCAAACCCTACATATATAAAGAATCTTTTAACCTTTAAAACCTAAAACCTAATTAGTCTCATTCAGTTTGAACACCAATACACCATCGACCAAAGACAAGTAGAGGACCAGTCGACCACTCCTTCACCGGCTGCTTCTCCGTCCGACGAGACCAGTTGCTTCTCTGTTTCGACCACTCCTTCTCCGACGACACCAGTTGCTGCTTCTCTCTACATCATTTTCAGTTCAGATCTTCACCTACTGTTGCTCTGTTCGACGACCACTTCTTTTCCGACGAGACCAGTTGCCGCTTCCCTCCAGATCAGTTTCAGTTAAGATCTTCCCCAACTGCTAATCCGTTCGACGACCATTTCTTCTCCGACAACACCAGCTGCTGCTTCTCGCTACATCAGTTTCAGTCAGATCTTCACCAATTGTTGCTCCGTTCGACGGCCACTTCTTTTCAGACGAGACCAGCTGCCGCTTCCCTCTAATTCAGTTTCAGTTCAGATCTTCACCAACTGCTGCTCCATTCGATGACCATTTCTTCTCTGACGACACCAAGTGCTACTTTTCTCCGATCTCCACATCATGTCTCAAAGCAAACGAAAACAAAAACAAGGTAGAGATTTCATTTTTTATTTTTAATTTTTAATTTTGCTCGTTTGATTTCATTTGAGGGTATGATTTTTCAAAACTATCAACTAGTTCAGTCATGGATTTTTAATTTTAATTTAGTGGGGTTATATAAATTAATCTTAAATATAAAATCCAACATCTGAATTCAAACTTGACAACATTCTTACATTCTCTATTGTTCTCTATTGTTTGTTGCCTTATTTGTTTTTGTTTATGTATTTTTTTTCCAGTTTCTTCTCAGTCAGAAGTGAACTCAAATAACATGGACAATGTGGTTAATGTTGAAGAAAGCAGCAGTCAAATTCGCTCTGCTGACCAAGTAACTGAACGAAAACGAAAGTTTAGGTCTACTGTTTAGGAACATTATGATTTTGGTAGTGTAAATAGTAAGGAAAAAGCTATTTGCAAGTATTGCAAACATGCATATGATGTTGGGTCAGGTACAAAGGGTTTAATTGATCATCAAAAAACTTGTAAGATAAAATTTAGGTACAGAACGATAGAGGTATATCAGAACCAAAGTCTTTTGTCAGGAAAAGGGGCCATAGGGAATGGTGGGAGTTCTTGTCTTACCTTAACAGCTCAACACTTTGATTATGAAGTATCTAGGATTGAGCTGTCTAGGATGATTTTGATGCAAGACTATCCTCTTAAAATGGTTGAGCATGAGGGGTTTAGAGATTATACTAGATCACTGCAGCCATTATTTAAGCCCATAAGTAGAACTACTGCTAGAAGAGATATTATGAGTATGTATGAGATAGAGAGGGAAAGTTTATTGACTATGTTGGGGAAGATTCCGGGTAGGATTGCCATTACTTCAGATATGTGGACAACTAGCAATCAAAAGAGGGGTTACATGATTGTCACGTCACACTTCATTGACAGTTCATGGCAACTACATAGTCGACTTTTGAGATAATAAAACTTGTGGTTATTTTATATGTTATATTTGTTTGATGTGTTTGTTTTGTTTGTTTTTTAGATCTTAATTTATTTAAAATCTACTTTGTTAGGTTTATGTATGTGTCATGCCCTCACAATGTTGAAAACCTTTCAACTGCATTAATGAATAGTTTGTTGGATTGGAATGTTGATAGGAAGTTGTCTACATTGACTCTAGACAACTGTTCCACAAATAATAGCATGCTTGATATATTGTTAGGTAGATTGTCTCCTAGTTCCTTGATCATTAATGGACGTTTGTTTCACATGAGATGTGCTGCACATATTTTAAATTTGATTGTGAAATGTGGGTTGGATGTTATTGAATTTGGGATTGAAAGGATTCGTGATAGTGTTGCTTTTTGGACGGCAACCCCAAAAAGGTTAGAGAAATTTGAGGAGGCTACAAATTTTTTGAATTTTGGTTGTGAGAAAAGGTTAATGCTTGATTGTAAAACCCGTTGGAACTCAACTTATTTGATGCTTAGTGTTGCTTTGAATTATAAAGAAGTGTTTTATCGTTTAAACCAACGTGAGTCTCAATATAAAACTAGGATTGAAGAAAGTGATTGGGAGTTGGCTAAAGAAATGTGTGATAAATTGAAAATATTTTATAGTGTTACGGAAATGTTTTCCGGAACAAAATATCCCACAAGCAATGTCTTCTTTCATAAAATTTGTGAGATCAAAATATCATTGAGAAAGTGGGAAACTTCTAGTTGTGTTGAGATAAGTAGCATGGCATCAAATATGGTGGAAAAGTTTGATAGATATTGGAATGATGTACATGGGGTGCTAGCTATGGCAAGCCTTTTGGATCCTAGATTTAAATCAAAACTCCCTCAATATTTCTTTCCTCTCATTTATGGAGAAGATAAATGTTTAGTTGAGGTTAAAAAAGTGCGCAATCTTTGTGAAGAAATATTTCTAGAGTATCAAGTAAAGGTTGGTGAAAAACGTTCTAAAGAGATTAAGGCTATTTGTAATTCAGAATTTAATCATGTTGGTGAGATGGATTCATTGGATAGTTTCTTTTCTTGGAACTCTAAAAGTACTGATGCTATTGAAAAATCTGAACTTGATTGTTACTTGGAAGAAAAAACTTTACCTGGGAGTCATGAATTTGATGTTTTGAGTTGGTGGAAGCTTAATGAGATTAAATATCCTATAATGTTTGAGATTGCTAGAGACATATTAGCTATTCCAATTTCGACTGTTGCTTCAGAGTCCTCATTCAGTACTAGTGGTAGGATTGTAAGTGCACAACGTAACAGACTTCTACCATCAACTTTGGAGGCAATTATGTGTACCCAAAATTGGCTATGGGCTGGGAAAAAAGGTATGGTAAACATCAAACATTGCATGTAATTTAATTTTGTAATTGTATAACTGTATTAGTGTATTACTTTTAATTGTTTCATCTTTTATTTTGTTATTTAGGTAATACTATTGATGGTGTTGGTGACATTGATGTTGATGATGACAATGATAATGAAGTGAATGAGGTAGATAATAGATTCTTGTTTAGAAATTCATGTTATCATGTGTTCACTTCATTTAATCATCTTCTTATATTGTACATTTGTACTGTTGTTTTTAGGCTATGGATTGTAGTGGCGCAACAAAGGCTTAAGTGAATTGGGTGGAGATTGGAGAACGGAGATTTTTCATTTTATGAAGTTGTCTTGATTCGAAACTTTGAATTATTTGAAAATTTTATATTGAATTTGTAATGCATTCTTATTTTTTATTTGTAATGAAATTTTTGTTTTTTTAGTTGAATTTATAATTTTTGGTTAAATGGGGGAATGAGGGACCGGGGGATACGGGAAAATGGGGAAAAACGGAAAAAATGGGGATTTAGGGATGAGGATGGATATACCTCCCCCCAAACACCCCCATCCTCATTTTCCCCGAATGGGGAAATGGGGGGGGGGGGGATGGGGAAAAGGTTTGGAAAGTGGGGATAGGGATGTGAGGACCTATATCCATCCCCAATCCCCAAACGTACATCTCTGGTTATGATTTAAGTTTGTTGACTTTATTTTCCTTCTTGAAAAACATCTTTTCAATTAAATGATCTGAGCATTAGTTGATAAAATTAATGAAAGTTAAGTAGACTCAAAACTCAAAATCCTAAAAATATAACTGAAATAGACACAATTTTAGAATAATTACCAACCACACAAATACACAACAACTTCAGACGTAAATTATTAGTGATACGACAGGATTTTGAAAAATCTTATTGAAAGCATATTTTACAAGTAAACAGATACAAACCAAACTCAGGAAAAAAAATAATCAACCGTGAATATTGAACTCCAGAAAGCAACCAAAACCTCAGACAACAATGGAATCTCTATCAAAACCTCAAGCTCCTAAAACAAAAATCCATCAAATAATATAATTTTATATGTTCTGTAAATAATGTTCAAGTTCAACTTATTATAAATAAATAAAAATCAAATTAATTTACATATTGACCACATTTCCGGTGTATATAATAGAAGAAACTATTTCTATTTTTTTGGTTTCCTAGATCATATGTATTGGAAACCTAAAAAAAAAATGGTTATTGATTTATTTTTAATTGGTTTCTACAATATATATACCGGTCTCTATGATAAGTGATTAGAGTTTCTTTTTTCTTCTTTCTAAAAGCCGTTTAAATAAGAAATATGTTAAAAGAAAGATCTACACAAATATAATAAAATTGGAAAAAAATCTTCTTAGTGAAGATAGACTTGAAAAAGAATATTATAATTGTAATCCAGTGATTTAGAATTAAGGTTGCGTTTGATTTTTCGTCTGAAGAATGAATAGTGCTGAATTATTCTGAAGACTGAATTGTGACTGAAAACTGAATAACTTGTTTGATTTTTTTCACTGAAAACTAAATATAAGTGATAAGTTGTTTATTTTTTTAAGTTTCAAATATCTGAAAATAAATAATTTAACATCTATGTCCTTTCAACTATTATTTGTTATATATTTACATTTAAACGTGTTCAATGTTTATATGTGGAATTATAATAATATAATTATACATTTATAATGAAATCTATATGATCTATCAATATGAACATAATATATAAATATGTCACAAACATACATAATTCAATTATATATATATATATATATATATATATAAACAAAATTAGTGTCGAATTTGGGAGTATCTCATCTAGGCATATAGAGATAATATCGTGATGTTTGAGACACATGTAAATGGTTTAAGTTTGTTTACAAATCCGGTTTTTTTTTTTTGAAAGTGTTGATTTTCTCCAATCACATAATATAAAACTAATCAAATTATATGAAAAAGAAAGCCCTTACCGAAATATAAATAGAAGTCGAAATATGTTTGAATACAATTAAAAAAACACATTGGATTCAAATGAGGATTTTGGAGTCTCGAAAATATTAGGTTTTATAGCTGCTAAAATTATTTAAATAGTGAGAAGAAGAAAAATATTAATATGGTTAAGGGTGTAAGAGAACATAAAACATGAAATTAGATAAGATTTGTGATCGAGTCATGATAACACTAGATTTCGAGTCCCCCTTCCTATGCTTATTGCTTAATTCTCGGGTAAAGTCAAGTGTTTAATGGCTCGATTGAGTGTTTTTACAGGATTTCATATTAGGGGTATCATTTGGGTGATTTGAGTGAAGTTGGGACCCAAAAGTGCTGAAAATCAGAAGAGTAGACAAAAAGGCACGAGCTGTGGCGGTCGTAGAGCGTCGTCATGGGAAACCGTGACACCATGAGCGACAACAACTTGTTTTAGAAGTCACCCAGAAATGTCGCTTGGAGAACATGCCCGAACATTCAAGGAAGCGACATGTCGCGATCTAAGTTCTGTTATAGAAGACCGCGACATACCGGGCGACATCAACTTCCTTAGCCATTGTCGCTCGAGGTGTCGCCTGAAGAGAAGATACAGAGCGAAGAAGCGAGGTGTCACGGTTGGGTATCCGTCATGGACAACCACGACAATCAACGACGCGACAGTACGATGGCACACATCCTAGGTTGATTCATGTCCTATTTTTGGACCCATATAAATACCCATATGAGTTTTTGGAAAAAAAAAAGGGAATAGCCACACAAACTATTTAACACTTTCACTCCTCATCACCATCCTTGGACATTTTCCATCCATCCATCTTGGAATCTTGGGAAGCAAGAAGAGGAAGCTTACAAGTCAAGGAACCTTACAAGTCAAGGAACTTCAATGACCAACTTTGGTTTCTTCTTAAACTCTTCTTGTTTGATTTTTGTTCCTTGATATGTAACTAATTTCTATATTAGGGGATTAATGTAAACCTATTGAGCAACTCTTGTAATCCTAGTCTAATGGTTTTTAATTAAATACCTTGGTAGTCTCTTTTATTGAAATACTTGCTCTAGTTCTTCCACTTATATTCAAATGAGACATCAATGAATGTTTGTGTTAGGATTAGTTTATCTATGATGTTGAGGGTTAGATGTGGGTAACCATCTCATTTAGTCCTTAACTATAAACTTAATAATTGAGAAAATTTTCATATGCATGACCATATTATGTGTGATTTGGTTTATAGTTTTTAATTAAAAATTAATTCTAACAATTGCTCATTACATGACCTTGTGTGAGTTATAGGAAAGATTAGGTGCTTCGTGAAACAAACCCTATCAAGTGGATTTAAATACTTAAATGAGACTTAGGGATTACATTGAGAAGTTTAATTATGTTGCATTAATTCCTTAGCATTCCTTCATATTAATATTTTCGTGTGAGCTTCTGTGTTATACAGTTTATTGCATTTTTACATATTAGTGAGATAAATTACCAACTCAAGACAAGCATTATACCATTTGGTTTTCATGCACTTAGATTAGGATTAAATTAGACTAATTAGTGTTCAATTAGTAAAATCGTTGATCCCAGTGAACGAACTTTCTTTTAAATTGATTAAGATCAAAAATACTGCAATCAATTTTGGTGTCGTTGCTGGGGATCGGCGTATATTCATTAGTTGAGCATAATTAGTTTGATTTAGGTAGTGTGTCTTTTTATTTTATTTTGTTAATTAGTTTTTTTTTTATTTAGTTTCTTTTTACTTCGCTGGTACTTCTGTTTTTGGTGTTTAAGGGCAAATATGGTGTATGAAGTGGACCGTCAAGGTAGAGAAATGGTATTTTATGAGACGGAGGATGTACAAGCCATAAATTTTCAAAGAGATCTATATTCTAACTTTTACAATCTGGGATGACGTAACCATCCCAACTTCTCATGATCCGACCCAAACAACACTTTGAATAACCAAGCTCAAAACTACCAAGGCCAAAGGTTAAATAGGCAGCAATGGAACAACTCGGGTAATCAAGATGTGACTTCATACCAGCCTAGGAAGAGTCTTTTGGAGGACATTGTGACTACCCTTACTCAGAGTTCATAATAGACAGATTAGAACTTGAATAATTTCATTCAAACAACCGGGCAAAGGTTCACCAACTTAGAGGTATCGGTGAAGAAGTCGGTTAATAGCATCCTAATGATCTAATAATGTCCCATTTAAAAATATATATATTAAATTTTAGTGCTTCTGCATTGTTTTTGTTTTAATATATATATATATATATATATATATATATATATATATATATAACTTTTTTAAAATCGCAGCAAACTATAAAATTTATATATATAGAAAGAAAGAGAGAGATTTTTTATAGGATGAGTTAAATTTGGAAAATAAATAAAAAAGATAGTTTTAGAAAGCAATCAAATAAATTTTTATATTTTAAAGAATAGGTATTATTAGATCTTAGTGGGTTGCTGATAGAGTAGAAGAAACTTATTTGTAATGAAAATTTATTTATTTATGTGTGAGAGATTTCCCATCAAACTAATTTCACCTCTTTCATAAGAGTAAGTTACTTCTAAATTAATCAAATGATCCACTTAAAAGGGGTTTTACATGCACTCTCACGGTGGTTCGTGTGGGGATTTGTATCAAATAAATTATACTTATCAGTTATGACTTAAGTTTAGTGACCTTATTTTCCTTCTTGAGAAGCATCTTTTCAATTAAATGATCTGATCGCTAGTTGATCAAATTAGTGAAAGTTACTTAGACTCAAAACTCAAAATCTCTAAAATATTGCCAAAATAGACACAATTTTAGAATAATAACCAACCACTAAATTACTAGTGATAAGATAGGATATTGAAAAATCTTATTGAGAGCTTTACAAGTAAACAGATATAAACCAAACTCAGGAAAAAAAAAATCAACCGTAAATATTGAGCTCCAAAAAGCAACCAAAACCTCAAGCTACTTATCCGGAGATTGTAGGTCGACTTAAATAGATAAATTAAAAATACTCAAGTCACTGCTTGAGTGGGGGGTTGCACAACCTCACATCAGGGGACTTTCATTTCCTCAGTAAGAAACGGAAATGACTTTGCCACCTTCTCTTACTCAATCCTAATATCAGAAACATAGACACTCTACGCCTTCACCAATGACACAGATCTGCATTACACACACACACACTCTACATTACCACTCACTCATAAATTTACTAAAAACTTATAAACCTAGTTGATCACAAAACCCTCCGTCAATTCCATAGCCGAGGCTGCCTCCTCCACTCAATTTCTTTTCACCAGCACAATCAGTCCACCCCATCAAAAATCCAAATCAAATCAAGAAAATAGAGACTTCTTTTAGCTTTGTTTTTAATGCGTTTGATTACCAAGAAAATGAAAGAAAGTTGAGAATAATAATAATCATAAAAGTGAAGCAGTGATGCAGAGCGCCGCGATGCTGAGATGACTGATGATGAGAAGCCGGAGGAGAAAGAAGTAAACATCCTGAATCCCGATCTCTTCAATTCGTTTTTCTTTTAGAAGATATTTTATAATAATTTTTGGGCGTAATTAATGTAATTTTTCATGCTATATTCAATTGTTGTGTAGGTATATGATCTTAAATTTCTTTATAAATACATTTAAAAAGTTGCATTTGTTATTCCATTAATATATATATATATATTTTCATTTCAAGATCAATAAGGGATTGCTATTCGGAGACGACCACTATACTGTTCACGGAATTCCATGGCTTATCTTGATTCTACTTTTAGCATTTATTGTCGCCGTAGCGGTCACCATTTGCTTCTACAAACTCTATACTAGTTGGCGTGCTGGACCAGTTCCCCGTGTTGCACGAGGAGTTTCTTCTACGGTGCTAGAGAGAATAATAAGTTTCAGTTATGAAAACAATATTATACTGCATTATAGGGAGGATAAGTGTATAGTGTGTCTACAAGAGTTTGTAGAAGGGGATTCGTTGGTGTCTTTATCCCCATGTAATCATACTTACCACACAGATTGTATTCATGATTATATGTTACGTGATAACATATGTCCTGTGTGCCGAACGAATATCGCGTAACATGTATATATATATATGTATAATCTTACTTATCACATAGATTGTATTCATAATTACATGTTGCATGATAACATATATTCTATGTGCCGAGCCGATATTGTGTAGTATATATATATATATAAAAATTTGTGTATAGTGGTTGTTGAGGAATAAAGAAATGAAAAAAGAGATTGAAATTTCAATTTTTGATATAAACCTGGACGTGCAGCTAAGTTTCTAGAAAATATGTTTCAAAATGAAATTGTGTATTTTTTTTCTATCGAAAGTTTGTTGTCACAGTGAAATTTTGTTGAATTAAATTGTTTTTTGTAAAAACAAAATTCACTCCTGTAATATAAAATATGGGCTTCAAGATACATTATAGAAGTCATTTTCGTTAAGACACTATTTATTGAAACTAATTAAAATTGATATGTTTAGTTTTAACTCGAGTTCAGAAACCTAATCCAGGTATCCAAGTACTCATACCCAATATATATATAAACTTATAATCGGGGGACATGTCAATAAATTTAGACTTGTGTTAAAAACTAGAGGTGACCAAGGTTCAGTTTGAACAAGAACCCTAGTAAAAAAAACTTGATCTTTCGGATCCGGTTATTTAAAATGCAGAACTAGTCTGGAATCGACGTTCTAACCGGTTCCACTTTTTTTTTAAGTAATAATCTTATTTGGATTGTCGGTTTAAAAAAAACATTTTTTAATTTTTAATTTTTTAAAATTTAAAACCCTCACTCCAATTCTCTCTCAATTTTCTGATTCTCCCTTAATTACTCAATTCTCTGTCAACTATTTAATATTTTTTTTTATTAAAATTAAATTGCAATTACCTTTTTTACTCAATTCAAATTTATTTCCAACAAAATTTTCATATTTATTTCCTACAAAAATTTTAAATTTATTTCCATCTATTTTTCACATTAATTTTCAACAAATTTTCCAATTCAATTTTTAAATTTTTTAGTTTTATTTCAATTTTTGTTTTTTAGTTATATATATATATTAAAATTTTGGTCTCCTAATAAACTGATTTAACATGTCTTTTAATTTTTATAATAATATTTTTTCAAATTTATGATTTTAAATTAAAAAAAGGCCGGTTCTAGTTCCAACCGGAATCGAAATTGTCAGTTCCGAACCGGAATCAAACCAAACCAGAATCGAGATCACCTCTATTGGAAATTGCTTCAATCAAAACGTATTGAAGCAGTTGAACGACTCCCTTTTATCTTATTTTTTTATCATTTTCCCGTCTATATTTCTCTTACAATAATTTAAATACCTCATCAAATTCATTAAGGGAATTTGTTTTTCAAAAAAAAAAAAAGAATGAAAAATTGACAAAAATAATAAAAAAATTAGAATTCATAAATTTAATATTTCATATAGTAATTATTGAAATGATATTTTATTTCTCTTGCAAGAACTCATCAAATACCGCACATTCCACCGGGTCCCCCAAAAGAGAAAGTTTGAGCGAGCGTACCATATCGATTGCCCCAATGTTTGGCATCATAACAACTTGTATTATCAACAACTTTCTGTAGGCTGTCTCGCTCAATATCAACTAATTGGTTATATTTATTCACGGTCTGAAGTTGTGCAAAAAAACATGACTCTTTAACATTTTTATTAGGAAAACGCCCGGTTCCCATTGGTGGACTCAATCCATCTGGAGAATTATATGTCCATCCACCATATTGGACAAATGTTGCTGCTTTGCTTAAGTGAGGGAGAATTTCCTTTGGCCAATATCCTATCTTCGAGTCACTGCCAACAAATAGCCACCAATTACCTGTTTCCGGATCCTGTGAAAATTCCTCTTAACTTTGTAGGGATTAAATGATAATATATAGGATGATTTTTTCTAAGCGTTAATATTTGTGCTAAATATGATAAAGTTTCAAGTAATATTATTTAGGTAATCTAATCATATTCATGAGATTTATTTATTTATTAGCATGTTACCTTATATATCATGGGCCACCTATAACAGAGGTCTGGGAGAAATGTTGACCCACACGTCGTGAAGGATGAATTTGTACAAAACCAGGGCACATCGTATTGTAACAACCTGTTTTGTGAGATGCATCTGCCTTTTTTACATAATAAACAAAATTAGATTATATTTGAAAAATAAACAAATGATATAAAAAATGCAAATAAGAAATTAATTCTTACGGTCCAATATGCTGTCGCATGTGTGAAGTTGTCTCCGTAAAGGCGTGGATTCACCTGAAATGTAATGTATGATTATTTGATTTTCTTTTAGGGTGGTTTTGGCCAAAGTAGATGACTTACTGCCCAACCAAATTGTATACTGTTGAGTTCAGCTGGAGGTCCGCCTTCCACCCATATTTGTGCCATGCTAACTTGATTCATTTTCACTGGTGGGTTATATAGATCTATCACAGCTCTCGCTCCATAAATGCCCGGTTTATTTAATTTGGTATGAAATACTGCAAACTAAATAATATTTGTAATTATTACCAAAATATATTTAATCATCACCCAGGCCGGAAGATCATTAGCATTCCACCGTAAACAAAATTAAAAAGGCTATCAGAATAAAGTCACTCTCGAATCCACCCATGTGGTGATTTTTTTCTCTCATGCTTTGACTTCATTACGTATGCAACTTGTAAACTATATATCCTAATTCATTAGAGGAAAGAGAAATGTAACGAGTAAAAAAAAAAAAAAAAAACAAGAGAGATAAAGACAAAATATTAATTAGATTTAAATTACAAAAGTGAATTTATAAAAGACGAGTGAAAAAATAAAATAAATAAACGATACATATATAAAAAGATAATAAAAAATTAATTAATTTATTAAATCTAAACCATCCAAATTTTATAGATATAATACATCATGGGACTGTACAACCTCACCTGATGGATTTATTTAATCTGGCCGAATTCTTATCCAATATAATGGTTCGCACTTTGTGCGCCTAGGGCTAGGCCTAGGTGAGATTGTGCAACCCCACCAAGTTGGTGGGTTTGTATAATCCTGTTTATGCCGAATTATATATATATATAAATTAGTTAAAGATATTTAAGGTCCGAATTTCCTGTTTAAAGAATCTAAATTCATTGGATCTAATTATATTTTTTTTAAGCAAATAATTTTATAATATATAAATTTTAACATTTGTTTTCTTAAAAAAAATCAAACGAGCCCCCAGTTTCAAAAAAAAACAAATTGAAAATATCATTTCTAGATAACCTATATTATAATACTTCTTGAAATCAATATTTTATCATATCAAATTAATTATACTTACATGTTTACCCGGTGCTGTACTAGTAACTGGCTGAATATTTCCGAGATGTAATTTGGATATCGATTTTAAATCTGTAATGTTGTTCATTCGATTTTTTTGAATGGGTACCATTCCCTCTGGACAACTGTCCTTAGTTTGAAGTCCAAAGCTACGATATTTATCGAATACCTCGTTATTGCTTTCAAATTTTGGTAAAGAACTTGGGTTCATCTGCAATTTTACGTTGGCGATTAAATGGAATGGATTGTAATATAACTAAAGAAAAACTACTTGCCTCAAATGAATTGAATTATATACCTGGATTTTGTGATTTTTTAATAAGACATTGTCGAAAGCGGGTTGTTTATAAATATCCACACAATCATATTCATCGGTGTGTTTTGACTGCACAAGTATACAATTTCAACATAATAGTTATATACACAAGATATTAGACGATAAATTCAGCAAATAAATGGAAAGAAAGAAGAAAATTACATAAATAATCTGTAGATGTACTCTTAGATTAATTATAAATGCTTAATTAATCACCATTTTAATGATCATAAGTTGGAAAATTACAAAAATAGACGATAACCAGGTATTTCTGCTAGGCAATTAGAGATATCTTAATTAGGAGAAATTGCTATCAGTGCAATTTCATAACACCTACATTTTGAGATCTGAGTGGAGGATTGTCTTACCTTTTGCAATTGCCTAGAAACCTTGCGTCCACAGTCAACTCCACAACAACTAAAACCAAGAAAAATAACAACTAGAAGAAACGAAGACATTTTTACTCCAGAGCACTAATTATCATAATAATTCATGGTTTTGATGCTATTTATACTTTTAAATAAAATTTGCAATCAAATTCATTTATTTTAAAATCACTCATTAAATAATATTTGTCATATAAACTAAATAACGTCTTAAATGCTATACCAAATATAATATTGAAATTTAGATGCTTATTATTATCGAAAAAAGTAAAAATTTATTTTTTGAAGGTTATACCAAATATGAAATATTGAAATTTAAATGCTCATTATTATTCAAAAGGTAAAAATTTACTTGTTAAATCTTATACTAAAAATACAATATTGAAATTTAAATGTTCATTATTATTGAAAAAGTAAACATTAATGTAATTGTATATCTTGAGATGTGCCATGCGCCAACCACGTGAAAAAAAAATGTCATATATTGAAATGATATATTATCAGTTAAGTTGAAATAGTGAGATATGTCACATTTTTTATTGTGCGTTGTGAGTCACCGGCTTAATAACTTAAGTTTAAAATACACCTATTATAGTGAAGTACCCAAGTTGTACCTAAACTTTAATTTTTAAAAGGCAATTTTCTGAACTCGTCTGTATCTACCTAAAAAATTTGTCTGAAAAAACTTGTCTCTCTCCAGATTATGCACAAGAAGGTAACAAATATTTATGATCTGGTGTATTCTCTTTTCTGTTTTCATACATTTCAAATATTTTACATGCATTTTTGTGTGGTTAACAATGTATACATTCATTATTATATGTGCTGACGTCGATTTCTGGATGTATGAGAAAACCCAACAAGGATTGGATTTTAGCAGTGATTTCAAAGACAAAGACAAAGAAGACAAAGAGAAGGAGAAAGTAATCGGACGTAAGTTTTTAAGTGGTAAAACTCCGATGACCGAAAGAAACGTCCACACGTGGTTGAATGATTAACCAAGCCAAAATCCACTATGAATAAAATAATTATTACAATTCTCGATCTCTCTTTCTTCTCTCTGTATTTTTCTATGATTGCTGTCTCTATTTTTGTGACGAGATTATGGATCTATTTATATGTCCATAGAACCCTAATCTTCTTTGTACAAGTAATAAAAGATCTTTGTATTTAATTATGATTGTTTGCTTGTTCGAAGTAGTTTGTCTCTTTCCTGTTTCGAAAACTTGCATTTAGATCGAATGAGACTCTAGTAATGTAGTCCAATTAGGACTTATTTCCTTATAAGAGCGTAGTCTTTTTGAAGAAGTAAAATTGTTACCTGATTAGGAATCCTCTGCTTGATAATTCTACTCTTCTTGGAATTCCTCTTTGATATGTATATCTTCGTAAATTTTAATGCCTCGATTCATGTGAGCTACGCGCTGGGCTTTTTATTTTCCTTCATGCTTGTCCCGAGTAGGAAACTATATCAGCTGGTCCCGAGTGACATCATCTGATCCCGAGTAGAAAATGTCACAAACTAGCCCAGAGTATGTTTAACTGACCCCGAGTTGTATATGGCGTCAGTTGACCCCGAGCAGGTCCTTTGTTCAATACTTGTTTATTTGGGTTTCTCTTCTTTGGTGATGCCTTGTAGGATGCCAATTCGGACGTCCACCTGACAAATTTATCCTCTTTGTCGATGACGTGTATATCTGATAAAATTTAAATACGACAATACCCTCTTAAAATATTTTTACCGAATAGAATTTCGTTTCGGGCAAGAGTATTTTAATTAATTCAATTTTTATTTCTGTGCCAGAGTAAATGTCTTATCATAATGGTGTGTCTTAATGGTGATCCTGTAAATTCGATTTGCCCCATCACACGTGATCTTCAATGATAGCGAAGTTTTAGAATTCTGACGGCGAAAGCCTGTTCTCTTCTTGACACGTGTCCTATGCCGCTTCGTTTTTCGATTCCATTTATGAGAAAAGACCTTCGTGTCTCCCTGTGCGCCGCCTACGTCATCAAGTCTCGTCACAGATTTTTCCTGTCTTGAGACCCTAGGGTTTCGTGCTATCACCCCTTTAAAATCTACTCTGAAGGGTTGCGCTGGTTCATTCTAAAAAACTTGAAAACCAGAAATTTTTGCCAGCTCAGTTTTCTTTGCACAGCAAATCACCATTTCTCCATAGAAGATTTTACGTTCAGATTTCTTCATTCAAGGTTAGTGTTAATGAATCCATCATCTCGTCAACGACTTTTTACTATCGCTTTCGAAGAGCTTGATAGTGGGGATTTCCAGCTGGTTTCCTACGTTCGAAGATTATTGGGGAAAATCCCCCCTGATGAACCTTCATTTTTAGAAGTCGATGTTTCTGGGCTTTACCCTGACATCCAATTTTCTGTATCCAGTTCTTCATCTTGTTCTGAATCTGACGTTTCTAATCACAGGGTACCTCTGCGATGGATGGGGAAACATCAAAGCAGAAGTGAAGTCCATAAGCATGGCTCGGGCGGCGTTCGGATCAGGAAGCAGACTGTTAACGAGAACGATGTTGAAGAGGCTTTCAGAGTATCTCGTCTCACCTTCTCTGCTGATCGCCCGAGTGGGTTTGACACCGAGCCGAATGTGGTCGGGGCGGATGAGATCGAGAAATATCGTTCCCGATTCGATCTGGACAATTCGGTTACTTTGATTCCCGTTGGTGATAGAGCTGCGTGGAATCCTCCCCTGGGTATGGTGGCAATCTATGGATTCATGCTCTGCTGCGGTGTCACATTTCCTCTTCAGCCGTTCATTGCCTGGTTTTAGGCTGAAACAAGGATTACCCCGGCTCAACTGGCCCCGAACAGCTACACGATATTGATGTGCATGTGGCACATGTACAACTGGATGAACTTGTCGCCGCCTTCCCCGAGTGAGATCAGACATTTCTTCACGCTGAGGTTGTCTGGTAAGACAGGGACTTACTTCCTGATGTCTAATCCGCCAGACTAATGGGTCCTCGAGGGAACAAAGGTGAATCAGGGAGTTGATACTTCTGATGACCCCAAAAAAGAGGGGGTTTGTATGGGGATTCCCCTCATCCAATAAGTTCTGGAAGAACAGTTAGTTTTTTACCGGAGGGAATCTAGGTCTTGAAGTCACCCTCTCAGTTGGGGAAATTCAGAGAGTGCTAAAAGTTCCCCGCTTTTTCTGTTCTCCCAAGGTTTGGAACAAGAAGAAGATTGATTTTAGCGATACTGAGCTGACCAGACTTGCTCGGGCAGCAGTTCACACGCTGGAGAAGAGAAGCATGTCTTATCTTTTCAACGAGACGAAAATGATAGAGCTCTGCTTCTTCAGCCAGATTTCGGCTTACCGCAAGCGATGTAAGTGATCTTTGTAACCTTTTTTTTTCTTTGCTATTTTTTCTTTTCGTATTCTAACGCGATTCCTTTTTTTCTTCTAAGTGTATGACACGGACATCGTCTGCGACCTTCAAGCTCGCCAAGTAAAGTCGATTCTTCATGCGAGCCGAAAAGAAGCTTCTCATCAGAGCAATAATGATATTGCCCCGCCTGAGTCTGACTAGGAAACTGATGTTACAGAGGAGTAAATCCTTGAATATGTCCCCGAGGATGTTGTTTAGCCGACTGCTGGGGAGACTAGTGGTCCAAGTGGCTCGACCGGTACTCAACTGCCTGATGATGGGGAGAGGCAAAATGCAGATCTTGGTGAAGGACTTGTTATGCGGTCAGACACCAGTGATGGAGGTAATACCTCCGCGGGATAAGTACCTTCAGGTCTTGGATTTTTTGAATCTTTCCCGGATGATGCTCAGGAAGATCCCACAGCTGATCTCAGCTTCCACCGTTCTCCTGCTGAGAAGAGAAAGGTAGTCAGCTCTCATACTCACCCTCTCAATGTCCCTCAGGTGGTCTTATTTATTGACTCCAGCGATGAAGATATTGTGGCTAAGATCCCCCCAAGCGTTGATGTTGGAGCATCGGCGGATGCGGAGACTTCGGAGCCAACAGGGGTTCCTCTCCCCCCGAGGTTGAAGATCAAGGGGCTGAACCCTCGGGGGTTCCTTCATATCCTTCTCCCCAGGATATACTGCGGGAGATGTCATCCGGTCGAGCTTTCATCTAGGAAGACCACTGGAGTTATTTTCGGGATGGCTCACTGACAGACCGTCTTCAGAACGTTTTAACGGTGCATCTTATGTAAGTTATCTTTAACTTCTTCAATTGTTTTGCTTGTTCGCCGGATTTTTAATTGAACTTTTTTATAAATGGTGGCCGAGTTCGCTGAGCTGGTTCAGATGCAGCAACATCAAGCTGATAGAATAAGGTGTCTCGAGGCCCAACTGATGGAAAGTGAGGATAGCCGTGTTCGGGTCGAATCGACTTATCAACTAGAGGTTGGCTCTGCCCAAGTATTTGTCGACCACTGCTTGACGAAGTAGGTGAAGGCCGAGGAAAGGGCTTCTTTGGCAGAAGAGAAAGCTGAGTCACTTCAAAATTTATTGTCTTCTGCCCAAGAATCAATGCTTAAGGCCGAGCAAGAAGCGGAGCAGTCTAAGTCGGCGTATGAGCAGAAGATCAAAGACTTGGAACGCCAGGCTCTGATGGTCGAGTCCATATCCAAGGAGGCCAGGCTGGAACTCGAAGTGCAAGGGGTAGATCATTTCAAGAGATCTCCTGCCTACGATGCCCTTCTCCTTTGGGAGTTTCAGTGTGGGTTGGTTTCAGCTGGCGAGTTCTTCAAGGCTAAGAATCGGGCGACTGAGAAAGCCCAAACCAACTGGGAGCTGTCGATCAAGAATTATGTGGATCGTTCCTTGGAATCTCTTCGAACTCAGATGAAGGAGTGGATAGCTTACTACCGTAGCCGAGGCAAGGAGCCCCATCCTATGCATTTGGAGGTTCCATCTGAGCACTCCCTCTCGTGGAGGGTGTGGTCCCTGATGTCGGACCGATACCAGGAGAAGAATACAGCCATTGAATGGACGATTTGGTCGACAAGATTGCTTGACCTTCCAATGAAAGTCTGCTCCGTGAGTACGAGATGGTTTCTGACGCGAGTATTGGTAAGAGTTCAAAATCCTCACAACCTTGATTTTTGTAGAAGTTGTAGAAATTCTTTGTAATTCTTTGTAATTCTTTCTTTGTAACAATTCTTTTGTAAAGAATTCTTTGTAACAATTTTTTGTATCGATTCTTTGGAGATTAATTAAATCCCGAGTTTTAACTTTTCTGAACCGAGTGGTCTTGATCTGATTTATTGCTTCAAGGAATTTCACCTTCAAATTGACTTTATTGTTGACTAGTATCTTATTAGGCCAACTATTTCTGATGTTCGGGTAACTTAACCGAGTATCTTATTAAACCGGTTTCGTTTCCCCAAATAATTTTTAATGCCAAGTATCATATTAAACTGGCTGTTGCAATCTTCATACAAAGTATCTTATTAAACTGGCTAATTATGATGTTCGGGTAACTTAACCGAGTATCTTATTAAACCGGTTTTTTTTCTCGAATAATTTTTAATGTCAAGTATCTTATTAAACTGGCTCTTACAATCTTTTTGCCAAGTATCTTATTAAACTGGCTAGTATTATTAACCGAGTCATCTTAAAACAGGCAAGTAAGTTTATACTTGTGTTTCATACACGGTTGCTACCCGAACATTACATCAAGACTCACCATGATCATATGTTCGAGTCCTTATGCATTATCGAGGACGTCTCCCCAGTTTTTATGCGTAAGAGTTTGCCGAATCGTTAAGCTTTTTGAATCTTTTAACACAGCTACGCATTTCACAGGAATTTTTTCTGATAGCGTCCCGAGCTGGTGCATCGGGTTTTTCTTTTTGCTAAGGTCAATTAACCTTGCTCGGCTGGCATACTCCTTCGAGCTTCTCCGCCCATTCGGGAATCAATGGTCCCGGGTATTCTATTTGCATGTTCTTATTATCATGCTTGTCTTTCATATGTTCTTATTATCATATACTTTCTTTCGGAAATCCCGAGTTTTATGCTTTATCTTTCGGAAATCCTGAGTTTGACTTTTATTCATAGCTGTAAAATCAACAAAGTTTTAAATTCTACAGTTAATATCTAACCTAACTAAAATTGTTTTGACTAGAAAAAAGAACAAAAAATAATTTAAGAATAGAAAATCTTCAGGTATTGGGCATTGCATGGTCGGGGTAAAACCCCTTCATTGGGTCATGCAATCCAATATGCTCCATGACCAGCTATTCCTTCGACTTTGTACTGGCCTTCCCATTTGTCAGCCAGGGAACCTGCAGCTTTATTTTTTATGTTCAATGACACCTTCCTGAGCACCAGGTCTCCAAGCTGGAATTTCCTGACCCGAACATGAGAGTTGTAGTGGCGAGCTACTCTTTGCTGATATGTCATATTTCGTATTCGGGACTTCTCCATTTTCTCTTCTAGCACATCTAGACTTTGTAATAGCATATCAACATTTTGTTCTTCATCATATAGCCTGACCCGGGGTGACGCATATGACGTTTCTATGGGGATAACAACTTCTGTTTCAAACGCTAAAGTGAATGGAGTCTCTCCGGTTGACGTTCTTGTTGTTGTCCGATATGCCCATAATACCTCGAGAAGCTTTTCAACCCAGTTTCCTTTCTTGGAATCTAGCTTTGCTTTAATTGTGTGTTTGATGATTTTGTTCACTGCTTCAACCTGCCCATTTGTTTTAGGGTGGGCAAGTGTGGCATAGTATTGACAATCCGGTACTCTTTGCACAACTATCTGAATTTCAGGTTATCGAACTGGGTGCCGTTGTCAGTGATTATAGTGTTTGGGACTCCAAATCTATAAAGTATATTCTTTTTTACAAAATTTGTGGTGTTTGCTTCTGTGATATGCACCAATGCTTCAGTTTCTGCCCACTTTGTGAAATAGTCAACGGCTACTATGGCATACTTCGCTCCACCCCCTGTCCTAGCTGGCATTGGGCAGATTAAATCCAAACCCTATATGGCAAATATCCATGGGGATGTAAGGTTTCTGAGATGTTTAGAGGCTATCGATATCATTATCAATCCTTTGGCAAGTATTGTAACTCTCCGAACATTGTTGTGCATCTGAGAATATAGTAGGCCAATAATAGTCTTGCCTGAGTACCTTGTGTGCTAAACTTTTACCCCCATTGTGGTTTTTGCAAACTCCTCTGTGGATTTCCTATAATATCCGATGTGCATCCTCCTCTGACTCACATCTTTGGAGTGTTCGGGAATACCCCCTTATGTATAGTTCTTCTCAAACCAATGTGTACCTTACTGATCGATACCTAATACGTTTTGCTTGTTAGGGATCTTCCGGGAGTATACCTTCTTCCAGAACCTTTTCAGCTGAGTCATCCAACCGTCTAGCGGTGTTCGGAGTTCTAAAATTTCTAAGTTTCTCGGCTCAGCTGTGCTCGGTTTGAGGAGATGTGCAACCGGAATAGTATTTGGCATGATTATGGTTATTGCTGACGCTAGTTTGGACAATACGTCTGCCTTTTCATTCTCCTCCCTAGGGATCTGAGCAATCTTATATTCTTTGAATTTCTGGAGGAACTGTTTTACAATGTCACGGTAGGCTATCATGCCTTTATCCTTGGTTTGGTACTCGTCCAGGACTTGGTTGACAACTACCTATGAATCGTTGAATATCTTGACTTCATCTGCCCCGAGAGCTATGCAGACTCTGAGTCCAGCTAGTAGCACCTCATACTCGGCTTGATTGTTGGTTGCTTTGAAATCAAACCTCATGGCACATTCGACATCATCTCCTTCTGGAGTGTATACTATGATCTCTGCCCCGCTGCTATGAGTGTTTGAAGAGCCATCAACATACAATTTCCATGAGAAATTTTTTCCCAACATCGTTTTTGCTTCCAGGTTTGGCTCTGTGAACTTTGCTATAAAATCTGCCACTGCTTGCCCTTTGAGGGATATCTTGGGGACGTAATAGATATCGAATTCACTTAGCTCGATAGCCCATTTGGTCAGTCTTCCTGAAATCTCTGGCTTCTGTAGAATTTACTTTAATGGGCAGTCGGTGAGAACCTGGATTGTATGAGCGTGAAAATATGGCCTTAGCTTCCTTGCTGTTGAGACGAATGCTAGTGCCATTTTCTCCGCCTGTGAATACCTGGTCTCGACTGGTAGAAGTGCATTGCTGGTGTAGTACACTGGCTTCTGTACTCCATCTTCTGTTCTAACTAGGACTAAGCTTGCTGCTAGTTCTATAATTGATAAGTACAGATGGAGTATCTCTCCTATCTGTGGTTTTGAAATGATGAGAGCCTGCCCTAGGTATTCCTTGATTTTTAAAAAAGGTTGCTCGCACTCTTCATTCCATTCGAGTCCTTTTCCTTTTTTAATTACTTTGAAAAAGGGTGCGCATCTATCCGTGGCCTTTGAGATGAATCTAACCAAGGAAGTTAAGCATTATGTTAGGCGCTGTACTTCTTTTAGTGTCCTTGGTGAAGTCATTTTCTACAGGGACTGGATCTTTTCAGGATTGACTTCGATTCCCTTTGGTGAACTTGACAACCCAGGAATCTCCCTGAAGGAACTCCAAATAAACACTTGCTCAGATTTAGCTTCATTTGGTATCTCCTCAAAACATCAAATGTGAGGTATGCTTGTCTGCCAAGATGCTCCTGGTCAACATGTCATCAATGTACACTTCCATGTTCCTTCCTATTTACTGTGCAAAGATTCCATTGACCAATCTTTGATAGGTTGCCCCTGCATTTTTTAATCCAAAGGGCATTACTGTGTAACAGTACAAACCCTGATTAGTTGTGAATGCTGTTTTTTCTTCGTCAACCTTGTTCATCTGAATTTTGTTATATCCCGAGTAGGCATCTATGAAACTGAGCAACTCATGGCCTGATGTAGCGTCCACTAACTAATCTATCCTCGGAAGTGGAAAACTATCTTTTGGGCATGTCTTGTTCAAATCTGTGAAATCTACGCACATTCACCATTGTCCATTCTTCTTTTGGATGAGGACTACATTAGCTACCCATTGAGGGTAGTTGACCTCTCTAATCGACCCTACAATGAGTAGCTTCTCTACTTCCTGTTTGATTGCCTGACTTCTCTCGAGATTGAATGATCTTCTCTTTTGTATTATCGATTTTGCATTCGGGTCTACTGTGAGATAGTGAGATATTATTTGGGCGTCTATCCCGACCATGTCTTCATGACTCCAAGCGAACACATCCCTGTATTCTTTGAGCAGGTCAATGAGGATTTGTTTGACTTTTTCTTCCAAGTTGGCCTCGATTATGATCCTTTTATCTGGTTCATCATCTTTCAAGATAATTTCTTCGACCGGTTCAGTTTAGGATTCATTCGGCTCTTCCCTTGGATCGAATTCGAATGGCAGTGGCTCTTTGTTCTGACTCAACTGTGTTATAGTGCAAACATGTTCATCATTCTTGTCTTTGTATACTAACAGGTTAGTTCTTCGGGCCATCTCTTGGTATCCCTTGACTACACCGACCCTCTGTTCGGTCGGGAACTTGATCATTAAGGTATAAGTGGCTGTTACGGCCTTAGTTGTTTTTAAGAATGGTCGACCCAACAACGCATTATACAGCTAATTGTCTAAGTCTACTACCACGAAGTCGAGCAATACAGTTCTCTGACAAGGTCTCACCCCAATCTTTACAGGCAGTTTTACCGTCCCGAGTGACCTGACCTCAATCCCCCTGAATCCTCTGAGTGGAGTATGGAAAGGCTATAAATCCTTTCGGTCCAACCTTAGTTGATCGTAAACGGCTACATTGAGATTGTCTGTCGAACTTCCATTATCTGTCAAGATTCTCCTAACTTCCCGATGACCAATCCGGGCACTTATAACTAAGGCATCACTTGGAGTTGACAATTGAATCCAATTTTTCCCATTCCATTCATTTTGTATCCATAATAGTGCGAAAGGAAGGCCCGGTTCCAAGTTGTTCAAGAATAGTGGCGTTGAGTTTCTCGACCCTTTGCCTTAGGATTAGTCAGTTCTATTTCTTGGTGGAGGCAGGGAAGGGATATAACTCAGCGGTAGAGTGTCACCGTGACGTGGTGGAAGTCATCAGTTCGAGCCTGATTATCCCTAAACCCAGTATGAGTTATGAGTTTTTCTATTTTGACTTGCCCCCCCCCCCCCCCCCCCCCCCCTCCGCCGTGATCGATTTAGAATGGATAAGAGGCTCGTGGGATTGACGTGAGAGGGTAGAGATGGCTATATTTTTGGGAGCGAACTCCAAGCGAATATGAAGCGCATGGATACAAGTTATGCCTTGGAATGAAAGACAATTCCAAATCAGCTTTGTCTACGAACAAGGAAGCTATAAATAATGCAACTATAGAACGTCGACCCCATGCGAGTCTGCTTCTGTGAATATTATTGGGTCACATCCTTCCTTTACCCTTTTCGGGGTCTGGCTCCACCGAGATCACGTCAAAGTTATGTCTTGCTTCTATTGCTTCTCTGATTTCATGTGTTCGCTCTCGGTTACTTCTCCCTGTGGATGGTCCTCCAAAGATTGTATGTATTACTTCATTGGCCCCTGGACTGGCCCTTTGATTTCGACCAGAGCTGTGATCAACCCTAATCTCTTTCTTTGTTTATGATTTCTCATCCCTTTACAATATTACATCATGTAGATGTCCTCCCTGAATGAGGGTTTATATGTAATCTCTGAGCTGATAACACTTGAAAGTCTCATGATCGGTTTCCTTATGGAACCTGCAGTATTTGGTTATATCTGACCGAGCAAACTAAGATTGACGGCGTGGCTCTTGTACCATATTTTTGCTTCCAGAATGGCCAGGATTTCCTTCTGCTTTTTTCGAAGAGGGGTGTTGTTGGTGTATCTACCTCAGTATTACACCCATTTCCCATGTCCTTACTCTTTTCTTTGCTGTTTCCTTTCTGTTTTCCCTTTTGGTTCTGCACCTTAGACTCACCGTCCTTCTCAGGTTTTTCTCCATGCATGTAGCATCCTCCCGTGGCTAACTCTTCTTCTTCGGCTAGTGTATATCCTTATGCCATGTCTATCATATCTGCATATCTGGTCAGACGAACTCTTCTTAGATTAAAAGACAAAAATCCATTTTGTAGGTTGTTGATGAATGCTACAATTTTCACTTCATCGTTTGTACTGTCGATTTTAGATACTGTTTGGCCGAATCTCCCCAGGTATTTCTTCAGAGACTCATATTTCCCTTGTTTTATTTGAGAAAGGTAAGTCACTGATATTTTCCTATGAACATTGCTCAGAATTACCTTGAGAAACTCCTGCTCAATTCACTGAAACTTCAGATGCTTACTGGGGGCAATCTCTCGAACCATCTTGAGCCCATATCTTCTAGAGCTTGTGGAAAGTTGAGGCATAGTAAGGGATCACTATGGCATACTGGGCCATAGCACTTTTATAGCTTCTGACATGTTCTTTTGGGTCTGTATCCTTCTTGAACTGCTCCACCTGTGGCATTCTGAATCTTTCTGGGAATGAAGTCCGCAGGATGTCCCTAGTGAATGGACTGTCAGAATCCTCATCAGATAAATAATTGTACCCATAACGTCTGACCAGTGCGTCCATTTGACGCCTATTGTTCTCGACTTCTCGAGTTAGACTCTGGATTACGACATCTCTATCTTCCACTGGACTTTCCTGATGGTTGAACCGCTGGGTGATTATTATTCATCTTTCTGGCTCTTCACTTTGATGCCGAGTTTCATGTATGATTATATGATGACGTTTGCGATGGTGTCGATCGCTATCTTCTGATGACGACCGATCCCTGTACCGGTCATGTTTGTGGTGCCTAGCAAGGACTGTCTAATCTTGGTTCTGCTTCTGACGTGGTCGTTCCTCTTCAGGTGTTTCACGTCCAGCCTGATTGATTGGAGCAGAGTTCATTCCGACTTCCGATGCATTTAGTTCTGGCCCTACTACAATCGAACGAAACATCGCAGGTGGGAGGTTAGGAGTTTGTGCTTATTCTGTAGCCAGTAGATCAACTCCTTCATTTGCTGCATCTGCCACCAATTGTTGCAACGTCTCTCGGAAGTGTTGTGTCAGGTCTCTGCTGGTCGGAGGAACTTGCTGGATTCCCGCCAGGAATATAGGTTGGTTCTCTATAGTTGCAGCGAGATCTCGCGAGCTACTGCTAACATGGAAGTTATCTGGAGATTTTTGGACATCCCCAGAACTCCTTCTGCTTCCTGCCATTATCTTTAATTAAATCGGAGGTTCGAGCCAGCTCCTCTTTCTAGCGCCAATTATTGACGTCAATTTCTAGATGTATGAGAAAAGCCAACAAGGATTGGATTTTAGCTATGATTTCAAAGAGAAAGAGAAAGAAAAGGAGAGTAATCGGACGCAAGTTTTTACGTGGTAAAACTCCGATGACCGGAGAAACGTCCATGCGTGGTTGAATGATCAACCAAGCCAAAATCCACTATGAATAAAATAATTATTACAATTCTCGATCTCTCTTTCTTCTCTCTGTATTTTTCTATGATTGTTGTCTCTATTTTTGTAACGAGATTATGGGTCTATTTATTTGTCCATAGAACCCTAATCTTCTTTGTACAAGTAATAAAATATCTTTGTATTTAATTATGATTGTTTGCTTGTTCGAAGTAGTTTGTCTCCTTTCCTGTTTTGGAAACTTGTATTGAGATCTAATGAGACTCTAGTTAATGTAGTCCAATTAGGACTTTTTTCCTTATAAGAGCGTAGTCTTTTTGAAGAAGTAAAATTGTTGTCTGATTAGGAACCCTCTGCTTGATAATTCTACTCTTCTTGGAATTCCTCATTGATATGGATATCTTCATAAATTTAAATGACTCGATTCATGTGAGCTACGCGCTGGGATTTTTATTTTCCTTCATGCTTGTCCCGAGTAGGAAACTATATCAGCTGGTCCCGAGTGACATCATCTGATCCCGAGTATAAAATGTCACCAACTAGCCCCAAGTATGTTTAACTGACCCCCCGATTTGTATATGGCGTCAGTTGACCCCGAGCAAGTCTTTGCTCAATACTTGTTTATTCGGGCTTCTCTTCTTTGGTGACGCCTTGTAGGATGCCAATTCGGACGTCCACCTGACAAATTTATCATCTTTGTCGATGACGTGTATATCTGATAAAATTTACATACGACAATATATTGTTCCAGTCTTTGTAAGAACATTTAATATATCCGAGCTTTTTTCATGTGTCACTGATAATATATAAAGAAGAATAGAGCTTAATTTATATTGGACCGAACTTTTTTATATTTAGAAAAAAAGCTCAATTATTTGAAAAAAAAAATTCGATAATTTGAAAAATATTATCGATCCCTTACAAGAGTTCTCGATTCCTTGAAAAGTTCTCGATCCCTTACAAAGGTTCTCGATTCCGTACGAAAAGTTCTGGATCCCTTTAAAAAAAGCTCGATCCATTTGAAAATGTTCTCGATCCCTTAGAAAATGTTCTCGATCCCTTACAAAAAGTTCTGGATCTCTTTCAAAAAAGCTCGATCCCTTACAAAATAACTCGATCTTGTACAAAAATGCTCGATCAATTACAAAATGCTCAATCCATTTTAAAAAAGCTCAATTCTTGTTTAAATAAGCTCGATCACAAAAAAAAAGGATTGATCCCTTACAAAAAATGTCTGATCCCTTACAGTTAAGAAATATTTTTAATTCTTAATAATTGTTAATATAATATTTTTTTAATTTGTTAATAATGGTTCGTGATGATGATTTTCACAAGACAATGGATCGGGTGAGAATAGTCATATCTTACAACGGTCGATGGGAGCAATTACCTGATGGAAGTCAAATGTTTTTTGGTTCAGATAACCAAGGAATATATGTGTCAAGAATATGACTTACAAAGAACTGATGTCAATCGTGCAAACCATTGTGAAATGCGATGTGAACAAATACATTGTTGATCTACAATCTATATCAATCGTTCTCGGGACAACATGTCGCACATTTATAAGAAATGACGATGATATTTTGTTTATGCTAGGGGAAGATATGGTGATTCATTAAGTATGTGTTAGTCTAATTGAGGGGGTAGCAGGAAATGTGATTGCTGAAGATATCCCTGCTCGTGAAAACACCCAACAATTTCGATCGTTTAGCGGAAGCAACCAGTTGTTCACTGAAATAAGTGGGATCGAAGGGCTGCAAAACATGTGTGGTGTCCCACCGGAAGTAGTTAACCATGGTGATATAGTTGGACCTCAATTCAACTATGTCTTTGGTTGTCAAATTGAGATGAATGCTAGACAGTACAACCACCAATACAATGATATGTACATTAACTGGAACAATGACTGGAATAATGAACCGAATGTTGGGCCAATTCATGAGGTGGATAATGAGGCAAATTTGCTTTCGGTAGATAATGTAGCGAACAATGAGGACGATGAAGAACCTGTCCAAACGAAAAGACGACATGCAAGACGTGTACACATATGTAGTTCCTTCTGTAGCATATGTTGCAGCCATATCTAGATGCAAACATCCACAAATAATTTTCTTTCAATTAGTAATTCCAAAACGCCAAAGTTTCAAATTTGAGAAGAAAGATAACGGATTCATTTGTTTGGTGGTGGAGACTGAGAGAGAGAGATAGGGTTTGGTTTTGGTATGGAATAGAATTGATTTTCTGGGCTTGATTTTCTTTGATTTTTTATTGTAAGAGAGAGAGAGAGTTAGGGTTTGATTTTGTGCGGTTTGATTTAATTATTTTTTGGTTCTTTGGGTGTGGTGGAGATCTCTCCACCATCCATCATCTCAAACGAACGGTGGCCACCCTTTGTTTAAAAAAGATTTTTTTTTGTTATTAAATTAAACATAGATGGATCTCTTCATCTCTTTTTTTTATAAAAAAATCTGAATTTTATAAATAATTTTTTTAAACTTTAAATTTAAATATTTAATGAAGGGTAAAATAGTAAATTTTTAAATGCATTACTTTTCCATGTAAAATTGTAAAACTCCATGTTAATAAGGGTATTTCTATCTTAATAGCTTGTGGTAAATTTGTAATTGTCAAATTTTTAAAGGGAAGAATGGTACTTTTAGGTAGAAAACTGAATTCATGGGTTAATTAGTCATTTAGCATTTTCTGTGAAGGTTGGCCGTTAACATTCTGGTCTGAGAGATCACACCAAGTGGTTTTTGAAAATATAGGGATCAAATATGTTGTTATATGTAGGCATACTTATCACAGGGATAGTATTCGTGATTATATGTTGTGTGATAACATATGTCATGTGTGCCAAGCGAATATCGCTTAGCATATTTATATATATATATATATATATATATATAGATATATATATAGAGAGAGAGATGATACAATTTTTAACACAAGATTTGACACGATTTTTCAATCATTAGATCTATGAGATTTGTACAGCTTAGATTTAATAAAAGGATTTGTTTTTTATTTTCTTCTCCTTTTATCTAATATTAATATTTTAGTTTTCTCTATCATATATTCACTTACCTAATTAAAATCTAATTAATATTTCATCTTCCTCTCTTTTTACTATTTTTTCCTCTCCCTTGTTAATTTTCTCATCTCCCTCATCTTCACATTTTCTCCTCTCTTTAAAATAATGCACGTCACCAATCAATATGTTTTTTATCATCAATTTTCTTTATTTGTTTCCTTTCAATTCATAAGGTAATGTTTTCTCAGGAACAAAAATCTAATAGTATTTCAATATTTTTAATTTTTGAATGATATACTTTCAATTAATTATTTCATAAATATATAGAGGACATATTTCATTTTAAGATCAATAGAATATCATTGTAAACAGAATTATACAAGTTGTCAAGATAAAGTAACTATCTTTAAACTTAACTGGGTGAAATGTTGATATGAGATTCTTTTCTCTCATGTTTTAACTGACTTACATATGCAATGATATATATCATGATAGAGAAGAGGAAAAAAACGAAATAGAGATGAAGATGAAATATTAATTAGATTTTTTTATGGGTTAGAATATTAATTAGATTTTAATTAGGGAAGTGGATATATGAGAGATGAGAGAGAAAATAAATAAAATTAATGTTAGATGAGTGAGAAGGAAATAAAAAAGAAATCAAGTTATTAAATCTAAACTATTCAAATCTCATACATCCAATGGCTAACAAATTGTGTCAAATCTTATGTCAAAAGTTGTGTCATTCGATCCCTCCCATATATATATATATAGAGGTTATTGAGGATTAAAGAAATGAAAAATGAGATTGAAATTTCAATTTTTTAGATAAACCTATAGGCATGGACTTGTGGCTAAGTTAGAAAATATGTTTCAAAATGAAATTGTGTATTTTTTACTATCAAAAGTTCACTGTCATAGTGAAATTTTGTTGAATCAAACTGGTTTTTGTTAAAACAAAAAATACTCCGGTAATACAAAATGTGGGCTTCAAGACACGCTACATAAGTCATTTTTCTTAAGACACAAATGTTGCAACTAATTAAAATTGATCTGTTTAGTTTTAACCCGAGCTCAGAAACCCGAATTTTGCAATCCAGGTATCCAAGTACTCATACCCAATTTTTTTTATTTTTTTTACTTATAATTGGGGGACATGTCAATAAATTTAGACATGTTAGAAACTAGAGGTGACCACGTTTCGGTTTGAACCGGAACCGTAGCAAAAAAAACTTGATTTTCCTATTCCTATTCTTTAAAATGTAAAACCGGTCTGGAACCGACAGATAATAATCTTATTTGGATTGTCGGTTTAAAAAAAACATTTTATTTTTATTTTTATTTTTATTTTTAAAACCCTTTTCCTAATTTCTATAAAACCCCTCCCCTATTTCATTTCTCCTCACTCCAATTCTCTTTCAATTCTCCAATTCTCCCTTAATTACTCACTTCTCTCTCAACTATTCAATATTTTTATTATTAAAATTAAATTGCAACTACTTTTATTACTCAATTCAAATGCATTTCCAACAAAAAATTTAAGTTTATTTCCAACAAATTTTTCAAATTTATTTCCAACAGATTTTTCAAATTTATTTCCATCTATTTTTCACATTTATTTTCAACAAATTTTTCAATTTGTCGTATGTGAAATTTACCAAATAAACATGTCATTGATAGAGAGGATAAAAGTGTCAGGTGAATATCCAAATAGGCACTCAGGAAACGTCCAACAAGGAATCATTGAAGAGAATAGGCCCGAGTAGACAGGTATTAAAACAAGGCCTGCATCAATTAAACATACTCGGGGCAAGTAGAATGCATTTTCTACTCGGGATTAGGAGACGTCACTCGGGACCAACATGCATCATATCCTACTCGGGATAAACATGACAACCGAGTAAGAAGCTTAGCGAGTAGCTCAGCGAGTAGCTCACAAGTTGAGTCACGCAAGGATCCTTATCAAAGAAAGACTCTAAAGAAGAAAGAGAACGTCAAGCATAAAGTTTTCCTTATCCGAGAACACCTCTATTTCCTCAAAATGACTACGCTCTTATAAGGAAATAAGTCATAAATGGACTACGTTACTAAAATCCCATTCAACTTCAATACAAGACTCCGAAACAGGAAAGAAGACAATCAACTCCAAACAAGAAAATAATTGTAATTAAATACAAATATTTTTTATTACTTGTACAAAGCAGATTAGGGTTCTATAAACATATAAATAGACCATAATATCGTCCAAAAAAGAGATAGACAATAGAGCATACACAGAAATAATAGCAAAATTCAGAGAGAAAAAGAGAGATCGAGAGCTTGTAATATTCAAGAATTCATAGTGGATTTTGGCTAGGTTGACCATTCAACCACCCGTGGACGTTTCTCCGGTCATCGGAGTTTTACCATGTAAAAAACTCGTATCTCGTTTAATTTCTCCTTCTCTCTCTCTTTGAAATCTCAGCCGAAATCCAATCCTTATTGGCTTTTCTGATACAATACAGAAATCAACATCAACAATTGGCGCTAGAATGAGGGGTTGAACCTCAGACTTGATTAGAAGCGATGGCAGGAAGCAGAAGCAATTCCGGGGATGTCTAAAAATCTCCGGATAACTTTCATGTTGGCAGTACCTCACGGGATCTCACTGCAACAACAGAGAACCAACCCACATTCCTAACGGGGATCCAGCAAGTTCCTCCAACCAGTGGAGATCTGACTCAACATTTTCGGGAAGCGTTGCAGCAACTGGTGGCAGACGCAGCAAAGGAAGGAGTTGATCTACTTGCCACAGAAACACCAACTCCTAACCTCCCACCTGCAAGGCTTCGTTCGATGGTAGTAAGGCCAGAAATAAATACACCAGGAGTCAGAAGGAACCTTACCCCAATCAAATAGGCTGGACGTGAAACACCTGAAGAGGAACGACCATGCCAGAAGCAGGACCAGGATCAGACAGTCTGTACTAGACACAGTAAACATGACCGGCACAGGAATCGATCGTCATCAGAAGATAGCGATCAGCACTATCGCAAGCGTCATCACGGAGTCATGCGAGAAACCCGGTATCAAAGTGAAGAACTAGAAAGAATGACAATCACCCAACGGTTCAACCGTCGGGGTAGCCCGGTGGGAGATAGAGATGTCATAATCCAGAGCCTAACTCAAGAAGTCGATAACAATAGGCGTCAAGTGGATGCACTGGTCAGACGTTACTGGTATAATGATTTGTCTGATGACAATTCTGACAGTCTATTCACCAAGAAAATCTTATGGATCCCATTCCCAGAAAGATTCAGGATGCCACATGTGGAGCAGTTTAAGAAAGATACAGATCTAAAAGCGCACGTGAGACGCTATAAAAGTGTCATGGCTCAGTATGCCCACAGTGATCCCTTACTATGTCTTAATTTTCCATAAACTTTGGGAGACATGGGCTCGAGGTGGTTTAGGAGATTCCCTCCAGCAAGGATCAGAAGTTTCAGTGAACTGAGCAGGAGCTTTTAGAGGTAATTTCTGAGCAATGTTCACAGGAAAAAGTCAGTAGCTCACCTTTCTCAAATAAAGCAAGGGAATGATGAGTCACTGAAGAAATACTTGGGAAGATTCGGCCAAGCAGTGTCAGAAATTGGCAGTGCAAACGATGAAGCAATAATTGTTGCGTCCATCAACAACCTGCAGAATGGTCGGCTATCTTTTGATTTAATGAGAGCCCGACTGACTAGATATGCAGACATGATGGATATGGTGGGAGGATATGCACTGGCCGAGGAAGAAGAATTGGCTACTGAAGGATGTTATATGTACAGAGGAAAACTCGAACAGAAGGATGTTGAGTCTAAATGCCAGAACCAGAAGGGAAAACAGAAGGTAAATGGCAAAGAAAAGAGCAAGGAAGGGGATAATGGGTGTAACGCCGAACAGACCACAGAAAAATGGTACGCCAATGACACCCCTCTTTGGAAAAAACAGGAGAAAATCCTGGCTATTCTGGAAACAAGGAATATGGTACAAGAGCCACACCGACAATCTCAATTTTCTTGGCAAGATACAACCAAATACTGTCGATTCCATAAGAAAACCGGTCATGAGACCTCTAAGTGTTACCAGCTCAGAGATTACATAGAAACCCTCATTCGGGAAGGACATCTACAAGATGTGATCTTGAAAAGGGATGAAAAGTCAAAAGCAAAGAAAGAGATCAGGACCGATCATGGCTCTGGTCAAAATCAAAGGGCCAGTCCAGAGGCCAATCAAGTAATACACGCGATCTTTGGAGGACCATCCACTGGAAGAAGTAACCGAGAACGAACTCAAGAAATCAGAGAAACAGTAGAAGCAAGAAATAACTTTGATATAAACTCGATCGAGCCAGACCCGAAGAGAATAAAGGAAGGATGGGACCCAATAACATTCACAGAAGCAGACTCACATGGCATATAGATGTTCGGCCAAATGATACCTTGGTCATAAGTGCCCGGATTGGTCACCGGGAAGTCAGGAGAATCCTAATAGATAATGGAAGCTCAGCAGATATTCTTAATGTATCCGTTTACGATCAACTCAGGTTAGACCGAAAGGACCTACAACCCTTCCATACCTCACTTAGAGGATTCGGGGGAGTTGAAGTCAGGTCACTCGGGACGGCAAAGCTACCTGTGAAGATTAGAGTAGCATCTTGCCAGAGAACTGTATTGCTCGACTTCGTGGTAGTAGACTTGGAGAATTGGCCATATAATGCACTATTTGGACGACCATTACTGAATAAAACTAAGGCCGTAACAGCCACTTATGCCTTAATGATGAAATTCTTGACTGAATAGGGGGTCGGGGTAGTCAAAGGATCTCAAGAGATGGCCCGAAGAGCTAACTTATTAGTATACAAGGACAAGAATGAACAGGTTTGCACTATAACACAGCCGAGTCAGAACGAAAAGCCCCTATCTTTCGATTTCGATCCAAGAGAAGAACCGAATGAATCTAAAACTGAACCGATTGAAGAAATCACCATGAAAGAAGATGAATCAGACAAAAAGGTCAAGGTCGGAGCCAATCTGGAAGAAAGAGTCAAACAAAACCTCATTGATCTACTTAAAGAATATAGGGATGTGTTCGCTTGAAGTCATGAAGATATGGTCTGGATAGATACCCGAATAATATCTCACCATCTCACAGTAGACCCGAATGCAAAACCGGTGATACAAAAGAGAAGATCATTCAACCTTGAAAGAAGTCAGGTGATCAAACAGAAAGTAGAAAAGCTACTCGTTGTAGGATCAATTAGAGAGGTCAATTACCCTCAATGGGTGGCTAATGTAGTCCTCGTCCAAAAGAAGAATGGACAGTGGAGGATGTGCGTAAATTTCATAGATCTGAGCAAGGCATGCCAAAAAGATAGTTTTCCACTTCCAATGATAGATCAGTTGGTGGACGCTACATCAGGCCATGAGCTACTCAGTTTCATGGATGCTTACTCGGGGTATAACCAGATCAGGATGAACAAGGCTGACGAAGAAAAAACAGCATTCACAACTGATCAGAGTTTGTATTGCTATATTGTGATGTCTTTTGGACTGAAAAATGCAGGAGCAACTTATCAGAGGTTGGTCAACAAAATCTTTTCACGACAAATAGGAAGGAACATGGAAGTATACATTGATGATATGCTGACCAAGAGCATCACAGCAGACAAGCATACTTCAGATCTGCAGGAGACATTTGATGTCTTGAGAAGATACCAAATGAAGCTAAATCCGAACAAGTGTTTATTCAGAGTTCCTTCAGGAAGACTCCTAGGATTTCAAGTCCATCAAAGAGGAATCGAATTCAACCCCGAGAAGATCCATGTCCTACAGAAAATGATTTCACCAAGGACACTCAAAAAAGTACAACGCCTAACAGGATGTCTGGCTTCTTTAGGAATATTCATCTCAAAAGCCATAGACAGATGTGCACCTTTTTTCAAAATAATTAGAAAAGGGAAAGGACTTGAATGGAATGAAGAGTGCGAGCATGCATTCTTAAAAATTAAAGAGTATTTAGGACAGGCTCCCATCCTTTCAAAACCTCAGATGGGGGAGACACTCCAACTGTACTTGTCAATTACAGAACTGGCAACAAGCTCAGTTCTAGTCAGAACAGGAGATAGAGTACAAAAGCCAGTGTACTACACCATCAAGACACTTCTACCGGCTGAGACCAGATATTCACAGGCAGAAAAGATTGCCCTGGCGCTAGTCTCAGCAGCAAGAAAGCTAAGACCATACTTCCAGGCTCACAATATCCAAGTTCTCACCGATTGCCAGTTGAAGCAGATTCTACAGAAGCCTGAGATTTCAAGGAGATTAACCAAATGGGCAATCGAGCTAAGTGAATTCGATATCCACTACATCCCTAGGACATCTCTCAAAGGTCAATCAGTGGCAGGTTTCATAGCGGAATTCACAGAACCGAAACTAGAAGCAAAAAAGATAATGGGTAAAAATTTCCCATGGACGTTGTATGTTGATGGCTCTTCAAACACTCATGGCAGTGGGGCAGGGATTATAGTATGCACCCCCAAAGGAGATGACGTCGAATGTGCCATGAGGTTTGACTTCAAGGCAACCAATAATCAAGCCAAGTACGAGGCGCTACTAGCTGGACTTAGAGTCTCCATAGCTCTCGGGGCAGATGAGGTTGAGATATTCAGTGATTCACAGGTAGTTGTCAACCAAATCCTGGACGAGTACCAAGCCAAGGATGAAGGCATGATAATCTACTGTGACATTGCGAAACAGTTCCTCCAAAAATTTAAAGAATATAAATTATCCAGATCCCTAGGGAGGAGAATGAAAAGGCAGATACATTGTCAAAACTAGCGTCAGCAACAACCACAATCAGGCTAAAGACCATTCCGGTTGCATATCTCCTTAAACCAAGCACAGTTGAACCAAGAAACTTGGAAATTTCAGAAATCCAAACACCGCCAGATGGTTGGATGACTCAGCTAAAAAGATTCCTAGAAGAAGGTGTGCTCCCGGAAGATCCCTTACAAGCAAAACGCATCAGGTATAGATCAGCCAGATACACGTTAGTTGGAAGAGAACTATAGAAGGGGGTATTCCCGAACACTCCAAAGATGTGTATCAGAGGAAGATGCATATCGGATATTACAGGAAATCCATGGAAGAGTTTGCGGAAACCACACTGGGGGTAAAAGTTTGGCACACAAGGTACTCAGACAATGCTATTATTGGCCTACTCTATTCTCAGATGCACAACAGTGTTCAGAAAGTTGCAATACTTGCCAAAGGATTGCTAATGACATCCGACAGCCCCCTGAGCAACTCAAAAACCTCACGTCCCCATGGCCATTTGCCATATGGGGTTTGGATCTAATCGGCCCAATGCCATTCGGGACAGGGGTGGAGCAAAGCATGCAATAGTAGATGTTGACTATTTCACGAAATGGGTAGAAGCTGAAGCATTAGTGCACATCACAGAAGCAAACACCATAAATTTCATGAAAAAGAATATACTTTACAGGTTTGGAGTCCCAAACACTATAATCATAGACAACGGCACCCAGTTCGATAACTTGAAATTCAGACAGCTGTGTAAAGAGTACCAGATTGCCAATTACTATGCCACACCTGCCCACCCTCAGACAAATGGGCAGGTTAAAGCAGTGAACAAAGTCATCAAGCACATTATCAAAGCAAATCTAAATGCCAAGAAAGGAAGCTGGGTTGAAAAGCTGGGTTGAAAAGCTTCTCGAAGTATTATAGGAGTATCGGACAACAGCGAGAACTTCAATAGGAGAAACTCCATTCACTTTAGCGTTTGGAACAGAAGTTGTTATTCCTATAGAAACGTCATATACGTCACCCCGAGTCAAGCTATACAATGAAGAGCAAAACATTGATATACTATTACAAAGTCTAGATGAGCTGAAGAAAAAAGGGAGAGATACTGAATACGAAATATGGCATATCAGCAAAGGGTAGCTCGCCACTACAACTCTCATGTTTGGGTCAGAAAATTCCAGCTAGGAGACCTGATACTCAGAAAGGCGTCATTGAACACAAAAAATAAAGTTGCAGGTTCCTTGGCTGACAAATGGGAAGGCCCGTACAAAATCAAATGAATAGCTAGCCATGAGGCATATTGGATTGCATGACCTAATGGAGGGATTTTACCCCGACCATGCAATGCCCAATATCTGAAGATTTTCTATCCTTAAATTGTTTTTTGTTCTTTTTTCTAGTTAGGACAATTTTAGTTATGATAAATATTAGTTGAAATTTATAACTTTGCTGATTTTATAGTTATAAATAAAAAATCAGACTCGAAATTTCTGAAAGAAAAGCATCGAGCTCGGGATTTCCAAAAGAAAGCATATGATAATAAGAACATATGGAAGACAAGCATGATAATAAGAACATGCAAATAGAATACTCAGGACTATTAAATCCTGAATGGGCGGAGAAGCTTGAAGGACCATGCCAGCCTAGCAAGGTCAAAATAACCTTCGCAAAAAGGCAAACCCGATGCACCAGCTAGAGACGCTATCGGGAAAAATTTCTGTGAAATGCGTAGCTGTGTTAAGCAATTCAAAAAGCTTAACAATTCGACAAACCCTTGGACATAAAAACTGGGGAGACGTCTTTGGTAATGTGTAAGGACTCGAACGTATGATCATGGTGAGCCTTGATGTAATGTTCGGGTAGCAACCAAGTATGAAACACAAGTATAAACTTGCTTGTTTAAAAATGACTCGGTTAATAATAAAGAGTCAGTTTAATAAGATACTTGGTAATTAAAGTTATTCGGGTAACTACCAGTTTAATAAGATACTTGGTTAAGTTACCCGAACATCGAAAAGCCAGTTTAATAAGATACTTGGCAATTAAAGTTATTCGGGTAACTACCAGTTTAATAAGATACTTGGTTAAGTTACCCGAACATCAAACATGCCAGTTTAAAGAAGTAATCGGCAACAATCAAGAAGTTAAGTGATCAAAGCAAATCAATCATTTAGAAAAACTTTGGAATTATATTGATTTAGAGAAGGGTTACAAATTCCTTACAATAAAGAATCAAAGATTTCTACAATTCTACAAAAATTAAGGTTGTGAGGATTTCAAGCCCTTGCCAATACTCGGGTCAGGCACTATTTCGTATTCGCTGAGCAGACTTTCGTTAGACGGCCAAGCAATTCTGTCGACTGAGTCATCCACCCATTGGCTGTAATCCTCTCTTGGGATCGGTCCGACATCAGGCTCCACACCCTTCACGACCGACTCTTGACTGGCATAGAAGGTTGAGAGGGAGTGGTCGAATGGAATCTCTAAATGCATAGGATGGGGCTCATTGCCTCGGCTACTGCAGTAAGCTCTCTATTCCTTCATCTGAGTTTGAAGAGACTCCAAGGACCGATCCACATGATGTTTAATTGACAGCTCCCAATTGGTTCAAACCTTCTCAGTTGCCCGATTCTTGACTTTAAAGAATTCACCAGTTGAAACCAGCCCTCGTTGAAACTCCTGAAAGAGAAGAGCATCGTAGGCAGGTGATCTCTTAAAACGAGCTACCCCTTGTACTTCAAGTTCCAACCTGGCCTCTCGGGATAAGGATTCAACTGTTAACGCTTGGCGCTCTAGATCTTCAATTTTTCGCTCATACGCCATGTTAGACTGCTCGGCTTCCTGCTCGACCTTGAGCATAGATTCCTAGGCAGAAGACAATAAGTTCTGAGGTGATGTTGCTTTCTTTTTTATCGAAGAAGCTCTTTCCTCAGCCTTCATTTGCTTTACCAGAAAGTGGTAGGCAAAAATTTATGCAGAACCAACCTCCTGTCGGCTATCCTCCATTTCTTTTAGCTGAGCCTCCAAACGCCTTATTCGATCAGCTTGATGCTGCTACGTCTGAGTTAGCTCAGCGAATTCAGCCACCATCTGTAAAAGAATACAATTAGAAATCTAGCAAACAAGCAAAAAATTAAAGGAGTTGGGGGTAGCTTACATAAGATGCGCCATTAAAAATATTTTGAAGACGTTCGGTTAGAGAGCCATCCCGAAAACTGCTCCAACGGTCTTCCCCGATGAAAGCCTGACCAGATGACATCTCCAGCAGCATACCCTGGGGAGAAGGATGTGAAAGAACCCCCGAGGGTTCAGCCCCTAGATTTTCAACCTCGGGGGGAGGGGAACCCCTGTTCGGCTTCGAAGCCCCCACATCCTCCGATACTCTAACATCAGCACTCGGGTAAGCCTCAGTCACAATATCTTCATCGTTGGAGTCGATGAAATTGACCACCTAAGGAACCTTGAGAGGACGAGTTGGAGAGCTGATTGCCTTCCATTTCTCACCCAGAGAACGGTGGAAACTGAGATCAGCTGCGGAATCCTCCGGAGTATCATCCTGGAAGGCTTCAAAAAATTTAGGACCTATAGCTACCTGTCCCATGGAAGAATTACCTCTATCACCGGTATCAGTCTGCTCAGAAGGCTTCTCACCGACATCTTCACTTTGCCTTTACCAATCGACAGGCAGCTGAGTATCGGTCGGGCCACTAGGACCCTAGTCTCCCCAACCGTCGGTTGAAAAACATCCTCAGGAACATCTTCGGGGATCTGCTTCTCAGCAGCATCAGTCTCCTCATCAGACTCGGGCGAGACAATACCTTGATTGCCTTGACGATAAGCCTCTTTCCGACTTGCCTGAATGATTGACTTCACTTAACGAGCCTGAGGATCACAGACGACGTCTGTATCAAACACTAGAAGAAAAAAGGAACCGCGTCAGAATGCAAAACAAAAAATATATAACAATGAAAGAAAAAGGTTGCAAAAGTCACTTACATCGCCTACGTTGGCCCGAAATCTTTTCAAAGAAACTGAACTCAATCATCTTCGACTCAACGAAGAGATAAGTCTTGCTCCTTTTCTCCAAAGTACGAACTGCTGCCCGAGCAAGTCTGGTCAGCTCCGCATCACTATACTTGATTTTCTTCTTGTTTCATAACTCGGGGGACCAGAAGAAACAGGGGACTTTCAACACTGTTCAAGCACCCCCAACCGAAACAGAAACTTCGAGCCCGAGACTCCCTCCGGTGAAAAACCAACTGTTCTTCCAAAACTTATTGGATGTTGGGAATCCCCATATAAAACCCCTCTTTTGGGATCATCAGAGGTATCAGCTCCCCGACTCACTTTTATCCCCTTAGGGACCCAGCAATCCGGCGAATTAGACATAAGGAAGTAGGTCCCCGACTTGCCCGATTGCCTCAGTGTAAAAAAGTGTCTGATTTCATTCGGGAATATCGGCGATAAGTTCATCCGGTTGTACATGTTTCACACGCACATCAAAATTTTGTAGCTGTTTGGGGCAAGTTGAGCTGGAGCAATCCCTGATTCAGCCAAAAATCAGGCAATAAATGGCTATAAGGGAAGAGTGACGCCGCAGCAGAGCATGGATCCGAAGATCGCCACCAAACCAGAGGGAGGATTCCATACAGCTCTATCACCCGCTGGAATCAGAGTGACCGAATTAGGCAAATCGAATCGGGAGCGATACTTAATTATCTCATTTGGACCAACTACGTTCGGCTCGGTGTCAAACCCACTCGGGAGTTCAGCAGGAAAAGTAAGACGAGACACCTTGAACTCCTCTTCAACATCATTTTCGTTGACAATCTGCTCCCTGATCAAAATATTGCCCAAGTTGTGCTTGAGGACTTCACTTCTACTTTGATGTTTTCCCATCCTTCGAAGAGGTACCCTGTGGTCAGAAATATCAGAATCAGAACTAGATGAAGAACTCGATACAGGGCTAAAAGCGACGTCAGGGTGAAGCCCCAAAATATCAACTTCTAAAAATGGAGGTTCATCTACAAGGATTTCCCCCAGTAATCTTCTAATACAAGAAACTAACTGAAACATTAAGAGCGACATTAAAAAGACGATAACAGAAAAATGGCTCCATTAAAACTAACCTTGAATTAAGTTTGATGCAAGATCTTGAACGGATAAACGGGAACTTCTGTGTAAAGAAATTTGGGTTTACAGAAATTTCTGCTGAAAATTGTCGAGAATAAACCAACAATGTCTCTCAGTGAAAAATTTAAGGAGAAAACTGCACGAAACCCTAGGTTTTCAAGGCGAAAAATAACGATGACGAGGTTTGATGACGTAGGTGGCGCATGGGAAGACGAATAGGTCGTTTCTCATAAATAATCTCAAAAAATGAAGAGGTAAAATACACATGTCAAAACAAGAACTAGACTCAGCCGTCAGAACTTCAAAGTGTCACCGTCATTAAAGATCACGCGCGAGGGGGCGAATCGAATTTGTAGGGTCACCATTAAGACACACCATCATGACAAGACGTCAACCCAGAAACTAAAAGGATATTGAAAATTAATTAAAATACTTTTGCCCGAAGAAACCTTGTCCAGCAAAAATATTTTAAGGGGGTATTGTCGTATGTGAATTTTACCAAATATACATGTCATTGACAGATAGGATAAAAGTGCCAGGTGGATATCCAAATAGGCACTCAGGAAACGTCCAACAAGGCATCATTGAAGAGAAGAGGCCCGAGTAGACAGGTATTAAAACAAGGCCTGCATCAATTAAACATACTCGGGGCAAGCAGAATGCATTTTCTACTCGGGATCAGGAGACGTCACTCGGGACCAACATGCATCATATCCTACTCGGGATAAGCATGACAACCGAGTAAGAAGCTTAGCGAGTAGCTTACAAGTTGAGTCACGTAAGGATCCTTATCAAAGAAAGACTCTAAAGAAGAAAGATAACGTCAAGCATAAAGGTTTCCTTATCCGAGAACACCTTTATTTCCTCAAACAGACTACGCTCTTATAAGGAAATAAGTCCTAATTGGACTACGTTACTAAAATCTCATTCAACTTCAATACAAGACTCAAAAACAGGAAAGAAGACAATCAGCTCCAAACAAGAAAATAATTGTAATTAAATATAAAGATTTTTTATTACTTGTACAAAGCAGATTAGGGTTCTATAAACATATAAATAGACCCATAATATCGTCCAAAAAAGAGATAGACAATAGAGCATACACAGAAATAATAGCAAAATTCAGAGAGAAAAAGAGAGATCGAGAGCTTGTAATATTCAAGAATTCATAGTGGATTTTGGCTAGGTTGACCATTCAACCACCCGTGGACGTTTATCTGTTCATCAGAGTTTTACCACGTAAAAAACTCGTGTCTCGTTTACTTTCTCCTTCTCTCTCTCTTTGAAATCTCAGCCGAAATCCAATCCTTGTTGGCTTTTCTGATACAATCCAAAAATCAACGTCAACACAATTCAATTTTTAAATTTCTTAGATTTATTTCAATTTTTATTTTTTAGTTTTTCATACATGCATACATACATACATACATACATACATACATACATATATATATATATACATATATATATATATATATTAATTTTTTGGTCACCCAATAAACCAATTAAACATGTCTTTTAATTTTTATAATAATTATTTTTTAAATTTATAATTTTAATTTAAATCATAAACGGAACCAAATGAAATCGGGACCTGAACCGGAACCGATTCCCTCCGCGTCCGGTTCTGGTTTCAACCAGAATCGAAACTGTCAGTTTCGAACCAAAATCGAACCGAACGAAATCAGGGTAATCTGTAGTGGAAACTGCTTCAATCAAGATGTATTGAAGCATTTGAACAACTCCCTTCTATCTTGCTTTTTTGTCCTTTCTCCGTCTGTATTTCTCTTGCAATAATTTAAATACCTCATCAAATTCATTAAGGGAATTTGTTTTTCAAAAAAAAAAAATGAAAAATTGACAAAAATAATAATTTTTTTGGAATTCATAAATTTAATATTTCATATAGTAATTATTCAAATGATATTTTATTTCTATTACAATAACTCATCGAATTCCATACATTCCACCAGGTCCCCAAAAGAGAGAGTTTGAGCAAGTGTACCATATTGATTGCCCCAATGTTTGGCATCAAAACACCTTGTATTATCAACGACTTTTTGTAAGTTATCTCGCTCAATATCAACTAAATTGTTATATTTATTCACGGTCTAAAGTTGTATAAAAAAGCATAACTTTTTAACATTTTTATTAGGAAAACGCCTGGTTCCCATTGATGGACTCAATCCATCTGGAGAATTATATGTCCATTCACCATATTGGACAAATGTTGCCGCTTTGCTTAAGGGAGGGAGAATTTCCTTTGACCAATATCCTATCTTCGAGTCTCTACCAATAAATAACCATCAATTACCTGTTTACGGATCCTGTAAAAATTCCTCTTAACTGTATAGGTATTAAATGATAATATATAGGATGATTTTTTTAATCGTTACTATTTATGCTAAATATGATAAAGTTTCAAGTGCTATTATTTATGTAATCTAATCATATTCATGAGAATTTTTATTTATTTATTAGCATGTTACCTTATATATCATAACCTGAGTTACAAGTATCCCTCCACCTATATCAGAAATCTTAGTGAAAAGTTGACCCACACGTCGTGAAGGATGAACTTGGATAAAACCAGTGCACATCGTATTGTAACTAGGGATAACCATTTTACCCTGGGGTCCAAAACCCCTGCTCCCCCATCCCCAATTGGAGGAATTTTTTGAGAGAAAATAAGAAAATGGAGGGATAGGGATGACTTTTAACCCCGAATTTAAATGGGGTTTGGGTTGGGGATGGGGGGACCCGTCCCCATCCCCATTTCTCCATTTCCCCATTTCCCGATAAATTCCTTGAAATAGGGATGGGGTTGGGGTTAGGTGCCCCCATCCCCATTTCCCTATTTCTCCCAAATATTATAATTTTATATAAAATATATAATAATATATATTTTTATTATATTTTCAATATTTTTATTATTTTTATTTTACTAATTATATATACATATTTATAAACTATAACTTAAATTACACACCAAGAAATCTAACTATATATACATATTGATTTTCTTATTAAATTACACACCAAACAAGCTCCATATAATTTATTAACATATTTTACTAACTATATATACATATTAAACAACTTAACTTTCATTTCAATTTGTATGAAATGTTATTTTGTATTTGAATTTATTGGATTGCGAATTTATGTGTTTTTTTAATATGTAATTTTTACTGATATAGGAAAAGTGGAGAAATGGAGGAATGGGAGACTTTGGGGAAACAGGAAAAATGGGGAAAACAGGGAAAAATGGAGAAAAATGAGGGATATAGGGATAGGGATAGGGGGACCTCCCTCCAAAATTATCCCAACCCCATTTCCTCCAAATGAGGAAATGGGGGGGATGAGAGAGGGTTTGGAAAATGGGGTTGGGGATGGGGGATCTACATCCGCCCCTATTTCCCCATTGACCATCCCTAATTGTAACAACTTGTTTTGTGAGGTGAATCTGTCTTTTTTGCATAATAAACAAAATTAAATTATATATGAAAAATAAACAAAGATATAAAAAAAGAAAATAAGAAAATAATTCTTACAATCATGAGCGGATGTAACGGTGGGCTGATCCGGGCTATAGCCGGGTCAGCGTTTTGTAAAAAAAAAAAAAATATAATTAACTATTTAAACATTCTAATTAGAGGGTTTTCCTCTCACAATGGCACATCATTCCTTTCCATGGAAAGACAATGTCAATTCAAACATCGACATCACATCAACATTCATTGTAATTTATATTTACATCTCTATCTATTCTCTCTCTCCATCCCTCTAGCACATACGTTCAAATATACGGTCTCTCTTCTTAATCAAGTCCATATCCTAATTCTATTTAGGATCTTAAATTCTAATTATCTCTTTTCTTTCAATTAATAATTATTTTCAAATTGTACGTTAATTACAAATATATTAATATTCGGTTTTTTAGTCCACATCTTTTTTAGTAAAATTTATTTTTTTCTAAAGTTAGAGTTTTAGATTTATTAATTCATAATTGTTATTTAATATATATATATATATATATATATATATATATATTATAAATTTACTTTTCGATTGCAATTTATTATTTCTAGTATTTTATTATAATTTATTTAGTATTGCTTTAACCAAATTGTTTGATAATTTTAGTTTACAATGTCAAACAATCATACATCAAAGCCAAGAGAGACTATACTTTAATAATTTTGGGAAAAAAAAAAAGATAATCAATGTGTGGGAATGAATCAAGTTCTCTATGTAATGTTAGAGTCTTAGAGATGGGGGTTCAAGTTTATCTTTTTCATTTTAAAGATTTAAAATTGAGAATATTGATAGTCCATCGGATATTAACACTCCATATTATGAACGAAATCCTAGATTACGTCATAATAGAAAGTTTAATAGTGCTTACATTTATTTACGTTTCATTTTTTAAGGGAATAATAAACAATATTGTCTTATTGAAAGTTTATATACGTTGTTTAATATATACATTTTTAAGTATAAGAATCATTATGTCCGTTTATTTAGCTATGTGTAGTTTGTTTTTTCAATAAATGAAATTTTCTAGTATCATAAGCTCACTTTATTTGCATTTTTAAGTATAAGACTCATTATGTCCGTTTATTTAGCTATGTGTGTTTTTGTTTTTCAATAAATAAAATTTTCTAGAATCATAAGTTTACTTTATATAAATAGTTTTGTTTTAATCGACCTTAACAAAAAAATTCTGGGTACATCTCTGCTTACAATCCAATATACAGTCGCATGTGTGAGGTTGTCTCCGTAAAGGTGTGGGTTCACCTGAAATGTTGTGTATGATTATATGATTTTCTTTTATGTATTTATAAATGTTAAAAGAAGATAAATATTTTTCATTTTGTGACTTCGTTTATTTTCTTTGAAAAGGATTTATTTATTAAATAAAAAATAGTTGAATTATAGTAAGATATTATGTATAAAAGACAACAAATAAAGATTAAAATATAGTTTGAATAATAATAATTTAATAAATATCTTGTCATTATCGTACAGATTATAAGGTGATACGATAAAAAGTATAGCAAAAAAATATCATTTGTCTATATCATTTGGATTGGTTTTTAGATTAATGTTTTTTATTGACTAACATCAGTGAAAGAATTTTTAGACCAAAGGTAAAGTGGTCATGCAAACAGATCAAAAAAATATTTTAGGGTGGTTTTGGACAACAAAAAATTAATATTCATAAAAGTAGATAAGTGAAAGTGATGACTTACTGTCCAGCCAAATTGTACACTTGAGGTCCGCCTTCCACCCAAATTATATATATCATGGCTCTTGCTACATAAATGTCCGGTTTATTTAATTTAGTATGAAATACTGCAAACTAAATAATATTTCAATTATTACCAAAATATATTGGCATTTTTGGTAATAATTGTCCGCGTCCTTAACCGCGGAACACCTACTGAACACTTACCTCTCAGAATACCGCGGCTTGTTTCTGTTGCCTCTGTCGCGCTCCATACTGCGCTGAACCACTGGAATCTACAGCTGCATGTGCCGCTATACATGCTCTTGCCTTGGTCGCGATCTACACCGCGGTTCCTCCTAGATTTCAATTCTTCTGCCTTCTTCAGTCTTCAAACCTTCTTCAAACACTATCTTCATCTTCCAAATGTTTTCTCACGTCTCCAGAAAGTTCTACATTAGTTGAGTCTCGTTTGGTTAACATTAGGTTCACCGAGAATACGAGTCAAAATCTAACAATTCTCCCATTTGATTTGAATTCTTAAGACCTTTGTCCACAACCACAATTCTCATCACCGAGAATCACCGTACCCCACCACAAGGTATAACCACTTAGAAACGAACCTTCCTAAGAATACATATATTTTTTTGTAAATCATATTAGTGTACAAAAAAGTATTTGAAAATGTGTTGCTATTGAAATGAACATTCACATAGAAACAAAACACAATTTGTTGTCCTGGTGCAAATCATGCTACATGAATAATGCTCGGGCAAGGACATATACAATTGCATGCCATATCACAACAGATTCCATGAAGAAAGTTTTATACTACATGATTAATCTATTGTGTTGCAGCACTTACCAAATGTTATCACAAAGCCCGCAGGCAATTTAAACTTGATGGTAGAGCGAGTGGAGGTACAATTATCCCATCTGCATACTCTTCACCACCAAAGACTCCTACAGTTGTTTTATGGTCCTACAATGCAAACAATGGAAAATGTGAAAGAAATTACATTAGTTATATGTTAACTTACTAAGTGATGCTAAAATATATATATATATCAAATCATAACAACTTGAGCGAGAATCTGAATTAATTTCTTAAAAAGTAATGAATTTCTACGGAATTTGAAAAGTAATACCTAAAAAACAAAGAAGAGATGACCAACTCAATTCTCTTCGAAAGCCCAGTTTCTTGAACATGCTTGTGAAGAATATCAACCGGTTAGTGTACCATGAAATCAATCAATCTAATGGCATGTGAACACTCTTCATCTTTGACCTGATATATCTTGGATAACTCTATAACAGTAAAATCCTTCCAAGGTTTAAATTTTCCATGTTACCAGAATTTAGCACACGAGGAGAAATAAAAAAATTAAGATAGAAGCAGGGGCGTACCCATAATATTTTGTTAGGGTGGGCTAAAACAAAACTATATAAATAAAGTGAACTTATAATACTAGAAAATTTCATTTATTGAAAAACAAAAATACACATAGCTAAATAAACGGACATAATGAGTCTTATACTTAAAAATGATATATTAAACAACGTATATAAACTTTCAATAAAACAACATTGTTTATTATTCCCTTAAAAAATGAAACATAAATAAATATAAGCACTATTAAACTTTGTATTATGACGTAATCTAGGATTTCGTTCATAATATGGAGTATTAATATCCGATGGACTGTCAAAATTCTCAATTTTAAATCTTTGAAATGATTAAGATAAACTTGAACCCCCGTCTCTAAGACTCTAACATTACATAGAGAACTTGATCCATTTCCACACATTGATTATCTTTTTTTTTCCCTAAAGTATTAAAGTGTAGTCTCTTTTGGTTTTGATGTATGATTGTTTGACATTGTAAACTAAAATTATCAAACAATTTGGTTAAAGCAATACTAAATAAATTATAATAAAATACTAGAAATAATAAATTGCAATCGAAAAGTAAATTTATAAATATAAATATATATATATATATATATATATATATAATTACAATTATGAATTAATAAATCTAAAACTCTAACTTTTTAATTAGAAAAAAATAAATTTTAACAAAAAAATATATGGACTAAAAAACCGAATATTAATATATTTGTAATTAACGTATAATTTGAAAATAATTATTAATTGAAAGAAAAGAGATAATTAGGATTTGAGATTCTAAATAGAATTAGGATATAGACTTAACTCAGAAGAGAGACTATATATTTGAACGTAAATGTTAGAGAGAGGGAGAGAGAAAGAATAAATAGAGATATAAATATAAATTATAATGAATGCTGATGTGATGTCGATGTTTGAATTGACATTGTCTTTCTATGGAAAGGAATGATGTGCCATAGTGAGAGGAAAACCCTATAATTAGAATGTTTAAATAGTTAATTATATTTTTATTTTTTTTACAAAATGCTGACCCGGCCCACCTTTACATCCGCCCATGGATAGAAGAAATTAAAAAAAAAAGAAGTCTAGGAACCCTTAAAATAGTAATAAAATTTATTATTAGAATCAAATTGTTGTGTAGGTAAATCATCAACTTAAATTTCTTTATAAACACATTTATAAAGTAGCATTTGTTATTCCATTAATATATTTTTTTTTATTTCAAGAGCAATATTGGATTGGGATTCGGAAGCGATCACTATACTGTTGACGGAATTTCATGGCCTATATTAATTATACTTTTAGCACTTATTGTCAGGGGTGGAACTGAAATTGTGAAATTGGAGGGTCAAATGATAAAAGTTTAAAAATTATGATACTAAAATATAAAATTCATATTTTAGAAAAAAATATAAATTTCTTTTAGTGGGTTTGGGGGGCATGCATGGAGGGTCCGCCCCTGCTTATTGTCGCGGTAGTTGTGAGCATTGGCTTCTATGCTAGATGGCTGGCTCTATACTATTTGGCGTCTCACGTCGCATGAAAAGTTTCACCAGCGGCACGAAAGAGAATAATATGTTTCAGTTATGAAAACAACACTATGCTGCATTATAGGGAGGATAATTGTGTAGTGTGTCTAGAAGAGTTTGCAGAAGGGGATTCATTGGTGTCTTTACCCCATGTAGGCATACTTATCAGGCAGATTGTATTCGTGAATATATGTTGCATGATAACATGTCATGTGTGCCAAGTGAATATCACTTCGTAAACCATAAACATAGACGTGTGGTTAAGTTGTTAGAAAATATGTTTTAAAAATAAAATTGTACACCTTTTTCTATTGAAAGTTCGATGTTATTGTGAAATTATATTGAATTAAATTGTTGTTTGTAAAAACAAAAATCACTCTAGTAATATAAAATGTGGGTTTCAACACACGTTTCAGAAGTCGTTTTCCTTACGACACTATTTGTTTGCCCCCAATGAACCGAGTGATGCACCAAGTTATGCAAATGTATCTCCAAGATACAATAAAACCTCAATTGTTTAATATTGTTACGTACTGACGATTTAAACTACGAATAACTTTGATTGCAAACCCACCAAGAGATTGTTGGAAAATTTGTGATAAATTTGAGGTTTGAGAGCGATATTTAAGTATGATCGGTTTCATAAAAATGAAAGATCAATTTACATTCAAATTCTCCTTCATGAGAGCTTCGAAGTGGTATACTCAAACTCACAAATCGATTAATTGGTGAATGAGAAATTGAGTCTCAAAGTGAGCCCATTGTGTAGGAAAATATGCATCCCACATTGGTTGGGTAAAACCCTTATATGTAGTATATAAGTAGTTGTGTAATAGTAGCTTATCAACATGTGTGTGGGCGCGTTCTACGTACACGAATACCGTTCCGGTTGGATTGTAAGAGTACAATCGAATTTTGCTACTATTTTAAATTTAATTTTTCCTAAATCAATTTATTGATAAGGAAAGAATTAATTATTTTCCCTAAGTTAAACGTTTTAAATGAATGATAAGGAAGAATGGTAATTTCCATTTTTGATTATGGAAATTAATTGAATTAAGGAAATAGTTGATTTTCGTTTTGGATTCTGATACTTACTTGATCACTAAGTAATCAGAATCAGTGATCAATTTTGGATTCTGATACTTACTTGATCACTAAGTGATCAGAATCAATGATCAATCAGGAATAAATCTTTTTAGAAGATTATTCTTTAATTAAATTTTATTTATCATTCATAACGTAGTAATTAAGCAATTTCCAAATTGATCTCTTTGACTTCGGTTACATAAAAAAAAAAAAAAACCCTAGTCTACACTTCTAGAATTGAAATCATTCATGCACTCACGAAATTAGAAGCCTTTTTTTTTCTTCTCTCTTTCTCGGTTTTCTTATTCGGTGCATGGTAAGTTCGAACATAATTTGAGTTCGCTGAGAGTGGTAGTGCGAGTGGAAGCACTACCACTGTTGAATCGTTGTATCATGGGAGATAATCGCTATACGCATACGGTGTTATATACGGCGAAATTGTCTTAAGGACACCGTGTGAAACACGAGTCTCAATTCCCTAACATTTTGTTTCTGTTTGTTATGTTCTGCAGATTCGAACCAGATTGTTTTTACGTATTAAAAGCAACAGAGATAATATTATGTTACTGCATTTTATTATTACAGATCAAAAGAATATCGGTAATTTCATGCAAGAAAATTAATGAAACAAAATGGATTGAATTTCATATGAGAAGAATATGCGGAGAACAGAACAATTTGCCAAGTAACCCGGCTATGATTTTGACATTTTTCAAGGTGTACATGATCTAATTTACAGGGCGTTATGCATCCTTTCACCAAACTTTACAGCCTTTCTTATACAATTATAATTATTCACAAAGCATATCTATGTTAAAGTTGTGTCTTTCAATAGAAAGAACATTTATTTGAAAAGCGGTATCTTTTCAATCAAAAGATACAATCGACACCACTTTGGAAAGCTGCATCCTTTCCTGACAGATTTAATTTAAAAATTATCTAACATAAGTGAAGCAGAAGCAGTACTTATTCTAGAAAAAGAAAATAAGAAAAGAGAAAGGGGAAAAAAAATAGGTGGTGGGTATTTATAAGAAAAAAAAAATAGAAAGAAAAAAAAACGAAAATAAATAAAGGGTTGGTGCGTTGGAGGCCCAACGGTTCAGTTGACACAGGCACTCAGTTGATCGTTGTGTTGGGTCTCCAACGGCTCCGACTGTTTTTATTTTACCTACAAAAAAAAGAAAAAAAAAAGTAGCGGAACCTACTCCGGTTTTTATAAAAGGTGAAGCGACACCGGAACCTTAAGGTCAGTTTAGTATTACTTTTGAAAAGTTAAAATCAGATTATTTTATAATTTTAATATAAAATGTTGTTTGGTAAAACTTCCAAAAGTGATTAATTGATAATCTATCAAGTTTTGACAGTAATTTTGATAAGTATGTGAGGGGTTACTTTTTGAAAATGATTATCTAATAATCTATTTCAACATTTAATGCTTCTTTTAAAATATTGTTATTATCCTTACGAAATCAAGTTAAAATCATTTATATTCCTTATTTCATTTCAAAATTAAATATCTATTTAAATATTGATTTGATTTATAAAATCTTTTAAAAATAATTTTATTGTTCTTATGGAAAAAAAAATCCAATTTAAATATTCTACTTAAATATTCATTTAATATATGTAATTAATGACAAAAAAATAAAATATGGTCTAAACCTATGTACGTTTTAGTCATTGTAACTAATCTCAGCATTTTTACAATAAAATTACCAAACTTACGTATACTGCTTTTGAGCTATACAATTATTTTAAAAATATAATTAACCAAACATCTGCTGATCAATTTCACAACTGATTATTCTTTCAGTACATCTAACAGTGATTATTACAAAAGTTACAACAATACCAAACTGACCCTTAATCCGGTTTTTGATCTAGTTCGGGTTTCGAAACCGGATTTTTTGATCCGATCCGGTTCCAGGGGTATCGGTGCCGGTTTGGTTCCATCGTTAGAACCGAATCGCGATCATATCTAAATAAATTTAAAATCATTTAATATATTTAAATTTAAGTTGAAATAATATAAAATTAAAAATTTACCTTAAACTATTTTTTTTATTTTATTAATTTACAATATATAAATTAAAATATTTATTCCAAATTTTCTTATTAATTTATTATTTAATTTAAATTTAAAAATATTAGTATATATAGTTTAATTTCATGATTTATCAAACAAAACATAATATTACTTTGATACAAATCCTATATGGTTTTGGTTTTTTTCCTGACCTTTTTAAAACATATGATTGGTTGTCGGTAAAGTATTTATGGAAATCAATCGCATCTTAGCCGTACATTCATTGTAATGATTATATGTTACGAGATTAGATAAGATCATGAAAAAGATCAGATGAGTAGAGGATCCAAACATATTTATCGATCACCGGGTTATAGGGCGAAAAAAGTGCAAGTGTGTGCAGCTCATGTCAACATTGGAGTGTTTTGTATCTCCAGACTCCATTGGAGTCAGCCACTCAGCCCTAAGCCAAGGGCAAGAGGTGGGATTGCCCTGAGCCCAAATAGACGAGCCCGATTGTTTTTGTTTATGAAAAAATTGAATTGGACCACTCAAAAATTTGATCCGATGAAATACACAAGATTGAGGGACGTGTATCATCATAATATGGACCAATAATGGATTAAGTCTAAGATTGACTTCTTAAAAACAGTATATATTCTTAAAATTAGTATGTTTTTTAAAATATAATAATATCCTTAAGTAAAATTATTAAAAAGACTAAATAGTTTGTAAGTACCCATAAATAATTATTAATTAATTTTCTATTTCTATTTTTGTGAAAAAAAAAATATTCATATTAATGATTAGATATTAACATAAATTATTAATAAATCTTTCTATTTTCTTAAACTATAGATTCTCTTTTAAATATTAATTTCAAATATGTTTTCAATTTCTTTTAAGGAAATACAAATTGATTGCTAGGTATGAATAATGAATCAAAATCATCCAAAATTGATTGTAAAAGTTTTGAATTAATTATTATTAATTTCAAAATCAAAATCTTTTTAGATTTATTTTTTTTATCAATATCAGTTATTCTTCAATTTCATCAAAAACCTTTTCTACTTCTAAATCAGTTAGGACATGGAATAAACCTGGATGGGTGTGATTACTAAAGAGTTACACATACTTATTGTCATTATTAAGGCAATTTTTATTTATTTTTTATGAAAGCGTGACATTTTTTTTTTAAAATAAAAACGTCCATAATTAAAATATAATATTAGCTTTCCTGTTATTTTTAATCTTAAAACTGAATGGGTTGATAAGAAATCCATCCAAATGTTTTGTTTTGTGTAGGTGATTCAAAATCATTAAAGGTAGAAAATTTGACTTAAATTTGAGTAAAATGTATTTTTATTTCCAAGATTGTTTCCTTATAAGTTATGAGAAATTTGTTAGTGTATATATATAACTTTTCAAATGTATGATTCTCACAAAGAAGGTTTTTGAGTCAACCAGAAGTAACCACGAGCACCTGGTAGCAACATTGATGGTGAGAAGAAGAAGAAGAAGCTGGATTAATGTTCCTAACCACCAAAAACTGATTCAGAGATGTTTACTAGTTTTCATAGGTGATGATGAAAAATATTGAGTGAGAATTGCATCCTGTGTTTTTTGTGTTTATTTTTACTTACTAGCTTCAATGTCTTTCAAAGGGCACCGCACACTGATAGAGAATTGTTTCTTTTCCTTTTGGGTACCATTGAATAACTGAGGAAAAAGAGAGATTATGTATCAAGTGCACTGAAAATTTAATGTTGAAATTGCGGCTCCAGTTGCAATTTTGCTTTGTTTAATCTTTCAAAAACGCGAAAGAGAATTAGAGAAACCACCAAGGCTCCATTAGCTATTGTTCAACTCCAAAGCATGTACGTACAAGTTATAACCTTTCAGGCGATACCAAGCCACTTTAGACAAGAATGTTACAACTTTCAATTCAGGGTCGTATGGGCCACTTATCAAGATGTGAATTTAGTTTTAGAACACAAATTCTTTAATCTTACTATATATTATGGTTTAAATATTCAATTAGTGTCTGAAATTGTAAAAAATTAATAAATTTACCATACCCGTCCAATGACAGATATTAGAGATGCAATTCAATTTACCAAAACCATCCAACGGCAGATATTAGAGATGCAAATTCAATGGCTGGTAATATTATAATTCCTTGATAACATATATAGTCATAATTTAGCAAGCAATTAAAATTTCAAGGACCAGTTGAATATTAAAAAGACCAAAATAAACGCAGATGGGGCACCAAATAAACCCAAGCCATTGTCTACAGCTCTTGGAATTGTCAAAAGGCCATTAAACGGCTGCTCAGAGAGATTGTAACTGCAAAATTGCTAGTCACATGGCAGAGTAAATATTGAGTGATGCAAGACACAACAACCGCACACTCAGTCAACACAACAAACATCACCTGTATAAGCATCATTGCACCATTTTTCATTGAAACTGTCAATCTTCCAAGGTGTCACATTTTGATACCAAAAGTTACATATAAGCACTAGCAAGGTCAAGGAAAATCAATCATGCATGCATAGAAACATTTGCTAGCATTGCTGATTGTGCGTGTGTGCGCTACAAAGTCTTTGTTTGGTGAGTTGGCTCATCTTCCCATCTCTAGTTTTTACTTCATTTTTTTTTTCTTTTCTCCACATCTCAGAGCCTGGTTCCCTTTTTCGGTGTTCGTCGATGGATTTACCATTAAAGGAACTGGGTTCTGCTTCTCATGAAAACCAATATAGAATAAGGGCCAAGAAACTTTCTTACAATTTATCGAGGCGAGTTGATGAATTCAATTGGTTTTGCTGGAGGGCGGTATCTGCTAGTAAATGCATTTTGAAAAATATCAACTGTGAAGCTAGACCAGGAGAGATCATGGCAATTGCCGGTCCAAGTGGAGCAGGGAAGACCACACTGTTGGAGATACTTGCGGGAATGATCCCGCTTAGTAGAGTCTCTGGTCGTGTTCTGGTGAATGAGCAACCAATGAATGCCAGACAATATCGAAGGGTATCAGGATATGTCACCCAAGATGAAGCTCTATTCCCGCTTCTTACTGTTGAGGAAACGCTCATGTATAGCGCTCGTCTAAGGCTGCAAGGTGGATTCAACAGGGCTGCAACCAGAGTGGAAGTGCTACTGAAGGAGCTTGGACTAGATCATGTTGCCAATGTGAGAGTTGGTGGCAAATCAAACCATGGCATTTCGGGTGGGGAGAAACGTAGAGTTTCGATTGGGGTTGATCTAGTTCACAACCCACCCATTCTACTGATTGACGAACCAACATCGGGATTAGATTCAGCATCAGCACTTCATGTAGTTTTGTTGCTGAAATCTATGGCAATGATGCAAGGTAAGACAATTTTGTTAACCATACATCAACCTGGTTTTCGAATCCTTGAGCTTTTTGATCAAATTCTATTACTATCAAATGGGACAGTTCTTCACTATGGATCCCTTCATCTCCTTGAGCACCGGCTTAGATTTGCAGGTCATTCCATTCCGCATCATGTTAATGTGCTCGAGTTTGCCATTGAAGTCACACAAGCCTTGGTCATAAATACTGGAGAACGCGAAACAGAAGGTAGCGACCTAGAAGAAGAATATGAGCATATCAGAAAAAACCGTGAAGAAGCAACAATACATTACTCAAATCCTCCAATCAAGGAAATTCTAATTCTGATCCAACGATTCTCCAACAACATTTGCAGAACAAAACAGCTCTTTGCTGCAAGAATACTACAATCAATACTTGCTGGTGTTGTGCTTGGGACTATATTTATGAATGCAACTAAGCTACAAACTCAAATTGGATTTTTTGCTTTCAGCCTCACCTTCTTGTTGTCATCTACAACAGAAGGCCTCCCAATTTTCTTGCAAGAGAGGAAAATGTTGATGAGAGAAACCTCTAGAGGAGCTTATAGAGTTTCCTCTTATGTCATATCTAATACTCTCGTATTCCTTCCATTCCTATTGATCGTGGCTCTTCTTTACACCATTCCAGTGTACTGGCTAGTTGGACTGAGAAGGGAATTGGATGGGTTTCTCTACTTTTCACTGGTGGTCTGGATGGTAGTTCTGATGTCTAATTCTTTTGTTGCATCTTTTAGTGCTCTCGTGCCAAATTATATAATGGGGAATTCTCTGATTGCCGGGGTTATGGGGTGTTACTTCCTCTTTTCTGGGTATTTCATAAAGAAGGATGACATACCTAGGTATTGGATCTTCATGCACTATTTGAGTTTGTTTAAGTACCCATTTGATTGTTTTCTGATAAACGAGTATGGAGGAGAGAAGGGAAAGAGTAGATGTCTGGAGATTCTAGATGGATACTGTTATCTGTATGGCGATGGCTTTCTAATGCAGCAAGGTATAAGAGAATCACATAAATGGAGTAATATACTTGTAATGTTGGGCTTCATTTTTGGGTATAGATTTCTTTGCTTTTTAATTCTGTGGTACAGATCCTACAGAACACAATGTTGAATGATCATCGGTTATCAAATTGAGAAGTAGAAGCTACTCTTTCTTTATCATTGTGGAACTAGTTTGAGACTGTTTATATTTTTATGTGCACACATTTGGTTTTTCTTGATTTCTATTGCATAGCTTTCATGTGTTTAAAGGGGCATCTGTGATGGAGTTTGACTCAAACCAAAATGCCTAAGATTGCAAAATTCAACACATCACCTAATCTCTCACATGTACTCTTCAAGGCGATTACTCTCAGTAACTGAAACCAAGATCCTCTAGAGCTCTACACCATATTCGTTGATCTAGGCACAAGACATTTGTACATATAAACTTGAGTTTATGCAGCTGAAGTACACACTGTCAATCATTTCACCACCCTGTTAGCTAATGCACATGCACAGAGAAAATATAAACAATCTAAATGGAAACTATCACATTCACAAAGAAATCATCTGCTCACCAGAGATCCACATCTACTGTTTAAGATGGCACAAAGAAACCCTTCGCCTCTTATTTGAAAGTCTGGCTCCTAAAAGAAACTCCTCTGAGGATGAAAATTTATCGAGTACAGACCGAAATGCCTGGTGAACAGAGCTCAAAAGAGACTGGCACACTTCAGTATTTTCAATGTTTTCATCTTTACAGCTAGCCATCACAAGAACATTTTTCATCCTGTCTCCCAAGGTTACAATCTCTGCCTTTACTAATATGAGATGGAGGGCACCAAGTGATTGTCGTAGATTAGACAGAAGTCCCGGTTTATAATCACAACATAGAGATGCCCTAATGGAATGAGGAGTTCCATCAAATCCATTGTCTTTCCGTTCAACTTTTACTTCATCGATGTCTGTTGGTATGAGAAAACCTTCATTACCTTCTGCGGCATTCTTCTGCAGTTCTTTTAAGCGGCTGATAACTTCAGTCAGCAATGTTGCTTTGTCCATCTGAGAGAATTCAAAATAAACAATTTCAGTAAACCAAATTTCATCAACCTAAAAAGTTATAATCGTTAATTGACAATAACATGTAACTGAATTTCATAATCAACACTTATTTCTACATCTACATAAACTGCGAATCTGTACATGTATAGATTCACGCATAGCAGTAAGCATTCACCACATGGTGACATTGTGCATTAGCTGCAAAATTGAAACAAGATTCAATAAGCATAACCAACCTAGCTATGTCTAATATCAGGACCTCATTATCATACTAATAATGAGACTCAAATAACTAAATCAACTCAACAAAAACTATCCACAACAAATTACCAGGAAACCTGCATTAATCCCTCTCAAATTTAAACTAAAAATCACATCAGCTTTATTCAATCAAACTCTCACATCAAAGAAACTAACTAAAGATTCTAAAACACGCACACACACACACAACTTTCCAGAGACCATCCAACAATCATATCAGTCTGATACCAAAAAACAATGATGGATACCTTCTTAACACCAGGTAATAGGGTCCTGAGAGTATCAAGATGCCCATTAATTCTCTTCCTTCGCTTCCTCTCTGCCTCAATGTGATTCTTCAAAGCAGCAACACTTCTCTCCACCGAAACCCCTTTTTTCTGCAACCTCACATTGGCCTCCACGAGCTCTCCTCTCTCACTATCCAAAACCAGTGACGAATATGACGATGACCCGTTTCCTGTTCTCGCTCGAGACCCTGTATTCATGGCAAACTCGTCACTCAATCTCTCAGTGCCGGTGTCGCTTGTGCATGTGTTCCAAGTATAAGAAGGATCCATGTATCGAAACAACAAAGTGAAATGCTTGCAGCGATGTAGATTGATGAACAAACTCAGATCTGAGACCCGGGAAGTGTTTCACTTTCACTGCCCACTACTGAATGGTGATTGGTGCGAGATAGTTTGGTAGTTCGTGGAGTCCAAGGTCGGAGACTATTGGGTTGTCGTGTAAACTTTCGACATTATAAAGTGGAAAAACCAAATACTTCCAAAACCAAGTGGGCCCTTTTGTTTCTTTTCTTTTTTGTCTTTTATTTTATTTTCTTTGTGTTACAGAACCTTATAATAACACGTGTATCTAGCACTTTTCGGTTTTAGAGGGAACAGCTAATGTTACCCGTAGATTGTGAAACGATTCGGACTCAAATTAGATCCAGAAAGAAAAATAGAAGGGTGTGATCATTTTTAACTTTATACGTGATTGGGCTTAGTGTGAATGTAAAAAGTGTTTATCGTTTAAAAGTGAACAGATTTCGGCGACCGGATTTAATATTTTCATAGAGTTTCGGCACGCCAAAACTTTTTGAGAGAGAGAGATCATAATCTTTTTTTTGTGAATGAACGGTTCAATTTATAGGTCTCACATGAGAGTTAATCGTGGAAGTTGCCTGGAAGATATCTTGGCCAGATTCATGAGGTCAATAGATTCTTAATTTGTTCAAAACTCTATTGGAGTTTAACCGATACGTGTTATCAATCAACTAGGATTTAGTCAAATGGAATTTAAACACATTCAACCCATATCGAATGGAACCTACTCGAATTCAACCCGGTTGGTTGTGGAACCCAACGTTTGTGCCTACGGGTCACCACGGCTTGTCCTCCACTCAATAAAAAGAAAGTTTTCAAGTTATAGAGTGTGAATTTTAATCGGGTCGAACGTGGGTTCGATAAGGTGTCGAGTAAGCTAACGTCCTTAAGGCTAGAGATTTTGCCTCGACAAGTCGTCGAGTGTTTCTTGTGCTCCGGGAATGGAAAGGTCAACTTATTTGATCCATTGCCCTAGAGCTGACGTGTGTATATATATATTGAGAAGATTAAACCTACAAAATCTAAAAATTCTAAAAAATATATTCGAGATAAATCGGTAAGAAGAGCGAGTCTCTTATAAATGATCCCCTTATTTTAATTTCGATAATGACCACCATGAAATCAAATCTATTTGCATGAATTTTGATCTGAAATTTATTGTGGATGATAAATTCATTGAAATTTACTTACGAATAAAATTTGAAATTTTTTCAAGTACTACAATTATTTATGCCGATTATTTCAAAAATGAAAACATCAAAAAAATGGGCAAAATATAGGAAATTCAAGAAAAATAGTTTTAGTTCTTTGAAAATTCTTAAATTTTATTTATAGTTAGATTTTGATGAACATATCATCCATAATAAAAATCATATCAAAATTCATTCAAATCTATGTGATTTCATGGTGGTCCTTACCGAAATTCAAATAATATATCTCTCATGAGAGACTTAGTGGGTGTTTATTTTTTGTCTGAAATCTGAATAAATCTGAACTTTATTGAAATCTGAAAAGTGTCTAAAATCTGAAATTAGGTAACATGTTTGTTTTTTATATTCAAAAGCTAAATATCAATATCTGAAAACTAATAAAAAGACATTTATACCCTTAATGATTATTAATTTGATATATTTGTATATAAAATAAAGTTAATAAAATTATTATTAAAAAATAAAAATAAAATTAAGTAAGAAAAAAATATGTGAAGCAAGACTTCTAATAAAAAAAATAATTTTTTTTAAAGTAAAATAAAAAAAATGGAGACCTCATCCAATTTCAAAGTAAATTCTTTTTAAAGTAATATTTAAAAAAAAAAATCGTCTTCGGATTCAAGTTTCAACACTTTTTTTATTTGATCTGGGTGGAGGTAGACCTCAATATCCTTTCTAATTTTTGTTTATTATTTTTTATATTGTGAAGATTTGGGGTAATTTTTTTATATAAAAAAAAGGGTTAAAGTTAGATATGATTTTCAAACTTAAGATATAAGCCAAGATTTCTAACTTATTGGATTTTAGACCTTTTTATACTATTTCAAACTTAAAATCTCAACCAAAAAAAAAGTCTTTTTTTATGTCTTTTCAAACTTAAAGACAAAAAAAAAATCCTCTAACTCTTGAATATATATATATATATATATATATATATATATATATATATATATATATATATATATATATATATATATATATATACATACTAAATATAATTATCCGTTTCAAAAACAAAATAAAAAATTAATTTCCAAAAAATATCTAAAATAAATTAGTATCATCCTCTTATTTATCAAAATACCACTCTGAGACCTAACATTCGCTTTTGATCTTCTCTTCTCGCTAGCCTCTGGCCCTTCGCCGATCTGTGCTCTTCGCCTATTGCCGCGTCATGTGTAAGAGTCGACTGCTTCTCTTTATTTGTTTTTTTTTTTTTTGCTTTTTTTTTCATTATTTATGTTCCAATTTGACGATTTGTAAATGTATTAATCCAGAAACTGTCATGGAATCTTATCCAATTAATTTGTTTCGATCTTTGAATGGGCTAACCAGATCTATAATAAGTTTTTTATTTGTTCCCTCTTGTTTTTCATTTTTTTTTAAAGTCTATATATTTATAAAATAATATCTATATTAAGTTATTAACCGGAACTTTTTTTTAATAATTTCTATATTACTTCTATTGTAATAGAATATTACTTAGAATCTTGGATATATTAACCGGTTTATATGTCTTTTGATATATGTCGGTTCTCTTTGTTTGTAGACTTGTTAGATTACTTGATCTCAAGATAATCTTGTTTATACAAGAAGTATATTATTATTATTATTATTATTATTATTTGAAGAAGAAGAATAAACGAAATTTGCTTTAGTATTATTGAAGATTGTAGCACCCCGGCTACTAAAGACGTGAGCGTTTCTATAATCTTGGTTTTTTTCACTCAACCCATTTGTGCGCTAGTGGGTATTTTGTTAGCTAGTAAGGGTGTTTGCCATGGAAACAAATGAGCTTGAGCGATTGTGTAGTGCGTTATCGATCAAGGAGCTAGAAGGTCTAGTTACGACGTTGGATGAAGGAATGAAAGCAAGTAGGGAAAGAAAGCTAGCTTTATGCTTAGTAGGGAAGGTCCTGACCACAACTGTGGTGAATAAGGATGCTTTCATCAGCGTGTTCTACTCATTATGGAAAGTCAATGATGGTTTTGAAATAGAGTAGATGGAGGGAAATACTTTTACGTTTCAGTTCTTTAATATGGAGGATCGTAAACGTATTATTAATGGAGGACCTTGGAATTTCGATAGGGCTATGGTAGCTTTAGAGGTGATGCCTTTAGATGGTGATATAGCTAACCTTCGTTTCAACAAGGTTGAATTTTGGGTGCAAGTACATAAATCCCGCCTCTGTGTATGTCAGAGGAGATTGGTCACTTTTTGGGTAAAATGATTGGTGAAGTCAGGGAAGTAGATTTGGATACTGCTAGGGAGGATAACAGCCGGTATTTAAGAATCAGGGTCAGGGTGATTATATCAGAACCGCTGATATGGAGTCTTAGAGTTGACCTTATGGGAACGGGAAGGATTTCTACAATGTTGCTCCGATACGAAAGGCTTCAGGATTATTGTTTGAAGTGCAGAAGAATTGGACATAGTATCCGGGAATGTTTGGAGAAGGAGGATATCAAGGAAGTTACTTCTGAGATAAATCACCGGCTAAACATGTGGTTGCGCACGGGGAGTCTGCCCAAGAAAATCCTAAACCGATATGGAAAACAAGAGGATTTTACTAGGGGAAAATTTTGGGGAACATACCATACAAAGAAGGCTCAGACAAATCACAGAAGAATGGAGGAGAACTGGAGAAACCCAAAAGGCCAATCCACATATGGCAATTCTAGCGACCGGATGGAATCTATTTCCCTTCCGACGGGGTAAGAGAAGAACAAGGGTCCCTTGGTTTCTACGAAAATTGGTATATAAGCTAGACCGAAGGTTGGAAATAATAATACTAGGGGAAAAGGAAACGGTGAAGTTATGATTATTAACATTGGAGAGAGTAAAAAGGAAGACAAAAGGGTGGGGAATTTAGTGTGGGAAAGGCCATCATAAGAAGTCTGATGAGGTGGAGCGCAGGACAAATCAGGATGGAACTTCCATTTGGGCCTCTATTAAGAAAGGGGACCCTCTGAAGCCGATAAAGAGGGTGGTGGACAAGGGAAAAGAACCTGAGAGGCAATAAGGTCCAGAGAAAATAAAAAGAGTTGATAGTGTATATAGACCTATGACAAGCGGCCCGAGACAAAACAAAAATGTTACCCATAAGTGGAGGCAGGTAGGCCGCTTCCCAAACACATCCTCCCAACATACCTGTTTAGGAATTGAATTAGGGAAAAAAAAGAAGTGATAGCAGAAAGTGATCTCCGATCAACAAATAAAAATGTGAGAACGGCTAGGGATAAGGTGCAGGGATCGAAGGAACATGGAATCAGAATCGAAAGTAAGAAGGGTGACGGTCAAGATATCAGGCTTCAGGGTATGGTCGAGAGCAAGGGGTTTCAAAACTCGAAAGAACATACAGATGACAATAGAGGTGAAGAAGAGTGGCGAATGATAGTGATTGAGGAAGATGGGATTGCAAGATCTGACGAAGTCCATGGAAGCACTGAATCAAATGTGAAAGGCATATGAGTTGAGGAATGTTCACTGCTTTCTCAAGAAAATAAAGAGGTGATAGTCTGCACCTCTGATGGATTTTATAGTGAATCCGTGAAAATTATCTCTGATTGTCAGGTTTTAGAATCCAATGAAAGAAATGGATGTATATCGGTCGATCGATCTCTATCGGTCCGTCGAGAATAATGAAAATCTTCGTTTGGAAAGCTCGAGGGTTGGGGAGCTCACGAGTGTCCAATATCCTGCATTACCATAAGCAGGAGGTGAAACTGGAAGTAATGTTCTTGATTGAAACCAGATGTGGGCATGATAAAATGGAGAAGGGGCGTGTTAGTCTGGGTTATAAAGGAAAGTTGGTGATTGATTGCCAAGGAAAATCATGAGGTTTGTGTATGTTTTGGGATAACACGACGGATGTTAATCTGATGTCGTACTCTCAGGCACACATTGATTTGTGCATTCCAGAGATGGAAGTCAAAGGTGGAGATTCACTGGTTTATATGGAAATCCAGACCATTCACAAAGATATCACTTTTGGAAGAGACTCGCTGGAATGGTGGATTGGTCGTGGGTGTGTATGGGTGATTTTAATGAAATCATGTCCGATAGTGAGAAATGTGGTGGTTTACCGAAAAACTGGAGAGAATTGGTTAGCTTCCGTGAAGCGGTGGAGGAATGCAATCTGATGGATATGGGATATAGAGGACCAATGTTTACATGGAGCAACAAAATAAAGGGTTCTACTATAATCATGGAACGTCTGGACAGGGGACTATGTAATAGTAGATGGTTGAGCGTATTTCTAATTTTTTCCATCATTCATCTAGATTTCTGGGGTTCGGATCACTGGCCTCTAGTTCTTAATTTTGATGAGCAACAAAAAAGAGGAAACGTCAGGGAAGGAAAGGGAAATCGACTTTTCATCTATGAAGATTGTTCGGGAGATGATGTGGAATGTAATAGTATTGTCTAAAAGATTTGGAGTACGAAACAAGGTGGTGAAGATGTTATGGAAAGTGTTGAGGAAGCTCCAACTGTGTGGGGAGAGGTTGGGGACTTGGAATGTGGAAAAAAAGGACAAACCTTAAGCATGATATTGTTACTAGAAAGGAAGCACTGAGAAATGCTTGTAAACTAAACAAACCACAGTCCTGGAGAGAGTTGGCAGTGTTAGAAGAAAATTGAACAATGCCCTTAATACGGAAGAAAAGTATTGGAAGCAAAGAGCTAGGGTCGAATGGCTCAAGCTAGTTGATAGAAATTCCCATTTTCCCATGCAAAGGCTTCTGCAAGGAGAGATCGCAACCTGATAAGAGGAATAGAGGATGAGAATGGTTGCTGGAAAGAAAAAGGGGAAGAGATAAATGATGTTATTTCAAATTATTTAAAGGCTCTATTTTCTACTAGTAACCCTCCGAAGGATGCTTCAGAGATGATTCTAACAGGGATGTGCAAGTCCCTATCAAATCAAAAAGGAAGATACCTGGAGACAGATTTTACGAGTGAGGAGATTAAGAAAGCAATTTTCGGAATGGGCCCTTTAAAGGCTCCTGGAAATGATGGTTTTCCAGCTGCCTTTTATCAGAAATGGTACTATCGGGAAAGATGTTACGAATGTGTGTTTAGAGGTTCTGAATAAGGGAAGAAGAATGGACGATATTAATAGTATGGTTATTACGCTCATCCCAAAAATGCAAAGTCCGAGGTCTATGGGAGTCTATAGACCAATTAGCCTTTGTAACGTCATTTCTGAAGCTCAATGTGCTTTCATCCCTGGAAGGTTAATATCTGACAATACCATTGTTGATTTTGAATGTCTTAGTAGAATTAAGCGAAGGAAGAGGAAAATAGGGTCCATGGCAATTAAGTTGGACATGTCTAAGGCTTACGATCGGGTGGAATGGGGTTTTATCGAGCAGATGATGGGGAAAATGGGGTTTTCAGAAAAATGGAGGCAGCTTATTTGGAACTGCATATCCACGGTTTCGTATTCTTACAGGTTAAATAGAGAGGTGTGTGGAAACATTAAACCGATGAGGGGCCTAAGACAAAGTGATCCATTATCCCCATATCTGTTCATAATTTGCGCGGAGGGTCTTTCCTGCCTGATTAGAGGAGCGCAAGAAAAGGGGGAGATTATGGGTTTCAAATTAAGTAGGTATGGACCGATCATTATGCATCTTTTCTTCACGGATGATAGTTTGCTTTTCACGAGAGCTAATCTTAGTAATTGTGAGGCCATTAAGAGGGTGCTGCGTATTTACTCTGAAGCATCCGGTCAGTTAGTAAATTTCAGTAAATCGACAATTTGTGTTAGCCTATCGGTCGGTATGGAGGAGAGCAGAAAATTGGTTGATATGGTGGGCATGAAACTTGTAGACTGCCACGAACGATATCTTGGTCTCCCTCGTTTCTTGGGTAGAAGCAAGAGGAACCTTTTTACTGACATTGTTGATAAAGTCTGGAACAGAATTAAAGGCTGGGGTGAGAAGTTATTATCAATAGGAGGGAAAGCGATTTTGATTAAAGTTGTTGTCCAAGCAGTTCCGTTCTACGCTATGAGTATCTTTAGGCTCCCTAAAAGCCTATTCGATGAGATTCGGAGACTCATGGATAGGTTTTGGTGGGGAGGGAATGAAAGGAATAGGAAGTTACATTTGTGTAAGTGGCAGCAGCTGTGCAAACCAAAACTGGAAAGAGGTCTGGGTTTCTGAGACTTGGAAACTGTCAACAGAGCTTTGCTTGCTAAACAATGCTGGAGAATCCATAATAATCCCAATTCCCTGGTTGCCAGAGTTATGAAAGGTTGTTACTTTGAAGATGACAATATCCTTGATGCTCCTCTTTCTAAAAAAGGATCCTATGTGTCGAATAGTTTATTGTGGGGAAGAGTTATCCTTGATATGGGAATACGCTGGAAAGTTGGTAACAGAAAGAATATTCATGTGTATGGAGATAAATGGATCCCGAGGGATAATGTTACTACCATTATCTCCCAGTCTAAGCTTAATCGTAACAGTACGGTGGACCAGCTGTTGTCTCTTTCAGGTGGCTGGAATATCCAAATGCTGGTTTAAAAATTTTCGCAGTATGATGTGGATGGAATTTTGAAAATTCCAATTGGCATAGGAGATACGGAGGATATGAGGGTCTGGCATTTTAAGAAAAGTGGTGTGTATTCTGTTAGAAGTGGGTATTGGATTGGTTGGAAACTGGTGATGAACCAACACCACTCCAGCTCTTATTTGATGAGGGAGTGGTGGAGGAAGCTGTGGAAACTGGAGATCCCCTCAAAAATCAAAGTGTCTATATGGAAGGTGTGCTTTGACTAGATACCTACAAAATTTAATCTGAATAGAAGGGGAATTAGTTTTGATGACAAGTGTCCTGGTTTGCTGTAATCATATAGAGTCCACTTTACATGCCCTTTGGGAGTGTCCAAAGCTGAAGTATGCACTGGTGTTATGGTTGCCAAGAGGCAAGCTACGCAAGGTACATTTCCCTAATGCCATTGATTTGTTCTATTTCTACTCTAATATGTTATCAAAGGATGAGATGGGGATCTTGTGTGTTATGATCTGGAAGATGTGGTGTATAAGGAATGAGTGGGTTCATAAGGGGTAAAAAGGTGAGGTGGGTGAGGCGGTGTGGTGGAGTAGAAATTATGTTGAGGAACTGCATAGAGCTAATGGTAAACTGAGGCCAGTTTCAAAGGAAAAGAAGGGAGACATGTGGAGACCACCAGCACAAGGAAAGCTGAAAATTAATTGTGGTGCGTTTCCGGATAGGAGCAAAAGACGGATCGGTGTTGGTTCTATTATTAGGGATGTTTGTGGAAGGGTCATGGCATGTAGTTCCCAGTTGTGCGATGCCAACTTTGATATGGTGACATCTAAGGCTATGGTTGTGTGCAAAGGGATTGCTTTTAGTAGAGATTGTGGCCTGAAGGTTGATGTTGTGGAAACATATTCAAAGGAGGTAATCCAGTATATTTTCATGGGTGGCCATGAGAATTCAAGATATGACAGTATCCTGGACTCCATTGCGGTCTTGATACAGGACCTGGGTAATATGGTTTTCAAATGTGTGACTAAAGTGGCCAACAGGGTGGCTTGCGCCCTTGTCAACGAAGCTATGAGGACTTCGGAGAATGGTTTTGGATGGAGGAAGCACCAAACTGTATTAGCTTTATAGTGCTAGATAAGCAAGTGAATTAATTGTGGGTGTTGATGTTTGTGTTGCTTTGTTTCGTTTTGTTGTTTTGTTGTTTTCAGGCAATGGCCTTTATCTGGTTTTCCTCTGTGTTGCTGGCCTCTTGGGCTGCCTATCAAAAAAAAATTGAAGATTGTAGCATGATATTCTATGCCATATATATATATTCATTATGTAGTTGTTTTTGTGCTTAATTGAAAGTATGTAGGTTGGGTTGTATTTTCTAATATGGAAATTTAAATATGAGTGTTAGGAATTTATCTGTTCTTGTTTTGGTTGTGTTAGATATATCTGCGGATGTATTGATTTTTAACTACTGAGACTTGTGTCTTAGAGCTTTGTAATATGTATGCTTGTATGACATGAATTTGATTTTTATATAAATGGTTAAGTGTTTTCCAATCGCATACATTTTGAAATTTCAGTTCACCATAGGTAATATATCATCATTCATTTTTAATTGAAATGAAATTTGTGGGTTACTTTGCTAGTAAATGTGAGTGTTAGTTGCAGGATTTCATGCGAGTACAAGGAAGGAGATTAAAATTGCAGGCCAACTTCTACGGTAGCCTTAAGGGCATCTTTTCTCAGCTATCTATCCATTCACAAAACCGAAGGTTAAGTCAACTTCTTTTGTGGCAACTGATGCTTGATCTTGTTAGTGTTGGTTATTCCTGACTTAATTATGCTATTAAAAAGAAATTAATTGAAAATGCTTTATGATTTTCGCTCTTCATCAGGGTCATCTTGTAGCCATTTTGGAAAATGCTTTATGCTTTCGAACCAAATTGGAGTCTGAAACTTCTAGAGTTCTATTAAGTTAAAAGAAATTCTCTAGTTATTATTTTGACTCAAGCATGGAATGTATAATGTATGATTGCTTTCAACTTTGGTTGCTTTGACGTTACCTATTCTGAAGTTAGATAAACAATAATTTTAAATTGATATTGAGTTTAACATTGTTTTCATGTGTCCTGTGTTTTAACTATACCATAAAATCACAATTATAGTAATTAGGGTGAACTGAAGCACACCAGATTTTATAATTCGATAGATTTAAATTTAAAGAGTTTTATCAATATGTTGTTCATGTATTAAATTTATCTTGTAGGTTTATGGACAATAATTCAGCAAGAAGTTTGAAGTTTAACATCAAGTGATTGAGGAATCAAGAAGAGTTAATCGTTATGTTTGTTAATGTGTTTTGGTTTTTGAATATTTGATGTATTTTATTTTATTTTGAACTTGTGGATTTGTATTTGTGGACTTAATTATGGATTTATATTTTTAGATTTGGTATGATCATAACTTTTAATTATCGTTGTATCGTATTGAAATTCCATTTGAGGATTTATTTGATCTGTATTATAACTATTATTGTTTGTATTCACTTAAAAATCATTTGTATTTTGTGGTATTGGTTTGTGAATTTATTTTATTTGATTACTTATTTTATTTTTAATGGATTTTAGTAAAATTAATATTAACATGTTAAATGGGTTGTGTAAACGGGTCATTTGACCCGACCCATCGAACCTGTTATTTAAACGGGTTATTCGTGTCGTGTTCGTGTTGACCTATTTTTATTCGTGTCGTGTTTGGGTCAAAGGGTCTGACCCATTTAAAAATCGTATCGTATTCAGGTTGATCAAAAAATAATCATGTCGTGTCCAGGTTGGTCCTAACACGACCCACCAACCCGTATTGACACCTCTAAATTCAATCATTAACTGTCATTTGGGGCCAACGCGTCCAATCCTGTGGATCTCGTTAAAAGGTGTAATAGTCCATTGTAAATCCGGATTATTGGTTTTTTTATTAATAAATAAATTTCATAATTATTTAATGTATTTAAATTAAATTGTTTTTATTTTATTTTTACTTTTTATTAATGTGTGAATTTTAAAATTACGTATTTAAATTGAACAAATTACACTAAACTCCTTTGAGGTTTATTCTGGTTTATTCTTTTATATATGGAAATAACTTTACCGTTAATTGACATCCACCTCTTATGTCGTTAAAGATGCACATTTGGGAATAGGGATGGATATAGGTCCCCTCATCCCCATCCCCATCCCCACTTCCCAAACTCTTCTCCCGTACCCCAATTCCCCGATTTGGAGACAATGGGGATGAGTAATTTTGGGGGAGGTATATCCATCCTCAACCCTATTTTCCCATTTTCTCTATTTTTCTTCGTTTTTTTTTCCTTTTTTGTTTTCATTGGTTCCCCATTTTCCCATATAACTAAAAATTACAAATTAAACTAAAAAAAATAAACATTCCATTACAAATATAAAATAAAATTCATTAATACAGTAAAAAGAGTAAATGTATATATATATATATATATTTAGGGTTTCAAAGAATAAAAAGAAGATATTAAAAATATATATTATAATTATATTTATATATATATATATATATATATATATATATATATATATATATATGTTTGGGGGAATGGACTGCTGTGAATACCCAATTATCTTCAAACAAAAAATACCACAATCATTAAACAAAAACCCCACATTTTCGTCATTTTATAATAAATAAATAAACAAACAAACAAACAAACTGGACGGATGAAGAGATGTAGTAGGGATCCAGATTTGGGAGATGGGCTGGATGGCTCCATCTGCTACATCTCCGATCTGACCTCTCTATCTCTGGTCATAGATGGACTGGATGCCTCCATATCCGGTCTATTGCTCCCCTAATCTTTGAGAAATCATCAAACATCCCAACTCATGATGTGTTTATTCAGTGTTTGATGGAATTTTATTTTGTGTTAAGGATGGAATTTATTAGTTGAGAAGTTGAATCGTGAAACTGAAATTGGAGGAGAAGACATGGGTTGAAAAAGACAACTTTAGAGAAGAGAAGGTCGATGGGAGAGGTGAGAAGATGGAGCAAATCGAGATGAACATTTTTTGTTTGAAGACTTGTAGAGTTTGAGTAAATCGGGATGAGCAAATCGAGGTGAGAAGATGAGCAATCGAGAAGATGGTTCAAAATGCAACTCTATGGAGCATTTTTTTTTAAACACCCATTGTTGTGTTGAGTTTTTTTTTTCTCTTTTTTTTTTCCAGATTTCATAGAGATTTGGATCCATATGAATATGTTCATGGCGATAATATGGTGGTGCACATCCAATCTATCATTTTTTTTTCTTTTTTGTTGGATGGTGGATTTAAAATATTTTATTTTTTTTATATATATATTATTGATTTTTTATATCTATTTTTGTGACGCAGACATATCCTTGGTTTAAAAACAAAAATACCCCAATAAATGTTAAGTTTGACTAACTGTTGACTAACAAATGGATCCATTTGATTTAAAAATCAGTGAAAACTTTACTAAAAATGTAAACTCGTTTAGATAATTGATCTTTTAAAATAACATAGAAACCCGTATGATATTAAAACTTTATTAAAAAGCGGACAATCCAATATACTTTAAAAGAAATTCAAATTTAAAAAATCTTAATACCTTAAACAGTTCGTCAGTTCCACTAAAAACACAAATCACAATTCCTTCCTAATTTGTTTGTAATTTTTTTCTGTTTATTTAAAAAAATAAATTTTTTAATTCTCTTTCTTTAGGAAAAAACATATTTTTTCTTATTTATAAATAGATATTGAGCTTTTTAATTTTGTTTTGAATAAATTGCTCCAAATTAGAAAGGGATTTTTATTTTTGTTGTTGGTGGAATTAGTGAACTGACTCCATTTTGGGAAGAAATCTGGCTCAATCTCTCATGGAGGAGACCAAACAAATTAGGAAGAGATTGTGATTTGTATTGTTGGTGAAACTGGTGAACAATTAAAGGCATTAAGATTTTTTTTAATATCTTTTTAAAAAAAATTGAATTTCTTTTAATTTAGATTGGACTGTCTGTTATAAAATGAAATTTTTCATTTTTTAATTCTTAATTTTCAATTAATCTTATTTTTCTTTCCAAAAAAAAAAATCTTAATTTTAGAAACAATTTTTTTTCCCTTAATCTTCATTTTAAAAGACCTTTAAAAAACTTCATTTTAAAATATTTACTTATATATATAGTAAGACTAGACGTCCTAGTTTTTTTTTTTCAAATTCTATCCCAAATGATGTGGCACGTGAGGTATCAATCACATCAATCGACACATAATCTCATTATTTATAAGATAATGACACCTCACGTGCCACATAATTTAGGATAAAATTTGAGACGTCTAACATTAATCATATATATATATAATGCTTTAAATGACTAAACTATCCTTAGTTCTAATAGTCGAAATCGGTATAGGATTTAATTTGACAAACTTTGACTAACGGCAAGGGAGGTGAATGTCATTTATCAATAAAGTTGTTTCTATGTATAAAATAGCAAACCTTAAGGGAGTTTGGTGTAATTATTTCTTTTAGATTTTTGGTGAATTGGGAGTATTTCAGTCTTTTATCATTTTTTAACGGTCAACTCTCACATTTAACGGTCAACTCTCACGCTTAACGGTCAAACCCTAATGGTCAATTAACAGTAAAGTTGTTTTCGCGTGTGAAAGAGTTTTGGTGTAATTTGTTCATTTAAATTTAACTGTTTTTTATTTTTATTTTTACTTTTTTATTAATTAATAAATTTTAAAATTATTTAATATATTTAAATTTATTTAAAAATAATATAAATTATAATTTTATCTTAAAATATTTTTAAATTTTTATTAATTTAACAATAGATAAATTTAAATTTTATTAATTTATTATTTAATTTAAAAGTTAAAATATTATTATATTTTGTCAAATCTCATTTTTTATTAAATAAAGCATAATATTACTTCAGTTAAGTCCTATTTTTCACCGAACACATTATACTATTAATTTAGTCAAATCCAACCTCATCTTATATCAATTACATCTTAATCCAAATTAATCTCGTAAAATAATTAAATCTAATTTGGCACACTAGACACATTTATTATTTTAATATTTCTTAAATATTTTCATTTAGTTTCAAATAATATACATATATTTAAAGGAAATTTTCACTTTTTTTATAGCTTCAGAATTTTCAACTTCAATCCTATATATGTATTTTTTTTTTCATTTTTACTATATTTTGATACTTCATATTTTTAAGGAGAGAACATATAAATGTGTATAATTTTTTTCTTTTTCATTATTTTATTTATTATTATCTTTTTTAACGGCACCCATGTGTTTTAGGACACGAGTCAGAATACCGCAGCCCATAGGTTCCTACTTTTAAGACTAAAATACCCCTAACACGATTAATTTTGACCATAGAAAAAACTAGTTTAATATATTTTTGAAATATTAGAGATTAAAGAATGTAATTTAGAAAAATCACATATGTACGGGGATATCAATGGTACGGGTCGGGGACGGATTTTCTATTACCATCCCCAATACCAATTTGTATGAGAAATATCTTCCTCGATAAATACCCGCTTTAGAATAAAAGGTGCGGGTATGGGGATTCTGATCGATTTTTTACCCCATACTATCCCCATTATATTAATGTATTTTTTTATGATTTTTTGATAAAGATCATATAAATATTATGGAATAATATGAAAATAATAGTGTGAGGGGTATATTATATATAATGATCAGGAATTCAGTAGTGTTTCAATGGAGGGAAAAAATGGGAAAAAAGAGAGGGATAATTTTGTTAGTGGAAGGGAAAAATATAAGGGAAAATTATATTTATAATATATATAAAAAAATATATATATAATTACCATTATAACAATGTTCACAAAAAATAGTCATTTTAAAACCGGTTCCTTATCTAATAGTCATTTTGTTAGTACCCCAAATCATAAGTATCTCTAAAAAGAAAAAACAAATGTTGCAACCTTTTTGAAATTCCCTTTATCTTTGTAGTGAAATATACCTAGGGGGGAGGGGGGGGGGGGGGGGGGGGGGGGGGGGGGGGGGGGGGGTGAATAGGTATATGCTCCAATTTTTTATCTTCTTTTTAAAACAATGCAATTCTAAATGTTTAATGAAAATTGTAAATAAAGACACACGATATTTACGTGGTAAAACCTCCAAAGAGGAAACATCCACGGGTTGATTCCACAACCACCGGCAAAAGCAAATCCACTATTTCAAATAAAGTTACACACTCAAGCAATCACACATGCTCTACAAGCTTTCACTCTCACTCTATCTTGAACCTAGTGATCTACTAAGCCGACTTCCTATCCAAGACCTCTTGTCTCTAGGAAGATTTCTTGCTCACCTATCCGGATCCTCCCGACCCTAGGCAAGACTTCTTGCTTGACTATCAAAGGCTTCACACCTCTAGCCAAGACTTCCTTGCTTGACTATCCAAGGCTTCACACCTCTAGCCAAGACTTCCTTGCTCGACAATCTGAGGCTTCACACCTCTTACCAAGACTTCATTGCTCAACAATCCAAGGTTTCACACCTCTTGTCGAGACTTCCACTTGTTTAGCTATCAAAGTCTTCCTGACTCTAGCTAAGACTTACAAATGCTCAAATCAAAGAATCACTCTAAGATATGAGACTTTCTACCTCTTCACAAGGGATCTAAGTGATCATGAATACAAAGTGCAACCAAGCACTCAACATAGAAAATGATGATCAACAATTTCTATGGACATGTAACTAGATGACTAGATTATGCTTTCAAAGATCAATCACAAATGCATCTAAACAACTTAAGCATGTTATCAACTAAGAACCAAATCAATGAAATGAATATACCAATTGATGTATATCTAGTTCTTAGAAAATGAAATTAAATCTAGAAATAGTCAATCAAGCATAAGAACAAAAGATTTCTAGAAACAATTTCATGTTTATCAAGTTTAGCACAGATCATTCAATATATCACAAATCTAGCTAAACTTGAAAATCAAATCAACAAACCATAAAATGATATCAAAATCATCCTAGTCATGCTTCTTAATCAAATAACATCAATCAATAAGAAGATCTAAGAAGAAAACTAAGAAGAAGATGATTTTACCAACAATAATGCAATCACGAACTGAAGATCAGATCACAATGAAAAATGTAGACATCCTTTGGTTCTGGAAATGCTTGGGGTTTGTAGAAATTTTCAATACACTCGAAATCGGGTTTTGAATCAAGTGATTCGGAGTAGAAATGAAGAAGTTATCACAAAAACAAAAATCAAAATGTTGAGAGAAAAATTCAGCAATTGTTCTTCAATTTCTCAACTTGTTCTTCATGTAAGGAATGAGAGGGAATGAGAGTTTTTAAAGAGTGAAAAGCCAAAGGACCATTTTTCCCCTCTTTCATTAGTGTCTCCCCGAGATGGCGTGTGGGCATCTCGGGGCAGAACACTCTTGGGGCCAAGATGGCCACGTGCCATCTCGGGTTGGTGCATGTTGATGGCTTAAGCCATCGCACCTCACCCCTTGCGCTCTCCTCACGTTCTTTGACCGTTCTTTGGTCTCGAACTCGAAATTCAAATCCGGTTTGAAGATTATGAACCGGGACTCCCTCACGGACATGGACATATAAGATACTCAACCCATGAAATAATAATTTGACTCGATATACCAAGATGAAGACAATGTATGCAACATGAGTTGAAAATGTAGTATCTTTTTGACTTAGAACTTGAAATCAATAGAATGAGTAACCGAAATGACCGGACTCAATCATGAACAATCTAAGACTAAAATCGAGTTCAAGATCCATGTTATACAAACATATAAACAAACAAACACATTTCACACAAGAATGCAAACTACATAGAGATAGTCTCCAATCATGCATTTCCCAAAACATGCTACTTTCATACCAATGCATGAGCATTCAACTTCAAGTGTGTGAAAGTGTTATACCAAATGATGCGCTACAATGCAGGGACACAAATGTATGAATTGTGTGTGTGTGCGCCATTAAAGATGCACAACTAAGCAGAGACACATATGAATGATTTTTGTGTGTGTGTGCGTCTATGCCTTGCAAGAGAAAGAAAGATCTCGATACCTTAGCATCCAAGAATAGTACCAATCCTCTTGAAGACGAACTTTGCATCATGAGAAGTTGATTTTCTTCCTTGAAGCTCTTATCATCATGAACCACTTAAGCAACTAAGCAATACAAAGAAATGAAGTTTTGTTATGGAATCAAGCCAACACAAATCTAGGACCTAACAATCTTTCTTAGGACCTAACACTTTTTTATGTCCCTTACACTTCGCGTAGACACATTTTTTTATTAATAATAAAATTTAACTACACTTGCGACCAACGAAAACTTGATATATAATCATTTGGGACTCGAGTACTACTAGCCAGCAGCAGGACAAGAGTCGTGTGATACCAGTGCCGGGTCTAGAATCCGACCCGAACATTGATATATTAAAATCGGGATATTATTGATTTAGTCCTTATATTTTCTTGAATTATCTTTTGTTTATTCACTTATTCATTTTTCACTGAAATGGTCCATATGTTATCAAAAACCATTCAATTTAGTTCTTCTGTTAGTCAACCGTAACTCAACTTTAACGATTTCAATGGTATGTTTTTCTTTAACTAAAGATATGCCACATGTCAACACAAAATTCAATGGAAAAAATAAATTTTTATGTAATACTAATAAAATTAATATTATAAACACATATTAAAAAATGATAAACAAAACAAAAATTTAAAAAGAAAAACTGAGTTAAATTAATCAAAAAACAACGAAAAAAAAATCAAACCCCCATCCGCCGCTGAACCACAAACCCCCATATATGAATTGGAAAAAACTAGACGCAGGGAAGGCAACAGAAGCCTCACCACGAGACTTGGACACTTAACTTCATCCCTCAACCAATTGAATGTCCTGCAAATTGTAAAAAATTGTGTTGTGAGGAATAATACAAAACAATGATATATTTGAGCTTCCTAGCCCTTGTTGAGATGGTGTAGGAATAACTCACTAGCACAACCACACCACTAGGGATGGGCATTTCAACCACGGCCCCCCACTCACACGGGCCGTATTCCCATTTGGAGGTAAATTTTGCCCCAAAATGGGGTTTGGGGTTGGGGATGAAGGCAAATTTTATCCTCAAAATATAAATAGGGGTCAGGGTGGGGGAACCTACCCCCACCTCCATTCCCCCATTCCCCCGTTTCTTTTATTAATAGGAGTGGGGGTGGATCCCCATTTCCCCCATTTTCCCCTATATATTAATATATTTTTAATTTTAGTTTTTTTTTTAAATAATAACTTTAACTCTTTTTCTCATTTACTTTCTACCAATTTTCTCTATTTTCCATATTTATTTATGTGTAAAACTATATTATTATGGTTATTTGTATTAATTTCTTATTAAATTAAATCAATTATATATTTTAGATTATTTATAGAATTGAATACTGTAGTAGTGTGAATCGAATGATTCGAACGATTGAACCAGATTTCAAATTGAAAATTGAAAATGAGGAAAATTGGGGAAATGGGGGATGGGGATATGGGTAGGAGAACCTCCCCCCAAACACCCCATCCTCACTTCCCCCAAATGGGGTTTGGGGGTGGGGGTGGGGGTGGGGGGACCCTCCCCCCCCAATGGCCCGCCACGCCCATCCCTGCACACCACACATGATTATTTCTGGGCACAACAAATCATTCAAATCATTTCTGGGCACAACCACACCACACATGTTCCTTTTTATTATTTGAATGATTTGTTTAACAAATCCATGCCCAGAAATGAACTAACAACTGGGGATAACAAAAATTATTCTCAATATGTGATTAAAACCATCTGTAATAAAACAACCGGAAATGGTGTTGACCTTTAATTTCTTTTTATTTGAACTAACAACCACACCTCACATGATCTTTCGCTTCGCCGTCGACACCCAGCTGCCGCTGAACCACAAACCCCCATCTACCGCCGACGGGAACCCACAAACCCTTATCCATAGCCACCGTTGTCGCACCCAGAAATGGTTTTGACCTGTTGTGAGAGAGATTGAGATGGAAAGAACGAGAGAGAAGAGAGAGATGATGTGGCACCTCAGATCGGCTGACGACGATCTTCTCGGCTCCTCAGATCGATGGATGATCTCCTCTTCCGTCGCCACCGATGTCGTGCCCATAAATGGTTTTGACTCGATGTGAGAGAGATTGAGATGGAAAGAACGAGAGAGAAGAGAGAGAGAGAAATGATACGGCTCCCCAAGATCGACCGACGACGATCTCCCCGGCTCCCTAAATCTATCGACGATCTCCTCGGCTCATAGATCGATCGATGGTGTGATTTTAATGGTGGCTTTAGGTTTGTTTGATTTGTTGGGTTTGGGTTTTTTTGGGCTGAAGATGGTGGTGTGGTGGTTTGATGGTGGTATAGTGGTTTGCTGATGATGGGTGAGTTGATGATGATGTCGGTGAAGAGATGAATTTAGACTGGGTTCCATTTTCGGATTTAAAAAAAATCTAGATATGTTTTTTTTCTTTTTGTTTTGTTTTTTATTTTAAATTTGTTTTTATCATGAAGGGTAAATTTAATTTCTGTAAATATTAAATATTAAATATTTTAATATTTTAATATTTATCATTTTATTATAAATTAAGTTAAACGGTAAAAATTATACAAAGTTAGAGGGTGAAATGGTCATTTGATTTAAATTATGGGTAATATGGTCAATTTAATTTTTCTGTTAGGGTTGACCGTTAAAAATCCAGTCAAAAGGATCAAATTGAATGATTTTTTTTAATATAGAGACCAATCCTATAAAAAATAAATAATTAAATAAATAATAAATAATTCAAAAAAATATAGAGAATATATCAATAATATCCCTGTTAAAATCCTAATAGTCTATCCGTTGTCAAAAAAAATCCTATTAGTTTATAATGAGTTATAAACTTTTCAATATTGACGAACATCCCGATATTGCAGGCATATTCAACTTTGCCTTTAATTGCACAAAACTCCCCTAAAAAACGTTGACCAACGTTACTTTTAATAGTTGACCAGATGGCTGTATGAAAAGATACAAATACCCTCGATAAAATTTATATAATTATAGATCTATCCAAATAATAATTAAAAGTTAACCACAAACTTTACAAAATTAGAAATTCACCCAACTTCGAAACCCTCCTCCTTCATCTTCAATCAAAATTCAACAAAAAATAAAAAATCATTCAATCAATTCTAAAAAAAGGAGTAAAATATTATGAAAAATCCATTGCAGATCTGCCATGGAGTTACCAGCTGCGATTGAAGTTCTTCATCGCAGAACCCATCTGAAGTCCATCACAGATCATCCTCCCTCCACCACACCATCTCAACCATAGATAAATTATTAAAGGAAATAATTTTAAAAATATAAACAAAATTAAATTAAAAGAATAACAGCTTGAAGGCAACTGAAAAGAATCAGATCTCTTCCAAGAGCTCCATCAATGGAGTTTCTCCTTCTAACAAAAAAAGGGAAAAAAAATCACGAAGAGATTCGGACTTTCCAGATCAGTTCAACATCATTAATGGAGCCAATGGAGGCCCCATCAAGAGGGATCGCTCCATCAAGATGGAATCCCTCTATCTTGACAAAATTGTCGCCTATCTTAAAAGCTAAAGGACGTTCCTCCATGACCTGCACACCACCAACAACGCCGCCCGGAGACGAGTCGACGCCGTCACGCCGTACTCCAACCACCTCTCAGAGTGTTGGCAGTGCAGATTTTCGGGAGGCTCACGGTCGGATTCCAGCCATTATTCTTCTTTCTCAGGATAACATTTTGGTCTTCTTCTTTTCCAAGTTTTTGTTCCACTCTTTGAATTTCTTTATTGTTGTACTTCTTTGTTTGGTGATGCAAGAAAAGTATATAAAATGTATTATAATGCATTATTAATGTAGAGTTGAATGCACCCGAAGAAGAAGATTCATGATTTGTGTTTGGATTTGGATTTGGATTTGGATTTGGAATCAGTGAAATGGGTTTGGTGATGTTTCGTGTTTGTATTCTATTTGTTCTGGATCGAAAAAACTCTTCAAGCTTTTTTTTTTTTTTTTGGTGGAAAAACTCTTTAGCATTTTAATCTTTTTTTTTTGGTAGAGAAATGGAAACGTCCTACCAGATCTCTTCAAGATTTTTTTTTTTCAATTGGTTTGATGTAGATATTTTCATAAATTTCACTTATTTTGGATTGGGCGGATTTATAAATTTACAAACATTTTGGGTAGAGGTGTCCATGGTTCGGTTAAACCGTTCGAAACCGAACCGAAACCGAACCGAAACCGTCCTCCCAAAACCTAAAACCGTAACCGTAACCGTAACCGTATCCATCTTCCTAAAACCGTAACCGTAACCGTAACCGTCCTTTCAAAACCGTAACCGTAACCGTAACCGTCCTCTCAAAACCAAAACCGAAACCGAAACCGAAACCGAAACCGAACTAAACCGTAACCGCCGGTTACGAAACCGATTAGAAATCGATTTTCCGACGGTTCCGTTACGGTTATCATCCCTCAAAAACCGCCTCAAAACTAGGGGTGAACGTTGATTGGATCGGTTCGGTTTTTCATAGAACAGATAAAAAACCGATAAAATTAGGTTTTTAGAAAAGTGAACCGATCCAATCAAATTGACATTTGCCAACCGATAAAAAACCAACCAAATTTGACCGGTTCGGTTCGGTTCGGTTCAATTTTTTTTGGTTTTGGGCCTGATGGGTCAAAATTCTAAATTTCATTTATTACATATTTAGTTCATCTTTTTGAACCTATTGGACCAAATTTATTTACATCACAATAAAAACATATTAAAAAACTACAAAATCCAATACAAAACAGCAAACATATTTCAAAATATATGTCAGCCAATTTTTTTATTGATAGCTAATACAATAATCAATACCAAATAAAGTCAAATTACATTTTTAAATCGAATAAAATATACCTAATAATTGAAGAGTGAAGAGTGGAAGTTAGAATTGTTTTTTTTTTTTTAATTTATAGTCGAGTACTGGTTCGATTATTTGGTTTTTGAAACTAAACCGGACAAAAACCGACAAAAACCGATCCAACCAGTTTTTTTAAAATTAGAACCGAACCGAACCGAACCGATCACCCAATCAAAACCGATAAAAAACCAATTGGACCGGTTTGATCCACTGGTTCGGTTCGGTTCGGTTCATTGGTTTTTTGTCCACCCCTACTCAAAACCGTCGGTTTTGATATATTAAAAAATAATCAACCAATAGTATTATGTCACATGACAATTCATTTAGAAAAAAAAAACGGTCGTAACCGAAACCGATCCGTAATCGTCAAACCGCGGTTACGTAACCGAACAGAACCGAACCGAACCGAACCGAACCGTCTCACTCCGGTTATGGTTACAGTTAGGCCATTCCACGAAACCAGAACCGACGGTTCGTAACTGAAACCGAACAGAAACCGAACCGAAACCGAACCGAACCGTGAACACCTCTAATTTACGGTTATTTCTATAGTTTTTATATTGGTTCATCTATAATTATTGAACTATTTGGGGCTCTTTAGATTTGTAATTATTTTTATGAATTAAGGGGGACTTGCATAAATAGTCATCTTCAGTTTCAGGAGTGGTTTGTGCAATTAAAGGAAAAGTTGAATATACATGTAATATCACCAAAATTCAGGGAATGCTTGTGCATTTTTTTTTTTAAGTGTATCTATATATTTGTGAGAAAAGTCGGTATAACTAGATACGAGGATATAATTACGGTTTCGATCCGGTTCGGTTCCGGTTTCCACAACCGAAACCGGAACAGAAACCGAAACCATTTGGAAACGGTTCCGGTTCCAACTGTTCCGGTCCGGTTCCTATGGTTCAGAGGTTCGGTTATTTTTTTTTTTTCAAACCCAATTTCAGATCATCAATAAACACGAATCTCCCAATCTGATTTTCCCATGTCAACTCAGAATTTAGATACATCAACCCTAAATCTTTCCAACCCAGATTTTCAAATCACCTTTAGTCTTCAGATCTCTCTCACACACATGCAAGCACACTGAGTCACAGTGTCAGACACAATCACAGTATCATAAACAAAAAAATCCTGAATCAAAGATCACCCACACCGGTCCATTCTCTCCGATCTGGCCATCATCTTCTTCTTTCTTTTCTTCTTCGTCTCAACTACCTCGTATGTGAATCGATCATCGATTGGATCTGTGTGTGAGAGAGAGATCGACGCAGATGAAGAAAAGATCACCGATTCACCGGCGACAGGATGAAGAAGAGATCGCCGGCGAGAGATCGTCGTCACTCCTCACTCATCTGTTGTCGCTGGATCTAAGATTTTAGGTGGAGAGAAAAAGAGAAAAAGAGAAAAAGAAGAAAGAAGAAAGAAGAAAGAAGAAAGAGAGATGAAGGATGGAAGAAAGAGAGAAGTCTAAGAAATGAGAATTGAAGAAAGATGGAGAGAGAATGGGAGATAAATACCAAACCAGACAACCAGACAACCAGTCAACGTAGAAAGGGAAAAAAATAAAAATAAAAATAAAAATAAAAATAAAAATTATTGGAACCGGCGGTTCCAAAACTGGAACCGAACCCGAACCATCGGTTCTGATCCGTTTTTTATTTTTAAAAGGAAATGAAACCGGAATCTAAACCGAAACCGAAACCGAAACCGAAACCGAAACCGAAACCGAAATCGAAACCGAAATCGAAATCGGAACCGAAATCGAAACCAGAATCGAACTTTAATATCCACGGTTTCGATTACGGTTCTGAATTCGATTTTAAGGTTCCAGTTTCAATTACAATTACAATTACGATTACGATTACGATTCATTTCACACAATTACAGTTCGGTTCCACGGTTAGAACCGAACCGTGGCTATATCTAAGTAAAAAGTTCGAACCGTGGCCATGTTTAGGAATAAAACAGCAAACATTATGCATTTTAAACGAGTGTTTTTTTTATTAATTTTTTTAACAACAAATATATAATTAATCCATGCAGCAGTCAGTGACCCAACCGGCCGAGTAACAAAAGGGCGCGGCGTAATGTACGCACAGGCGCACAATAGCAATTTGGAAACACTCACGAGTCCTGCAACACGTGGAAGCCCTCAACAATAAACTCTCAAAACTAAATTTCACACCTCACAGTCTATCTCGCACCAGTATAAAAACTGCAACGAATGGCGGCGACTGCAACCTCCTTCACTCCTTCTCTATCTGCACCGACTAAGACCGCAAGAACAGCCGCTACAACCCTCGCTGGTCCCAACTTCGGCTTTCTCTCGTCGACTACGAAGCAATTCAGAGCTCTCAGAGCTACGAGCAGAGGAAACGGTTCGGGCGTCGGGTCGGCTCTCGGTGCTAAAATGGTGTCGATTCCTGCGATCAAGACTCCTACCTTTCTCGATTTCGAGAGCTCCGTCTTCCAGAAAGAGAAGATTTCACTCGCTGGCCACGACGAGGTTTGTAAATTGAGTCTTCGTTTGTGTGATGTGATTTTTTTTTTTTTGAAAATGATTGTTAATTCATGGATTTTTATTTTATTTTTGTAGTACATTGTGAAAGGAGGGAGGGATCTGTTCAAGTTGCTGCCAGATGCATTAAAGGGAATTAAGCAGATTGGTGTTCTCGGTTGGGGTTCTCAGGTCTTATTTTTCATCGATTTTGGTTTGAGCTGTTGATTTTCTGTGATATAGGATTTCTTTAGCTTTTGTATGAATTGCATGTTGTTAGGAACTTGTATGTGAAAGCCATGTACTGCAAAGAAAAATTGAGAAAAACTGAACACAGTTTTAATTTAATCTGACGGAAACATCTACGGGCAAAGATTGAAGGACTTTATTAGACAAAAAAGATTACAACGTCTCTCTAATATTTTAGGAGAGAACAACAACCTTTCTCACACACTAGAGGAAAGAACAATTAGGGAGAAGAGAAAGCTCGAAGGCTTGGGATGATTCTTAGAGAAACATGAGATGTGGTATTTCCTTTTTTTAAAGAATTCACCTATACCATTAATGAATGTGGTTGAGAGAATTAACCACCATCTACCAACCATCAAATCTTCATTTTTGTTCAAACTTCATTGAATTCACCTAATGTAACTCCCACTTGAAATCATTTTTTTTCATGGTCTGTTTATCCTTTTGATCTTTGTTCAAATTCTTGCTACTTATGTTTCTGCTAGACCATAGGAGGATCTACACCACAAGAACTTGCCAGTATTGATAGGCTTGGTCATTACATCTGGTAGATTCTCCTTGGTGTGTATCTTTTGCATATCCACACTACCGTCTTCCACTCCTTCCTAAACAAAGTGATATTGTACTCCTATGTGTTTGGTTCTGGAATGGAAAGCTGGATTCCTTGCGATGTGCAAGGCACTCTGACTGTCACAAAGCAAAATGATCTTCTCTTGGGAGAATGTAAGAAATGAAGTCATTTTTTTACATTAGGTGAATTAAGTGAAGTTTGAAAAAAATGAAGATTTGATGGTTGGTAGATGGTGGTTAATTCTCTCAACCACATTCATTAATGGTATAGGTGAATTCTTTGCCTATAAATACCACATCTCATGTTTCTCCAAGAATCATCCCAAGCCTTTGAGCTTTCTCTTCTCCCTAATTGTGCTTTCATTAGAATTGCCCTCATCTTCATCTTCCACAACGAGAAATTACTCCCGTTGAGCTTCTCAATCTTGAACTTTGTTGCCATTTTGTTGATAATGAACTGCTTTTAACTAGGATCGAGTCACACTATTTCACCCTGACAATATCATATATGTGAATTGTATCTGTAAATAGTACCGTATACTTGAATAGTGACCGTAGTTGTGAACAGTGCACCAGTTAGGTTCCCAGGTAAGAGAGGTGGGTCACAATGGACCTCTTAAGTACCAAGTCTTTCCTTAGCTAGAAATTGTTCTAGACATGCACTTTCCACACCACCACCCTTATTTCCAGCAACCACGAATATTACCGGAAGCTCTTAGTCAGTAAACTCAAGAACATTTTTTTTTCTGATGTGGAAGATCAGTCAATACTGTAACCACATAGCATACTAAGACTTTCCTAGAGAATCTGACAACTTAGCAACTTGGAATACAACCTGGCTCTGATAGACTGATACCTTTGTAAGGAACTTGTATGTGAAAGCAATATACTGCAACTAAAGTAGAGACTTGAGAAAAACTGAACACAGTTTTTACGTGGTAAAACCCCCAATTTAATTTGAGGGAAACATCCACGGGCAAAGATTGAAGGACTTTATTAGACCAAAACGATTACAACCTTTCTGTCACACTAGAGGAAAGAACAATCAGGGAGAAGAGAAAGCTCAAATGCTTGGGATGATTCTTGGAGAAACATTAGATGTGCTATTTATAGGCAAATAATTCACCTATACCATTAATGAATGTGGTTGAGAGAATTAACAACCATCTACCAACCATCAAATCTTCATTTTTTTCAAACTCCATTTAATTCACCTAATGTAAAAGATGACTTCATCACCTACACATGTGAATTTGATTAGGAAATGTGAACAATGATTAGTCTATTAACCGTCGTGTTGGTAATACATCTAATAATTACTCGAATTGCTTTTCGGTTGGTTTGTTATGAAAAAAATGTAAATTTTCTGTTTCATGAAAATTGAAACGAGGAAGCATTTTATGTGTGGTTGCGAGTGCGCCTTTCTTTTTACTGCAAAAAAAATCATAATAGGGAAAAGAGGAATAAGAGAGAATACTGAAAGCCAGAGAGAATCAACTCTACTGTGAAAAAACTCGACAAGCAGAGTAATTTCATATACAAAAATCAAAATATAATAATAATAAATTAATAATATATTAATAATAAAAGAGTCTGTGATGCTACTGCTGCTTCCCAGTTGTTGATAATAAAGAACTGTCTAAATTTGAAGGCCACTAAGACCCAAAGGGAAGTCAAAGAGCAAAGGCGATTGTGCCTTTGCATTTTTAATTTAAAACATACATCTATCGTCTGTTGTTATAATGTTATGTCCAGCACATGTTTTAATACGTTACTGGCTCATTCTTTCTGTGTCACAGCTGAGTGTCTTAAGTTTTTAAATTTTCTTTTGTACTAGACTATTTTTTTTTCATTAGATCATTGAAAGACAAGTCTTAATTCAGCTTAGTATAACCTGCTTACTTTCTTTTACTTTTCAGGGACCTGCTCAAGCTCAGAATTTGAGGGATTCCCTTACTGAAGCAAAATCTGATGTTGTTGTTAAGGTAATCTTCATTTACATTTGAGTTCTATCATTATATATTTTTTTTGGTTGTAGGTTTGGGTTGTAGGTTTTCGCTGATTAATGTATAACTAACTTACGTTCTGTGGATTGATTTGCCTCATTTTAATATAATTTTCTTCTCTTTGGTTGTTTTGTATGCTACAGATTGGGCTCAGGAAGGGCTCTCGGTCTTTTGCTGAAGCTCGTGCTGCTGGTTTTACAGAAGAGAATGGAACTTTGGGTGATATATATGAAACTGTTTCAGGCAGTGATCTTGTGTTACTGTTGATTTCTGATGCTGCACAGGTTGGTTCAGCATGCACTTGAATTGTGTACTATGGAAAATATTGGTTGATTTTGATGGTGCTTAAAAGGCTTTGCAATTCTTTTACATTTTGGGTCTTTTTGTTTCCATATGGATCTTGGGTAAATTATCTAATAGATCTCACATTTTACAATTAATGTGGCTTTGGTCCTACAACCAATTAATATGGTATGTATTTCCCAATGATTCACTCCCTAATTCTAAATATCCCACATTCTGTTAGCTTTAAGCCTTCTGTTGTTCCTGGTGTGTAATGGGGAAAGGAAGGGAAATTCTAGAGAGTAACTTGTTAAGACAGTTTTTACAGTTGTCTTGATTTGTGTCCATTACATTTGCAGTCTTCTATTTATCATCTCTTGCGGAGTATTTGATTTGATCTTATGTTGCAGGCGGATAATTATGAGAAAATATTATCCCACATGAAGCCAAACAGCATCCTTGGACTTTCCCATGGGTTTCTTCTTGGGCATTTGCAGTCAATGGGACTCGATTTCCCAAAGCATATCAGTGTGATTGCCGTCTGTCCCAAGGGTATGGGTCCATCCGTGAGGAGACTCTATGTCCAAGGCAAAGAGGTTAATGGTGCTGGAATTAATTCCAGTTTTGCAGTCCACCAGGTTCTCTCTCTATCTATCACCTTCATGTGTTTGTTGGTGCATTGTAACCCATTACATCTAACAGGTTTTTTGAATAATGAATGTAATGTGTACAGGATGTTGATGGTCGGGCCACAGACGTAGCCCTGGGATGGTCTGTTGCTCTTGGTTCTCCTTTCACATTTGCTACAACATTAGAGCAGGAGTACAAGAGTGACATCTTTGGGGAGAGGGGTGAGTGCTTTCTGACATTGACAATTCTATAATTCTATAGAGCACTTAAACCTTTATTCCTGATTCTCGCTTATATTGTTTATAGGTATCTTACTTGGTGCTGTTCATGGAATTGTGGAGTCCTTATTTAGAAGGTACACTGAATCCGGAATGAGTGAAGATCTGGCTTACAAAAACACTGTTGAGTGCATAACAGGAATTATATCAAAGACCATCTCAACCCAGGTAGCCTTGTGATAGAATTCTGGAATTCATTTTATGTGCACATCTCATTTAGGCTCGCAAATAGTACTTTTCCAAGTGGAGGTGTCGTTCCACAGTAAGATAATTTTCAATTTTCAATTTTCTGTGAACAGGGTATGTTGGCTGTGTACAATTCCCTGTCTGAAGAGGGCAAAAAGGAATTTGAGGCAGCTTATAGTGCCTCATATTATCCATGCATGGACATATTGTATGAGTGCTATGAAGATGTTGCCACTGGTAGTGAGATCCGCAGTGTTGTCTTGGCTGGGCGTCGCTTTTATGTATGTTCATATCATCCTGGATGTTGTCTTATGTTCATGATGATTTTTTGGTTCAATTCACTTTTCAACTCATAATTTTATTCAAGTGACACTGATCTTACAAAGCCATTGATTATTGCTTATAGGAAAAGGATGGTCTACCAGCTTTCCCTATGGGAAAAATTGATCAGACTCGCATGTGGAAAGTAGGTGAGCAAGTCCGATCAGCACGACCAGCAGGTGACTTAGGGCCATTATTCCCCTTTACTGCTGGTGTCTATGTGGCTTTAATGATGGCCCAGGTATGATGCTCCCCTTTAGATAAATGGTATGATATTGTTAAGTTACTTGAATGAAAATATAATGGACATATATCATGTGATGTGGTATAGTTGTGGCTTGCTTTCTTAAAAAAGAGTTTATACCATTTTTAACATTTAAAGGAATTATCATCAATAACTGTATTTGGCTTTGTTGCTTTTCGGAACTTAATGCCTCTAAACTTTTTCAAAACGACTGCCATCAAGTATGAGGTTTGTAGATTGAGATCCTTCTTTTACATGTTGAGTGATGTCTTTTATTTGGTTCAACATTTTCCAGATTGAGATCCTGAGGAAGAAAGGACACTCTTATTCTGAAATCATCAATGAAAGTGTGATTGAGTCGGTGGACTCGTTGAATCCATTTATGCATGCTCGTGGAGTATCATTTATGGTGGATAACTGCTCTACAACAGCCCGATTAGGTTCAAGGAAATGGGCTCCTCGTTTTGATTACATCCTCACACAGCAGGCCTTGGTGGCAGTAGACAATGGTGCTCCTGTCAATAGAGATCTCATCAGCAACTTCCTGTCTGACCCAGTACATGGAGCCATTGAAGTATGTGCCCAATTGAGACCTACAGTTGACATATCAGTTCCAGCAAATGCTGATTTCGTGCGACCAGAGTTGCGTCAATCTAGCAATTAAGTCCTGGAGAAACCTTTAGGATGAACTAGCCAACAATGTTCCCTTTGCAGAACCGTTCGAGGCAGAAACTTTGTTTAATCTATATGGACTATGGTTGTATTTATCTAGTTTGCTTGGTTGAGTGTAATTCTATACGTATATGTGGACCAGCCCTCAGTCTGTGTTTGTTGTTGCGCAAGACAATGTGATTTCTATTAATAACCTCGGGATAATAGAGTCGGTTCTAATTAGCGTGGATATCTTATTTTCTATTTTGTTGGTTGAGTAATGATATATCCTTTTAATGAAAATTTGGTAGAAAAAAGAAGAGCAAACAAGAAGAGCTGAAAAGGGGTTTTTCAGGTATGTAATTTTCACGAATTCTTCCGGAACTTATTACCACCGTAAACAGGCTTAAACACAAACTAGGTGGTCATTAGAATTAGGTCTTGCTTCAAAGAGAACTCTGAGTACTTTGGTGGATGAAGAGCAGTTAGAACTAAAAACATACATTTCCTACAAAATTTTTATTAGAGAATAGTTAGATTAAACTTTTATCTTTGATATTGACTGTTCATGTTAGATTATCTTTGAAACTGTAAATATTATGTGAATTTGACATATGCTATTCAGCCAATTTGTTGTCAAGCAAGTCGTATGAATTATTGTTTTGTGTTTTAGAATTTTTATAGCTTCAAGCACTCCTTAGAATTAGTGGCACTGGTTATTGGTTGAAGGATGCAGTTGGATACCCAAACTGAGATTCTGATCATATGCTAGCAGTAAATGAAAGTACATGTATATTATTACAATGACACTATGATAGATTTACATACTCATTTCAGGTAACATTGAGTTTCTTATAAGATTTACAGCAGCCAGAAATGGTAGAAGACAATGCAAGCAAGCATACATAGCAATTTACACACTAATAGAAGGCATGGTATATATTGCCTTTAATTTTGAAATTTAGGCAGTTGGGTAGGAGGCTGCCATAGCAATACCACAGAGTCCTTCCTTTGCAGCAACATCCCTCTGCATCCTTATGTATCCTTCCTCTCCCCATGATGTGCCCCATGAATTCTTCACCAACCAATACTTTGTCCCATCAGCATCCACCCCATATCCAACAGCAGTAACACCATGGTCTAACTCAGTCCCGCATTCTCCTGTGAACACACCGCTCGAATAGAACTGGAAATCAGACCCTCCAGCATCAATGGCCACTGAAACTGGTTGACTGGCCACAGCCTTCAAAAGTGCTTTCTCATTGTTGGCTGGCACATCCTCGAACCCATTTATATCGGCAGCATGGTTGGCTTCCTTGTTAGCACTGCATGTTCCATCAACTCCCGTGTACGGATAGTTCTTTTCTGTTGTTAGTCCTTTGTTTTGTTGGATGAATTTGAAGGCATCATCCATTAAGCCACCATTGCAGCCTTCATCCACGCCTTTTACGTCACAATCCACCAACTCTTGCTCGGATAATGAAACCAGTTTCCCAGTCGATAGCTTAGTTATTCCTTCCATAGCTGCGACTGCCGAAAATGCCCAGCAACATCCTATATATATATTGATCAACCAAAGATGGAGAGTGTGTTAGAAATCATCGCTATTTAGACTTTTTCTTTCATGAAAAAAATAGACACATGCATGCACTTAGCCACTTACCACATTGGCCTTGGTCTTTGATGGGTGTCACAGCACCTTTCTTTCTCCAGTCCATGGTAGATGGAACTGCAGTAACATTTTCATATTTGAATGAAATTAACTCGTTTTGGGAACACATATGGCCTTTGAATCTGTTTCGTGAGGCTTTGAACTCTTCGTTGGTAAGATCTGCAAATTCATTGATGCCTAGCTTGTAAGGCTTGTTGTTGGCTTTGTTAAAAGATTCAATAAGTGCTACATTTTCCTTGTATATCTGGAACCGCTTCTCCTTCTCATCTTTGTCACTGTACACCCGTCCATAACGAACCATCCACTGATCGTGCCTCTCGTACATTAATGATACATCCTGAAGAGTACGAGACATGGCCTGGGGAACCCAATAAGCTCCCAATACAAAGATCAATGCCAAACAAAGGCATTGGAAATGGTTTGCGAATCGGAATCCCATTGTAATTAGTTCTGTAGATGTAGCTGCTGTATAGAATAGACGATCGATTGAAGGAGTGACTACTTGCATTTACTTTGGATTTCTTTTCACATTTATATAGAAATGATTCTAAGAGAAGGCCTGTGTTAGCTAGCTGCTGCTCATCTGCCGTGCACGAGAAAATTTTCTGATTTGGACAAGCCGATCACAAATACATATTGTGTTCCGTTTAAGCCACTCTTGTAAATTTGTATGTTTATATAGTTTTGCATAAAAATGTTATTCTCACAAGAAATCAAGAAAAGATGCATCACTGTGCCGTTTCAATTATTCATGTCAAGTTTTGAAATCATACACAAGGGCTATGTCAAGATTTTAGGTCCCAGATATATGCAACGTTGAGTGTTTTTAATTAATCGATTAATCAACACATTTTTTTTTTGTTTTGAAGTAATCAAAGCATTATATTGGAGACATATGCGGAGGAAATGCAATTTTATACGTTAATTTGTAATTATATATACCGGTTTTCTCAACTAAAATTATCAAGCAAATATTCTATTCTTCTAGGCTTCACTTTGTAACTTCTAATATCTATGAATTATTTACAAATTACAAGAAATGGGACTCGGTACAGTACAAATATGCATAATCACTTACAAATTAAATACCAATTAATTGTTAATAAGATCGATCTCTGCTCGTGTATACACGTGCTCGTGTGTGTATTCTTGTACGTATGTTACTAGAATCATATATATGAATGTTTAGCTTTATAATCAATTTTCTTTAATTTCATGGACAACTAGAAATAGTTTTGATCAACATAATCAAATTAGAGATGAGTGATGAATGATAGCTTGTTTGTATACCCAGTGAAAATAGTTTCCAATAAAATTAATTGAGGATATTATGAAAAAATATATAAAATAAATATATTTTCAACCAAGACATGACACTGTTATCTTCATAAAGTGGGGATGGGGTCCCCATTCCCCAAACGTGCATCTCTAGTCGTGACACTGTTATCTTCATCTTCACTTGATTATAGTCGTTCTCTGGGAATTCGTCCATATTGCACCGAAATAAAAGTAAAAACAAATTGTTAATGTAATAATACTTATATATATATATATATATATATATATATATATAACCCCGTTATAGTCGGTGTGTACTAATACATTTTATCTGTACGTTACATGTGGACCACTGATTATGGAGAAGTTTTGACAAATGAATACACTTTGAGTTAAAATTATTAAATCTAATGGTCACATCCAATACACCGATGAAGTTATTTCACTACGCACTGATTTGAACATATATATAAACGTAGCACTAAAAAATAAAATAATATGCAGAGCAAAAAATATAGAAAACTGATTAATATATACGGAAATGAACAAACACTTACACTAAAAGAACAATTAGTCTGACATCAATGAAGATATATAGGAATAAGTCACACACTTTTTATTTGTGTCACAAAAGCTTAGAAACTTCAAAGCCAGATCTACGTGTAATAAAATGTATGAGCTCCTTATATAGAAAGAATTAACCCGACCTGAAGAATCACAGGTAAAATAACCTTGGTTAATCTAACCATGATTGCTCTTTAATTATTACACATAAATAATTGAATTTTTTTACTGTTATGAAACCGTAAGTTGTCTGCGCACTTAATGAAGATAAGTCTTGAATTATTCTTGTCTGCATTTACCTACAATAGGAAATCGGATGGAGATGAGTCAAAAGGTAAGTAATAATTCTGATAACTTCAATAGCTCTGATAATTCTGATAAAGATACATACCAATTCGAATCTGACTAATCCAACCAAGAATCAGTGGCAAACCTCATCCAACCCGGTGAAATCCACAATTTCACCAATATAGTCAAAGAAACCAAAATACAAAAATGGTATATTGAAGTAAACATCAGAATCTCCACTGATTACAACCTTAGAGTCAATGCATTGGTTGACACTGGGGGGGCATCTGAACCGTATAAGGGAAGCTCTTGTTCCCATAAAATATCTTGAATTAACCACTGAATTTTTATATGGAGCAAATAGACAATAGTTAGACATACAATACAAACTCACAAATGCAAGAATTTGTAATCAAGGAATCTATTATACTAACCACTTTCTCATGGTCAAACTCTGTCTCAAATTGTGATTTTAGGATTACCATTCCTACATTTAATATCACCTTTTAAAGTCACCAATAAAGGACCCGTCATTCAGTATCTTGGCAAATAGATCCTTTTTCCTTTTATTTTCCCAATCCTTGTAAAAGACTTAAATACATTAAAACAAAAATGTGTATACAAAGATAGTTGTATACATCCAAATGACTCTATTACTTTAGAACATTATTTTGCTAACCTTGACCGAAAACAAAACCAATTATCTATTTTAAAAGAAGCCTTAAGCTTTGAAAGACAAATGAAGCAATTGAAAAACCCCATTCTCCAAGAAAAAAATTGAAAAATTCAAGCAAAAAATAGAAAAAAGAAATATGTTCTTCCTTTCCGAATGCCTTATGGAACAAGAAGAATCATATAGTTACCCTCCCTTATAACAAAGACTTTTCTGAAAAAAGAATACCCACAAAATCAAGACCTATACAGATGTCTGCCGAACTTGTGGAATATTGCAAAAAACAAATCCTGGATTTATTACAAAAACAACTCATCAGACCTTCAAAATCACCTTAGAGTTGTCCTATTTTCTATGTCCAGAAAAATGCTAAAATAGAAAGAGAGGTTCCTAGACTTGTTATCAATTACAATTCATTAAATGTTTCTCTCTAATGGATCGGATATCCAATCCTCAATAAACCTGATCTATTAAAAAGACTGTATAATTAAATTATATTTTCAAAATTCGATATGAAATCAGGGTTCGAACAAGATCGTTATAAGACAACATTTACAGTCCCTTTTGGACAATATGAATGGAATGACATGTCCATTGGAATAAAAAATGCTCATAGTGAATTTCAATGCATCATGAATGAAATTTTCAATCCTTATACTGAATTTTCTATAGTTTATATTGATGACGTGCTTTTATATTCCAACAATATTGATCAACATTGGAAACATCTTGACATATTTCTTAGAACTATTAAACACCATGGTCTAGTTATTTCATGCCCAAAAATAATTTTGTTTCAAACCCATATCCGATTTTTGTGTCACAATATTAAACGTGGAACTACTATCCTTATCCAAAGAAGTCTAAATTTTACTGAAAAATTGCTTGATGAAATTAGAGATAAAAAAAATTGCAAAGATATTTAGGATGCTTAAACTATATTGTAAATTTTTACAAAGAACTACGTATCATTTGCAAACCCCTGTTTCAAAGGCTAAAGACAAATTCTCTACCTTGGATAGAGGTGCATACCTCTACTGTTCAACAAGTATGTCAAAAGATTACTTTGTATGTTTATTTGTCATCCTACTGCCCCTAAAATTGTTGAGACTAATGCTTCCAGATTAGGGTATGGATGAATTATAAAGCAAGTTATCAATGGTAAAGAATGCTTAGTCCGTTATGTTTCGGGTTCATGGAATGAAATCCAATGGGTTCATGGAATGAAATCCAACAGAAGTACTTTACAGTCAAAAAAGAAATTCTAGCTATTGTTTTAACAATCCAAAAATTGTAAGATGATCTTATTAACCAAAATTTTGTATTAAAGGTGGATTGCCAATCAACAAAATTTATTTTGAAAAAAGATGTGAAGAATCTTGCTTCCAAACAAATCTTTTCTAGATGGCAGATCTTATTATCTACTTTTGATTTTACCATTGCATATATCAAATGATCTGATAATAGCCTTACAGATTTTTTAACTATGGAATTTTTACAGGGGAAAACCCATGAGTAGCTACCATTGCGGAAGAGGTGGCCGTGGAATTAGGCCACCACTATCATTGGGTATCAAGCCGATTAGCAACGATGACTTATGACCAGACTTATCAACTACCCTAAAGAAAAGCCACAAATACAAATATGTCTTATTATCAATCTCCCAGCCCATTACTCCACAAACACCAAAATCGTCGTTATTTATTGTACTCCCTTCATCCAGTCAAAGCCCACCAAGTCAATTACAATTATCCAATAGCTTCTCTCCACTATCAGCAGAGTCTGTATCTTTCAAAACCATTACCTTATCCCATATCAGCCCCCATTCGACCGAATAAGAAAAATTAGCCATGGAAAAACCAGACAAACAATCTCAAGTAGCCTCCCTTAATTTCCCAAAATCAATTATCAGAATTGCCCATATTTGATCAAACCCTTTTTTGACAGATTTTTTTCGATTGAAACACAATTATTGCTTGACCACTATTTCAAGGAACCCAAAAAACTTGCAGATGCAATCATTGATCCTTTGTTTTACAGGATCCATGAAGACTTATCAAAATGACATATATTCTATGAATTTATTTTGTTGGATACTGATTCAATTTTTATATCAGATATTTTTGACAAAACAGACAAAGAAAAATTAAACTTTGCTAAACAAGACAATCAAATTTTCCAGAATATTTCATGTCTCAAACTTTTTCTATTGGGATTACATTGATGCTTGGACAAACATTTTGTATGGATAAAATCTTAGCAATTCATTATCTTGGTTCATCTATTTAGATAAAAATTTTCCACTCTAGATCCCATTTTGGTTTCTTGAATGGTGGGACAAGTATGGTCCAGCTATTGATTTTCTTCCACAACTTGTTAAGGAAGAGTATGGTTATCATACAATATATCTTTCAAAACCATCTGAATGGGATTTCATCCCTAACTTATTACTCTTCTTCAAGCATTTTAATCTGACTTGGATTCTAATGCTCGATTATACGATCAAGAATAAGCTAATCGGAAATGTCAACATCCTATACTTTGGAAGACAAATAAAGATCAAATGGTAGAGTGATATGAACTTTGTAGAACATGGCAGAGACAGAGTTGCCAGATGGTTCTTACAAAATCTTACCCTCTGCAACAAATCATGTAACCAATCCTAGTTTTTAATGGCCAAAACTTAGAATCATGCCAAGATTGCTGCTGCTAGTACTCTAGATGAGTTATTAAAAATAACAGAAGATATGCAGAAGACTATGACCAATATGTCTCAATTTGATTCAGAATCCGTCAACCAAGAAGATAAGGATAGAAATGATGATTTTGAAAAAGACGACCCCACCGACTTTTTTGGCCATGACTTATCACATTCTCAACGACTTTAGCTTCATCAGATTCACCAGACACATATTATCAACACAACATTATTATCTTACCTTTTGACTAATCTCCATCCACTTTCCCATTGTTAATAGATGAAGACAAGAATAATTCAAGACTTATCTTCAATACATGTGCAGACAGCTTACTATTTCACAATAGTAAGAGTTTTCAATTATTTATGTGTAATAATTAAATATCAATCAGGGTTAGATTAACCAAGGCTGTTTTACCCGTGTTTCTTCAAGTCAGGTTAATACTTTCTATATAAGGAGCCCATACATTTTATTACATGTACATATGGTTTTGAAGTTCTTATGCTTGTGTAATCTTTCTCTCTCTTGTAAATTTTTGAATCTTCAAATAAAAAGTGTGTGACTTATTCCTGTATATCTTCATTGCAGTGAGACTAATTGTTCTTTTACTGTAAGTTTTTGTTCATTTTCAGTTATGTTACTCAGTTTTCTATATTTTGTTCTTTGCTTATTATTTTATTTGTTAGTGCTATGTTTCAGATAAAAGGGCATTTTACAATGGCGGGATTAGATTAGGACCTATTGTTGAGAAAAAATCACACATAAAAATCTTATCACAAACAAATTAAGAAAGCAAAAAAGGAGGAAAAAAACGACACCAAAGATTTTATGTGTTCAGCAATATGCATATGTCCACAGAACACATCACACTTAATCCACTATTTTCAGAGTTGATTACAATCTCTTTGTCTTCCTGTCTCTCTTTCAGCCTCTCTACAATTGCTCTGTCTCTGTAGCAATTTTTTCTCACACATATCAGAGTACACATAATGGTCGTATTTATATAAGAGCACTAGGGTTGGCCAAATCCCAATTGGAGCCTATTTCCCCTTTTCAATTACTTATCTACTTAAGATTTCCTATTTATCACGGAATCTGTAACTACCGTTGTCTTGGTCACGGTGTAGGCACGTGTCTGTGCCGCGGTCCATGTTGCTTCACGCTTCTGGAGAACACCGCTCCTGAGGTCAAAGCATGTGCACTATGTCCGCATTGCGGTCTGCACAACTTGTTATCTCTAGACACCATCGCTGTGCCTGCCACAGTTTAAGCTCCTTGGCTCCGCCGCGGTCTACTCCATACCACCTGCTAGAACTAGATTCTCTATTGGTTTCTGGCTTCATATATCATAACAATCTCCCACTTGAAGACTGAAACTCAATAGACGTTCTCCATCCTTCCTTGATGACTTATTGGATAAATAACGGTACACCCATTTCCAATGTCTTCACTCTTGAAGACCCACTGAAGTTAAGCACAACTCCAGTTTCTCAGTAGTGAATGGTTTGGTTAACATGTCAGTTGGATTTTTAGTTCCTGCAATCTTCACTAACTGCAACACTCATTCTTCGATTAACAACTGGATAAAGTGGTAGCGTAGGTCTATGTGCTTGGTCATAGAATGGAACGCCGAATTCTTGGCCAAGTGTATTGTACTTTGACTATCACTGTACAACACGTTCGTTACCTGATCAAATCCCAACTCAACTAACAACCCTTGTAACTATATCAACTCTTTGCTTGCTTCTGTTACAACCACATACTCAGCTTCAGTTGTAGAGATTGTCACTATATTCTGTAACTAGGACACCCAATTGATCGCGGTACTTGCTATCGAGAACACATATCTAGTGGTACTTCTACTATGATCCACTTCTCTGGTAAAATTTGAATCCATATAACCTTCTATCTTGAGTTCATCTGTTCTGAAGGTTAGACATCTCTCCGTCGTACCGTGTAGGTATCTTAGGATCCACTTCACGGTCTCCCAGTGAGGCTTGCCTGGATTGGACATCTATCGGTTCATAACTCCCACGGCCTAAGAAATATCTGGCCTTGTACAAGTCATGGCATACATAAAGTCTCCAATGGCTGAAGCATATGGTATTTTAGCCATGAAGTCTTTTTCTTTGCCCTTCTTTGGACATAACTCCTTGGACAATTCGAAGTGACTAGCTAATGGTGTTCTGACCGGCTTTGCATTGCCCATGTTGAATCTCTTAAACACCTTACGAACATACTCTGCCTAAGATAGCTGCAAATTACCCATCTGTCCGTCTCCGCTAATCCTCATTCCAAGAATTTGTTTTGTTGGACCTAAATCCTTCATCTCGAATTCACTTGAGAGTTGCTTCTTCAAATTGTTAATCTCCTCTAAATCTGCGCCAGCTATTAACATGTCATCAACATAAAGTAGCAGAATAATAAAACTTGAATTAACTCTTTTGAAGTAGCAACACTGGTCATCATTGCATCTCAGGTAGCTAGTCCCTTGCATGAAGATATAAAACTTATTATACCACTGTCGGGAAGCTTGTTTTAAACCATACAAGCTCTTCATCAACTAGCACACCAACTCTTCCTTGCCAATTTTCACAAACCCCTCTGGTTGCTTCATGTATATCTCCTCCTCTCCTCCAAATCACCTTGGAGAAATGAAGTCTTCACGTCTAACTGTTCCATATATAACCCTTTTGCTACGACAATACTCAACACTAACCAGATAAAAGTTAGTTTAACAAAAGAAATTTTTTTTAGAGTAGTCCATATCTTCAATTTGTTGGAAACCTTTAACTACAAGTCATGCCTTATATCTCTTGGAACCATTATGTTCCTCTTTGATCCGAAACACCCATTTATTCTATATGGTTTTCTTTCCTTCATGCAACTTGGCTAACTCTTAAGTTTGGTTAGATACCAACGACTTCATTTCATCCGTCATAACTGTTGGAACCCCATTCACCTGTCGTGCAGCGGAACGGGTTTTAATTTTTTTTTATACAGATCGTAATCTGTATCTTGGACCGGTGAACTTTTGATCGTATTTATTTTCGGAACAAATACATATACTAATTATTACACTAATAAAATATATATGTAAATACAGGAAATTGTAATAAAAAATAAAAAGGAAGATTAAAAGATAGAACTATACCAACGTTTGGAGGCTCCTTCACTTTTCGATTTGCTCCTGGTCTGTACCACAAATCTTCCTCGCTATATCCCGGGACTGGTAACTGCGTGTGGGCGCGTCACGAACTCAGGAACTAGAATGGAGGATGTCAAAAAGAGAAGAAAAAAAAAATCTTTCCTTTGATAAAAGTATACAACACTTGCACATTTTTCTCTCTTTTTGGTGTATTTCATGCACACACTTGCACACAATAGCTCACAAATAACTCACACACACACTTACTTGAATATATCAAAACTATTACATATATCAAGTGTATGGTTTTTTATATCTCACGTTACCGTTTTCAATAACACAAAAAAACAAAACACCTTTTTTTTTGTCTTATATGCCTTTTTTTTTCAAACAATATATATCTCATATATATATATATATATTTTTTAAAAATCTAATCAAATCTAATTTGATTTTAAAAACTTTCAAATAAAAAATATCCCATATCTTTTATTTGATTTTTAAAAACTTTCAAATAAAAAACATCTCATATATTTTATTTGATTTTAATTTTGAATTCAAACTATTTAAATTTAAAATTAAATATTTAATTTAATTAAATAAAATAATCACATTATCTTATTTTATTCAAAAATAAATATCAACATACACCCTCCATTTAGTGATTAATAACATAATTAAATAATCTCATTATTTAAGTTATTTAATCACTATTATCCAATAATTAAATAATCTCATTATTCAATTAATTCCCGAATAAATACGTGTCACTTTTGTAACATAATTAACTGGACAATCCAATTAATTAACCGTGACCCTTGTTACCTAAATCGATCGAGATAGCAAGGGGACCTAATGAACCCACAGTATTTTGAGCTCTAATAATCCTTAGAATCATTAATTAAACTCTTTAATTAATATTCCTTGATTATTAACTCTGGTGTTATTCCACTAAAAACCCGAAGCTGCACTCTCTTAACTGCAGACGTTTTTACACAGACCAATACAACTCGGTGTCCATCGATATAGCTATTGCATATGGTGTGATCCTCCACAATAGTTCATAATTATAGCTGAGTCATAATGTCCGTTATACTCCTCTAATTACATATATCCTTTAAGTACCATTGATTCTCTAATGAATAATAAATCCTACTTCCTCACGGAATTAGGAGAGCGCTCATATTGTCCAAGCCCCGAATCAACCCTTAAGGGAACTACCATCTACTTCTCACAAGAAAGAGTGGATTCCACTATTGTGTACAAACCTTCCCAGCCACAAGCCAAACCGCAATCCCAACATACGGAGTATATTGATCAGGAAATACATCTGACCTCACCCATGGTATATCAAAGACCACGATCTAACCTAAATGAGTCGATAAGACACTCAGGATTAAGATCACCCATATATAGCCATCATTAGTTGATATATATGAATCTCATCGGCAAACGGATCTTTGTGTGAGATTCATATAGATCATGGCCCAGTCCTATATGATCACATCATACAAGGTGCCTCCATTCCCATATCTTATCTGAATGATTCATGATAGAATCACTGTACATTACGGAATGGACCACAACTATAGATTAACCACAAATAAAGTACCCAGCTTTATTTGCTATCTATGGACTCTTTAGATTGCACGTCTCTTACTGTATCCATCCGTATATGACACTCATATAAACAGTTCGAGATTACATCCTGCAATCCAGGATGTTAATATGTACATAAGTTTATAAAATAAATAACATAACAGAATGAATTGAACCTTTCCTTTTATTTACTTCATAAATCTATTTACAAATTACATGCTTAGGGCATAAACCCCAACAATCTCCCACTTGCACTAAAGCATGTGAGGCGTGTCTCGTAACCCTAGACCATCTAGGTGACCCGAAAACACTTTAGCCGGTAAGGTCTTCGTAAATGGATCAGCATGATTGTCTTGTGAGGCTATCTTGGTGACGATCACATCTCCTCTCTACACTATCTCTCTGATGAGACTATAATTTCTCTCTATATGCTTCCCTCTCTTGTGGCTTATTGGTTCTTTGGAATTAGCCACAGCACCACTGTTATCACAATAAAGTGTGATAGGCTTATCCAGGTCTGGAACAACTTCCAGATCACTCAAGAACTTATGGAGCCAAACAACCTCTTTAGCAGCTTCACAAACAGCTACATATTCGGCTTCCATGGTGGAGTCAGCATTGCAAGATTGCTTGATACTTCTCCACACAATGGCTTCACCACCCAGGGTGAATACTGATCCAGACGTGGATTTTCTAGAATCCCTGTCTGACTGAAAATCAGAATCCGTGTATCCTAACAGGATCAAATCTTGTCAGGAATACACTAGCATATAATTTCTCGTTCTCCGAAGATACTTGAGAATAGTCTTGATAGCAACCCAATGATCCAATCCTGGGTTGGATTGGTATCTGCTGACTACTCCCACTGTATAGCAGATGTCCGGTCTTGTGCATAACATAGCATACATGAGACTACCTACTGCTGATGCATAGGGAACACGTCTCATATTCTCAACTTCTTGAGGTGTCTTAGGACATTGTTCCTTAGACAAGTGAACTCCATGCCTGGAAGGTAAATTACCTTTCTTAGAGTTTTGTATTGAAAATCGTACAAGAATCTTATTGATATATGATGCCTGAGACAGTGCTTTAAGTTTGTTCTTACGATCCCTTATAAGTTGGATCTCTAGAACATAACTTGCCTCTCCCAAATCTTTCATTTGGAATTGGCTAGCCAGCCAACCCTTTACATTAGACAACACTCCCACATCATTCATAATGAGTAGGATATCATCTACGTATAGGACCAAGAAAACTATTTTTTTATCAATGATGCGCTTGTAGACACAAGGCTCATCGACGTTTTGCTCAAAGCCATAGGTTTTGATCACATCATCAAACCTAATGTTCCAGGATCTAGATGCTTGCTTGGACCTTTACAGCTTGCAAACTTTTTGCTCTTGATCTGGAGACACGAATCTCTCTGGTTGCATCATATAGATGCTTTCATCAAGATTGACATTCAAGAATGCAGTCTTGACGTCCATTTTCCAAATTTCAAAATCAAAATAGGCAGCAAAGGATAAGAGAATCCTAATAGACTTAAACATGGCTACTGGCGAGAAGGTCTCTTCATAATCGACCCCCTCTTTCTAGGTATAACCCTTGGCCACTAACCTTGCCTTGAAGGTTTCTACCTTCCAGTCTACTCCTCTCTTTCTCTTATAGATTTCACTTACACCCAATGGGTTTTACCCCATCCGGTAAGTCTACAAGATCCCAGACTGAGTTAGAGTACATGGACTCCATCTCAAGATTCATGGCTTTAAGCCATTCCTCTTTATCAGGATCTTCCATTGCATTCTTAAATGTCAATGGATCATCCACACTATCAGTAGAGACAGCACATTGTCCCTCACCTATAGCTAAATAGCGTTCAGGTTGTCTCACAACCCTCTCACTATGTCTAGGTGGTATTGTATCCTGATCAGGAACCATCTGACTCTCAGATGTTTATGGATCAACAACTCTTGTTGATGAAACACTAGTCTCACCAGGCTCCAACTCATTTAATACAATCTTGGAACGAGGTTTATGGTCACTAATATAATTGTCCTCAAGAAACATTGCATTTGTCGATACAAATACTTTGTTATCTTCGGGACTATAGAAGTGTCCACCTCTGGTCTCCTTGGAGTATCCCACAAACAGGCAGACAACAGACTTGAAGTCTATCTTTCCAGTTTTATTCTTCAGCACGTGTACTGGACACCCCCATATGCGGAAATATCGTAAACTAGCTTTACGACCATTCCACAACTCTAGGGGAGTCTTAGGAATAGATTTGGATGGCACTACATTCAAAATGTATGCCGTTGTTTGTAACACATATCCCCATAAGGAATTCGGTAATGATGAGAAACTAATCATAGATCTCACCATTTCCATTAGGGTTATATTTCTCCTCTCCGCTACACCATTTTGCTGAGGTGTACGGGGAGCTGTGAGTTGGGAAACTATCCCATGCTCGACCATGAAGTCTTCAAATTCTTGGTCAAGGTACTCACCTCCACGATCCGATCGTAGTGACTTGATAGTCCTACCTAATTGATTCTCAACTTCAGCTCGAAATTCTTTGAACTTTTCAAATGTTTCCGACTTTCGTTGCATTAGGTAAACGTATCCGTATCTTGAGTAGTCATCTATAAAGGTGACATAATACTCATAACCACCTCTAGATTTAACATTCATCGGTCCGCAGACTTCTGTATGTATAAGCTCTAGCGGTTCTTTAGCTCTAAGTCCTTTTTCAGTAAAAGGTCTCTTAGTCATCTTACCTTTCAGACAATATTCGCAGATAGGTAAGGTGCCAATCTTTAACTCACTTAAAGGTCCACTTTTTACTAATCTGTCTATCCGGTCAAGGTTGATATGACCAAGCCTTAGATGCCAAAGATACGTGTCATTATCTGGAGAAATCTTATGTCGTTTAGTTTTTGTTTTTTCAACCTTAAACATTTCGGTGTTGAGCAGTGTAGTATGTATTAACGGTTTTAACACATACAAATTGTTTTCATTAATTCATGAACAAATATTCAGACTATTCTTTCTTATAATAACATACGTATTATTAAAAGAAACAGAATATTTTTGTTCTAACAACTTAGAAACGGAAATCAAATCCGTGTAAATCCAGGAATATAAAAAAAAACATTGTTTAATAATACAAAACTATTATTATTACAGAATTGCAATCTTATTGCTCCCACTGCTTTGGCCGATACGACATCCCCCGACCCCACACGCATTGAGAAGGCTCCCTCCTCTAGCTGTGTCCAAGAATCAGTCCATTGCAAAGAAGAACAAACATGATTAGTGGCCCCCGAATCAATTATCTAGGGTGAAGAATCATCTTCCACTAAACAAGATTCAAGAACAAGTAAATCATATTTACCTTTAATCTTTTTCTTCTTGGCTACCTCCTCCAGATACTGAATACAGTTCCTCTTCCAGTGCCCGACCTTGTTACAATGGAAACATTTTCCTTTGTCTTGGTCAGTGGAGGTGCCCTTCTTTTTGCTTTGGGCTTTCCTTTTGCCTTCCCAGAGGACCTTTTCCTCTTATTATTATTAGAGGAAGATGGTTCGGCAACATTTGCCTCACCGGTCTTGCCTTTGTTGTCCTTAATCAAGGACTCAAAGGTAGCGAGCTCATTGAGCAACTGTGTAAGACTGAACTTTAACTTGTTCATCCCGTAGTTGCTTTTAAACTGATCGAAACTCTTCAGAAGAGTCGTCAGTATGATGCTCACCTAACTGGGTTCGTCAATGGCCCCGCTATGCTCACCTGACTGTATGTATGATTGTTGAAGTAGGACATCATGCTCAGGACATGTTCCCGAACTGACGTTCCTTCCTTCATGCGAGCGAGCATAGCGGAACTAACAGTTTCATGTCACTTTTGCTCGGAGGGCTGCCCGAACATAGCTTGCAATGACTCAATGATTTCTAATGCTGAAGTCATTGCTTCATGCTTTGTGACAAGCACGTCTGTCATAGATGCCAACAGATATGTTCGGGCCTTCTCATCAGATGAGACCCATCGCTGGTATGCCTTACGAACAGTTCGTGTGGCATTGACAGTAGGCACTGGAGGGCATTCCTTCGTAAGCACAAATTTGAGGTCTTTGGTGACCAAAATTGCATTAATATTAAGTTTACACTTTGTGTAGTTATCACCAGTTAATTTGTCATTTGCGAGAATTTGAAGTAAAGCAGAAGACATTGCTGAAATAAATAAAACATTCATTCAGTCATTTATTTAAAACAAGTACGGGTGCTTTGCTATAAATTTAAACATGATGCATGAACATGTTTAAGGAACTAGAACTACCCTAAAATAGTTACTATACCACGACAATCCAACATACCACAAAAAAGTGCCGCCTTAGGGTAGGTCAAATCTTTGCATGTTGGACCGAGACATTCTCAATCAAATGATATTCTAGAATAACTCTTATTCCATATCACTCAACCATCGTTTATTCAGTCAGGTTTTTAATTAACAAACTTAATCAAAACCTTCGTGAGTGTAACCCACCATTTCAGTTCTCATGAGCTTAACTCGAGAATTGCCACCTTAGGGTCGGTCAATCCCGAAATACCCTCGGAAACCCTATCCGTTAGGAAGTCAACCTTGGTATTGACCTTTGTGGAAACCCTCCTTAGGGAGGATGAAAGCAAAGCCGTCACGAGGCCCAACTCAGATCTCACGGTGTTGAACTAATGATGGAAACCGCGGGATACATATATCATATATCCCTCTTCCACTCACTATTTTAAAACTAGGGTTTTCTATTATCCGTTAATGCACCTATACTCTACAGGATCAAACGGCTAACTTTAATCAAGTTATCTAATGCATTGATTAATTCATTATTAGAAACAATTTCTAATTAACTAATAAATTATTAATGATTTTTATCAATTAAAAATCTAATCTATTAGTGAATAATCTAAGTCTTTGTAAACTATTTACTAAGATCAGATTATTATGAAAGTGTTTACCAAGTTTTAACTATTAAAACTCTAACACAATTTTCGGTTCATTTATAATTAGACAATTAATATAATTAATCCTAATTACTATAAATGACCCTATTAATCTAACTTATTAAACTCTTTAATAACTAGATTAATATTAATGAGAATTACCAAGTTTTTTAACAATTAAAAAACTAATCCTATTTTCATAGCCAATTTATGTATTTATCCATTTTAATCACATTAAAAAAATACATAAAATATAGGCTATGATGCATGTATGACATATCAAATATATTTGTGTAGGCACTTCTAATCTAAATGACATACGTATGCATGACAATACTTTTTATCATCATATAATATAAAGCATACATGAATTGACCGAGTACTGTGGATTATTTAAAAAATTGGAATATAGAATTACAAAAATACCCCCAAGGCATTCCTTGGTCTTCTTGTATTTTCCAAGTTTTCCAGTCTCTTCAGGTCACCTCGATTCATCTCATGAATCTTTCTTCGCGATTTTTCCAAGTCTTCAACATAGGTTATATTTTTTTTTACAATCCAATAATAATTAATATATATATATATAAATTATACAACCCATAAACCCTAAATCCACAGTACCATATAATTAACGATCAATTATGTTTTTGTAAATTAAAAAAAAAATTAATATACATACAAAAATATCATACAGTCAATTTAAATCGTGCCTACACAATCATACATACAGGAGCATCGAAAACAATTTCCTGTTCCGAAAATAAAATTGGCTATGGTACCAATTGTTAGAACCCCGTTCACCGGTCGTGCAGCGGAAACAGATTTTTTTTTTTATATAGATCGTAATCTATATCTTGGACCGGTGAACTTTTGATCGTATTTATTTTTGGAACAAATACATATACTAATTATTACACTAATAAAATATATATGTAAATACAGGAAATTGTAATAAAAAATAAAAAGGAAGATTAAAAGATAGAACCATACCAACGTTTGGAGGCTCCTTCACTTTTCGATTTGCTTCTGGTCTGTACCACAGATCTTCCTCGCTATATCCCAGGACTGGTAACTGCGTGTGGACGCATCACGAACTCAGAAACTAGAATGAAGGATGTCAAAAAGAGAAGAAAAAAAAACTCTTTCTTTTGATATAAGTATACAACACTTGCACATTTTTCTATCTTTTTGGTGTATTTCATGCACACACTTGCACACAATAACTCACAAATAACTCTCACACACTTACTTGAATATATCAAAACTATTGCATATATCAAGTGTATGGTTTTGTATATCTCACGTTACTGTTTTCAAAAACACAAAAAAACAAAACACCTTTTTTTTTTGTCTTATATGCCTTTTTTTTTCAAACAATATATATCTCATATATAATTTTTTTTTTAAAAATCTAATCAAATCTAATTTGATTTTTAAAAACTTTCAAATAAAAAATATCCCATATCTTTTATTTGATTTTTAAAAACTTTCAAATAAAAAATATCTCATATCTTTTATTTGATTTTAATTTTGAATTCAAACTATTTAAATTCAAAAATTAAATATTTAATTTAATAAAATAAAATAATCACATTATCTTTTTTTATTCAAAAATAAATATCAACATACACCCTCCATTTAATGATTAATAACATAATTAAATAATCTCATTATTTAAATTATTTAATCACAATTATCCATTAATTAAATAATCTCATTATTTAATTAATTCCCGAATAAATACGTGTCACTTTTGTAACATAATTAACTGAACAATCCAATTAATTATCCGTGACCCTTGTTACCTAAATCGATCGGGCTAGCAGGGGGACTTAATGGACCCACAATATTTTGAGATCTAATAATCCTTAGAATCATTAATTAAACTCTTTAATTAATATTCATTGATTATTAACTCCAGTGTTATTCCACTAAACACCCGAAGCTGCACTCTCTCAACTGCATACGTTTTTACACAGACCGATACAACTCGGTGTCCATCGATATAGCTATTACATATGGTGTGATCCTCCACAATAGTTCATTATTAGAGCTGGGTCATAATGTCCGTTATACCCCTCTAATTACATATATCCTTTAAGTACCATTGATTCTCTAATGGATAATAAATCCTACTTCCTCACGAAATTAGGAGAGCGCTTATATTGTCCAAGCTCCGAATCAACCCTTAAGGGAACTACCATCTACTTCTCACAAGGAGGAGTGGATTCCACTATTGTGTACAAACCTTCCCAGCCACAAGCCAAACCGCAATTCCAATATACTGAGTATATTGATCAGGAAATACATCTGACCTCACCTATGGTATATCAAAGACCACAATCTAACCTAAAGGAGTCGATAAGACACTCAGGATTTAGATCACCCATATATAGTCATCATTAGTTGATATATATGAATCTCATCGGTAAACGGATCTTTGTGTGAGATTCATATAGATCATGACCCAGTCCTATATGATCACATCATACAATGTGCCTCCATTCCCATATCTCATATGAATGATTTATGATAGAATCATTGTACATTACGGAATGGACCACAGCTATAGATTAACAAAAAATCAAGTATCCAGCTTTATTTGCTATCTATGGACTCTTTAGATTGCACATCTCTTACTGTATCCATCAGTATATGACACTCATATACACAGTTTGAGATTACATCATGCAATCCAGGATGTTAATATATACACAAGTTTATAAAATAAATAACATAACAGAATGAATTGAACCTTTCCTTTTATTTACTTCATAAATTCATTTAGAAATTACATGCTTAGGGCATAAACCCCAACAATAGCAAGCTCCCACTTGCTCGTATATTCTACATGACATGCTTCATCATAGAACTCAGGTTCTCCCACATCTGTCAGCAACATGTATTGTAAGTACTTCCTATTGGTACTTCCTAGGCATGTGTCGTTGGAACATCTCTAAGTGGGATAGGTTCTTAAACCTAGAGTTGCACATCTTGCTCATCATCATTCTGTTCAATATGTTCCAAGATCCCTCTATCCGGTATATAATCCGGTCCAAAATACTTTGGCTCTTCCAGTGTAGACACTTGTGTGTTCTTATTTTTATACATTACCTCTTCGTTGAAGACGACTTCTCTACTTTTTAACTTTTTACAGTTTTGGTCACTTAGAGTTTATAACCAAACTCGTCTTTACCATAACCTATCAAGGTGCATTTCACTAACTTGGCGTCCAACTTGCTCATTGAGTGATCACTTACATGAACAGAAGAAACACAACCAAATACTTTAAAATGAGAAAGTTTTACCTCTTTCCCAGTCCAGATCTTCTCTGGTATAACGAGATCCAAAGGCTTTGGTGATCCTTTGTTAATCAAATATGCTGTTGTGTTGACTGCTTCTGCCCATAACTGTTTTGGCAACCCAGAATGTAACCACATGCTTCTAGCTTTCTCAGTTAATGTTCTATTCATCCGTTTTACTATACCATTCTGTTGTGGGGTTCCAAGAACCGTTCTACTGAGCTTTATCCCGCTCTAGTAGCAAACTTATTGAACTTGTTGTCTTCATATTCTCTACAATTGTCTAAATGTAGCTTTTTTATCTTCAACCCTGTCTCATTTTCAACCCTAGATTTCTATCTCTTGAAAGCATCAAATACCTCAAACATGTATTTTATAAAGTAAACCCATACTTTTCTGGAGTTATCGTCAATGAAAGTGATGAAGTACAGTTTACCTTCGATTGACGAGATTGAAGCTAGACCCCAAACATCGGTGTGTACTATTTCCAGTTTCTCCTTTATCAGTGCTCTTCAGGTCTTTTTGAAACTCTCTCATTTCAGTTTTCCCAGAATGCAACTTTCACAGAAATCGACCTCAACACTTTTTAAATTTGGCAACTTTCCTTTCAAATGCAGATACTTCGACCATTGAGTACTCATGTGCCTAAACCTAGTGCCATAAGTTCGGATCAACTTTACCTTCTGCCATAACGACTGAACCATAACCATATGTGGTTGTGTAAAGCGACCCATTCTTATTCCTGGGAAATTGTCATAGTCCCCTTCGAAATCTCCCACTTAACACCTATGAAAGTTGTCATGCACCCGTCTAATGCCAGTTGCTTAATGGAGATCAAGTTCTTCCTCAAGTATGGTATGTGCCCACATTGTCGAGCTTCAAAACTGACCCTTGCAGCTAAATTTTCACATTTCCCTTCATGGTAATGTCGCATGCTTAATCATCACTAAGATACACCTTACTCAAATTTCCAGAGACGTTGTTCTTGAACAACTCCTTGTGAGGTGTGGCATGGAAAGACGCTCCCGTATTCAGGATCTAGGACTCTGTCTTGCTTTCCAATGAGTAGATGAAGCCGTCATCTGACTCCCCCGATACACAATTTGCACTGCTCTTATCCTTATCCTTCTTCTCAAACCTACACTCATATGAGAAGTGACATTTTTTACCACAGTTCTAGCACTCTACATCATTTTTTCTTCTTTGTTGATTTTCCAAATAGTTTGTCTGATTCTTGGATTTAGACTTTCCTTTTGACTTTGATCTTCCCCGTTGATTTGTGTTCCGATTTCTGCTTCTACCTTTCCTACCTTCCAAATTTAGTGTTGAAGATGTAGATGCCCATAATCCCTCTTCACCTATCCTGATTTCTTTGGTCATGATCATGTTCACATCTTATTAGAGGTTCACTTTTCTTTCCCGAACGTGTTAGCAATTGCTTGACTCTTCGCCTTCCAACTTTTTGGCAATTGGGTGAGCATAAATACTGCCATAAACTCCTCATCGAAACCCATAGACAAAGAACATAACCCATCATTCACTTCGTTAAACTGATTCAGAAACTCTTTAAAGTTCTGACCTTCCCCCATCTTCAAAGTTGATAGCTTCTTAATAAGATGGACTTTTCTTACCGCAGAAGGCTGTTCATATAGGTCTGATAGTGTATCGATTAGATCTTTGGCAATCCGTTTGATCATTTACGTTGAAAGCGATCTGTTTCGTCAAGCTGAGACGAATTACTCCCAATGCTTTTCGGTCCAGGAGTTTAAAATAATCATCATCCATATTCTTCGGTTTAAGTTTCTTTTCTCAATCTTCGTCCGTCATATTCTTTGATCTCTCTTTTATCGGCCAATGCAGATCCTTTTGGTACAGATAATACTCCATCTGTATCTTCCAGAAGCTAAAATTCAACCCATAGAATTTCTCAATCTTGTATGTATCCTTCTTTAATCCCATCTCTATAACGAAATCGACGACTTCGAGAAAATATAGATTTGTGAGAAAAATAATCTACCCCAACCCGGAGCTCTGATACCAATTGTTGTTGAGAAAAAAATCACAACACACAAAAATCCAAGCATAAACAAAATTAAGAAAGCAAAAAAGAGGAAAAGGACGACACCAAAGATTTTACATGGTTCAACAACTTGTGTACAACCACTGCTGAGCGCATCGCACTCAATCCACTGTTTTCATACTTGATTACAATCTCTCTGTCTCTCTTTCAGTCTCTCTACAATTGCTCTCTCTCTCTAGCAATTTTTTCTCACACATTACGCACACATATAAGAGTACACATAGTGGTAGTATTTATATAAGAGCACTAGGGTTACTCAAATCCTAATTATAGTCTATTTCCCTTTTCAATTACTTCTTTACGCAAGATTTCCTATTTCTCACGGAATCCACAACTATCGCTATCTGGGTCACGGTGTAGGCACGTGTCTGTGTCGCGGTCCATGCTGCTTTGACGCCTCTGGAGAACACCGCTCCTTAGGTTGTAGTATGTGCACTATCTCCGTGCCGCGGTCTGTACAACTTGTCACCTCTGGACACCACCGCTGTGTGTGCCGTGGTTTAAGCTCCTTGCCTCCGCCGCGGTCTACGCCGCGCCACCTACTGGAACTCGATTCTCTGCTGGTTTCTGGCTTCACATATCACAACAGGACCAGGTGGGGCACGTGCCCCATCTAATTTTTTTCAAAATGTTTTAGTTTTACTTAATATTCTATCGTATAATAATTCAAACAAATATATTATATAAATAAACCTAAATTTCTATATTTTTCCTCATTCTTTCTTAACTTTTATTTTATTTTACTTGTTATCATATTTGATTGCATTGTTAACTTTTTCATTTTATTAAAATACCATTTTTTGTTAAAATTTTATTATTGATATTTTGATTAGTGATTCCTAAAATCTCAAATTGTATATTTTTTTTTAATGAAAATTGTCAATCTATATTTTAATTTTATCTCATCAAAACACAAGTAGTCACAAATATGAATTGAAATCATGTTGAGTTATTTTGTATTATCAAATATATGTAATTAATTTCTAGAATGGATCATCGGTATATAAAGGTGTGTGTGCCTATTCATCTGCATGCGTGCTCGTGTTTGCTCATACGTGTGTGTGCTCATTTTACATGCATATGTGGGAAGTTTTTTTTTTTTTCCAGTTTACAGGAGTAGTTATCTGGACCGTACATGTATTGTCTTGTCTTGGCAGGTCCTGACAGTCATATTGTAATACTTCGTAATAATGATAATAAATTAATTTGATTTGTTGTTTTAGGACATTTACTTTAACACTATATTTGGATTGATGGAAAATGAGAGAAAGAAAAGAAAGGTAAATAAGAAAAGGAAAGGAATAAAAATAGTTTTTAATGATCATTGTTTGGACGGTTATAAATAAAAAAGAAAGGAAAGGAAATCAATTTTTTTTGGAGGGGAGAAATAAACGAATACATTTTATTCTATTTACGAAAATAACTTTCTTTCAACAATATGAATACCCAATATTAATAGGGTTACTTTTGGAATATTAAAAAAAATCATTAATTCTAAATTCTTTTCCTTATTTTCCTCCAAAATTTGGATAGAAACCAAATTGGGTGAAACAAGAACGAATTATTCCAGTATTCCCTCATTATCCTCCCCTTTCCTTCATTTTCTTTCATTTCCCTTTCCTTTCATTTCCATTCCTTTCTCTCCTATTCCATCAAACCAAACATAATGTAAACGCTGATGCATGACAGATTCTCGAGGCAAATATTAATATCAAATTCTATAATCTCTATTTTCTTGTTAGTTGTTGTGGTTGTATAATTTGTGGAATATATAAATAATCTATGGAATTTAAGTTTTCGTCACCCTTAACTTGCAACTAATGAAATATTAATTTGACTAGATATCCTAACTTGTTCATGTCGGAAAATTTTGAACGTAATTTTATTTTTTAAGTTTAAATTTTTGAATATGAAAAAGTTTAGAATATCTTCTTGTTGAGGAGGTTAAAACTGTTGTTGCTTGTTAAATTGATTTCGAGCCATAAATTAATGTAGGAACATACCTACAATATAAAAATATAAAAAAGAGTGAAAATACATGTTAAGTAATAGAGTAATGCTACATATCACATTTAAAATCACAATAATTTATCACAACACATGTGACAGTTGATGTATCAATTTATGAGTGGATACAGATTAATAATAATTTATCTCACCTATTTTTATATCCATTCATAAATTGACACATCAGCTAACAACTACAAATAGTAGTCAGATGAATGATACATATTCAAAGAAGTCGAGTTACAAAGCTGCTGATTTATAATTGATATCAAATTGCATCTCATAAATAGTCACCCACTTACTTTCATTCGCCATACACTTTTATGAATATATATATTGTCTAAAAACACTATCAAATTATTTTTTGATTTTTTTGTATGAACAATTTAAGCTTTGGTCTCAAAATTATATTTTAACCTTATTATAATTCAACATTTTTATTTAAAAAATAAATTGTTCTCAAAGAAATTAAACAAATTCTCAAAATGAAATTTATCATATTTTAACATTCATAAGTAAACAAAGGAAAATCAAATAATCATCTATAACATTTCAGGTAATTACACCTCCTTACGGTGACAACTTGACGAATGCGACTGCATAGTACTGGACCGTAAGAATTAATTTCTAGTTCGCATTTCTTATATTTTTGCTTATTTTTCTAGTCTAATATGAATTTTTATTATTTAAAAAAGACAGATACATCTTAAAAAAATAGGTTGTTACAATACGACGTGTCTTGGTTTTGTATAAGTTCATCCTTCATACCACGTGGGTCAACATTTCAAAGAGACTTCTGATATAGGTGGAAAGATATTAGTAACTCAACCTTTGATATATAAGGTAACATGCTAAAACAATTAATAAATTCGAATGCATGTAATTAGGTAAGGTATGTAAATAGTAGCATCAGAAAATGTTCGTTTCCATAATTGCCCATTGTCATATTTAGTATAAATATTAATATATATATTTTTATTATTTTTAAATAAAATTCAACATATATATTATCATTTAAGCCCTACAAAGTTATAAGAAATCTTTATAGGATCATAAAACAAGTAATTGGTGGCTTTTCATGGATACTGACATAAAGATAGGATATTGGTCAAAAGAAATTCTTCCTCAATTAAGCAAGCCAATATGGTGGTTGGACATATAATTCTCCGGACGAACAGAGTCCACCAATGACATCTAGGCGTTTTCCTACAAGTAATATTAAAGAGTCATGTTTTTGTGTACAACTTTAGACAGTGAATAAATTTAATAATTTAGTTGATGTCGAGTAAGAGAGCCTAGAAAAAGTTATTGATAGTTCAAGTAATTATGATGCCAAACATTGAGGCAATCGATATGGTACACTCGCTCAAACTTTTTCCTTTGGGGAATCGATGGAACGTGTGGTATTTGATGAATTCTTGTAAGAGAAATAAAATATCATTCGGATAATTATTATCTGAAATTTTAAATTTATAAATTCACAAAATTTTTATTGGTCTTTTTTTATCAAAATTTCCACTTTTTTGGACAAAATGCCCATTTTACTACTTAAACCAATTTTGAACAAAATAATGTTTATTTTTTTTGTTAAAATTGAAAATTATTATTTTAAAAATGTTTAAAATAAAATATTTAATTAGTTATTATTAAAATATATTTATATTTAATTACATAAAAAATTGAAAAGAAAAAAATGATTATAGAAGTATAAAGTGGCCTAGTGGGACTAATTAGTCCAACATTGGTGGGATAAATTGCTTGCATAAGATTAAATAATCTCATCTCATGCGAACAAATATAGGATTAAAATTAGTTCTATCTTATCATATCTCATGTAACAAACATGGTCTTAGGTGGCTCTATTGACACCTAAAATAGTACCTCGTACACCCATTTACTCCTCGTATCTATAGTAATTTTTTTTTGAAATTTAATAATTTACATTTTTCCATATCTAAATTGTCAAGATTTACCTTAAGTATTAATAATTATTTCAAATAAATTGTTTCTCTTCCAAGTTCCAACCCATACAAAATCAAATATGGATGAAATGATGCAGTATTTTATTTCTACTCAATTTGAAATAAATGTTCGTTCACTGGGATTGGTGTTTTTATTGGTTGAAAACTAATTAATTTAATTAAATACTAATATAAATGCATGAAAACTAAATGACATAATGCTTGTTTTTAAAAAGACAATTAATTAACTAAGTTTGCAAATGGTAAATAACTAACTATCACAAAAGCACACACGAAGATAAGAATATATAGAGAAACGCTAGGGAATTAATGCAACCCCATTAAACCACTCAATACAATCCATAGATCTCATTAAAGCTCTTCAATCCAATTATTATGGCTTGTTTTAGGATAAACCATGAAGTACGTAATCGTTCTCACCACTCACACACGGTCATGTAATAACCAATGGTTAGAACCAATTTTTAATTAAAACTCTAAGCCAAATTAAGCATAGCAAGGTCATGCATATTAAAAATTTCTTAATTATTAAGCTTATGGTTAAGGCTTAAATGGAATGGTGACCCACATTTAATCCTCAACCTCATGTATAAACTAATCCTAACACACACATTCATTAAGATCACAAGTAAATAAGAGTAACGGAATTAGAGCAAGTATTTCAATAAAAGAGACTAATAGTGAATTGAATTAAAATATTAGACTATTGGATTACAAAGAATTGTTCAATCGGTTACATCAATCCCCTATCATAGAATATTATTTACACATCACATGAGGGAAAAAAAACATATAAGAGTTTAAGAAGAAACCCAAGTTGGTCATTAAGGCTCCTTGACTTGTATGCTTCCTTTTATTGCTTCAAAACTCCAAGTCGAAGGAAGTTGGATGAGAGAATAAATATGTAAAAGGGTGATGTAAGAGTATCAAAGGCTCCTGGTGTGTAAAACCCTCGTGTGGCTGATGATTCATGACATAAAAATTAAGAAGGGTATTTATATGGGATCTAAATATGGTAAAAATCTATCTTGAAAAACGTGCTGACGGTCTTGAAAAGCTTTCCTTCTACTGTTTCATCCAAGACGGTTTTGGAAAGCTTTCTTTCATGGACATCAATGATAGTTCTTGCCATCTTCATGAATGGTCTAGCTAAAAGGATCGATCTCATGTTAGTCTCCTCACTCACATCACCCGTGTCTAAAACCATAAAATTTGTTGGGATGATAAGCTTTTCAACTTGCACTAACACATCTTCCATAATCCCTTTAGGATACCTTTGAACCATCTGCTAACAAAAGTGACATCGTAGTTGGCTTGAGCTATTTCAATCCAAGATGCTTGTAAATGGTAAAAGGCATAAAATTGATGCTAGCACCTAAGTCTAACATGGCTGTCCCAAGATTGGTACCCCCAACTATGATGTTTATACAAAAACTGTACGGATCCTTAAGTTTGGGTAGAAAGCACTACCTGCTATGTACTAATGGTGATTTGGTCTAAAATTTTACCGGTTGGTATGAAGACTCTTGAAAAACTTAGCATACGCCGCCATCTTCTCTATCATCTCTAGTAAGGCTAGGTTTACTTGCACTTTGGAAAGAACATCAAAAATCTCCTTGAACTCCTTGTTCATCTTATCTTTTTCAACCTCCCTTGAAATGGAACCGGTATAATGTATGAGTTTGGTGATTGTGTAGAAGAGAGGTCTTCTCGAGAGTTGCATCATCCTCTATCTCTTCCTCTTTTACTCCAGTCTTCACTCCACACTCATTTTTCGACTCCTTGGCCTTCTTTTTCTTTGACTCACCAACATCTTCAGTGTTTAAAACTCGTCCACTTCTCAAAATGGTCAATGCCCTTGCTTGTTCTGGGTGTTTAGGAAGTCTTCCAGGCTCATTCTTGTCGATGGTTTTAGCTACCTGTCCCAATTGTGTCTTCAACTTCTTCATAGATCTCTCTAAGTTGGTAAACATTTGCTCACTTGCTTATAAGAAGCTGTCCAGATTCTGATATGTCTGCTGTGAACTCTGAGCAAGGTTGGTCATTATATCTTCCAAAGATGGTTTCCTTGGCTGATATGAAGACATCTCCCTATTTGCTGAACTATTCCACTGTTGACCACTAGACCCTTATCCTTGGTAGTTTCCCCTATTGAATTCTGCTTGGTTTGCTCCATGAGTATTCGATTGGTTGTTCAAGGCATTGTTCGACTAACCTCAAGAAGTTAGGATGGTTGGGCCACCCCGGATTATAGGAATTTGAATATGGGTCATTTCTTCCTCTTTGGTTGTTCAAGGCATAGACATCCTCTATCTCAAATGGTACCATATCTTTATTGTGACGATCCCATTCATATACTAAGTTTGCCCCTTCTTGTTGTTGACCTATGTTCCTTGCCATAGCTTCCACTTGCTTGGTGAGTTAAGCCATCTGAATCGCCATATCTATACTCTGACTAACATAATACTTCCCTCCCTTTCTTGAAGTTGAGCTTCTATGTTGGGAGTTAAGAGCCAATGTCTCATATATCTTAAAATTTTGAAGTGCAGTTTTTTTTATTAGTGCACCTCTACATGCGTTATCTACCAAAGATTATGTGAATGCCGTCAATCCATCATAGAAAGTGCGGACCTTGTACTCTTCGGTTACCATATGAGGGGGACATTGTGGCAAAAACATCTTATATTTCCCCATGCCTCATGGAGGGGGGGGGGGGGGGGGGGGGTGTTCATTATCCTCATCGGTGAAACTTGCTATTTGTTTCCGAATGTCCTTTGTCTTTACAGCTGGGAATAACCTATTGAAAAAGGCTTGGCACACCTCATCCCATAACCTCAAGGACCCGACCTGAAAAAAGTGAACCACACATTAGCTATATCCTTCATGCAATACCGAAAACACTTCATCTTCAATTGTTCTTCCGTGAGTCGGCCTATTGGAAATGTCTCCAAGATAGATTGATAATCCTTCATAAATTGTTCAATCGGTTACATCAATCCCCTAGCATAGAATATTAGTTACACATCACAAGAGGGAAAGAAAACATAGAAGAGTTAAAGAAGAAATCCAAGTTGGTTATTGAGGCTCATTGACTTGTATGCTTCATCTTCTTGCTTCAAAACTCCAAGGATGGGTGGAAGATGAATGAGAGAATAAGTATGTAAAAGGGTGATGTAAGAGTATCAAAGGTTGCAGATGTGTAAAACCCTCGTGTGACTGATGATTCATGACACAAAAATTAAGAAGGGTATTTATATAAGATCCAAATATGATAAGAATCTATCTTGAAAAACGTGTCGATATGCTGTTGCGGCCCAGCCTGTTGCACTCGTCCAAAAAGATAGTTCGACCGCGACAAGCTTAATCTTGGTTTTCGTGCATAGCTCGAGCGACATTAGCAGTGGCACTTTAGGCGCGAGAGTTGCTATCGCCAAATATGTCACGGTCTTCAAGAACGACAGTTCGATCACAACACTTCTGCTTTCAGTTTCCACGTCTCGTTCTTCACACAACAACGACACTTTGCCCGCGTGAATTGCTATCGCCAGATGTGTCGTGGTGGGCCAACATAGCACGTCGACCACGACAATTCTTCCTTAAGGCTCCAGCTTCCAATTTGAGCAGCTTTGGAGCCCAACTTCTTCTCTTTTTACCCAAATGATGCCCCTGATACTAAAAACCTGCAAAGCACTTAATCAAACCATTAAACACTCGATTTTACCTCAGAATTGAATAATAAACATAGGAAGGGGGACCCCAAAATCTAGTGTTATTGTGGCTCGATCAAAAAACCCTAAATCAAACAAACTACTATTAAATCTCTCTTTTTCTCTTACTGAATGTTAGCAAACTTACAAGCTTAACTTCACAACTATTATCAAATCAAATATTTACGTAAAAACATCCAAAATAAAACGTTACTGGAATCCTAGACCCCATTTGGTTGTATGAGAAAAAAATTCTGATTGCACGAGAGAAAGGTAAAACTAAGTTGATGTTTTTTTGCACAGGCTGTTGATTTAAATAATAATAATAATAATAATAATAATAATAATAATAATAACCCCCAGAAGGAAAGGCTGTAGCGCATAGCCAAGTTTAAGATTTATTTCTTCTTTTAGCATAAAATTGGTTGAATGTTGAAAGTTGAAAGACAAATTAACTAGAGACAAAGCTTGACATTAGTTTTCTTTCTACAATCCAAATTCAAAGGACGGATCTACGATGTTCTTTGTTATAATAGCAATTTAAGTTATTGATATTTATTAAAAAATGCATAATTTGTTTGATTAAGGGTTATTCAAAATTTAATTAAAAAGATTATGAATATTTAAAGTTAATTTTGACATTTTAGAGATTGTCATCGGTAAATTATTGAATTTGATTTTTTTTTTTCATGGTAGGTGCATTAAATGGTGGAGAACTATTTTAAATGGCAATAGAGCCACCCTTACCTTTATATATCTTCAAACAATATAATACTCATATTTTTAGAAAATTGATTAATTTTTAACCGGTGTCTTTTATAATTTTATTTATTTTGATATGGTTCGCAATTGAAAGAAATAAATATATTGCATTATTTCTGTAGAAAATATCATGGTCTTTTTTACTATCAAGTTGATATTAATATTTTAAATTAACATTAATGCTCAGTGTGTCCCTTCTCTTTATAAGAATTTGGATCCTCTATTGATCTGATTTATGATATCATCTAATCTCATGACACATAAGTATTGCAATGAATGTATGATTAAGATGTGATTGGTTTCTACAATCACTTTACCAACAACCAATCACATATTTTAAAAAGGTTAGAAAAAATATCTAATCGGTAAAGGATCCAAATCCAATTGACATAGACCTTGCATATGATTTGAAAATCTTGCATATGATTTCAAAATTTGACATGAATAATTGAAACGGCACAGTGATTGCATCTTTTCTTGGTTTCTTGTGAGAAAAACATTTTTATTCCAAACTATATAAACATGCAAATTTACAAGAGTGGCTTAAACGGAACACAATATGTATTTGTGATCGGCTTGTCCAAATCAGAAAATTTTCTCGTGCACGGCAGATGAGCAGCAGCTAGCTAACACAGGCCTTCTCTTAGAAACTTTTCTATATAAATGTGAAAAGAAATCCAAAGTAAATGCAAGTAGTCACTCCTTCAATCGATCGTCTATTCTATACAGCAGCTACAGCTACAGAACTAATTACAATGGGATTCCGATTCGCAAACCATTTCCAATGCCTTTGTTTGGCATTGATCTTTGTATTGGGAGCTTATTGGGTTCCCCAGGCCATGTCTCGTACTCTTCAGGATGTATCATTAATGTACGAGAGGCACGATCAGTGGATGGTTCGTTATGGACGGGTGTACAGTGACAATGATGAGAAGGAGAAGCGGTTCCAGATATACAAGGAAAATGTAGCACTTATTGAATCTTTTAACAAAGCCAACAACAAGCCTTACAAGCTAGGCATCAATGAATTTGCAGATCTTACCAACGAAGAGTTCAAAGCCTCACGAAACAGATTCAAAGGCCATATGTGTTCCCAAAACGAGTTAATTTCATTCAAATATGAAAATGTTACTGCAGTTCCATCTACCATGGACTGGAGAAAGAAAGGTGCTGTGACACCCATCAAAGACCAAGGCCAATGTGGTAAGTGGCTAAGTGCATGCATGTGTCTATTTTTTTCATGAAAGAAAAAGTCTAAATAGCGATGATTTCTAACACACTCTCCATCTTTGGTTGATCAATATATATATAGGATGTTGCTGGGCATTTTCGGCAGTCGCAGCTATGGAAGGAATAACTAAGCTATCGACTGGGAAACTGGTTTCATTATCCGAGCAAGAGTTGGTGGATTGTGACGTAAAAGGCGTGGATGAAGGCTGCAATGGTGGCTTAATGGATGATGCCTTCAAATTCATCCAACAAAACAAAGGACTAACAACAGAAAAGAACTATCCGTACACGGGAGTTGATGGAACATGCAGTGCTAACAAGGAAGCCAACCATGCTGCCGATATAAATGGGTTCGAGGATGTGCCAGCCAACAATGAGAAAGCACTTTTGAAGGCTGTGGCCAGTCAACCAGTTTCAGTGGCCATTGATGCTGGAGGGTCTGATTTCCAGTTCTATTCGAGCGGTGTGTTCACAGGAGAATGCGGGACTGAGTTAGACCATGGTGTTACTGCTGTTGGATATGGGGTGGATGCTGATGGGACAAAGTATTGGTTGGTGAAGAATTCATGGGGCACATCATGGGGAGAGGAAGGATACATAAGGATGCAGAGGGATGTTACTGCAAAGGAAGGACTCTGTGGTATTGCTATGGCAGCCTCCTACCCAACTGCCTAAATTTCAAAATTAAAGGCAATATATACCATGCCTTCTATTAGTGTGTAAATTGCTATGTATGCTTGCTGGTATTGTTTTCTACCATTTCTGGTTGTTGTGAATCTTATAAGAAACTCAATGTTACCTGAAATGAGTATGTAAATCTATCATATTGTCATTGTAATAATATACATGTACTTTCATTGCAAGACATTTTTACCCATAAATTATTAAGTCAATGATTAGTCAAATCGTTTGTCAACAATTAGTCAATGAAAATAAATAGAATTTTATGTAATTATGACAAAAGTTACCGGTGAAAACAATATTGCACAACTCATGAGATGTTTGTGTAATTGTCACATTTTTCAGTTGAATCCGGTACCTAATTACGAAGAGGATTTGAATCATTAGATGATGTCAAAGAAAATATCGGATAAGTAGAATATTTGAATTCATCAAGATTTTAGATTCAAGATATATGCAACATTGAGTTTTTTAATTAATCGATTAATCCACCCATTTTTGTGTCATCAAGATTTTAGATCCAAGATATATGCAACATTGAGTTTTTTAATTAATCGATTAATCCACCCATTTTTGTTTTTTGTTTTTGTTTTTGGTTTTGTTTTGAACTAATCAAAGCATTATAATAGAGACATGCGGAGGAAATGCAATTATCAATGAATATTCTATCCTTCTAGGCTTCACTTTGTAACTTTTAATATCTATGAATTATTTACAAATTACAAGAAATGGGAATCGGTACAGTACAAATATGCATAATCACTTACAAATTACATACCAATTAATTGTTAATAAGATCGATACATGCTTGTGCATACACGTGTTCGTGCGTGCGTTTTTGTGTACGTGTTTCTAGAATCACATATATATTTAGCTTTATAATTAATTTTCTTTAATTTCAATGACAACTAGAAATAGTTTTGATCAATATAATCAAATTGGAGATGATGGATGAATGATAGTTTGTTTGCATACCCAAAGAAAATAGTTTTCAATAAAATTAACTAAGGATATTATGAAAAAATATAAAAAATAAAATATTTTCAACCAAGTTTAAATTGGTTTTGTTTTACATGAACTTCTTCGGATCATAATATTAAAAAAAAACTTGTTAATCTTAATTGTAGTTGTTATTAATATATATTTTTTTAAATGCCTCATCTCATCTAAATTTCTAACAGATCTACCACCGGAAGTGTGGTATATATGTCTACATAGGCATATAGATGTCTACATAGGCATATAGATATTTCAGCCCAAAAATAAATTTGTTTCAAACCCATATCCGATTTTTGGGTCACAATATTAAACGTGGATATACTATCCCTATCTGAAGAAGTCTAGGTTTTGTTGAAAAATTTCTTGATGAAATTAGAGATAAAAAAATTGCAAAGATATTTAGGATGCTTAAACTATATTGCAATTTTTACAAAAAACTGTTGGAGTTTATACTCTAAAGATGTAATTTGTAAATGGATTTATGAAATAAATAAAAGGAAAAGTTCAATTCATTCTTGTTGTGTTGTTTATTTTATAACTTGTGCATATATTTAATATCTAAGATTGCCGGATGTAATCTCGAACTGTGTATACGAGTGTCATATACGGATGTATACAGTAAGAGACGTGTAATCTAAAGAGTTCATAGATAGCAAATAAAGCTGGGTACTTTATTTGTGGTTAATCTATAACTGCGGTCCATTCCGTAATGTACGATGATTCTATCCTGAATCATTCATATGAGATATGAGAATGGAGGCACCTTGTATGACGTGATCATATAGGACTGGACCATGATCTATATGAATCTCTCACCAATATCCATTTACCGATGAGATTCATATATATCAACTAATGATGGCTAGATGTGGGTGATCTTAATCCTGAGTGTCTTATTGACTTCTTCAGGTTAGATCATGGTCTTTGATATACCATGGGTGAGGTCGGATGCTGTTCCCGATCAATATGCTCCGTATGTTGGGATTACGGTTTGGCTTGTGGCTGGGAAGGTTTGTACACAATAGTAAAATCCACTCCTTCTTGTGAGCAGTAGATGATAGTTCTCTTAAGGGTTGATTTGGGGCTTGGACAATATGAGCGCTCTCCTAATTCCGTAAGGAAATATGATTTATTGTCCATTAGAGAATCAATGGTACTTAAAGGATATATGTAATTAGAGGGGTATAACGGATATTATGACCCAACTCTAATTACGAACTATCGTGGAGGATCACACCATATGTAATATCTATATGGATGGATACCGAGTTGTATCGGTCTGTGTAAAAGCATCTGTAATTGAGAGAGTACAGCTTCGGATTTTTAGTGGAATAACACTTGAGTTAATAATCAAGGAATATTAATTAAAGAGTTTATTAATGATTCCGACGATTATTAGAGTTCAAAATACTGTGGGTCCATTAGATCCCCTTGCTAGCCCGATCGATTTAGGTAACAAGGGTCACAGTTAATTAATTGGATTGTCCAATTAATTGTGTTACAAAAGTGACACGTATTTATTCGGGAATTAATTGAATAATGAGATTATTTAATGAATGAATGTTAATAGTTAAATTAATTAAATAATTAGATTATTTAATTATATTGTAATTATAAATTATTAATTAACTATTAAATGGAGGGTGTTAGTTGATATATAGATTTAGGTGAAGATAAAATAATATGATTATTTTATTTTACTAAATCATTTATTTAAGTATTTGAATTTAAGTTTAAATTTAAAATACTTATTATCACTTTTAATATATTAGATATATTTAAAAAGGAAAATTAAAAGATATATATCAATTAATAACATAAGAGATTGTATTTGATGCAAATTTGTGTGTACACATGAAACATTAGTCAAAGAAGAATTTACATAGGATGCAAATACTTGATACACATACCCTCTCTCTCTCTGTATATATATATATATATATATATATATATGTTGTAAATAATTAAGAAACAATTGAAGAAACATATTAAATATTGAAAGAGAAACAGATGAGAGACGAGAGATATCAGAGAAAATATATGCTTTGATTTATTGATACTGAGAAAGCTTCAGCTAATTTACGTTACAAGTGAGATATAATGGATTTATTTATAGTGCTTAGAGTAGAGCACCACTTGCCAATACTTGGTGATGAAGGTAAGTATATCAAGTGGCTCAAGTGGAGAGAGGCGGTGGGAAAGCCAATTTCACAACACTCCCCCTTGGATTTTCCACCACTTATATTTTAATTTGCTAGGTAAAATCCAATGGGATAAAAACCTCGACAATAATGTATACAATGATTTTCTGAATCTTTTGGTGTTGGAAGTTCTCAAAACTATCTCGTTAAAAGCCTTGTCAGGAAAACCTAATGGGATAAAACTTGATCGAAGGGAAAAAGAGTATAGTATACATACGTCCAGAACTATTGTTTTCTTCGAAACATTTCTCACATTCACACTTTGCTAGGAAAAACCCAGTAGGATAAAAACCATAGCAAATATATTCATTCAACTGTTGAATCAAAGTAATATTTATGATGATCTTCTGGATCAAGGTAACATATATACGATGATTAGCAAGATCAAAGTAATAGTTACAATGATCTTCTCGATCAAAACAATATATATATATATACGATGATCAACTGGATTAATGTAATTTTTATGATGATCTTTATGGATCAAATGATTTCTGGGTGTGTTTAAAGAATTGTCTCATTAAGACCTTATCAGGAAAACCTAATGGGACAAAAACCTGAGTGGAAGGAAAAATAGTACAATGCACATATGCCCCAATATAATTAATATACTTCATTTGATATACCCCCCCTGATGGGATGCTCCCCCTGAAGGGACGCTCCCCCTGATAAAAATTCGTTTGGAGCAATCTTCCTGATTGCTAAGCTGAAGCATATGAATGTTTATTTCATAAAATAACATCATAAATGATTGGGGGTGAGCATAAGCAAAGACTTGCTTTATGGAGTAATATCCATATGGAATCTTTTCAACATATTCTGATTAATAGATAAACATTCTATTTTATCTATGCTCGATCTTCAGGTCGAAACAATATTTACTTTCTCAATTCTTTATGAAGAAACATGAGTATTTAATATGATTTACTATATCCCTATCTTATCGGATATTGACTGAGACGGTTATACGAAATCCGTTCGTATTGTTTTTAATCCATATAAGGATTTTTATATGTATAACAAATACAGATTACGAGATCTCGATTTATATGCTTCTAGCATTTTCAATCCTTCATGGATTATAAATATCTGCATTGAGTGAATCATATAGATAAATGATTACTATGTCTAGAAAACATATTTCAAGCCTTTCAAAGGCAGCCAAATTTATTAAAAATTCGGAACGTAATCGTATTCATCAATAGTGAATACCAGGATTCTGTAAGAAATCTTGTACTATGAGTCATGTCTCATATCTCACGATCTCATTTTTCTCATTATGTTTTCGTATAAAGACCCATTAGTATCCAATTAGTTTGACATCTCCAGATGTCTGGAGTACTATTGGTCTAAATACTTTATGTTTGGCTTATGAAGTCAATTCTTCTTGAATTGTTTCTTTTCATTTAGGCCAATCATGCCTTTGTCTACAATCATTGATATTTATGAAAATCATAATACTTATTTATAATTTTAGTAGCGCTACTGTGTTTAACAATACATCATCAATGATTGTTTCATTGTGATCTCACATTTCTCTTATGTAGAAATTTCCTCAATTTCTATATTCTTGTATCTCTATTGAGATTCCTTCCATATCAATGGATTTAGTCACTTCATAGACTTGTATAGAAATTTTCTTAATTTCAATATATACTTGTATCTTTGATGAGATTTCTTCCATTTCAATGGATTTAGTCATTTCATAGACTTGTAAAGAAATTTTCTTAATTTCAATATATACTTGTATCTCTGATGAGATTTCTTCCATTTCAATGGATTTAGTCATTTCATAGACTTGTGTCTCTTTAGATATATCAAACTCTTAAAGAGTTGATTTAGAGAAAGTGGATTTATTCATAACTCGAGTTTTGTTTACTCTTGGGATCCCAAAAACAATACATGTCAAAAGGTTCATAAGTTTATGATATCCATCAGATGATTTATTTGTTGCGATTTGCTTTGATTGTTCTACAAGAACAATTACCCAACCGGGGTTTATGAGATAACAAATTATAAAATCTTGATCAATTATCTTCCGTATTTGAGAGATACAGATATTGAAATGAGACACAGACATATATATATATATATATATATATATATATATATATATATATATATAAAGAACCGAACTGGTATCTCTATTTTGTATATAAGTAACTTTTCATTGGCTTCTCTTCTAGAGAAATTTTCACATTTGGAAATTAATCAATATAAAAATATTCAGATTGTGCGTAAAATTATAAACTATTAGAAGTTTATATGATCTAATAGAAGATTATTCAAAATCAACATTAATCTTATAATGATATAGAGACCTTATCTTAGATCATGCCAGATATGTGATAAGGAGATATACAACAGAATCAAATATCTTAAGAACTGAGTAAGTCCCTCTATAGAATTTAATAACTGTATCGAAATAATAAAATTCTCACAAATACTTGGAAACATTTGACAAGTGATTCCTCTGATTCATTTTGATTATGAGTATATTTGAAAACTAGATGTCAAACATCTATCCCAGTTGATTTACAATATTCATCAAATATATTGTAAGTTCAATCAAGTTAATATACCTAAAAACCTAATAATCAATACAAGTAATATGAAGATGTTTGATAATAAACAAACATGTGATCATCTCATAGATGCATCAATTAAAGCCATATAATAATGAAATGGATCATTGGTGGATGAATATGTCCATATATATTCCTTGAATTGTTTGTAGAAATGATGATGATCCAAAACCAACTTTTATAATAAGATGGTTTTATTGTTAGTTTCCCATGTGAATATGCAATACATAAGTTCTCATTGGATAAAGAATCTTTTAGTTATTTAATCGATATCCATGAGAATTTTCAATGATTCTACGTATCATTGTAGATTCTGGGTGACTGATACGGTCACGCCAAAGTATAAATATTTTCGGATCTGGAAACTTTTGATTCATAACTGCATAAACATTTACACTATTTATAATAGTGTAATATAATCCAGATGATAAAGCACACAACTTTTCTGTAATGAGTTCCTGACCTGAATTATGAGAAGTAATGCATATATATTAATTATTCTCATTACTCATATTTTCAATATGATATTCATACATCCGTATATCTTTGAAACTAAACAGATTCCTTTATATTCTGTTTGAATGATATAAAATATCATCGATACACAATCAAATACCATCTGGTAATAAGATTGTGACTCTTCTAGAGCCTTTAATCATATCCGATGGATCTGATCTTGTCTTAATCTTATATACCCTTGGAATAAACATATTTCTTTATGTTCTTATTTGAATAATATCAAGTATTATTGATATATAATTTAGTATTGTTTGATAACAATATCGTGGCTCTTCCAGAACTTTCTTTCAGATCCGTTGGATTTGATACATAATTTAGTATTGTTTGATAACAATACAGTGGCTCCTCCAGAGCTTTCTATTAGATCCGTTGGACCTGAAAACAGTATTAACATTTGCTCAGAGCAAAGTCAAATTCATAAAATATAACTGGCTCCACAGAAACTGTATGAATCATTGCACTTTCAACAATATGTTTATTTTCCTTCTAGGAATTTCATAGACATTATATGTAATGTCATTTTATATCTCATCTGAAATGATAATAATCTGTCCCCCCCTTTTTTTTAGGTTTATTCTATAAACCATTTTCTCTTGTCATTTACAAACATCCACTCTTGGGATATGTTTTGATATCTCATAAATTTAAATATATCCAAATTTACTCTCTTGATATTTGCTCCTTCAAGAGCAAGAATAAAATGGATAAAATATCCTTTACAATCTCAGTATACATGATATTAGAATGTTAAATCCCTTTTATGATACTCACATCATCCTGCTGGATGTGCAAACCATTGTTCTCAAATAAATGATACGTTAGGATCTTAAATCCCTTTTACGATACTCACATCATCCTGATGGATGCGTAGAAATGGAATAAAATATTATTTTCAATTTCTTTATTCGATAGGATCTTAAATCCTTTTTACGATACTTATAGCATCCTGTTGGATACGTATGAAATGGATAAAATATTATTTCCAAATTCATTTATTCATTAGGATATTAAATCTTTTTTATGATACTCACAACATCCTGTTGGATGTGTAGATCATTTTCTCAAATGAATAACATGTAAACATATCATTTCATATATACGAGTAACTTCAGATTCTAAACAAGTTTGAAACCCCAGGTTCCAAATATTGAAGTATGGCTTTCATATATATATATATATATAACACTGGATCCAAAACTCCAGGTTCTCATCGGTTATCAAAACCATACCAACTTAAATGTCATAAATCCAGAAACTTTAAGTTCTGGTTAGTTGGTCTAGTCTGTCTCATATATTATGCACAAGTAAATAATACGAATATTTAAAAAGCATAATAGTTATACAATTATATATGGAGACACGGCCAAAGCCAGTCCTAACACACGGCTGAAGCCAGTCCCGTGTCATGTCATAAGCCAGTCTCATATATTGTGTACAAATAAATGTTGAATATTTAAAAAATTTATTTGAAGACACAGCATAAGCCAGTCTGGAGACACAACATAAGCTAGTCCCAAGCCACGGTCGAAGCCAGTCTTATATATCGAGGACATAAGTTCTCCCGATATGAGCATAAAATTAAAACATTTCAGGGACATGAGTTCTCTTGATATGTGCATAATATTAAAACATTTCGGGGACATGAGTTCTCTCGATATGAACATAAAATTAAAAGCATTTCAGGGACATGAATTCTCCCGATATGAGCATAAAATTAAAGAATTTTGGATAAACAAATCCAAAATTATATATATGAGTTCCGTTGACGGCATAAGCCATCTTGTTATACGGAGCTATATATACATATCTAGAATGTTGAGATATAAATAAATTACCTATCGGGTTCCTTTTACGCAATTATACTGGATATCAGGAATTTTCTTCGCATTTGAAAATAAAGTTAATAAAACTTAAATATGTCAAAACAATACTTACAAGCAAAATTAGTTGAAACTGATGACACAATTGCGTTCGGAACAGTCGAAATAACTGGAAATAGGTTCGACTCGGTTGAAAACGGGTGAAAATTGCACTGAGTTGGGCTCAAAACATTTCTGGACTCAATCAAAAACCAAATTAAAACTAAACAAAATTAATACTTAGTAATGCCTAATCTATACTCGTGCTGATAACGTATTGTAAATAATAAAGAAACAATTGAAGAAACATATGAAATATTGAAAGAGAAACAGATGAGAGACGAGAGATATCAGAGAAAATATATGCTTTGTTTTATTGATACTGAGAAAGCTTCAGCTAATTCACGTTACAAGTGAGATATAATGGATTTATTTATAGTGCTTAGAGTATAGCACCACTTGCCAATATTTAGTGATGAAGGTAAGTATATCAAGTGGCTCAAGTGGAGAGAGGCGGTGGGAAAGCCAATTTCGCAACAATATATGTTTTGACAAAAAAAAAAAAAGTATCAATTTTTTTTGGTCAAATGTTTTTTTTTAAAAAGAAAAACTGTGCAAAAGTTGCACATTGAAACTTATATATATAGATTTTTCTTCTTGTGGGTGTGGTTGACAAAAACATATATATATATATATATATATATATATATATATATATATATTTGTAGAAAAGGAAGCAGGCGCGAGCTATTGATATATCTTGTTTCATGTTTTTTATGTTTTTAAAACACATAGAAGAAAGAGTTTCTTCAATTCTCTACATCCTCCATTCAAGTTCCTGAGATCGTGACTCGCCCACACGCAGTTACTAGATCCGGGAGATAGCGAGGAAGATCGAGTGGTTCAGACATGAGCACATAGTATTTCAGACATGAGCACATCGTAAAGTGAATGAGCCTCCAAACGTTGGTATGTTCTTATGAATTATATCGATTTCAATTTTCTGTGTTTACATATTACATGTATTAGTTCCGAAAAATAATTACGATCCCAAGTTCATTGGTCTCAGTTACAGATTATGATATGTATAAAAATTTTAAAACCTATTTCCGCTGCGTAACCGGTGAACGGGGTTCCAACAAAAACTATGTATCATTTGCAAACCCCCGTTTCAAAGGCTAAAGACAAATCCACTACCTTGGACAGAGGTGCATACCTCTACTGTTCAACAAGTAAAACAACATGTCAAAAGATTACATTGTATGTTTATTTGTCATCCTATTGCCCCTACAATTGTTAAGACTGATGCTTCCGGATTAGGGTATGGAGAAATTATAAAGCAAGTTATCTGTTATTGGTAAAATCTGAAGAATGATGAGTCAACATAACTACCCAAAGATGCGGGAGTTAGAGATGCCACATCATCATGAGTCAACCTTCATGAACCTACCTAAGCCTGAACCTACCTAAGCTGACCATAGATGGTTTCATAACATTCGGTCGGGGATCTCGAGATGGTCGGGTCAAAGCCTTCGATCGGCATAGAATCACTGGTAGGGGAGAATACGGCCTGGTTGGGTTTCAGTAGATGATCGGTAGATGGACATGTGGATAATATCAAATACGTGCAGCCGTGACTCAAATACTTGCAGAATGCGTCATACTCCAATAAGGTGTCTGAAGCACACTTTGATAAGGAAGAAAATTTCCCTATCGATGCCAGAGTCCAAATTAGGCAAGAGACCTAATGCATGAGGAACATGAAACATAAAAAAGAATAAAACGAATCATACACGTCAACTTCATTTACTTGTATAGCACGAATTAGGGTTCTATGCATGTATAAATAGACCCTAATAATACCCTTGAAAGGGTGAAAGATAAATTAAGACTCTAGAGAGCACGAGAGATTGAGTGTGTAATCGATTATTCATAGTGAAGTTCTTTCCTTGCCAGTTTCTGGCAACCGTGGACTTTTCCCCGTTCTTGGGGTTTTACCACGTAAAATCCTCGTGTTTTTTTTGCTTTCTTAACTATTTGTAATTAGCAGTTGTGTGATTTCATATACATTATGTTCGACGTGTGATCCATCCAAAAATCACCGTCAACAACTGGCACTAGAAGAAGGGGGTGAACCTCCGACGTTATAATCAGCAAGAGATTTAGTCATACAAAGTAAAATCATGGTTTCTAGCATTGACAGAGATTTGTCCCTGTGCAACATTTATGTCTCACGAGAGGCGAATGTTGTGGACACTGATGTACCGGGAACAAATCCACCTTTAAGAGTTCCAGCATCAAGCAGACAGGACGCCGTCACAACCATGGGCTTGACTACATGAATATCTCAAGATGCATTTAGGCAAATTCAAGAATCCCTGCAGAGAGTCATTGATGATGCCGCTAGATAGGGAATTAGCATAACCGTAACCGTAAATATGAATTTGTCGTACCAGCTCTTTACACCCATGGTAGCTCAAGGACCCAAGGTGCGCTATGAGATTGTGGCGACTACTCCAGGTGCACCCTAAAAATCTGGAAGATATAGGATAAATAAACGGGACAAAAGAGGACGTTCACGCAGAAGAAATATCCCTCACCAAGATAGAAGAGTACCGCAGGGTATGACGATGCAAGACAATACCTTGAGAAAGAAGACAGGTATGCTGGATGAAGTAAGAAGCCCCGATCAAATTTAAGCTATGACGAGCGCGCTCCTAGAGAGGGAATGGACCCATATGGGCTCACAGTCAACCCAAGGTTAGATAGGCGTGGCGAACCCGAAGAGGAGCGCGAAGTTCTTCTTAGGAGGATAAAAGCTTTGGAGAAAAAAGAAAGTCAAGATAATCCCCTGATTGGGAGTTTTAGAAATCCGTTTGCTGATGCTATAAGGCAGGCTCGCTTTTCAGAGAAATTCAGGATACCGTATGTGGAGCAATTCAAAGCCATTACCGATCCATATGAATATGTCAGGAGATACCAGAGCGCTATGGCCCAGTACGACTATGATGATGTCCTCATATGTCGTATGCACCCACAAACATTAGGAGATCAGGGGTCCAGGTGTTTTGGATGATTATCATCGGGATCCATCAGGAGTTTCGAAGGATTGATACAAGTGGTCACCATACAATTTATGGAAAATATCTAGCTGAGGATATCGGTGTCAGCTCTTTCTACCTTGAGGCAAAGAAAAGATGAAAAATTAAAAGACTATCTAACCATGTTTTCGCAGGACGTATAGGAGGTTCAGGATCCTAATGATGACTCGGTGGTGTCCGCATTCATAAGCAACTTGAAACATTGTCACCTAACCTTAGGCCTAAGGCAGTAGATACCGACCACATATGCAAGCATGGTAGATCATGTTGGGGGATACGACATGGTAGAAGAATAACAAATTGCCTATGAGGGAGAATTTATACACGAGGGTCGTCCTGCCAGCAGTCAAAAGAGCTAAGAAAGCGGTCCGAAAAACAATGGTAAGAATGACCAGAAGAGCAACGGAGGAAAAGGAAAAGATAGGCGAGGAGATGATGATAGAACATGGATGAACCCAAGGCGCTCATACACCAATTATACCCCGTTAGCCAAAAAACATGAGGAAATTCTGAATGTAATAGAAGACAAAAACTTATATAAAAAACCCCCGAGACAATCAAACTTCGCCAGAAGAGATACTACCATGTATTGCAGGTTCCACAAGGAGAATGGTCACGAAACCTCCAAGTGTTACCAACTCAGGAAAGAAAATATGCTATAGTGGCTGTTGACTACTTCACAAAGTGGGTTGAAACGGAAGCACTGGTACATATCACCGAGGCTAACACTTGTGAAGAAAAATATCATCTATCGGTTTGGAATCCTGAAAACTATAATCACAGATAACGAGACTCAATTCGATAGTGACAACTTCAGAAATACGTGTCAAGACTTCAGGAGCTTACCCTCAGACTAATGGCCAAACAAAGGCGGTGAACAAAATAATCAAGCATACTCTGAAGGCGAAGCTAGAATGAAAGAAAAGAAAGTGGGCAGACAAGTTACACGAAGTCTTATGGGCTTATCTGACTATAGAAAAGACTTCAACAGGGAAAACACCTTACTCGTTGGCATTTGGGATGAAAGCAGTGATTCCTATTGAGATAATTCACAAGTACCCTAGGGTACAACTCTTTGATCCCGAAGGAAATGTAGAGATGATAAAACAAGACTTGGATGAGTTAGAAGAAGAAAGAGACATGTCCATGGAAAGATTTTTCGCCGACCAATAGTGGGTAACAAGGTATTACAATTCGCATGTCAAGGTTAGAGGATTCCAGCTCGGAGACCTAGTTCTGAGGAGGGTGACACTTAATACAAAAAACAAGTCTGCAGGATCGTTAGCTGACAAATGGGAAGGACCATACCAAGTGGTCGGGATAGTAGGACATGAAGCATATCGCCTTTCCCGACTTGAGGGAACCTAGCTGCCCAGGCCATGCAATGTACAATATTTAAAGATCTTCTACCCATGAGGAGATTCTTACATTTGTTTTCTTTTATTTCCATAGTTTAAGCTTTAAATTATTATTAGTTAATTGTTTTTTATTTTTTGAGAAATCAATAAAAACCCCTAGAGGGAGCTGTTATAAACATCAATCACAGTGTTCGAAACCAAGCGTTTGCTCATAAGAGCATTTATAGGATACCTCAAAATATCGGTTGAAACCGATAGGGATTCCGAGGGGCCCAGTGAGGGGGCCGAAAGCATAAGTCGTCAAGACAATGAACACTCACCAAAACTAACTGGGTGCATATGAAGCACTGTTAGGACGCCTTCGGGTATACAAACTCGACGGGATGCACCAAAAAGCTGGATAAGGTGTGAATCCTACCTATAAGATAAGATAGACATAGACATATATGCTAATAAAGCTGGTAGGACAAGTTACGCCTTATTACAACAAATCTTAATCAACAAACTGTTGAGAGACGTCCCAACAAACTGTTGACGAAAATATATAAATATAAACTGCACAATTGGTTTACAAACGAACACTGCCTAACAGAAGGATATACAAGAAACAATCGGGAGCAACCAGGACCCGAGCGACAAAACACAATGGATTTACCCGAGGTAAACCCAAAATCGTCACAGAGCACGGTTCAGTTCTTCAAGGGTGGTTGACCATCGAAAATGAGGCAATAAGTTAATAATTACCTGACGACACGAGCTCAAACGAGTGAGTTATCAATCCCATATGATCAGGATATAAGTGGTTTTACTTAGCCTAACTCATAACTATCAATCTGGCATGGGTCAACATGCATAGCTCAGGTTATACTAAAAATATGAATGGACGAAAGCATAAGAAACCACGCACATAAAATGGAACATATCTTGAAGACAAGCAATAAGGGAAAGATATACATAGTATGTCAAAAATTACAAAAGTAAATACATATGAAATAGCTACAAAAGAAGAGATGCATCAGTTGTTCCCAGCAGCTGAGGAGCTCCAGGGTCGTAAGGAGGGACATTATCGTCTTGGCCTTCACCAAAGTCTTCACAATATGGTTAGGAGATATTGTCATCAGTGAAGGGAAAATCGGTTCAAAAACACGATGGAAGCGTGAGAAAATTAGAAAATTAGGGTTTACGTATAAATTAAAATTTTCCCTTTTAATAACAAGAACCTTAACCCTAGATTAATTAATGTATATAAAAAGTATCGTACCTTTTTTTTTCGTGACGATTGAACTAGCGTCAAATTGAATCCGTAAGATCTTTCAATCCAATCACGAACGTGAATCACCTCGGGGTGTGGACTCCCTTTCTTTAAATTGTATACCTGAGGATGGAAACAAACAAAATCTTCTTCTTTGTTAGTCACAATAATCCTCTTCTTTGTTAGTCACAATAATTTTCCAAGAGAAAAACCAAGAACATCCGGTCACTTTTGAATTATCAATCAATTTGATTGAAACTCGCGTGAAGCTTGATTCGATGTTATACACAAAACCCTTTTGATGCAAAGGATACTAGTGTACTATCGAAAACAAAAACGTTTCCTCTTTCCTCTATGCTTGGACGAATTCTTCACACAATGAGTTGGACGAAGTTTTTTTTTATAACAATAAAAAAAACAAATAAAAAACAACTTCTCACACCAAAAACTAAGGCTTGGTCGAAATTTATAGGTAGTATATATAGGAGGCCAAATTCTCTCTTAAGAAGGATTTACTTAGTGGGCAATAATCATTTCCTTAGATGGATTTACTTAGTAACCAAGAATCCTTTTACAAAAAGAATTCTTTCCAACACCAAGACTCCTAATCCAACTCATTAGTGTATTTGTGACCATATTAAAGACTTCCTAATTTGACTAGATAAATAATTTCTTTTATTTATCTACTTATCAAATATAGTCTTTAATATTAATTATACTACCAACAATAGAATAATATTAGGAGACATTCTCCTAATAGAAAAAAGATTTTGATTTTTAATTAAATAATTAATTAATTACCAATTTAATTAATTGCATTTTAATTAAATAATAAAATAAAAAATAATATATTTAGGCTTTTATATATTAGTCTTGCCACCCATGACAATATATAGGCATATATATTATTTTTCTTATTTTATTAAATCCATTGGACTTTTATATAAAGTCCACATGTGAACTAGACATATTCTTACAAAAAGAAACAAGTCCACATGCCTTAATACAATTCTAGATGGACCCCTAAATTGGTCCGGTATAATATATCAAGTGATCCATGCAAGTTCGTGTGGATTGAGGATCTTAGCGGGCTATCTAAATTTAAGTTCCAATAGACACAACCCAATCACAATCAACAAATGATTCACTTAGGTCCGATATATTAATTTTAGTTCATTCCACGAAAGAACTAAAATTGAACTCTTAAATAAAAATAGAATAAGTTGATGTTACTCATTCATACCTTAGACAACCTTATTGGAGAAAGTGTATTCTCGTGAAGAATATCAGTAATCGCGAAGAGCTCATAGACCGCCTATAGCTCTCCAAGTTACCATATTTACTCATATGACCACATTTTGAAATTGGATATTTTGACTTGTCTAGAAACCTTGTTTCAATAGACACTATTGAAAACTTAATGTTAAGATTTAATATCCAATACCTCAAAATATCCATATAATGATATTCTACTCTCATTTAATAAATGGAGCCACAATGTCCATATCTATAAATGAAGTCCTCTATCGATTAACAAATGAATACCACCAAACTATCGAGGATAGACTATGCTATATAATCGTACTCATTGATAGCTCAAATGATAACACTTGCAACCATGAGTCCATCATTTATCTCAGAATTAAGATTGACTCTCCGATTGTCTTCAAATGAAAACTTTTATCCACTGACGGTTCTAGATAAAGTATTTCATTATGATCCTATTCAATGCAACCAGTGCACTAGATTCTTTTGCCCAATGACACCGCACTTTGATGATTTTAGACTCATCATAACACATTTGATCCCACTCAAATGCTAGCAAAAGAATCTACAACTTTGACAAGATAAAGGCATCCAACCTTTTATCTTAAGTTGTGAATATTATTCAAGACTAACTGCAGAATTGTGTCTACCTTATACATATCTAGATGTATTTACAATTCTTCTTTTTTCATAGTCATTTGACCTCATGATTATTTACTTTTGACAATTATAATAATTAAACTATAAATGCTATAAAATTTGTTAAACTAGAAATCACTTTATTAATATGAAAAGATTGTCAAATACATTATTATAATCTTGCTATCAAGCATAATCCCAACAATCAGGATCAGTAGACATAAAGGGAGAGTAATCTGCATAGGTTGAAGAACCCACTGTCCTGACCAACATGGAAGGACACAAGAGATACCTTCGAAGGGAGTTCGAGATGCATAGGGTGAGGATCTTTTCCGATGGATTTGCAATAGGTCTTCCACTTGATCCGCTTGTATTTGATCGCTTCTAGGGACTCTCTCTGATGCTTAGATAATGTTCGGTCCTACTTCAAGCAAGCCTCTTTGGAAGACCTATTTTTCGCACTGAAGCACATCCTGGCAGTTTCCAAGCCACTCTCAAACTCCCTCAGCAGCGTAGCATCGAAAACAGGGGACCTCTTGTACCGATCAAAATTTTGAACCTCGAGGTCTGACCTGGCCTCATGAGAAAGATCTTCCATACTGATCTGTTGCTGCTCTAAGTCTTTGGCGAGGTGTTCATAGTGAAGCTGAGCCTCTTCAAACGCTTGTTGCGCATCTAGCTTCTTCTATTGAGCTGAGGCAAGGGAGTTTTGGGCAATCCGAGCTTCTTCTTGAGCCTTCTTCGCTGCCATCTCTGCCAAGATGGCCTTAGATTCAAGTTCAGTGTTCTGCAGTTTAGCCCTGGCAACTCTCCTCTCCAGCTCAACGATCCTAGTAGCGAGCTCTCTAAGAGCCTGATTAGATGTCGTGGTTCTACTCTGAACGTTCACAAGCATTTTTCTTAGGGCCACCTCAGTTGTTGTATGTGCTTTCAACTTCTCTACATACTAGTAAGCCTTGAAAGCACTGGCAACAGAAGGCTTTAAAGCCTCATCCTTCTCGACGAGAGCCATCTTCAATTGAGAAATCTTAGCAGCCTGTTTATTCTTCTCAAAGAGAGCCCGATTCAACGCCTCCACCGCCTGTAAAGAATCAATGAAAGGTAAATTAGATAGATAGAAGGATCAGAAGAAAAACAACAAAAATGGTGGAAAGACTTACAAAAATACCATTGTTAAATATAATGCAGACCTGCTCAAAATCTGCAGCAACTTTGGCATCCTTCTAGTACCCTTTGCCAATGTATCCAATCCATGATGACATTGAACGAAGCATGGAAAGAGGGTCGGTCTGAGAACTGTTGGATGAAAGGAGATGAGGAAGATCAGCGGTGGAAACAGTAGGAGCAGAATGATCCCGAGAAGAGAAGGGGTATTACGGTCAATAGTGGTTGGAGTCTTCAAAATCCCAACATCTTCCCCAAGAAGATTAGTAGATGCAGCAACCCGAGGGCCTTAGTTCTCAGGAATTTGACTTTTGATAGCGCCCTCGGAAGGAAGAGACCCAACAAGTATAGTGGAAAGGGCACCAATAGGCTCACTCACCCTAATATCCCCCTCCAACTGTATAGCTGCTCCTTCCCCTGATTCCAAAACAGAATGGAGAGTCTGCTCCTTCTTCAAATCAAGGAAATCTTCATTGGCTACTTTTTTCTTGAAAATACAAACACGGTTAAATGCTCAAGGCTAACCTATGGGGGGTGAATAGGTTAGACACCTTTTTCGACTCCCTTAGAAACTAACAAAAGTTTATCAAGAATGATTTAAGACTAAAATCAAGTTCAATATCCATGTTATACAAATATATACACATACAAACACAATTCACACTAGAATGCAAACTACATAGAGAAAGTCTCCAATCATGCATTTTAAAAAACATGTTATTTTCATACCAATGCATGAGCATTCATTTTCAAGTGTGTGAATATGTTATAAATGGTGCACAACGATGCAGGGACACATATGTATAATTTGTGTGTGTGTGTCTTTAATGGTGCACAACTATGCAGGGACACAAATGTATGAATTGTGTGTGTGTGCCTAAGCCTTTTAAGATAAAGATAAGGTCTTAACATACCTTTGTAGAACCATATAACATCCTTTCTCTTTAAAGACTTTGAACTTGCTTTGACTAGTTGTTATTTCTTCTTTGAAGCTTGAATCATAATGAACCTAACCTAAACAACTAAATCATTACAAGTAAACATCATTTTGATATGGAATTAATGCCAACATAATCTAAAACCTAACATTCCCTCTCATCGATACCACCATCATCACCTTCGGAGTCAGAAAAAACGATTTGACGCCTAACGGTAAACTACATAGGAGCCTTCCCAGGGCATTGAGAGGGTAGCACAACCTGAACCTGGGAAGACTCATTGAAAGCCACAATCTTGATTTGTTCGGGGGGGATGGAAGACAAGTTTGATGTACCCTGATCGCTCATTCTCTTGAACCGCAGTTTTCGTGAGATAAGGTCAGAGACTGTCTCCTAATTCTCCTCCTCGTTTAAAATGATTGGATCAAACACTGGAATAGGAAATACTGAGTCAACCTCAGATGAGACACTTGTCTTCTTACGAAAGGCATCGGAAGCGGACGACCCTTCAACAGTCTTAGCTACTTTATGGCCTAGGGCTTTGTCAACCATATTCGCCTAGTGAGATTTACTCCTTGGTGAATCATATCTTCCCCAACACTCCCATTCAGACCTATCTCGACCACGCTTCTCTTGGTCAGATTCCTCAGAGCTAGACCGCACCTGACCGACCCTTTCTTTAGAGTGGCCATGGCGATCGCCTCAAGCTTGAAGAGGATGGCGATCACTCATCCCAACCTGTTCAGTGGGAACATCTGAGGAATGACGGTAAGATTCATATGTATGTTCCACCAGATCATGTTTGGGTGGAGCAATTCCCTGAGCAACCTGATCGGTTATAGCCATCCTACTGACCAGATCGATATTCCTGGCTTTCTTTGCTTGATCACTCGCGACGATGTCCACGTCATATACTGAAAGGAAAAAGTATCACACGATAATCAGCAATTAGTGTAGAGGAAAGGTACGCATGTCAGGTTACATTAAAAATAAAACAAGGGTGACTTACATATTCTATGACGAGCAGAGACAGTGGAAAAAAGCCTTGCCTCGATCAAATCTGCCTAAACATAAAGGAAACGGCGATCCCTCTCTTCCCAAGAAGTCTCAGCCGCCTTGACAACCATATCAGCCTAGCTCTTTGTAAGAAAGAGAGAAGTCTTGTTTCAATGCTCGAGACTACAGAAGTGCCTTGGAACTCTGTTCCACATCAGCCCTTGTACGGGGTCAGCAATGACTACTTTACCCCAGTCACCCCCAACAAAGAACTAACTGTTCTTCCAGTACTTGTTTGAGGAGGGGAACCCCTAGATAAACCCCTTGTGATCATTCTCCGAAAGAGGTACATGTTTCCTCTTATATCCATGAGGACTCCACAAACTATGAGCTATGGATTGAAGGTAGAAAGTTCCCATACTATCAGATCAGTTCAATGTATAAAAGTTACGGATCTCTTGTGGGGTTGGGGGCTGTTTCACCCCGAGTTTTTTCCATAGGTGCCCCAAAATGATCATCGCCCGGTAAGAATAGAGGGTCAGTAAGGCGAAAGAAATGCTAGCGTCCGTAAGGAATTGAGTGATAAAAGGTTGAAGGGGGAGAGTAACACCTGAGGACTACATAGCCCCGTATATAGCGACCGTACCGGAGGGAGGATTCCATACAGCCCAATCACCGTTACAGTACAATTTTTACACACTGGTCAGATCAAATCGGTCCTTGAACTTTGCTAGCTCGAGCTCAGTCACAACGTTTATCTCCGAGTCGAACAAACATGGATGGTCGGCGCTGAACCTCAGCATCAGAACTTATCGCTCCAGCTATACCTCCTTCATTTTGAGAAGTTGTGAAGATATCTTTAAGTCGATTGTTGCGCGTGAAGATTCCTTGGGAGAGGCCCTGGTGGTCTGTCTGGAGCTGCTTTGTTTCGATATATCTACATAAATATTAACCGAATCAGAGTCAGAAAGATCAGAGGGGAAGGGAGCAAACTCTGGGTGAACCATAAAATAATCCACGTTTAATGTAGTGGGTTAGTAAGAAGCAGGAAGATGACCTCAAAGAATGGACTCAAGCCTAGCGATATTCTTATTATCACCAGCCTTAATGACACGAAGAAGAAGAAGCTCAAAATATTGATGACAATGAATATGGTCCATACCTTGAAAAACGTTTGAAAGGATGGAAGATCTAAGAAGAGCAATGGGCATGAAGGAAAAGAAAGTTAGGGATTGTTTTTTGCTAAAGAAAAATATAATCGTAAAAAGAGAAGTGAAACGCCTCAAGACAATATATATAAGCATGTGACATCACCAGATAGACATGCGTCATCAGCCGAAAATGGGGGAAGCTGCGCGAGAGCATAAAATCAATCACCGTTTGAATTTTGAAAAAGATGTGCAATGATTTCATCAGCCAAAGTATGCATGGTTGATAACTGTAGCTCATTAAAAGGGCATTAATGGACTACAAGATGAAAATGATAGAGTGAATTAAACGCATGCATCCGAACACGTCCTACTTGGGACAGTTGTTTATCCGACCTCGTGTGTTTAAAGGGGGGGGGGGGGTATTGTTATTGGTAAAATCTAAAGCATGATGAGTCAACATAACTACCCAAAGATGCGGGAGTTAAAGATGCCACATCACCAAGAGTCAACCTTCCTGAACCTACATAAGCTTGAACCTACCTAAGATGACCAAAGATTGTTTCATAACACCCGATCGGGGATATCGAGATGGTCGGGTCAAAGCCTCCAGTCGGGGAGAATAAGGCCTGGATGGGTTTTGGTAGATGATCGACAGATTGACACGTGGATACTATCAAATACGTACAATCGTGACTCAAATACATGCAGAATGAGTCATACTCCAATAAGGTGTCTTGAAACACACTTTGATAAGGAAGCAGATTTCCCTATTGATGCTAGAGTCCAAATTAGGCAAGAGACCTAATGCAAGAAGAACGCGAAACAGGAAAGAAGAATAAAACTACTCAAACACGTCAACTTCATTTACTTGTATAGCACGAATTAGGGTTCTATGCATGTATAAATAGATCGTAATAATACCTATGAAAGGGTGGAAGATAAATTAAGACTCTAGAGAGGACAAGAGACTGAATGTGTAATTGATTATTCATAGTGAAGTTTTTTCCTCGTCGGTTTCCGGCAACCGTGGACGTTTCCCTGTTCTTGGGGTTTTTCCACGTAAAATCCTCGTGTTTCTTTTGCTTTCTTAACTATTCGTAATTAACAATTGTGTGATTTCATATACATTCTGTTCGACGTGTGATCCATCCGAAAATCACATTGAACATTATCAATGGTAAAGAATGCTTAGCCCGTTACGTTTCGGGTTCATGGAATGAAATCCAATAGAAATACTATACAGTCAAAAAAGAAATTCTAGCTATTATTTTAACAATCCAAAAATTGCAAGTTGATCTTATTAACCACAAGTTTGTGTTAAAGGTTGATTGATAATCAACAATGTTTATTTTGAAAAAGATATGAAGAATCTTGCTTCCAAACAATCTTTGCTAGATGACAGACATTATTATCTACTTTTGATTTTACCATTGAATATATCAAATGATCTGACAAAAGCCTTATAGATTTTTTATCTAGAAAATTTTTGCAGGGCAAAACCCATGAGTAGCTACTGTGGCGAAAGAGGTGGTCATGGAATCAGGCCACCATGATCATTGAGTATCAAACCCATTAGCAACGATAACTTATCACCAGACTTATCAACTACCTTAAAGAAAAGCCACAAATACAAATATGCCTTAACATCAATATCCCAGGTCGTTAATCCACAAACATCAAAATACCCATTATTTATTATAGGCCCCTCATCCAGCCAAAGCCCACCAAGTCAATTACAATTATCCAATAGCTTCTCTCCCTTAACAGTAGAGTCCATATCTTTCAAAACCATTACCTTATCACATATCGGCCCCCGATTGGCCAAATACGAAAAATTAGCTATGCAAAAGCCAGACAAACAATCTCAAGTAGCCTCCCCTTTGTTTCCCAAAATCAATTATCAGAATTACCCATATTTGAGCAAACCCTTTTTTGATAGATTTTTTCAGGTAGAAACATCATTATTGCTTGACCACTATTTCAAGGAACCTAAAAAACTTGTGGATGCTATCATTGATCCCCTGTTTTGCATGATCCATGAAGACTTATCAAAATGACATATATTCTACGAATTTATTTTGGTGGATACTGATTCAATTTTTATATAAGATGTTTTTGACAAAACAGATAAAGAAAAATTATTTTTCAGAAAAATTAAAATTTGTAAAATTATAACCTTAGATCTATGGGGTGGTGATTTAAACAAGATAATCAAATTTTCTAGAATGTTTCATGTCTCAGACTTTTTCTATTGGGATTACATTGATGATTGGACAAACATTTTGTATGGACAAACATTTTGTATGGAAAAAATCTTAGCATATTATTATCTTGGTTCATATATTTAGATAAAAAAATTCCCAATCCAGATCCCATTTTGGTTTCTTGAATGGTGGGATAAGTATGGTCCAACTATTGTTAATGAAGGGTATGGTTACTGCAACATATATTTCAAAACCATCTGAAGGGATTTCACCCCTAACTTATTACTCTTATTCAACCATTTTAATATGACTTGGATTCTAATGCTCGATTATACGATCATGGACAAGCTAATCGGAAATGTCAACATCCCATAGTTTGGAAGACAAAGAAAGATCAAATGTTGGAGTGGTATGAACCTTGCAGAACATGGCATAGACAGTTGCCAGATGGTTCTCAGAAAATCCTACCCTCTGCAAAAAATCATCTGACCGATCCTAGTTTTTAATGGCAAAATATCATAATCAGGACAAGATTGCTGCTGCTAGTACTCCAGATGAGTTATTAAAAAGAACAGAAGAAATGCACAAGACTATGACCAATATGTCTCAAATTGATTCAGAATCCGACAATAAAGAAGATAAGGATAAAAATGATGATTTTGAAGAAGACGACCTCACTGATTTTTTTGGCCATGACTTATCACATTCTTAGCGACTTTAGGTCCATTAGATTCACCAGACATATATTATCAACACAACTTTATTATTTTTTCTTTTGACTAATCTCCATCCATTTTCCCATTGTTGATAGATGCATACAAGAATAATTCAAGACTTATCTTCAATAAGTGCACATACAACTTATTGTTTCAAAACAGTAAGAGTTTTCAATTATTTGTGTAATAATAAAAGATCAATCAGGGTTAGATTAACCAAGGTTATTTTACCCGTGTTTCATCATGTTAGGTTAATTCTTTCTATATAAGAAGCCTAAATTTTTTATTAAACGTAGATCTGGTTTTGAAGTTTCTAAGCTTTTATAATCTTTCTCTCCCTTGTAAATTTCTGAATCTTCAAATAAAAAGTGTGACTTATTCTTGTATATCTTCATTACGGTTAGACTAATTGTTCTTTTACTGTAAGTTTTTGTTCATTTCCATTTACGTTAATCAATTTTCTATATTTTGTTCTCTGTGTATTATTTTATTTGTTAGTACTACGTTTTCGATAAAAGGGCAATTTATAATGGCGAATTTAGATTAGGACCTGTTGTTGAGAAAAAATAACAGGCACAAATCCAATCACAAACAAATTAAGAAAGCAAAAAAAGGAGAAAAAAACGACACCAAAGATTTTACGTGGTTCAACAATATGCCTATATTCACGGAGTGCATCGCACTCAAACCACTATTTTCAAAGTTGATTACAATCTCTCTATCTCTTTTTCAGCCTCTCTACAATTTTTCTCTCTCTCTAGCAATTTTTCTCACACATTACGCATATATAATGCTCGTATTTATATAAGTGCACTAAGGTTGGTCAAATTCCAATTGATGTCTGTTTCCTTTTTCAATTACATCTCTACCTAAGATTTCTTATTTCTCACGAAATTTGCAACTACCGTTGTCTGGGTCATGGTGTAGACACGTGTCTATGACGTGGTCCATGCTGCTTGATGCCTCTGGAGAACACTGCTTCTTAGGTCGCGGTATGTGCACTATGTCCGCGTCGTGGTCTGTACAACCTGTAACTTCTGGACACCACCGTTGTGTGTATCACCGTCTAAGCTCCTTGCCTCTGCTACGGTCTATGCCATGCCACCTGCTGGAACTCAATTCTCTTCTAATTTCTAGCTTCACATATCCTAACAATCTCCCACTTGAAGACTGAAACTCAATAGACGTTCTCCATCCATACTTGATGACTTAGTGGATAAATAACCGTGCACTCATTCCTAATGTCTTCACTCTTTAAGACCCACCGAAGTTGCACATAACTCCAGTTTCCCAGGAGTGAATGGTTTGGTTAACATGTCAGATGGATTCTTAGTTCCTACAATCTTCACTAACTTTAACACTCATTCTTCGATTAACGATCGGATATAGTGGTAGCGTAGGTCTATGTGTTTGGTCCTAAAATGGAACGTCGAATTCTCGACCAAGTGTATTTCACTTTGACTATCATTGTACAACACGCTCATTACCTTATCGAATCCTAACTCAGCTAACAACCCTTGTAACTATATCAGTACCTTGCTTGCTTCTGTTACAGCCACATACTCGGCTTCAGTTGTAGAGATTGTCACTATCTTCTATAACTGGGACACCCAACTGATCATGGTACTCGCCATCGTGAACACATATTCAGTGGTACTTCTACTATGATCCACTTCTCTGGTAAAATCTGAATCCATATAACCTTCTATCTTGAGTTCATCTCTTCTGAAGGTTAGACATCTTTTCATCGTACCCATCATGTATCTTAAGTTCCACATCACGATCTCTTAGTGAGGTATACCTGGATTGGACATTTATCGGCTCACAAATCACATAGCTTGGGAAATATCTAGCCTTGTACAAGTCATGGCATTTATTAGGCTGCCAATGGCTGAGGTATGGTATTCTAGCCATGAAGTTTTTTTCTTCATTCTTCTTTGGACACAACTTCATGGATAATCTAAAGTGACTAGCTAATGGTGTTCAGACCGATTTTGCATTTCCCATGTTGAATCTCTGTAACACCTTACAAACATACTCTGCCTGAGATAGCTACAAAGTACCCATATGTTCGTCTCCGCTAATCCTTATTCCAATAATTTACTTAGCTGGACCTAAATCCTTCATCTCGCATTCACTCGAGAGTTGCTTCTTCAAATTGTTAGTCTCCTCTAAATCTGCATCATCACTAATATGTCATCCACATAAAGTAGCAAAATAATAAAACTTGACTTAACTGTTTTGAAGTAGCAGCAGTGGTCAGCATTGCATCTCAGGTAGCCATTCTCTTGCATGAAGCCATCGAACTTCTTACACTACTATCGGGAAGCTTATTTTAAACCGTACAAGCTATTCATCAACTTGCATACCAACTCTTCCTTACCAAATTTCACAAACCCCTATGATTGTTTTATGTATATCTCCTTCTCTAAATCACCATGGAGAAAGGCAATCTTCACATCTAACTGCTCCTAAAATAACCCCTTTGCTGCGACAATACTTAACACTAACCGGATCGTAGCTAGTTTAACAACAGGAGAGAAAATTTTAGAGTTGTCCATACCTTCAATTTGTTGGAAAATTTTAACTACAAGTCATGCCTTGTATCTCTTGGAACTATCATGTTCCTCTTTGATCCGAAACACCCACTTATTATGTAGGGCTTTCTTTCCTTCATGCGACTTGGCTAACTCCTAAGTTTGGTTAGATACTAAAGACTTCATTATATCCTTCATTGTAAGCTCCCATTTGCTCGTATATTCTCCCTAACAAGCTTCATCATAGCACTCAAGTTTTCCAGTGTCTGTCAGTAGCATGTATTGTAAGTACTTCTTATTAGATATAGAAGTTCGAGTTGATCATCTCAATGTATTATGTGCCTGTGTTACTGGAACATCTCTAAATGGGATAGGTTATTGAATCTAGGGTTGCACATCTTGCCCTTAATCTTTATGTTTAATACGTTTCACGATCCCTCTAACCAGTACATCATCCGGTCTAAAATATTTTTGCTCTTTTTCGCTCAGATACTTGTGTGTTCTTATCTTTATACATGACCCCTTCATTGAAGACAACATCTCTACTTCTGATCATCTTATGGTTTTGATCACCCAGATTTTATAACCAAATTCGTCTTCACCATAACCTATAAAGGTGCACTTCACTGATTTGGCATCCAACTTGCTCATCACCTACATGTACATAAGAAATACAACCAAATACTTTAAGATGAGAAAGTTTTACATCTTTTCCAGTCCATATCTCCTTCGGTATAATGAGGTATAAGCGCTTTGACGGTTATATGTTAATAAAATATGCAGTTGTATTGACTGCTTCTGTCCAGAACTGTTTTAGCAACCCAGAATGTAACCATATGCTTCTGGCTCTCTCAGTCAATATCTTGTTCATCCATTCTACTAGATCATTCTGTTGTGGGGTTCCAAGAACCGTTCTATTGAGCTTTATCCCGCTCTGGTAGCAAAACATCTTGAATTCATTATCTTCATATTCTCCACAATAATCTGAATGCAGCTGTTTGATCTTCAACCTGTCTCAATTTCAACCCTGGCTTTCCATATCCTGAAAGTGTCAAATACCTCAGACATGTATTTTAGAAAGTAAACCCATACCTTTCTGGAGTGATCGTCGATGAAAGAGATAAAGTACAGTTTACCTTCGGTTGACGAGACTGAAGCTAGACCACAAACATCGGTGTGCACTAGTTCCAGCTTCAGACTTACTGATGCTCTTTTGGTCTTCTTGAAGCTCACCCGCTTCTGTTTTTCCAGAATACAACTTTCACAGAAATTGACCTCAACACTTTTTAAATCTAGTAATTTTTCTTTCGAATGCAGACACTTCAGCCATTGAGTACTCATGTACCTAAACCTTTGGTGCCATAAGGATCATCCTTACCTTCTGCCATAGCGATTAAACCATAACCATCTGTGGTTGTGTAAAGCGCCTCATTCTATTTTCTCGAACGATTGTCATACTCCCCTTCAAAATCTCCCACTTATCACCTATGAAAGTTGTCACGTACCCATCTAATGCCAGTTGGCCAATGAAGATCAAGTTATTCCTCAAGTATATTATGTGTCTCACATTGTCGAGCTTCCAAACTGACATTTGCTGCTGAATTTTCACATCTCCCTTTCCGATAATCTCGCATGCTTGATCATCACCAAGATACACCTTACCCAAATTTCCGGAGACGTAGTTCTTAAACAACTCCTTGTGAGGTATGGCATGGAAATACGCTTCCAAATCCAGGACCCAGGACTCCGTCTTACTTTCCAATAAGCAAATAAGGCACTCATTTGATTCCCCTAATACACAATTTGCACTGCTCTTGCCCTTATCTTTCTTCTCAGACCTACACTCATATGAGAAGTGGCATTTCTTACCACAATTCCAGTACTCTACATCCTTTTTTCTTCGTTCCTGATTTTTTGAATAGTTGACCTGATTCTTGGATTTTGACTTTCCTCTTGACTTTGATCTTCCCCGTTGATTCGTGTTCCGATTTCTATTTCTGCCTTCCTTACCTTTCGAATTCAGTGCTGAAGATGTAGATGCCCCTAATCCCTCTTCAAACATCCTGGTCTCTTCGGTTATGATCATGTTCATGTTCACAACTTATTGGAGGTTCAATTTTCTTTCCCGAACGCATTAGCAATTGCTTGACTCGTAATCTTCCAACTTTCTAGCAATTGGGTAAGCATAAATACTGCCATAAACTCCGCATTGAAGCCCATAGACAAAGAACATAACCCATCCTTCACTTTGTTGAACTTATTTAGAAACTCTTTAAAGCTCTGACATTCCCTCATCTTCAAAGTCGATAGCTTCTTGACAAGATGAACTTTCCCTTACCGCAGAAGGCTATTCATATAGGTCTGATAGTGTATCGATTAGATCCTTGGCAATCCGTTGATCCTTTACGTTGAAAGCGATTTGTTTCGTCAAACTGAGTTGAATTGGAGCTTTTTGGTCCAGGAATTCAAAATAATCATCATCCATATTCTCCGGTTTCCGTTTTTTTTCCCAATCTTCATCTGTCATATCCTTTGGTTTCTCTTTTATCAGCCAATGCAGATCCTTCTGGTACAGATAACCTTCATCTTTTTCTTCTAGAATATGAAATTTGACCTATTGAATTTCTCAATCGTGTGTGTATCCTTCTCTAATCCAATATCTATAACAAAATCGATGACCTCTAGAAAACCTAGATTTGTGTAAAAAATAATCTTCCTCAACCCGGAGCTTTGATACCAATTGTTGTTGAGAAAAAATCACACACACACACACACACACACAAATCCAATCACAAACAAAATTAAGAAAGCAAAAGAGGAGGAAAAAGACGGCACCAAAGATTTTACATGGTTCAGCAATTTACCTACATCCACTGAGCGCATCGCACTCGATCCACTATTTTCAGAGTTGATTACAATCTCTCTATCTCTCTTTCAGTCTCTCTACAATTGCTCTCTATATAGTAATTTTTTCTCACACATTATGCACACATATCAGTGTACACATAATGATAGTATTTATATAAGAGCACAAGGGTTGGTCAAATCCTAATTGGAGTCTAATTCGTTTTTCAATTACTTATCTACAAAAGATTTTCTATTTCTCATAGAATCCCCAACTATCGCTGTCTGGGTCACGGTGTAGGCATGTGTCTATGCTGCAGTCTTTGCTGCTTCGACACCTCTGGAGAACACTGCTCCTTACGCAGAGACATGTGCACTATGTCCGCGCCGCGGTCTGCACAACTTGTCACCTTTAGACACCACTGTTGTGTGTGTCATGGTTTAAGCTCCTTGCCTCTGCCGCGGTCTACACAGTGCCACCTGTTGGAACTCGATTCTCTAATGGTTTTTGGCTTCACATATCCTAACAGGACCAGATGGGGCACGTGCCCCATCTAAAATCTTTCAAAATGTTTTTAGTTTTACTTAATATTTTATCATATAATAATTTAAACAAATATATTATATAAAAAAATCTAAATTTCTATATTTTTCTTCATTCTTTCTTAATTAACTATTTTTTAATTTTAATTGTTATCATATTTGATTGCGTGTTAACTTTTTTCTTTCGGTAAAATACAATTTTTTAATTAAAATTTTATTATTGATATTTTGATTAGTGATTCTTAAAATCTCAAATTGTATATTTTTTTAATAAAAATTGTCAATCTGTATTCTAAATTTATTTCATCAAAACACAAGTAGTCACAAATATGAATTAAAATCATGTTGAGTTATTTTGTATTATCAAAGATATGCAATTAATTTCTAGAATGGATCATCGGTATATAAAGGTGTGTGTGCCTTTTCGTGTGCAAGCGTGCCCGTGTTTGCTCATGCGTGTGTGTGCTCATTTTACGTGCATTTGTGGGGAGTTTTTTCCTAGTTTACAGGAGTAGTTATCTTTGCCATACATATGTTGTCTTGTCTTGGCAGATCTTGGCAGTCACACTGTAATACATCATAATGATAATAAATTAATTTGATTTTTTTTTTAGGACATCTACTTTAACACTATGTTTGGATTGATATGAGAGAAAGGAAATGAAAGATAAATGAGGAAAGGAAAGGAACATAAAGAGTTTTTAATGATCATTGTTTGGATGGTTATAAATAGAAAAGAAAGGATAGGAAATCAATTTTATTTGGAGGGGTGAAATAAATGAATACATTTTATTCTATTTATGAAAATAACATTCTTTCAACAATATGAATACCCAATATTAATAGGGTTAGTTTTGAAATATTAAAAAAATCATTAATTTTGGATTCTTTTCCCTTATTTTCCTCTAAAATTTGGATGGGAACCAAATTGTGTGAAACAAGAAGACATTATTCCAGTATTCCCTCATTTTCCTTCCCTTTTCTTCATTTTCCTTCCCATTTCTTCATTTTCCTTCATTTTCCTTTTCTTTCCTTTCTCTTCTATTCCATCAAACCAAACATAGTGTAAAAGCCAATGCATGACAGATTCTCGATGCAAATATTAATATCAAATTCTATAATCTCTATTTTCTTGTTACCAGTTGTGTTTGTATAATTTATGGAATATATAAATAATCTATGGAATTTAAGTTTTCGTCACCCTTTACTTGCAAATAATGAATTATTAATTTGACAGTTATTCTAAACTTGTTCATGTCGGAAATTTTTGAACATGAACAAATTTTAATCATTTTTAAGTTTAAATTTTTTGGATATGAAAAAGTTTAGAATATCTTCCGATTGAGGAGGTTAAAAATGTTGTTGCTTGTTAAATTGATTTCAAGCTTTAATTAAGAACTAATCACACCAACCTCCCTTTAGGTTTGGTCTTTTACAGACGGAAACAACTTTATCAGTAACTAACACTGACCTCCCCTATCGTGAGTCAACGTCTGTTATGTTTAACAGTTGACCATGTCAAACCGTGTAAAAGTCCAAAATACCCATGGCATGATCTTAGAATGTGTATTTACAATTATAACCTAGGAAAAAGACATTTTTTTTATTATTATATAAATGGCGGCAACGGTAATTAAAGGTGAAGGTTGTATATTTTTTTTTGGATGTTAATGCCCTTAAGGAAATGAAGAATTACAACTTTATGATGAATAAAAAAAATGAAAGAAAATTGTTGATGTTACCGTTGCTTATGGACGTTGATAGAAATTGCACAAAGAAGAATCCCTCTATAATGACCTTTCAAATGACATCCATCTAATCCTAATACCCAACCTTTCGGGCTTGGAAGCTAAGATAAAACCTTTTAAAGGTTGCAAGGATTTGAGAATCAGGGTTTCTAATTATCTTGATTTTTACATAAGACCAAGGGTTCCTTTCCATAATGATGTGCCCATACCTATACAATTTGTTGTAACTCTGCTTGTGGTCTTCCGCCCTTATGTTAAGTGCATACTTCTTGGTCCCTATATAGTGTGTGGTCGGCCATATCAACCCCACATTGTCTTAATATAACTGAACCTAACACCCTAATAGTAATATCATGATTTTCTTTTATAAGGAGCTCAAACCTCTTTCCTAACCAGCTTGAGGTGACATCTCTATTTTTAGGAACTGCTAAGCAGTTATGATCATTCCTGAGAGTCTTCAACATGTAAATAATCCTATCAGAAGTTTGACTACCATGCACTCGTCAAAGGCAGCTCTTTTCTTTACACCCATATGTGATCCTCATTTTCTCATTTTTAATCATTTTCAGTTTGAATCCTTCCTGTATTTAGTAGTCCAATAATACTTCTCTAAAGTGTGTGCTGTTTCTGAATGACTGTCCCACTTCTATTGTAATTCTACCATCATCTCTTGGTCTAAATGTGGTACCCATTATGGGGTTATCGATCACCTTCTCTTCAGCAATGTCATCTCATTGACATCAGACAATCCATCATTTTCATCTCCACTATCATTTGGAAGCTCATCTCCAATTCTATTATTTTCATTTGGAACCTTATCTTTAACTCCATTGTTCTCATTTGAAATTTCATCTTCATTTTCATGCATTGATGTTTGGTTTAAACTCCTATTTGAATTGTAGTTAACATCATCTTCAAATGGGGGTGACGAAGAATCAGCAAGTACAATTGGCTCTTGTTCAGGGTTAGACTGTTGTATTGGGTCAATGTTTGGCTGCTAGTTCAAGTTGATAATGAGCTGCTGTATTAGCTTAGGTTAGGCTGAGGCCTGCTGTTTAGGGTGGGTTGTTGGTTTGGGCTGTTGCTTGGCTGTAGGTAATCCACGTTAAAATGAATTTGGTTCACTTTTCTTTGCTCGAATTCACTCAACAAATCCATCAACCCAACATCATTTTCAATTTCCCTTACTTTAACATTCCAGAGAATTTGAACTTCTTGTCTAAACTTGTCACCAACTCCAGCCTTCAACCCAAGGTAGAATCCCACAAATCCTTCAAACTTATATAATCTCTCTTAAAACGCCCAAATTCAAAATGTTTTCCCAAAAAAGTTGCTATGCCATTGAACATGAAAGTCCTGCAAGAACAAAATTTACAACAACACAAATAAATATCACCATTGATATTTGACACCCAGATAATAAAGCATCAAACAACAAATAGAGTTACACACAAGAAATCCCATTAAAACATAAACACAATGGAACAATACAAAAAGAAAACTAGAGACAAACTATATATTACACCAATAACCAGTATAACATCCATAACAAAAACACAAAAAATAGATTTCTTTAAAAAAAAGTGGTAACAAAACTACAAAACTTTATTAATCATCAAACAAACTATGCACACATGTAACATGAAAACCCAATGACACACATGAAAACCCATCAAACCATAAACAAGATATATCAATACAAAACGAAAAACAGAGCATCAACCCAAAACAAAAAATGCTGTCCAAACCAAAATTTATATCAATTCCGAAACACAAATATATTTCATTCGTTTTTTCCAAAACCTAAACACAGATTTTTCTCAAAACAAAACATGCATTAAAAACAATTTCACAACCATGAAAACCTATCAAACCATTAACACAATGACAATAAAAAACAAAATACATTCCTTTTTTCAAACCATTTACTGATTTTTTTGTCAAAATCGAAGCACAAATAGATATTATTTTTTTTTTTCACAAATTTCAATCCAAATAAAACATGCAAAAAACAAAATTTTTAATCTGAAAAAAAACCCTAACCCTAAAAGATTACTTCACTCGGATTAAATTTAATTTTTCCACATATTAACTCTAAAACTAACTGAAAGGGAGGTCTGGTAGTTAAGATTTATGTTTTCACCTTGCAACCATCACGAATACGAACCCAGGACGATGACGAAGAGATAACACGATGACGATGACGCTGACGCTTACGGTGATTGGTAGCTTTGTTGTTCAAGTTCTTCGTTGAGATGGTTTTACTAAGAAAGAATGGTGGTTTTCTGCATAGAGAGGTAGAAAGAGATTTCTTTTCCACAACTAAAACCTTTCGCGCCTCTTGAGTTGCTTTATATATTTTTTGCTTTAAAAAAATATTATTTTCTATTTAAAATTATAAAAAACTGACATATATTAATTGTAATTTGATTGACATGACATGTGCAGTTTAAAATAAGTTGAAAGTCATTATTACCCTTCTTGACATGGTCAACTGTTAAACATAACAGACGTTGACTCACGATAGAGGAGGTCAGTGTCAGTTACTGATAAAGTTGTTTCCATATGTAAAAGAGCAAACCTCAGGAGAGGTTGGTGTAATTAGTTCTTAAATTAATGTAGAAACAAACTTAACATATAAAAAATAGTGAAAATACATGTTAAGTAATAGAGTAATGTTACATATCACATCTAAAATCACAATAATCTATCACAACACATGTGGTTGTCGAGGTATCAATTTATGAGTGGATACATATTAATAATGATTTATCTCTCTTATTCTTGAATTCACTCATAAATTGACACATCGGTTGACAACTACGGATAGTTGTTTAGAGGGAATGATATATATTCATAGAAGTCTAGCTACCAAAGCTGCTGTTTTAAATTGATATCCAAATTGCATCTCAGAAATAGTCACCCACTTACTTTCTTTCGCCATACATATATATAGTCCAAAAACACTATCAAATTATTTTTTGATTTTTTTTATGAACAATTTAGGCTTTGTTCTCAAAATTATATTTTAACCTTATTATAATTCAACTTTTTTATTTAAAAAACAAACTGTTATCAAAGAAAGTAAACAAATTCTCAAAATGAAAATTATCTTCTTTTAACATTCATAAATAAACCAAGGAAAATCAAATAATCATCTATAACATTTTAGGTAATTCCACATCTTTACGGTGACAACTTGACACATGCGACTGCATACGGGACCGTAAGAATTAATTTCTTGTTTGCATTTCTTATATTTTTGTTTATTTTTCAAGTCTAATATGAAATTTTATTATGTAAAAATGCAGATACATCTTAAAAAACGGGTTGTTACAAAACGATATGTCCTAGTTTTGTATAAGTTCATCCTTCATACAACGTGGGTCAACGTTTCAAAGAGACTTCTGATATAGGTAGAAAGATATTTGTAACTCAACCATTGATATATAAAGTAACGTGCTAAAACAATAAATAATATCGAATGATTGTAATTAGGTGAGTTATGTAAATAAAAGCATCAGAAAATGTTCGTTTCCTTAAATGCCCATTATCATATTTAGTATAAATATTAATAAATATATATATATATATTTTTTTTAAAATCAACCTATATTTTACCATTTATGCCCTACAAAGTTATAAGAAATCTTTACTGGATCCTAAAACAAGTAATTGGTGGCTTTTTATGGATATTGACACACAGATAGGATATTGGCCAAAAGAAATTCTTCCTCAATTACGCAAGGTGACAACATTTGTCCAATATGGTGTTGGACATATAATTCTCTGGATGGACTGAGTCCACCAAAGGGATCCGAACGTTTTCCTACTAAAAATATTAAAGAATCACATTTTTTTGTACAACTTCTGACAGTGAATAAATTTAATAATTTAATCGATATTGAGCGAGAGAGCCTATAAAAAGTTGTTGATAGTTCAAGTAATTATGATACCAAACATTGGGGAAATCGATTAGGTACACTCGCTCAAACTTTTTTCTTTGGGGATTCGATGGAATATGTGGTATTTGATGAGTTCTTATAAGAGAAATAAAATATCATTCGAATAATTACTATCTGAAATTTTAAGTTTATCAATTCATACAAAAAATTTGGTCTTTTGTTTTTTAAATTTTTCGCTTTTTGGACAAAATTCCTATTTTACTGTTTAAAACCAATTTTAAACGGAATAATATTTATTTTTATTTGTTAAAATTACAAATTATTATTTTTAAAATGTTTAAAGTAAAATATTTAATTAGTTATTATTAAAATACATTTATATTTTAATTACATAAAAAAAATTGAAAAGAAAATAATAATAATAGAAGTATAAAGTGGCATAGTGGGACTAATAAGCCCAACATTCGTGGGATAAGTTGCTTGCACAAGATTATATAATCTCATCTCATGCATATATGATTAAAATTAGTTCTATCTTATCATATCTCATGTAATAAACATGGTCTTAGGTGGCTCTATTGACACCCAAAATAATACCTCCTACACCCATTTACTTCTCACACCATAGTAAAAAAAAATTGAAATTTAATAATTTACTCTCTCATGCATGGGCGCCGTCGCATTCAACACAAGAGGTGATAAGTTGGTTCTCAATCATTGGTTGACCACACTCTCTAATTGTATTATCCCCTCGTCAACCTCATATGATGGGGACCCTGGTGAACACATATGCTCTTCTTGCTCGGGCATTTTCGAAATAAATGTATCCCCCAAATCAACAAAGATGTCTAAACCTTCAAATTGTCTAGCAAGCCAGCCTACACGGTTGATGTTGTCGTTAGCCGGAAATAGATTTCCTCCAAGCGAACGGCACCCATGTATACACCTTTGGTCCTTAAACACCAAAAAAAAAATACTAATGAAGTAAAAAGATACTAAAACTAAAACTAAAATTAAACTAAAATAAAACTAAACTAACAAAATAAATGACACATACTATCTAAACCAAATTAACTAGATTCAACTAAAGAATCTACGCCGATCTCCAGCAGCGGTGCCAAAATTGATATAATATTTTATCTCTACTCAATTTGAAATACATGTTCGTTCATTGGGGTCAGTGATTCTATTAGTTGAAAACTAATTAATTTAATGAAATACTAATCTAAGTACATGAAAAATAAATGGAATAATGCTTGTTTTTTAAAAGGCAATTAATTAACTAAGTTTGTAAATGGTAAATAACTAACTATCACAAAAAAACACACAAAGATAAGAATATGTAGAGAATAGGGAATTAATGCAACCTAATTAAACAACTCAATACAATCCATATGTCTCATTAAAGCTCTTCAATCCAATATGACTTATTTTAGGATAAACCATGAAGTGCTTAATCATTCCCACCACTCACACACGGTCATGTAATGAGCAATGGTTAGAACTAATTTTTAATTAAAAATCTAAGCCAAATTAAGCATAACAAGGTCATGCATATGAAAATTTCTCAATTATTAAGCTTGTGGTCAAAGCTTAAATGAAATGGTCACCCACATTTAATCCTCAACCTCATGTATAAACTAATCCTAACATATATATTCATTGAGGGCACAAGTGAATGTGAGTAACAGAATTAGAGGAAGTATTTCAATAAAAGAGACTAATAAATAATTGAATTAAAATATTAGACTATTGGATTACAAAGAATTGTTCAATCGGTTATATCAATCCCCCTGTATAGAATATTAGTTACACATCACAGAAGGGAAAGAAAACATAGAAGAGTTAAAGAAGAAATCCAAGTTGGTCATTGAGGCTTATTGACTTGTATGCTTCCTCTTCTTACTTCAAAACTCCAAGGATGGATCGAAGATGAATGAGAAAATAAGTATGTAAAAGGGTGATGTAACAGTATCAAAGGTTACAAATGTGTAAAATGTGACTGATGATTCATGACACAAAAATTAAGAAGCGTATTTATATAAGATCCAAATATGGTAAGAATCTATCTTGAAAAATTTGCCGATGTGCTGTCGCGGTCCCGACTGTTGCAGTCGGCCAAGACGACAGTTCGACCGCGACATGCTTAATCTTGGTTTTCGCGCATAGCTCGAGCGACATCAGCAGCACCACTTTAGGTGCGAGAGTTGCTATCGCCAAATATGTCGCAGTTATCTAGAATGTCTGTTCAACCGCGACACTTTTGCTTTCAGTTTTCATGTCTCATTCTTCACTAGAGACGCACATTTGAGGAATGAGGATGGATATAGATCCCCTCATCCCTCATCCCCACTTCCTAGACACTACCCTAATCTCTCTGCACCTCCCCCCCGAAATTTTTTTTGGGGAGGTATATCCATCCCTATCTCCAGTTTCCAATTTTCCCAGTTTTTTTCAGTTTTCCCGTTTCCTCATTTCTCTATTTAACAAAAAATTACAAATTAAACTAAAAAAATAAACATTTAACTGCAAATACAAAATAAAATCCATTAATGCATTACAAATACAAATATATATACTATAATTATATTTATATATGTTTGGGGGAAATGGAGAAATTGGAATGGGGGATCTCATCCCCATCCCCATTTCAATATACTTGTAGGGAAAAAGGGGAAATGGGGAGGGGCAGGGGTCCCCCCATCCCCATCCCCATTTCAATTTGGGGATGATTTTCATCCCCATCCCCCCTCACTTTCCTATTTTTTCCTAAAAGAAAAATCCTCAAATGGGGATGAGGACTCAGGGAATTGGGGCTCTAGGGAAAAATGTGCATATCTATTCTTCACACAATATCAGCGACATTTTGCCTACGTGAATTGCTATCACCAGATGTGTCACGGTAGGCTAAGATGGCACTTCGACCACGAAATTTCTTCCTTCAGGCTCCAGATTCCAATTTGAGCAGCTTTGGACCCCAAGTTCTTCTCTTTTTACCCAAATGATGCCCCTGATACTAAAAACCTGCAAAGCACTTAATCAAGCCATTAAACAATCGATTACCCAATAATTGAGCAATAAACATAGAAAGGGGACCCCAAAATTTAGTGTTATCGTGGCTCTATTAAAAAACCCTAAATCAAACAAACCACTATTAAATCTCCCTCTTTTTTTCTCTTATTGAATGTTAGAAAACTTACAAGCTTATATTCACAACTATTATCAAATCAAATATTTATGTAAAACATCCAAAATAAAATGTTACTGGAATGCTAGACCCCATTTGGATGTATGAGAAAAAAATTCTGATGGCACGAGACAGAGAAAGGTAAAATTAAGTTGATTCTTTCTGCACAGGCTGTTGATTTTAAAATAATAATAATAATAATAATAACCCCCAGAAGAAAAGGCTGTAGCGCAGAGCCAAGTTTCAGATTTATTTCTTCTTTTAGCATAAAATTGGTTGAAAGTTGAAAGTTGAAACACAAATGAACTAGAGACAAAGCTTGACATTAGTTTTCTTTCTACAATCCAAATTCAAAGCACGGATATAAGATGTTCTTTCTTATAATAGCAATTTCAGTTATTGATATTTATTAAAAAATACATAATTTGTTTGATTAAGGGTTATTCACAGTTTAATTAAAACGATTATCAATAGTTAAAGTTAATTTTGATATTTTAGAGATTGTCAAGAGTAAATTATTAAATTTGATTTTTTTCTTTCATAATAGGTATAAGGAGTAAATGGGTGTGTGGAGAACTATTCTAAATGATAATAGAGCCACCATTAACTTTATATATCTTCGAATAATATAATATTCACATTTTTAGAAAATTGATTAATTTTTAACTGGTGCCATTTATAATTTATTTATTTATTTATTTATTTTGATGAAAATAAATATATTGCATTATTTCAGTAGAAAAAATGATGGTCTTTTTTACTATCAAGTTGATATTAATATTTGAAATTAACATTAATGCTCACTGTGTCCCTCTTCTTCGTAATTAGGTACTGGCTGCAACTTTGTTTTTCAACTAAAAAATGTGACAATTACACAAACATCACATGAGTTTTGCAATATTGTTTTCACCGGTAACTTTTGTCATAATTACATAAAAATCTACTTATTTTCAATGACTAATTGTTGACAAACGATTTGACTAATCACTGACTTAATAATTTATGGGTAAAAATGTCTTACAATGAAAGCACATGTGTATTATTTCAACGACACTATATTATTACAACGATCCTGTGATGTGGTATAGTTGTGGCTTGCTTTCTTATAAAATAGTTTATACAACTTTTAACATTTAATGGAATTATAATCAATAACTGTATTTGGCTTTGGTGCTTTTAGGAACTTAATGCCTCTAAACTATTTCAAAGTGACTGCCATCAAGTATGAGGTTTGTAGATTGCGATCCTTCTTTCACATGTTGAGTGATGTCTTTTATTTGGTTCAACATTTTCCAGATTGAGATCCTGAGGAAGAAAGGACACTCATATTCTGAAATCATCAATGAAAGTGTGATCGAGTAGGTGGACTCATTGAATCCATTTATGCATGCTCGTGGAGTATCATTTATGGTGGATAACTGCTCTACAACATCCCGATTAGGTTCAAGGAATGGGCTCCTTGTTTTGATTACATCTTCACACAGCAGGCCTTGGAGGCAGTAGTGTCAACAGAGATCTCATCAGCAACTTGCTGTCTGACCCAGTACATGGAGCCATTGAAGTATTGCCCAATTGAGACCTACAGTTGACTTATCAGTTCCAGCAAATGCTGATTTCGTGCGACCAGAGTTGCGTCAATCTAGCAATTAAGTCCTGGAGAAACCTTTAGGATGAACAAGTCAACAATGTTCCCTTTGTAGTAGGGGTGTGCATTAAGTTACGATTCGATCCGAATCGAACCGAATCGAACCGAAAAAAGGGTATTCGAATCTATTCGTAGGGTAATTCGGTTTAAACCGGATTAAAAATTGAAAATAGAATTGATTTTCGGTTCAAACCGGTTTGAACCACCTAAAACCGATTTGAACCGAATAAACCGAGTATATATGTAAAAAAAAACCCTAATATTCTATTCTTTACTCTCCACTTACACGACCAACAGCCTCTCGCTCTCGACCCTCTCCAGTTCAACTTTAACTCTCTGGACTCACGACCAGCTTTCTCAACACATTCGAATTGCTCTGTTTCTCAATTCCTCAACATCGATATGCTCCTAGCCTCCTACAACTACAAGGTTGGTCAATTTCTTGACCCTCTTCTTCTAATTTCTTATTTTTCTTTTAATTTTATTTGAATCAGAAAATTTTACAGTAGTGTTGTTAACCCACGAACCCTAATATTTTGTTTTTGTTTCACTGGTCGTCTTCATCGCCATTCACCAATCTTCCAGCTTCATCTCATCTGATTTACTCTTCTTCAACTCTCCGATCTGCTTGAACAAGACAAAGGTAAATTTTGATTTAGTTAGTTTATTCTTCGTAAACTTGTCCTAAACTGATTAGTTGATTTGTTAGTGTTTGATTTGTTGATTTATAGGTTAACCAAGCTTGATTTGTTAGTGTTTGTGCTTTAAAAATTCCTTCTCCGTCTTGTATTTGTGATTTTCTTTGTCTTGTTGTATTCCGGTGTACACAAAACTCTAGCTTTTAATTTTCTTCAAATAAAAAAATATTACCGTAATGTTGTTAACCCACGAACCCTAATATTTTGTTTTTGTTTCACTGGTCGTCTTCATCTCCATTCACCAACCTTCCAGCTTCAGCTCATCTGATTTACTCTTCTTCAACTCTCCGAGTTGCTTGAACAAGGCAAAGGTAAATTTTGATTTAGTTAGTGTATTCTTCTTAAACTCATCCTAAACTGATTTGTTGATCTGTTAGTGTTTGATTTGTTGATTTGTGGGTTAACCAAGCTTGATTTGTGGGTTAACCAAGCTTGATTTGTTAGTGGTTGTGGTTTAAAAATCCCTTCTCTGTCTTGTATTTGTGCTTTTCTTTGTGTTGTATTTTTTGTATTCCAGTGTTAGTGTACACAAAACTGTAGCTTTCGATCTGTCTAATTCTGAGTAGATTGGTTGAATTCGATTTGATTTCTACAATTGATTTAGACTTTCCGTTTTTCAGTTCGTGGGTTAACAACTGCTGCGCTGGTTATGGGTTTTGTTCCTCTGGTTTTTGTTTCAATAATATTACAGCAGTTCAAAAATAAAACGAAGCTTGATTTAGACTTTCTGTTTTAGGGTTTATAAATGAGAATTTTGACATATGAGAATTGATATATGAGAATTTTGGATACTTGTACTTTCTGGATTTTATAATACTACCAATTAGTTGTCCCTTCAAGCTCACTAGAGGTACCATACGAACCTTGGTTTGTTGTTCATGTGATATCAATATGATTAGTTCATTTTTTGTTTTGAATTTTCTATTAGTTGATGTTGATATATGCTCTTTGACTAGCAAGCATTTTTGCATCATTAATAGATGTCAAATGCATTTAGTTTTTGTTAAGGAATTTACTCAGAAGATTAAAGATAATTTTACTGTAATTTTTCCCTTGCTTATTCAACATGTTACAAGCCAATGGAACACATTAAAGTTACATTTAGTACTTCTTTTCTTATATTAATTTACATTTGGTACTTTAGGTTTTGTCGAACTGTCGTGTACCAAATTAACTTGTACAATATGTGTGTAAATTCTTATTATTTCTGTGTATTTGAAATTGTTAATAGATGGAGATTGATCTTAATGTGGGTTCAGTGGAAGGGAGTAGTGAATTGGGTCCAGAAACCTTAGAGAATTCAAGCTCTATTGGAAAAGGAAAGGTATCAGAGAAGGGTAAACGGGTAGGTGGTAGGAAAAGAAAAAAAAATCAGATTGTTGGATTCATTTTGAAGAATATGTCACTAAAGTGGGGGATAAAAGAGCTAGATGTAAGAATTGTGGTGATTCTTATGCATTTGACTCAAGTAGTAGCACAACAAACATGAACAAACATATTGAAAAACGGTGTAAAAAATATTAGCCTGTAGATCCCACACAAAAAGTGTTGGTGAAACAACCAACCATGTCAGGTTTTGGGAGTACTTTAGGTGTGTCAAAATTTGATCAAATAAGATGTAGGAGGGTCTTAGCAGAGATGTTGATATTTGATGAATTACCATTTAAATTTATGGAGAATCGGGGATTCCAGAGGTTTTGCTTCGAACTTTGTCCTTTATTTGATCTCCCATCTAGGAGAACCATTGTTAGAGATTTGTATCAATTGTATATTGATGAGAAGATTAAGTTGAAGGAGTATTTTAATCGGATTAAGGTGAGGGTTTGTCTAACCACTGACACATGGACATCAATACAAAATATAAACTATATGGTTGTCACTGCTCATTTTATTGATTATGATTGGCAGCTGCAGAAGAGGATTTTGAGCTTTAGTCAAATAGTTGATCATAAGGGAGATTCAATTGGAAAGTGTATTGAGAATGTCTTGCTTGAGTGGGGTATTGATAAAGTTTTCACAATAACCGTGGATAATGCAACTGCAAGCACCACTGCCATTGGTTATGTGATTAGAAAATTAAATAGTTGGCAAGATGATGGAGCTGTTTTGGGGGGCAAGTACTTGCATGTAAGGTGTTGTGCACACATCCTAAATCTAATAGTTAGTGATGGGTTGAAAGATTTGCATGACTCAATTGTAGCGATTCGCAATGCGATGAAATATGTGAAATCTTCTCCCAGTAGACTAGATAGATTTAAAAAAGCTGTTGCACATGAGAAGATTGGAACTAAAGGGTTGGTAGTGCTAGATGTTCCTACAAGGTGGAATTCAACTTACTTGATGTTGGAAAGTGTTGTGAAGCTTAGAAAAGCATTTGAGCGAATGGGAGAGGAAGATTTGCATTATGTGAATTATTTCAGGGATGATGATCAATCTGAGTAGAAGCGGATAGGACCTCCTAACTGTGATGATTGGGATAATGCCAAGGTATTTATCAATTTCTTAGCTACTTTTTATGATATTACCTTGGATTTTAGTGCATCATTGCTTGTGACTTCCAACATTTATTTTAAGAGTTGGTGCACTATTCGTAATCAACTAATATCATTATCCACCGAAATAGATCCGCTTGTGAGTAAAATTGTTGTGAGTATGAAGCAAAAATTTGATAAGTATTGGAAGGGTTTAGAACAAACCAATAACTTGTTGATATTGGCAGTTGTTCTTGACCCACGATACAAATTAGGTTATGTGAAGTTTCGGTTTGACTCCATTTATGGTGTGGAAGAATCTCAATCAATGATTTTTAAGTTGAAAGGTGTATTGTTAGACTTGTATGACTGGTATAACAGATTTTATGGTACTTTAGGTGGGGGTGTAAAGGAAACTGATGATATGTTTTCATTATGAGTTGGTAGTGGACCTAGTGATGACATAGAATTGGGGAGGTTAAAGGCAATTGATAAAGAAGATAGTTGTGGGGAATGAAGCAACAAGAGGAAGATGTTAATAAAGGGAAAAGTGAGGTGGACTTGTATTTGTTAGAGCGTCCCGAGAAATTGAACGAGAGGTTTGATGTTTTGGCTTGGTGGAAGAATTCTTTAGTGAAATTTCCTATATTATCAATGATTGCAAGAGATGTCTTTGCAATACCGGTTTCAACAGTGGCTTTTGAGTCCGCATTTAGCACGGGTGGTCGCATTCTTGATCCATTTAAAAGCTCATTGACCCCTAAAATAGTTGAGGGGTTAATTTTGACCGGAAATTGGTTGCAAGCAACTTGCCATATTGCTGAACCACGTGTTGTTCAAGAACATGCTCAAAATGAAAATGAATCGGTTCATTTGTTAGAACATTATATCAATATTGAAACTGGTAAGTATTTAATATTTAGGTGGAATTATCAAATTTGTTTTATTTTTAATATTGTTATTTATTACTATGTAAGTTTATTATTATTATTTTTTTGTCTTAATCTTAACATAGAGTATGAAAGTGGAGTGGTAAATGTTTCTATGGAGCATAAAAATTAATGAGGAATGATTGATGAAACCGTGAAGGTAAGCTTCTAATTGCTGGTAATGGTATATGCATAATTTTTCGCTATAATTGTTTTGTTTATATGGAACATAAAGATTTGAGTGACAAATGCATATATAATTTTTCATTTTTTTTAATCTGCAGACAGTTGGTGGAGTGATAAAATGGAATGCATTTTTTCTTTTGGATTGTGGAATATGGTGTGGAAACTAAAATTGAAATGTTATTTTAGTTGACTACTCAACTAGTTGTAATTTTAATTTCGAGTTGGATTATTTATTTTTGGGGAGATATTATTATGTAATGTATTCTGTATTCTTATTAACTGTATTTTGAATTATTAGTTTGGCGTTTGGAATGAATTTATTATTAACTTATTATTATGTAATAATGTAATATGATTTTAACAGATATAATTTTATTTTTAAAAAATTAGGTTTGATTTGGTTTTTCTTTTTTGTTTTGGGCTATTCAAATGGTCAAAATAAGTATCAAATAGTAAAATAATGTTAAAAACAAGTTGAAAAGGCCTATTAAGTTAACCGACCCATTAGGCCCAAAACCTAATTGAATCGAATCGAATCGATCGATCAAATTCAGTTCAGTTCAATTCAATTCGGTTCACATTCTTATTAGGTTCAATTCAGTTCAATTTTGGATGAATCGAAAATTTTTAGGTTCAATTCGGTTTTACCTAAAATTGAATCAAATCGAACCGTGCCCACCCCTACTTTGCAGAACCGTTCGAGGCAGAAACTTTGTTTAATCTATATGGACTATGGTTGTATTTATCTAGTTTGCTTGGTTGAGTGTAATTCTATATGTATGTGGATGACGCAGTGAAAACGTAACAAGAATTAGACCGACATCTAAATTCTTTTGAAAAACTGGAATCCACCAGAATAAAGTTAAAATTTCTGAAATTTTATTGAATAATAAGCTATCGAGCCTTTCGGCTTACAAAGCTATTTAAAGTGAAAGAGCCCTAACTCGAATCCTTGTTGGACAAGAAACGAGATTACATACCAAAAGTTACCATAAATAGCGAAACTGCCAAAAATAGCGAAATCACAAAAGTTACGGAAATAAAATATACTAACGACCATAAACAAGTCGGAATTAACGGTAGACGATTTTGGATTGTCAAAGTCAACTTATGATAAAAATGGAAATTTCTCAAAAATAAAATAATTGCGATTTCGGGGCCTAAATGATGGAATTTAACCGAAAAAGAACGTGTCACAACACCGAAGGTATTGATTTCTGAAGATCTAGCCGATTCCCTTCAATTAAGGTAATTTAATCTTGGATTTAGGATGGTCCCACCAAGCCATGTAAGGCTCAACCACTTGTTCTACATCAGTCCCCTCTACTTGCAAAGAACTCGAAGTTATTGGAAATTCCCATGGTCTCAGGTAGGTCGATCACATATGCATTATCATTGATCTTTTTCAGAATCTGATACGGACCATATTTCTCGGGCTTCAGTTTGTTATAAGTCCTAACTGAGAATCTTTCTTTGCACAAGAAAACCATTACTGAGGCGCCCTCCTCAAACACCTTCTGACGACTATGCTTGTCTGCAGCTGCCTTGTATTTCGCATTGGTTTCTTTCAGTTTCTGTCTCACCTCCGCTTGAGCCTGAGTAGCCATGTTTTATGCAGCAACACTAACTCTCCGACCCTTTGGTAAATGAATTAAATCCACAGTGTGCTTCAGTGATGACACATATGTCACAACAAAAGGAGATTTTCCCGTGGCACTATGTATAACACTATTGTAGTCAAACTCAACTTCAGGCAATGCATGATCCCACTGTTTCGGTTTATCTCGGCAAACGCAACGGATCAGATTTCCCAAGGTTATATTTGTCACTTCCGTTTGTCCATCAATTTGTGTGTGAGCAGTAGTACTTCGTTTCAGAGATGTATTGAACATTTTCCATAAGGTCAGCCAAAAGTGGCTAAGGAATTTCGTGTCATGATCAAAGGTAATTGACTGGGGTACCCCATGTAGTCAGACCACTTCTCTGAAAAATAGCTGGGCTATGCGTGAAGCATCAGAGGTTTTCCGGCAAGGGATAAAGTGAGCCATTTTTGAAAACCTGTCAACCACCACGAAAACCGAATCTACTCCTCGCTAGGTACGGGGTAGTCCCAACATAAAATCCATAGACAAGTCCTTCCAGATATTGTTAGGAACATGTAAAGGCATATAAAGACTAGTATTTTGTGACCGACCTTTAAACACCTGACAAGTGTAACATCTCTGCACAAAATTCCCAACATCTTGTTTCGGCTGTGGCCAAAAATACCGTTCCTCCAAGCTAGCCACCGTTTTGTCTCGTCCCAAGTGTCCACTCAATCCACCACCGTGCAAGTCTCTGATTAATTTCTCCCATAGAGACGTTCTGGGAATACACAAACGATTGCCACGAAACAGATACCCATCATTTTCATGAACGTCACTGATAGGCTGTTTTTCAATACACTTGGACCAGATTTCCTTGAAATCTTCATCCTCTTCATACAACTCCTTCAGAGAATCAAACCCAATAATCTCATGAGCTAGGGTTACGAGCAGGGTGGCACGGCGGCTCAATGCATCAGCAACTCGGTTCAGAACCCCTGATTTGTGCTTGATAACAAAAGGAAATTTCTGAAGGAAAGTGGCCTACCTGACATGCATGTTGTCCAAGTTCTAATGACTGTTGATAAACTTCAAAGCTTGATGATCGGTGTACAATACAAACTCCCTCTGTACTAGGTAATGTTCCTAGTGCTTTAAGGCTCGAACCACTGCGTAGAATTCCTGATAATAAGTACTCCACTTCTGGTGAGCTTCACTTAATTTATCGCTAAAGAAAGCTACTGGTCGCTTTTCTTGGGACAACAGAACTCCAATTCCCACCCCACTAGCATCGCACTCCACTTCAAAAATCTTCTCAAAACTGGGTAGAGCCAGTACTGGTGCAATACACAATTTCTCCTTGATTAACGCAAAACTCATCTCTGTTTCTTCTCCCCACTGAAACCGACCATTCTTCATGCATTCTATTATCGGTGCCATGACAGTGCTGAAATTTTGAATAAACCGACGATAGAAATTAGCTAAGCCATGAAAGCTATGAACTTCACTTACGGTTTTCGGTGCAGGCCATTCTCGAATTGCTCACACCTTCTCTTCGTCCATATGAATTCCTTCTGAACTCACCACGTAACTCAAAAATAACAAACTGTTGGTTATAAAACCGCATTTCTTCAGATTAAGAAACAGTTGATTTTCTTGTACAACTTTTAACACCTCTCGCAGCTGCTCAACATGCTCTTCTTCAGTCTTACTACAAATAAGAATGTCGTCGAAATAAACCACAACAAACTTTCCCACAAAAGGCCTCAATACCTGATTCATCACCCACATAAAAGTACTGGGTGCATTTGATAAACCGAAGGGCATGACCAACCACTCATACAAACCATCCTTGCTATTGAATGCCATTTTCCATTCATCCTCATGTCTGACCCGAATTTGGTGATACCCACTACGTAAATCAATCTTTGAAAACAGCTTTGAACCCTCAAGTTGATCCAACATGTCATCTAAGCGGGGAATCGGGAATTGGTACTTGACGGTTATCTTGTTGATAGCTCGACTGTCCACACACATACGCCAACTCCAATCCTTCTTTGGTGTCAGCAATGCAGGAACTGCACACGGGCTCATGCTTTCGCTTATGAAACCCTTCTGCAATAATTCTTCTATTTTCTCCTGCAGAATCTCATTCTCCTTTAAACTCATCCGGTAATGTGGCAGATTGGGCAAACTCGCCCCAGGTATAAGATCTATATAGTGCTGAATGTCTCTTAATGGCGGTAAGTTGTTGGGCAAATCTTCTGAAGTAATGTCCCTGAATTGTTCTAGCAACGACTATATTTTCTCAGGAACAGTAACAGCTTATGTTTCTTTCTCTTCTACCACAAGAGCTTTAACCATTAAAGCATAGATCTCCTGTGCATTCTTAACATCTGTCACGAATTCTGTGTCAGATCCGGTCACAGTTAGAAAAGACTGCTTCTCCACTACAGAGGGCTTGTTAGGAATTGTCTAACGTTTGGAAGGAGCCATAGCAATTTTATGTGACCCTCAAGTAAATAAATAAGTGTTATCCCGACCACTATAAGTAATATCAACATCATACTGCCATGGCCGACCCAACAATACATGACTAGCATCCATATCAATAGCATCACAAACTACATCCTCCTTATATATCTTACCAATAGAAATAGGAACACGACAAATATCAGTTACCTTTACTGTCGGTCCCTTCTTGATCCAGCCAATTGTATATGGATTGGGATGTTTCTCGATTGGCAACTTCAGATGTTCCACCAACCTCTTTGCGACAAAGTTCTTGCAACTTCCACTGTCCACGATCAGGTCACAGACTTTCTGACTGATTGTGCAACAAGATCGAAATATATTGTTACGCTGACTGAGGTCCTCTTGTTTTGGTGCATACAACACTCGTTGCACCACACAATTAACCCACTCACCATCTTCTTCAACTAATTCTGCTCCCTCATACAAGTTACATTCTTCTTCATACTCAGGAACATCTGGATCTTCTTCATATCCTTCTACCTAATTTACTGGTCGACGATCAGGAAACGCATTTGAATGATGAACAGGTTTTCTACATCTGTAACAAGTTCCCGGTGAATGTCTAACATAGGGATTTGGATTTGGATTTGGATTTCTATGCACGTTCTTGTTTGTTGGCGCTGTTGTTTGATTGCTACTACTACCCTCTTCTCCACTAGCTCCTTTTGGTTGGTTCACTGGAACCGATGAATGAAAACCCTTGTCTCTGTTAGGGAATGATGACTCAGGATTGTTCCTTTAAAAACCAGGGTTTCCGACTTTACGTTCCAGTAACTCGGCCTTTAGCGCCATGCTATGAGCTTCATCCACGGTCCACAACATTTGCAGTCCGTTCTTGTCCCGAAGTGACGACCTCAACCCATTGAGATATATGGCTACACCCTGTCCCTCTGTTTCACCCAAGTTATTTCAATCCGAGAGCCTAGAAAACTCTGCTGTTTAATCAAACACCGACTTGTTCCCCTACGAATAGTTTTGAAGCAACTGGAATAGATACTGCTCATAGTCTGGTGGTAGAAACCTACCCATCATAACCTGCTTCATTCTACGCCATGTTCTTACAATCGTCTTTCCTTGTCGTTGACGGTTCTTAGGCAATTGATCCCACCAAACTGCAACCCCTCTTTCAGTCTAAAGTCTACAAATCTGACCATCTTCTCTTCTAGAATCTCTATCATCTTGAAGAACAGCTCTACTTCTGTGATCCAGTCAAGAAAATCTTCTACACGTAGATTTCCATTAAAGCTTGGAAGATCTGCCTTTAACCGGTAGTCATCATACTCTCTGGGTCGTCTCGCTGGTTGAATAACACCATATCCTCTATCTCCTTCATCTTCAGAGTCATCCTCACTATCAGGTTGATGACGAGAGAGACGTCCTTCTGTTAACAGGTTGGCCTCTGGCAAATACCTCAGCTCACACTCTGTTATCCGAGTGCGGCTGCCTGTTGTTAGCGTTGAGGTTCATCCAGACAAGCAGTTCACGAATCTCCCTTAGCTGTTGTCGTTGTTCCTCCACCACTGTCTACAAGGCCTCCACCCCACGATCACCGTCAGTAGGGTTTCTGTCTCTTGCTTCGTTAGTTGACATCGAGATCGGCAAATCCTTGCTCTGATACCAATTGACGCAGTGAAAACGTAACAAGAATTAGACCGACGTCTAAATTCTTTTGAAAAACTGGAATCTACCAGAATAAAGTTAAAACTTCTGAAATTTTATTGAATAATAAGCTATCGAGTCTTTCGACTTACAAGGCTATTTAAAGCGAAAGAGCCCTAACACGAATCCCTGTTGTACAAGAAACGGGATTACATACCAAAAGCTGACATAAATAGTGAAACTGCCAAAAATAGCGAAACTGTCAAAAGTAGCGAAATCACAAAAGTTACGGAAATAAAATATACTAAATACCGTAAACAAGCCGAAATTAACGGTAGACAATACTGGTTTGTCAAAGTCAACTTATGATAAAAATGGAAATTTCTCAAAAATGACTGAATTGCGATTTCGGGGCCTAAATGATGGAATTTGACCGAACAAGGACGTGTCACAACATCGAAGGTATTGATTTCTGAAGATCTCGCAGATTCCCTTCAATTAAAGTCATTTAATCTTGGATTTAGGATGGTTCCACCAAGTCATGTAGGACTCAGCCACTTGTTCTTCATCAGTGGACCAGCCCTCAGTCTGTGTTTGTTGTTGCGCAAGACAATGTGGTTTCTATTAATAACTTCGGGGGAATAGAGTCGGTTTTGATTAGCGTGGACATCTTATTTTCTATTTTGTTGGTTGAGTAATGATATATCCTTTTAATGAAAATTTGGTAGGAAAAAGAAGAGCAAGCAGGAAGACCTGAAGAGGGGTTTTTCAGGTATGTAATTATCACGAATTCTTCCGGAACTTATTACCACCGTAAACAGGCTTAAACACAAACTAGGTGGTCATTAGAAGTAGGTCTTGCTTCTAAGAGAACTCTTGAGTACTTGGGTGGATGAAGAGCAGTTAGAACTAAAAACATAATTTTACTACAAATTTTTTATTAGAGAATAGTTAGATTAAACTTTTATCTTTGATATTGACTGTTCATGTTAGATTAACTTTGAAACTGTAAATATTATGTGAATTTGACATATGCTATTCAGCCAATTTGTTGCCAAGCAAGTCGTATGCATTATTGATTATGTGTTTTAGAATTTTTATAGCTTAAAGCACTCCTTAGAAATAGTGGCACTGGTTATTGGTTGAAGGATGCAGTTGGATACCCAAATTGAGATTCTGAATCATATGCTAGCAGTAAATGAAAGTACATCTATATTATTACAATGACACTATGATAGATTTACATACTCATTTCAGGTAACATTGAGTTTCTTATAAGATTTACAACAGCAAGAAATGGTAGAAGACAATACAAGCAAGCATACATAGCAATTTACACACTAATAGAAGGCATGGTATATATTGCCTTTAATTTTGAAATTTAGGCAGTTGGGTAGGAGGCTGCCATAGCAATACCACAGAGTCCTTCCTTTGCAGCAACATCCCTCTGCATCCTTATGTATCCTTCCTCTCCCCACGATGTGCCCCATGAATTCTTCACCAACCAATACTTTGTCCCATCAGCATCCACCCCATATCCAACAGCAGTAACACCATGGTCTAACTCAGTACCGCATTCTCCTGTGAACACACCGCTCGAATAGAACTGGAAATCAGACCCTCCAGCATCAATGGCAACTCAAACTGGTCGACTGGCCACAGCCTTCAAAAGTGCTTTCTCATTGTTGGCTGGCACATCCTCGAACTCATTTATATCGGCAGCATGGTTGGCTTCCTTGTTAGCACTGCATGTTCCATCAACTCCCGTGTACGGATAGTTCTTTTCTGTTGTTAGTCCTTTGTTTTGTTGGATGAATTTGAAGGCATCATCCATTAAGCCACCATTGCAGCCTTCATCCACGCCTTTTACGTCACAATCCACCAACTCTTGCTCGGATAATGAAACCAGTTTCCCAGTCGATAGCTTAGTTATTCCTTCCATAGCTGCGACTGCCGAAAATGCCCAGCAACATCCTATATATATATTGATCAACCAAAGATGGAGAGTGTGTTAGAAATCATCACTATATAGACTTTTTCTTTCATGAAAAAATAGACACATGCATGCACTTAGCCACTTACCACATTGGCCTTGGTCTTTGATGGGTGTCACAGCACCTTTCTTTCTCCAGTCCATGGTAGATGGAACTGCAGTAACATTTTCATATTTGAATGAAATTAATTCGTTTTGGGAACACATATGGCCTTTGAATCTGTTTCGTGAGGCTTTGAACTCTTCGTTGGTAAGATCTGCAAATTCATTGATGCCTAGCTTGTAAGGCTTGTTGTTGGCTTTGTTAAAAGATTCAATAAGTGCTACATTTTCCTTGTATATCTGGAACCGCTTCTTCTTCTCATCATTGTCACTGTACACCCGCCCATAATGAACCATCCACTGCTCGTGCCTCTCGTACATTAATGATACATCCTGAAGAGTACGAGACATGGCCTGGGGAACCCAATAAGCTCCCAATACAAAGATCAATGCCAAACAAAGGCATTGGAAATGGTTTGCGAATCGGAATCCCATTGTAATTAGTTCTGTAGCTGTAGCTGCTGTATAGAATAGACGATCGATTGAAGGAGTGACTACTTGCATTTACTTTGGATTTCTTTTCACATTTATATAGAAAAGTTTCTAAGAGAAGGCCTGTGTTAGCTAGCTGCTGCTCATCTGCCGTGCACGAGAAAATTTTCTGATTTGGACAAGCCGATCACAAATACATATTGTGTTCCGTTTAAGCCACTCTTGTAAATTTGTATGTTTATATAGTTTTGTATAAAAATTTTATTCTCACAAGAAACCAAGAAAAGATGCGTCACTGTGCCGTTTCAATTATTCATGTCAAGTTTTGTAATCATACACAAGGTCTATGTCAAGATTTTAGGTCCAAGATATATGCAACGTTGAGTGTTTTTAATTAATCTATTAATCATTAGTGGTGTAAAAATGGACTGGTCCGGCCTGGCCAGTCCATTTCTGGAAACAGGCCTGGCTGGGCCTGGCACACGACGGTGTTGCGGGCCGGCCGGCCCGGCCTTTTTCCAGAGAAGCCGGCCCGGCACGGCACGGCACGCCGGCCTGCCTCAGGCTGTCCGTGCCTGCGTGCCGTTCCAGGCCGGCCCGCCAGGACCCTCTGGCGGGCCGGGCGGGCCAGGCCTTACGTTTTTTTGGATTTAGGGTATAGGGTTTATGATTTATAGTTTATAGTTAAGGGTTTAGAATTTAAAATGAATGAAGAGAACGAACAATTATTAGGATTTGAAATGAATAAAGAGAACGAACAATTTTTTTTTTTTTTTTTTTTTTTTCACTTATGGAATTCAGTAATACATATCTACATGATTGCCTCATTAAAAACCTTACCAAGAAAAACCAAGTGGAATAAAAACTTGGTAAGAGAAAAAGAGTGCAACCGTTTTACAACTTACAAGTAAATAATAAATACATATGTAAAAGTATAACCTAGTTCTGGCCCTGACCACTACCTGAAGGGTCATCAATATTTAGATTGTCGAAATTTAGATTAAGTTCTTTATCTACAGTTAGATTTTGTAACCTTTTTTTAGCATGCTCCCAATCCCAAAGGCATGTTAATACCTCCACCATCTCTGGAGACTAACAACTTCTTCTTGATTCAATTATGCGTCCACTGGTGCTGAAAGCTTGTTCTGAAGACACCGTTGACACTGGAATAACCAGTACGTCACGTGCTAAGTGTGACAGAACTGGATACCTGTACGTATAGGTCTTCCACCATAACAACAAATCAAACTCTTCCTTGTCTTCAACAGCATCGAACTGTGCTTCAAGATACCTAATAAGTTCGGTACAAGAAGATGGGCTAGATCTTTACCCTGAAGAAGTACTTGTTGATTTATCTTTTTTTCTTCGTTTCAGAAGGCTCCAACTTGTTTGCTTCGGCTGTCTCCGGTTGTGTTGATTGGGGGATGTCAATGTTGCCAAACATGGTCTCATAAATATGAAAAATCTCGAACAACTTGGTTCGAATGTCAGTAATTTGTTCTGAATAATCTATTGACAAATTAATACCAATAAACTCAAGCAAAATTTCTAAACCAGATAATTTAACCCTGTGATCAATTATAGCACTTAAGGCATAAAGTAGGGGAATGTTAGCCCAATATTTTTTCAACTTTGTCTCCATGACAACAACTGCAGCGCCTAGATGTTCATCTTCTCTATAACTGTTTAACAGTTCAGACATTTCCACTATCTGATGGATTGCCTGGGAAGATGTGGGGTAATATACCCCGGAAAGAGTTACAGTGGCATTGTAAAAAATCTTTAAAAATTGAACAAACATCTTTGCCACATACCAATCGTCTGTGGAAAGTAGTTTTGGACTAAGTTGTCCTGTTTCGGTCAATTTCATGTTATAAAAACATGTAATGGTTGTATCATATTCCAAACAATTTTGTAACATTAAATAAGTAGAGTTCCACCTTACCTGCATATCAGTTTGGAATCGTCGGGGTTTGAGACCGTTTAATTTACAATGTCTCTTGAATTCAATGAATCTAGGATTAGAACTGTAAATCCAAGAAATGGAATCTCTGATGCGATCTATTTGGTCGCTTACCTGCTTTAAACCAGCCTGTACAACTAAATTTATAATATGCCATGCACACCGTTGATGGAAGAAATAACCTCCATCTTGCGGGATATTTCTTGCAACAAACAATGCAATAGAGCTAGTATTTGCAGATGCATTATCAAATGTGATTGAAAGAATGCGATGCGTGATTTCATAAGTTTCTAAAACTTCCATTATGACATTAAAAATGTTTTCTACGGTATGTGCAAAATCCATAGGACGAAAACCGAAAATTCTTTTTGTTATCCTCCAATCAGAATTTAAATAGTGTCCCGTGACACATAAATAGTCCTGTTTGGAACATGCATTCCAAATATCATAAGTTAATGCAACAGAAACACTTAAATGCTGTATTTCAGCAACTAAGTCATCCTTTTCGGTTTCAAACAATCGAATCAAATCATTTCTAGTGGTGGTTCTAGAAACAGGTTCATATTGAGGGTTATATGCAGATGTGATTAATTCTTTATAAAATGGACTCTCACCAATACTGATCGGTTGATCAGTTTGTGCAATGTATCGTGCCAAGCACTCTCTAGCGTGCATGGCGTCGAACTGCCACGACGTACTGGACCCGTCTGGATGCCGTTGAAGCTGTGTCTGGGTTGTAGTATCTACCTGTCCATGTGCATGCATAAATTTGTGCATATGCCGTCTCAAATGTCCGGTTCCCCCCGTACTTGTAGCATAATTCTTATGGCAAAACTTACATTTAGCTCTGAGGCCAGACGCCCCGTTTGGGAGTGTCATTTGGACTATGTTGAAACATTGCCACACATCTGATGTTAATTTTCTGGGACGTGATGTTGGTGTAACGCCGGAACCAGAAGGTCCCGCTTGAGTATGGGTCGGTTCTGAAATATCAAATTCATCGTTGAGCATATTCAAACCGTCCAGAAAATAAGGCTGCTGGTTAGGATCCATTATCTGAATAAAAATATGAGCACTATAGTAGTTAATAGTCAAATTAAAAAAACTTTTTTTATTAACAGTAATCTTAATTTACTAACAATAATTACTATAACTAATACGACACTTACAATAATTTATTTACTTAAAAAACAAATTAAATAAACAAAAAAAAATCATAATCTACTAACATAAAATTTTAAATTCACTAGTTCACTACTACAAATAAAATTGATAAATTTACTAACATAATATACTAACATAAAATTGATGATGTGAACCACTACTCTTAAATTTACTATCATAATCTACAAATGAAAAATTTTAATTTATGAAAAAAACAATATCAAACGTAATTACTACACTTAACATTCATCATTTACTTATTACAAAAAGTAATTTCAGTAATACAAATTAACTTTCTAAATTTATTAATAACAAATATTAAAATTACTACTAAACTTAAAAATCTTAATAAACTAAACAAATAATATTAACATTAAAGCCCAAAAATTGATAAACTAACTAACTAAATAGATAATGTTTTCATTAAGTAACTCAAATCTAAACATAAACATATAAATTTACTATGAGAATATGTTAGACCAAAAGTAATAACAAAATTGTACCTTTAAAATTTGGTGTGTTGGTGGAAAACGTAGAGAATTTTGTAGAGAGAGTAATAACCAAAATGAATGAAAAAGTTTAGAGAATTGGAGAATATATTAGAGATTGAGATTTGAGAGAATGAGATATTGAAAGAATGATAAAGATAGTTAATGGAAAATGAAATGGATAAAAGTATTTATAGAAAAATTTGATTTGTGGGTCAAAATGTAATTTAAAAGATTGTATGGGGGGTTTTGGTAATTTTAAATTCCTCCAACGGCTAGAAATCAATTCCAGCCGTTGGCTGACTTCACTGATGATGCCAGCCAACGACTGGAATTGATTTCCAACCGTTGGAGGCTTTTTGAAAAAAAAAAAAAATTGCCCGAAAGGCCCGGCGGACCGGTCCTACGGGCCTGGCACGCCGGATTGGCGTGCCAGGCTGGCCGGCCTGCAGGGCCTCCTCCCAGAGGCCCGGCACAAGGCCCGTCCCGGGCCAGGTGGCAGCCTGGCCCTCTTCCTTCACGGGCCGTTCCAAGAACGGCCCGTGAACTCCCTGGGCGGCCAGACCGGCCTGTCACCGGCCGGCCCACTTTTATACCACTACTTTTGCCTTTCCTCCCTTCCAAATTTAGTACTGAAGATGTAGATGCCCATAATCCCTCTTCACACATCTTGATTTCTTTGGTCATGATCATGTTCATAACCTGTTAGAGGTTCAATTTTCTTTCCCAAACGTGTAAGCAATTGCTTGACTCTTCCCCTTCCAACTTTTTGGCAATTGGGTGAGCATAAATATTGGCATAAACTCCTCATCGAAACCCATAGACAAAGAACATAACCCATCATTCACTTCGTTAAACTGATTCAGAAACTCTTTAAAGCTCTGACCTTCCCTCATCTTCAAAGTTGATAGCTTCTTGACAATATGGACTTTTCTTACCGTAGAAGGCTATTCATATAGGCCTGATACTGTATCGATTAGATCTTTGGCAATTCATTGATTCTTTACGTTGAAAGTGACTTGTTTCGTCAAACTGAGACGAATTGCTCCCAATGCTTTTCGATCAACGAGTTCAAAATAATCATCATCCATATTCTTCGGTTTCCATTTCTTTTCTTAATCTTCGTCCATCATATTCTTTGAACTCTCGTTTACCTGCCAATACAGATCCTTCTGGTACAGATAATTCTCCATCTGTATCTTCCAAAAGCTGAAATTCCACCCATCGAATTTCTCAATCTTATGCGTATCCTTCTTTAATCTTATCTCTACAATGAAATCGAGACCTTGAGAAAATATAGATTTGTGAGAAAAATAATCTGCCCCAACCCGGAGCTCTGATATCAATTGTTGTTAAGAAAAAATCACACACAAAATCCAATCATAAATAAAGTTAAGAAAGCAAAAAAGAAGGAAGAGGGTGACACCAAAGATTTTACATGGTTCAGCAATTTGTCTACAGTCACTACTGAGCACATCACACTCAATCCACTGCTTTCATACTTGATTACAATCTCTTTGTTTCTCTTTCAGTCTCTCTACAATTGCTCTCTCTCTCTCCAGAAATTTTTTCTCACACATTACGCACACATATAAGAGTACACGTAATTGTAGTATTTATATAAGAGCACTAGGGTTGGTCAAATCCTAATTATAGTCTATTTTATTTTTCAATTACTTATTTACGCAAGATTTCTCATTTCTCACGGAATCTGTAACTGCCGCTGTCTGGGTCACGGTGCAGGCACGTGTCTGTGTCGCGGTCCATGCTGCTTTGACGCCTCTGGAGAACACCGCTCTTTAGGCTGCAGTATGTGTAATATGTCCGCACCGCGGTTTGCACAGCTTGCCACCTTTGGACACCACCGTTGTGTGTGCCATGGTTTAAGCTCCTTGCCTCCGCCGCGACCTACGCCGCGCCACCTGCTGGAACTCGATTCTCTGCTGGTTTTGTCTTCACATATCCCAACAGGACCAAGTGGGGCACTTGCCCCATCTAAATTTTTTCAAAATGTTTTAGTGTTACTTAATATTCTATCATATAATTATTTAAACAAATATATTATATAAATAAACCTAAATTTCTATATTTTTCTTCATTCTTTCTTAACTTTTTTTTTTATTTTACTTGTTATCATTTTTGATTGCATTGTTAACATTTTCATTTTATTAAAATACCATATTTTGGTAAAATTTTATTATTGATATTTTGATTAGTGATTCCTAAAATCTCAAATTGTATATTTTTTTAATCAAAATTGCCAATCTATATTCTAAATTTATCTCATCAAAACACAAGTAGTCACAAATATGAATTAAAATCATGTTGAGTTATTTTGTATTATCAAATATATGCAATTAATTTCTAGAATGGATCATCGGTATATAAAGGTGTGTGTGCCTATTCGTGTGCATGCGTGCTCGTGTTTTCTCATACGTGTGTGCTCATTTTACATGCATATGTGGGGAGCTTTTTTTCAGTTTACAGGAGTAGTTATCTGGACCGTACATGTATTGTCTTGTCTTGGCAGGTCCTGACAGTCATATTGTAATACTTCGTAATAATAATAATAGTTAGTGCCACGAAGTAATGGTGGCCTAGTATTTGAGGCTCCTTCCGCCATTACATCTTATTGTAAACCCATGACTTCAAACGCCTTAAAAAAACCGTGAAAGTATCACCCCGGACTCACACTAAGTGCAATCTAGTGTCCTGCTATGATACCAATTGAAAATACAATCACGGTTAAATGCTCAAGGCTAACCTAGAGAGGGGGGTGAATAGGTTAGGCACCTTTTTCGACTCCCTTAGAAACAAACAAAAGTTTGTCCCTCTAGATTGCTTATATCACAATATATATATTAATTAAAGACAATTAATCAATATATAAACACAAGTAGAGTGTGATACAAACAAGTAATCTTAACACATACACAATCTATATTATAAAGAGGAAGTCAACATACATAAAGAGTTCTATCCACAATACAAATATTAAAGAGATAGGGATAGAGAAAAGTTGACACAATATATAACGTGGTAAACCTCCGAAGAGGAAATATCCACGGGCTAGCAGCCACCGGTAAACAAAATCCACTAGTAGATAAGACAAGTACAATCTCTCAAGTGACCTCTTCACCTAGAAACTACCCTCCTATCCTACTCTAGAAGTTGTCGCCCTATGCTCAACTATCCGAGGCTTCACACCTCTTGTCAAGACTTCTTGCTCACCTTATCCGGATCTTCACAACCCAAGGAAAGACTTCTTGCTTAACTATCCGAGTCTTCCCGACTCTAGTCAAGACTTCCTTGCTCACATATCATAGTTCTCCCAACTCTAGGCAAGACTTCTTGCTCGACTATCCAAGGCTTCACACCTCTAGCCAAGACTTCCTTTCTCGACAATCCGAGGCTTCACACCTCTTGCCAAGACTTCTTGCTCAACACCATAGGTTTCACACCTATTGTCAAGACTTCCTTCTCACAAGGCATTTAGGTGATCATGAATGCAAAACGCAAACAAGCACGCAACATAGAATGCTATGATCAAAACATCCTATATAAAATACTAGACATGAGCATGAATGCACAAATCACATATAGTCTAGTTCATCATGCATGAGTAGTCAATCTAGATTATGTAAGATATGATAAACATTAATCACAAACTAGATTCATGCATATATCTAAACTTGAATCAAAAGATATGATCAACAAATCACAAGATCAAGTTTAAATCACAAAAACCTAAAACATGCTAAAATCATATGACAATGTCAAATAGATCTAAGTATAAGTTCTAGAGCATATTCCTAATCATAGATTCAACAAATCACATGAATAGCTCAAAAGAACATAAGCACATGTATTATGTGAGAATTTCGGCCAAGAGAGCCTAATACATGTGATGAACTATTTTTCTCAAAATCAATCAATCAAAGATCACAAAATAGTCCTAGAATCAAAACTAGCATAATACAATCCCAATCATGTGATAACATAGGCAAAATCAAAACCTAACTCAACATGAATGATTTCAATTGAAACTCAACCTAGCTCTGAAAGTGTTCAAAACAAAAATCAAAACACTCACAATATACAAATATATGTAGAAGAAGAAAACCCAAGGCAATTGACCAAGTTTTAAAAGAAAACTTAGAGAGAAAATCAATACCTTAGTTGATCTAGGTACAATCCCGTTTTTGTATGATTATACACCAAAAACAGCAGAAAAATAAACTTAAACCTTCAGAGAAAAGATGGAGGATGAATAGATGAACATTCTCAACTTAAAATCACTCAAATCGGAGTTCAAACGAAGAAGTTATGGTATTTGGAAGGTGAGAAAATTTAGAGAAAAAAATTCTGCACACTTGATTTGAATTTCTTCTTAGAATGAAATGTGAGAGGGAAAGAGTTTATAAAGGAGTGGGAGACTTGGACATGTGAAATGATCAAGAGGGGCAAAGAGATGCCAAGCAAGCCTTCTGCCCCGAGATGGCCACGCGCCATCTCGGGAAAGAAGTATATGCTTGCTTCTTTCTCCTTCGACCTTTCTTCTCGTTCTTCGACCGTTCTCCGGCCTCCAAACTCGGAATTTGAATCCGTTTACGGGTTACGAACCATAACTCTCACACGGACATGGAAATATAAGATATTGAACCCAGAAAATAATAATTCGACTTGATATATGAATACGAAAACAATGTATGAAACATGAGTTGAAAATGTAGTATCTTTTGACTTTGAACTTGAAATCAGTAGTATGAGTAACCGAAATGACCGGAACTCAATTAAGAATGATTTAAGACTAAATACAAGTTCAATATCCATGTTATACAAACATATACACACACAAACAAAATTCACACTAGAATGCAAACTACATAGAGATAGTTTCCAATCATGCATATTCCAAAACATGTTATTTTCAAACCAATGCATGAGCATTCATCTTTAAAGTGTGTGATTGTGTTATACATTGTGCACAACGATGCAGGGACACACATGAATGAATTGTATGTGTGTGTCTATAAAGGTGTACAACGATGCAGGGACACAAATGTATGATATGTGTGTGTGTGTGTGTGTGTGTGCCTATAAAGGTGCACAACTATGCAGGGACACAAATGTATGATATGTGTGTGTGTGTGCCTAAGCCTTGTAAGAGAAAGATAAGGTCTTAGTATACCTTTGTAGAACCAAATTGCATCCTTTCTCTTTGAAGACTTAAAACTTGCTTTGACTTGTTGTTTCTTCTTCCTTGAAGCTTGAATCATCATGAATCTAAACAACTAAGTCATTACAAGTAAACATCATTTTGATATGGAATTCATGGCAACACAAACTAAAACCTAACAGAAATAAATAAGCAAATTGATAATAAGATAGCATAATCAAATCAAATCCAACAAAGTATGAAGTTAGACAAAATAAAGTACTAAAGCATAATTATATACAAGATAATCAAAAATATCTGGCTAAGAACTAATAAATGTGGTGGGTGTGGCTATAAGATCCTGGGCATCTTGTCTTTGCCCTTCCATCCGACTGCTGGAGCCTGCCTATTTTCTTCCTCCTTCAGTGACTTCTCCAACTTGATGCCCATAACAGCATCGTCCTCTGAAATTTATGGCCCTCATCTTGGGCGGACTGGAGCTGGAGTCGGCTTCATCTCCCTAGAATATAGTGCAAGGTGGAACTCCTGACTCACTGATATTTATCCCCCTCTCAAAAATTATCTCTTCTTGCTATACTTGGCTGCCCAAGTCGGAAAGTTTGGACTTCCAGTGCATGCCGGAACTTGCTTCTTCCCTTTATCTTAGCCCCTTCTCGGCCTTTCTCTCCGGTTGATATCTCCTTCTTCGACTACCCTAGCAATTTGTACAGTCCTTCCCATTGCTTGACACTCTGAAAATTATGTCGCTTCAACCAATTCAACTCAAATGGGCAGTATTACAGTACAACCTCAACCAAACACAATAATCCGATACACCACGGATACCAACACAGCCACAACCACACCAACAAATAGCAACAAATAGCACCAACACGAATATCTCAAGCAAATCCCGAAATCTCCCCAAATTTGCCCTAGTTTCACTCTAAATCATCTAATAACCCCCATAATAACGAAATTAACAATGGAAGCACTTCAATTAACTCCACAACACAAACCCACACACCAATTCGAACAAATATGCACAAAATCTTCTCCACCTAAAAAATTCCACCAACAACACCCAAACTAACCCAAGAATAAGCAAGTGACAGGATTAAAGTGATTTAGGACTATCAATGAACTAAAACAAGTGAAATGGGGAATAAAATGTCGATTACTTGTCGTGGAAGTCTTTATTCGCGAGGAGGGATGAATGGGTGTTTGAAACTTCAATTTTTGGTGATTGGTATGCCCTACCACGAACAAACCTATATATATTGATGCCTTGTCACGGTCCCGACTATCGCAGTCTCCCAAGACGAAAACACGACCATGACACCAAAACAACGTCATCCTTTTAATTTTTTTATTCTCGTGGTCGAAAATTCATGCGACACAACACGCGATAGCAATTCTCGCGGCATAGGTGTCGAGGTCGTCCGAACGATATCAAGCACGCTACACATCCATCAAAACCACTATTTACAACGTCGATGTCTCTTCCCAAGCGACATACTACGTGACACCTACGCGACAATAATTCTCATGGTGTAGGTGTTGCGGTCGTCGAAGATGACATCCGTTTCCGCGATAAACTGGGAAAATTATTGGATAGGGCCGTAGAAAATCCCAATGTGCCTCATTTGCACTCTTACTCAACATAAAACATGTCAAATGCATTTGCTTACAGAAATTAAGTTTGGTAAGGTCATCTTAGCTACCAGACTTGAAAACAAAATAAAAATAATCCCCAAACCTATATCTTTCCACACCTTGCACAAAAAAATAAAAAACACAACTTAACTCAAAATATAAGGTGTTGATCAATATAGACTTGGGAGTTAAGTAAAATCACTACCATTCGCATGTATGACTAAAATTGAAAAAACCTTATTGAAAAGAAAGGTACATAGGTGGGTTACCTCCCACCAAACGTACTATTTAACGTCTAGGCAAGATGTAGGCAAGACGTAGTGAGAGCGCTACAGCTCTTTGAGCAAATTTTCCTCCAACCAAGTGATGTCTCTACTAGAGCTTCCACAATTCATGTCAAGGAGTTTTGGACCATCTTCACTATCAAGAGTTTTCTTCCCATCAATGATGGTGTCTCTTACTTGGTCAAGTTTGTCCATTCGGACCCAAACTTGCCAAATTTTCTTTAGATTTTCTTTTGGCATCTTTCGTCTTTTCTTGAACACTTCAATAAACTCCACACATTAGGCGTATTTATAAACTTTAGTATGTAAAAAAAGACATTTGTAAGGAAAATATGAGAAACCACCTTCAATCTTTTTAACTCTCGCCTTTGGATGGTTTGAATCTCTTCTGATAGTGAGGAGTTATGGGTGTTCCCTTATGCTTTGTTCCTTGGTCTAGGTTTCTATTGCTCGCTCATCTATTTCAAGCTCCACCGAGAAATCGCATTCCTTTACCTTTGCCACCTTCAAGGCATTCTCTTTCCAGCTCATATCTTTCTTGATGGTATCAATTATCTTGTCTTTCTGCTCCACTTTCCATTGCAATTTCCTAGTCCTTCGGGTAAAATCTTCCTCTTGTTCTTCCGCTAGCCATGCAAGCTGTTGACGTCGATTTCTGAATGTATGAGAAAAGCCAACAAGGATTGGAATTTAGTAGTGATTTCAAAGAGAAAGAGAAGGAGAAAGTAATCGGACGTAAGTTTTTTACGTGGTAAAACTTCGATGACCGGAGAAACGTCCACGGGTGATTGAATGATCAACCAAGCCAAAGTCCACTATGAAATAATATAATTACAATTCTCGATCTCTCTTTCTTCTTTCTGTATTTTTCTATGATTGTTGTATCTCCCTATGAGACGAGATTATGGGTCTATTTATATGTCCATTTATATGTCCATAGAACCCTAATCTTCTTTGTACAAGTAATAAAAGATCTTTGTATTTAATTATGATTGTTTACTTGTTCGAAGTAGTTTGTCTTCTTTCTTGTTTCGGAAACTTGTATTGAGATCGAATGAGACTCTATTAATGTAGTCCAATTAGGACTTATTTATTTATAAGAGCGTAGTCTTTTTGAAGAAGTAAAATTGTTGTCTGATTAGGAACCCTTTCTGCGTGATAATTCTGTTATTCTTGGAATTCCTCTTTGATATGGATATCTTTGTGAATTTTAATGACTTGATTCGTGTGAGTTACACGTTGGGCTTTTTATTTTTCTTCATGTTTGTCCCGAGTAGAAAATGATATCAGCTGGTCCCGAGTGACGTCATCTGATCCCGAGTAGACAATGTCATCAACTAGCCCCGAATACCTTTATCTGACCCCGAGTAGTATATTACGTCAGTTGACCCCAAGTAGGTTTTGTTCAACACTTGTTTACTCGGATTTCTCTTCTTTGATAATGTCTTGTAGGATATTTTCTAAATTCCTATTCGGATGTCCACATGGCAATTTTATCCTCTTTGCCAATGACATGTATATCTGATAAAATTTACATACGACACAAGCTTTTCCGCATTCTTGATTACTTCATCCTTTTTCTTTTCTAAGGGTTTCCACTTCCTTCATCAAGTTGCCATTTTCACTCTTAAGCCCATTAATGTCTGAGGATGCATGTTTTTCACGAGTTTCTTTTATGTGATCATCTTTCTCACCTCTGTCCTAAAAAGGTGATTGGATTTTATTTAAATACTCAATTAGATTCCTTAAGTAGTCTTCTGACTGAAGTGTACCCACATCAAGACAATCAACTGAGCTAGTGTCTTACACATCTAACTTGAAAACCTTGAATTCTACTGTTTCATCCAAGACGGTCTTAGAAAGCTTTCCTTCCTGGACATTAATGATCGATCTTATTGTCTTCATGAATGGTCTACCTAAAAGGATCGGTCTCATGTTAGCCTCTTCACTCACATCATCCGTGTCTAAAACCATAAAATTTACCATGATGATAAGCTTTTCAACTTGCACTAACACATCTTCTATAATCTATCTAGGATACCTTGTTGAACCATCTGCTAACAAAAGTGATATCGTAGTTGGCTTGAGCTCTTTCAATCCAAGATGCGTGTAAATGGAAAAAGGCATCAAATTAATGCCAGCACCTAAGTTTAACATAGCCTTCGTAAGCTTGGTACCCCCAACTGTGATGTTTATAAAAAAGTTGTCTAGATCCTTAAGTTTGGGTGGACGCATCTTTTGTAGGACTATCGCACTATCTGCTATGTACTCATGGAGATTTGGCCCAAACTTTTACCGGTTGGTATAAAGACTCTTGAAAAACTTAGCATATGTCGGCATCTCCTCTATCATCTCTAGTAAGGGTAAGTTTACATGCACTTTGGAAAGAACATAAAAAATCTCCTTGAGCGCCTTGTTCATCTTATCTTTCTTTAACCTCTCTCGAAATGGAACCGGTATAATGTATGAGTTTGGTGACTTGTGCAAAAGAGCGGTCTTCTCAGGAGTTTCATCATCCTCTATCTCTTCCTCTTCTACTTTAGTCTTCACTCAGCACTCATTTTTTGACTCCTTGGTCTTTTTTCTCTTCGACTCACCAACATTTTCAGTGTTCAAAACTCGCCCACTTCTCAAAACGGTAAATGCACTTGCTTGTTTCGACTACCTAGGAATTCTTCCACGCTCATTCTTATGGATGGTGCTAGCTATCTGTCTTAATTATGTCTTCAAATTCTTCATAGATCCCTCTAAGTTGGTAAACCTCTACTTACTTGCTTATATAAAGTTGTTCAGATTATGATCTGTCTGCCGTAAACTCTGAGTAAGGTTGGTCACTATATCTTCTAAAGATGGTTTCCTTGGCCGATATGAAAACATCTCCCTGTTTGCTAAACTATTCCACTGTTGACCACTAGACCCTTGTCCTTGGTAATTTCCCCTACTGAATCCTCCTTGGTTTGCTCCTTGAGTATTAGATTGGTTGTTCAAGACATTGTTCTAATCTAACCATGAGAAGTTAGGATGGTTGCGTCACCCCAGATTATAGGAATTTGAATATGGGTCATTTCTTCCTCTTTGGTTGTTCAAGGATTGGACATCCTCTATCTCAAAAGGTACCATCTCTATATTGTGAGGATTCCATTCATATACTAAGTTTGCCCCTCCTTTATGTTGAACCATGTTCCTTACCATAACTTCCACTTGCTTGGTGAGTCTAGCCATCTGAATCACCGTATATGTACTCTAACTAACATCATACTTCTTTCCTCTTCTTGAAGTTGAGCTTCTATGTTGGAAGTTGAGAGCTAATGTCTCATATATCTCAAAAATCCCAAGTGTAGATTATTTTATGATTGCACCTCTATATGCGTTATCTACCAAAGCTTGTGTAAATGTCGTCAATCCATTGTAGAAAGTGTGGACCTTGTACTCATCGGTTACCATGTGAGGGGGGACATTGTTGCAAAAGCATCTTATATCTCCCTCATACCTCATGAAAGGGTTAAATCCTCATCGGTGAAACTTGCAATTTGTATCTAAATGTTCTTTGCCTTGGTGGTTGGGAAGAACCTGTTGAAAAAGGCTTGGCACACCTCATCCCATGACCTCAAGGACTCTACCTTCAAAGAACTGAACAACACCTTGGTTATATCTTTCATGTAATACCAAAAACACTTCATCTTTAACTGTTCTTCCGTGAGTCGGCCTATAGGAAACATCTCCAAGATCGATTGGTAATCCTTCATAAATTGAAAACAGTCTTCACTTGGGAGGCCATTGAAAGATGGAAGCATGGCCACATGGAGTCCCTCAACCCATAACTCCTAGCCACCGCATTCAACACAATAGGTGACAGTTGGTTCTCAATCATTGGTTGACCGGACTCTCTCATTGCTATTATCCCCTCGTCAACTTCATGTGTTGGTGACCCCGGTGGACGCATATGCTCTTCTTGCTCGACCATTTCTGAAATAGATGTATCCCCCAAATCAACAAAGATGTCACCTTCAAATTGTCTAGCAAGTTGGCCTATACGGTTGATGTTGTCATTAGCCGGAAATAGATTTCCTCCAAGCGAACGGCGTCCGTACATACACATGTGGCCCTGAAAACACCAAAAACAAAAACACCAATGAAGTAAAAAGTTACTAAAACTAAAATAAAACTAAACTAACAAAATAAATGACACACACTACCTAAACCAAATTAACTAGATTCAACTAATGAATCTATGTTGATCTTCAGCTGCAGCTGCAGTATTTTATCTCTACTCAATTTGAAATAAATGTCCGCTCTCTGGGGTAGGTGATTCTATTGGTTGAAAAATGATTAATTTATTTACATACTAATCTAAATGCATGAAAACTAAATGACATAATGCTTGTTTTTGAAAAGGCCATTAATTAACTAAGTTTGCAAATGGTACATACCTAACTATCACAAAAGCACACATGAAGATAAGAATATGTAGAGAAACGCTAGGGAATTAATACAACCTAATTAAAACACTCAATACAATCCATAGGTCTCATCAAAGCTCTTCAATCCGATTATTATGGCTTGTTTTTGGATAAACCATGAAGTACTTATTCATTCCCACCACACACAAGGTCACGTAATGAGCAATGGTTAAAACCAATTTTTAATTAAAACTCTAAGCCAAATTATGCATAGCAAGGTCATGCATATGAAAAAATTCTCAATTACTAAGCTTGTGGTTAAGGTTTAAATGGAATGGTCACCCATATTTAATCCTCAATCTCATGTATAAACTAATCCTAACACACATTCATTGAGGTCACAAGTGAATGTGAGTAAAGGAATTAGAGCAAGTGTTTCAATAAAAGAGACTAATAATGAATTGAATTAAAATATTAGACTATTGGATTACAAAGAATTGTTCAATTGGTTACATCAATCCCCTAGCATAGAATATTAGTTACACATCCCATGAGGGAAAGAAAACATAGAAGAGTTAAAGAAGAAACCCAAGTTGATCATTGAGGCTCCTTGACTTGTATGCTTCCTCTTCTTACTTCAAAACTCCAAGGGTGGATGGAAGATGGATGAGAGAATAAGTATGTAAAAGTGTGATGTAAGAGTATCAAAGGTTGCTGGTGTGTAAAACCCTTGTGTGGCTGATGATTCATGACACAAAAACAAAGAAGGGTATTTATATAGGATCCAAATATGGTAAGAATCTATCTTGAAACACGTACTGACGTGCTGTCGCGATCATCTAAGACGACAGTTCGACAGTGACAAGCTTAATCTTGGTTTTCGCGCATAGCTCGAGCGACATCAGCAGCGTCACTTTAGGGTCGAGAGTTGCTATCGCCAAATATGCCGCAGTTATTCTAGAATGACAGTTCGACCGCGACACTTTTGCTTTCAGTTTTCACATCATATTCTTCACTAGAGATGCACAATTGGGGAATGGGGATGGATATAGATCCCCTCATCCCCATCCTTACTTTCTAGACCTTTCCCTCATCCCCACTTCCTAGACCCTCCCCCCCCCCCCCCTTTCTCTTTTTTGGGGATAATGGGGATGGTGAATTTTGGGAGGAGGTATACACATTCCTATCTCCAGTTCCCCATTTTCCCCGTTTTTTCCTTTTTTTTTGTGTTTTTCCGTTTCCTCATTTCCCCATTTAACTAAAAATTATAAATTAAATTAAAAAAAAAATATTTCATTACAAATACAAAATAAAATCCATTAATGCATTACAAATACAAATATATATTATAATTATATTTATATATGTTTGGGGAAAATGGGTAAATGGGGATGAGGGATCTCATCCCCATCCCCATCCCCATCCCCATTTCAAAATAATTGTAGGGAAAATTGGGAAATGGGGAGGGGGAGGGGTCCCCCCCATCCTCATCCCCATTTCAATTTGGGAATGATTTTCTTCCCTATCCTCCCTCGTTTCCCAATTTTTTCATAAAAAAAATTTCTCAAATAAGGATGAGAACTCGGGGAATTGGGGCTCTAGGGAAAAATATGCATCTCTATTCTTCACACAACATCAGCGACACTTTGTCCGCATGAATTGCTATCACCAGATGTGTCACGGTGGGCAAAGATGGCACTTCGACTACGATATTTCTTCCTTCAAGCTCCAGCTTCCAATTTGAGCAGCTTTGGACCCCAACTTCTTCTCTTTTTACCCAAATGATGCCCCTGATACTAAAAACCTGCAAAGCACTTAATAAAGCCATTAAACACTCGATTACCCGAGAATTGAACAATAAACATAAGAAGGGAGACCCCAAAATCTAGTGTTATCGTGGCTCTATCAAAAACCCTAAATCAAACAAACTACTATTAAATCCCTCTCTTTTTTTCACTTACTGAATGTTAGAAAACTTACAAGCTTATATTCACAACTATTATCAAATCAAATATTTATGTAAAAACATCCAAAATAAAATGTTACTGGAATGCTAGACCCCACCATTTGGATGTATGAGAAAAAAATTCTGATGGCACGAGATAGAGAAAGGTAAAATTAAGTTGATGTTTTCTGCACAGGCTGTTGATTTTAAATTAAAAATAATAACCCCCAGAAGAAAAGGCCGTAGCGTAGAGCCAAGTTTAAGATTTATTTCTTCTTTTATCACAAAATTGGTTGAAAGTTGAAAGTTGAAGAACAAATGAACTACAGACAAAGCTTGACATTAGTTTTCTTTCTACAATCCAAATTCAAAGCACAGTTCTAAGATGTTCTTTCTTATAATAGCAATTTCAGTTATTGATATTTATTAAAAAATGCATAATTTGTTTGATTAAGGGTTATTCACAGTTTAATTAAAATGATTATCGATATTTAAAGTTAATTTTGACATTTTAGAGATTGTCAAGAATAAATTATTAAATTTGATTTATTTTTTTTCATAATAGATGCAAGGAGTAAATGGGTGTTTGGAGAACTATTTTTAATGGTAATAAAGTCATCCTTAACTTTATATATCTTCGGACAATATACTACTCACATTTTTAGAAAATTGATTAATTTTTAACTGGTGTCTTTTATAATTTTATTTATTTATTTATTTATTTATTTTGATAGAAATAAATATATTACATTATTTCAGTAGAAAATATGATGGTCTTTTTTACTATCAAGTTGATATTAATATTTGAAATTAACATTAATGCTCACTGTGTCCCTCTTCTTCATAATTAGGTACTGGCTGCATCATGAGTTTTGCAATGTTGTTTTTACCGGTAACTTTTGTCATAATTACATAAAAATCTACTTATTTTCATTGACTAATCATTGACTTAATAATTTATGGGTAAAAATGTCTTACAATGAAAGCACGTGTATGATTACAACGACACTATATTATTACAACTATCCAGTGATGTGGTATATAGTTGTGGCTTTGATACAGCGGCAGTAGATCAATTGGCAGTAGATTATATGGAGAGGTGGGATATGAGAAAAACCAAGGAAAAGTGTCATTTCAATCCTACCAGTCTGGGCGACGGAGTCGGAATGACTTGAAATTTTGACAGCTGATGCGTTTCGATAAGACCTTTCAAAGTCATCAGCTTTGCTCGTGTGGCATACCTTTTTTTTAGCCGAATTCCATCGTTTAAGCCCTGAAAAGACCGTTTTTACCTTTTTAGGAAAGTTTCGTTTTTATAATAAATCGAGTTTCCCAAGTCCGAATCGACTTCCGTCAATTTCGGGATGCTTAGGATTCTTAGTAGAATTAGTTTTTGCTTTAATCTCGTTTTTTCCTTTTTTGGTAATTTTTCCTTTTTTGGCTTGTTTTCTTGTTTTTCAAAGAATACGGTTAGATTTAGGTTTTATTTGCTTTAAATAAGGATGTAAGCCGAAAGACTAATCAGTTTTTGATTAATAAAAATTTAGAGTTTCTCTAATTATCTCAAATTTTGGTATCCTTTGTGAATCAACGAATTTGAAGCCTAATATTCCGGTATTCGTGAGCGAATCAACGGAATTTTAGTAGGTTGTTTCTAATTGTTTCTTACAGGTTTTTCTCGAGAGAGCTTCCGCTACATCAGTTTGATATCAGAGCGTGGTTCGTTCGGGACATCAACATGCCACCGAGAAGACGCCCACAACACCAAACCTCGTAGAAGAAGCCATCGAACGTTACCGCATAGCGCAGTTGGAGCAACAGGTTGTGCAATTAACGGAGCAGCTTGCGACGATGAGGGACAACCAAAACCCTTTTCAGAACCTGAATCCTGAAACGGGTGGTGACAGTGATGAAGGGGATGAAAGCAACAGAGAGGAAGAGTATCCACAACGCCGACACAGGGCGTCTGCGACTGATGTTAGGGCTGATGACAAAGTTGAAGACGTCAGGCGTTGGGAGCTAGGGATGCGAACCGAGATTCTGGAATTTCACAGGAGCATGCAACCGGAGAAGTTTTTAGAGTGGATCAGAATTGTTGAAGAAATCCTAGAATTCAAGAGAGTTTTTGAGAAAGAGAAAGTGGCATTGGTGGCCACAAGACTCCGGGGTCGAGCAGCAGCAGCTTAAACTCAATAGGAATCGTTCGGGAAAGCCCAAGATTTCTGACTGGGAGAAGGTGAAAAGAAAATTGTGTGCTGAGTTTCTACCCCACAATTTTCAGAGGTTGATGTACCAGAGATTATAGAATTTGTGTCAAGGCATGAGGTCTGTTGATGAATATACCACGGAGTTCTATCAATTGTTGGTGCGAAACAAGATTCAAGAGACACAAGACCAATTGGTGTCGCGCTACTGTGGCGGATTGCGAACGCAAATCCTTGATATGATTAATCTTTTTGATCCAGTAACGGTGACAAAGGCACATCAGAGAGCTTTACAATTAGAGAAGACGATGCCTCGAAAATCTTGTAACGGGCAGTTTTTGAATTTTGGAAGAGGTCCGAGCAGTCGAAACAGGGCAAGTAGTACCAGGGAAAATACTAGGAATCGGTCAGGTGTTAGTGTTAGTGGCAGTTCGAATTCTGGACAACGAAACCCAACAAATAGCGTTCCAACCCCCAGGGCAACCACGGGCGAATTTCAATGTTTTGGATGCGGAGAAATGGGTCACAGATTGTCTGAGTGTCAGAGGCCAGCCAAGAAGGTATTGTTTATTGATCAGACAGAATTTAACGAGGAAGATACAGAAATAGGTGAAGACCGGCAATCAGTTACGGAGGAAGTGGTGAGTGAGGAATTGGTAGATGGTAACACTGGAACAATGCTAATGTTGCGACGTACCTGTTTGGCACCGAGGACTGAAGAAGGAGATTGGCTTTGAAATAACATATTTCAGTCTACTTGTACCATTCTTGGTAAGGTGTGTCGATTTGCAATAGATAGTGGAAGTTGTGAGAATATTGTGTCAGCCGAGATGGTGCAAAATTTAGGGGTAAAGATTGAAAAACATCCAAAACTTTATAAGCTAGCATGGCTGCAAAAGGGAGGCGAGGTAACCGTGTCACATGAGGCATTAATCTCATTTTCTATAGGATCCAACTACAAAGATCAGATGTGATGTGACGTAGTGAATATGGACGCATGTCACCTATTATTAAGGAGACCATGGCAATATGACAGAAGGGTTCATCATGATGGGTTCAAAAATACTTATTCTTTTGTTTTTCAGGAAACTAAGATTGTGTTGCTGCCCAGCAAACCTTTGAAGAAGACGAAGTCGCATGGAGATAACATCAACTTACTGTCCTATACGAAATTCGAGTTGGAGGTAAAGGGATTAGAAACGGTGTATGTGCTCTTGGGAAAATAGGCAAGTGCTGAATGGAAAGTTTCGGAAGCTGTAACTCCTCTCATTGTGGAATTCGCTGATGTATTTTTGAAAGAATTACCAAAAGGACTACCACCTATACGTGATATTCAACATCATATAGATTTGGAGCCAGAGGCAGTGTTACCAAACAAGCCACATTACCGTATGAGTCCTACTGAGCATGAAGAATTACGGAGACAAGTTGAGGAGCTACATGCGAAAGGGGAATATTCGTGAGAGTCTTAGCCCGTGTACTGTACCCGCCCTTTTAATACCAAAAAAAGATGGAACCTGGAGGATGTGTATAGATAGTCGCGCAATTAACAAGATCACTGTAAGGTATCATTTTCCCATTCCGAGGCTTGATGATTTGTTGGATCAGTTGAGTATGGCACATGTGTTTACCAAACTAGATCTGAAGAGTGGATATAATCAGATTCGGATTCGACCTGGAGATAAATGGAAGACAACTTTTAAAATGCGAGAGGGTTTATATGAGTGGCTAGTCATGCCTTTTGGGTTGTCAAATGCACCGAGCACCTTCATGAGAGTAATGAACCAAGCCCTTCGACCATTTATTGGTAAGTTTGTCGTCGTATATTTCAATGATATATTGATTTATAGTGCAAATCCTGAGCTGCATATTCAACACATTCGGGAAGTGTTGTGTGTTCTACGCAGAGAAAGATTTGTTGCTGCAGCCAAAAAGTGCATTTTTATGGCTCCAAAATTTTTATTTTTGGGTCATATTATTTCTGGAGAAGGACTACAGGTGGGTGAGTCCAAAATAGAGGCGGTGTGGCAGTGGCCCATACCAAAAACAATTACTGAGGTACGCAGTTTTCATGGGTTGGCATCGTTCTACCGTCGGTTCATTCCACACTTTAATAGCATTATGGCACCTTTCACTGAATGTATGAATGGATTCAAATTTCAGTAGACAACCGAAGCAGAAGAAGGTTTTCAGCAGATTAAGGAGAAATTGACAACACCCCATACTTGTCTTACCAGATTTTTCTCAACCTTTTAAGTTGCATAGTGACGCCTCCAAAGTGGGCATCGGAGTTGTTCTGAGTCAAGATGGGAAACCGGTGGCATATTTCAGTGAGAAATTGACAGGTTCTCGAGTTCGTTACAGCATGTACGATATAGAATTCTATGATGTGGTCCAGGCAGTGAAACATTGGCGGCATTACCTTTTCCACCGTGAATTTATTGTGTACACTGATCATGATTCATTGCGGCATCTCCAACTGCATCCTTCAACAATTAACCAGTGCCACTAATTCTAAGGAGTGCTTGAAGGAGTGACTACTTACATTTACTTTGGATTTCTTTTCACATTTATATAGAAATGATTCTAAGAGAAGGCCTGTGTTAGCTAGCTGCTGCTCATCTGCCGTGCATGAGAAAATTTTCTGATTTGGACAAGCCGATCACAAATACATATTGTGTTCCGTTTAAGCCACTCTTATAAATTTGTATGTTTATATAGTTTTGTATAAAAATGTTATTCTCACAAGAAACCAAGAAAAGATGCAATCACTGTGCCGTTTCAATTATTCATGTCAAGTTTTGAAATCATACGCAAGGTCTATGTCAAGATTTTAGGTCCAAGATATATGCAACGTTGAGTGTTTTTAATTAATCGATTAATCAATGCATATTTATTTTTTGTTTTGTTGTAATCAAAGCATTATAATGGAGCCATATGTAGAGGAAATGCAATTTTATACGTTAATTTGTAATTATATATACCGGCCGTTTTCTCGACTAAAATTATTCTATCCTTCTAGGCTTCACTTAGTAACTTCTAATATCTATGAATTATTTACATATTACAAGAAATGGGATTCGGTACTGTATAAATATGCATAATCACTTACAAATTACATACCAATTAATTGTTAATAAGATCGATCTGTGGTCGTACATGTGTTTCTAGAATCATATATATGTTAGTTTTATAATCAATTTTCTTTAATTTCATGGACAACTAGAAATAGTTTTGACACTATATACAAATCGAAGATGATGGATGAACGAGAGCTCGTTTGGATACCTAGAGAAAATAATTTTCAACAAAATTGATTGAGGATATTATAAAAAATAAAATATTTTCAACCAAGTTTAAATTGGTTTTGTTTTGCACTAACTTCTTATTAGTCTTAATTGTAGCTAATTTTTTAAATGCGCCATCTCATATAAATTTCTGGTTCCGCCACTGGAAGTGTGATATATATGTCTACACGGGCATATAGCAGGGCCAGCCCTGAGAATTTCAGGACCCGAAGCGAACTATAGAAATGAATTTTCGGGGCTTTTAGATTTTAAGTTGAGATTTTGTATCTGAAATATGAATTTTCATATTAAGATTTAAAAGAGTTTTGAAGAACCCTAATTTGATTTTTGATTGTGGAAATTGTGAGATATGTCACCTTTTTTATTGTCTTTTGTCATGATTGTCACAAGTTTAATAACTTAAGTTTAAAAGGCACATTGTATGGTGAACTACCGAAGTTGCCCCTACACTTTTATTTGTAAAATACAAGTTTCTGAACTCCTCTGTATCTCCCAAAAAAAAAGTTGTCTGAAAACTTGTATCTCTCTCCAAAAAAGTTGTCTCATTCCAGAATCTGCACAAGAAGGTAACTAATATTTATGATCTCGTGTATTATCTTTTCTGTTTTCATGCATTTCCGATTTTTTACATGCATTTCTGTGTTGTAAGAACATGTATGAACATTTAATAGATCTGAGTATTTTTAATGTGTGACTGAGAATATTTAAAGAAAAATCGAGAATATTTGTTATTGAAACGAGGTTTTATAAATTTTGAAAAAAACTCGATTATGTGGAAAAAAATGCTCGATTATTTTGAAAAAATGCTCGATAATTTGAAGAATATTCTCGATCCATTGAAAAAGTTCTCGATCCCTTGAAAAAGTTCTCGATCCCTTGAAAAAGGTCTCGATCTCTTGAAAAATTATTGATACCTTGAAAAGGGTCTCGGTCTCGACCCTTGAAAAAGTTCTCGGCCCCTTGAAAATGTTCTCGATCCCTTGAAAAAGGTCTCGATCCATTTAGAAAAAGCTCGATCCCTTACAATAAGTTCTCGATCCGTTTCCAAAAAGCTCGATCCCTTTGATAATGTTCTTGATCCCTTACACTTAATAAATATTTTTAATTCTTAATAATTGTAAACTTAATTTAATTTTTTAATTTTTTAATAATGGTTTGTAATGATGATTTTCACAGGACAATGAATCGGGTGAGAATAGTCATATATTACAACAGTCGATGAGAGCAATTACCTGATGGAAGTCAGAGGTTTTTCGGTTCCGATAACAAGGTATGTATGTGTCAAAGAATATGACTTACGAAGAGCTGGTGTCAATCGTGCAAAATCGTTGTGAAGTACGATGTGAACAAATATATTACTGATCTACAACTTATATCAATCGTTCCCGGGACAACATGTCGCACATTTATAAGAAACGACGATGATGTTTTGTTTATGTTAAGGGAAGATAGGATGATTCCTCAAGTATGTATTAGTCTAATTGAGAGGGTAACAACAAATGTGATAGTTGAAGATAACCTTGGTCGTGGAAACACCTAACAATTTCGATCGTCAGATGGAAGCAACCAATTGTTCACAGAAAGAAGTGAGAACGAAGAGCAGCAAAACATGTGTGGTGTCCCACCGGAAGTAGCCGACCATGGTTATATAGCTGGACCTCAATTGGACAAGTTCTTTGGTTGTCAAATTGAAATGAATGTTAGGCAGTACAACCACTAATACAATGAGATGTACAATGACATGAATAATGAGCAGAACAATTAACCGAATTTTGAGCCAATTTATGAAAAGGCTAATGAGGCAAATTTGGTTCTTGTAAATAATGTAGCGAACAATGAGGAAGATGAAGAACCTGTCCAAATAGAAAGACGTGCAAGACATATACACAGATGTAGTTCTAGTGCAGTAGATAGCTGGGACCTCTGAGGTTCGGTCTAATGTAACTGAAGCTGATTCTGACAATACCATAACGTGGGTAATTCCAGGAGCAGATTCGTACTCTTTTGGTATGGGTGGAAGCAGGAACTTGGTAGAAGATGAACCTACAAGCATGATATATGAAAGGCAATTTTTTCCTAGTAAAAAGGATTTGAAGAGATTGGTTGGGCATTTTACAATACGGCATTACTATGAGAGGAAGGTGAAAAGGTCGAACAAGACAACGATACATTTGGTTTGTTTAATGGACAAATGTACATGGAAGTTAAGAGCGGTGAGGAGACATGAAGCGACATACTTCCAAGTAAGAAGTTTTGTCAAAGAAACACACTTGTCCATTAGAAGAGATTCACCGCCGCCATCGACAAGCTAGTGCAGTCATAATTGGAAAAGTTGTTGCACCTAGATTGCAACAACAGAATGGTCGACTAATGCATCTGAAGGACATAATTGCCGACATGAAAACAATATATGGCATTCAAATCATGTACAGTAAGGCATATCAAGCTCTCGATTATGTGTTGTCACTGACCTACGGAATGCATGAGGAAATCTTCCAACTACTGCCATCATTCGGTTACTTGTTGGAAGAAAAAAATCCCGAAACAATCACTGACTTACAGTGCGACGAAGATGGTAAATTTGTCTACTTTTTCATGTCGTTTGGTGCCTCACTTAGAGGATTCCGGAGGTGTCTGCGTCCAATTATTACCGTTGATGATACCCATTTAGAGGGAAGATTCGGAGGTACAATGTATGTTGCAACTGCACAAGATGGGAATGAACAGGTTTATCCCATTGCTTTTGGCTACGGTGACTCAAAGAACAACCTATCAAGGGAGTGGTTTTTAGATTGCTTGAAAGGTTCCCTTGTCCATATAGATTATTTGGTATTCATTTCTGATCGTCATGCAAGCATTGAAGCAGGGATTTCTAAAGTGTTTCCTTATGCCACCCATATCATATGTTGCTAGTACTTTTCTGAAAATATTAAAAAGAGATATCACAGAAAGGATGTTGCCGCACTAATGGATAAAGCAACTAGAGCATACAGTGAGTTGGAAGAGTTACGAAACTTGCACCCGAATGCATATGATTATGTAATTAATGTCGGTCCACACAAGTGGTCCTGTGTACACTGCCCCAACAGGAGGTACAGAGCGATGACAACAAATGCTGCAGAATGTATAAACTCATGCCTAAAATTTGCACTGCAACTGCCTATATTGACTCTGGCAGAGTTCATTATGAATATGCTACAACGTTGGTTTCACGATCGTCGTAGCGTTGCACAGTCCATACGTCATCAGTTGACCGATGCAACATATCTTGTAATCCTAAAACACTTGGAGAAATGCAATTTTATGATAGTAAACCCAGTTGACTGGAACATATTCTCTGTGAAACAATCTGGAAAATAGTGGACCGTTGACTTAGCCCGAAAGACCTGCACATGCAACAAATTCCAAATAGACCAGCTTCCATATTCTCACACGCTCGTTACCGCAACGTACATCATACGTTTTAGTATATTGTTAATATTACTGCAACGTAAATCTCATTGTTTTCATTGTTTTTACAGAGACCGAAACATAGATTTCATATCCCTGTGTGCAGACTTTTACAAGAGACAGACACTTATTGACTCGTACTCGGTTCCTATTATGTCGGTTGGACATCCTTCCACTTGGGTTGTGCTATCTGACATTGCTGAGAGTGTGGTTTTGAATCCAATCTCCAGGAGACAAGCAGGCCGCCCGAGGGCGGGTTGACATATATCGTCTTCGGAGAGGGCAACTACACAAAACTGTAGAAGATGTGGACAACCAAGGCATAATTCCAGGAGATATTCTAACCCAGCTTTGATTAATGAAGGTCTGAGCAGGGTTGTTCCTAAGGAATACAGACGCAAGTGTAGCATCTGTCATACAGTTGGCCAAAACAGATAGACGTGCCCTACCAGAGACTCCACCGTGGAATGATTTTAGGCGTTATGATGATAACATTATTAAATTTTGTACTCGTATGACTTGTTCAATAACTTAATTTCAATTTTAATTAAATAGGATTTTCAATTATTGTTACACTTGTGATTTATGATAGTTGAAAAGGAAACAAAAATTAAAATAAAATTTTATTTCAATGTAAACATTTTTATACAAAAAATGGTACATACATAGAAGAATTACTACATAAAACTAAACAGGTCGGGAGTTTGAAAAAATCTCAATTGTCATCTTCTCCATATCATCTTCTGACCAATCGAAATCATTCATGTACGTCAGAATGTACTCAATCAATCTCAATGTGTGGGGACCACAGTTACCCCTACAGTTGGACATATTAACATGCGTTAATAAAACAATAATCTTTTAATAACTCAATCTCAAAGTAAATGAAAACAAAATGTCTTACGATTTCTTCTGTTGGGGAAAACTGGTTGCGGACACCACGTTGACTGAGAAGGGCTTATTCTTCTTGGAGAACGTCTCATGGTCAAGCAATCGCGCAATATGAAAACCGATCTGATATAACATCGAGGGCAAAACCAACGCAAGGGGGCTACCTGCTGCTTCCGAGTATTCACTGCGACATCCTGTCTCCAGGGGTCAACAATGAACATCGTCCCGCGGGTGAGGTCGACAGTCACCAATAGCCAATGTTAGCACCCAATGTTGCACGATATCAAGACCTGTAAACATAAAAAGAAGGTGTTAGGCTGTACAAATCCATTTATAACAAAAAATTACAAAACAAGCAACACCTACCGTTTCAACCTCGTGCCACGGACGGTTTCCAATCGGAGCACCACCACGTACCGTCGTAAGGTCCTCATTGGTCCACCAGGAACTCAGCACATTCCACCTCGTTGTGCTGATCTCCCTGCGAGCTTCACGAGGCATCATTCTTCTATATTGGACCTCCAGATATGAATGTACAAACATTTCATCGACACAAATTTAGTACTATTTTAAAAACTAATTTAAAAGCATACGTAAACATGACTTTTGTGGAATACTTATGAAAAATTACGTATCCAATATATTGATCATCTGGTTGTACGCAGTCGGGAATGCTCGCTGATGCTTCCAAAGAATATGGAGGCATGCGTCTATATGCTAGGACTATATACACGTAATAAAGTGTTAGAAGTGTATTATATCTAAAACAAACATTATTCGGAAAATGTCCGGTTCGTCGTACCTCATCCTCCAACTCCATGAAGTTGGTCTGCATCCAATGGAACCATGCAACATCAACTGGTTCCAGCACGTTCACATCAAGTTTGCATTAATTTCCCATTAGTAACACAAATATTTAATTGAACAGAAGAAAACATGCCACCTTAATACCAAAAAAAATTCTTACCTTTCCTCGTTTATGTTCTTCTTGAAGGTTCGGTAAGCCTTCAACTGGTCACCGTCCACCAGTCTGTGGGGATTGAAAATGTGGTCCGAAGGTTGAAGTATTACCCTCGCCCTCTTCGGTCAGCAGAGATCTGGGTACGGGCTGAGCAACTACCAACCACGCTTCAGTACGTGCCTCTCCAGTAGAACTCCCCCCGCTGGGGTGTGATACGATGAGGAGGTCTGTCCCCCCTGAGGTTGGATAGATGTAGGGGGTGGAGGGGGCAGCTGTCGATCAATCGATAGGTGTTGTGGAGAGGGAGAGGGAGAGGGAGGCTCAACCGATGGGGGCGATGGAGGGGAAGGCTGTTATTCAATCGATAGGTTTGGTGGATGGGGAGTCTGTTGCTCGATCAGAGGGGTTGGTTGTCCCTCGACCAATGAGTCTGCTGTTGTACTTGTAACATGCCCTGTATCTCCGGTACGCTGGTGAGCCTAACTCTTCGGAACTGCCCCTCTGGTACCTGGATCCTCCCAATGACCAATAATTTTGTCTGTCCCCCCGGTATATCCACATGTCCTGTCTTCAGGAGTAAAGTCAGAAACAAAAACAGAACGATGACCAGGTGGACCATCCTGGTGCGTATGTGTGTTGATGCACTAAAGCCTCTCAATCAATGCGAGCAACTCCCGATGTTGCTCCTGTTGATCCTCCTCACTTTTCCGGATCATATCTAGCAACTCCCGGTGTTGTAGCTGTCGATCATCCTCACTCTTTCGAAGGGCTTCACTTAACTCGTTGAAATAATGTTCCCATAAGGCCTGAATTCATGTCAACATTGTTAGTACTAAAACACTCTGCATGTCGCGTTGATAAAAATAGAACTATCATCTCAACTTACCTCCACATCACGTCTAACGCCTGCACGGGAATCCCCGTTAGATGCACCAGGTCTGGGGTTGGTAAAATGAACCCTTCTATGTCTCACTCGTCATGGAGATGGCTCAGATCCATCAGTGTCCATGGCACTGAAACTCAGGTTCGATGGGTCAGAAGCATCTGTATCACTGCGCATCCATCCCCCACCCTCCTCCTCCTCCTCCTCCTCCTCCTCCGAACCATCTTCATGGCTCCCGCCAGCAGTAATCTGATCAGAGACAGAGGAAAGGTGAACCCTATCCTCCTCAGCTGCTGTGGGCACAATTTCCTCCCTCGTAAACATCTGAAAACTTAGTTAGAGGAATGTCATTGTAAACATAGTAACTAAACGATTAACAAATTAAATACATACCCTAGCACTGAAAATCTTGGTCAGCTTCTTCCCTCTAGGTTGTTTCGTCAACTCTCACTTCAACATACGAGTATAAAGCTCTGAAATCCATCGGGCACCGAAATCGATGCCCAGTTGGGGGATCACCTCGAAAGAAAATATCTGCATCAAAGATAAATACAGTAGGAATCCAAAAAATTTAGGCAGTGAAATATAAAGTCCATTTTGTAATTAAAAGTTCTTACCAAGAGGGCATGAGACAGACCGTAAATGTTGTACCTCTCAACGGTATGTACAATATCACCCTGTGACTGCTGGCCTATCTTCTCACGTCGTCAGGGTAACACATGCTTGAATAACAAAATAGAACACCTATATACGTGGGCACCCTATGGGAAAGCATCAAAGGCAGTGAGGTCCTCCACCAACCTAAACTGTCAAACCGAAATCTTGAATCTCTCGTCTACCCCTATCAATATCCAATTCAGCATGTATATGAGGTACAACTTCACAGCATTTTACACCTCCTGAAACTCTCATAGGGTAAGAACAACCTCAACTCCTCCAACAATACCTCATTGGCTCTAGGAAAGTACCGTTGATGTATGTCATTCTCCACTGCAGCATACAGACTAGTGTCCGGTACAACTCCCAAAAGTAATTCGGTGATGAGGTAAAATTTCATCTTCGAAAACCTCACCACATGGTTCCCTAACAGGAACCGCATCTCATATGTTGGCCCGTCATGGTCCAACTCCCGCAACAACAGCTGATGGATAACACCACCAGAAAAATTCATCTCCTGATGCATGGACATAAATGACGCCGATCCTCAACAGCATCTTCTGGGACCCGGTTCAATGCATCGTCTATACGGGCGAGGGCTTTAAAATGGTCATGTCGAGTCAATTTTCACTTGAACCAATCTCCCTCTAGAGTTTTAAGGAAATCCTTCAATCTGCTCCTCGTCTGCAATGTCACAGAAACAATACATAAATAAAATGGAAAAAACTCGGTTTTATGAAATATATTCTTGATCGTTTGAAAATAATCTCGATCGTTTGAAAAATATTCTCGATCTTTTAAAAAATAATCTCGCTCGTTTGAAAATAATCTCAATTTTTTGAAAAATATTCTCGATCTTTTGAAAAATAATCTCGATCGTTTGGAAATTATTCTCGATCGTTTGAAAATTATTCTCGATTGTTTGAAAATTATTCTCGATCTTTTAAAAAATATTATCGATCGTTTGAAAATATTCTCGATCGTTATTTAGAAAATATTCTCGATCATCTGAAAATTATTCTCGATCGTTTGAAAAATAATCTCGATCGTTTGAAAAATATTCTCTATCTTTTGAAAAAAATCTCGATCGTTTGGATCTTCTAAAAAATATTCTCGATCGTTTGAAAAATATTCTCGATCGTTTGAAAAATATTCTCGATCTTTTGAAAATAATCTCGATCGTTTGAAAAATAATCTCGATCTTTTAAAAAATATTCTCGATCTTTTCAAAATGATCACGATCATTTAAAAATATTCTCGATCTTTTAAAAAATAATCTCGATCGTTTGAAAATATTCTCGATCTTTTGAAAATAATCTCGATCGTTTGAAAAATATTATCGATCTTTTGAAAATAATCTCGATCGTTTGAAAAATATTCTAGATTCTTTAAAAAATCTTCTCGATTCTTACTTAAAAATCCCCGATCTAATTCCAAAAAACCTCGATTTCGCTAAAAAAAATCTCGATTTCAAAATTTCTCAAAATTACAGTTCATCGATACTCAGAATTTGATCTTCCTCATCACATTTTCAACCTAATTTCAAACCCTAACCTAAATCACAACCATTCTCAGATCTCGTTTTCAACCCTAATCTACGAATTTAATCAACAAATCACAAGTCTAACATGCAATGGCAAGTTATCAACTACAAAATCCATGAAAAAAAATGAACATAAATTACCTCTATCAATCGCAACAAATATGGTGTATTCTCGTTCACGTTCCGGTCACTTCGCCGTCGATTCTGTTGTCGTCGGTCTCGTTCTCACTCTAGCTTTTTTCACACTAACAAAACGACAACTTTCTATCTTTTTCAACAGTTCGAGGTATTTTTATCAGATCACACTAAATAGTGTCTTTTAAACATATATTAGTAAAATGGTGATATTTGCACAACACACCCCCCAAACGGTGCCAATAATTTATTGACCCCTTTTTGATTTTTTGATTTTTTGATTTTTGTTAGATGTATTCTTCTGGTTGTCTGATAAGTGATATAAGTTGTATTGTAATGTTGTTTTCCCGTTTTAGCTCGTTGGATCCTAAATTCGAGCACATCGTTGCAACGATTGAAAAAACGAAAGACTTGGAGGTGATGACTATTGACCAACTGTTGGGGTCATTGCAAGCATATAAAGAAAAGTATAAAAAGAAACATGATATTGTGGAACAACTCCTCAAGATGCAAGTCCATCTGAAGGAGAAGGAAGAAAGCTTTGGCAATGAGCAAAGATAACATGGAAGAGGTCGTGGCTAAGAACGATGTAGAGGTCGTGGACTTGGACAAGGAGGTTACAACAATATTAAAGATAAAAGAGAATACTCAGCATATGGTCGTGGGAGGAGCAACTCAAGGTCAAGGAATGACAAGTCACAAATCAAGTGTTATAATTGCCAATAATTTGGTCACTATGCTTCAGAATGTAGAGCTCTCAAAACCAAAATTGAAGAAAATGCTAATTATGTGAAAGACAAGTGCCAAGAAGAAGGCACTATATTATTAGCATGCAACGATAATGATGGAAGGCAAGATAACACTTGGTACCTTGACATTGGAGCAAGCAACCATATGTGTGGAAGAAAAAGCATGTCCATGGAGCTCGATGAATCGATAAGCGGCAATGTTTTCTTTAATGATAAGTCTAAGATTTCGGTGAAAGGTAAGGGTAAGATCCTAGTCCGCTTGAAGAATGGAAGACATCAATTTATATCAAATGTTTACTACGTGCCCAATATGAAAAATAATATCTTGAGTTTGGGCCAACTCTTAGAAAAAGGCTATGATATTCACACGAGAGATCATAGTCTTTATATAAGAGATGATATATGTAATTTGATCACCAAGGTGCCATTGTCAAGAAATATAATGTTCATATTGAATATTCAAAGCGATGTAGCAATGTGTCTCAATGCTGGCTAGAAAGATAAATCTTGGCTATGGCATCTTCGGTTTGGGCACTTAAATTTTGGCGGATTAGACTTGTTATCCAAAAATGAGATGGTGAGAGGACTGCCTCCTATCAATCACCCTGATCAACTTTCCGAGGGATGTTTACTTAGGAAATAATTCTGAAAGAGTCAAACTCAAGAGCCCAGAAACCGCTTGAGCTCATACATACCGATGTATATGGACCAATCAAGCCAAGTTCTCTCGGTAAAAGTAACTACTTTTTTCTATTTATTGATGATTTTTCAAGAAAAACTTGGGTATATTTCTTGAAGCAAAAATCAGAAGTCTTTGGAGCATCCAAGAAGTTCAAAGCAGTTGTGGAAAAAGAAAGTGGACAGATCAAGTCCATGAGATCTGATCGAGGAGGTGAATTTACTTCCCATGAATTTCAAGAATTTTATGAAGCCCATGGCATTCGACGACCATTGACAGTTCCAAGATCCCCCCAAACAAAATGATGTAGCTAAAAGAAAGAACAAAACTATTCTTGACATGGAACGAAGCATGTTCAAAAGCAAAGGAATGCCAAATGAGTTTTGGGCAAAAGCTACAGCGTGTGCGGTCTACTTGTCCAATCACTCTCCAACAAGAAGTGTTTGGGGAAAGACGTCATAAGAAGCATGGAGTGGAAGAAAACCTAGGATTTCTCATTTAAAAGTATTTGGGAGTACAGCTCATGTGCATGTGCCTGACGAGACAAGAACTAAGCTCGATGACAAAAGTGAGAAGTTTATATTCATCGGGTATGACTCAAGCTCTAAAGGCTATAATCTATTCAACTCAAGTACTAAGAAGACTGTAATAAGTCGAGACCTAGAGTTCGACAAAGAAGGCCATTAGGATTTTGGAAAATTTGAGGAAGTTTATAACTTCAATCCCTATATTGAAGAAGACATGCAATAAATCTTGGAGCAAGCAAGTGAAGATCAACCAGAATTTGTCACTCCACATATTTCACCAATGACAGTTGTTAGAGATTTTCCACCTTCATTTTTGAATGAAAGGAGCAAGTCGTGCGTAAGGAGTCTACAAGAAATTTATGAGAACACAGAGAGGATAGAAGATCTCACACTCCCTGTCTTTTTGTCGATTGTGAACCAATAAGTTTTCAAGAAGCTTTACAAAATAAGAAATGGAGAGTTGCAATGGGTAAGGAGATCAATGCAATTATGAAGAATAATACTTTGGAGCTTGCATCAATTCCAAAAGAACAGAAGGCAATTGGTGTAAAATGGGTGTACAAGGCAAAGAAAAATGTTAATGGTGAGATTGAAAGATACAAGGCAAGACTCGTGGCAAATGGCTATAGTCAAAGGGCTGGAATCGACTATGATAAGGTATTTGCTCATGTTGCCTGCTTGGAAACTATAAGATTAATTATTTCTCTAGCTGCTCAAAACAGGTTGAAAATATACCAAATGGATGTCAAGCTTGCTTTCTTGAATGGTGTCCTTGAAGAAGAGATCTACATTGAGCAACCATTAGGCTACAAGGTGAAAAGTCAAGAAGATAAAGTTCTCAAGTTGAAAAAGGCACTCTATGGATTAAAGCAAGCACCGAGGGCATGGAATAACCGGATTGATAAATACTTCCAAGAACACAACTTCACAAAATGCCCACATGAGCATGCACTTTATATGAAGATTAAAGATTGAGACATCTTGATAACATGCTTGTATATGGATGACTTAATCTTCATAGGGAATAATCCAAGCATGTTCAAAGATTTCAAGAAAGCAATAAGTAGAGAGTTCGAGATGACAGATATTGGGCTAATGTCATACTATCTTAGCATAAAAGTTAAGCAAAAGGAAGATGGTGTGTTCATTTCCTAAGAAGGCTATGCAAGGGAGTTACTCAAGAAGTTTAAGATGAATGATTGCAAGCCTGTAAGCACACCGATAGAATGTGAAGTTAAGTTATCCAAGTATGACGAAGGAGAGCCTATTGATGCAACAAGCTTCAGGAGTTTGGTTAGAAGTTTGTGCTACTTGACTTGCACGAGACCTGATATTCTCTATGTCTTTGGACTAGTTAGTCGTTACATGGAGGCTGCAAGAACCACTCATCTAAAGACGGCTAAGAGAATACTTCGCTACATCAAGGGTATGATAAACTTTGGGATGTTTTCCTATCAATCTAATGATTATAGACTTCTTGCATATAGTGATAGCGATTGGGCTAGAGACTTGGATGGTCGAAAAAACATTAGTGGATTTGCGTTCTTCTTGGGAAACACTGCATTTACTTGAATGTCAAAGAAGCAGCCGATAGTCACACTATCTACTTGTGAAGCAAAATATGTGGCTGACACATCATGTGTGTGTCATGCGATTTGGTTGAGCAACCTCTTAAAGGAGTTGGGCAAGACACAAGAGAAGCCTACTGAAGTAATGGTTAACAATAATTCAGTGATGACCGTAGCAAAAAATCCAATCTTCCATGATCGAAGCAAACACATTGATACAAGATATCACTATATAAGAGAGTGCATCATAAGAAAGGATCTACAATTGGAGACGTAAAATCTCAAGATCAAGTAGCAGATATCTTCACTAAGCCACTCAATCTTGAAAACTTTGTCAAGTTGAGACAAATCAAGTTTAGGGGGTGGATAATGAAAGTTCTGGTTAATCTTCACTTGCTTGCTCCAAGCTTTATTGCATGTTTTCTTCAATATAGGGATTGAAGTTATAAACTTCCTCAAATTTTCCAAAATCCTAATGGCCTTCTTTGTAGAACTCTAGGTCTCGACTTATTACAGTCTTCTTAGTACTTGAGTTGAATAGATTATAGCCTTTAGAGTTTGAGTCATACCCGATGAATATAAACTTCTCACTTTTGTCATCGAGCTTAGTTCTTATCTCGTCAGGCACATGCACATGATCTTCACTTGCTTGCTCCAAGCTTTATCGGGCTTAAAACAAATGTCCAATTAATTAAGCCAGTAGATCTAGTTTCTAGAAGTTTGTTCTAGATTATTATTTTGGAAAAATCTTGATAGTTATAAGAAAATTAATGAGTGTAAGAGTATTTTAGAGTCATAGATATTTTAGAAGAGAATTCTAGAGTTATAGATATTCTAGAAAAGAATTCTAGAGTTATAGATATTCTAGAAGAGCATTCTAGACACTTAATTGTAACCACTAGTTTAAATGTGTGGTGGCATGATCCTAGCCATTGGTTAAGGATGTGCTACTAGTATAAATAGAGTTAAGGTTACTCGTTTTGTATCAAGCCAAAAATTTGAGAAACAATAACAAAGAGTTATCTTCCACTAAAATTCTCCTTGTTTTATCTTCTCCTCCTAAAAGTTCCTAATTTTTAAAACTTTCCACTTATAACAAGATGTTATTCTAGATTTTTCCCTAGGTACGAACCCACGTGAAGAGCAAGTGATAAAAAAATATACGGAAATGAAGTTCCGCTACAGTTCCATCAAATTCTGTAGATAAATGAAAGTTCATGAGGTTTACTGTAAAAAAAAAATTCAGGGGGCACATTGCTAGTTTGCAACCTCGCCTATAATTCAGGAGCCATTGATGCAATTAACCCTAAAAAAATTGTTTATTTTTCTGTTTTGTTTATCCCACTGGTATTTGATGATGCCAGCCTTTGCAATTGCTTGGCCAAGAGACTATTCCAAGCCTATAGCAAGTTCAAGGCCATGTTGATGTGACGACAACCGACCTTGATTGCTTTAACCATTGCTACCTTTGTGCTTTCACCATCGACTTCCTTCCATGAAGTTGTTGTTGTGCCCATGTCAATTACAACAACTGTTTATATGATATTATAAACAATTGTAGTTTATGCTTATAATAAAAAGGATGTTTTAAGGTTAGAGTTTTGTAGTGTAGTGTGTTTAGAATTTATACCTTTTAATTGGTATTTTTGATTGAGATAAAATTGTCCTATAGTAAAAAAATATTAAAATGGAGTGCAGAAAGATATCCAGAGGAATATTGTCAATAATTATCACTCTTTATTAAAATGTGGGTGTACAAATCATATTTACGTGTGACAATATCGATACTCATTCAAGATTTCAATAATTCATAATGATCAGTTATAAAACTAAAGAAAACATCAAATATGCAAGTATTAAATATTTACAAAAAATATCCTTCTTTACTTTACAAATTTCATGTGGATTGTACAAAAGCACAATTTGATTATTCGTTGGTACATGTAATGATAGAATGATAATGCTGTCTGAAATAGGATAACTATACAAATTACTGCCCATAGAATTATAATGTCAATGTTATCTTTATCGTAATCTTGATTATAGTCGTGTTCTAGGTTTCCGTTCATATTGCACTTGAAATAAAATTGAAATTAGTCCAGTATCTCATATCTCATGATGTTGTCAAAACTATTTATGTTTATCCATGAAAGAAAATTAATTATAAAACTAAACATATGATTTTAGAAACACATGTATGAGCACGCATGCATACGAAAATACACACGCATTTATATACTCATGATCCATTATAGAAATTAATAGTATATCTTTGATAATACAAAATAAATAAACATGATATTAATTCATATTTGTGATTAGTTGAGTTTAGATACAATAAATTTAGAATATAGATTACTAATTTTGATATATATATATATAATTTTTTGAGATTTTAGGAAATCATTATTTAGGACATCAATAATAAAATTTTCATAAGAATAATGTTATTTTAATAAAAGAAAAAAGTTAACATGCATTCAAATATGATAACAATTAAAAAAAATTGATAATAGTTGAGAAAGAATGAAGAAAAATATAGAAAAGTATGTTTATTTATATAATATATTTTTTTAAATTATTATAAAATATAATATTAAATAAAAACTAAAATTATTTTGAAAAAAATCAGGTCAGGCACGTGCCCCACCTGGTCCTAATCTAAGTCCACCATTGATTATCTGTCAGTACATGTAGTAATATAATGTTAATGATGCCGGAAATAGGATAACCAAACAAATTAATACCCTTACAATTATGATGTATATGTCATCTTCAACTTCATCTTGATTATAGTCTGTTCTAGATATCCATATTGCACTTGAATTAGAAATGAAATAAATCTATTATCTCCAATTTGATGATGTTGTCAAAACTATTTATATTTATCCATGAAAGAAAATTGATTATAAAACTAGATATATGATTTTAGAAAAGCATGTATGAGCACACATACGTATAAGTACGTATGTGCACACACGAATACACATGCACGGAATTGCACACACATATTTATATACCGATTATCCATTATAGAAAGTATTAAAGGGGACTTCATGAATTTCATCCATGAGTTTCACAAGGATGGTTCGGTGGTTAAAGACCTGAATTGCACTTTTATTGCTTTAATCCCTAAAGTGTCTAAGCATCAACAAATCAAGGATTTCAGGCCGATAAGCCTAGTTGGTTCTATGTATAAGGTTCTCGCAAAGGTGTTGGCCAAAAGATTGAAGAAGGTGATGGATTCTGTTATTAGTCCCACTCAAATGGCTTTTGTTAAGGGCTGTCAGATCGTAGATAGTTCTGTGATCGTTGAAGAGGTTATCCATTCTTGGAAGAAAGACAAAGTTAGAGGTTTGATTCTCAAACTCGATTTTTAGAAGGTGTATGATAGCGTTGATCATGCTTGGAAGAGAAGTTGTATGTCCATGGGAGGGAGGGAGGGAGGCTGGTTATGATAAAAGCAGTGCTATCAAGCTTACCGACGTATTTTATGTCTATGTTTAGTTTACCTGTTGGCATGGGTAATAAGCTAGAGAAATTTCAGAGAAGCTTCTTTTTGGGGGACAGTGTCAACAAGAGGAAAATTCACTTTATCGATTGGGATACAGTGTGCAATGGAAAGTGAAACAGATGGTTGGGTATTGGCAGAATGGCAGATAAATGTATGGTTGGGTATTGGCAGAATGGCAGATAAATGTGTGAATATTTTAGCCAAGTGGGTTTGGAGATTTGGGATAGAGGAATCCTAGATGTGGAAGGAGGTTATCGGTGCTAAGTACTGCTTAAATTTGAGGGATATGTGTTGAGATTGGCAAAGTGTGAAGTCGACTTCCTATTTTGTCCAGTCAGTAGCCTGGTTGAGTCAGGGACTCATAAGATTCTTTTTGAAGGGTTGTGTTTAGTGGTGGGCAGAAGAGTGAAATTTTGGAGTGAGCTATTTTGTGACTAAATTCCATTGAAGAGCGTTTTTCGTAGAATTTATGCCTTGGCTTCTAATACAGAAGGGGTGGTCGAAGATTACGGTTGTTGGAGGGAGTCCAAGTGGAAATGGGATGTGAAATTAAGAAGGCCTTCTTTCAATTGGGAAATAGAACAGTGGAGTCATTTCTTACTGGTTTTGGAGTCTTTCACGGTTAGACCAATGTTTCCTGATGCCCTTGCTTGGACCTTTTGTCCTAATGGGACGTTCAAATTTGGCTCGTTTAGAAGATTCCTTGAGGTTCAGGCGGTGGGCAAGGTTAGTTATGCTTCTATCTTATGGTAGGGGATTTGTCCTCCCAAGGTAGAAGTGTTTGCTTGGCAACTTTGTAATGGAAGAGTGTTGGTGAAAAGTGTCCTCAAGAATTATGGTTTTATTCAAAATTTGAATTTAGTTTGTCCTCTATGCAAAGTGGGTATCGAGTCTGTGGATCACATGTTTTTGCTTTGCCCATGGTCCTGGATTTTATGGAATAGTTGTATGAGCTGGTGGGGTGTCAGTTCTTGTTGCAATTCGTGGTTGTCGAGTCGGTGGCATGGCTGGTCTGGTTTTGGTCCCTCTGAGGACAAGGTTAGAGTTAGGGGCAGACCCACCTAAGGACCAGGTGGGGCCCGTGCCCTACCTTAATTTAAAAAAAAAATTGATTATGTTTATATTATATAAATATATGTTAATTAACAAACACTACAAATGATAATCTGTCACAGTTGGTTTTGAACCCTTTTTCCACATTGTTTGTGAGTGGTTCAATCCCCACCGTTAGCACTTTTCAAACAATATAATTTTTAAAAATATATATTATTTTATTATGTAATTTTAGTAATTTTTTAATGTCTTTTTTATTTTACAATCTTTTTCAATTCATTTCTCAAATTTTTATCTTTAAAAAAAAAAAAAAAAACTTTCTCCTTCTTCATCATTGTCAACTTCCTAACTGCCCTCAATTTCTGTTACATAATTCAATTTTATTTTATATTAAATTATATATTATTATTTCGATCTTTTAGTATTTCTAAAAGTTTTAGTTTAATATACCAAACACATCCAATTAATAAACCCTAAAATCTCAAATTTTAATTTATTGTATTAAAGAGTCCAACTATTATTATGATTCAAAATATTTTATCTTTAGTATTTTTCTTTATTATATATCTTCAAATAATTTAGAATCAACAAATCAATAATTTTCAAAAAAAAAACATGTCTAATAATATTTATTAATCAATTATTTTTGTATAAATTTAAAGTGAATTCAATATAAATATAAATAAATAAAATTTCCTATAATAAAATTAGAATGTAATTTATTATTTTAATAATAGATATTGTAATTTTTCATTGTTTATGTTGTTTTTCTCGTTATTATTTATTTCTTTTTGAATTTAAGATTATTTAGTTCATCTTGAATAAATGTTCTAATTGTTTTATTTTATATAAACTTCATTATACTAACAATTTTTCTTTATATATATATATATATATAAATCATTTTCGTTTTTAAAAAATACTCATTTTACTATGATCTTATTTTTCAGTATTTTATTTAGAGTGATGCCTTGATGTTAACAATCCACTAACATCTTTCTACACTTAATTTTTTTTAACTATATGATAATTTTATCATAATAAAAATTACTAAAAAGTATAAAGGAATTCTAAATACACTAGATAACAGTTTTGCTAGACTTTAGCGTTACTATTTCTTTATCTTTTGGTGTTTTACAAACCCTATTTTTTTTTCAATATTATAAATGTTTATTTGATTTTGAGGTGATGATAATGATTTACATCAAGAAAGAAATAATTTTTAAAAAGTATAGATTTTTGTACAAATTGTGTTGACTATTTAAATTTTGAAAAAAAAAAATAAGGTGTCAAATGAATAAAAAAATATAAAACCTTGCCAATTTTAGTATTTAATGAAAAAATGATTATTTTGAAACAAATGATTTTTTTATATAAAAAAATTAGGTTTTTATGATAGGGTGTTTTCAAAAAAGAATGTTAAAAGGTAAAAATGATAATTTTGAAACAAATAATAGAGTGTCTTTATAATTTATCAAAATTTTAATTTTTAGAATGAAGTGTATTTTGAAAATGATTGTGAAAAGAAAAGAAAAGAAAAAATCGTAAAGAGAAAATCTCTTTATTTATATAATTGATATATTTTCAAGTACCCCAGCTAATCAAAATTTCTGGATTCACCATTGGTTAGAGTATGGAATACTTTGTTTTTAGCTCTAGTTTGGACTTTATGGGAGGTGCGTAATAAGGCTATTTTCGAGAACGTGGAAGCCGACTTTCTCTCGACAATGGATTTGGTTAAGTTTAGGGTGGTGTAGTGGTTAAAGCATCATGGTATTGGTTCTAAAGATGCTATCAAAATTCTTCTTCTCGAAATTTATCAGAGATGTGTGGACTCAAAATTTGTTAAGTTGAAGTCTTCCAATTCGTGGAAGCCTCCTGCCAATGATTCCCTCTTATTCAATGTTGATAGAGCTGTTAAGGGCAATCCTGGAATGGCAAGCATATGTGGTGTGCTTAAGAAATCTGATCGTAGGATTCTCTGCTCCTTTTCCTCCTGTGTGGGTATTCAAATTCCAATTTCGACCGAATTGATGGCCATTCACAAAGCCTGATGGCTGGTTGATGCAGCAACCTTGGCATTGGATTACATGGAGGGGTTGGATCGGAAAAAGACCAAGGAAAGGGGGCAAATCAATCCTACTAGTCTGGGCGACGGAGTCGGAATGACGTGAAACTCTCACAATTAATACGGATCGGTGAGATCTTCGAAAATCACAACCTTCGGTCGTGCGGCATACCCCTTTTTTAGTCAAATTCCTTCGTTTAGTCCCTGAATCTCTCGTTTTTGTCATTTTAGAACAGTTTTAATTTCATAATAACTTTAGTTTTCCAAATCCGAATCGACTTTCGTCAATTCCAGTATGCTTAGAATCTTTAGTTTTATTTGTTTCCGTATGTAACTCAAATTTACCATTTTTGGTAATTTTTGTTATTTCGGATTTTTAGGTCGTTCCTCGCTCAGTAAGGTTTCAAAATTAGGGTTAGGGTTTGTTTACTTTAAATAGACCTGTAAGCCAATTTTGTTGGGCAGTTGTTGATTATTAATAAAATTCAGAGATTTATTTCTCAAATATCCAATTACACATCATTCGTGCACGAAGATTGTTGTTTTTTAAGCCTAGTGCTCTAGCATCCGTGTGCGGATCAACAAAACATTAGTAGACTGTTTCTAATTGATTCTTGCATGTTTTTCTCGTAGAGCTTCCGCTACACTTGTTGGTATCAAAGCCATGTTCGTTCAGGATGACATCAACATGTCGTCGAAGAGACAACAACCAAACCGGATCCCCGTAGAAGAGGCCATCGAACGTGACCGTATGACACAGTTGGAGCAGCAGGTTGCATAATTAACCGAGCAACTCAACGCGTTATTCGCCAACCAAAATCCATTCCCGCTTCGAATCCCTCACGAGAGTGGTAACGAGGAGGAAATCGAAGATGAGAGTTACGAGAAAGTAGAGGTTTCGCAGTATAGGCGACCAGCGCGAGACCCCGAAGAGAATCGATGGTGGGAGTCGGGGATAAGGACAGAAGTCCTAGAGTTTCAATGACACCTGCAACCGGAAGAGTTCCTTGAATGGCTCGGAGTCGTAGAAGAAATTTTAGAGTTCAAAAGAGTTTCATAAAACGCAATAGTGGCGTTGGTGGCGACTAGGCTTCGGGGACGGGCAGCCGCGTGACGGCAGCAGCTCAAACTCACCTAGAATAGCTCTGGAAAGACTAAGCTCACCGATTGGGAAAAGATGAAGAGGAAGATGTGTGCAGAATTTTTACCCCACAATTTTCAGAAATTGATGTATCAGAGGTTGCAGAATTTGAGGCAAGGATTGCGAACGGTTAATGATTATACTACAGAATTTTATCAGCTGCTAATGTGTAATGATATTCAAGAAACCCAACATCAGTTGGTAGCTAGATATTTTGGTGGGTTACGTCAACAAATCCTAGATGTGGTGAATCTTTTTTACCTGGTCACAGTGTCAGATGCACATCATAGAGCCTTATAGATAGAAAAAACCCTGTCACGGAGAACTGGATGGGGAATGTTTTCAAGCAACAATAGATGAACGATTGGTAGAACAGGGGTTAGCAGCAGCAACACCAGCCAGCAACAGCGGACAGTAGCCAGCAGCAACGGTGGCATTCCGCGTCCGAACACCAACCAAGCCCAGTCACCGAACAACCATGTTCCTCCCAGAACAGTGTTTGGTGGGCTACGATGTTTCAGCTATGGCGAAGCAAGACACCGACAATTGGAATGTCAAAAGTTAGGAAAGAGATCAGCTTTGTTCAATGAAACAGAAGATGTCAGAGAAAGGGATATAGAGGTTGGAGAAAAGGCTCGGTTTGATGAAGAAGGTGCTATCGAAGAAGATTTTGTCTGAGGTGATTCTGGTCCGTTGTTGGTAGTACGACGCACTTTCTAGACTCCACGAGCAGATGAAAGTGATTGGCTTCGAAACAATGTGTTCTAGTCAACTTGCACTATTTTAGGCAAGGTGTGCCGATATATTATCGATAGGGGAAGTTGTGACAATATTATAGCAACTGAAGCGGTTTAAAAATTGGGGCTTAAGATGGAAAAACACCCAAAATCGTATAGGTTGGTGTGGCTGCAAAAGGGTGGAGAGATAACAGTGTCGGAAAGAGTTCTTGTCACTTTCTCGATGGGAACCAACTATAAGGACCAGGTATGGTGCGATGTGGTCTGCATGGACACATGTCATCTATTACTCGGGAGACCATGGCAGTATGACCGAAAAGTGATGCATGATGGGTTCATGAACACCTACACTCTACGATTCAACAATACTAACAGAGTGCTACTGCTTGGTAAGGGTCCCAAAAACCCACTCGATAGTAAAAATTTACTTTCTTTTGCTAGGCTTAAGGCACAGATGGAGAAAGCAACAACAGTTTTTGTGTTGCTGAACAAAGAAAAGACAGCCCAGGTCGAAATCCCTAAAGATGTGGTTCCACTAATGTCAGAATTCCCAAATGTGTTTCCTGACGAATTGCCTGAGATGCTCTCACCCCAAAAAGACATTCAACACCTGAACCTGAAGCGATACTTCCTAACCGTCCTCATTACAGAATGAGTAATGTGGAGCATGAGGAGTTACAGAGGCAGGTAAAAGAATTGTTGGCCAAGGATCACATCCATGATAGCCTTAGCCCGTGCACAGTACCGACCCTTCTAATTCCAAAAAAAGATGGGCCCTAGAGGATGTGTGTTGACAGCCGTGCGATCAACGAGATTACGGTGATATATTTTCCTATTCCCCATTTAGACAACTTACTTGATCAAATTAGTGGGGATACTGTGTTCACTAAATCGGACCTGAAGAGCGGATATCACTAGATCAGAATTCGACCCGTAGATGAGTGGAAGACTGTATTCAAGACGCGAGAGGGTCTGTATGAATGGATGGTCATGCCCTTCGGTTTATCTAATGCCCAAGCACATTCATGAGAGTAATGAACCAAGCTTTTCGACCATTCATCGAAAAATTCATTGTCATATACTTTGACGATATTCTGATCTATAGTGAACACCGTGAACAACACAAACAACACCTTCATGAAGTGCTAACTGTCCTGCATGCACAGAAATTCGTTGTAGCCGCAAGTAAATGTGTTTTCATGTCAGCAAAAGTGTTATTTTTGGGTTACATAATTTCAGGGGAAGGATTATAGGTGGATGAGTGAAAAATCGAAGCCGTGAAGCAATGACCTCGCTTTAAAACTGTCACAGAAGTCAGGAGTTTTCATGGTTTGGCAGTCTTTTATAGGCGTTTCATCTCACATTTTAACAACATCATGGCTCCCATAATTCACTGTATAAAGAAAGACAAATTCGAATGGACTCCAAAGGCTGATGAAGCCTTCAAACTCATCAAGTTACGGCTGACAACAACCCCTATATTAATCTTGACAGATTTTTCGCAGTCTTTCGAGCTTCACGGTGATGCATCGAAGCTAGGAATAGGGGCAGTGTTAAGTCAAGCTAGCAAACCAGTAGCGTTTTTCAGTGATAAGCTATCAGAGGCAAGATCGCGGTACAACACATACGACATTGAGTTCTACGCAGTGGTCCAAGCCATGAAACATTGAAGACACTAGCTTTTTCATCGTGAGTTCATCCTCTTTACAGATCACGAAGCTCTAAAACAAATCCACAGTCAGGATAAAATTTTGTCTAGGCATGCAACTTGATCAGCTTATCTACAACAGTTCACATTCGTCTTGAAACACAACGCAGGTACTTTTAGCAGAGTTACAGATGCATTGAGTCGGCGAAGTAACTTACTGTCTACTATGAGTCTCTCGGTACCCGGTTTTGAATTATTCCGTGAGACACTTGCTACGGACCCGTATTTTTCAACCATTTTGACAGCTTTACAATCTTGGGAAAATTCAGATTTTTGTTGGTATATGGGTTTTTGTTTCGAGGAAATCAGTTTTGCATTCCCGACTGTAGCTTGCGACTGCAAATAATTAAAGAACTACATGGGGAAGGGCATGTGGGCCGAGATCGTACACTCCAGTTAGTCAATGCACGATATTTTTGGCCAACGATTAAAAGAGAAGTGGGGCGTTATGTGGAGCATTGTCGAGTTTGTCAAGTTTTGAAAGGGAAAGCCACTAATGCAGGTTTGTATTTACTGCTTCCAATACCGACTGAACCATGGTCAGAAGTGAGCATGGATTTTGTCCTCGGTTTACCAAGAACTCAATGTGGATTTGATTCGATTTTTGTAGTCGTGGATAGGTTTTCGAAGATGGTTCACTTCATTCCATGCAAAAAGACCACGGACGCAGTTAGTGTTGCTCAACTTTTTTTCGGGAAGTATATCATTTGTATGGACTGCCTAATTCCATCTTGTCCGATCGAGACACTCATTTTCTTAGCCACTTTTGGTGTAGCCTGTGGAAGTTAGTGAACACGCGGCTTGATTTCAGCAGTGCATATCACCCACAGACGGATGGACAGACCGAAGTAGTTAACATGTCACTGGGAAATTTATTGTGAAGCTTAGTATGAGAGAATACTCGGGCTTAGGATCAAAAGCTCAGCCAGGCCAAATTTGCACACAATCAAGCAATAAATCGGAGCATAGGTTTTAGTCCTTTTCAAGTGGTGTACTCGGTCATCCCTCATGGTCCGCTTGACTTACTACCTCTTCCAAACAAGACTCGGATTCATGGGAAAGCTGAGGATTTCGTTCAACATTTGTAGGAAACTCACAAGCAAGTTCATGACAACTTGTTAAAATCCACAGCTGACAGGAAATGCCACCTGGTGGAGTTCGAGGTGGGGGGATTTTGTATGGGCTATTTTGACTAAAGACCGTTTTGCAGTTGGGGAGTACAACAAACCTGCGGCAAAGAAGATCGGTCCACTAGAAGTGCTTGAGAAGATAAATCCAAACGCATACCGATTAAAGCTTCTTAGCCATATTTGTACGGCTGATGTTTTCAATGTGAAACATCTAGTGCCTTATTTTGGTGATTCTGAGGAGGAGGATATGACGTCTAGGTCGACATTTTTCTACCCTGGAGGGACTGATGCAGCAGCCTTGGTATTGGATTACATTGAGGGGTTGGATCGGAAAAAGGCCAAGGCAAAGGGGCAAATCAATCCTACTTGTCCGGGCAACAGAGTCGGAATGACGTGAAACTCTCACAATTAATGTGAATCAGCGAGATCTTCGAAAATCACAACCTTTGGTCGTGAGGCATACCCCTTTTTTAGTCAAATTCCTTCATTTAGTCCCTGAATCTCTCGTTTTTACCATTTTATGAAAGTTTTAATTTCACAATAACTTTAGTTTTCCAAATCCGAATCGACTTCCGTCAATTCCGGTTTACTTAGAATCTTTAGTTTTATTTGTTTCTGTATGTAACTCAAATTTGCCATTTTTGATAATTTTTGTTATTTCGGGTTTTTAGGTCGTCCCTCGCAAGGTTTCAGAATTAGGGTTAGTGTTTGTTTACTTTAAATAGACCTGTAAAACAGTTTTGTTGGACAGCTTTTGATTATTAATAAAATTCAGAGATTTATTTCTCAAATATCCAATTACACCTCCTTCGTGCGCGAAGATTGTTGTTTTTTAAACCTAGTGCTCTGGCATTCGTGCGCGGATCAACATAACATTAATAGGCTGTTTCTAATCGTTTTTTACAATTTTTTCTCGTAGAGCTTCCGCTACACCACTGGTAGCTTTGAAACAGGTCCATCTTTTTCATAAGGTGAGTGTAGTCAGTGACTCTAAAGTTCCATTTTCTTGGATTCATGATGAGGATTTCAATAGCTTTAAGCATATGGATTTGTTGTATGATATTCGGAATTTCCTCCTCGCGATGGAAGGTATTGATGTAAGGTTCTCTCCTAGACATTCGAATTCTCTAGCGGACGGGCTGGCTAAGTCAGGTTCAAGTATGGCGGGGGACAGATTAGTGTGTGATCCGTTCTATTCCACAGCTTTGTTTTTGTTTTCTTGTTTTGTTTTCTTCGTGGTTGGGGCAGTTTGTTGCTCTGTTTTCTTTGTTTAGTCTCTCTGTGTTTTGCGGCTGTGTCTGTTTTCTTTTTGTTTGTCTTGCCTTTTCCTGTTTTGGTGCCTGATTATTTGTGTGGTTGGTTCTTCGAGTGCCTTCGTGGCTGTGAATATATCGTTTTATTGCCGTTTCAAAATAATAATAATAATAATATTAATAATAAAACATATGATTGTAAGGCTTTTGAAAAAAAGGAAGAATGAAACAACTGAATTTAATGGTGTTTAATTATAAATCCCACTAGATTCATGATATAAAAACATCTTTATTTATTTTATAAAATCTGATTGAGATTGATAGAAGTGTTTTAATCGAAATGTAGTAAGTTGTTTTATCGAAAGTGGTTTTACGTAAAGTAAGTTCTTCAAAAGTGATAATCAGGCTGTTCTCTTACTACACAGATCGATTTGGATTTCCTTTGGAAAATTAAAAAGCATGCTAGATTAGTTTTGAATGGTGTCTGTAGAATTTCTCACAAAAAGAAAATGAACCATTTTTTTTTATATAGTTATATGTCTAAGTAGAAAAAATAAAAGAATAACTATATATACAAAGCTATCCCAATGGCAACTTGTTAAACTCCACTTAAATTACTTTCTAACCAATAAAGGTAAATAGAGTCATTCTCCATTTTTAATATTTTATTTTTAAATGGAGGAATATATTTATTATTGTTTTCACGCTAATACATGCAGAGTCATAAAACACAATTTTTTTCAAACAAATCAAATGCATGCAATAGAGTGGATGGTTGTTTTTCCTCCTGTTAATGACGTTATATCCTCTATTTCATAATTTATAGCTCAAGCCAATCCAACCAATATATACAAACAACTGCAATAAATAGATGAGCAGTAAAATCAAATCGTATAAATAAAAAGTATTTTTATCTCAATTAAATGGGGAATTTCATTAAATTCTCTACTTTTAATGAAATGTCATATTTTTAAGGTGTTTGTGATATTAGTAACTTTAATCACTTATTTTTTGAAAAGACAGTGATTTTTACTCCTAATCTATATATGTTTTGTCTAAAATATCCTCAAACATTGGGTTCGAAAATTATATAACACCTTTTTTAGAGTGCATTTTAAGACTATCACAATTTCAATAACTTGAGTTTAAATGACATCTATTATGGTGAATGGATAAAAATGACCCTCCACAGTAACCTTCTTCAACATTGTTGATGTCAATTTTCTGGATGTGTGAGAAAAGTCCAGAAGATTGGATTTTAGCTGTGATTTCAAAGAGAAAGAGAAGAAGAAAGAGAAGAAGAAAGTAATTTGACACAAGTTTTATGTGGTAAAACTCCGATAACCGGAGAAACGTCTACGGGTGGTTGAATAAACAACCATGCCAAAATCCACTATTAAAAAAGATTTACAACTCTCGATCTCTCTTTTTTCTCTCTGTATATTGCTATCTATCTTCATGATGAGATTATGGATCTATTTATATATATATATATATAACCCTAATCCTTTTTGTACAAGTAATAAAAGATTCTTATATTTAATTATGATTGGTTACTTGTTTGGTGTACTTTGTCTTCTTTCCTATTTCGGAGATTTGTAGAGAGATTGAATGGGACTCTAGTGATATAGTCTAGTTAGGACTTATTTCCTTATAAATGCGTAGTCTTTTTGAAGAAATAAAATTGTTGCCTGGTTTGGAACCTTTTTCCTATTTGGTATTCTATTCATCTTGGAATTCTTCTTTGACGAGGATATCTTTGCGTATTTTAACATGATTATTGGTTCGTGTGCGAGTTATGTGATTGGCTTCTTTATTCGGGTTTCTTCATGTTCGTCCCGAGTAAAACATGATATTAGCTGGTCCCGAATGACGTCATCTGATCCCGAGTAGAACATGACGTCGGTTAACCCCGAGCGACGTTAACTAATCCTGAATAGAATATGAAGTCAATTGATCCCGAGTAAGTTTTGCTCATTACTTATTTTTATATTTACTCAGGTTCCTCTTCTTTGGAGATATCTTACGGGATATTTTCTGAATGCCTATTCGGATGTCCACCTGACAAATTTATCATCTTTGTCAATGACGTGTACATCTAATAAAATTTACATACGACAATACCCCCTTAAAATATTTTTACCGAATAGGGTTTCGTTCCAGGCAAAAGTATTTTAATCAACTTCAATTTTTTTGTCTCATTAACGCCAGAGTAAATGCTTGTCATAATGATGTGTCTTAATGGTGACCATGTAAATTTAATTTACCTCCTCACGCGAGATCTCAATGATTGCGACATTTTGGAGTCTTGCCGGTCTTGGTCAGTTCTTCTCTTAACATGTGTCATCTATCGCTTCATTTCTCGTTACCATTTATGAGAAACGACCTACGCGTCCCCTAGTGCGCCGTCTACGTCATCAAACCTATCTTTGATTTTTCCCGCTTCTTGAGATCCTAGGGTTTTGCGCTATTATCCCTTTAAATCCTCCGTTGAACAGAGTTGTCCTGGTTTATTCTCAGAGACTCAAACCAGAAATTTTCCAACCCAGATTTCTTTACGCAGAAAATCTCTATTCTCCGTTGAAGTTTTTACATCAAGTTTCTTCACTCAATGTTAGTTTTAATGAATCCAACTTCCCGTCGTTGACTCTTTACTATAGTTCTCGAAGCGCTTGATCATGGAGATTTTCAACTGGTTTCTTACGCTCGTAGATTATTAGGGGGAATCCCCCCTGATGAACCTCTTTTTTTAGATGTTGACATTTCTGGGCTTTACCCTAACGTCCGTTTTAGTTCTGAATCTAGTTCTGAATCATCTAGTTCTGAATCTGTCGTTTTTTATCACAGGGTACCTCTTCGATCCAGGATAGGGAAACATCAAAGTAAAAGTGAAGTTCATAAGCACAACTCGGGCAGCGTCTAGATCAGGGAACAGATTATTGATGAGAAAGACGTTGAAGAGGAGTTCATAAAATCTCAACTCTCTTTTTCTGTCGATCGCCCGAGTGGGTATGACACCGAGCAGAATGTGGTCGTGAAAGATGAGATCGGGAAATATCGTGCTCGATTCGACTTGGATGACTCAGTTATACTGTCTCCTACCGGTGATAGAGCCGCGTGGAACCCTTCCCTGGGCATGGTGGCAATTTATGGGTCCATGCTTTGTTGCGGTGTTACTCTTCCTCTTCAGCATTTTATTGCCTGGTTTCTAGCTGAAGCATGGATCGCTCTAGCCCAACTGGCCCCGAACAGCTACAAGATCTTGATGTGCATATGGCACATGTGGAGCCGAATGAACCTGTCGCCTCCTTTCCTGAGTGAAATCAGGCACTTCTACACACTAAGGCAGTCTGGTCGGGCAGGGACTTATTTTCTCATGTCTAACCAGCCAAATTGCTGGGTCTCCGAGGGGAAAAAGGTGAATCAGGAAGTTGATACTTCCGATGATGCCAAAAATAGCGGCTTTGTATAGGGATTCCCTTCGTCCAACAAGTATTAGAAGAACAGTTGGTTATTCACTGGAGGGAACCTTGGACTTGAAGTTACCCTTTCGGCTGGGGAGACTTGGACGGTGCTAAAAGTTCCCCGCTTTTTCTGTTTCCCTGATATATGGAACAAGAAAAAACTTGAATTCTCTTATACTGAACTGACCAGATTTGCTCGAGCTGCAGTACGTACTTTGGAAAAAAAGAGCAGGTCTTATCTTTTCAGTGAGAAGAATATGATAGAGCTTAGCTTCTTCAACAAGATTTCAAGCTATCGCAGACGACGTAAATGGTCCTCCCACCCCTTTTTTTCCTTACTATTTTTATTTATTCTGCTTTCTATATTCTGACTTGATTCTCTTTATCGATTCAAGTGTAAGACTCGGGCATCGCCTGCGGCGTCCAAGCTCGCCAACTGAAATCAATCCTTCAGGCGAGCCAAAAAAGAAGCTTCTAGTCAAAGCAAGGAAAGTATCGCCCCGCTTGAGTCGGATGATGAAACTGAAGAGGCTGAAGCAGGGGTCCCCGAGTACGTTCCTGAGGAAGTCATCCAATCGACCATAGGGAAATCTAGTGGTCCGAGCGGCCCAGCCGATCACACTCAGAAATTGCATGAAGACAATGTGAGGTAAGGTAATGGTCTTGGTGAGGGGCTCGGTGAGTCTAGCTCCCCGGTTGAGGTTCCTACCGAGCGGTTGAGTGCCGAAGATAAAACCTCTAAAGGACAAGTAAATATAGATACTGATCTTTTTGAGTCTTTCTGGGATGATGAACAGAAAGACCATTCAGCTGATAATGGCTTCTACCGTTCTCGGGCTGAGAAATGGAAAGCTGTCGATTCTATTGCTCGTCCTTATAAAGTTCCTCGGGTGGTTTCATTCATTGACTCAAGGGATGAAGATACTGAGGCAGTGACTCCCCCGAACCTTCATGTTGAAGCATCAGCCGGTGGGAAGACTTCTGACCCCAGAGGCTCCTTCCCTCCTGAGGTTGAAGATGTAAGGGCTGAATCTTCAAGAGGTCCTTCCTATCCTTCTCCCCAGGATATGCTAGAGGCGATGTCATTTGGTCGGGCATTCATCGAGGATGATCACTGAAGCCATTTCAAAGAAGCTTCTTTGACGAGCCGTCTTCAGAATTTTTTCAACGGCGCGTCTTATTTAAGTTTTATTCCCAACTCTTTTTTTTTGTCTAGATTTTTATTTAAACGCTTTGATAGATGGTGGTCGAGTTTGTTGAGATGGTTCAGACGCAACAACATCAAGCTGATCGAATAAGGCGTCTTAAAGCTCAGCCGAAAGAAAGTGAGGATAGTCATGATCCGGTTGAATCGGCTTATCAAAAGAAGGTGGGCTCTGCTCAAGTGTTTACCGACCACTGTTTGGCAAAGCAAGTGGAGGCCGAGGATAGAGCTTTTTTGGCAGAGGAGAAGGATATGTCACTTCAAAACTTATTGTCGTCTGCCCAGTAATCGATGATCAAAGCCAAACAAGAAGCGAAGCAGTCCAAGTCGGTATATGAACAGAAGATCAAGGACTTGGAACGCCAAGCTTTGACGGCCGAGTCCCTATCCAAAGAGGCCAGGCTAGAACTCGAAGTCCAGGGGTTTGATCGTTTTAAAAGATCCCTTGCTTATGATGCTCTTCTCCTTCGGGAATTTCAGCGAGGGCTAGTTTCAGTTGGTGAATTTTTTAAGGTCAAAAATCGGGCAACTGAAAAAGCCCGAATCAACTGGGAGCTGTCGATCAAGAACCACGTGAATCGGTCCCTGGAATCTCTTCGGTCTCAGATGAAGAAGTGGAGAGCTTATTACCGCAGTCGAGGTAAAGAGCCACATCCTATGCATTTGGAGGTTCCATCAGAGCAGTCTTTCTCGACCTCTTATGCGAGTCAGGAGTCCGGCATAGAAGGTTTGGTGCCTGATGTGGGCCCGATCCCTGGAGAAGATTACAGCGAATGGATGGATGATTCGGTTGACATAATTACTTGGCCTTCAAATGAAAGTCTCCTCCGCGAGTACGAAATGGTGCCCGACCCGAGCATCGATAAGAGTTCCAAATCCTCCTCCCAACCTTGATTTATTTTTGTAAAGATTCACTTGTAAAGATTTTTATGGATGAAATTTCGTGAACTGCAATTCAGAAACCAAGTGGTTTAATCCAATTCATTGCTCAAGAAATTTCACCGAGTATCTTATCTAGCTTGGTTTTATTGTTGCTTCTAATGTCGAGTATCTTACTGAACTGGCTAACACAATCACTGTTAGATCTTAAACTGGCTCACTGTAATCTGTGTCAAGTATCTTATTAAACCGGCTAATGTAATCTTTATACCAAGTATCTTATTAAACTGGCTAATTCAATTCTTTTTGTGTCAAGTATCTTATTAAATTGGCTTATTTGTCCAAGTAACTTCACTGAGTATCTTATTAAACTTGGTTTCGTTATCCAGAGTTTTTCAATGCCAAGTATCTTATTAAACTGGCTTATATTTGTCCAAATAACTTCACCGGGTATCTTATTAAACTTGGTTTCGTTACCCAGAGTTACTTTCTACGCCAAGTATCTTATTAAACTGGTTTATGTTAACCGAGCTGTCTTGAAACAGACGAGTAGATTTACTCGTATTTCATACTCGGGTTATTACCCAAACATTACATCAAGGCTCACCTTGATCATATGTTCGAGTCCTCACACGTTACCGAGGACGTCTACTCAGTTTTCTGTGCAAGGGTTTACCGAATATTTAAGCTTTTTCAAACCGATTAACACAGCTGCGCTTTTCACTGGAATTTTTTCCCGACAGCTCTCCGAGCTGTTCTCCAGAATCCGGTGCATCGGGTTTACCTTTTTGCTAAGGTTGACTGACCTTGCTCGGCTGGCATGCTCCTTCGAGCTTCTCCGCCCTTTCGAGAATCAATGGTCCCGAGTATTCTATTTGCATGTTCTTATTATCATGCTCGTCTTTAATATGTTATTATCATATGCTTTATTTTTTGGAAATCCCGAGTTTGATTTTTATTTATAACGGGAAAACCAACAATGATTTAAATTCCAAAGCTAATAATTGATCTGACAAAAATTGTCCTAACTAAAAAAGGAAACAAAATTTTAAGGATAGAAAATCTTTAGGTATTGGGCCTTGCATGGTCGGGGTAAGACCCCTTTATCTGGTCGTGCAATCCAATATGCTCCATAGCCAGCTACTCCTTCAATTTTGTATAGGCCTTCCCACATGTCAGTCAAGGAACCTGCAGCATTGTTTTTTTGTATTCAGCAACACTATCACTGTAGCGCGTTTTCTAAAAGCAGAAGCCAAAATCCAAAAGCATGTATTTGTAGCTTTTCAAAAACTCAGTTGGGAGAAGCTAAAAGTGACCAAAAGCACTTCCAAGTGATTTTACCAAACACCCTGTCTTAGGTCTAGAATCACTTTTGGCCCCAAAAGCATCTGGGGAAGAAATGCCAAACTGGGCCTAAGTCTCAAAGATTCAAAGTTTAAAAAACCTGATATTGTTAACGAAAAAGCTCGGTAGTGTTTCAAAAGGCTCGGCTTTATTGCTAAAAAACTCGAAAGTGTTTCAAAAAGTCACGGAAACCAAGAAATTCATCTTCGTCCAAAAAAAATCAACCAGATTTAAAACTCTAACCTAATCCAGAAACATTCTCATATCCACAAATCAACCATAATCTACAATTTTAATCAACACACAACATATCAAACATGCACAACAACTTATTAACAACAAAAATGATAACAAAATCTAACACAAATTACCTCTATCGATTGTAAATGTTCGTCTGAAATGTCGAAAAACCACTGCTCTCCAACTTCCGGTTACTTCACTGTCGATTTTTTTACGGAGGTTTTCTCTCTCTAAGTCTGTCTCTCTGACTTTGAAAACGACAGATACTGAAAAGCTCAAGGTATTTTGGTCTGCTCACCTTAATTGATGTCTTTTAAATACGAATTATTAATGTGGTGATATTTGCACAACAACCACCCCTAAATAGTGTTATTTATTTTTAGAACCCTACAATTTAGTCCATATGGTTTTTTTGAAATGACTATTTTTTTACTCACTTATCCATTTTTCACTGGATTTTGCTCTATGTTCTCTAAAACCACTCATTTTGGTCCCTCTAACCAGAAAATAGACAGTCAATCATGATAGAAAATGTAAAATTACTAATTTACCCATAATTTCCACTTCACTACATAGAATTACTGTTCTGCCTTTAAAAAATCCAACAATTACAAATTTGCTAAATATTGGTAAGACTGAAATGCCCTTATTAATAGGAAATTTTACAGTTTGACCATTAGCTTTTCATTTCAATTTGATATTGATGCTAGAAATTACGTTTTTACCCTTGCTTTTGTTGAATAAAAATTTGAATTGAAATTAAGAATTAAATTTAAAAAATAAAATAAGGAAAATAAGGAAAAAAAAATTCTTTTTTTAAAAAAGTCAAAGGTTAAGTTTTAAAAAAAAACAAACAAATATTTTCCAGATTTTTATTTTTCTAGATCTCTCCAAATCATTCCACCCTGTCATCATCAAAAGATTCATCGATGGATCCTAATCTCTCCTCCCCATTATCATCCTCATCTCTCCACTATCAATATTAATATCAACCTTATCTCATCTCTCCACCATGTCATCATCCTTCGATCCTATTCATTTTTTGTTCTTTAAGATTGAAATCCTTGAACCATTCATCACTCACACAAAATCACAGGTCCATAAATCACCCAAACAAAAAATCAATTTTCATTCATCACAAATAATAATAAAAAAATCCATTTAACAACCAAAATAAAAAAAACTGGTGGAGATTTAGATCGATCGATGGAGATCCAATCGAAAATCTCCAACGAGATCCATTGATAGTGGCGTACGGAGTAGAACGTTGCGCAAGGAACACCGATGATAGTGGCGGATGTGCAGATGCTAGAGGCGGATGATAGAGGGGCGATGGATCGTGGGTGGGTAGATTAGAACAAAGTATCTCCATTTTTTGAGATTGAATTTCTAGGTACATTATTTTTTATATTTTTTTGAAATTTATGTGGTTTTAATTGAAGGAGAATATATGGATTATTGCAATCGATTTGGGTTCTTTTGTGGAATTGAGTTGGGCTTGTAGCATTGATTTGTACATTTTTGTTATGGAATTTGGTATGAAGAAATTTAGATTGTGTTTGGGGAGTGAGAAAATGTAAGAATAAAAATTAAAAATTAAAAATTGTTAAGTAGAAGATTAAATTTGTGTTATTTGATTATTAGATTTTAAATTTTAAATTTTTGGTGGTGATGATAAATCTTTTTTTTATATCCTTGATCATTGTCTGATGAAGATATGTGTTAATGAATTTGAGTTTGTTGATGATTTCTTCTTCACTCGATCGATAGGTTTCTGAGTTTATATTGATTGTTGAAGAGATGGAGTTTTTAATTTAAAAAAATAAATAAAAAGGAATAAAAAAAATTCTTTAAATCTAATTCCATTTTTTGTTTTTGTTTTTAATTTTTTTTATTAGGTGGAGATTCACCGTCCATTTGAATAAGATGGACGATGGAGATCCAATCTTCAAATTTAAATTTAATTTTTATTATATATATTTCTATTAATTTATGTGTCGACACCTGATATATCAATGTTTAAAGATAAAAATACCCTTAGAACCGTTTAATTTGATTAACGGTTAACTAACAGAAGGACGAAATTGAACGTTTTTGTAAAACATAGGGACAAAACCAATAAAAAATGAATAAGTGAGTAAAAAACAGATAATTTAAAAAAAATATAGGGATTAAATCAATAATATCCCAATTTTTAAAGAGAGCGGAGAGTAAAACTCGTGGCAAAGCGAGATATATATGCAAATTACTATTTACTGCCCTCTGCTGAATTCTCTCCAAGCGTATGGCAAATTGGCAACCACTACTTGATTAATTCTGGTACAAAAAAAAATAAAAATGAGACACTGTGCTCGATTTCCCTAACTTGTTACCTATTCCTAATTTAATTCCCTCTACTGAATTTCTCTCCAAAATTATATCAATCAGTGTATAACATAATTAGTGTTTAATTAGAATTATTTCGAAGTTTAGTTCATTGAAAATGGTTTTTGAATCGTTGTATCGTAGGAGACAATCGTTATATACATATGGTGTTACACGAAGACTAAGAACACCGTACTCGATTTCCCTAACTTGTTACCTTGTTATTTTCTATCTCATCCAGATTCATACCAGAGTTATTTTTTATTTACCAACATAAAATTATAATTAATAAACAAGAAGTGTTTACTATAGCCATGTCAAATTTTGGATTTCAAGGAGGTAAGATTTAAAAAGACACAACACTTTCACGTATATGGTAAAGAATGATAATCAAAATTTATCTTTTAAATATAAAAAAAAAATAGTTTCAATAAATATAATCAAAATTACATAAACACAAAGAAACTACACTAGCACAGTACGTAAGTTTTCCCAAAAGCGAAACATATCCCAAGTAAATAAATAAGTAGTTTTCATAGCCGAGTATTGCGTTCAAACTATATAAAAAAAATTACAAAGGAATACTAAGATCTGAGAGGAGATGTGTGTGAAAATAAAGAGCATAGACGAGTATCTGTTGATATAATGAAAGTGTTTGTTGAAACGCTCGAGAGAAAATCTTCAAGCTTTTCAACAAAGCTTTAATGGAGATATTGCTTTGTAAAACTAATTTTTTGCTTTATTGCTCAATAATCACAATTTACACATAGTCAATATATATATATATATTCTTTTTCTCTTCGATATGTACCCATATAACTTACAACAGAATAATCAGCTGATGTCAACTGAGGTCTGGAGTTAGTAACAGAATGATCAGCTGGTACTACCTTGATGTAAGGTTGTGATTGTTTTACTAAAGTAGCTAGCAGTGTTCTTTGTTGTATATGATTACACCGAGAAGCTTATTTATTTGATTGTGCTTGAGTGTGATTACATCTAACCAATGTTTGATCAGTTTGATCAACTTTGGCGGGTTAGCTATATTATTCAGAGTGTGGTATAAAAGAGAAATAAATGTAAAGCAGAGTAAGAGAGTAGGTAGGGAAATACCAGCAATTGAGAAATACAATGCCTTTCTAATGGATAACTATTAGGCTTTGATGGTGGCTTGGCTGGAGTACAAGTCGGAGGAGATGGTGGGATTGCTACTAGATTATCTAATATGTGAATTTATTTTTTTTTTGTTAAAAAACAGTTTGTATTACTTCACATATGAAGTTGGTTTAGTTTTAAACTTTGAATTATTTAAAACACTTTATTTTGTATTTGTAATATATTAATGGATTTTATTTTGTAATTGTAATGAAATGTTTGTTTTTTTTAGTATAATTTGTAACTTTTAGTTAAATAGAGAAACGGAAAAATGAGGGACTAGAGAAAACGGAGAGACGGGAAAAAACGTAGAAAATGGGAAACTGGGGATGGGGACCTATATTCATTCTCATTCCCCAAACGTGCATCTCTAATTGATACTTACTAGCGAATAGCTATCCAACTCAACAAAAACAGTGCAAATAGAGAGAGAGTTTAAGAGTTTAAGAGTTTAAGAAGAAAGAAAGAAAGAATAAGAGTTAAGCAAGGGTTTGGGTGCTATTTGTAGCATCCTGATCATATGGACTTCATGAAGAGAGATCAATTTGTTTGTACGTAATATTTTTACACGTTATAGTACTACTCACTTTCACATACACGCACGCATGACCCACCCCAAAGAAAAACAAAAGCAAGCATAGTAGTATATGGAGATGACCGCAGTTCGGTTCCGGTTCGGTTCCGATTCGGTTTCGATTTTAGACCTTCGGTTTCGAATCTGGTTTCTGGATTCCAAGTGGTTCGATTCTTATAAAATAAAACACGTGAACTACACGAGTACACGTCTACACTTACACCTTATCAGTTCTCAAATCCACTAACTCACCTAACCTCTCTCTGATTTCTGATTTCTGATTTCTGATTTCAAACCCAACTCTCTCTCTCTCTCTCTCTCTCTCTCTCACACACACACACCCAAATCACCTTCTTCTTCTTCTTCTGGTTTCTAAGAGACTCTCTCTCACTCCCAAATCACCTTCTTCTTCTTCTTCTGATTTCTAACCTGACTCTCTCTCTCTCACACCCAACCCCAAATCACCTTCACTGAACCGGTTTCTCTCTCGATCTCATCGGTGGTGGTGGCCACCGCCACCCTTGAATCGGCCATCACCAGTTCATCACCACTACACCAACACGGCTTCTTCGTCTTTCTTTTCTTCTTGCTTGGATCGATAGAGAGAGATGCTTGACTTGTTGGGAAGAGAGAGAGAGAGAGAAAGAGATCGATGGATTCTGGAAAGAGTGATTCAGTAAGTGATAGCTAAAAGATATTGATGAATTAATGGATTAATATTATGATTAATGGATTTTGGAAACCGGAAAGAGTTAAAGAGATCCATGGATTTGGTTTACTGGTTTGGAAGAGGAAGAGAAAGAAAGATAGAAGAGTGAGAAGAAAATAATATATATATATATATATATATATATATATATGAGGAAATATCCTTTTTAGTCTAAAATTAAGTAGGTGTATTGTTTTTAGCCATGATTAGTAAATTTATTGTTTCTACCCAATCTTTGGCTGTGAAGACCCAATTACCCCTTATTTATTCATTTATTCATTAATTGTTTTATTATCCATTTATTAATTAATTGTTTTATTATTATCTCTTATTGTCTGAAAAGTTTACCTTCTACATCTCATAGTTTCTCTCTCTTTGCTTCTTCACCGTTTACCATTTCTTTTGTCTGAAATTTTTCTTCTCTTCATTTTCTTCAAATCAACGGTCTTCCATTGTCTGAAAATCTTTAGTCTGTCATCATGGGTCTCCTATTTTTACACCTTCATCATTTGATTTGTTCAATCGGCTGTCTCCCATGTCCGAAAAACAATAAACACAAATCTCTCTTCAATATCTACCATTATTGAAACTACAGCAAAACCATTTTTTTTTTGTCTCTATAATTTACAAAAAACCCATATATATATATATATGATTCATATTTTGGTTCGAATTTTAGGGATTGGGTTTGTATTTCAAGTATTTTTGCTTAAATTGTTATGATGAATCGAGATTCTTCAGGTCCTTCTTGTATAGGTATGTATTAGAGACCCTATTATAATTTGTTTTCATATGCAGATTACAAGGTTGAAGGAGATGGTTAAATTGGTGTGTTTAATTGGTAAACCATGGTGTGTTTAATTGATTTCACTGGTTGTGTTTAATTTTTTATCCCTGATGTGTTTAAAGTGGTGTGCCTTGGTGTGTTTAAATTTGTTGTCGTAGTGTGTTTAATTGGTTTTCCCTCGTGTGTTTAATTTGTTTCTCATGGTGTGTTGAATGTGGTGTGCTCTTCTGATTTTAATATTGTTTCTGTAGTGTATTTAATTGGTTTGTCCTTGTGTGTTTAATTAGTTTGTCATGGTGTGTTTAATGTGGTGTGGCTTGGTATGTTTAATTGGGTTGTCATGGTTTGTTTAATGTGGTATGCACTGATATGTTAAATTTGGTACGCCCTAGTGTGTTTAATTGGTTTATCATGGTGTGTTTAATATGGTATGTACTAGTGTGTTTAAATTGGTATGTCCTTGTGTGTTTAATTTAGTTTGTACTGATATGTTTAATTGGGTTACCCTGGTGTGTTTACTTGAGTTGCCACGGTGTGTTTAATTGGTTTGTTATGGTGTGTTTAATGTGGTATGCCCTAGTGTGTTTAATTTGGTATGCCCTGGTGTGTTTAATGTGGTATACCCTGGTTTGTTTTAAATCGGTATGTCTTGGTGTGTTTAATTGGGTTACCCTTGTGTGTTTAATTGAGTTGTCATGTGTGTTTAATTGATCTGCTATGATGTGTTTAATTGATTACATTTTGTATAATGTGTGACTGGTTTAATAAATTGTAATCTAAATGTGAGATATTGATTGGTTGAAATGCAGGAATGGACCCAACGAAATTGGTAATCACTTATGGTGGTAAATGGGTGGGAAACTTTTACGAGGGTGGTGAAACAGAGTTTGTGAAAGTTTGTAGAAATTTGACGTATGGTGAGTTGTCTAGGGTTGTACAAGACATTGCGAATGTTGACTTAACAAGCTTTACCATTGAGTTAAGAACTTTAGTTGATATTGGTGTTAGGCTTAGGCAAGCTCAATCGAAAATTAAAGATGATAGTGATGTGAAAATGTTTTTTTTTTTGTTTTTTTAGTAAACTTTAGAGATTTGTGTGCCTATTTGAAATGTCCACTGAAATAAATTGGTTCTTTCATTACATCAATTTTAAAGCGTGCAAAAAAATCAAAGGCATTTCATAGACCCCAAAATTTTAAGAAGCATCGGTTGGCTATACAGAGGGTGAAACCAAAAAAGGTTGCTGATGTGATTATATTATGTTTTTCAGTTTGTAACCGTTAGATGGATTGTATTTCAATTAAATAATATAAGCATTACATTTGGTTCTGTGTTGTGAACTTGTAATTTGTTTGGAAACTACAATTACGTTTTTATTTTATGCAAGGAATTAGAAATGGATGGTTGTTGATATGAAATGGATGGTTGTGTACTTGCAATTTGCTTGGAAACTACGGTTACATTTTTATTTTATACAAAGAATTAGAAATGGATGGCTATGTAATTGTAATTTGCTTAGAAACTACAATAACATTTTTATTTTATACAAGGAATTAGAAATGGATGGTTACATAAATGAAATGAATGTTTGTGTACTTGCAATTTGCTTGTAATTTGCTTGGAAACTACAATTACGTTTTTATTTTATACAATGAATTAGAAATGGATGGTTGTAGACATAAAATGAATGTTTGTGTACTTGTAATTTGCTTGTAATTTGCTTAGAAACTACAATTACGTATTTATTTTATGTAACGTTTTTACGTAATTAGCTTAAACACACCAGTGCCCTAATAATAAAACACACTGGTGCTCAAGAATTAAGTACAATGGTGCTTAAGAATTAAACACACTGGTACTATTGGACAATTAAACATACAACTGCTTACAAATTAAACACACTAACGCTTCAAAATTAAGCACACCAGTGCTCAATTCTAAGTAAGCTATATTATGATTCAAAACAATTCATCAATACCATCATCCCAACAATGGACATGTCTAAGTTAGCTGCATTCTAAACATCCACAAAATAACACCAGTGACTAAAAAAAAACAATTTACAAAGCCATTTTGAAACTAAACATCTAAAAGCCAAACAAAACAACATTTTCCCCCACCTTCACAAAAATAGAAAAAAGGTTGACAGGTTTTCGAATGCAATTGCCTGTGTATAACCATGAAGCAACTAGTTATCAAAAACACCAATGGTACAGATATCCACCTGTGAGAAAAAAAAAAGCAATGAACAATCAGTCGTCAAAAAAAGCAATGAAGCAATCAGTTGTGAAAAAAAAGAACAACATATCATGGAAAAAAGTTTAGAGGTATTCGAACCTGGAAATTCATCTACAAATCTATAAGGCCCTGTTTGTTGCCTGGGTTTGGACTAAGATTGGACTAATTTAGTCCTAATTCTGAGTTTGGCAACCATATGAGACTGAGATTTTATCTCCCAACAGTACCCAATAGTCCCATCAACATGGGACTAAATAAATCCACCTATACTAGTGGGTTTATTAGTCCTGTGAGTAAAACCATCTCTTTTTTTTCTATCTTTTCTTTTCATTATCTTTTTTTTTTAATTTATAATAATTTCCTACATAAGTTGTAATTTAATTTATTCTTAGATTCATTTATGTTTGTTCACTTTTAAAAAATATATTTTTAATAAATTATATACTATAACTTTACTTTTAATAAAAAAATAATAATATGATACACATATATATATATATATACACACACACACACACACATATATCCAATCAAAAATTGTACCAAACATATGATAAATACTAATTTGTTATTCAATTTCCATTCGATTATTTAGAACCGAGATTATATCATTCATAATTTCTCTTAATAGTCTCACATGTGTGTGTGTGTGTATATATATATATATATATATATATTATTTTATTAAATAAACAAATTGCAAAATCGAAACGTATTTAAATTTTATTTAAAAATAATATAAATCTATATTTTAAAAATATTTTTGAATATTATTACTTTAATAATATATAAATTAAAACATTTATTTTCTTTAAATACATATTTCAATAATTTATTATTCAATTTCAAAATATTATCAATTTTAGTCCAATCTCATGTTTTACCAAACAAAACATGATCTTAATTCAGTCGAGTCTCACGTTTCTCCAAACACAGCATAGTATTAATTTAGTCAAGTCAAGTCCAATCCAATCCTACCTAATCCCAATCTCAATCCCATCTCAATCCAATCCAATCCTATGAAATAGTCCAATCCAATCCTGCGCACCAAACGGGGCCTAAAAGACTTATATGGCACACTATTATTATATATCTCGAATGCAATTTCTTTTCGAAAGTCAGATATTTCCTTTTGTCCCTAGTTCCAGTGACCCTTTTTTACAATTGTCGTCTCTGCATACTTGTAAATAAATAGTCGACCTGTTGCGGAATCATCTGGTTGCTCAATACACCAACAGTGAAGATAGTTCCTCTTGGTATTTCGCTCCCATTTGAAAAGAAACCACATCTCTTCATAATTCATGTTTTCCATCTACAAAATTCAAATATTTCCAATTAAACACATCATTCATACCCAATTAAACACACCCGGTCATACCCAATTAAACACACTAGTCATATCCAATTAAACACACCAGCTCACATGAATTAAACACACTGGTTCACAACAATTACACACAACAGTCATATCCAATTAAACACACCAGCTCACATGAATTAAACACACCGGTTCACAACAATTACACACACCAGTTCACATCAATTCAACGCACCATCTTTCCTGGATTAAACACATTGGTTCAATAATTAAACACATCGTTTCACACTATTAAAACACACCGGTTCACAATAACTCATTGATTGGACCACTATTTTAACATTCCAGTTGTTTCCAAAGTCTATCACTGTTTTAACATGCTAACCCATATATCAACCACATGATCATCATCATAACAAACAATAACACAACTTTCAGCCTAAACCGTAAAAAACACACATACACTGGTTGAAGAAAGAAAAGAGAGTCCATTTAGTGAAAACACACTCACTGTCAAGACATCGTCCTATTATACGCTGTGATGTCCAAAAAAAAAAACAAGTGGGGTATGGTCATCATCTACTAAGACATCCATTTATGTTGTTTGAATTTGGACCCACAAATCATGCTAACTATTTTTACACACATGTTTGGAAAATAAATTTACAAACTTCTTTTTAAATAACAAAGGGAGTACAAACCGTTGGTGACTGAAACTGAAATCACTGTTATAATTTCGAAGATGATCAATATCAACTATTATTAATAGAAGAGGACATGCAAGGAACTTAGTATAGAAGGAACCGTTAGTGATTGAACTTAAATCCCAATCAATTACTCTTTTCAATTTCTAATGTTGTACTATGGCATTAAAACTAAGATTACAGCTGTTTCAAATCAATCAAAACAGTGTATAAATCACCAAAAATTAAACAATAAATCTCAACAACCAAGATAAGAATATGACACTAAAAATATCAAATTCCTCCAAAGACCATTATAATTTGAAATCAAAATCAATTTCAAAATGGAATTTGAAATCAAAACAAACTCCATCTCATATGCAAAAATGCAAGCAAAAATATGAAAAAATTGAAACCCTAAAATCAAATGTAAAGAGGAAGTGCAAACCGTCGGTGACTGAAATCAAACACTCCAGTGACTGGAGTCAAATCATCGTCATAGTCACGCCTCTCCTCTCTCTGGTGGTTACAGTCGGTTGAATCTCTTGAATCCCTTGCTCACCTCAACCGACAGATCTACAAATTTCTTTGGATATAGATATAGTACATTTTTTTTTATAAAAGACCATTAAATCTTACAATAATGTTGCTTTTGAAAACTGTTCTACCAAATATCTGGTTGTCAAATTGCATCAAGAAAAAAAAAACATTGTATCAAGTACCGACTTACTTACACCATAATCTAGTGCTCTACTAGTTGAGAGAGTTCTTTATTCATCATATTCAAACAAATATTCTAACTTTTTAAGAATAAATCTATAGTTCAAAATCAACATCACTCTGTTGATTCCCGATTGACAGATATCGACTGAAATCTTCTAAAATTATTTAGATCCTAAACTCAGTTTTCATGAAACATATGCACTTCTATACATAGTTAACAACCTCCACCAGTTGTTCATTACATCATCCCAACATCCATTTAGTTAAATAATTCGTTTCACATTCGTTTCACATTCATTTCACTTATCATCTTAAACGAATTATTAAATTGAAAAAAAAAACAGCAATATCTGATAAACACACTATATATACTTGTTTATGCATATATCCTATATAATTCATTATACCAAAAGAAATGTCATATGGTCTGGATTCTACATCATCCTATCTACAATTGGCTTTCTTTTAGTGTATTGTATTGGTGGTATCGAGCGCTCCTGATTTAGACAAGCATATAATGCTACCAGAGTATAATTCATGTAACAAAAATAGATAAAATAGAAAACAAACAAAGCACGCTTACCAGAAGACATCACCGAAGTTGGAGAAAACGATGTGCTTGTGCCTAAACCAAAACAAGATGATGCTTAAAATGAAAACCAAACCAATCAAAGCACAAGTATTAGAAAATGAATATCTGTCCAGGGTTGTTCATTTCACAATCCACTCAAACAAGCCTTCAGGGAAGTAATTGGTAGCATCAAACTAGAGGTAATAAGTATTAAAATCATAGAATAAATAACTATGGAGTACAAATTCAAATTCAATGACTTCAGCACAAAACATGAAATCTGTCAAAATGAACAACAATGCATATTGCAATAACATAACAAAGACAAATCCACAGTTATCCCAATAATTAATTGAGATATTGAAAAACAAACACAAATCCACAGTTATCCCCATGACAAAGACAAATCCAAAGGCATATTGAAAAATTATTAACATCCGTTTCTTAAGAATTAATGGATGGACTTTCTCCACAGCCAAACAATGCACAACATCGGAATTATGGTCGACAAAAATTAACGAAATTCAACCAACCAAAGCAACACAAAACCTCAAACGATGACACTCAATTGAAAACAGAAAACAAAACGCAAAATTGAATTAATTGAAATATTTACACGGGTTGGTGTATATAAATCAAAATCAACTCAAATCTAAATCTAAATCCAAATCAAAATCAATTTTGAAATCGAATTCGAAAAACGCATTATTGAATTAATTGAAATAATTACACGGTTTGATGTACATAAACCAAAATCAACTAAAATCTAAATCTAAATCCAAATCAAAACAATTTTGAAATCGAATTCGAAATCAAAATTAACTCCATCTTAAATGCACAAATGTAACCAAAAATACAAATTAAAAGAAACCCTATAATCAAATGTAAAAAGGAAGTACACACCTTTTTGTTTCTTCCACGCCGCCGTATAACACGCCGATGACTAGAATCAAAGTCGATCGTCTCTTCTCTCTCTTCGGTGGTCACAGTCGCTCGTCTTTAGGTCGGGGCCATCTCTCTGTCGTCTCTCTATCGAGGTCGGGTCAGTTCTTGCTCTTCTCTCCGTCTTCACCGTCATGTCGTCGGGTCTTGGTGGTCTTCATCGTCATCGGATGTTCGTCACCGGATCTTGTGGACTTTGGTATCTCTTTGTGGTTTGTTTCAAACACTGAAATAATTGGCTTTTAAAAAGTGTTGTTCTTTTCATGTTTCTTTTTCCTTTTGTTTTTTTTTTTCATTTCATTTGTTTATTAATTGAATTTAATTATCATTTGTTTTTTTTTTTGTTTTTTTTTAATTCATATTTGACTGAAGGGCAACTTTGTCTCAATAGTGGAAATTTGGGTAGAAACAATAAAAATGTTAATCTTGGGTAAAAACATTAAACCCATTAATTTTTTGACTACTTTTAAAATTCTCCTATATATATATATGGGACGAACCGACGGTTTCAGAACCGGAACCGGAACCGAACCTCCGATTCCATTCCGGTTTTTAAATTTAAGGAACCAGAACCGGAATCGGAACCTTAAACCTTACGGTTCCGGTTCGGTTCAGTTCTAGAACCGAAATTTCGATTCCGGTTTTGGTTTTTGGTTTTTGATCTACTGTTATGGTTTAACCGAACCATGGTCATGTTGAGGAGTATATGACCCTCAAAATCTTTATATTATTTTTAAATATATTTTTTTTCAATTTTATAATTTGTTTATTTAGTAAAATATTAACATTTTATTAAATAAACATATTATGGTAAATAAATAAATTATTAAAGAATGTCATAAAATAATAACATTTTATTACAGAATGTAATATTTTCACGGGACGATATTTGTTGTTTTCTACTCTTTTTTGTAATATTAATATTACCGGCTGAATTTTACTGGAGTTCGAAGCATTTTTTTTTTAATTAATAATTTCGAGTTACTCTTGGTGTTTGAATTTTGATCAAGATTGATTGAGATTGAAAGATTGATACAAGTGTTTTTTTTTTTCTGAAAATAGAGCGGCACGTATCCTTAATTTATTCATGTCAGTTATTTTGTATTATTAAAGATATACAATCAATTTTTAAAATGGATCATCAGGGTATAAATGGATATGCATTTTATATACGTGTGTGTTGTACTCATAACATATACATGCGTTTTTAAAATCATATATTTAATTTTATAATCTATTTTATTTTGAGGATAAATATAAATAGTTTTGATAATATAATCAAACCGTAGATACTAGATTAATGAGTGTTCGTTCACACACATAAAACGGATAGAAAGAAGCAATTATCAACAAAATTGATGGAGGATATTATGAAAAATTTATACAAAATAAAATATTTTCAATTAAGTTTAAAATGGTTTTGTTTTAGATAAACTTCTTCATATCATATTATTAAAAACAACAATGAAAACGAAAGTCATTAGTCTTAACTATACTTATTATGTATTAATATTTTCTTAAGTACCCCATGGTATGCCACTGCTCTAGTCCTCTGGACACATCACCCCCACCACCTTTCAGTAAAGATGATAAGGTAACTAGGGGTGGACGTTTTCGGGTTGGGTTGGGTTAAAAATTTCTCAACCCAAGAATATATCGGATTGGAAAATTTTAACCTAACCCAACCCAACCCAACGCAACATTAATTTTCAACCCAATCCAACCCAACCCAACCCAATATTATCTGGTTGGGTTGATCGGGTTGGGCGTTGGCTAGTACAACATAAAAATCAAGTACAAGTAGGGTTATAGATAAAGAGAATCATCATTCTAAATTGCTATCACAAGTCAAAACAGAGACCATATGGTTACAGATAACTATAAGCACATACAAAGGATTTAGAATTGTTAATTGGTTACTTCCAGAAGGGCACTCAACTAGCATACTTATTCAGAGGACTAAATAAAAGTGTAATATCAAGTTCTTTAATTATACTAACACGATCAAGTTCTTGTTTCTTGTCAAATATAACCAAGCACTAACCAAATAACATTGCTGCAAGTGATTATATTAGTATATCAATCATTTAATAAGATAGTGTGTTACAATAGAAAGTAACTAAAATCGATCCAGTCAATTCTTCTTAGATGTTAAAACTCATATTTTTGTATTCAAATTGACAGAACATAACAATATAATATAGTCTGTAAATCTTAATTATTGCTATTTTAAGATTATGTCACTTACCATGATAAACTGAAGAAATGAATCATTTCATTGAAATAACATCCAAAGGAAGAATTTAATAATAAGTCAGATTATGTACCCAGAGGGACAAAGCATTACAATTCAGGACAAGGAATAATACTTCCAAACATGTAACTACAGTAATTATTTTGTTTTCTGCTTGACTACTAACCTCTTTCCAGCCATTTTTTCTTGCAACTGTTTTTCCACAAATGAGCTTCATATCTTCATGTGGACATATAATTTGTCAAAGATGAGAAAAGTGTAACGAGAACATTGTGTAACCCAAAAATGCAAACAAAACAATAAAAAAAATAGCAAGAAAAATATACAGAAAATAGAAACAATCCAATGAATGAATACTAACCATTTCAATCCTCTGTTATGTGATAGTTATTTAACCAAATGTATCAGTATACTTCCAATTAACAAATTACTTTGTACCCACCTTTCCAATTTCCATGCCCTCTCTTCTCAGTTTCCAAGGTCACACAATCTGCATCAATAAGTGAGACTTGCCTTAGAGGCTGGAGCTGTGACACAGCTGGACTGAGAACTACCAAAACTATAATTGAAGAATGAAGAGTCGAAGAGAGTGGAAGATGTAAGCGACACCGGCGTGGAGAATAGAAGAACGACACTGGCTTGGAGACTTGATGAACGACATCGATTTGGAGGAATGTAATAGAAGCGGATGTAGTAGAGATGTATGGTGAGAGAGAAGAGATAGATATTAGGGTTTCAAAATGAAATGTGAGTTTTTGTCTACAGATTTTTTTTTATATGTATATATGTCGGGTCGGGTTACGGATTAGCAATATAACCCGACCCGATCAAACATAATTTCGGGTTGTTGATTTCTAACCCATTTTCAATTATTTTATGCAGCTAACCCGACCCAACCTATCAAATTCGGGTTGGGTCGGGTCGTGTTACTCGGGTCGGGTTTAATATGCCCACCCCTAAAGGTAACTCCCCTTTCACAGTGGTGGTGAGGGATTCGAATCTCACCTTGAGCATTTTATAAGCTTGTATAGAGAGTTTTTTTTTCCTGGTTTAGAGAGTTTTTTTCTAGTTTTATGGAAGCAGTTATCTGAATTGTTTAAGTATTATCTTATCTTGGTAAGTCCGAACGGCCATATTATAATACTTAGAAAAAAAAATCAGCTGTGACACTTTACTTTTTTCGAAAATGGAAATTTTATTTCTATACTTCGTAAAGAGACTGATTTTATCTCACCATTTTATATTATCACGTAAGAGCATCTCTTACCAAACTCTATACCTAAGTAAAATATCAAATTGAAATAAAAAATTCTCTCCGACCAAACTCTAAAATTCTGTGTCAAAATGGGTTTGCCTACGGTGTTGTGCCATTGTAGCTTTGATGTAGAAATATCTTTTTCCAAAAAATAAATAAATTAATATCTATAGTCAAGTTAAAACACACATTTACCCTAATTCAATAAAATTTTATTCTAATCATCCCTAGTTATTATTTATAAGTTTTATTTAACCACAGTTTTACCCTTATTCAATAAAATTTATTCTAATCGTATTCTTTTTTATTATTTAATGATTTTATTTTATTTGTTTTTGTTTTAGTTTAATTATTATTTATATTAACATTTATAATAAAATAAAATTAAGTATACAATACAAAAATTATACTAGTTTTTTTTCTTTTATGAAATGTAACGTTTAAGTTAACTTAATAATAAATGCAAAATTTTAGTTAATTGAATTTAATTTCTTAATTTATTATTTTTAGGTAATTTTTTCATGAACAATTTTTAGTTAACTAATAAAATATATTATTACAATTTATTTTAATTAAGAGTGAAATGTTAATTATTAAGAAATAAAAATAAATGAAAAAAGAGGAATATTCTTTTTAACATAATATTTGATACGATTGATTTGGAGATGGAAAAAATAACGAGGTGAAAGTTACATTATTCGATGAAAAGTTGCATCATCAAATTGATATTTTGGATCGAAGATATCTAAGAAAACACATTCCTTAATGGCGTATCTTCAAAGAGTTTGCAAACATCCTCTTTGACAAAACCTGATATCATTGCATTATATGAGGCGGTATTTCGCTTGGGCATGGCTTGAGAGTAGTGAAAGCCTTGTCGCGCGACCCTGATAAGCATATATGTCTATTCTGGAAACATTTCAAAACTTCCAAGTTACAGTTTAGAATCTCCAAGCACGACTTCTGTCGGCTCTAAAGGTTGTAACAAGAAGTAAATGGTAAGGTGTGTGCATCAACACTCAACAGAGTACCTCACTACACCTGAGTTTGATTACCACCACTCCTTACCTAAGCTTGAAGGCTGGTCAGATTACGGTTAGTAACTATAGTTAATTAACCAAATGTAATTACCAGAATGCTGATCGATGTGGCATTTGTTAGCTGAGTGGTCATTCGGGAAGTTTGTAATGAATTCCTGATTATTTTTTCTCGTGTTAGCACAACTGGTATATAAATACCATCTTCTCTGTAAAAGGTTTCATTGAGTTCGTTAGAATAATGAAGAAACAAATTCTTTATTTTTTCCACCATTAACGTAGCTTCAACATGCAAGCTCTATCTTTCTGCTTTGATTTTCTCTTAGAACTTTAATTAAACACATTGTGTATCTCATTAGACCCTACCAGCAATCATACAATTCCAGGAGACGATATTCTTTACAAGCATCGATTCAAACAAATTCTTTGACTCTTGGAGAAACCCATTTTGCCAGTAGCCAGCGATGATGGCGTTCCAAGTGAAGATGTGATCAGTCAACCACAGCTCGCAGCTTCAACCAAATATATGGGTCAATTGGGGGCCTCTTTAATTTGCTTTAAATTAGTCAGTACAACAATTCCAATTCATAATCAAAGCTTTTAGCTTAAATTAAGGCTAAATAAATTATGCAAATTATGTCAAATTGATGGATCCTGTCGACTGTCGTGTTATATATTTTAGGTTAATAACAACAATCACATAGGACCCTCGTAATCTTTAAAAGATCATAAACAGGAAACATTAATTGTATCTCAGTAGCACCAACTCTTTTTTTTTTTTTTTTAAGTCCAACACCGTTCGGATCAAGGTTGTGCCGGAACTTGATAAGATTAATCTATAAGTACGGTCAGGAAATTAAGATACTCCCACCATAAAAGAGAAAAGAAACTTGAATTCGTCGAACCTCTATCAGCTATACCAATGTAAGGGTTTATTTATTTTTTTCACTTAAAACTTAATAGGTCTGAAATGCACTTAAAACTTAATAGGTCTGAATTGAACTTGTTTTGTTTGTTTTTGTAAATGGTCAAACATATATATATATATATATATATATATAACAACTTAAAAAAAAAAAAAAGAAATCCTCAATTTTAACTTATTTTTAAACAAACTAGTTTCCTCAATTATATATATTGGAAATATGACAACATGTAAAATAACTTGAACTTTTTTTTTTCAGTAAATTAAACATAAACTTTGTTTGCAGAACGTGTAAACTTATATTCTATGATGAATTTTTTGTTTTGTTAAATTGAACTTTATTTGCAGCATAACATACATATTAAATTACCTCTTTTAATTAATATGGGTATAAATATAAAATTATTTATTTTCGAACAATTTAAATATGTTGATTATGTATTCATATGTGAGGAAAAAAAACATATCATTTAAGTTCAGATTCAATTTTTATTAAAATTTAAAAAAAAAAATAGAACTATTTTATCTTTACTTTAAAAAAAAACACACGACCTCTGAGTACACATAATAAATCTTGATAATCATATAATATGAGTTAATTAAGATGGAATTATTCTTTTGTAATGCTTGAATCATATTTTCTGTTTCTTACGACTTAACAATAATATATTGGAGCTGGGTTTGTTTCAAGTAAGACAAAAAAAATTTTTGGAGTTGATGGCCTTACGAATGATGTAAAAGAAATATACACAATAATCTCTATAAGAGGTGATGTACAGTAAACCAGAAATATTTTATCTAAAAAAATGTAGTATTTTGATCATGAGAAAGATATATATAAATATATGGAAACATAAATATTTTATTTTATATATATAGTATATTTAATAATATTACTGGCTGAATTTTACTGAGTCTAAAGCAATTTTTTATTTTTTAATAGTAAAAACTTGAGATTTGGACACGATATCAAGGTATGAAATACTTATCACCAAACTGCTCAACTTTTACCGGATTACTTTGTTCACCCGTATCAATTGGTTCAGGTTTTCTTAGCATAAGTTATCTTTTACTCCTAAAATGAGCTGTTTGGTAGATATGCATCCATCTAGAAGAAAGATACAAGACAGTTTTTTATCTTCTAAATGCCTAATAACAATGGACCGTCTTACCTTTTAGATTAAAAACTGCTCCTTCCTTTTTTCAGAAAGTCATCACCAGGATTTTCCGGTCTATCCTCCATTCTGCCTTAATATATATTGATGACATTCTGCTGTTTTCCCCAGATGAGGTGTCTCATAACAGACTCTTATAGCAATTCCACGGTTAGATATGGCTTGAATTTCCAATGGCTACCAAACGGGATTCAACCAATGTGAAGACTTCCTGGAGACGTGGGATACGTTTGGAAGTAGGAGATCGAGTTTGAGGGAGGTTTGAAGACCGAAGAACTGAAGAAAACAAAATCTGGTAGGTACCGCGGTGCGGACACATGCACAGACCGCGGCACAGGGAGCGGTAGATCGTCTGTGAGTTTACGCTGCGCGAACCGCGGCTAGGCAAGTGCACCAACCGCGGTACTCGGAGTGGTGGATCAAATTAGCAAATATAGAGAGATCTCAAGAGAGCATTGGGTGTAATTGGGTTTGGGGTATTTTAGAGAGAGAATCTTGTGAGTGTGATTGTAACAATTTATCACATAGTGGGTTATTTCTCTTGTTGTCCTGACGGCCGTAGTTTTTTTCCCGATTTGGGTTTCCACGTAAAATCTTCTTGTGTTGTGTGATTAGATTTATTCTCTTCATCTTAATTCTTTATTTTGCTATTGTTTGTTTGTGTTCTATCTAGCAACGCTTCCGCGTAGAAATCCGCCAACAACTGGTATCAGAGCCTTGGTTGCTTGATAGTGATTTTAACAAACTAGAGATGGCAAAATTGATGAGATTCGAGGTTGAGAAGTTCGATGGAAAAATTAACTTTGGCTTGTGGCAGGTTCAAGTCAAAGATTTGCTAATCCAATATGGTTTACACAAGGAGTTGAAGGGCAAGCCGACCCCTGAGAACCCTGAAGGCTCTGGAAATTCTAAAAAAAAACGGCTGGTACTAGTTCTGAAAAACCGGTGATGAGCGATGATGAGCGATGATGAATGGGAAGATCTAGAGGAGAGGGCTGCAAGTGCGATACGATTAAGCTTAGCCAAGAATGTTCTTGCAAATATTCAAGGGACATATTCAGCGAAAGAACTTTGGGAGAAGCTTGAAGAATTGTATCAATCGAAGACCGTCTGTAACCGATTCTATCTGAATGAGCAATTTCACACGCTGCAAATGTCTGAAGGTATGAAAATTTCCGATCATCTGGGAGAGCTCAATGGAATAGTTTCCGAGCTAGAGTCGATTGGAGTAAAGATTGATGAAGAAGATAAAGGATTAAGACTAATCTGGTCCCTTCCACCATCCTATGCGCATATGAAGCCAATCTTGATGCATGGGAGTTCAACCATATGTTTTGGAGATGTAGCAAACAAACTAATCTCTGAGGAACGAAGACTAAAGAGTGAAGGTAAATATTCTGATAACTCTGTTTTGTTGGTTGACAGGAAAAAGGGAGGCTCCAAGAAAAAAGATATTTGTTGGGCATGTGGCCAATCTGGACAATTAAGGAAGGATTGCAAAAATAAGAAAACAAGTGCGACTAATGGCTCCAAAGAGGGGGATCCGGCAATCTCCTCTCTTAGGTTTGACGACTACAGTGATGCCCTCTAAAGGGGCATAAAACATCCTCATGGCATGACTGCTAGTTGCCATGAAAAAGGATGTATAGATGATAGCGGGTCCTCATTACTTTGTACCCACCTTTCCAATTTCCATGCCCTCTCTTCTCAGTTTCCAAGGTCACACAATCTGCATCAATAAGTGAGATTTGCCTTAGAGGCTGGAGCTGTGACACAGCTGGACTGAGAACTACCAAAACTATAATTGAAGAATAAAGAGTCGAAGAGAGTGGAAGATGTAAGCGACACCGGCGTGGAGAATAGAAGAACGACACTGGCTTGGAGACTTGATGAACGACATCGATTTGGAGGAATGTAATAGAAGCGGATGTAGTAGAGATGTATGGTGAGAGAGAAGAGATAGATAAGCGGGTCCACAATTTACGCACGGGCATTGGTTAGGCGGTGATGCAAGGTGTGTGGTGGACAAGGATGTCGATGGCTGAATGAACTCCCTGGAAGCCTAACGTGAGGAGTTGCACCACAATTTTCAGCAAGGTAAATTTCGACATGTGACGGTGAAATCTTAGGATGGGTGTTCCTAAGTGGTTATACTTCGTGGTGGGTATGTTGATTCTCGGTATTGAGAGTCGTAGCTATGGACGAAAGTTTTGGAAATTCTAGCCATAAGGGAGGATTGTTAGATATGGCTTGAATTTCCAATGGCTACCAAACGAGATTCAACCAATGCGAAGACTTCCTAGAGACGTGAGATACGTTTGGAAGTAGGATATCGAGTTTGAGGGAGGTTTGAAGACCGAAGAACTGAAGAAAACAAAATCTGGTAGGTACCGAGGTGCGGACACATGCACAGACCGTGGCATAGGGGGCGGTAGATCGTCTATGAGTTTACGTTGCGCGGACCGCGGCGGAGGCAAGTGCACCAACCGCGGTACTCAGAGCGGTGGAGCAAATTAGCAAATATAGAGAGATCTCAAGAGAGCATTGGGTGTAATTGGGTTTGGGGTATTTTAGAGAGAGAATCATGTGAGTGTGATTGTAACAATTTATCACATAGTGGATTATTTCTCTTGTCGTCCTGACGGCCGTGGTTTTTTTCCCGATTTGGATTTCCACGTAAAATCTTCTTGTGTTGTGTGATTGGATTTATTCTCTTCATCTTAATTCTTTATTTTGCTATTGTTTGTCTATGTTCTATCTAGCAACGCTTCCGTGTAGAAATTCACCAACATCCACCAGATTGTAAATCAGTATGGAATTATGCTCTCGGAAAAGAAGAGTTCGATTGGTGTAACTGAAATCGAATTCCTTGGAATGCAGATAAAAGAAGGATCTTATCATCCTGGCCCTCATTTAGCCAAACAACTCCTTGATTTCCTAGATTCGGGCCTCACCCAAAAGCAGGTTCAACAATTTCTTGGCATTGTCAACTATATTAGGGATTTCATCCCACAAGCATGCCATTACACTACAATCCTATACACTCTGCTGAAGAAGAACCCGCCTCAATGGGACACATCTCTTTCTAAAGCAGTGGTCCATCTAAAAAAGATCTCCCAGAATCCGCCTCCATTGCATATACCCTCTTCAGGACATCTCATCCTCCAAAGTGATGCAAGTGACCATTTTTGGGGAGCCATTCTTATTGAAGAAATAAAAGAAAAGCATTTTTATTGCGGTCATAACAGTGGACAGTTCAAAGACGCTCAAAAACACTATCATACAGTCTACAAAGAAATCATTGCGGTTAAAAATGGAATTTCCATGTTTGATTTCCACCTCATGACAAGGAATTTCATCATAGAAATGGACAATTCATTCTTTCCAAAGGTCCTGGAATTTCGTAATAAACTCCCTCCAAATCCTCACCTTCTAAGGCTCAAAGACTGGTTCTCTAGATATGATTTTTCTGTGAAACACATCAAAGGGCTCCATAACATCATTCCTGATATGCTTTCCAGACCTCCTCTCGTCACCTTTATCTCTCGATCTGGACCCATCCCTTTACTATATATGGTAACCTCTTCGGTATCATCCTCAGCATGTTCTCAACCTTTGTCTTCTCCTCCTCCTTTTCCTCCAGATTTGATGGCAATTATACCACCAGGCCATTCTCCTACTGTTTCGCAAATACAAGGTTTTTCCAAGACCTACCTCCATATTTATCTCTCCCAAATCAATAACCAAGGTTGTAGACACCAGTTAGTCAATCCATCTAGACCTTTTCTTGACCCCTTTTGTGTCTCCTCCCTTTTATTATTATTCTCCTCAGTAACTATGGTTTTTATGGTGTTTATCTGTCCTACTTCATCATGCTATGGTTTTTCCCCTCCAAGCATTATATGGAGTCATCCAAGATCCTTCCTCACTCAATGAAAATCTTCGAACCTTTCTCCAGTGGTTCAATCCCCTGTCCTCTTGGCAGACTAAGCTCACCAGGCTCATGAGCCATTACCATCTTTGGAAGATGGATCCAGAACAAGCAGCCAAGATATGTTGTATCTGGATCTTTCACAGGCCCTATCGTCACAGGCCATATACCAGTCTTCTGTGGACCTCCAATACTAGCTACGAGTGGGATACATCGTATGGCTACGAGAGACTGTATCCAAGTAGTATCCAGATCCCTCTCCTCAATTTTCTTTGTGACTTCAACAATGATAAAACAGATGTCCTTTTTATCCTTCCAGGCATCCCTAGGGACCCATCTCTAAGTTGGCACCCTTTCCAGAATTCTTATCTTCTAGATTCGCAGAACCCAGATCAGAGAGACACGTGACCATGTTCTATTTGTGGAGCCCTTGACTTAGATGATGAATATCATGCTACTTGCAATCTCAGTAGGCCATGACTTTTCAGCATCCTTATATCTTCTCTGTCTTGCTGCCATCATTTTTTACAGTTGCTTACCGACAGGATTTTCTTTTGTAAAATATGCATGTCTGTTTTTTGCTTTTGTATTTTTCTTGTCGGCCATCAGCCTCGGCCTTATCTCCTCAGAGCTCTCTCATCCTCTATAAATAGCTGAGATGCTCTCCTTGCAAAAATCAATAGAAGAAATATAAAAATTTGAATGTTTGTGTTTTATCTATAGCTTTCTAAAGTTTCTCTTATCCTGATCTTCTGATAGTTTTATGTTGGGATATGTAGTTCAATAAAGTCTCAGTATGCTATGTGTTTGCCTCTTATGAGGACCCTGCACATCAGAACAGATTGGCTCAAGATCTTCATCCATCCTTGACAAGAAGTTTGCCTGTGAGTACCCTGTTTAGGTGGTTGAGGTAAGACCGTCTGTGGGGAAAACTATGCAATTACCCTATCTGAAGATGGTTGTGGAGCTCTCTACCCCCTAAATATACTAATTATATAAATATTATAATATATACTATAATATTATTTATATATATATATATATATATATATATCATATATTAATATATTATAATATACATGAAATATAAAAGTGCCCATATATATATATATGGGCACTTTGGTCATTTAAAAGTCTTGTCCCGTCCCGTCTTGTCCCGTCCCGTCTTATCCTAACCATATGAAACACATAATAGAACTAAATGAAACAAAATGAAAAACAAAATGATTTTTTTTATACATAAAAAGGTGAAAAACAAAATAAAAAACAAAAATGAAAAACGAAAAACGAAAACAAGTATTTTGTGTTTTTCAAATATTTCACTTTTAACACTGGTTTTTTTTTTCATTTTTTTTTTCGTTTTTTGAAAATAAATGAAAAATGGTTAACGAACACGTTTTTGAAATCGTTTTTGAAAAATAAAAACGAAAACGGACTGAAAAACAGTTACAGGACGGGACCTTAAGTTTCCATAAACATTTGAAATAAGGATCCATTGATAACCTCACTAGTCAGTATTCTTGATAAATGGGTCTTCTAATATTGCAAAAGCTAATTTGTTGAAGAAATTGCAGCTATACTTGTTGATTTGCAGGGTAATTCTATAAATTTAATAACATCTGAACGTGAATAAACTAAATCATCTCGATAGATTTGTTTTGAATGATGTTTGTAGAATTTCTCACAAAAAGAAAAAAAAAGAAATAAACATTCTTTTTATACTTATGTCAAGTCGAAAAAAGAAAAAATAATTATTTATATATACAAATCTGGAGGAAAAAGGGATAACACCTTTTCAATTTTAACTTGTATAAGTATTACAACTTTAATAATTCTTGTTTTATTATTACCAAAATAGATGGTGAGACGAAAATATTCCCACATATTTTTATTCTTTTTCATTTATAATTTCTCTCCTTCTCCCTCTCCTTTCACAACTCACAAAAACTTCTCTCTGAATATATTTCGTTTTAATTCGTTTTTATTTCGTTGGTAAAATTCAAGACCAAAATCGAAGTCCACCCAACTTTTTTCTTTGTATTTTTTATCTCTCGTAAATTCGAGACTGTTGACGTCGATTTCTGGATTATGTCAGAAAAGCCAACAAGGATTGGATTTCGGCTATTGATTCAAATAGAAAGAGATTCAGAGAGAGTAATAAAGACAAGTTTTACGTGGTAAAACTCCGATGACCGGAGAAACGTCCACGGGTGGTTGAAGGATCAACCAAGCCAAAATCCACTATGAAAATATGATGTTTACAAGCTCTCGATCTCTCTTTTTTCTCTCTGTATTTGCTATGATTGCTGTATGCTATATTGCCTATATCTTTTGGAGCCAGATTATGGGTCTATTTATATGCTTATAGAACCCTAATATGTTTTGTACAAGTAATACAAGATCTTTGTATTTAATTGTGATTCAGTTACTTGCTTGAGGTTGATTTGTCTTCTTTCCTGTTTCGGAGTCTCTTATGGAAATCGAGTGGGATTCTAGTAGTGCTATTCAATTTGGACTTGTTTCCTTATAAGAATGTAGTCTTCGTAAAGTAATCAAGTTATTTCCTGATTGGGGACTCTTCTAACTTAATGTTCCATTTTATTTGGGATTCCTTCCTGATGGATATCTTCGTGTATTTAATGACTTAATCCGTGTGAAATAAGCACCAAGTTCTTACTCGAGTCGTATTTATTTCCGAGTAAGAGTAATACCTGATGGTCCCGAGTAGCGCCATTTGAGCCCGAGTGGAAGCGTTGTTTAACCAGTCCCGAGTGTTGTTAACTGATCCCGAGTAGGTTTCATTCAATATATGCTTACTTGGGATTTCTTCTCTTTAATGATGCCTCGTAGGATATTTCCTGAGTACCCATTTGGGCGTCCACCTGGCTATTTTCTCCTTCCTGTCTATGACGTGTATGCTTGGTAAAATTCACATACGACAATACCCCCTTAAAATATTTTTGCCGAGTAAATTTCATTTCAGGCAAGAGTATTTTAATCGTCTTAATTTTTACTCGTCAGAATAGTCGTCTTGTCATAATGGCGTGTCTTATGGTGACCCTGTAATTTCGATTCGCTTCATCACGCGAGATCTTAAATGATGGCGGCGTTTTGAAGTTCTAACGGTCGAGGGCTACTTCCTATTTTGACACGTGTCCCTCGTCTCTTCGTTTTTCGATATCATTTATGAGAAATGATTTTTGCGTCTCCTCAAACGCCGCATAAGTCATCGAGTTTCATCATAAAAATCCTAGGGTTTTGTGCCGTCTCCTTTTTAAATTCTTCGCTGAGAGACATCGTTGGTTTATTCTCAACAATTTTCAGCAGATATTTCTCTAAACTTAGATTTCTTTATCCAGAAGTTCGTGATTCTCCGTTTGAAGATCTTGCATCAATCTCAATTCAAGGTTAGTTTTAATGGGGCCATCTTCCCGCCATCATCTCTTTAAAATCGCTTTTGATGCATTAGAACGTGGGGATTTCCAGTTAGTTTCTTGCATTAAACGATCACTGAGGGATATCCCAATAGATGAACCTCCGTTCTTAGAGGTTGATGTTTCTGGGCTTCACCCTGATGTCACTTTCAGCCCTGTATTGAGTTCTCTATCTAGTTCTGATTCTAATATTTCTGATCACAGGGTATCTTTTCGAAGGATGGGTAAACATCAGAGCAGATGTAAGGTATATAATCACGACTCGAGCAGCGTTCAGACCAGGGAACAAACTGTTAACGAGGGTGACGTTGATGAAGTGTATAGGGCGTCTCGTCTTTCGTTTTCTGATACTCACCCGAATGGCTTTGATACTGAGCCGAATGTGGTCGGGCCAACTGAGATAGAAAAATGCTGCTCCAGATTCGACTTGCCCGACTCAGTCACTTTGGTTCCTGCGGGGGATAGAGCCGTATGGAATCCTCCTGAGGGTATGGTCGAGATTTATGGATCCATGCTTTGTTGCGGCGTCACACTTCCCTTTCAACCATTTATTGCCTGGTTTTTGGCTGAAGCAGGGATAGCCCCAGCTCAATTGGCCCCGAATAGTTACAAAGTCTTGATGTGCATGTGGCACATGTTTAGTCGAATGAACCTTTTGTCGTCTTCCCCGAATGAAATCAGGCATTTCTTTACGCTGAGGCAGGTTAGCAAAACGGGGACCTATTTTCTTGCATCTACTCCATCAGACAATTGGGTCCCCAAAGAAGCAAAGGTGAATCGGGAGGTCGATGCTTCTGATGACCCAAAAAAGAAGGGTTTTGTATGGGGATTCCCTACATCCAACAAGTTCTGGAAGAATAGTTAGTTTTTTACAGGAGGGGCTCTCGGGCTCAACGTCACTGTTGGATCTGAGGATTCCTGAAAGGAGTTGAGTGTTCCCCAATTCTTCTGTTCTCCCAAAGTGTGGAACAAGAAAATTATCGATTATAGTGATTCTGAGCTGAAGAGGCTGACTCTGGCAGCTGTTCGTACTCTGGAGAAGAGGAGCAAGAGCTACCTTTTTAAAGAGAAGAATTTGATAAAGCTCGGCTTCTTCAGATATATTTCGGGCCATCGCAGGTGATGTAAGACCCAGCGCCCCTGTTATTGTATTTTTATGTTTTTCATCTTCTTTTCTAACATGATTTTTTTTTTAGTGTTCGATACGGACGTTGTCAGCGATCTTCAGGCTCGCCAGGTGAAGGCGATTCTACAAGCGTGTAGAAAGGAAGCTTCTAGTCAGGGCGATGAGGGTATTGCTCCACCCGAGCCTGATGAGGAAACCGACACTGCTGAGGAACGAATTCCCGAGTGCGTTGTTCAGGGTGCTCAGCCTCCTACTCAGGATTTTGCTGGTCCAAGTGGCCAGAGTGAAGGCCCGTGTGAAGATCCTGTTGGACGGTTTGAAGCCGGTGACGGTGGTAACGTCTTGACGGATCAAGTGCCTGCAGGTGCCGAATTCTTTGTGCCTTTTTGGGACGATCCGTAGGAAGATCCTGCTGCTGATCTTAACTTCCACCGTTCTCGGGGTGAGAAGCGAAAGGCAGTTAGTTCGCCATTTTATTCTCTCAAAGTTCCTCGGGTAGTCTCATTTATTAACTCCAATGACGAAGATGTTGCTGATGAGATTGCCCCGAATGTTGGCACTGGAGCATCAGTAGGTGCGGATGCTTCAGAACCGAGTAGGGCTTCTTCTACCCCCGAGGTTGGAAATATGGGGGTTGAACCTTCGGGGGTTCCTTCAAATCTTTCTCCATCCTTAGAACCGAATAGGGCTTCTCCTGCCCCCGAGTTTAAAAATCTGGGAGTTGAACCCTCGGGGGTTCCTTTATTCCTTTCTCCCGAGGATATGCTACTGGAGATGTCCTCCGGTCGGGCATTTATCTGAGAAGACCGCTGGAGCGGCTTTCGAGATGGTTTCCTGACCGAACGTCTTCAAAATGTTTTCAACGGTGCATCTTATGTAAGTTAAATCCGACTCCTCTATTGTTTTGCTTCTGTCATATTTCTAAGTATATTCCTTTGCAAATGGTGCCCGAATTTGCTGAGCTTATTCAGACGCAGCAACATCAAACCGATCGAATAAGGCTTTTAGAGGCTCAACTGAAGGCGAGTGAGAAGGGTCGTGCTCGAGCCGAGAAAGCTTACCAGCAGGAGGTCGGTTCTGTACAAATATTTGCCGACCATTGTCTGGCGAAGCAAGTTGAAGCCGAGGACAAGGCATCTCTGGCAGAGGAGAAGGTTGCATCACTTCAAAATCTTCTATCTTCTGCTGAAGAATCCATGCTCAAGGCCAAGCAGGAGGCGGAGCATGCGAAGTCTGCATATGACCAAAAAATTGAAGATCTGGAGCGCCAAGTGCTGACAGTTGAATCCCTTTCCCGAGAGGCCAGGTTGGAACTTGAAGTCCAAGGGGTGGATCGATTTAAAAGATCCCCTGCTTATGATGCCCTACTTCTTTGAGAATTTCAACGTGGGCTAGTTTCGGCCGGCGATTTCTTCAAAGTTAAGAATAGGGTGACTGAGAATGCCCGAGCTAATTGGTAGCTGTCAATCAAACATCACGTGGACCGGTCCTTGGAATCTCTTCGGATTCAGATGAAGGAATGGAGAGCCTACTGCCGTAGTCAAGGCAAATAGCCCCATCCCATGCATTTAGAGATTCCGTCCGAGCATTCTCTCTCGACCTTTTATGCAAGTCAAGAGTCGGTTGAGAGTGTAGTCCCAGATGTCAGGCCAGTCCCGGGTGAAGATTACAGCCAGTGGATGGATGATACTGTCGACGATATCACTAGGCCGTCTAATGAGAGCCTGCTTCGTGAGTACGAGATGGTGCCAGATCCGAGTATTGGCAAATGCTCGAAATCCTCGAAATCCTCGCAACCTTAATTTTGTAGAATTGTAGAAAATTCTGATTATTTTTCACTTGTACAGAACCATTCTTTGAACTGTAACCATTCTTTGAACTGTAACCATTCTTTGAACTATAACCATTCTTTTAGGAGCAATAAAATTCTATTTTATTTTGAATTGAATGGTCTTGATCTGTTTATTGCTGATTGTTGCCGAGTGTTGTATTAAGCTGGCTGATGTTCGGGTAACTTAACCGAGTATCTTATTAAACCGATTGTTACCCGAATGACTTCCATTGCCAAGTATCTTATTAAACTGGCTTCTTTGAGGTTCGGGTAACTTAACCGAGTATCTTATTAAACCGGTTGTTACCCGAATGACTTCAATTGCCAAGTATCTTATTAAACTGGCTTCTTCGAGGTTCGGGTAACTTAACCGAGTATCTTATTAAACCGGTTGTTACCCGAATAACTTCAATTGCCAAGTATCTTATTAAACTGGCTTCTTCGAGGTTCGGGTAACTTAACCGAGTATTTTATTAAACCGGTTGTTACCCGAATGACTTCAATTGCCAAGTATCTTATTAAACTGACTATTTATTATTAACCGAGTCATCTTGAAACTGGCAAGTTTACACTTGTGTTTCATACCCGGTTGCTACCCGAACATTACATCAAGCTCACCATGATCATACGTTCGAGTCCTTATGCAATACCAAGGACGTCTCCCCAGTTTTTATACGCAAGGGTTTACCGAATCGTTGAGCTCTTTTTAAAAAAAAATTGATTCAACACAGCTACGCATTTCACCGGAATTTCTCCCGATAACGTCCCGACCATTTTTTCAGAGTCTGGTGCATCTGGTTTGCCTTTTTGCGAAGGTAATTTTGACCCTGCTCGGCTGGCATGCTCCTACAAGCTTCTCCGCCCATTCGGGATTTGATGGTCCCGAGGATTCTATTTGAATGTTCTTATTATCATGCTCTGTTTCCATATGTTCTTATTATCATATGCTTTCTTTTGGGAATCCCTAGCTAGATGCTTTTCTTTCGAAAATTTTGAGAAGTTTTATTTATTACTGTAAAAATCAACAAAGATTCAAATTACAGTTTAATATTTATCCTGACTAATATTGTCCTGACTAGAAAAAAAGAACATATATATGTAATTTTAAGGATAGAAAATCTTCAGATATTGGACATTGCATGGTCGGGGTAAAACCCATCCATTGGGTCGAGCAATCCAATAAGCTCCATGGCCAGCTATCCCCTCGATCTTGTATGGACCTTCCCATTTATCAGTCAGGGATCCTGCGGCTTTATTTTTTGTGTTCAATGGCACCTTCCTGAGCACCAGGTGTCCTAGCTGGAATTTTCTGATCCGAACAGGAGAGATGTAGTGGCGAGCCACTCTTTGTTGATATGTTGTATTTCTTATTCGGGACTTTTCCCTTTTTTCTTCTAGCTCATCCAAACTTTGTAGTAGCATATCAACATTCTTTTCTTCATCGTATAGCTTGACCCGTGGTGACGCATACAATGTTTCTATGGATATAACAGCTTCTGTTCCAAATGCTAAAGTGTACGGAGTCTCTCCTGTTGAAGCCCTCGTTGTCGTCCGATATGCCCATAATACTTCGGGAAGCTTTTCAACCCAGCTTCCTTTTTTGGCATCCAGCTTTGCTTTGATGGTGTGCTTGATAACTTTATTTACTGCTTCTACCTACCTATTTGTTTGAGGGTGGGCTAGTGCGGCATAGTAATTAGCAATCAGGTACTTCTCGCACAACTGTTTGAACTTCAGGTTATCAAACTGGGTGCCATTGTCAGTGATTATAGTGTCCGGAACTCCAAACCTATAAAGTATGTTTTTCTTTACAAAATTTATGGTGTTAGCCTCTGTGATATGCACCAATGCTTCGGCTTCTGCCCATTTTGTGAAATAATCGACAACGACTATGGCGTGCTTTGCTCCACCCCCTATCCCAGCTGGCATTAGTCCAATCATGTCTAGGCCTCACATGGCGAATGTCCATGGGGCGGTGAGGTTTCTGAGCTTTTCTGGGGGTTGTCGGATATCGTTAGCAATCCTTTGACAGATATTGCAACTTTCCGACCATTGATGTGCATCTGAGAAAAGCGTAGGCCAGTAATAGCCTTGCCTGAGTACCTTATGCGCCAGACTTCTACCCCCAGTGTGGTTTTCGCAAACTCCTTCGTGGATCTCTTGAAGTATTCGATGTGCATCTTCTTCCGGTACACATCTCTGGAGAGCTCGGGAAAACCCCCTTCTGTATAATTCTCCTCCGATCATGGTATACCTAGTCGATCGATACCTGATGCGCTTTGCTAATACCAGATCTTTCGAGAGTACGCCTTCTTCCAGGAACCATTTCAGCTGCACCATCCAACCATCTTGTGGTGTTCGGATTTTTGAAATTTCCAAATGCTTAGGTTCATCTGTACTCGGTTTAAGGAGGTGTGCAACTGGAATGGTCTTTGGTCTGATTGAGGTTGTTGCTGACGCTAATTTAGACAATGCGTCAGCCTTTTCATTTTCTTCCCTGGGGATCTGAGCAATCTTGTATTCTTTAAATTTTTTGAGGAGCTGTTTCGCGATGTCACGGTAGGCTATCATACCTTCATCTTTGGCCTGGTACTCGTCCATAACCTGGTTGACAACTACCTGTGAATCGCTGAATATCTCAACTTCATCTGTCCCGAGAGCTATGCAGACTCTGATTCCATCTAACAATGCCTCGTACTCGGGCTTGATTATTGGTTGCTTTAAAATCAAATCTCATGGCACATTCAACATCATCTCCTTCTGGGGTGTGAACTACGATCCCTGCCCCGCTGCCATGAGTATTTGAAGATCCATCAACATACAGTTTCCATGGGAAACTCTTATCCAAGATTCTTTTTGCTTCCAGGTTTGGTTCTGTGATTTCGGCTATGAAGTCTGCCACAGCTTGTCCTTTGAGGGAGGTTCTAGGGACATAATGAATATCGAATTCACTTAGCTCGATTGCCCATTTGGTAAGTCTTCCTGATATTTCTGGTTTTTGTAAAATTTGTCTTAATGGGCAATTGGTGAGAACCTGGATTGTATGGGCCTGAAAATATGGTCTCAGCTTTTTTGCTGCTGAAACCAATGCTAAGACCATCTTCTCTGCCTGTGAGTACCTGGTCTCAGCCGATATGAGTGCCTTGCTGGTATAATACACTGGTTTATGCACTCCATCTTCTGTTCTGACTAAGACTGAACTTGCTGCAAGCTCTCTTATTGACAGATACAGCTGAAATATTTCCCCTTTTTGCGGTTTTGAGAGAACGGGAGCCTGTCCCAAGTACTCTTTTATTTTTAAGAATGCTTGCTCACACTCTTTATTCACTCAAGTCCTTTCCCTTTTTTGATTATCTTGAAGAAGGGTGCGCACCTGTCTGTAGCCCTTGAGATGAATCTTCCCAATGAGGCTAAACACCCTGTTAAGCGCTATACCTCTTTCAATGTTTTAGGTGAGGTCATTTCTTGCAAAGCCTGGATCTTCTCGGGATTAACTTCGATTCCTCTTTGGTGGACTTGAAAACCCAAGAATCTCCCCGAATGGACTCCGAATAAACATTTGTTCAGGTTTAATTTCATCTTGTATCTTCTCAGAACATCAAATGTCTCTCAGAGGCCCCGGGCATGTTCATCTGCCGAGACGCTTTTAGTCAACATGTTATCAATGTATACTTTCATGTTCCTTCCTATTTGACGAATGAAGATTTTGTTGACCAACTTTTGATACGTAGCACCTGCATTTTTTAAACCGAAAGGCATTACTGTGTAGCAATATAAACCCTGATCCATTGTGAATGCTATTTTTTCTTCATCAGCTTTGTTCATCCGAATCTGATTGTATCCCGAGTAAGCGTCCATGAAGCTGAGCAATTCGTGACCTGTTGTGGCATCCACCAGCTGGTCTATCCTTGGAAGTGGGAAGCTATCCTTTGGACATGCCTTGTTTAGATCCGTGAAATCTATGCACATCCTCCATTGTCTATTTTTATTTTGGACGAGGACTACGTTGGCGACCCACTGAGGGTAGCTGACTTCTCTGATTGATCCAGTTGCCAGTAGTTTTTCCACCTCTTGTTTGATTGCTTGACTTCTTTCAGGATTGAACGATCTTCTCTTTTGTATTACCGGTTTTGCATTCGGGCTAACTGCGAGGTGGTGGGATATTACTCGGGCATCTATTCCGATCATATCTTTATGACTCCAAGCGAATACATCTTTGTACTTTCTAAGCAGATTGGTTAAATCTTGCTTGACTTTTCTATCCAAGTTGGCCCCGATCTTGATTTTCTTATCTGGTTCGTCTTCTTCAGGTACTACTTCAACCAATTCTGTTTTGTATTCATTCGAGCCCTCCCTTGGATCCAGTTCGAATGACAAGGATTTTTTACACTGATTTGGCTGCATTATGGTGCACACTTGTTCAGCATCATGCTTGTCTCTTTATACTGACAGGTTTGCTCTTCGGGCCATCTCTTGAGATCCCTTGACTATCCCAACCCCTTGTTCTGTTGGGAACTTGATCATTAATGCATAAGTGGCCGTCACGACCCTTGTTTTATTCAGGAATGGCCGGCCCAATAATGCAGTAAATGGCCAATTATCCAAGTCAACTACTACGAAGTTGAGCAGGACAGTCCTCTGGCATGGTGTCGTTCCGATCTTTACGGGCAGTTTTACAGTCCCGAGTGCCCTGACCTCTATCCCTTCAAACCCTCTTAATGGAGTATGGAAATGCTGTAAATCTTTTCGGTCTAGTCTTAGATGGTCGTACACGGCCACACTTAGGATGTCTGCTGAACTCCCATTATCTATTAAAATTCTCCGGACTTTCTTATGGCCAATCCGGGCACTTATAACCAAAACGTCATTAGGTCGAACATCGACGCCATAGGAATCTGCATCTGTAAAGACTATTGGGTCCCATCTTTCCTTTACCCTTTTCGGGTCTGGCTCAACCGAGTTTACGACGAAGTAATTCCTTGCTTCTATTGCTTCTCTGATTTCCTGAATTCGTTCTCGGTTGCTTCTCCCAGTAGAGGGTCCTCCGAAAATTGTATGTATTACTTGATTGGCTTCGGGGCTGGTTCTTTGATTTTGACCAGGGTTGTGATCAACCTTGACTTCTCTCTTAGTTTCTGATCTCTCATCTTTTTTCAAGATTACATCCCGCAGGTGCCCTTCCCGAATAAGAGTCTCTATGTAATCTCTGAGCTGGAAACACTTTGAAGTCTCATGCTCGGTTTCCTTGTGAAACCTATAATACTTGGTTGTATCTCTCCAAGCGAACTGTGATTGTCTCCGCGGCTCTTGCACCATATTCTTCTCTTCCAAGATGGCTAAAACTTCTTCTTGTATTTTTTAAAGAGGGGTGTAATTGGTATATCTGCCTCGGTATTTCTCTGTGGACCGCTCGGCGTTGAACCCATTACCCCCATCCTTGTTTTACTCCTTCTCGTTCCCTTTTAGCTTTCCTTTTTGATTTTGCCTCTTGGATTCAGCATCCTTCTGTTCAGGCTTTCTCCCGTGCATATAGATTCCTCCTGTAGCTAATTCTTCTTCTTCGGCCTGTGCGTATCCTCCTGTCGTATCCATCATGTCAGCATACCTAGTCAGCCGTGCTCTTCTCAAATCAAAGGATAGCCGTCAATTCTGCAAGTTATTGATGAATGCAGCGATTATGGCTTTATCGTTTGCACTGCCAATCTCTGATACCCCTTGGCCGAATCTCCCTAGATATTTCTTCAGTGACTCATCTTTCCCTTGTTTTATTTGAGCAAGGTGAGCCAGTGACTTTTCCCTGTGAACGTTACTCAGGAATTGCCTTGAGAAGCTCATGCTTAGTTCACTGAAACTCTTAATGCTTGCTGAAGGTAACCTTCCGAACCACCTCCACCCCATGTCTCCCAGAGTTTGTGGGAAATTGAGACATAATAAGGGATCACTGTGGGCATACTGGGCCATGGCGCTTTTGTAGCGTCTCAAGTGCTTTTTCGGGTCCGTGTCTTTCTTAAACTGCTCCACGTGTGGCATCCTGAACCTTTCTGGGAAAGGGGTCCGTAAGATTTCCTTGGTAAATGGTCTGTCTGAGTCGTCGTCAGATAAATCGTTATAGCCATAACGTCTGACCAAGGAATCCATCTGACGCTTATTGTTCTCGATTTCTTGAGTTAGGCTCTGGATCATGACATCTCTGTCCCCCACCAGGCTTCCTCGACGGTTGAACCGTTGGGTAACTGTCATTCTTTCTGGCTTTTCACTTTGATGCCTAGATTCCCGCATGACTTCGTAATGATGTTTTCGATGAGGTCGATCGCTATCTTCTGATGACGACCGATCCCTGTGCCGGTCATATTTACGGTGTCTAGTGCATACTGTTTGATTGTGGTCCAGCCTCTGGTGATGTTGTTCCTCTTCAAGTGTTTCCTGTCCAGCCGGGTTGATTGGGGAAGAGTTTCTTCTGGTTTCTGGTATAGTTGTTCCTGGCCCAACCACCACCGAATGGAGCCTTGCGGATGGAGAATTGGGAGTATGTGCTCCTGCAGCCAGTAAATCAATCCCTTCCCTCGCTGCGTCTGTCACCAATTGCTGCAAGGCCTCTTGGAAACTCAGTGTAAGATCTCTGTTGGTTGAAGGAACTTGCTGGATTCCTGCCAGGTGTGCAGGCTGGTTTTCTGTGTTTGCTGCAGGATCTTGTGACGTGTTGCCAACATGGAAATCGCCTGGTGATTTTTAGCCATTCCCTGAACTTCTTCTACTTCCTGCCATTGCTTTTAACAAGTTCGGAGGTTCAAGACCCCTCCTTCTAGCGCCAATTGTTGACGTAGATTTCTGGATTATGTCAGAAAAGCCAACAAGGATTGGATTTCGGCTATTGATTCAAAGAGAAAGAGATTCAGAGAGAGTAACAAAGACAAGTTTTACGTGGTAAAACTCCGATGATCGGAGAAACGTCCACGGGTGATTGAAGGATCAACCAAGCCAAAATCCACTATGAAAATATGATGTTTACAAGCTCTCGATCTCTCTTTTTTCTCTCTGTATTTGCTATGATTGCTGTATGCTATATTGCCTATATCTTTTGGAGCCAGATTATGGGTCTATTTATATGCTTATAGAACCCTAATCTATTTTGTACAAGTAATACAAGATCTTTGTATTTAATTGTGATTCGGTTACTTGCTTGAGGTTGATTTGTCTTCTTTCCTGTTTCGGAGTCTCTTATGGAAATCGAGTGGGATTCTAGTAGTACTGTTCAATTTGGACTTGTTTCCTTATAAGAATGTAGTCTTCGTAAAGTAATCAAGTTATTTCCTGATTGGGGACTCTTCTAGCTTAATGTTTCATTTTATTTGGGATTCCTTCCTGATGGATATCTTCGCGTATTTAATGACTTAATTCGTGTGAAATAAGCACCAAGTTCTTACTCGAGTCGTATTTATTCCCGAGTAAGAGTAATACCTGATGGTCCCGAGTAGAGCCGTTTGAGCCCGAGTGGAAGCGTTGTTTAACCAGTCCCGGGTGTTGTTAACTGATCCTGAGTAGGTTTCATTCAATATATGCTTCCTCGGGCTTTCTTCTCTTTAATGATGCTTCGTAGGATATTTCCTGAGTGCCCATTTGGGCGTCCACCTGGCTATTTTCTCTTTCCTGTCTATGACGTGTATGCTTGATAAAATTCACATACGACAGAGACTTATTTACAAATTCGAGACTTATTTAAAAAAAATCGACACTTATTGGGTCAAAAATCAATTTATTTATTTATTTGCTTTTTTCTTCCTGGTGAAAGTAACAGACCATCATCGGGTAGCACATGACGAATGTTTTACCGGTGGTTTTGTCGAGCAACTCACTGGTGATGACATCGGCAATGAAGCTCGAGCTCCATTTGTAGAGATTTTGAAAAACAAGAAAAAATAAATAAAAAAGGACCGGTAAGGCAAAATTGTAGAAGAGGGAGGATATTTTTATCCCAATTCCTTCTTTAGTATTATTTAAACTATAGTTATTAAAACAGTATTAACGTGCAAATCATTCCCCAAAAAGTGTTATATAATTTTCCATCCCTACAAAACTATTCCATTGACTTATTAAACTCCACTTAAATTACTTTCGAACCATTAAAAGTAAATACAATCATTCTCCAGTTTTATTTTTTTAAATGGAGGAGTACATTATATTTATTCTTGTTTTCACATTAATACAAGTAGGGGCATAAAATACAATTGCTTCTATTATAATAAATGAAGTGCATGCAATAGAGTGGATCATCCTTTTAATGAGTTATGTCCGCCATTGTATACTTTATAGCTCCAATCTAACCACTATATTTAAACAACTGCAATAAATAGACCAGCAGTAAAATCAAAGGTATAAATAAAAGTATTTTGATCTCCGTTAAATTTATTTCTAGATTCAAAACCACCATCACAAGCTAACGGATAAAATGCAGTATATATATAATTTCATATAAATACGTACCGATGGAATTATATATGGATATTGAATATGAATAATTCATTTTATATACTTTGACTTGATATGTATACACTTGTCAAAACTTTATTTATAAACGAATAATTTACATTCAATACCTTATATAATTCTATCAATGTGCACCAATAGGATATATATATATATATATAATAAAATAAAAATTCACACACCCCTACAGAATACAAAGCATGCTTAGCTAAGAACAGAGATACATTCTTAATGAAATAAGAATAGCATTTCCGGTTTAAAGATGAAGACATGTAAAACATATTAAATACCTCAAATTATCTTTAAATTGTCTGATTAAATCCATCAAATAGACAGTAACTTCACTCTAAAAAATTGCTAAAAACCTCTACAAAAAAAAATGTTACAAATTGAAGTATAATTTCAATAGCAACTTACATAACATTAAAAGGGAAAAAAAAAAGATTACATATAAGTTGATTGTGCATCTCCAGCTCCATGTTAGTAAGAGATTTGAATATCATTTTATTCATTAAAAAAAATCATATAATCTACGAGAGAAGTTTATAATCATTTTAATAAGGATCCTTTATTCCGATATTCTTTCTAATCTAAAGCAGTTGAGAATAATATTCTGCATTTAAAAATGATGAATTACAACTATTAATTAAACATGTTAGTAAATCTATATAATTCAAGATAAAAATCATCTCAACAGACGATTTAAATTCTGAAGAGAGTTAGGGGCAACGGAAAAGAGAACGGTGATTAGTCAAAGAAAGGGAATATGATAATCCAAGGCCGGTATGGGCATAGGGGCTTGGCTGTTCCTATCCGGTTAACACTCAACATCTAACTCCAGATTAGGAATGTACATTTATCCTTGGGGTTCCAAATTTCCGCACTCCCATCCCCATTTGTGAATTTATTTTTTTTTTTGGAAAAATTGGAAAATGGGGGGAGGGGGGGGGGGGGGGGGGGGGGGGAATGGGGGATGAAAATCATCCCCCCCCATCCCCCATTTCCTCATTTCCCCCACAATTAAATTGAAATGGAGATGGGGATGGGGATGGAGATCCTCATTCCTCCATTTCCCCCAAAAGTATATAAATATAATTATAATATATATTTGAATTATTTTATATATTTTATATTGAATTTGTAATGCATTGATATTTTTTATTTGTAATGAAAGGTTTTTTTAAAAATTTAATTTATAATTTTTAATTAAATGGGGAAATTGAAAAATAAGGGAACAGGAGGTATGAGAAAACAGGGAAAATGGGGAATTGGGGAATTGGGGAATTGGGGATGGGGTGACCTCCCCCCAAACATCCCCATCCCCATCCCCATCCCATTCCCATTTTCCCCATTTTTCCTAAATAGAAAAATGGAAATGAATGGAGGAAGGGTCTAGGAAGTGGGGGTGATGATTGGGGGGACCTATATTCATCCTCATTCCCCAAACGTGCATCCCTACTCCAGATATTATTCCGTCTAAAAAGTAGATCACGGCGTCAAATTAATTTGATCTTCATGTGCTTAGCTGGAGGCCGCTGGGAGATTTCTATTGCTTAGGGTTCCCTGAATGGCCCAGCTGGCACGGCACTCTGCACATGGCCAGCTGCCTCTGTCCACCTTTTTTTCTTTCCCTTTTTACCCCAACTCTCTTCTCTCTTCTTACATTTCTACCCTTCCTTTCATTTTTCATTTTTCCATTTTCTTTTAAACAAAACCTATGCATTAATTTTAATGGCCTCTTTCCATTCTAAATATATATATATATATATATATATATATATATATATATAATTTGGACGAATTTTGAAAATTATTCAAATTTCATCTATGTGCATATTGAAATATCCTAATAAAACACTTCCAGTTTTAGATGAATTTCTACTTGATTGATGTCAGCTCTTATTATTAATAAAAAAGTATTATTTAAAACATAAAAAATTATACCATATTATTCATAAACAATTATTTATATATTAAAATTATCTCAATCTTATTGAAAACGACTTAAAAGAGCTTTGGTCTTATCAAAAGTTTGTAAACAAATAAAGTATATATATAAGAATATAAAAGACACGTCCATGTGATTTAAGTGAAATGATAGAAACTCCTTTGCTTATATTGCAGGGTATATTAGAAACTAGTAAGGTTGGTGTTGTCTCATAATGTAAAACAAATACAAGGACAAAAGACACGGCTTGTGGGTTTGATAACAATGACATTATGATTTATGATTGAGGAATTTGCTCAACATATTGGGAACAGTCTGGTAGCTTTTCTTCATTTTTTTAATTATAAAATAAATAATAGATGATTTTTGCTAAGCAATTTTTTTTAACTATTTATAGATTTTCTTTAAATTAAATGAAAATACGAATTCTAAATGAGTAATAAAACGGATATGTGTGAAAAATGTAAATTTATACTAGACCGAAATTAAATTTTGGTTATGGTTATCATAATAATGGTTGGTAATTACTGAGTAATTTTACATGTGCTGAAATTGTAGTTTTTTTTATTTTATTTATTCAATAAATAAAGTACAGTTTTGAAAACCACAGGTCCGTAACAAATTATTACTGTGGATAGATGAGCCACAAATACTCGATTGACAAGTGATGCCTAACATTATCTTAAAATTTAGACAAAAAATAAAAATACTAGAAAAATAAAAATAGACAAGTAATAAGAATTCTACTCGGTATAGTAGGCTAAATTATTTAAATTCCGATAATTAGCAAATTAGTTTTACTAGGTGTAGTTGGCAAAATTATTTAAATTCCAATTATTACCTTGTATGGTTTGGACTTGCTGAAAATAACAGCTTAAAATACAAAGAATATTGCAACTCAATTTAGTATTAAAATTTTAGTTGAATAAATAGAAAAGGACAGCTAAATTTACAAGACAGATTAAGAAATAACACATTAAATATACACAAGAAGAAAATAAATATAGATCATAATATGTTCATTTTTTCTCAATATATTCCATATTTTGGGGCCAATCAACACAAAAAATATTCCTAAATATTATATTATTAACTATAATTTTTATTAAAACCGATATTTATTTTTTTATATATCAAAAGATAATCCTAGTGAACGGGGTATTTCGGTAAATTAACAAAAAAAATTAGTAAAAAGGTGATAGGATTATAGGACTATAGGAGTCATAGGGAAGCCAAGTACATAAATCAGGAAAAGTACGGAATATATGGAAGCGAGTGAAGAGTTAATTTGGGTAAGTACACGTAAGCAACTATCATTAAGTCCTCCAACTTCAATGTTCAAACTTCAAACAATGCAACAACTTGTTTTTCTCAATTTTTATTTTTTTAATAATTATAAATTAAAATGGCCTTTTATAGTATTAATTTTTATTCTAATATTCCTTAAATGGAATTCCATATAATTAATCTGCCTTTCAAATAACAGCAAGAGTTTTTTTTTTCCATTTTTTTTTCTCTGTCACTTGGCTGAATGTGGCGCCCCATGCAATTGAATTAGCTGTCATATAATAATTTTAAAATCTTCGATACGGGAGAAGAATTTGGGTGCGGCTGTATACCCATTAAGATCTTATCATATGATAAAAATGTTACGTGACATGGGAATTCGAGATTTTTTTTTATACAAATGGTGATTACTAAAAATAAAGTAACGTTGTTATATAAATTGGGTATATTTACGGTAATTTAGTTAAATTTACAAATAAATAATCAAAAATAAGATAGGGTTTGTTGGTAATTCTTACATTTAAAATCTATCCATGTAATTTAGGGATAAATTACACTCATCTAGACTTCCATTCGAATCTCTAATAATAAAATGTTTAAAAAAGGGTCATATCTCATATCCCTAATCGAATCCTAAATTAGCTCTAGACCTCTAGTAATTAAAAAAGCGCGCACACACATAACTTAAAAACATGGTAATTAAATGAAAAAGAGAGATAGCCGTAGAGAGTTGGGTTGAGACTTGAGACTTGAGACTATTGAGTTTGTCTCGTGAAGAAGCAGAGCTTAAACTGGGAGGGAAGTTGTTGAAGAAGCAGAGAGAGAGAGAGAGAGGAAGAAGAAGATCAAAAAAATCAAGTTGCAAAATTAATAAATATTTTAAAAAAGCATTTTCTCTCTCTCTCTCAAGCTTTCTCTTCCTTCCCTCAACAGTCAACACTCACTTACATTGAATTCTTTGCTTCCTTGTTTTATATCACGAGATCCCCATCTACACTTTCTTTTTTTTCCTTTTTTTCATTTATCCTTCTCTTCATGTTTTCTTCACAAACCCTTTTTTTTTCTTCTTCTTGTGATTTGTTGATGTTTTATTTGGTAGTTTTTTTTTGACAGGGAGTGAAGAAGATTTTTGGACTACAGAGATATATACTATAACATCACAAGAACCAAGTCGTCACTCTTTTTCTTTTTTCTTTTTTAAACATGTCACATTCAAAAAAATCGATACAAGAAGTCAGCTTCGATTCTTTAACTCGGCGATTTCCTGATTCTCTCAGCTTTGATGACAGCAACAAGCCGGATTTCAAAGAACTCGATCTGGGTTCACCGGTCTCGCCATTGATAACCCGTGCCTCTGTCAATAACAACAATGGCGTCGGCGGCGGCGCCATCACTACCACCACCACCTCAACCAGCAGTTCGAGTTCCTCCGGTTCGATATCGTGTAAAACCACCACCACCCCAACCCACACCCAATTGCCTAAAAGCAACAAAAAGAATCACTCCGGCGAGCTCTCGTCGGGATCACCCGGATCCGGCTCCGGCACTACTCCACGTAACTCGAAGCCGGGTCATCGGAGATCAGTCTCCGCCGGTGTACCGTTGATCTACTCCGGTTCAAGTTTCAGTACGGCAACCAGTGGTAGCTGTAGCTATAACGGGAACGGAACGCATTCGGTTTCGTCGAATCCGAACACGACAAATGTGATTCCAACTGGGAACATTTGTCCGTCCGGGAAGATCCTCAAACCGGGCATGGCGTGTCGTGTCTCCAACAGAACAGACAAGTTGGGTACTGGTTCCGGGAACTACGGGCACGGTAGCATAGTGCGTGGAAGCAGCAATGCGAAATCGGGTAATGTAATGGATGCAGAGGAGGTCAAGAGAGTTGGCAATGAGATGTATAAAAAAGGGAATTTTGTGGAGGCTCTCAAGTTGTATGATAAGGCCATTTCGATGTCTCCGGAGAACGCCGCGTATCGGAGCAACCGTGCGGCGGCTTTGACGGCGATAGGGAGATTGAGGGAGGCTGTGTTGGAGTGTGAGGAAGCTGTGAGGTTGGACCCTGATTATAGCAGGGCTCACCAGAGGTTGGCTTCTCTTTATCTCAGGTAAGTGACTTCTTGTTTTGTTTTACAATACAATGTGTTTAACTTTTTGTTCATGTGTTTGATATTTTCTTGAAGAAATGATCATGTTTGTGTTATTTGTTTGATGAATTGGATTGCTGTGTTGTGTTTTGTATTGGTTTTGGCATGTGTTTGGATCTGTTTGTAACCCTCATTTTATGATTGGTTTATGTTCTTCAAAATTGGTGAATTGTCCTTTCTTTTTTTTTTTTGGTGATTTAGGATGTTAGATCTTGTGTTTCTTTCTTTGAATCGGTTGATCTTGTGTTTACTAGAAGTATCCATCATTTGTAAGATACTTGAATTGGTTGATCTGGTTTATTTCTTTGATTTGAGTGGTTCAAATTGGTGGTTTCCTTTCTTTGTTGGTCTGTGATTGATTCAGTTTAGTGAGACCATTCAATCTTCTTTGTTGGTCTGTGATTGATTCAGTTTAGTGAGACCATTCAATCTTCTTCGAAGAATTTTACTGCGGTTGAACTTCTGATTTGTCTCTGCTTAAGAATGCAATAGGTTATTTAGTTATGCTTGATTTCTTTTAGTATTCTGTTAAGTTTCATTTGGCATAATCCTTCCTCCGATTTGGGTTCAAGATTATTTCACAGACATCTTTTTTTACGCTGTTTAGGCATCAATTTTTATGATGGCTCCTCAACAATTTCAACTGGTTTTTGTTCAGGTTGGGACAGGCTGAAAATGCCCGGCGTCATCTCTGTTTCCATGGACAACACCCAGATCCTGCTGAGTTACAGAAGTTGCAATCATTTGAGAAGCATCTAAATCGATGTGCAGATAGCCGGAAGACTGGCGATTGGAAGAGTGCGCTAAGAGAAAGTGATGCAGCCATAGCAATTGGAGCAGATTCATCCCCACAGGTGTAACTTATATCCGAAATTTTTGTCTGGTTTACATAATGATATTAGATGTCAGATTGCCTGAACCTTTTCAAAATGGAATTTACAGCTTGTTGCTTGTAAAGCAGAAGCCCTTTTAAAGCTCCACCGAATTGAAGATGCAGATTTTTGCCTGTCCAACATGTCGAAATTTGAACAGAATCTTCCCTCCTCACAAGTCAAGTTATTTGGTATGGCTTCAGAAGCTTATGTGCTCTATGTCCAAGCCCAGGTTGAAATGGCACTGGGAAGGTGAGCTTCGAACTATGATGTTCAAATTCAAAATTATCTATATATTTTGGGGTGAGTGAGAATGGATAATAGATGTGTTGCAGATTTGAGAATGCAGTTTCAGCAGCAGAGAAGGCTGGTCTTATTGATTACCATAATGTAGACATTGCAATAGTTTTAAACAATGTGAAAATGGTTGTAAGAGCTCGTACTCGTGGCAACGATCTTTTCACTTCTGGACGATATGATGAAGCCTGCTCTGCCTATGGGGAAGGCCTCAAATATGATAGTTGCAACTCCGTTCTCTATTGCAATCGAGCAGTTTGTTGGTCTAAACTTGGGTTATGGGAGAAATCCATAGAGAACTGCAATGAAGCCCTCAGAATACTGCCAAATTACACAAAAGCTCTTCTTCGTCGGGCTGTCTCAAATGGAAAGGTGAATAAGTAATAATACTTGTATGTGTCTATGTGAACATGTGTATGTAAGCAACATATTATTTCTTTGTAGTTCTATATTTGATTTGTTGGATCTTCTGTGGTGGGGTGTTATAGCTTGGACGGTGGTCTGAAGCTGTGAGAGATTACGAGGCCTTGAGAAGGGAACTTCCGGGAGACAACGAGGTAGCTGAATCTCTACACCATGCAAAATTAGCGTTGAAGAAATCTCGAGGAGAGGTAGTGTATAATACGAAAGTGGATGGTGAGGTAGAAGAAGTTTCAAGCCTGGAAAAGTTTAAAGCTGCAACATCATCACCTGGTGAGCTCAGTAACCTTTCCTTGACATGGTGCTACTTGTAGTAACTTGTGTGTCTCTTCTTCTGTTCAAGCTAATTTGCCTCCTGATTTCAGGTGTTTCTGTAGTGCATTTTAAAATGACATCCAGCGAAAAATGTGAAGAAATGTCCCCTTTCATAAATATGCTTTGCATTCGATACCCATCTGTGCATTTCTTCAAGGTTGGTGAGAAATTGTTCTTCACTTAACCTAAGTAGCAACAACCACCCATTTTATTTCAATTTTGTTTGAAATGTGTTTACACCACAGTTTGTGACAATGAGAACTGATTGGTGATTTTAATGTGTCAAACAGAAGTTCTAAATCCAATTATCTTTTATTCATAATCTGCAAACATAGATGCAATCTATTAACAAAATAGACATATAAGTGATTTCGTGTTGTTTTATCGATTGAAGGTGGACGTGGAGGAGAGCTTGGCAGTTGCTAAGCTGAGAGTATAAGAAGCGTTCCGACTTTCAAGATTTACAAGAATGGAGCTAAGGTGAAGGAGATGATATGCCCAAGCCATCAATTGTTGGAGGACATAGTCAGAAGTTACTGTCTTTAGAATACACGTTCTCATTCTTGTTGATATGGTAATTGTCCAGAGCTCATTTCACCATCATTCAGCTCTCTCTCTCCAATTGTTACATACTAGGATTTTACCAGTTTTTACTTGTGACAGAATCAGCTATATAAATTGTTTATTAAGAGATTTTCAAGGCAAAGAAAACACTTAAGAGAGAAAAATATCTCTTTAGTTCACATTTGTGAAATTTATTATTCTTTTCTTAATATACGATCTTTTTTTTTTCTCTCTTTAAGGAGAGATGTTTCAGTATCTCCTCTTTAGAACAACTTTTTTCCGCATTCCAGTTTTATGTTTGATTCCCAAGAAATGCTAGAAAAGTAATGCAATTAAATAAATTAATCTCTCCCTCTAGTTGCATTTCACTTTTAGTATTAAATACTGAGACTTCAGAGAGAATTTGAGGGTCTGATTTTGGCTGGTAGGTGACACTGTTGAGAGGGTGGATGTGGATATGAGTCTACTTGAAAAAGAGATGTCAATTATTGATGTTCATTAATTCCTCTACATCTTCCTCTTAACTTTTCAACTTCCCCCCCCTCTCACCATGGAATTGGCTCTAACCATGAAATACAAGAAACTTGCACAATTTAAGAACTCACTAGGTTTAACAGTGATTTTTACCCCAAAAATAAACAAGGTCCTGGCATAGGGGAACCCATAAAGAAGCAAATCATGCCTGCAATCATGAATACAAAAAACTATTGCTAATAGACACGCTTTTTGTTTGATCATCAATACAGACTTTTTAAAGTAATTGGACTGGCTTTAAGGATACTGGATGCCTCTTTTGTTAAAGTGAGTTTTTATTTTTATTTTTCTGAATATAGCACCAGTTTCCATCTGCAAAGTTGAATAAAGTGCCGATGAAGAATTTACAAGTTATGTACTCTTTTTTTTTCCTTGCATGTTAAAAAGAATCTAATCGGACGGATGCTCTTGAAAGAATATATTAAATAAAAATAAAAATACTATCTTACAAATATAAAGACTTGTTACAAGGTATATGATGGGAATTCGAATCCAAGACCGGTCGATCAGACCAATAAGTGTTCAAACAGTTATATAAAACAATTTGACAATTTAGAACGATATTATTGAGTGTATATAGAACAACATATTAAATTGAACGATTTGATCCACACAATGAAATCTGTACATTATAATTTTGACCTTGAGAGCATGGAGCCATGGAGTTGTGAATAATGGTACGGTGTGTACGTACAGGCAATGGTGCTTGTTGTTGGAAGACAGAGGACATGAGCAGGGTCAGTCTGGTAAAATACGACCGTTGTGTTTGATTCTCTTTGAAATTCGTGACAGATTTGTAAAGTTTGTCCACAACTTTTGCTACTGCTTCCAACGCCAAATGACAAAACTCTTCTCAATTTTACCAATTACCCCTTGTTTTCACCTTCTTTTTTTATTGTTTGACACGTGCCTTATAATATATATTTTTAATGTTTGATTTCGGAATCATCATGACCGATAATGTTGTCACTAAGGTAGAAATTCTTACATGCACAGATGTGATGTGTCCGTCCAATGAGTATATGTCATGTGTTAAAGAAAATCAATCAAAAAAACTATTTATGCCACATGGCAGGGGCAGACCTAGAAGCTTGGGGGGTAGAATTAGAAGTTTGATCAAATAAAGTATTTATGCCACATTACAGGATCGGAACTAGAAGTTTGAGGGTTAGAATTAGAAGTTTGATATTGGGGGGTCCAACGCGTATATAACAAAATTTTATAAGGTATACGTAATTATAACGTATACAATCAAACTAATAATTTCTTATATGTATGTTAAACTAAAAAGAATAAAAATGTATCTATTTGAAAAAATATGATGAGAGTGCATTCATCTTCCATTTCCTTACGTCGGAGAAAATACTCTAACAACCAAAATATCATCATTATGCTTTCAAATGTGTAAAAACTAGAAATTGAGGTGAATTTTAAAATTGTTTTCGTAAGAAGATACGAGGATGTAAGTAAAAGTGACCATTTAAAAAAAAATAGAAAGTGAAATCAGAGAAATTTTATTAATATTTAATATTTTTTTTTATTTTTTTTAAATATATTGTGAAGCAACTAGAGTAGCAGAAGTAGTGTGCATAGACAATAGATTATAGGCTTTATTATTGTTTTTTTAATAATAAAATACTAACTTATATAGTTAAAAGGGAAAGTATCATTACCCCCACCTCCCACGACTTTTGTCATATTATTAAGACAAAGACTGGGTTTCGTTATATTGGCCGGCCTCCCCCCTCAAATGGAAAGAATGTTAAATCTCATCCTTATGTCTATTTTTCCATCCAAAAAAAGGTTTGACCTATATCAAATGACCTTATTATCCTTAAAAAATAAGGAGAAAATGACCATTTAACCCTCCAAATAATATGTTATTACAATTTTACCCTCTAAGAAATTCAGTAAATAAATAAAAAAATTAAAATAACATAAAAAAAATAGCACAAATAAAAGATGGATCTCTACCGTCCATCTCAAAGATGGAAGGTGGAAATATCTTTTTATTTTTATTTTTTTTATTTAAATTTTTAAAAAGAAACTAAAAATAACAACAACAAAATTTAACAAAGTAATCTGGTATCTTCTCCACCACACCAGACGAGTACCATCTTCTACAGTCTCCACCACCGCCATCTCCATTCTCCAACATCCAAACCCTAACCTAATCCATAAGAACCTCTCTCCTTCTCTCTTACTTAAATCCCTCATCTCCCTCTGGAATCTCTCTCTTTAAGTCACCCATTCACCGCCGACCAACATTCGTCGCCGCGAGTCACCTATCACCGCCGACCTAGAAAGCTTCGCCAGCCACATATCACCCAAACCCCGGCCATCGGCGCCGTCGATCTATTCTCTAAAAACCTTCAACGAATCCCGAGAAAAAAATCATCTTTGCTGCCTCGATTCGCCGCGATCCACCGTGATTCAAGCTGTGATCGACTACTCATTGCCGATCTAATCATGCCGACGATCCCAAGAACCGCACGCAATGTGAACTAATGGTGTTTTTTTTTGGTGTGTTGTGTTCTTGTGTTCTTGGTTTGGGTTTCTAATGGTGTTTGTGTTCTTGGTTCGGTGATGATGATATTTGGATGATTGTGGTTTGTAATAGCCAGAACACTTCAAGGATTTTCTGGGTTTGAATGGGTTTGTTTGATTTTTTAGTTGAAAATGATTTTCTGAAATTGAATGGGAATTTTGGAATTAATCGATCCTTTTTAAATTTTTTTGTTTAACTTTTTAATTTATTTGTTTAATTATTGCTTTTACAATATTGACCATATGTGTTTGGTTGGTTTGATCTGGACTGTGGGTTTCGACAGCAACGCTAGCGGTGGGTTTTGATCTGGTGGTGGTGATGGTGATATGATGATGATGATGGTGGTGGTAATGTTGAAGTTTGGATGGGTTTGGATGAATGATGGTGGTGTTAATGTTGCATGGTTTAGCTGAATATATGGTGGTGGGTTTTGAATTTCGATACGGTGGTGGTGGTAGTTTTGATGATGAAGAAGGGTTTGGTTGAATGGAGGTGGCGGTGGTGGTAACGATGGTGGTTTGGTAGCGTTGATGATGGTGATGTTAGTGATGTTGCTGGTTTGGTTGAATGTATTGTTTTTAGTTTTTAATTTTTTTAATGATTTGCTTTTACAATATTGTCCATCTCATTTAAACGGTCAACGTTATTTTTGATGGAAAAGGTAACATAAGGGGATATTATACGTTCTTTTCATTTCAGAGGGAAGACTAATCAATATGGTAAAACTCTGTTCTCGTCATAACAATATAATAAAAGTCAAGGGTAAAATGATACTTTTTCTAATTAAATTTTTTTAAAAAAAAATCTCGGAAGGACATAGTCTGTCCATACTATATGGTATGCATCCATTAGTTAGAATTCTATACACAGGATGTATGTAAGATTTTGTCGACACTTATATATATCTACGGTACTAAAGAAATATATCAGAATCAACTTTTTCTTTATTGAAAATTTATCTAACTAGTTGAAGAGTTCGAAGAATTGTGCAAATTTGTAGTTATTTTGTTGTATCAAAAATTAACAAGTCTTTATTTTAAAAAATAAATAAAAGCAAATTATCGACTGCAAACGACTCAATTCAACAAGTCAAAATTAACAGTTCAACTCTCAAACTTGTTATCATCCAAAGGATGGAAAGTCACGATGAAATTGATAAGTTTGAAAGGGTCACCATCTTAGAATAAGTTAAGTTGGTCAACAGTCTATAAATTTGACTAAAGAATATAAAAGAAGCATAAGTATAACCTTTAGGAATGATGATATCAGCAGGTCTAAAATAAATTTGCTTAAGTGAACCTCAACTTATACGAAATTTATTAATTAAAGAACAAAGTTACACATAATTATGAAAGGGAAACATAGTGAGCATTAATGTTTATTTTAAATAAAAATATCAACTTTTTTATAAAAAAAGAAAATAAACTTGATAATAAAAAAGACCATCCTTTTTTCTGTTGAATAATGGAATATAATTCTTCTTTAAATTATCCCCCCATATAATAAATAAAGTTATACGAGACACCAAAAGATGTTAAAAATTAACCAATTTCCTAAAAATGTGGTTATTATATTGTGCGGGGATCTTATTACCCGATATCATTCTCTAGACATATTGTTTACAAATCTTTGTCAAATAATAGAGATTTAGCCATGAATAAACCATGTTATAAGATTCTTAATCTCGTAAAGTTATTATATCTCTCATTCCATCACTTCTCAGTTCTCCCATAGTCCCATATCAAAAAATGCCAAAAATACTATTTATGTTCAAGTCAAAAGTGAACAAATTGTTAAAATTCTGGCTCCAAGTGAAGTAGGTTATCATCTGAGAAGGGCTCTTCCTGCCTTATTAGTTTATTTTTTTCTTACAAGGACTCATGACTCGTCAAATTCAGTAAAGGCATTTTTTGTCCAAAAAGCAGAAAATTTGACAATAAAATTTTTAAAAATTGATAAATTTAATATTTCATATAACGATTCAAATTATATTTTATTTCTCTTACAAGAACTCATCAAATGTCATCTATGCCAAGTCTTCATAAGGATGATAAATAAGTAAGCTCATGGTAACGAGCTAGAACCTTGAGGATGTATGGTACATTAAAAAAAAAAATCGCTCACTAAATGTAGCTGGAGTGGGAAACTAATAAACACGTGTGAGATGTGAGTAAACTGTTTTTTGGAATGTGAAAATAGTTTTCATCAAGTTATTAACAGTTATAAACATTTGTATAAATTAAAGGACCATCATATATGAGAATAGAGATATATGACGATAAGAAGTTGATCCGGTGGTAAACCTCTCACACTTATACCAATGAAGTCGTGAGTTCGAGTCTTCTCCCTCTTAAAAAAAAAATGAGAAGGGCCGGGATATATTTCTTTATGTTTGATAATTTAATTTTGAAAAGCCTTTTTTAACTACAAATATAATTTTCTAAGCGTTGGAGAGGTCGTGCTGACGCACAACTTTTCTTTTTGTGTTTGCATGAAATCTTCTCCGGTTGTCGTGCTTTAATTCACTAACACAAAAGTTGATGAAAAAGGTTTGGACCAGTGTGAAATGAACCAATCTAAAAATCGTTTTATCATAATTAAATAAATTATTTAAGTTTGGATAAGGAATAATAGTTTATTTTTGTGATATACAAACTTAGACATCCGGTTATTTCCATAACATATATATATATATATATATATATATATATATATATATATATAGTAGTATAGTAAACATATACATGAAAGTATGAAACGAAGTTTTTGATGATTACTGGCCAGCATCAAAGGCCTCAACAGGGAAAGTCTTGGTGATCCCAGCGAGACTTTTGAAGTGAATCTTGCCAGTTGGTGGTTCATCGACTTTGATTTGACTCACAGGAGGCCAAAGCATCAACTCTTTAGCCTTCACTCCTTTAAGCTTCTTGATTTTCTTCCTCTCTATGTATCCATATATTTCTGTGTCGTAACTCACAAGCTTTGTTATCATCTTGAACTCATGCTCCACTTTCGTCTGCTGCACAATCCACATGTACCCTGTCTCCTTCACGTACCCGACTTCTATCACGTTCGCCAGAGGCAGCAGCCCCTCGGGAAGCTCGAATTCTCCTAGCAGAGACACCGCCATTTTCAACCCCTCCTCGTGACCATTCTTCACCACCCCTCCTTCTTTCTCTGCTGCCATAATTAGTGTTTTTGATGGTGTGTATGTGTATGTAATTTGATTTGGTGTTCAAGTTTTTGGATGTTTAGATGAAAAGAAAATAAGCTTGTTTATATACAAGTTTTGTGGATTACTTAGGATTATTATGTGACAAACTTTAGTGGTGAAAACGAAGAAGATTTTGCTTTGTGATACTCGTCCAATATGTTTCGTTACATATTGGTGATATAATCAACAATGATGATAATATATATATGGTTTCTTTGATTTATATTATAATAACTTCGATTGAGAAGATTTAATGAAGTCTCTAACAATATCTAGGTTGTTTTTATATATTCTCTCATTTTCTCCATCAAATCCTACTTGTCAGCACAGTTTCTGATCCATCCCTGTGTAGAAAACTAAGAAAAGATCTTGGAAATAACAAATTATTGAAGAATTATTCTTCGACTAAAAGAATAATAACAAGGTTTTTTTTTCCATAAATAGAATTTGAAGTTACTCTACCTGTTCTTGAATCTATCTGCAGATTGTTGCATCAGCATGCGTGTATTTGAACGACTATTCGATAATACAGCTCAGATTTATGTCAAAGGCTCAAATTCATATATAAATAGTATAAAAAATAAAAAATAAAAAAAGTTCAAATACAATTTCAACACTTCTTAGATATATCTATAAGAGATGATCTCGTTAATTATGATGAAAACAAAGGAAGCACTGGTGACGTGGTGAGAATTAAATTAACTATGATATTCTTATTATTCTTCTTCACCTAATCACGTGATGTCTTTGCCCGTTCAGATCGATACGTTTACAACCAACTCGATACAATGATCTATTAGATCGTGTCCTAAGGCATCGTGACGTAATCATATCACATCTCAACTGGGTATATATTTTTTTAGGCTTTCACAGTTTTGGTTTGTATATTCATAATGATATCAAGAGCGTTTTAGGATGTCCCTAAAATATGTTTTCAGATACCGCTATACAATTACAACCTACCTTTGCTCAATAGATAGAAAACACCCACACTTTACAAAGATGCCATGGGGATTCAACTTCCTCTAGGGGTAGGTTCCTACAAAAGGAAGTTGATCATGGAATGTCAATAAGACTCGAATACAACGATCTATTAGATCGTGTCATTAGGTATCGCGACGTAATCCTATCATATCTCCGGTCTGATTTCTACTCAATCTCGTTCTACCACCTAATCTTATTCTTAGCTCTTATCCATGAGATTGAGAAAAATTATGTACTCTTCTGCTTTCTATGTATATTAAACTACTACAGTAATATCCTAAAATACTAGTCTATTGATTCGATGTGAAGCTGGGACATTATACATCAGTAATCTTATATTATTTACATAATTAAGAATCTAACGAGATTTTAAAGCCAATTAATTTTTTGTAAAATAAAAAATAAAAAATTAACGATTCAAATAAACACAAAACTACTATGGAGTCAAAACTTATTTTTTTCGAGAGAAAATTTCACTAACCGACAAAATCAGGGCATCCGAGTTTGCCACGTCAGCTAACAAACCGTAACAAACAATTGAAGGCCTGAGCTGAGTATCAAGTGATGTACAAACACACAAAAATCACGAGAGAGAAATGAGTGAGTGATACAAAAAGTAAAAGAGTGAAGATCAGGAAGAAGAAAAATGAGAAAAGCAAGGCAGGAGGAGGAGAAGTTATCTATGGAAGAATACTTGGATTTTGTTGTTTCTCCCAAGGATGCAGCTCTCACCGTCCAATTCCTCAATCAGGTGAGGTACTCTCTCAATTCATATCCTCACATGCATTAGAGCTTTCATTTTCCATTTCTAATTGTTACCTTGAATTACATCATTTGCAGATCATCTCTATGCACGGTTTCAAGAGAATCCACAAAACTCGCAAGGTAACATCTCTCTCTCTCTCTCCTTATTTTCTGTTTGGTTGCTGAGAACATGGAGAAAAACACAGATTTTGAGTACTAAGTAACTTCTATTGAGCTTCAATTTTTGTTTCTAAAAGATCTCTTCCTTTTCTTACATTATTCTTGGCAACCAAACTGATCCTAATAAAATGCATAAAACATATGCTCTGTTTCAATGGATCTCAGAGTGTGTTGAGCGAGGCCGTGAACACACTCGATCTGATGAATCCATCACGCTCCACGTTGGAAGAGAACATCTCGCCGTGCGCATCCGTCGCTCTCGGCGACATAATGGTGGACCTGAACGACCTCGGCTGGCAAGAGTGTTGTATCACTTCGATCAAAACCCTAGGCTCCGGCCAAGACAAAGATGAAGTCAAAATCAACGGTCTCTCAAGTCTCAAACGTAGCACCAACGCCTCCAAAGTTCCAAAATCAAGAGTCAGTTTTGCTGGCCATGCTTGTGGAGTCGGCGGCGAGCTTTCTGCCTCTACGTCGTCGGGAGGCAAAAAGAGGAAAAAGAGGAAGAGACTTGTTTCTAAAATCGGATGGAATTTATTCAATTTGGGCTCGAACTGAGAGGTAATTCTGTTGTTTAATTTTCTGTGGGCGAGATTTCAGCATTTTTGCGTGTTGATTTGGTTTATGGATTTTAATTTTTGCAGCAAAGAAAGGGTTTCCGGTGTTTTTGCTTTTGGACTTGGTGGGATTTCTTCCAAAGCAAATTAGAGGTAGACCTATGAAATTTGTGAAGTAGAAGGGTGTTTGTGTCATTTTGGTAACAGTAGTAGACAAGTGGTAGCCAAATGTTATGTGCTCGTATGGATTAGAGAAAAATTCTCACTACTTTGCGTTTAAAACTAGAGAAAATAAAGGAACAAGTATATTCATATCTTGATTCTTGATGTTATACAATTCCATATCATGCCCTCTCAGTGAACATAAATCTAATCTCTTTTCTGAAATGTTATAATACATCAAATTTGTGATTAAAAAGAAATCTTATTTTATTACTTCGTCATAATTTTATCTGAATTCAAATAGAACGCAAAGGAGTGGATCAAAAATTTCTCTTAATAGATCTCCTACGTAAAAATTTCATGCAAAATTTCTCTACAAAACCAAATAAGTTCATATCAAATATGTCGGGGGTAGTATAAAGGCTGATATGTAAAAATTTCATGCAAAATTTCTCTACAAAACGAAATATGTTCATATCAAATATGTCACGGGTAGCATAAAGGCTGATGATATGACCATATTTCGGATTCTTAATATTTAAATGCCCTCATAAGTCAAATAGGAGTAAATATAAGAAATGGGATTCGATTGTAAAGCGTCGTGCCCTTTGAAGAAAAGAAAATAACACGCCGTTCACTTCATACAACTTTTTAGTTTAACATACACATTTGGAGGGGTGGTATGAGGAAGCTACAAGCTCCCATTCCGTCATGCACCGGTTGCATACAAACGGGTCCATTCCTTGGCTGCAAGTTTCCAAACCAATCATCGTGAGTTTGAAAGATAAAAGAGTTATTGAAGTGAAAAGATTAGTCATTTTTAGGCTCCACAGTCCACATAATTGCAGCTGTTATTTGAACAAAATAAAATAAGAGGAAAATTTTTGCTAATGAAAATGAAGTTAAACTTCCTCAACACAATGTCACTTGTTATTTTGGGTTTAAAAATGCAAGAAAAGGCAAACATCTAAATATAAATTTACTGCGGAGTGGAATAACGGCAACTCACCAGTTTCAACAGCATCAGCCTCGTTTGTCTTCCAATGCTTTGCAATGTTCTCGGAAAGTGGATCATCTGGGTTTGGAGCACTCAAAAGAGCTTGTATGCTGATCATTAAACCATGCAAGTATACAGCATAAATCACTTTGTCAGAATCTTTTTCCAATTTCCCTCTATATGAAGATATGGCTTGGTATCCGAAATTTACTTGTACGGTGTCTGAAATTTTGGGTACCAGCAAAGTTTTGATAGATAGTTGGGGAAGCAAAATTTTACCTCAGCAGTACTGTTCGGATTTGGAGGGCGGGACTCCATTTGTCTTTCAAAATGTCAAGGCATATCCTTCCAAGCTGCAAAATGCAATTGATTTATTGGCAACACAAATCAGATGAAAAGCAATGCAAAAGACCAATGAGATTACTTACCTTATCAATGTTAGGATGATATATTTTGGTCAGGAAGCGAACCTGTTAATAGGAGACAATATACAACAATACATACATGAAGAAGGGTCAAGAGCCAAAGTTAGATATGAGAAGTTGAAAACAAATCAACCATACATTGAAAACACTCTGTTAAAGTAATGAAAAGCAGGCAACTATAAAAACACAAATCTCAAAAATATTAAAGGCGTAGCTTAAACAATAAGTGCACGCATAAAATTTATAATGAGGTTACCGGTACCTTTGGAGCTGCCATTGGATATTCTTCAGGTAAAAACAATTCCAACTTAAAAACCCCACCTACGATATCACAATTTATGAAAGGAAAGCATCAAATACGAACAAAATTAAAAATTCAAGAAGAAACATGATATAATCTGCAGTTATTGGAAAAAAGGAATGATTTTTTACATCAAAAGAAAGAAACAGATTGCAAAGTCTCCTACTGAGACAAACTTCAAAAAGTAATTTTAACAAAAAACAATGATCTAAAAATCTTACAGCACCCAAACAATGCAAAAAAAATGTATAAAACCAAACCCAATCATCTTGAGGAGATCTTTAGATGCTCTACTGGCTGGTATTATATGCGAGCATGCAATATAAGTATCGGTCGTCATTATGTCAAGAAAATGAGAGTGTTCAATTATAGATGCTTGGGCAAGGGAATTAAAACCTGATTTACAAATAAAAAAAGTTTGAGAGACAGCAAGGGAATCCAAAACATAAATGAAGACACCGGGAACAATGGCATACTTCAACTTTGAGCTGGGGTGACATCACCCTTGGCACCTCCATCTTTGCTCTGCTTGATAATGTTCTGCCCACTTTCTTCGACTACGAGTTTTGATATTCTTAGTTTATCAACTGTGCTCAATTTCAAGATTAGGAGCTTCTACTTCAATCCAATGAGCCTTATCAACAGCCCAAATGTTTGGAGAGGGAAAAATGAAATCTTCTTCATTCTTCCTCAGTACCAAACTAAGCAAGGTACACTTAAAAACCAACCAATAGGAACTGAGCCTGGACCAAATGCAGAAAAAACATCCATAATTTCACGAACCTTACCAAGACATAATAACAGCTTAATCAACTTCTGGTAGGAGACCAAAACGCCCGTAAAACTGAAATTTATAGACGTAAGAAGCTAAACTGAAGTCTCCTCATTCAATGCTCAAACCCATACAATTCTCAAAGAATATAACACATTCGCCCATCAAGATGAACTTACAAAAGAAGACGGATAATCTCCCCTTTTCCCCTTTGATACAAACTAACACCCAGTTTTCCTTGCTTCATTAAAACAACATTTTCCAAAAAAAATCTGTAAATCAAAACATAACTTTCACAAGAAATCAATGTCCATTGTATCACAATAATAATACATAGGACATGATCTCCAACATTCTCATAGCATTCCAATGGAAAACACTTAGAAAATGAAAAAGAAATGAAAGTAATACAAATCACAGATTACCACAATTGGTAATAGAATGTGCAACATAGAACGAACAAAACTTCAGGCATTCAGTTGAAGCAATTACATAAACTAGCCGATTACCTACCTTCATAAGGAGACTGAGATGGACCAAGGATCATTACATTAAAATATCGCATGTTTTCCTCTGAAGGAGAAGCACTAATCCCAGGAGCTGTTTGCAAGGAATAACAAAATTATAAATCAGATTGTATTCTTTCTTAAAACTCGAAATGTAGCACAAAAATCTAAAATTCTCAATACTGAAATGACCCATATATATGCACTGATATAGATTATCCGAACTGTCACATCTACAACTTCTAAGAAGCTTAATAAGTAGCATCCATCATTTTGGTTTTTCTCTTTTCATGTTAGAATATTAATCAGTCAATGGCATTAATCAATAGAGCCTCTAGAGAATGATACTTCACAAGGCGCATTGCAGATACCAACTCAACAAACACAAGCTAAAGTTTATGTTAAAACTATTCTTGATAGTTTCCATGATTTGGGGATCTTAACAAGATCAAAATGATAAAGGTGCAAAAACAATGAGACATGCAGGAACCTGGAAAATAGAATTGGGAAAAACAGCTCCAACATGAAGTAGTCTAAAATATTTCTCAACTCTCAATTGGAATTTGGCTAGATAGATTAAAATAAACCCAATTTATTCCAGAAAAAAAAATAGCAAAACAAAATAACTAAAAAAAGAAGACAAAGTCTAGAACGCAACCTGGTTCACTGAGCAGCCGCTGAGTTTCCTATTCAATAAAAAAAAATCACATAAACCAAACTCAAAATCACAACAAAATCTCAAAAACCCAGAAACCGATCCGCGTATATTAATGAAAGGAAATTAAAGGAGAGATCGAAAGGGTACCTTGATAATTCTCCGAGGCAGATTGCTATTGGCCATTGAAGATCAAAAAGGTTTCAACAAACGAAGGAAAAGGAACAGAAGAGAGACTGAGAGAACTGCTTCGGGTAACGCAACCTAAACGAATATAAAGATATTAAAGCTAACCCAGTCAATCAAGCTGATATTATAATTTTTATTTGATTCTCTTACTATTCGGTAGATATTATAGTAGGTAGCTGTTTTTTATAAATGACCAATCAAATAATTGAAAGGTGTGCTTCGTGTAAAAAATAAAATAATAATAATAATTTTTTTCTTACCAAACTTCTCAAAATCATAATTCATAAACATTAATTCTCGTGAAAAGAAAATTAATATTATTTATCAATTGTAAAGTTGATAGATAATTAAAATTATCATTTAAATTGTAGTAGTATTCGATCAAAATTACTTGAAATATTCAACATTTAAGATTTATTCATATATTTAAATAGTACCTCTTAATAGAGTCTTTTTATCGTTTGTTCGAACTGATATGAGATATATCATTCTTTACATCTGAACCATTAGATTTTATGATTTGATAAATACATACAGTCAAGTCAAAACATTTAAATTCAATGGCTCACATATATAAAACTGATATATATTATATCAGTTTGAACTGATAATAGAATATATGTACATAAGTAATACATCTACAAGTACCCCAACTTTAGGTGAAATTGCATCAAGATCGTATTTTTGACAAAATTGTAGGAAAGTACTCTTGACTAGTGGTGTAAAAATGGGCCGGCCGGCCCAGGGAGTTCACGGGCCGTTCTTGGAACGGCCCGTGAAGGAAGAGGGCCAGGTCGCGGCCTGGCCAGGGACGGGCCTCGTGCCGGGCCTCTGGGAGGAGGCTCGGCAGGCCGGCCCGCCTGGCACGCCAATCTGGCGTGCCAGGCCTGTCGGACCTGCCCGGCGGACCGGTCCGCCGGTCCGTTCGGCCAATTTTTTTTTTTTTTTTTATTTTTTTATTTTTTTATTTTTTCAAAAAACCTCCAACGGCTGGAATTGATTTCTAGCCGTTGGAGGAAATTAAAATTACCAAAACCCCCCTACAATCTTTTAAATTACATTTTGACCCACAAATCAAATTTTTCTATAAATACTTCCATCCATTTCATTTTCCATTAACTCTCTCTATCATTCTTTCAATATCTCATTCTCTCAAATCTCAATCTCTAATATATTCTCCAATTCTCTAAACTTTTTCATTCATTTTGGTTATTACTCTCTCTACAAAATTCTCTACGTTTTCCACCAACACACCAAATTTTAAAGGTACAATTTTGTTATTACTTTTGGTCTAACATATTCTCATAGTAAATTTATATGTTTATGTTTAGATTTGAGTTACTTAATGAAAACATTATCTATTTAGTTAGTTAGTTTATCAATTTTTGGGTTTTAATATTAATATTATTTGTTTAGTTTATTAAGATTTTTAAGTTTAGTAGTAATTTTAATATTTGTTATTAATAAATTTAGAAAGTTAATTTGTATTACTGAAATTACTTTTTGTAATAAGTAAATGATGAATGTTAAGTGTAGTAATTACGTTTGATATTGTTTTTTTCATAAATTAAAATTTTTCATTTGTTGATTATGATAGTAAATTTAAGAGTAGTGGTTCAAATCATCAATTTTATGTTAGTATATTATGTTAGTAAATTTATCAATTTTATTTGTAGTAGTGAACTAGTGAATTTAAAATTTTATGTTAGTAGATTATGATTTTTTTTGTTTATTTAATTTGTTTTTTAAGTAAATAAATTATTGTAAGTGTCGTATTAGTTATAGTAATTATTGTTAGTAAATTAAGATTACTGTTAGTAAATATTGATTTTTAATTTGACTATTAACTACTATAGTGCTCATATTTTTATTCAGATAATGGATCCTAACCAGCAGCCTTATTTTTCGGACGGTTTGAATATGCTCAACGATGAATTTGATATTTCAGAACCGACCCATACTCAAGCGGGACCTTCTGGTTCCGGCGTTACACCAACATCACGTCCCAGAAAATTAACATCATATGTGTGGCAATGTTTCAACATAGTCCAAATGACACTCCCAAACGGGGCGTCTGGCCTCAGAGCTAAATGTAAGTTTTGCCATAAGAATTATGCTACAAGTACGGGGGGAACCGGACATTTGAGACGGCATATGCACAAATGTATGCCTGCACATGGACAGGTAGATACTACAACCCAGACACAGCTTCAACGCAACCCAGACAGGTCCGTTACGACGTGGCAGTTCGACGTCATGCACGCTAGAGAGTGCTTGGCACGATACATTGCACAAACTGATCAACTGATCAACCGATCAGTATTGGTGAGAGTCCATTTTATAAAGAATTAATCACATCTGCATATAACCCCCAATATGAACCTGTTTCTAGAACCACCACTAGAAATGATTTGATACGATTGTTTGAAACCGAAAGGGATGACTTAGTTGCTGAAATACAGCATTTAAGTGTCTCTGTTGCATTAACTTCTGATATTTGGAATGCATGTTCCAAACAGGACTATTTATGTGTCACGGGACACTATTTAGATTCTGATTGGAGGATAACAAAAAGAATTTTTGGTTTTCGTCCCATGGATTTTGCACATACCGCAAAAAACATTTTTAATGTCATAATGGAAGTTTTAGAAACTTATGAAATCACGTATCGCATTCTTTCAATCACATTTGATAATGCATCTACAAATACTAGCTCTATTGCATTGTTTGTTGCAAGAAATATCCCGCAAGATGAAGGTTATTTCTTCCATCAACGGTATGCATGCCATATTATAAATTTAGTTGTACAGGCTGGTTTAAAGTATGTAAGCGACCAAATAGATCGCATCAGAGATGCCATTTCTTGGATTTGCAGTTCTAATCCTAGATTCAGTGAATTCAATAGACATTGTAAATTAAACGGTCTCAAACCCCGACGATTCCAAACTGATATGCCGGTAAGGTGGAACTCTACTTATTTAATGTTGCAAAATTGTTTGGAATATGATACAACCATTACATGTTTTTATAACATGAAATTGACCGAAACAGGACAACTTAGTCCAAAATTACTTTCCACAGACGATTGGTATGTGGCAAAGATTTTTGTTCAATTTTTAAAGATATTTTACAATGCCACTGTAACTCTTTCCGGGGTATATTACCCCACATCTTCCCAGGCAATCCATCAGATAGTGAAAATGTCTGAACTGTTAAACAGTTATAGAGAAGATGAACATCTAGGCGCTGCAGTTGTTGTCATGGAGACAAAGTTGAAAAAATATTGGGCTAACATTCCCTTACTTTATGCCTTAAGTGCTATAATAGATCCCAGGGTTAAATTATCTGGTTTAGAAGTTTGGCTTGAGTTTATTGGTATTAATTTGTCAATAGATTATTCAGAACAAATTACTGACATTCGAACCAAGTTGTTCGAGATTTTTCATATTTATGAGACCAGGTTTGACAACATTGACATCCCCCAATCAACACGACCGGAGACAGAGCCGAAGCAAACAAGTTGGAGCCTTCTGAAATGAAGAAAAAAAGACAAATCAGCAAGTACTTCTTCAGGGCAAAGATCTAGCCCATCTTCTTGTACCGAACTTATTAGGTACCTTGAAGCACAGTTCGATGTTGTTGAAGACAAGGAAGAGTTTGATTTGTTGTTATGGTGGAAGACCTATATGTACATGTATCCAGTTCTGTCACACTTAACACGTGACGTACTGGTTATTCCAGTGTCAACGGTGTCTTCAGAACAAGCTTTCAGCACCAGTGGACGCATAATTGAACCAAGAAGAAGTTGTTTGTCTCCAGAGATGTTGGAGGTATTAACATGCCTTCGGGATTGGGAGCATGCTAAAAAAAGGTTACAAAATCTAACTGTAGATAAAGAACTTAATCTAAATTTCGACAATCTATATATTGATGACCCTTCAGGTAGTGGCCAGGGCCAGAACTAGGTTATACTTTTACATATGTATTTATTATTTACTTGTAAGTTGTAAAACGGTTGCACTCTTTTTCCCTTACCAAGTTTTTATCCCACTGGGTTTTTCTTGGTAAGGTTTTTAATGAGGCAATCATGTAGATATGTATTACTGAATTTCATAAGTGAAAAATAAATAAATAATTAAAAAATTGTTCGTTCTCTTTATTCATTTCAAATCCTAATAATTGTTCGTTCTCTTCATTCATTTTAAATTCTAAACCCTTAACCATAAACTATAAATCCTAAACCCTATAGCCTAAATCCAAAAAAACGTAATTTGGAAAAAAAATTGGACCAAAAAACTAACCCGCCGGAGGGGCCCGACGGGCCGGCCTGGCACGGCACGCAGGCACGGCCCGCCTGAGGCAGGCCGGCGTGCCGTGCCGGGCCTGCTTCTCTGGAAACAGGCCGGCCCTGCCCGGCCCGCGACACCGTCGCGGGCCTGCCCGGCTCGGCCTGTTTCCAGAAATGGACTGGCCAGGCCGTCCCTAATGGGCCGGGCCAGTCCATTTTTACACCTTTACTCTTGACTAACCTTTCGACCATTAAATTTAATGGATGTCAGAATGTTAATAGGGTAATAATGTCAATTTCTCTTTAAAATGTATAAATAGTATAAAAAAAAAACAAAAAAGTGGATTTTGAACTTAGCAATTTTATTTTAGGTTGTTCAATTTTTCTTTATAGTTAACATGCACATTTGACACTTGTTTTCTAATGTCTTTCAATACATTTAACTATAGCAAATAGACAGTTACCTTAATGTTCTTTGGATAAGGAGTTTGGAAGGAGAGTTTAACTACTATCATGATATAGGATTGGCCTTGACCTCATTTTTCGTAAGTGCATTTAACTTGTAGAGTTTTTGAACTATGTCAATTTAGATTAGAAAGAAATTTGTTTGAAGCACTGTACATAATTGTTGTTTTTTTGTAAACAAATTCATTTGGATCCGAAGTGGAAGTCTGTAATGGAGGAGCTAGATAATGAGAGGCAGTTAAAGGAATTTGGAACGCAAGAAGCGGAAAGACTAGAGGAAGAAATGTTGGAACCCCGTTAACCGGTCACGCAGCGGAACTAGGTTTTAAAATTTTTATGCAGATCATATCTGTATCTGGGACCAGTGAACTTTGGATCGTAATTATTTTTCGGAACCAATACATACAATATGTAAAATCAGGAAATTGTAATCGATATAATTAGAAGAAGATATACTTACCAACGTTTGGAGGCTCCTTCACTTTTCGATATACTCCTGTCTGAACCACTCGATCTTCCTCGCTATCTTCCGGAATTGGTAACTGCGTATGGACGGGTCACGGTCTTAAAAACTTAAATGGAGGATATAGAAAGAATTGAAAAAACTCTTTCTTTTATGTGTTTCAAACATACATAAAACATGAAACAAAAAATATATCTATAGCTTGCTTCGCTTTTCACGAGAATATATATATATCACTGCTTTTCACCGATATATATGTCCGCGTACTGCTGCTCACTTTTTGCACACAAATATATTTTTCCACTGATGCTCACAATATATCTATTTCTTGCTCTCGCTTTTACAAAATATATATTTATATCTGTTGCTGTCCCATATCCAATTACATACCTATTGCTTGTTTACAAATATATATTATGTATTAAGTATATGCATCATGTAAATTCTTCTCTTGACTATTGTTTCATGTACACATCAATTTGTATCTAATGCAATCTCTTGTGTTATTAATTGATATATTTCTTTTAATTATCCTTTTCAAATATATTTAATATATTAAAAGAGATAATAAGTATTTTAAATTTAAACTTAAATTCAAATACTTATAAACATGATTTAGTAAGATAAAATAATCATATTATTTTATCTTCACATAAATCCATATATCAACTAACATCATCCATTTAATAGTTAATTAATAATTCATAATTATCAATATAATTGAATAATCTAATTATTTAATTATTTTAACTATTAACATTCATTAATTAAATAATCTCATTACTCAATTAATTCCCGAATATATACGTGTCACGTTTGTAACACAATTAATTGGACAATTCAATTAATTAACCGTGACCCTTGTCACCTAAATCAATCGGGCTAGTAAGGGGACCTAATGGACTCACAGTATTTTAAGCTCCAATAATCCTCGGAATCATTAATTAAACTCTTTAATTAATATTCCTTGATTATTAACTCCGGTGTTATTCCACTAAAAATCCGAAGCTGTACTCTCTCAACTGTAGACGCTTTTACACAGACCGATACAACTCGATGTCCAATGATAAAGCTATTACATATGGTATGATCCTCCACAGTAGTTCAGAATTAGAGATGGGTCATAATGTTCGTTATACCCCTCTAATTACATATATCCTTTAAGTACCGTTGATTCTATAATTAACAATAAATTCTATTTCCTTACGGAACAAAGAGAGCGCTCATATTATCCAAGCCCTGAATCAACCTTTAAGGGAACTACCGTCTACTTCTCACAAGAAAGAGTGGATTCCATTATTGTGTACAAACCTTCCCAGCCACAAGCCAAACCGTAATCCCAACATACGGAGCATATTGATCTGGAACTGCCATCCGACCTCACCCATGGTATATCAAATACCACGATTTAACCTGAATGAGTCGATAAGACACTCAGAATTAAGATCACCCACATATAGCCATCGTTAGTTGATATATATGAATCTCATCGGTAAACGGATCTTGGTGAGAGATTCATATAGATCATGGTCCAGTCCTATATGATCACATCATACAAGGTGCCTCCATTCCCATATCTCATATGAATGATTCATGACAGAATCATCGTACATTACGGAATGGACCGCAGCTATAGATTAACCACAAATAAAGTACCCAACTTTATTTGCTATCTATGGACTCTTTAGATTGCACGTCTCTTACCGTATACATCCGTATATGACACTCATATACATAGTTCGAGATTACATCTAGCAATCTTGGATGTTTAAATATATGCACAAGTTTATAAAATAAATAACATAACAAGAATGAATTGACTTTTCTTTTTATTTATTTCATAAATCTATTTACAAATTATATTTTTAGGGCATAAACCCCAACAAGAAAAGGTTGTGGAAATTGGGTTGAAAGACAAAGATGTAAAAAAGCATCCAAAAAAGATGAAGAATGATCCTTCTCATTCTCCACCGACAGTCCAAGTTAGGGAAATGTACCTCAAGTTCAGTCCCTTATCTTTCCAGCCGGACAATGATAAGTTCAACTATGTTAGGGGTAGTAAGCTTATTTACACTGAACCGCGGTGGACATGGAATTCAGTAAGTTTGTCGATTCCATGGTTAGCTTTCATTCATAATGTTGTTATATGTATGTATTTAATCCCATTAAAGTGGTTATACCATCCGAGTTGTAAATGTAGGTGTTGATTCCTTACAACACCGGAGATCACTATGCTTAATGTCAAGTGTTTTTAAATAAAGTAAAAGTGTGAATGTTTGATTCATTGTGGGGATTAGTGCTGTAAATTTGGGCCGGCCCGAGACAGACCGGTCCGCGTGGTTCACTAAGGAAAACGGGTCGTGCCAAGCACGACCCGTGGAGGAAGCTGGTCAGGCCGAAGCCCGAAACTAGACAGGCCGCGTGCTGGGCAACAGGGAGCAGGTTCGACAGGCCGGCCCGCTAGACTGACACGCTAGTCTAGAAGTTGGACCGTTTTTTTGATTTTTTTTGATTTTTTTTGATTTTTTTTTTAATATTCTCTCCAACGGTTGGATTTTGAATTCCAGCCATTGGAGCCTTCACAAATTACAAAAAAAAACCATGAAGTCTTCCAAATTTAATTTGACCCACAAATCCAATTTTTCTATAAATACTTCCATTCATTTCATTTTCCATTCACTCTCTCTCTATCATTCTCTCAATCTCTCATTCTCTCAAATCTCAATATCTACATATTCCAATTCTCTACACTTTTTTATTCAATTTCAATATTACTCTCTGTACAAAAATTTAATATCAATTTCTTATCTTATTCTCTAAATTTTCCACCTACACACCAAAGTTTAAAGGTACAATTTTTTTATTAGTTTTGTTAAAACATTTTTTATAGCAAATTTATAATTTTATGTTTAGACTTCAGTTATTAAATGATAACATTTTTATTTAGTTAGTTAGTTTATCAATTTTTGTGCATACTTAGTTAATTTTAATATTATTGTTTAGTGTATTAAGATTTTGAAGTTTAGTATTAGTTTTAATATTTGTTATTTTTAAAATTAGAAATTTAATTAGTATTATTTAATTTAATTTTTTTAATAAATAAATTATGAATTTTAAGTTTAGTAGTTAAGTTTAATTTTTTTATTAGTAAATTATGAATTTTAAGTGTAGTAGAAACATTTTAATATTTTGTGTTAGTACATTATGAATTTTAAGTGTTGTGGTTAATTTTAATATGTTTTGTTAGTAAATTAAGATTTTTAAGTATAGTATTTAATTTAATATTTGTTGTTAGTAAATTTATCAATTTAATTTTGTTAGTTCCTCAGTTTTTGATTGACTTATTTCTATTGACAAACCACATTTGTGGATAATTATGTAAGGGTAGTTTATGTTAGCTTTGCTCGTGATCAAGTTCAAGCTTCAAAGGTATATCACTTGTTTAACTCTTTAAAGAGATTTAGTTGCACACACACACTAACAGGCATTTGTATTGACATGCATTTATTCCTTATTTCTCATTTCTCATGTGTGCATTCCTTTACAATCACACTTGCACTTCATGTATTTTTTTTATTGCATCTATGATTGCATTTATGTTTCCATGATCATGCATTGCTTTTAATCATATGATTACTTGTTGTGTGCATTGAGTTAGATTTGGTTTGGTTATTTTGAGTAATGTGTCTAGTTTCGAAAGAATGGTTTTCAATAATTTAAGTATTTTTCAAAACTGACATTTGTATGATCTTGTTATCATAACATTTTATATATTGCTTCAAAATGAGTTTTGAAATTTTTTATACAAACTAAACACCCATACCTTTCCAACGGTATATTATTCTTAATATTTCACGACCGTTTGGATTGGTTTTGAAATCTCCAAAGTGACCATAAAAACAGGGCATCTCTGTTGTTGTCCGTTTCTAACCTTTGGTCACTCATTTGAAGATAACTTTTTCTACAGTCATCCAAATTATATTTTGTTAATTGGAGTAGAAAGTAGACTTCTATACATTTCCAATGGTATATTATACGAAAGGTTTCGAAGTCGTTTGGTCACGTTTTGATATGTTTGAATTTCAAGGTGGAGTGTTGAGAGTAGATTTCGCTCAACGTTTCACCCCCTTCTGGTGCGAAACAAGTAGCGAAAATTTTGGCAGCCTTTTTCGCTCCCAAACTCTTCGCCCCTTTATAGGGCGAAACTAGTAGCGAAAAACCTGATTTGGGCAAAAACGTCTTTTCTTATGCAGCTCGTTTTTACACCTTATATATATCATCTTCTTTCCAAATTAGACCTAGAGCTCTGAAATTAAATCCCTAAGAGAGAGAAATTGACTCCTAGAGAGAGAGAGCTCCAAGAACACTTTTTTACTTAACCAAACTCCTATTCATGCACATCTAGCATCATTCTTCATCTTCCAAGCATGGGTCTTCATATGTTTCTTGGCTAGGTAACTTTTACATGTTCTAGATGGTCTATTTTCATTCTTATGACATGTATGCCTAGGTTTAGTTTTTATTGTTAATTAAATGCATGTTCTTATGTTTGATTGCATTTATCACATGCTTGTGTTGTTGGTTGTTGGTTGTTGGTTGAGAGTGATGATTAGTGATATCTAGCATTTAGGACAATTTTACCCTTCTAGTTAAATCTCTATGCTTTGCATTTAGATATTGATTAGGTCATATTGATTGCATTTTGATGATTGCATTTATTGACCATGTCATGCTTAATGACAACATGCATTGAAATGACTTTGTTTGATAACTAGATTGTAATATTTCATATCCATATCAAGTTAAGTCTTTATGAGCATTCATTTAGACATTGATATCTAGGAATTACACTTAGTGACATTCTTTAATTCCTAGATAAGCATTTAGTGTTGCCTAGCATTATTTGCATTTAGAATATTTTTACATATTCACATAGGTTGTTGATCTCTTCATTGAGAATTAAGTCTTGTGGCTACCGTTGTGTAGTGCACAAGCAATTCAAATCTTGCAACCAAAGGAAGGGTTGGCAAGCAATTGGTCGTGTGTCACTGTAAAAGGCCCAAGGGGGTAGAGTATGAGGCTTTCACTCCAAAAGTAGTGTATCAGGGGATATCTCTAGGAAATGAACCAAGAGTGGTGAGTGGTGGTGTCCATAGCCTGAGGTTGTCGAGAGTGAGAGTCCGAGAATCAATTGAGGGTGTAACATTTACTCATATAGTGGATTTATGTGACCGAGTGTGGTGCACTTAACAACTCGTGGTTTTTTACCCTTTTGGAGGGTTTTCCAAGTATACATCTTGTGTTGTTTTTTTATTTTCGCATTTTTACACTTGAATATTTGTTTATTGGGTGAATTTGAATATTGACTAATCAAGAAAAATTGGTAATTAACTTGATTAAAACATATTCATCCCTCACCCACCCACCCTCAGGTAATGGTGTAATAATGGACCGGCCCGACCCATTAGGCCCGACCTGTTTCAGAAAACGGAGGCACGGCATGGCACGCCGGCCTACCTCAGGCAGGCATGCCTGCGGGCCGTGCCAGGCCATCCGGCGGGCCTGGTCCTTCATCATTTTTAAATTTGATTTTTTAAAATTAAGTTTGTTTGGATTTAGGGGTTAGGGATTAGGATTTAGGATTTCAAATCCAAAAATGAATAAAGAAAATGAACAAAGAAAATGAACAATTTTTTATTTATTTAATTATTTTTCACTTATGGAATTCAGTATTACATATTTACATGATTGCCTAATTAAGAAACTTACCAAGAAAAACCCAGTGGGATAAAAACTTGGTAAGGGAAAAAGAGTGCAACCGTATTACAACTTACAAGTAAATACTAAATACATATGTAAAAGTATAACCTAGTTCTAGCCCTGACCACTACCTACAGGTTCATCAATATATAGATTATTGAAATTTAGAATAAGCTCTTTATCTACAGTATGATTTTGCAACCTTTTTTTAACATGCTTCCAATCTCGAAGGCATGTTAATACCTCTACCATCTCCGGGGACAAACAGCTTCTTCTTTGTTCAATTATGCGTCCACTGGTGCTAAAAGCTTGTTCTGAAGACACCGTTGACACGGGAATAACCAGTACGTTGTTGGGGTTTATGCCCTAAACATGTAACTTGTAAATGGATTTATGAAGTAAATAAAAAGAAATGTTCAATTCATTATTGTTATGTTATTCATTTTATAAACTTGTATACATATTAACATCCTGGATTGTCGGATGTAATCTCAAACTGTGTATATGAGTGTCGTATACGGATGGATACAGTAAGATACGTGTAATCTAAAGAGTCCATAGATAGCAAATAAAGCTGGGGCTCATTCCGTAATGTACAGTGATTCTATCCTGAATCATTCATATGAGATATGTGAATGGAGGCACTTTGTATGATGTGATCATATAGGACTGAGCCATGATCTATATGAATCTCACACCAAGATCCGTTTACCGATGAGATTCATATATATCAACTAATGATGGCTATATATGGGTGATCTTTATCCTAAGTGTCTTATCGACTCCTTCAGGTTAGATCGTGGTCTTTGATATATCATGGGTAAGGTCAGATGCATTTCCTGATCAATATACTATGTATGTTGGGATTGCGGTTTGGCTTGTGGCTGGGAAGTTTTGTACACAATAGTGGAATCCACTCCTTCTTGTGAGAAGTAGATGATAGTTCCATTACAGGTTGATTCGGGGCTTGTACAATATGAGCGCTCTCCTAATTCCGTGAGGAAGTAAGATTTATTGTCCATTAGAGAATCAATGGTACTTAAAGGATATATGTAATTAGAGGGGTATAACGGACATTATGATCCAGCTCTAATTATGAACTATTGTGGAGGATCATACCATATGTAATAGCTATATCGATGGACACCGAGTTGTATCAGTCTGTGTAAAAACGTCTGCAGTTGAGAGAGTGCAGCTTCGGGTTTTTAGTGGAATAATAATCAAGGAATATTAATTAAAGAGTTTAATTAATGATTCTGAGGATTATTGGAGCTCAAAATACTGTGGGTCCATTAGGTCTCCTTGCTAGCCCGATCGATTTAGGTAACAAGAGTCACGGTTAATTAATTGGATTGTCCAATTAATTGTGTTACGAAAGTGACACGTATTTATTCGGGAATTAATTAAATAATGAGATTATTTAATTAATGAATAATGGTGATTAAATAAATTAAATAATGAGATTATTTAATTATGTTATTAATCACTAAATGGAGGGTGTATGTTGATATTTATTTTTGAATAAAATAAGATAATATGATTATTTTATTTTATTAAATTAAATATTTAATTTTTGAATTTAAATAGTTTGAATTAAAATACAATCAAATAAAAGATATGAGATATTTTTTATTTGAAAGTTTTTTTTTTAAAAAAAAATCGATTTTTGCTCCAGGACTATCTGTTTCGGCTAATTTCATATTATAAAAACATGTAATTGTTGTATCATATTCCAAACAATTTTCCAACATTAAATAAGTAGAGTTCCACCTTACCGGCATATCAGTTTGGAATCGTCGGGGTTTGAGACCGTTTAATTTACAGTGTCTTAAATTCACTGAATCTAGGATTAAAACTGCAAATCCAAGGAATGGCATATCTGATGCGATCTATTTGGTCACTTACCTGCTTTAAACCAATCTGTACAACTAAATTTATAATATGACATGCACACCATTGATGGAAGAAATAACCTCCATCTTGCGGGATATTTCTTGCCACAAACAATGCAATAGAGCTAGTATTTGTATATGCATTATATAATGTGATCGAAAGGATGCGATGCGTGATTTCATACGTTTCTAAAACAAAAATAATGACATTAAAAATGTTTTCTGCGGTATGTGCAAAATCCATAAGACGAAAACTAATAATTCTTTTTGTTATCCTCCAATCATACTCTAAATAATGTCTCGTGACACATAAATAGTCCTGTTTGGAACATGCATTCCAAATATCATAAGTTAATGTAACAGAGACACTTAAATGTTGTATTTCAGCAATCAAATCATCTCTTTAGGTTTCAAACAATCTCATCAAATCATTTCTAGTGGTGGTTCTAGAAACATGTTCAAATTGGGGGTTATATGCAGATGTAATTAATTCTTTATAATATGGACTATCATCAACACTGATCAGTTGATCAGTTTGTGCTATGTTTCGTGCCAAGCACTCTCTAGCGTGCATGACGTAGAACTGCCACATCGTAACGGACCCGTCTAGGTGCCGTTGTAGTTGTGTCTGGGTTGTAGTGTCTACCTGTCCATGAGCATGCATACATTTGTGCATATGCATTCTCAAATGTTCGGTTCCCCTCCTACTTGTGGTATAATCCTTATGACAAAACTTACATTTAGCTCTGGGCCCGGACGTCCCATCTGGGAGTGTCATTTGGACTATGTTGAAACACTGCCACACATTTGATGTTAATTTCCTGGGACGTGATGTTAGTGTAACGGCAGAACCAGAAGGTCCCGCTTGAGTATGAATCTGCTCCGAAATATCAAATTCATCGTTGAGCATGTTCAAACCGTCCGAAAAATATGGCTGCTGGTTATGATCCATTTTCTGAAGTAAAAATATGAGCACTATAGTCATTAATAGTTAAATTAAAAATCAATATTTACTAAAAAAATATTTTAAAATTAATTACTAACATTAACAATCTTAATTTACTAATAAAACTTATTATAATTAACCACTACACTTAAAATTCATAATATACTCACACAAAAAATGTAAATAAACAATTACATTAAAAATTCATAATCTATTAACAAAAAATATTAAATTCACTACTACAAATTAAATTGATAAATTTACTAACAACAAATATTAAATTAAATACTACACATAAAAATCTTAATTTACTAATAAAACTTATTAAAATTAACCACTACACTTAAAATTCATAATATACTCACAAAAAAATAAAAAAATAAACAACTACACTAAAAATTCATAATCTACTAACAAAGAAATATTAAATTCACTGCTACAAATTAAATTGATAAATTTACTAACAACAAATATTAAATTAAATACTACACATAAAAATCTTAAGTTACTAATAAAACTTATTAAAATTAACCACTACACTTAAAATTCATAATATACTCACAAAAAAAAACAACTACACTAAAAATTCATAATCTACTAACAAAAAAATATTAAATTCACTACTATAAATTAAATTGATAAATTTACTAACAACAGATATTAAATTAAATACTACACATAAAAATCTTAATTTACTAATAAAACTTATTAAAATTAACCACTACACTTAAAATTCATAATATACTCACAAAAAATATTAAAATAAACAACTACACTAAAAATTCATAATTTATGAACAAAAAATATTAAACTTAACTACTACACTTAACATTCATAATTTACTTATTAAAAAAATTAAATTCAATAATACAAATTAAAATTCTAAATTTACTAATAACAAATATTAAAATTACTACTAAACTTAAAAATCTTAATATACTAAACAAATGATATTAACATTAAAGCACAACAATTGATAAACTAACAAATTAAAGAAAAATGTTTTCATTTAGTAACTACAATCTAAACATAAAAATATAAAATTACTATCAACAAATGTTTGAACAAAAGTAATAAGAAAATTGTACCTTTAAAATTTGATGTGTTGATGAAAATTTTTGAGAATTTTGTAGAGAGAGTAATAATGAAATTGAATGAAAAAGTGTAGAGAATTGGAGAATATAGAGATTGAGATTTGAGAGAATGAGAGATTGAGAGAATGATAGAGATTAGAGAGAGTGAATGGAAAATGAAATGAATGGAAAATGAAATGGATGGAAGTACTTATAGAAAAATTTGATTTATGGGTCAAAATTTAATTTGGAAGATTTCAAAGGTTTTTTGTAAAATTTAAAGCCTCCAACGGCTGGATTCAAAATCCAGCCGTTGGAGGGATTATTATTTTTTATTTTTAAAAAATACCAAACGGTCGAATTACCGGTCCGACGTGCCGGTCCAGGGGCCTGCATGCCAACTAGGTGTACCATGGTGGTCCAGCCCGCCAGACCTGGTACCAGTGGCCCGGCACGTGGCCTGTCACGGACCGGGTTTCGGCATGGTCTGCCTCCTTCAAGCACGACCCGTTTTACTTCGCGAACTACCCAGACCAGCCTGTCTCGGGCTGGTCCATAATTACAGCACTACCCTCAGGTATATAGACACACGCTTTTAGGGAATTTTCAATTTTGTAATAGTGAATTTAATATTTTTTGTTAGTAAATTATGATTTTTAAGTGTAGTAGAAACATTTTAATATTTGGTGTTAGTACATTATGAATTTTAAGTGTAGTGGTTAATTTTAATGTTTCGTTAGTAAATTAAGATTTTTAATTGTAGTATTTAATTTAATATTTGTTGATAGTAAATTTATCAATTTAATTTTTATTAGTGAATTTAATATTTTTTGTTAGTAAATTATGGATTTTAAGTGTAGTTGTTAATTTTAATATTTTGTATTAGTATATTATGAATTTCAAGTGTAATGGTTAATTTTAATATGTTTTGTTAGTAAATAAATATTGTTAAGGGTAGTAACTAATTTAAAATTATTTTGTTACTAAATATTGATTTTTAATATGACTATTAATGACTATAGTGTTCATATCTGTACTTCAGGAAATGGATCATAACAAGCAGTTTTATTTTTCGAATGGTTTGAACATGCTTAACGATGAATTTGATATTTCAGAGCTGACCCATACTCAAGTGGGACCTTTTGATTTCGTCGTTACACCAACATCACGTCCCAGAAAAATAACATCAGATGTGTGGCAGTGTTTCAACATAGTTCAAATGACACTCCCAGACGGGACGTTCGGGCCCAAAGCTAAATGTAGGTTTTGTCATAAGGATTATGCCACAACTAGGAAGGGAACCAGACATTTGAGACGACATATGTACAAATGTATGCCTGCACATGGACAGGTAGACACTATAACCCAGACACAACTACAACGACACCCAAACGGGTCCGTTACGAAGTGGCAGTTCGACTCCATGCACGCTAGAGAGTGTTTGGCACGATACATTGCACAAACTGATATACCGATCAGTGTCGGTGACAGTCCATTTTATAAAGAATTAATCACATCTGCATACAACCCCCAATTTGAACCTGTTTCTAGAACCACCACTAGAAATGATTTGATAAGATTGTTTGAAACCCAAAGAGATAATTAATTGCTGATATACATCATTTAAGTGTCTCTGTTGCATTAACTTTTGATATTTGGAATGCATGTTCCAAACAGAACTATCTATGTGTCACATGACACTATTTAGATTCTGAATTGAGGATAACAAAAAGAATTCTTGGTATTCGTCCTATGAATTTTGCACATACCGTAGAAAATATTTTGAATGTCATTCTTTTTGTTTTAGAAACTTATAAAATCACGCATCACATCCTTTCTATCACATTAGATAATGCATCTGCAAATACTAGCTCTATTGCATTGTTTGTTACAAGAAATATCCCGCAAGATGGAGGTTATTTCTTCCATCGGCGATATGCATGTCATATTATAAATTTAGTTGTCCATGCTGGTTTAAAACAGGTAAGCGACCAAATAGATCGCATTAGAGATGTCATTTCTTGGATTTGCAGTTCTAATCCTAGATTCAGTGAATTCAAGAGACAATGTAAATTAAACGGTCTCAAACCCCGACGATTCCAAACTGATATGCCAATAAAGTAGAACTCTACTTACTTAATGTTGAAAAATTGTTTGGATTATGATAGCCATTACATGTTTTTATAACATGAAATTGGTTGAAACTGGTCTTCCTGAAGCAAAAACACTTACCACAGATGATTGGTATGTGGTAAAGTTTTTTGTTCAATTTTTAAAGATTTTTTACAATGCCACTGTAACTCTTTCCGAGGTCTATTACCTCATATCTTCCCAGGTAATCTATCAGATAGTGGAAATGTCTGAAATGTTAAACAGTTATAGAGAATATGAACATCTAGACGCTGCAGTTATTGCCATGGAGACAAAGTTGAAAAAATATTGGGCTAACATTCCTCTACTTTATGCCTTAAGTCTTACATTTAAAAGTTTTGCTTTAGTTTATTGGTACTAATTTGTCAATAGATTATTCATAACAAATTAATGACATTCGCACCAAGTTGTTCAAGATTTTTCGTATTTATGAGAGCAGGTTTGGCAACATTGACACCCCCCCAATCAACACAACTGGAGACAGAGTCGAAGCAAACAAGTTGGAGCTTTCTGAAATGACGAAAAAAGGACAAATCAACAAGTACTTCTTCAGGGCAAAGATCTGACCCATCTTCTTGTACCGAACTGATTATGTACCTTGAAGAACAGTTCGATGTTGTTGAAGACAAGGAAGAGTTTGATTTGTTGTTATGGTGAAAGACCTATACGTACTGGTATCCAATTCTGTCACACTTAACATGTGACGTACTGATTATCCCCGTGTCAACGGTGTCTTTAGAACAAGCTTTCAGTACCAATGGATGCATAATTAAACCAAGAAGAAGCTGTTTGTCTCTGGATATGGTGGAGATATTAACATGCCTTCGGGATTAAGAGCATGCTAAAAAAAGGTTGTAAAATCAAACGGTAGATAAAGAGCTTATTCTAAATTTCAACAATTTATATATTGATGAGCCTTTCGGTAGTGGTCAGGGCCATAACTATGTTAAACTCTTACATGTGTATTTATTTATAAGTTGTAATACGATTGCACTCTTTTTCCCTTACCAAGTTTTTGTCTCACTGGGTTTTTCTTGGTAAGGTTTTTAATGAGGTAATCATGTAAATATGTTATACTGAATTCCATGAGTGAAAAATGATTAAATAAATAAAAAATTGTCCATTTCACATTTTCGTAATAACATCTAATTTTATTTTTTGTATTACTTTTTCTTTATTCATTTTTGGAATTGATTATTATTTTTCATATAAATTATTTCAAAAGATAAACACATTAATTTGAAAATTACATTTATATAATTGAATTGTTAAATTACTATAACAATCAATTTTTTTATGTATTACTGTATTTTCCGTAAACCCAAAACCCAAAACCTAAAACCCAAAACCTAAACAAACTTTATTTTTAAAAATCAGATTCGGAAATGAATATGGAGCGGCCCGTGGACTAGGCCCTTGGCCGGCCTGCAAGCACGGCCCGCCAGAGACGGGCAGGCGTGCCGTGCCGTGCCGTGTCAATGTTTTCGAAAATGGATCGGGCCTGATCTGGCATGCTAACCGCTGCGTGCCGGACCATACCCGGCCCGTTTTCAAAAACAAACCTCGGCAGGCCAGGCCGCTCCAGAATTACAGCTTTAGTGAGGATGTAATGAAAAATGAACGGTTAAAAGACATTTGATGTTTACTTTATTTGTTATTTTCCGTTTTGGAACAATCAAACTACTACATTAAAAAAAAAAAAAAAAAAAAAAAACTCTGAACATACATATACACAATATCAAACCATCGGATATTCATCAACAAGGTGAGGGTAGTTAATTTTACTTGATTCTCTTACTATTCGGTTTATTTGTTGAAAATTTAAAAGTGATTTCTCTCTCACCTTGTGGAGTTGTGGCCCGTGGGTAGCTGTATTTTATAAATGACCAATCAAATAATTGAAAGGCGTGCCTCGTGTAAAAAAAAAAAAAAATTATACATTTTCAGTACTAAACTTCTCAAAATCATAAGCATCAATTCTCGTGAAAAGAAAATTGATATTATTTATCAATTGTAATGTTGTTAGGTAATTAAAATTATCATTTAATTTGTATGTATTCGATTATAATTACTTGAAATAATCAACATATAAGATTTATTCATATGTTTGTAAAATATTTGTTAAACAAAAGAATATTAAAACGATTCCCAAAAATTGAAAATGTTTCTAAATATTATTATAAAGTAAGAGTCAATCTCTCATAAGAGATCCATTATTTTAATTTTGGTAAGAACCATCATGAAATCACATCTGTTTAAATGAATTTTGAACTTAATTTTTTATGGATGATATGTTCATTGAAATCTAACTATAAATAAAATTTGAAATTTTTTCAAGTGCAACAACTTTTTAATTCGATTATTTCAAATATGAAGGCATCATAAAAATTGACAAAATATAAGAAATTTAAGAAAGCTAGTTTTAGTGTTTAAAAAGTTCTTAAATTTTATTCATAGGTAGATTTTGATGAACTTATCATCCATAAAAAAAAAATATAAATCAAAATTCATTCAAATCAATAAGATTATACGATGGTCCTTACTGAAATTAAAATAAATGATAACTTATTAGAGACTTCCTCTATGTTAATAGGGAAATTTGGTCAGGGATCAAAGAGAAATTTTCTACCTTCAATCGACAATCATGAAGCCCGGTAATACCATAAAGCCACCCCGCAAGAGCAGGGAAGACCGGTTCGGCTTCAAAGTTATCAGAAGACAAGCCAGACGCGACCGGGACGAGCCCCTCCGGGAGTACTGGAGCCCGGGCTTCTCCAGGCCATCGATCAGAGAACCTCAGCTCAAAGGTCGAGCTCTACAACCGCCCGTAAATTCCAGGGGAAGTCTCCAAGCTCAAGGGACATTTGAAAGAAGCCCGCCTTTCTGGGCATAAGGGAAGAATCACGCCTAGATCTACACTACCCCAGCTACCTCTCGGAGAGGTCTACAAGAGCACCTCAAGCCCCCACAGGTCAGGGAAAATCCATCTTAAGCTTCTAAGAACAGAGCCAAAGCATGGATCCACCTCGCTCTACGAGGCAATGGGCAGATGGCAGGGTGACCTCTATAAAGATCGATGGCACGAGTGCACACATGATCATCTCCACATGATATCTACATGCACGTCAAGAGTTTAAATTCAAATAAGTGAACAAACTTATCTTCGTCAATGATATCATCGAATCCGGAAACAATTCAAATTTAAATAACAAATCCCGCCCGATAAGGAGGGAACGAATTCATGAGATTACGGTAGAGTATTCGTAAACTAAAAACCTACTTAGACGATATATATATGTAAAGCCAAGCAAGGTGAGGATAGACAAAAAGAGAACAAACGACAGAGACAGAAAATCATAAACAACAGATATACACATAGAAGGAGGGCCTACATTCTGATTTCAAAACACGGTCACCTTCATCTCCACTATTCGTCAGGCATCGAGTTGCCACCACCCTACACCTCCGAGAGATTGTGAGCAAACAAGAGAGTTATTTGTATCTTAAAGCGATATATTAATAATAGAGCTCCCATTTACTGTTATTACCACTCGTCTTTCTCTTAAACAGGTCGGGAACCAACGGTACCGACCCTAACCACCGCTTTGTGGTAGTGGTCTAGAGGGTGTTAATAGAAATTTCTTATCTAGAGCAAATTTCCCGTTAACATTTTCTGGCGCCGTCTGTGGGAAACCTCTCACACCATCATCTTTTTACATTCAAAAAGTTCTTTATTTCAAAGTCATCATGAAGCTCCGCTCCTCACAAGGGCAGCAGGGCAAATCAGGACAACCATCTGCTACATCGACATGAAAGGTTCCGAGGAAAAGGAAAAAATCCTGGCTCCATAGCCAGATTCCCGTCCAGCCAGCTACTGTACGGGCTCTGGATCCCCCTTTGGAAAGCCAGGTCGAGCTTGACCAACAAGCGGCGGCCTTTGTAGAGAACGTCCGCCTTCTACTACTCGTTGAGGGTATCACTATCCAACAAACGGGTCTCTGCAATCAAGGGGAATCAAGCAGGCCCGGGGCTAGGCAATCCGTCTTTGATCGCTTGGGGTCTGCCCATCGGGAATCAACTCGTAACAGAGCGGGGCTCCTGACCTCGATCTGGGATAGGCTAGGGCCCATGCCCCATGTTCCCGAAGCGCTGCCACGCTACCAACCAAGACAAGTCAGATCCGCGGCAGACGTCCTTTCCCGGGGACGGGAAGAGCTCCTCCACCCAACGACTATAAGAAGGGAAGCCCGAGGTAGAGAAGAAGAAAGTCAGCCATGCCCCCTATCAAGCCCCCTATCAAGCCCCCTCCAAAGAAGGAACCGGGTAGAGGTCACCAGTTCATCAGAGGGATTTGATGGTGAGGAATTCGAGATCGACTCAAGGAAGTCCGAAAGCAAGCGACTAAGGGACCAGTTAGCAGAGCTACAGAAAGAGGTCCAATTGATGAAGAAGGGGAAGTACAAGGAGGACAAGAAAGATCCTCTAAGTGAAATGAACGCCCCCTTCACCAGAAGGATCCGGGAGGCAGAGCTCCCGCCTAAGTTCAAAATGCCAGCTGACAGGTTCTCCGAAACTGAAGATCCATTGAGCCACTTAGAGAGCTTCGTTCAACAGATGGAGGTCCAGAACACAACCAGGGCCGCTATGTGTCAGATGTTCCCCACTACACTCACGGATTATGCTAAGACCTGGTTTAGGAAACTACCCGCCGAGAGTGTAGATTCCTTCATCAAATTATCAACTGACTTCTGCTTACAGTTTCAGGGGGTTAAGCCCCGACTGAAGGACCCGATTCATCTACAATACGTGATCCAGGAGAGAACAGAACTCTCCGGGCTTATATCGAACGGTTCTACAAGGAAGTCATCCAGATGGGAGTCTTCACCGAGAGAGAAATCCTCGCCAACTTTAGAAGAAACTTGTGGGCAGGAAAACTATTCCGGTCTTTTACCAAGAGACCTTCGGAAACCTACCAGAAAGCCTATGATCGGGCTCTGAAGCAGATCGAGGTCGACAAGCAGCTCAAGGTCAAGATGGAGCATGACGCCATGAGAGCCAAAAAGAGACAAAAGAAGGAAGCTCCCAGACCTGAGCAAGATCAGAAAAGATGGAACAAACCCCCTAATAAGTCAACATACGGTTTCCCTCTTCCTCAGCCCAGATCAGAAAGGTATCCAGATAAACGGGCTCCTCCTCAAGCTTTACCACCTCCTAGGACAGTGGCCTCTATAGCCCGCGATGAGAGTGGGTACGACTGTTACACTCCCTTGAATGCTTGTCGAGAAACAGTCTACCTTGCCATCCGGGATAAAGGTTTGTTACAGAAACCCACTCCTATGAAAGCCCCGGTCGATAAAAGAAATCGTTACAAATATTACGACTTTCACGAGGACGTAGGGCACAATACTTCGGAATGTTATAACCTGCGGAATCGGATTCAGGCTTTGATCAGGGGAGGATGCTTGATAGAGTTCTTACAACAAGTCAGGGCGAACATTCAAACTGGAAGGGAGGTGCAAACCGAGATCCGGGAACATGCTGAGAAGAGGAAGTGAGAGCAGGCGGACCTGATGCAACAAATTCAGGTAATACACACTATCAGCGGAGGTCCCACTCTGGCCGACACCTCTAACAATTCTAGGAAAAATCATGCGAGGAAGGTCCCTCGTACGGACGAGGGGCGAGATATCTTCAAGGTCGACCAGAGACCGACCAACCCCTCCCAGCTTTCACAGATCATCTTCACTGAAGCAGATGTCTATAACACCGTGCAGCCGCATGATGACCCTATGGTCATCACAGTACATATTGCCAACTTCATGGTGCACCGCGTGCTAGTCGACACAGGTAGCAGCGTCGACGTTCTGTTCAAAGATACTTTAGAGAAACTAAACTTGAAGCAATGGTGCTACAACAGTTGTACTACTCCATTATACGGTTTCACTGGGGACTCCATCACACCCGTAGGATCAAAAATCCTATCAGTGGTCATTGGAGCCGCACCTCTCCAGCAAAACATCATGACCGACTTCGTAGTAGTGGATACCCCGTCAGCCTACAATGCAATATTAGGGAGGCCATTTCTGTCATCTTTGAAAGAGGTCATTTCTATTTACCACAATGTCTTAAAATTCCCGGTAGGAGACAAGGTGGGAGAGGTTCGGGGTGATCAGCAAGCAGCTAGGAAATGCTACGCAGTGTCAGCTAACCCAGCAGCTCTAGCAAAGCAACTCGCACAGGTAATGACTACTTAAGGGGGGATAGCCTCTGCACTAAACTTGGAAAGACGCGGGATCCACAGATTGACCTGATGACGGACTCGTGATGCCCGACATAGAAGTACGAAGAAAGGTAGATGGGTAGAGGAGCTTCCCGAGGTCCTCTGGGCTTACCGCACTACAAAGAGAACAACTACAGGGGAAACGCTCTACTCGCTGGCCTTCGGGGTTGAAGCAGTCCTACCTGTAGAGCACAAGTTAACCTTCTTTAGAGTCCAATGATTCGAATCAGGGAGCAACGAAAGCAAGCTCCAAGCTAGCTTGGACCTTCTGGAGGAAAAACAAGATTGAATAACTGAGAAAGTGGCGAGCTACCAAAGCAGGATCACCTAAGGAAATTCTACCCTTAAACAGGGGATTCAGGAGCAGGCAACCTCCGACTAGCTTCTTTTTATTTTCTGACAGTATTGTACTCCATCTTCCATATCAATGAAGCTCGTTTGTTTTCTTGTTTACTCTTTCTCCGACTATGTCCTACAATGATTTGGGTCTACATGGAAAATTTCGACATTATCCCCTCAAGACCAGGGGTAAGCCGGGGAAGCCCCCTCGCCACTTATGATACCTCAGTCGGGTACCACCCCCCGCCAAGAAGGGTCTGAGTGTAAGAGCATAGTTGCCCTCCAGATCTTAAGACCAGAAAATAGCTAGATAGTGCTCCTGATGCCTTGATCGGGCTACCACCCCCAAGAAGGGTCTGATTTTAAGAGCATAGTTGCCCTCCAGATCTTAAGACCAGAAAATAGCTAGATAGTGCTCCTGATGCCTTGATCGGGCTACCACCCCCAAGAAGGGTCTGATTTTAAGAGCATAGTTGTCATCCAGATCTCAAGACCAGGAAATAGCTAGATAGCGCTCCTGGTGCCTTGGTCGGGCTACCACCCCCAAGAAGGATCTGAGTGTAAGAGCATAGTTGCCATCCAGATCTCGAGACCAGGAAATAGCTAGATAACCCTCCTGATGCCTTGGTCGGGCTACCACCCCCAAGAAGGATCTGAGTGTAAGAGCATAGTTGCCATCCAGATCTCAAGACTAGGAAATAGCTAGATAGCGCTCATGATGCCTTGATCGGGCTACCACCCCCAAGAAGGATTTGAGTGTAAGAGCATAGTTGCCATCCAGACCAGAAAATAGCTAGATGGCGATCCTGGTGCCTTGGTCGGGCTACCACCCCCAAGAAGGATCTGAGTGTAAGAGCATAATTGCCATCCAGACCAGGAAATAGCTGGATAGCGCCCCTGATGCCTTGGTCGGGCTACCACCCCCAAGAAGGAATAGATCTTGAAAGCCCGAAAGCCCGAAAGCCCTCCTGATCCCGAACCTATGAAGGGACTAAACAATTTTTCTCTTTTTAATGTTCTACTCGGACTACAACCTCTCAAAGGGGCTCGGGGATGGAGAGCTCGACTTACATAAACTCTAAATGCTCCTGTTATTTTACTAGCTCTCCTTGATACAGGGTTACTTACTACAGCAAACTCACAATCAAACAAGGGGACTGTCAGCTGAAGAAGTGGAGCTAGGAGTTCCATTGGCATGGGGGCTCAATGCAAATAGCTTTTTTTCTTATCTTATTTTTCCCAAAGATAGTTCTTTTTGATATGAAAGTTGAACGATCAAGCAAGTACATAGAAGCCAGAGTTAGATCTGGGATTGAAATTTTATTATCAAGTTAGGGAGCCTATCCCCCAACAAGGCAACTACAAGCAAGGAGGCCCAATCCCTAGTTCCGGGCTACAAAAGAAAGATAATAAAAGGACAAACACAGTTGAAGATGGGATGCCCACCCCCTCTTCCGGGCATTCTAAATTGGTTACATAAGAAAGAATTCAAGCTTCTTCGTCTTCCTGAGGACCTCCAGCCACCTTCTTCACAGAGTGAACCTCGCTCTCTACTCCCCTCTCCGGTCGTAACACGTCCTGGTTAGCCGCATCTACCGCCTCCGCTACCTCCTGGGATCAACCCCGGCTGCCTCGGGGTCAACAAGATCCTCCTCCACGATTTCATTAATCACCGCTATAACTTTAGGAGGAATGACTGCATTAAGAAGGCTAGTCGCCGACTTAGGCACGTTCCCGCCTTCTGTTGACCCCATTCCTGAGAGCACTGCAGAAGGATCTCGAGCTTCCGCGAGGCCTCCTTTTAGCTCCTCGTTATGAACCCCCTTCGAGGATTCGTTTGGACTAGATGCTGGAAAGGCTGGAATAAGAGGGGGTGGATTTGGCACCTCAAACTACTTCTCAGCTCCCTCCCCGGAAGGACCAGCTCCATCAGTTTAGAGGTGAGACATCTTGGCAGCCCTTAACATGACCTCCGCTCTATCCCAGCCGGCGATACTAGAGAGATCGAATGGAGGGGGAAGAGCCTCTGTAACCTGATAGGAGGTATATAAGTACCCCTCGCTAAAAGAGGCTTCCACTTTGGCTTGGAGCTGAGTAATTCGAGCTTACAAGTTTTGGTTTTCAACATTTAATGCATTCGCCTCTCCCCTCCAGTCATCTCGTTGACTAGCCTGCCGCTTCGACAGGAGAGTCTCCTGATCAAAAGCTTGCTTCAACCTCTCATGATCGCATTGAAGCTCAGCTAGCTGTGTCTCCATTCCCTGTTGGCTGGAGGTCATCTCTTGGACCAGGGTCTGAGCCCGCGCAAGCAACCCCATGGCTCGCTCAGCTTCAGCCTTGGCTGCCCGATCACGGAAGAAGGCTACCTGATGCCCCATGGCTACCTGAAACTTGAAAGCCTGTAAAGGAAAATCATGTTAGAAAATTAAAAGTCAAGCAGCTCAATAAAGAAGTAAAAACGACAATTACCTCGGCTAAAAGGGCCGACCCATTGGTGTTCAAGATGTCCACTGGCATCACGATCATCCTAGAAAGCCAGCCGCCTGGACAAGATGGGACAAATTGCTTCAGGACCTCGTTCTGACCCGCCGAGCTCGATTACTGGTGGGGGCGAGAAGGGGCGACCTCAGAAAAATTGGCATCGGGCTTTCTGGGAACCTCGACTACCCGGGATACAACCGGATCTGTAGAGAGGGGTAGCGGGAATCGGGGAGCATCGATTGGAGCAGTAACTTCTGGAGGAGGGGCAGGAACGGACTCATTGACGACTTGAGAAGCAGACACTCCTCGGTTTAGAGCTTTCGCAGCCCGAGATGCCAGAAGAGCCATCTTGGACTTTACCTGGGAAGGAGAGGAGGAAGGAACGAACGGGGCAGCTACCTTAGTGGTTGACCACCCCTTCTTTGGAAAAGTCAGGAGAGCTCCTGGGGACGATTTGGAAGAAGGATGAGGTATCCCAGCTTGTCGGGCTTCGCGAGAAGCTAGAGCAACAACAAACACTGTTAGAGAAAAGAGTCAAGATCATCATAACTAAACCCTTCAACAATAAAAAAAAAACAAGAATAGATCGAGATACTTACCAGGGGTAGCACCGGATATCCGCAGGTACCTGTTTACCCGGCGGGGATCGAAGGGGTCAGCGGTCGAAAACTTCATATTCAAATAGTTCCGAGCTAGGATGGTCTTCAGCACGGCTTCAGACTCATCGGGCAAGGAATCCCGACCTCAAGTGGGTTTGTCAGTAAAAGCCGTAGGAAACTCGAGCTCATGCCCGCCGACGAAGACGGAGCTCCCCCAGTCTCCTCCCATCAGTACCCACTCTTCCTTCCAAACGGGGTCCTTCTTTAAAGCCACAGGACGATAAAATTGAGCCTATTCTTAGCCTTGGCATAGAATTGGCCTAGTGGGACTCCTGTCAGGCTACCAGTCTGGAAAAGGAAAGTGAGCTCCTCAGCCCCGGGCTCCCTGGTGACACCGCTCAGCTCGCATTGCTCCCTCCACAATACCAGGAAGCCGATTAGATGCCTCCAAAAGTCAGGCGTCAGTTGAAGCGGAGCCAGCTGAAGGGCATTAAGAGCCCGCCGTAGGGTGGGATGGAGAGGGAGCCTCACCCCGCTCTCAAAAGCTGCGACATGGATAGGAAGCACGTATTTGGGTGGGCTAAAAGCATCGTAGTTTCGATGGGAGACGGTTAGAGAAACGGTATCAGGAATACCATACTTGTCCCGTAGACGGCCGATCGACTGAGGGTCGACAGTAGAGTCAGGGATGACCCTGGGTTCGAAAGGAAGGATTATCACTGGAGGAAGCTCCGCCACCGTGACTTGAGCCCTCCCGACCTCATCTAATATCTCCCCGATGTCAGAGTCTTCGTCGACTAAGTTCAGAGGGTTGTCAGGTCGGTTCGAAAAGCCAGAGCCTATAGAAGCGTTCCTGTTTGAACGACGGCGCTGGAGGAGGGGGAAAGATTCCTCGTCTCTTGAAATCCCTCGTACCCGCTTAAGAGGAGCTAGGTTAGGGCCCCCGGAGCCCTCCACCAAGGCATCAACACTATCTGTGGAAGTCAACATTGATGGAAATGAGAGGTGAGAGAGCAAGTGAAAGATTTCGGCAGAGAAAATGGGGAAGAAGAAATTTGAAAGTTTGAGACTTGAGGAAGTATGAAGATGGTGACGGTCAGACCGGGCTTAAATAGAGGTCTATGGGCGATATCCTCGGGAAGATCACCACCGTATTACAACCATTTTTCTTCGATTAACACTCAGTTTCAAATTCAAAATGTTGGGTAATTAATGAGAAAATTTCGTTCTCATTAATTATCTTTATGGCGAAAAACTTTCTCAATTAAACAAGGAATCTGACTCCAACCCCAACTCTACCACCGGTGTTCAAGTCAGAGGGGACTTCTGTTAATATGGAAATTTGGTCAGGGGTCAAAGAGAAATTTTCCACCTTCAATCGACAATCATGAAGCCCGGTAAGACCGTAAAGCCACCCCTCAAGAGCAGGGAAGGCCGGTTTGGCTTCAAAGTTACCAGATGACAAGCTAGACGCGACCGGGACGAGCCACAGGAGTACTGGATCCCGGGCTTCTCTAGACCATTTATCAAGGAACCTCGGCTCAAAGGTCGAGCTCCACAACCGCCCGTAAATTCTAGGGGAAGTCTCCAAGCTCAAGGGACATTTGAAAGAAGCCCGCTGTCCTTTCTGGGCATAAGGGAAGAATCACGCCTAGATCTACACTACCCCAGCTACCTCCCGGAGAGATCTACAAGAGCACCTCAAGCCCCCACAGGTCAGGAAAAATCCATCTTAACCTTCTAATAACAGAGCCAAAGCATGGATCCACCTCGTTCTACGGGGCAACAGACAGCTGGTAGGGTGACCTCCATGAAGATCGATTGCACGAGTGCACACAGGATCATCTCCACATGATATCTACATGCACGTCAAGAGTTTAAATTCAAATACGGGAACAAACTTATCTTCGTCAACGATATCATCGAATCCGGAAACAATTCAAATTTAAATAACAAATCTTGTCCGATAAGGAGGGAACAGATTCATGAGATTACGATAGAGTATTCGTAAACTAAAAACCTACTTAGACGATATATATATATGTGAAGCCAAGCAAGGTAAGGATAGACAAAAAGAGAACAAACGACAGAGACAGAAAATCATAAACAACAGATATACACATAGAAGGAGGGCCTAAATTCTGATTTCAGAACACGGTCACCTTCATCTCCACTATTCGACATGCATCGAGTTGCCACCACCCTACACCTCCGAGAGATTGTGAGCAAACAAGAGAGTTATTTATATCTTAAAGCGATATATTAATAATAGAGCTCCCATTTACTGTTATTACCATTCGTCTTTCTCTTAAACAGGTCGGGAACCAACGGTACCGACCCCAACCACCGCTTTCGTGGTAGTGGTCTCGAGGGTGTTTATAGAAATTTATCATCTCGAGCAAATTTCCCGTTAACACTATAAAGTCATATATATATATATTATATATATATATATATATATATTCTTTTTCCTATCCGTACGCATTGATGAAATTATATAAAGACATTAAATGTAAGTCATTCATTTATAAAAGAGCTTTGACAAATACATACATACCAAGTCAAAATATGTAAAATGTGTGGCTCATATTCAATATCTTTATATAATTTCATTGGTACGCACTTATGTGAAAATTTTCATATATATATATTTCAAAAAGAGGAAATATACCTTTTTAGTTAAAAAATAAAGAGATTTATTGTTTTTACCCAATATTAGTATTTTTATTGTTTTTACCCAATATTAGTATTTTTATTGTTTTTAACCATTAATTGATTGTGAAGACCCAAATGCCCCTCATTATTTCTTTATCTCTTCTCTCTCCTTTGGTCTGCAAAATCATTTTTTTCATTCTCTCTCCTCGTTCTTTCTCTCTTCAATTTCTTATTTTTCTCTCTCGTTCTCTCACACCTCTATTTCTCTTCACCACATTTTTTTTTAAACCAGATCTCCTCTCTCACGTCTCTCTCCTCTTTAATCCAAACATTTTTTTTTTGTTTCTCTTCTCTCTCATTTGGTTTGCAGATCTGGGTTGTGAAGACCCAATTCAAATTTGAGTGTCGGTTGTTGATTTTAAGGGTGGTTCATGGTTGTGTTTAAGTTTGGGTATTGTTTATTTAATAAAAAAATCAGATTTCGTTTTGTTTAATTTTTTCTCCAAATTTTAAAAAAATTCAGATTTTTTGGATTTTGAAAATTTTCCAGATTTTAAATTTTTTCCAGATTATGTTTGGTATTTTTTTTTCTAGATTTGATTTTAATTCAAGAAAAATTCTATGTTTTTTAATTTTGAAATTTTTTCAGATTATGTTTGTTCTTTTTTTTTTTCTAGATTTGATTTTGTTAAAGAAAAATTCCAAGTTTTTTTATTTTGAAATTTTTTCCATATTATGTTTGTTTATTTTTTTTCCAGATTATGTTTAAAAAAAATAGATTTTGTTCCATTGAAACAGAAATTCCTTGTTAAAGAATTAACATTTATTGTTACAAAGATTTTTTTTTATCAGGAAATCTGGAAAAATTCCAAATCTATTCAAATATGGAAATTTTTCAAGATTTCTTTAAACACACCACGGTAATCCAACTAAACACACTAGGATATACCAATTAAACACATAAAGGCATACTAAATAAACACACCAAATGTAAATCAATTAAACACACCACGACAACCCAATTAAACACACTAGGGCATTTCAATTAAATATACAAGGGTAACTCAATTAAACACACTAGGGCAAACTAATTAAACACATCATGGCAAATCAATTAAACACACTATGGCAAATCAATTAAACACACATGAGCAAATATCAAATTAAACACACAAAGTCTAACACAATTAAAAACATCCGAAAATAAGAAGAAGAATACTAGAAATCTGAGAAGAAAAAAGTTGTTTTTTATCCTGGAAGAAGAATAAAAAATTGAGATTTTTTTTTTTATATAAAGAAGGACAATTTTATTCAAATAGTGAATATTTTGGTAGAAACAATAAAATGTTAATATTGAATAAAAACAATAAACCCATTAATTTTATGGTTAATTTTAAAGTTCTCCCATTTGAAAAATATAAAGTAATACATTTACCCAAAACATGCAATCAAATTATCACCTCCTTTAAATTATAATATAAGTCGAACCAATTTTTAGAAGGAAAACCATTTCTGAATTATTACATAATTAAAATTATGTTATTAATGCGAATAACAAAGATTTATTATTAGACCGCATAGCTCAACTTTTATAAGTCAAACCATTTCTAAATGGCCAAACCATTTTTATTTATTTATTTACGATATAGACCAAAGTCGCCAAACAATTTCTAAATGGCTGTTTATTCAATTAAATTCTAAAGAGTTTTGATATTACACGTATACGTTTGATATGGTTTTTATAAGAATCAAAAGCGTTTTTTTAAGTTAGAAACTATTTTGAGGATTTTGCCAGTTGTTTGGTAAAATTCAAAACAATATTTTAATATATAAATTGTCTCAATTATCCTTTATAAGAGTCATTTTATATCTATTTGAAGAAACCTAAATTTTAGGACACGTCCTATAAGCGTTTTTCAGTTGCTGTTTTTCGAAAATAAAAATGAAAATGAAAACAGTGTTTTTGGTTTCAGTTTCGAATTCTGAATACGCCTCTGGTAGCATATACTGAAAACTGTATTTTAAAAATAAAAATGAAAAAAACACCGTCTGGTAGGTTAACCGAAAGCTATTAAAAATTGAAATATCAATTTTGACATTTTGTTTAATATTATTACAACTATAAACAAATTAATTACATAATTAACCAAAATAATTTTTGTATTGTAAATTTTAAATTAAATAAAAGTAACACATCAAAAATTTAATTCACGAAAACATATCAAAAAATAAATTAATCAAAACTAAAATTTTAAATTATAAATAAATAATTATAATATATACATAATATATTACATTATATCCTATATAAATATATAATATTTGATATTATATATATAATATTAAATAATATATTATTGTATATAATAACGTTAATAATATATATATATATATATATATATATATATATAATGATAATAATAATAATAATAATAATAATAGTGTATATATATAAGAGGGACACTTTGGCCATTTAAAAATCTTATCCGTCTTGTCGTAACCATATCAAACGTATAACAGTACAATTAATAGTTTATAAAAAAAATGATTTTTTTAAATAAAAAAATGAAAAACAAAATGAAAAACAAAAACAAAAACAAAAAACAAATATTTTATGTTTTTCAAATCTTTCACTTTTAATACTGGTTTTTTTTTTCGTTTTTTTTTTCGAAAATAAAATGAAAAACGGTTAACGAACGCGTTTTCGAAATCATTTTTGAAAAATAAAAATGAAAACGGACTGAAAAACAACTACAGGACCTTACGCTTTTCCAAAATGCTTTTTTTTTTAACTTTTTTAAAACATATGTTTTGTCTCAACAGCTCTTTATAAATTTTAAATATTTCACTTTACAATTATTTCATTAAATACATTGTAATTGTAACTTACACAACTAAATGCTATTTTTTAAAATACTCATCACACTTTTTTTTATAATTAACACAACCAAAATCCTTTTTTATTAATAGCCCTATTCATTAGAAGCTCTGCTACAAGCTTTACTACACTCAAAAACTCTACTTGAAAACCCATACCAAACACTCTAAATCCTTTCCATATTTTTTTTTTCTTATTTTTTTCTTATTTTTATATTTCAATTATTTATCAAGATCATCTCTATCACTAAAACAGAGTTCTAAAAGGAATATTCCTTCCAGATTACATCTCTAAAATTCTTTTACTCACTCCTACCACACCCTCTATCTCTATCTCTATCTCTCTCTCTAAATGAAAAATCATTAAATAAAAATATTATTAATAGATATTCAATATATATCCCATTTTCAAGATCAAGATGGGACATTTCTATTGGTAAAAATTTTATTTTTATTTTTTTATAATAGGATTTATATATTATAACATATATATATTAATTGAATTTAATTTAAAAAAACATAAGGATATAGATGTCAAAAATTTATTTACAGCTATACATATGGGGGTAAAGTTTGTAAAAAGTTAATTTCGAGTTTCAATCTGGGTACTCTATATTAGAGTTTCAAAGATTGAAACTCTAATTTATTTTTGAAAACAAGAAGTTGGAGTACTGTAAGAGCATCACATACGCTATTTTTTACTATGAACACTAAAAATACAGTGGGAGATGCTCTTATTAAGCTTAAGAAACTTAATTGCCCTTACACAAACAAAAAATCAAAGACAAAAATAGGCGACAATACTTCTAAAATCAGTTACATTCAGACTTTTGTAAAATGTGCTTTTTATTTCAAAGCACTCTCCAAAAATAAATTAAAAACTCCCAGTACAGACTAAACTAACAGTCAGAAGTGAATTTTACTCCAGCCATTTTATGTATCCATTAAAATCATGCAATTTCATCTGCCACGGTAAAACACAAATGTCAAATAAACTAAGCATTTGCAAACAAATTGGCTTGCAAAATAATCTTCATAGAGATTTCCATACTCTATCCTACGGTTAATAATGCATAAGGCTCGCAGAAGCATAGAGAACGAAAATGGTTATGCCTGTTTCCAAATAGGGGATTTGCATTCCATCACCACTCAGGCCGGTTTGCCAAATAATAATAACGATGATAATTTGAGATGCAACTAACTCAAATAGACTTCAAAGTTCAAACATAAACACAGGGGAAATCCAAAGAGCAGATTCCTAATGTGGCATTTACATCAGAATTGGAAAAAACGCCTTGAACAATCAGGCCAATCATCTACATTTCATCAACCACGACAGGAAGAGAACGCTTAGGGGAGTGCAACTAGGACCAATCATGTTAATACAACATGCTATATAGTAAATCACATCCATAATATGGTACTTTAGAAACAAATGGACATCAAGCAAAAAGACGATGAGACTTTTAAGTAATCACTAACATTGACTATAAAATCTCGTCCCTTCTCCCCAAACTTGTAGCAAGTCCTCGAAGTTCTCTCTGTCACTGCAGGAAAAGTCGAGGTGAGACCATGAGCAGAGTAATGGAGTATGATAGCAATAATGATATCTTTCACATTAAGTATAACCCACCTCTGCATCTCCTGCCTCTGGTGCACCAATTTTAGCACTCCCGTTGATCTTCTGAGCATCTTCTGTTACAGACAGTGGTAAATAAGAGGACAACGGTAAAATGTAAAAAATTAGACAGAAAATGCCATGGAAATCTAAAAAAACGAAAAGGCTAACATCAAGCGTGTGTGTGTGTGTGTGTGCATACAGTCCAATACATATTTCTCTTTCACACTAACAAAGAGACTTGCGAATTACAAACTTCAAGGATATAGTCTTCTGTAAATACTTTTACATATATACAAAGACAGAAGTTCCAGAGTTGATTGATAGCAGACACTTCATAAACAGCTTTTTTTTCTCAATCCAATAGAAAAGAGCAAGGATATAAATTCCATAAAAATTTATAACAAAGTTGACCAACTTGATAAAGGTACAGCAGTTCCCTTCATAAAAATTTGATAAATTAATAACAAATGATTATTATTTATAAAGGGAATCAAAGCTACTTCTAATTTACCATTATTTATCAATATATAATAATTTCAACAAGATATGTATCCAGCATGATTATAGCAGGTAATCCAAGCTCATAGTCCATAATTCAAGAACCCATTAACATAGTGATCCACCACTATAATTGTTTACACTAACCAGGCTGGCTACAGTCATCGTAATCTATAAATTCAATATGCATAACCAATGCATATACGGAGAATATAATAAGATGTAATCTCAGCCACTCCAAATGCATCGACTCCTTGTTTCAGATATTATGTTAATATTATATAAAAAGAGGGCTCTTGATCCTAACACGGTAACACATACATACATAATTCAGATATATTGATGTTTACCACCAGCTTTTAAACTTAGTATGATTATGCTTATGCAAAAAGTCTCAAAACATGAGAGGTTTAAATTAATTCAAAGAAATCACATTCATAAATGATAATAGATGCAACTTAGAAAACACGAGACCTTTTATAAGCCCGAAAAAAGGAAAAAAAAATATGATCCAACAACAAAACTATCAAAGGATCACAGGTCTAAACAAAAGAATAGCAGTTAACTAAATCTTGGTCAAATTACCTGCATCTTCTGGTATATCAGAAGTCCACAAGGTGAGGTTGTCCCTGAGAAGCTGCATAATTAAGGTGCTATCTTTGTAAGACTCCTCACTCAGGGTGTCAAGCTCTGAAATAGCTTCATCAAAAGCTTGCTTTGCAAGGTGGCAAGCCCTGAAGAAAGGGGAAGGGGAGAAAAAGAAGATCAGCTTCTATGTCATCTAGAACTATGCAACGAAAGAATTAAACATTAACCCAGAGGCAAGACACATAGTATCTCACAAACCTTTCAGGAGAATTCATGATCTCATAATAGAAGACTGAGAAATTCAAGGCCAAACCCAAGCGGATGGGATGTGTAGGAGCCAACTCAGCCTCTGCTGTACTTGTAGCCGTCTGCAATAGATGAAACAAAAATAAAATTTAGCGAGAGTGGGGGAGAGTCTAAAATGTAGCTCTCTTTTAATGTGTTAGAAACCGAAGTTAAATTAACACACTGCATACACAATACTATTCTCAGCAAGGTACATCTATAAGCAACCAAATGCTTATTCACAATGCAATTGATTGCAGCCAATGCAAAATACAATAAATTCATAGAAAGCAATGCAGGTTTCAAAGGAAAAGGAACATGTTGTATTCTAGGAAAAGAACCGAAAGTAAAAGAATACAAAGTGTAGGTTAAATATGTTGGGAGTGCTTAAATACTATTGGCGGGCTCTTTCCTATCGGCTAAAGCTTTTGGGTCAGCAAAAATCCTTCATCAAATCCAGTAATTAAAACCCTTGTCTTAACAGCTGAATCATTTAAGACCCAAACAATTTAAATGATTCTTAAAAAAAGCCTAGCATCAGTTTGATTGATCCTTTTCCTAGTATGTCTGAATCATTCTCAGAGAATTAGTACTTCCAATTTGTCATATGCTGAAGATAGATGAGCAATTGCATTTAAACAAGGGAACAGCTTAACTCAGCAAGTCAGTATAATGCGAAGGGAAAAGAACATAAGTATAATATACTCAAAATGGAAAATTGCTAGATATTATTAGTGATTAAGGTTTCAAATTATTTTGAATTTTAACATTAATTGCTTCAAACAACTCCAAATAATGTCAAATTAAGAAATCAAATTGAACATTTGTATACCTCATACGCCTTCATTGAATTAGCAGCAACCTCTTTCTTCTCATCACCACTCTTGAATTCGGCAAGATAACGGTAATAATCTCCTTTCCTGCATGCAATCAACACAATTCTCAAACTCTAAATCCTGACGGACCTGACATAAGCACAAATAAATCAAAACGATTTCTCAGTGGCGGATGAGCCCTCACATCTTATAGAAAAACACAGTTGATTCACCGGGAGGTGCTGAAGGGATGAGATGCTCATCAATGACAGTCATGATATCATTGCAAATGTTGGTGAGTTCGGATTCAACCTTTTGTCTGTACTCCTTGATCCGCTTTGCATTCACTTCATTTCCTTTTGCTTCTTCCTTTTGCTCGATTGATGAAAGTATCCTCCACGATGCTCTTCGAGCACCAATCACATTCTTGTACCCAACAGAGAACAAGTTACGCTCTTCAACAGTCAATTCCACATCACAGTTTGCAACCTTTTTCATTGCCTCCACCATTTCTGTTCAATTTAAGGGAAAAAAAAAGCTTTAAATAAATCAAATAATAACAATTTCCAGAAGCTCGATACAATTTTTATTTTTTAAAAATTAGACCCTAGTAAAAAGAAAATCATTTTCAAAGACTATTTCCAGTTAAATCAATCAGTGATAGAGTAATTGATTCCAATAAAGCTCAAAAATCCACTCAATAGAACAATATCAAGATATTTGAGTACGAGTCAACGTAAGCATCGAAATCTCAACAGCTTTTGCCTTCAATTTTATAAAACAACCAAAGCAAAATCAGATCAAAACAATCAAATACTGGACCCTAATCTGCTAAATGAAACATACAAAAACACAGAGAAGTTTCAGTGAAGCCATACATACCATCATAGCGCTCGGCCTGTTCAGCGAGCTTGGCGCCGTAGACAAAGTTCTCGCGTTCGCTGGAGGAAGCCATAGCCGATCTCAGAGAGAGAGAGAGAGAGAGAGATTAGGGTTTCACTTTTGATGAGAATTGTGGTCACCGGAGATTCTCCTCTTTTTCTAATCTATACTTATAAAAGACTACTGCGTTTGAGCTTAGAGACTTTTCTTTACTTTTATATAAATAAAAAAAATTAAGAAATGATTTACTTGTCCATTACGACTTTAAAATAATGTAAATTAAATCACTTAATTGCAGATTAGGACAAGAGTCAAACCAATCATAACATGCCACGTTTATTGTTCGTTACCAAGTGCGGGAATTATTACTCTCACGTTTGTTTAGTCGGAATTACAAATTTGGGCTTTTGAATTTGGAATTTGATCCGTTACGATCACGTACATGGTCCAATTCCAAATAAATATGTTATATGGGCCCAATTTCGAATTATTTTCATTTTTGGGTAGTAAGTAAATCAAGTGATCGATTATAAAAATATTGATATCTATATATCATGTTTGGTACCTCTACTACATTGAACACGACAGAACTGTCTGAGATTGAATTGAAGTATTGAATTATAATATTTGCATTTCATGTTGTCAAAGATAATTTTTGAAAATATTTCAGATGATTTCTAATTAAAAAAGTACAAAGAATTTTTTTGAAAAAGAATTAACTACTCAAAAGCACTTTTAGTACTAAATCAATTAAAAACCACTTCCTAATTACTAATTAATTAGTATAAAATGTAAATGGCTAGCTCATATTTTCAAACATGTATGACAAAATCTCTAATTAGTGACGATGGTGATTGTATTTGATCCCGATATTTAAATTTAGCAGATAGTGTAGGTTGGACTTTTTGATTTTAAAAGTTTATTGTAAGTATATACAATTGGAGAGGGTGGTAGGTGAAATCAGAAATAATAGATGAAATTAAATGGTAGGTACTAAGTCATTATATGTGCTCGGATATGTGCAGACTCCTATTTAAGTAAGTGAATCACAGTCTTCACTATCTTAAATTTAGATCTTTGTGTTCATCTTTATAGATCTTGTGACATATGTAATTAATGGTTGAAATTTATTTGTTCAATTTTTTGATTTTCATCATCTTTAAACTCAGAATATTATCTTTAAGTTGTTGGAAAAAATTCCATCATATGGGGCCACACATGTGAACATTAAATGTGTTGTGCTATCTTTTGGTTAAGCCTAAATTAAAGTGATCTAATTAAGATATAAAGCATTAAGGTTTAAGGGTATAATTGTCATGGAATTAATGTGTAGATACTAGAATACTATTTCTAATTTGTTGAGGGGCTGAATTAGAAATAGCCAATATATAATAATTTGATTATTATATATATTTAGGGTTATGGTCCCCAAATTACACGATACTTCATGTTTCTCTTTATCCCATCAACAGAGCATCAAGAACACAGTAGGGTTTATAGAGATCGTGTTAATTTGGAAGATCACAACTCATTCACAAATCTCCAGCGATTGATTCAGATACGCTTCCGCTTTCAAGATTCAACTTTCTCTTGAATTGATATGGGTTTATGTTAGGATTGTTTAGGGCTTGATTAAATATGTATAGAAACATGTTTAGGTTAAACATTTAGACTAATTTTGTGCCTAAGCATGTTATGGTTTTATGTTAATGGTTTTGTGTTAATCGAAATATTAACAAATTGGTATCAGAGCCACCCATGATCGATTCTTCAGAATTGAGATTTGGATATTAAGTTTTAAGAAACTTCCGGAATATTATTTGGGTTTTAATCTTCCGTGTTTTAGTTCGGTTAAAAAAAAAAAAACAAAAAAAAACCTAAACTTTTTTTTCTTCTGGGTTCGTTAATTAAAAAAAAAATAAAAAATTCAGTTTTTGGTTTTGGGTTGACGGGTTTTCTCACCCATCCCGGTCAATGCCTGGTTTCCGGTGAGAAACCTCGTGTTTACGACGACGATGGCGATCATCGGGCGACCGCCACGATCTGGTTCAGATCGAGCCTAGATCGACCGCCGAGTAGCTCGAACGGTTTGGGCTTTGACCGCCAGCCTTCGTCGCCTCGATCTGTGTTAATGGGTCGTCGACTGATGGCTCCGCCGTGCGTCGTTGGCTCCAGGCGACGACATGGTGGCTAAATAAAGTAATCCATCATTCTAAATGGGTTAATTGAAACTAGATGTCACCAAAGTGACCTCTCTTATGTAGATTGTTCATGAGGGATGTTGGATATTCATGTGTGTGTAAATTCATACGAGTATTTATTGGCCCAAAGGAAGGTTAATACTTGGCCGAATTGTACACACATCTGTGGTGGTAATCATGTGACGATTATAAGGTTTTACATGTGAATAATAAGTCGATTAAAAGATAGATTTATTATTTAACATAAATTATTGTCAATGTTTGATCACTACTAAAGGAGTACCACGTGTGTGTATATAAATTCAAGCGGGTATTAGCCGGCCCAAAGGAAGGTTAATACTTGGCCGAATTATACACACATCTGTGGTGATAAACATGTGATGATTATAAGGTTTTACATGTGAATAATAAGTCGATCCAAAGATAGATTTATTATTTAACATAAATTATTGTCAATGTTTGATCACTACAACAAGAATACCACTTACAATTAATATTATTGTCTAAAAACTTGATATTAATGTTGTACTGGGTATCTTAAGATGGGACCGACCATTATTTGGTATATCTTTTATGGTTAAATAAAGTGGTCTATCATTCTAAATGGGCTAATTGAAGCAAGATGTCGCCAAAGTGACCTCTCTTGTGTAGATTATTCATGAGGGATGTTGGATGTTTGTGTGTGTGTAAATTCATGCGGGTATTAGTCGGCCCAAAGGAAGGATAATACTTGACCGAATTACACACACACCTGTGGTGATAAATATGTGACGATTATAAGGTTTTACATGTGAATAATAAGTCGATCCAAAGATAGATTTATTATTTGACATTAATTATTGTCAATGTTTGATCACTACAACAAGAATACCACTTACAATTAATATTACTGTCCAAAGACTTGATATTAATGTTGTGCTAGGTATCTTGAGATGAGATTTACCATTATCTGAATTTGTTGATCATTGTATTTGGTTATTAATGTGAGCATGTTTGTGTGTTTGTTTTGTTCTCTTTCAAGCTAATGTTTTACTATATCTGCTAATACTAACTATACCTGTACTTAATGGGACCAACTTTAAGGATTGGAAGGAGAAAATTGAAATCGTTCTCGGCTGTATGGATCTAGACCTTGCACTTCGGGTTGAGCAACCCGCTTCTCTTACGGATGCAAGTTTTCCTGATGACAGGAAGAACTTTGAGAAGTGGGATCGCTCAAATCGCATGAGTCTTATGATCATCAAGCGCGGCATTCCGGAGGCATTTATGGGTGGGCTATCTGAAAAGATAACCAAAGCCAATGAGTTCCTAGCTGAAATTGAAAAGCGTTTTGTTAAAAACGATAAGGTAGAAACAAGCATGCATTTGCAAAGCTTGATTTCTATGAAGTACAAAGGCAAAGGGAACATTAGGGAGTACATTATGGAAATGTCTCATATTTCTTCTAAACTTAAGGCCCTGAATCTCGAGCTGTCTGACGACTTGCTCGTGCATTTGGTATTAATATCTCTTCCTGCACAATACAGTCAGTTTAAGGTCAGTTACAACTGTCAAAAGGAGAAATAAACTCTTAATGAGCTCATTTCTTACTGTGTGCAAGAGGAAGAGAGACTGAAGCAAGACAGAACCGAAAGTGCTCATCTGGTTAGCACCTCTAAATATAAGGGCAAAAAATGAAAGAATAGTGAAGCTGCTAAGGGTCCAGCTCAAAAGAAACATCAACATGATAAAGAAGATTGTTTCTTTTGTAACAAGCCTGGACATATGAAAAAGGATTGTACCAAGTATCACACTTGGCGTGCAAAGAAAGGTACGTTCCTTACTTTGGTCTGTTTTGAGATAAATTTAGCTTCAGTACCTAGAAACACGTGGTGGTTAGATTCTGGTGCTACTACTCACATCAGTGTTTCTATACAGGGTTGCCAAATGATGCTGAAAGAAACATCTTTGTGGGCGATGGAAAATCTGTAGAAGTGGAGGCGATAGGGCATTTTAGGTTGTTATTAGGAACTGGTTATTATTTGGATTTATTAGATACTTTTGTTGTACTGTCTTTTAGGCGGAATTTGGTTTCAGTTTCTTTATTGGACAAGTTTGGTTATTATTGTTCATTTGGAAACAATCAATTCAGTTTATCTATAAATTCAAATGTTGTTAGAACTGGTTCTTTATGTGTATATGACAACTTATATTTGCTTGATACAATCGTTTCTTATAATGAAACCTTGCATATGGAATCACGAGGTACTAAACGCAAACTAAGCACAGAAAATTCAGCCACATTATGGCACAAACGCTTAGGTCACATCTCTAAGCATAGAGTTGAGCGGCTTGTGTCTGATGGGATTTTAGATTCTCCTTGACTTTACAGACTTTAATGTTTGTATTGATTGCATCAAGGGAAAACAGATAAAAATAAAGAAAATAGGTGCCAACAGAACTATAGACGTCTTATAATTGATACATACGGATATCTGTGGTTCATTCCCTACAGCTTCTTGGAATGGTCAACAGTATTTTATATCATTCATAGATGATTACTCACGTTATGGGTACCTATTTATCATTCATGAGAAATCACAGTCCTTGGACGTGTTCAAAACATTTAAGGCTGAAGTTGAGAACCAATTCAACAAAAGAATAAAGAGTGTCAGGTCTGACCGTGGTGGTGAATACTATGGTAGATATGACGGTTCAGGTGAACAACGTCTAGGACCATTTGCTAAATTCCTAGAGGAATGTGGAATCGTCCCATAGTACACCATGCCAGGGTCACCTAGCATGAATGGTGTAGTTGAAAGGCGAAACCAGACTCTTAAGGATATGGTAAGGAGTATGATTTGTCATTCCACCTTACCAGAGTCACTCTGGGGAGAAGCACTCAAAACAGCAGCTTATATTCTGAACCGAGTGCCAACTAAAGCAGCTGCAAAAACACCTTATAAGCTTTGGATAGGTAAAAAGCCAAGTCTAAAGCATTTTCACATTTGGGGATGTCCAGCTGAGGCAAGGCCTTACAGGCCACATGAAAATAAATTTGACTCCAAAACTGTGAGCAGCTACTTCATTGGCTACTCTGAGCGATCAAGGGGCTATAAATTTTATGATCCCACACTTAGGTCAATTTTTGAAACGGAAAATGCAACATTTTTTAAGGATGTTGAGTTTGGGGGAAGAAATAAGGTTAGAGACATTGTCTTTGAGGAAGAATAGATTTCGATTCCTACTATCGCTTTTGACAATGTGCAGGTTTCTATACTTGTCATTGATCAAGAAGCAAGTCTGGATCCTCAACCAAACAATGTTGAACAACCCCCATTCAAGATGAGGTAATTGTTCCTGAGGAACAAACTTAACAACCTCAAGAACCAGTGCTATTAAGGCGATCCACTAGAGAAATGAGAAATGCCATTCCAGACGATTTTTACGTATTTCTCCAGGAACATGAGGAAGACATAGGAATGATGGAAAATGATCCAATCAACTTCCATCAAGCCATGCAGGGTTCCAACTCTCAAAAGTGGATTGATGCCATGAATGAGGAATATAAGTCTATGCAAGACAATAAGGTTTGGAAACTTGTCCCATTACCAGAAGGTACGAAACCCATTGGTTGTAAATGAATATTTAAAACCAAAAGGGATTCGAAAGGTAATGTGGAGAGGTATAAGGCTCGTCTTGTAGCTAAAGGCTTTACCCAAAAAGAAGGGATTGACTATAAAGAGACTTTCTCTCCAATTTCAACGAAAGACTCTTTTAGGACAATCATGGCACTTGTTGCACATTTTGATCTTGAGCTTCATCAGATGGATGTCAAGAAAACGTTTCTCAATGGTGACATTGATGAAACAATTTATATGGTGCAACCAGAAAACTTTGAGTCGGGAGACCCAAAGAATATGGTTTGCAAATTGACAAAATCCATTTATGAACTCAAGCAAGCTTCCCGTCAGTGGTACCATAAGTTTCATCAAGTGATTATCTTGTTTGGTTTTGAGATAAACATTGTTGATAATTGTGTGTATCACAAATTCAGTGGGAGTAAGCACATATTCCTGGTTTTATATGTCGATGACATACTGCTTGCAACAAATGATATAGGCATATTGCATGAAACTAAGAGATTTCTATCAAAGAATTTTGAGATGAAAGATCTTGGTGATGCATCTTTTGTATTAGGGATTCAGATACAACGAGATCGTACTCGGGGTATTCTTGGATGATCACAAAGGAGCTATATCGATACAGTGCTCAAAAGGTTTGGCATGCATGACTGCAAACCAGGTAACACCCCCGTCGCTAAGGGAGACAAGTTCAGTCTCAATCAGTGCCCTAAAAGTAACCTTAAAGTTAAGGAAATGCAGAAGATTCCCTATGCATCAGCTGTAGGGAGTCTAATGTATGCTCAGGTGTGTACGTGTCCGGATATTGCGTACATTGTTGGTATGTTAGGTAGATATTTAAGTAACCCTGGAATGGATCATTGGATAACAGCCAAGCGGGTTATGAGGTATTTGAAGAGAACAAAAGATTACATGCTTATATATAGGAGATCAGATCAATTTGAGATCATAGGTTATTCCGACTCTGATTTTGCTGGATGTCAAGACAGTAGGAGATCCACATCAAGATACATATACATGTTGGCTGGTGGAGCTATATCTTGGAAGAGTGTTAAACAGACACTCATAGCTTCTTCCACCATGACAGCAGAATTTGTAGCATGTATGAGGCATCCAACCATGGAATATGGCTGCGAAATTTTATCACTGGGCTGCGCATTCTAGAGGGTGTTGAAAGACCACTCAAACTATATTGTGACAATAAGTCATCAGTGCTATATTCTAACAACAACATGAGCTCATCTAAGTCAAAGCATATTGACATTAAGTTCCTAGTTGTGAAGGAGAGAGTACAGAGTGGACATATATCCATAGAGCACATTGGGACAAACTCCATGATAGCGGATCCGCTTACAAAAGGATTACCACCTAAGGTCTTTCATGAGCACACTGCTCATATGGGTGTTATTTTGTGTAAGGATATCACATTATAGTGGGAGTTTGTATAATTATGTATTGTATTGCTCTATATTTTTATTTTGGATATATTTATGCATTTATGTATTTGGATATTTATCTGATCAGAAATAAAGTATTCAGTTAATTACACTCTGTTACATTGAGTTAAGTTTTGATCTCACTAAGGAATAAAGTAGGACCAGTTGGAATAGACATGTATAGATCACATTGCATGTAATTTTCATGCTACACATCCATGATTGATCTATGTCATTTGGTTATGTTGGTATACGTGACCATTGATGGGTTTAGTTATGCTAAATGTGACAAAAGCCGCTTTGATCCTATGTTGGCATAATTAATGGACGAGATTGTTCGGATATACCCTAAAATTGTGATAGCAAAATTTTGGAGCTCATAAAGTCATACACATTTGTAAAGTTACATATGTGCCCAGTGGGAGATTGTTGGAAAAAATTCCATCATATGGGGCCACACATGTGAACATTAAATGTGTTGTGCTATCTTTTGGTTAAGCCTAAATTAAGTGATCTAATTAAGATATAAAACATTAAGGCTTAAGGGTATAATTGTCATGGAATTAATGTGTAGATACCAGAATACTATTTCTAATTTGTTGAGGGGCTGAATTAGAAATAGCCAATATATAATAATTTGATTATTATATATATTTAGGGTTATGGTCCCCAAATTACATGATACATTACGTTTCTCTGTATCCCATCAACAGAGCATCAAGAACACAGTAGGGTTCATAGAGATCGTGTTAATTTGGAAGATCACAACCCATTCACAAATCTCCAGCGATTGATTCAGGTACGTTTCCGCTTTCAAGATTCAACTTTCTCTTGAATTGATATGGGTTTATGTTAGGATTGTTTAGGGCTTGATTAAATATGTATAGAAACATGTTTAGGTTAAACATTCAGACTAATTTTGTGCCTAAGCATGTTATGGTTTTATGTGAATGGTTTTGTGTTAATCGAAATATTAACATAAGTGTTTTAATTCAGGACAGTAAAGGGTTAAAAATCTCATTATTTCATTTATGTCATGCATCTCCGACATTTATGTTAAATCTTTGAAGATGATGAAAGCTTTGTCCGATTGCTTTTTTTTAGCTATACTTTTCATGAAATTTTAGAATTAATAATTGATGATGATGAAAACTTCACAAATATATGATTAATAATTATTAAGGTTGGGATATCACACGATGTTTTCATGCAAGATCCCGATTCTGAAATGTTGAAAAGTTGAATCTCGTAAGAGCAAATGTGATCCCGCACCTGATTAATCCACCGAGCATAATAAGGCACTCTTTAGGAGTAGAAAATTAATTAAAAGCAGCAAAAACAGAAAAAGGGTACAATACCATCGCTAATTTTAGAAAAAAAGAAAAACCATATAAAGGAATACAATATGATCATCACAATATCACATGAAAGCATTTTGTAGACGTTGATGATCACATAATGGAACAAGCATGTGGATTCTCATCACTAAACTTGGAACCGGTTTGATTACTGAAGATGGAGGAGTGTGTAGGATAATTATAGTACCCGTGACTATTCTGGCTATCATAACCATGTTTGTAGTAGTTGTAAGAAGACGAAGGCTGGGGTGCGTAGTAGGACACTGGACCATTGCACTGTTTTTGACTAATGTAATTCTCATGCTCTGGATTGTACGGTAACTGCCACAGCTCCGCCCTCCGTCCCGTTTTCCTCGCCTTTCTCAGAACCTTCTTTTGGTCTGCATATCCGGTGACTGTCACCTTTTGCATCCCCATGTCTATTTCAACCTCATCAACCCCTGATGATATATTACAAATATAAAATGAAACCCTAATCGATTAGTATCATGAAGAGAAAATTACAATATAGTACAGTAATTTTATCGAAATCATTCAATGGTAGCTATTAGTACTACGTACCTTTAAGTTTTTGAAGAGTACTTTTGACCTTGCTTTCGCATCCGGCGCAGTCCATGTGTACTCGCATCTCTGTGATCTGATTTATACGAGCAATTTATCATAATATTCACCAGCAATTACTTATCAAATTCAACGAGAAGATTTAAGCTTTTTCATTGACTATCAATCTATTTTTTGAAATTCATGAAAAATGTTTTTATAATATTGTTCGTCCTAATTTAAACTCATCATATTCGATAAAGCAATCTTATATACATGGTAGAAAAATTGTCTAACAAGAACAAAAAAGAAAGCATATTATTGTTTGATTATATATTAAGTCAAACTATGAAAGTGACCCTAAAATTCAAACAAAACATAAAGAATCAGTAGAGGCTAACAGTTGAGAAAATATGATATATTCAAGTTTCAAGTTTCAAATTTAACGTTCTACAAATTAAAAAAAAGATGTACGCATTGAAATAAAAAAAAAATACAAAAAATAAGGAGTACGGAAATCTCGTGCATAATCCAACACTTAATCAGCTTGGGATGTAATGTAATTACCGTCATTTTGCTGGTGGGAACTGAAAGTGTGAGAGAACTCTGCAGTGATGTTGTATGAATTCGTGAATGATTGTATGAATTCGTGAGAGAGTTTTTAAGGCAATATATAGACTATAGAGCGTACCCACGAGCTGAGCCACCAGGTCTCTCCATGATTAAATTTCTATTTTATTTTAATTTTTCTCTTCTTTTTCGTTGTCTGGATAGTTTATGATTTAATGCACCGACTGTGTTTCTGGCACTGATTTGCAGGCGAGAGAATGGCTTCTTAAGGAGACAGTATTTGGTTGGCTCGTACACTAACCAATAAGAGCTTAGGTTGTCACGTGTAATGCAAAAATGTTAGATATAATATTATCCCCATTCCTGTTGCCTTGCATGGGCATCCATTAACGGGAATTGAATTTCTACAACAAAATACTAATTGATTATGAGTTTCATAAATATCACACCATTTCTCATCCATATTGGACACGCGCGCATCCTGTTAGCTCAGCCTCAGACTAGGTTTTGACCAAATTAGCTCAGTTTTAACGCGCTCTAAGTAGCGTGAGGTTGAATTTTTCAGGAGTTGACGGAATACACTTGCTAGCGACCTTATCGGATCGTGCCTAATCCTTCCTGTTCTAAGTTTTTTTATTTTTTTTATATATATATATATATATTACAAATAATTTGGTGTTTAGGGTTAAATGGAAGTCACACCACTTCAACTTTTAAGTTATAACCTCATTGCTGCAGATGTGATAAAAATATGTTCCATTTGAAAGTAAGCTAGCTAGTGAAACAAATTGATAATATTTTCTTGAAATAATTATTTTTCTAATGGTATCTCTAAAATGAAATTTAAGGTAAAAATAGCATTGAGAGGATCTATCTTTTGACAAACTTTAGAATTGAATTTTAAGGTATTTTAACGTGCAAGTTTTTTACTTTATTTTTTATTTTAAAGGTTTTGAAATCGACCAAATTTGGTATTTTTATTGTAAGCAATGATTAATAGCTAGATAGATAAAGTTTAATAATTCATGTTACTAAAACATGTATGGTGTAATGTGTGTGTGACTTGAAGTTGACGTCTATGCCTATAACGAATGAGATCGATTGAAGTAGCGCATAAGACATGTGCTCACATGGACATGGCTTCTATAATTAATACAATAATCGTTAATCATCGGCTGCCGACCTCCTAGCTAACTAATTTAAGATTAGGCAAAGAACCTTTCCATGTTATTGTTTCATAATTCTAAGAGATGTGTCATATGTTATCATGTAATCATATTAAACAAGATGTTTCGTGAAAAAAAAATATAAATCTTGGTTTAAGAATATGGAAATTGTGAGGTATGTCACTTTTTTTATTACGTGTTGTAATGATGTTATCGGTTTAATAACTTAAGTTTAAAATATACCTATTATTGTGAACTATCCAAATTGCTCCTAAACTTTATTCTTTAAAATGTACCAATTTAACTCATCTCTCTCTCCAAAAAACTTGTCTCTCTTCAAATTCTGCATAAGAAGGTAACAAATATTTCTGATCTTCACATATTTTTTTTCATACATTTCAGATATTTTGTATGCATTTCTGTGTGGTTTAACAATGTATCAATTCTTTATGATATGTTGTTCCAGTCTTTGTATGAACATTTAATCTCTAGGTTAAGAGGTTTTTTTTAATAGATCCGATCTTTTTTTATGTGTGACCGGGATTTTTTAAAAAGAATCGAGGTTATTTTATATTTGGACCGAGATTTTTTATATTTGGAAAAAAACTCGATTATTTGAATAATATGCTCGATCATCCACATAAAAAGTTATCGATCCCTTATAAAAAGTCTCGATCCCTTATAAAAAGTTATCGATCCCTTAAAAAAAAGTTCGATCCCTTAAAAAAGTTCTCAATCCCTTACAAAAAAACTCGATCCCTTACAAAAAAACTCGATTCCTTACAGAAAGTTCTCGATCTCTTTCAAAAAAGCTCGATTCAATAAAAAAAATTCAATTGTTGTTAAAATAAGCTCGGTTACACATAGAAAAAATGCTCGATCCCTTACAATTAAGATTTTTTTTAATTCTTATTAATTGTAAATGTAATATATTTTTTTATTTGTTAATAATGGTTTGCGATGATGATTTTCACATGACAATGAATCGGGTGAGAATAGTCATATCTTACAACGGTCGATGAGAGTAATTACCTATCGGAAGTCAGAGGTTTTAGGTTCCGATAACCAAGGATTGTATGTGTCAAGAATATGACTTACGAAGAACTGGTGTCGATCGTGCAAACCGTTGTGAAGTACGATGTGAATAAATACATTGCTGGTCTACAGTCTATATCAATCGTTCATGGGACAACATGTTACACATTTATAAGAAACGACGATGATGTTCAATTTATGCTAGGGGAGATAGGGTGATTCTTTAAGTATGTGTTAGTCTAATTGAGAGGGCATCAGGAGATGTGATAGCTGAAGATATCCCTCATCGTGAAAACACCCTACAATTTCGATAGTTTAGCGGAAGCAACAAGTTGTTCACAGAAAGTAGTGGGATCGAATGGCAGCAAAACATGTGTGGTGTCCCACCGGAAGTAGCCGACCATGCTGATATAGCTGGACCTCAATTTCACGATGTCTTTGGTTGTCAAATTGAGATGAATGTTGAGCAGTACAACCACCAAAAGAATGAGATGTACAATGACATGAACAATAATCGGAACAATAAACCGAATGTTGGGCCAATTCATGAGGTGGCTAATGAGGTAAATTTACATCTGGTAGATAATGTAGCGAACAATGAGGAATATGAAGAACCTGTCCAAACGGAAAGACGTGTACACATATATAGTTCTAGTATAATAGATATCTCTGAGGTCCGACCTAATGTAACTCCAACTGATTCTGATAATACCATAACGTGGGTTATTCTAGGAGCAGAATCATACTCATTTGGTATGGGCGGAAGCCGAAACTTGGTAGATGATGAACCTACAAACATGATATATAAAAGACATTTTTTTCCTACTAAAAAGGATTTGAAGAGACTGGTTGAACATTTTGCTATGCGGCAGAACTTCGAGTGAAATGTGAAAAGGTCTAATAAGACAACGTTACATCTGGTTTGTTTGATGGACAAATATACGTGGAAGTTATGAGCGGTGAGGAGAGATGAAGGGACATACTTCCAAGTAAGAAGTTTTGTCAACGAACATACTTGTTGGTTGGAGGAGATTCACTGTTGCCACCAACAAGCTAGTGCAGTCATAATTGGAGAAGTGTTTGCACCTAGACTTCAACAACAAAATGGTCGATTAATGCCTCCAAAAGACATAATCACCGACATGAAAACAATGTATGGCATCCAAATTATGTACAGTAAGGCACATCAAGCCCTCGATTATGTGTTGTTACTGACCTATGGAACGCATAAGAAAACCTTCCAACTACTGCCATCGTTCGGTTACGTGATGGAACAAAAAAGTCTCGGCACAATCACTGACTTACAGTACGACGAAGATGGTAAATTTCTCTACTTTTTCATGTCGTTGGGTGCCTCACTTAGAGGATTTCGGAGGTGTATGCATCCAATTATTGTTGTTGATGGTACCCATTTAAAGCGAAGATTATGGTGTATAATGTTTGTTGCAACTGCACAAGATGGGAATGAACATGCATATACAATTGCTTTTGGGTACGGCGACTCAGAAAACAACCTTTTATAGGAGTGATTTTTAGATTCCTTGAAATGTGCCCTTAGTCATATAGACAATCTGGTTTTCATTTCTGATCGACATGCAAGCATTAAAGTAGGGATTTCTAAAGTGTTCCCTTATGCCACCCATACCATATGTTGCTGGCACTTTTCTAAAAATATTAAGAAATGATATCATATAAAGGATGTTGCCGTAATAATGGATAAAGCAGCTCGAGCGTACACTGAGTTGAAATATAATCGGCACATAGAAGAGTTATGAAACTTGCACTAAAATGCATATGATTATATCAATGTTGTCGGTCCATACAAGAGGTCCCGTATACACTGGCTCGACAGAAGGTACATGGTGATGATAATAAATGCTGCAGAATGCATTAACTCATGCCTAAAATTTGCACGGCAACTGCCTATGTTGACTCTAACAAAGTTCATTAGGAATATGCTACAACGTTGGTTTCATGATGGCCATAGAGTTGCACAACCCATGCGTCATTAGTTGATTGACGTAAAATATCTTTTGATCCTAAAACGTGTGGAGAAGTGCGTTTATATGACCGTAAATCCAGTAAACTAGAACATATTCCTGATGAAGCGATCTGGAAAATAGTGGACTGTTGACTTAGTTTGGAAGACCTTCACATCCAATAAATTCTAAATAGGCCATTTTCCACACGCACTCGTTGCCGCAAGGTACATTACAAGTTTTAGTGTACGGTTAATATTACTGAAACGTAAATCTCATCGTTTTCATTGTTTCTACAAGGAGCTAAACTTGGATTTCACATAGCAGTGTGCAGACTGTTATAAGAGACAGACACTTATTGACGCATACTTGGTTTCTATTATACCGGTTGAACATCCTTCCACCTAGGCTGTGCCATCTGACATCGTTGAGAGGGTGGTTTCGAATCCAATCTCCAAGAGACAAGCAGGACGTCCGAGGGTGGGTCGACATGTCTCGTCTTCAGAGAGGACAACTACATAATCGTGTAGAAGATGTGGACAACCAGAGCATAATTCCAGGAGATGTTCTAAACCACCTTTAATTAATGAAGTTCCGAGCAGAGTTGTTCCTGAGGAATACCGCCGCAAGTGTATCATCTGTCATTCAGTTGGACACAATAAACAGATGTGCCATAAAAGGGACTCTACCATGGAATGAATGGAGGTGTTTCGATTAATGACATTTTGATATTTTGTAATCGTATGACTTGTTTATTAACTTAAATTTAAATTAAACAGGAGTTTCAATTTGTGTTCTACTTGTGATTCCAGACTGTTGAAACGGAAATAAAATAAAAAAATTTATTTTTCAATTCAATTGTTTTTGTATAAAAAAATGGTACACATTAAAAATAAAATACTACAAAATCTAATTAGGTCGGGAGTTACAAAAAATCTCCACAGCCATCTTCTCCCGAATGATCCCATATCGTCTTCCAACCAATTGAAATCCTTCATATCCGCCAATAAGTACTCGATCAATCTCAATATGTGGGGACCACGGTTACCCCTACAATTGGACACATTAGCATGCGTTAATAAAACAATAGGTTTTTAATAACAAAATCTCAAAGTTAATGAAAAAGAAAGTCTTACGATTGGTTCTGTTGGGGGATACGTGTTTCGGACACCACGCTAACAGAAACATTTCACGGCCAACCGGTCGTGCAATATGAAACCCGACCTATTACAATATTGAGGGTAAAAACCAACAACCTGCTACTTCTGAATATGCACTGGGACTTCTTGTCTCCAGGGGTCCAGTGTGAACATCTTCCCGATGGTGAGGTTGACGGTCACCAAGAGGCAATGTTGACATCCAATGTTGCATGGTATCAAGACCTGTAAACGTAACAAGAAGATGTTAGGATATACAAAGATATTTTTATTTTAAAATTGCAAACCAAGTAACACTTACCGTGTCAACTTCGTGCCACGGATGGCTTCCACTCGGGGCACCACCACGCACTGTTGTAAGATCCTCATCGAACCACCAAAACTTTAGCATATTCCACAGCCCAGTGGTGATATCCCCGTGAGTATCACGAGGCATCATTCTCCCCCACTGGTGCTCCAGAAATGACTATACAAACATTTGATGGACAGAAAGTTATTAATGTTTTACAAACTAAATTAAATATGTTTACAAACTAAACTAAACTAAATTAAATATTTACAAAAAACTATGTATTCAATATATTGATCCTCTAGTTGTACACAGTGGAGAATGCTCGCTAACGCTTCCGAAGAATATGAAGGTACGCGTCCTATGCTGGGCTGGGAATATATACAAGTTATAAACTATTAAGAGTGTATCATTACTAAACCAAACTTAAAATAGAAAATTGCCTAACTCACGTACCTCGTCCTCCAACTCCTTGAAGTTGGCCTGGATCCGATGGAACCATAGAGCATCAACTGGCTTCAGCATGTCCACATCACTTTTTTCTAACTTTCGCATTAGCTACACAATTAATTAATTTAACAGAAAAATATTGGCATATAAATAGATAAAGTTTTACTTACTGTTCCCCGTTTATGTTCCTCTTGAAGGCTTTGTAAGCATTTAACTGGTCACCATCCACCAGTCCGTGGGGATAAAAAACATGGTCCGCAGCCTGGGGCATTACCCTTGCCCTCTTCGGCCGGTATAAATCTATGTACGGGCTGAGCAACTGCCAATCGCGCTTGTGTAAACGCCTCCTGAATCGAACTCCCACCCTTTAGGGTATGTTGCAATGAGGAACTCTGTCCCTATATCGGGTGGATGGGATCACTATGACTCGAAAGATATACGGCGTGTGGGGAACCGTTGTGGCTGGATTGATGTAGAGGGTGGAGGGGGAAATGGCACTCCATCGATGGGGGAGGTGGAAGGGACAGCTGGCGCTGTATCTATGGGGGAGGTGGAAGGGACGTCTGGCGCTGCATCGATGGGGGAGGCGGATTGGATGACTGACATTGAATCGATGGGGGAGGTGGAAGGGACAGATGGCGCTCGATCAATATGGAAAGTGGAAGGGACAGCTGGCGCTCAATCAATGGGAGGTTTGAGAGAACTATTGGACGTGTAACAGGCCCTATATCTCTGGGAGGCAGTTGACCCTCACTCTTTGGAATTGGCCCCCGGTATATGGATCATCCCGACATCCACCAGTCCAGTCTGTCCCCCTTCCCCTCATCGTATATCCACTTGTCCTGTCTCCGAGACTAAAGTCTGGATCAGGACCAAGTGGACCATTCCGGTGTGTATGCGTTCTCGAGCCCTGAAGCCCCCCGAACAATGCCAGTAACTCCCGATGTTGCTGTTGTCGATCCTCCTTATTCTTCTGGAGGGCTTCACGTAACTCGTTGAACTGATGTTCCCATAGGGACTGAAATCATGTCAACATTGTTAGTACTAAAACAATCAACAGGTCGCATTAGTAAAAAACAAAAGTATCATCTTAATTTACCTCTCCATCATGTCTAACACCGGTACGGGAATCCCCTCTAAATGTAGCAAGTCCGGGGGTGGTAAACCGAACCTGCCTATGCCTTACTCGTCGAGGATTCGACTCACATCCCTCCTTGTACATGACCATGAAACCTCCACCCTCTGGGTCAGAAGCCTCCGTCTCACTAGGCCTCCGACCCCCATCCTCCAGGTCGGAACCCTCTATCCCACTCCCCTCACCAGTGGTAGACTGATCAGGGACCGAAGCAGGAAGCTGCAACCTATCCTTCGCTACATACAACCCCCCTCATTTACCCCTGCGAAGTACGGTGCCTCCGTCTCAACTATTATGGGCACGATTTTCATCATCGCAAACATCTGAAAGCTTAATTAGAAGAATGTCATTATATACTTAGTAACTAATATAAAGATTAACGAATTAAAAAAATACACCCTAGCACTGAAAATCTTCGCCAGCTTCTTCCTTCTCGGTTGTTTGGTCAACTCCCAATTCAAAATACGGGGAGAAAAGTCTGTATCCCTATGGGCGCCGAACTTGAGACCCAGATCAGGGATCACCTCGAAAGCAAATATCTGCATCAAATATAAGTACGATAATAATCCATAAAATTTAGAAAACGAAAAAAAAAATACATATGTCATTCAGAGTTATTACTAACAGGGCATGAGATAGACCGTAAATTTTGTACGTCTCCACCGTATGTACATCAGTGCCATGTGACTGTTGGGGTCTCTCATGTTGTCGGGGTAGCGCATGCTTGAATGAACAAATATAATGTCTATACATGTGGGCACCCCACGGGAACGCATCAAAGGCAGTGAGGTCCTTCACCAACCGAAACTGTCAAACTGGAATCTTGAATCTCTCGTCCAACCCCATAAGTATCCAATTCAGCATATAGATGAGGAAGAGCTTCATATCATCGTACGCCTATTGAAACTCTCTGAGGGTGAGAACAACCCTCAACTCCTCGAACAATACCTCATCGGTTCCAAGAAAGTACCGCTGACATATATCATTCTCCACTGCTACATACAAGCTTGTGTCATGTACGACTCCAAAACATAATCCGGTGGATATGACAAAATTTCACCTTCGTAAACCTCACCAAATGGTTACCTAACATGAACTGTATCTCATTTGTTGGCCCGTTATGGTGCAACTCCCGCAACATCAAACGATGGATAACAACACCCGAAAGCTTCATCCGATGGTGCATCGACATGAAATGCCCAAAACAGGACGTCAGAAACCGATGCTGGTCCTCAACAACAAAATCTTTGGGGACCCGGTTCAGTGCATCGTCTATACAGTCAAGGGTGTCAAAATGGTCGTGTCGAATCAGTTTTCCCTCGTGCCAATCTCCCTCTAGTGTTTATGTCACAGAAACAATACATAAGTAAAAAGCTAGGTTTCATCAATTAAAAGTCTCGCTTTTTTTACAAAAATCCTCGATCATTTGAAAAACATACTCGATTCTTTCAAAAATATGCTCGATTCTTTCTAAAATAAGCTCGATCATATTTAAAAAATGCTCGATTTGACTACAAATATAGTCGATTTAACTAAACCTAATTTTTTTTAAACGCTCGATCTTTTGAAATATATGTTCGATTTTTTCAAAAATATGCTCGATTCTTTCTAAAATATACTCGATTTAACTAAACGTAATTTTTTTTTAAAATGCTCGATCTTTTGAAAAATATGCTCGCTTCTTTCAAACATATGCTCGATTTGGCTACAAATCGAGCATATTTAACTAAACACAATTTTCATATAAAAAATGCTCGATAATTTGAAAAATATGCTTGATTCTTTGAAAAATATGTTCGATTCTTTAAAAAATATGTTCGATTCTTTCTAAAATATACCTGTTAACTAAACGTAATTTTTTAAAAAAATGTTCGATCATTTGAAAAATATATTTGATTCTTTCAAAAATATGCTCGATTTGGCTACAAATCGAGCATATTTAACTAAATCTATTTTTCAAAACAAAAAATGCTCGATCGTTTGAAAAATATGCTCGATTCTTTAAAAATAAGCTCATTCATATTAAAAAAAGGCCCGATTTGGCTACAAATATACTCGATTTAACTAAACTTAATTTTCAAAAAAAAAAATCCTCTAAACTTTATCAAATAAACTCAATTCTACTACAAAAAAGCTTGAGTCTTGTTAAGAAAGTCTCAGCTACCCGGATTTTCATCTTCCTCAACAAATATTCAGTCTCATTCAAACCCTAACCTAAATCACAACCATTCTCAAATTCCTAAATCAACCATAATCTACAGGTTTAATCAACAAAAACCAGATCTAACATGCAATGCTACTTCTGAACAACAAAATCGAAAACAAAATCAAAATCAACTTACCTCGATCGATTGCAAGACTTCTCGATGGATATTCCACTGCTCTCCGGTTACTTCGTCGTTAATATCGTCGCCGTCGATACACTTCTAGTCGCTTGAAAGTCACTGAACTTTTTTTCTCACTCCACTTTTTCTGTCTCACATTGAAAACGACAAAATACTTTTGAGGTATTTTGGTCTCGACACCTTAATTGATGTCTTTTAAACATACATTATTAATGTGATGATATTTTCACAAAAACCCCCCAAAATAGTGCCAATAATTTTAGCCCTTTAAGATATACCGTTAGAGTAATTAATATGATTCAGAAGTAATGAAGATGTATTGTAATCTATAAATACGGTTTGAGCCCTCAGGGGTATAGCTCAGCTGGTAGATTGACGAGTTTGGAGCTTGAGGTATGGGCAATTAGGGAAAATGACTATAAAGTCAGCAGTTCGAATCCTACTAATTAGGGCCATCTCCAAACATTTTGGAGCCCGAGCGATTTTTTGATATTAATAAAAATCGAGGCCTTATATAATTATTATCATTAACATAAAAAATTTAAATAAATAATTCTTCATTTACTAAATACAATGTATTCCACATAATTAAATTAAAAAAAGATTTATCGTATCTAAAAACGTAAAAACAAAACATTGTTTACATTTCTATTCTTCTTGTTTTTTTGAAGTGCAAATTTACAAATTATACTACTACCATCAAGATTAGCTAAAACTTTTTTCTCACATAACCAATCCACTCAATCTATCTTGTGACATTGTTGACCGAAGATAATTTTTAATCAACTTCAACTTTGAAAAGCTTCTCTCCGCAGTAGCAACTGTAACTTGTATAGTCAATAAAATTCTATAAGCCATCCAAGCATTTTGGAAGCAAATGTGAAAGTTTTTTATATACTCCAAGACTTCAGTAGCTTTTGTTGTGCCTTCCAGTAACGATTTTCTTAACAACTGTAGTTTTAAAAATAACTCATATGCATCAATATCATAATTATCTCAATGTTGGAAATAATTTACAAGAGTATCACAAGAATACTTCAAATTTTCATTGTCTGAAGAGCTTAATTTACTTAAGTTAAATAAAAACCCAAAAGTGTTTTAATACCTTTAAAATTGCACAAATCTACTATTCAAAGAAGAAATAACATTATCTACTATAAATAAAAAATATGTAACTATAAATGCTTATTCCATTGATTCTATTGGTTCATCACCAATAATCTCATCAAAAAACTTCTTTTTGGAACTAACATGTGTCTCGTGAAATTTGGATTTAATCTCCATTTCAATAGCAATTTTTTCAGCTTCAATCATAGCTTCATCAAATCCCTTTTCTTTGTATTCTTCAAAATAAGCAATGAGACCCTTTTAAGAGAGAAATTGCATCATCGATATTTATGTCTTTTTTCTGAAGTACTTTACTAACTTTGTTAACCTTATTCAATATTTCATACCAAATAACCATACCAACAAGAAAATCAAACTTAAGAGATTTTGCTAAAGATTGAGCATCACTCACCGTGGCAACATCAACACTATTCTCCATTAGATGAATATTTTTTTTATTTGCGGAGTTTGAAATCTTATTGCTTTAACACTAGAAGCTCAACTCTCTCAACGTGTTCCCGACCATGATTTAAGTGTGAGACCTTTTCCGTCATGATATTTAACATGATTCTTCAAAATCTCTCATCGTTTGGTTGAACCTAAAAACAATTTATAAATTCATTGCACAATCCTAAAAAATGATTTAGCTTGAAAACAACTCATAGTCATTTCACAAATTGCAAGGTTAAGAGAATGACTACCACATGGAGTATAAAATGTTCTAGGACACTCTCTTATAACTCTACTTTGTACTCCTTTATTTTGTCATTTCATGTTAGAACCGTTGTTATAGCCTTGCCCTCGCACATTATTAAAATCAAGCTCATAAGATCCTAAAAAGCTTTTAAGTGTATTGAAAAATGATTCTCCCGTTGTCTCGACCACTTTCACAAGTGTATACTACAACAAAATTGACATTACATAGCATGAAATGAATCCTATAACAGATAATAGATAGCATTTAACTTGGTGCTATCATAACCAAAGCTATTAAAAGCCTCCAACCGGTTATTGCAATTTATAAATGCTATTGAATGACTTTTTGAAGAGCTATCCTAATATATGTCGTAGCTTTTTATAAATGCTACAATTGGTTTTCCATTGCAACATTAAAACGCTATAAAATACAAAAAAAGTTCTAATCTATAGCTTTTTCTATATGCTATAAAAGCTGGTTACATTTAAAAAAAAAGCTAGAAATAATTTTGTCAATACCGTGATTATTTGGTTATATAAAAGGAAATTCAAGTTCCATCATTATACAAAAATTTCAAGAAAAACAATAGGTGCATAAAAAGATCAAGTCATTTCATTAATATACCAAAATAATTACATAGCATATCATAACTCATATCATAGTACTAAAGCACAATATCCTTATTTACAAAAGTCTATGTCTATAGAAAAGAGAGAATCCCAAAATCTACAAAAAAAAAATGGATAACAAGATTCAACCACCCTTCATCTTCAGCATACTTCCAAATTGTTAAGTCTCCATATTTACAACCTGAATTTATGATTTCAAAAGAAGAAAATACAGTATTAATATAATAAAAGAAAGATTATTCATTGTAAATAATATTGAAAATTTGGAATATATAGGTCAAATAGACTAAAAAAGCAAAACAACAATAAATGGATAACGATTTTTATATATTTATTGTACCAAAATGATCTAAATTCTCATGTCTCATAAATTAAACTAATTTCAAATGGACCTAAAAAAAAACTCATACCTAAGAACACAAATTCAAGTGACATCGTACCTAATATAGAGAGGAAAAAATAATCAATAAAATGAAAAAAAAATCATTTTAGGTATTAAGACATAAGATGAAAAAAAAACTTTTTTAAAAAAAATTAACTATGAAGGAATCGATCATGTGAGATTATTAAGGAAATTAAAAGGTGTTTTTTATAAGTTATGATATAGATAATAGACAAGAAATAAAAGTAATCGTTGTAGACATACCCATGGATTTCTTATTTGTATTTAAGTAACTAGATTCAAATAGTGAACATTTGGAATTGAGAGATTTGCACAAGTTCAGATTAATTCTGAGCAAAATGAAATTAATTATGAGAAAAATGAAAATTATAAACAAATGTGTGAAAGCAAATCAGATCTCATAAATCACAAAGACCCACAAAGAGAATAAAAAACACAAATAATCATACAGTACGAACATACCATTTTCTGTAAGGAATCAACAGCTAAATGAAAGAGAAGCAAAAACAGCATGACCCATTTGCTTCTTGAAGTGTTGTGACCCATTTTCTTGGACGAAAATCCTCTTTCTCTCTTGTTCGCTCCTTGTACTATGTTCTTCACTTCTTTGACAAACAGAGAATGCGGAGAATAAGAGACACAATGAAAACGAAATAACGTTCTACAGACTTCCATTTTCTTTTTTCATTAAAAATTATACAAGTTCTAAGTGAGTTCTAAGTGATGTTGTATTGGTCTTCTTTTTGTTTAATTAAATAAGCATATCACTAATTTCATTCACGCTTTGATTAAAAATTTTGAATAGTGTGAATTGTTTAGGCGGGACTTTCATTTTATCCCACCAAAATAGTTTTTAGTTAATTATAGCTTACAGGAAAAACTATAAATCTAGGTTAAACTTAGGAAATGTAATGGTTATTGTGTAACATTTTTGAATTGCTATATTATTACTATTAAAATATAATAAAAAAAATGTTACTTGTTAAATATCTTTTATAGCATTTTATAACAAAAAGCTATCTTAGATGGAAATTTCATAGCTTTTTTAAAAGAAAGCTATTGAGCAATGCTATAAAATGTGAAATTTGTTGTAGTGGTAATAAATAATTCCTCCACCTTTATCGGACTTGTAGAAATATTGACATCTTAATATAAGAGTCATTTGTTCCTCGTGACTAGCATCTGGAGTACACTCAAGAATAACCTAAAAATATTTAGCATTTCTTACAATCTCAAGAATTATGTTTTTCATCTCACTAGCTAACAATTGTATCATCTCATTTTAAATATTATGGCCAAGATAATGATACCGAATTTTTTTCTTTCAAATACGTCTAAGATGCTCTTGCATTATCAGATCAAACTCAACGATCATTTTGATAATTCTTAACAAGTTTCCATTATTACAATCATCAATCTTCTAATTTCCTCCACGAAACACCAAATTACTAATAGCAAGTGTTTTGATAACATTCATAATTCTCTTCAAAACATCTTTCCAATATTCTTTCTCTTTATAATTAATAGCTCTTTCATGTGAAACATCAATTGTTACAATTTTTTACAATCGTAATTTTGCCTCCTTCCATGCTTTCATGCTAAGCATATAACTACTACTCTTTTCATGCTCCACTAGTCTATAAGAAATATTGAGTCAATCATTGTATTCTTGATTTGCACTAGTTAAAGGACTTGATAACCCTTTCTTGAACAATACACAACAAAAACAAAATGCTTTATTTTTTTAGTTGTGAATACACTAGCCAAGTCCTATTATGACTCCCCTTATTTGCTAAAGAGCCAGTGTAATATTTATAATTAAAACTTTTATTATTTTCAACAGGATATACGAAACTAGTAATTCTTACGGGACCCATTTCTACTATCAAATCTCTTTCTTTTTGAGATATATTGATTTTCCAGTTTCCAGGATCATACAAATCATATGCCTTATCATTTAAGTCATCTACATTCTAATTCAAATCATCAATATTTTCATTCAACCCATCTACATGCTTGTTCTTATTCAAATCATTCAAATCATCAATATTTTCGCTTAAAATATCTACATGCTCATTCTCATTCAAATCAGGTGCATTATCATTCACACCCAAACTAGTATTCACTTTCACATTCTCATTATCATGCTCAGATTGATTAGGTTTTCTTTTTACATACCTATCCATAGATCCCGCAAAAGATTGTATCACCATATCTCTTCTTTCTTTTTCCTTTCTTTTCTGGCTTCCAGAGTTATATTTTCTTTCACCCGTCATAACTATTCAATTATCAAGATTTTACCTAAAAATATATATTATAAAATCTGTTAGATAAAACTTAAATATAAAACATAATAACACATTAACACACTTATATAACATTTTATATAATTATATTGTCTAATTGACTAATTCAAGACTTTCAAGTATTCAACGATAACAAGAATGTCAAGAATACAAGATTATTTTGTTTTAACTTGTATTTGTTTTCGTTTAAATCAGTTTGGTCTTAAAAGAACCCAATCACCCATGGCCAATTTTAAATCCGTTTGTGTATTTGTAATTTGTGTAGACCGTAATCAATTTGATTAATGATTATAAATTTAAAATTTAAAATTTAAAATTATATAATCCGTTAAAAATGAACCCTTCAACTCATTATAAAATAATCTTGTTTTGCCATACAAGATTCAAGAAATAAATGGTTTAAGAAAACTAGAAAAGCTTAACAAATTGTCGACTTAACGACACAATTACACAAATACTGAAATAAACACATACTAATCTACTATTGTAAATAAAATAAATAATTAAAACTTAAAAGGTGAGTCAAAATCAACATGTAGTCATGTAGAAATTAATTGAAAACAAAAATCATACCTTCAAAGTTCAAATCCTCAATTCTTCATAATGACAAAGAGACACAGAAAAGCAACACAGAACAGGAAGGCGGAAGCAATACGAAGCACGGAAGCAAACCAATTAACCAATTACCCCAAAGGCCCAAAGAGGAAATTAGAGGAAGCTAGGAAAGAGTAAAGTGAATAAAGACAAAGTTTTTGATTCGTTTAGTTTTAGATCAAGACATCAAGTTGTAGTTTTGTTTAAATTAGTGATGTTAGTTTAGAAATCAAAATCACAAGGACAAGTTTATTGGGCATTTAGATTTGGGCATGATTTTTTTTTTTTAAATTGGTTTATTACCTCATTGAGTCGAACAAAATCATCAAATTGGACCTTGTTTAAATATATATATATTGGATTCTGAGGCCCTAAAGAATAAGTAAATTGGGCCAGTTGAGGCTTTAGCAAAATGCTAAGTTCGCTGCCACCATGGGTCGGCCCTGCTACCAATTACAAAAGCTTTAAAAAAATATCCGGTATAGATAGATGGATAGATAGAAACTGTCAAAAAAAATTCCTTAATACGGTTTGAAAATAATGAAAATATAATCGTAACTCATGATGTATAATATCAACCAACACACGTAGCAAGACACAAATAATGAAAATAGTTGTTTTATATATGCACCATGTACGTGCACACTATGACAAAAAATTGTACATTTGTAAAACTCGTGCTAATTTATATAGATTTTATATTAATTAGCTCACAAATCTTGTTTAAATTTCATACATGTTAAGTTTGGTGGCAAATGTACCTATTCATCCTGACAATGTTACATGTTCAGGTCGTCGAGGTTAACATAAGGTTTACTAAATTGATACTATCTATCACAACCAACTCAAATGTCTAGTTTCTTAAGTATGTTACTTTCCAAACTTCCTTAGGCTTCACTCCATTTTTATGTAATATGAGGATTTTGAAACAATGTTTTGAACAATAGATTCGATGGACGAAAAGAGATTAGTCAATCAGTATACTTTTTACATTTACACTATAAGGTTGTGACTTGTGAGTTCGAGTCATTCCCTTTTCAAACCCCAAATTTATATAATATTTCAAAAAGAAAAAAGAAAAATATATTTGATTCCGATGTCATATATGGACGTGACAAGCAATGCATACAAAACTTGTAAGAGAACATAATTTATCACACTAACATCTTCAAATCAAGTAGAAAATAATATTTTATACCATCGATACAATGCGTGAATCACATCCAATCCTTTCATGCCATGTGATATATAGATAACCGATCAATTGAGTTTTAAATCCCAAATCAAGTAATTACTTACATTTATCTAAAATTCTGTAAAAAAATATCAATCATGTATATGGCGGTCTCTTGCTCCTCACTCTTCTCCATAACTACTCAAAATTCCATTAAAATTCCCCCCACATAGCCACGGTAATAAGGAAGACAACCCACATGTACCCTTTAGGTGGCCTTAAGATGACCTTTTCCTCCACCAACTTTCCAACAAATATTAGATGAACCTGAAGCAACTCTAATTGATTGTGTGCGAAATCATCTCTATAAGGAACACCAAATCAGAGTTGTATGCTTGCAAATGTTGTTAAAGGATGTGTAACACCCAATCTAGAGGTGTCCACGGTTTGGTTAAACCGTCGGTTGAAAACCAAAACTGAGGTAGAAAAACTAAAACTAAAACTAAAACCGAAACCGTAATCGAAACTGACAGTTACAAAACCGGTTGGAAACCAGTTATGAGTCGATTCGGTTACGGTTTAGGCTCCCCAAAAACTGACCAAAACTATCGGTTAAACAGACGGTTTTATATTTAAAAAAAAAAACCGACCAAAACCATCGCTTAAATCGAAACTGTAACCGTCAAACCGGTGGTTACAAAATCAAAACCAAATCGGATATTGTGGTTACGGTTACGGTTTACCCCTTCCATGAAATTGGAGCTGGTTGTTTCAAATCGAAACCGAACCGAAACTAAATCGTGGATATCTTTAGCCCAATCACTCCCTAAAAGGCTAAAACCTTCGACGTTCCATACAAAGAGTTTCATTGTTCTCGATAGACCTGTAAGCAAAAACTCGTAGATAAATCAGATTGTGTAGTGCCATGTATTATGTAAAGCATCTTGATTCGGAAGTAGTTTAAGTATTTTCATAACATCAACATCCTCCACCTCACCTTCACGTGTTTCATGCAGGAGGGCCTTGACATTTTTTTAGGGCCAGGCGAAAATGTAAAAAAATAGAAAAATAGGTCCCATGACATGTCAAATGAGAAACAGGGAGTTGTCACAAAATGGGTCCCATGATTTTTTTAATATGTTCTATATATATAATTAAAAAAAAAATTGAACCCTTTAGAGTCATAATTTTTTGTTTATATAATCTATTCATATAATTAAAAAAATGAATTTGGTCTTTCAGAGTTACAATTCTTTTTTCTATTGGCTATAACAACTCACAACAATCCGAACTTATGTTCTCAAAACCCAATACAACATATTGGCTTTAATAAAAAAAAAAATTGGGGATAGGGTGGTTGCACATGGTGCACCACCCCAGGGTCGGCCCTGGTTTTTCGTTTACCCAATATAATAACATCAGCCGATCGAGGAAAACTTGATGCAATGCATCCTATCTATAAGTTTCCATGCGGTAAGTAAAACTCGTTTGATAGATTCCTTTTACCACATGGTATGCACCCATTGTCCGGATGTATTGCAAATATATCGGGTAAATACAAGATTTTCTCCTTCCAATCGACCCAAAGTCAGATTGCTTCTCAACTATTTGAACCATTTTCCATTTATACTTACGTTGTTTGGATCCTGAACCCATATGAATTTGGCACACTGGACTAACAACAAAATCAGCCACAAATAGATGTTGCCTACAATGATAAAAAGCCACATTACCCATTTTTCTACAATCTAGTCAACAATTGAAACCTCGTACTCCTTGACTTATGTATCCACAATACGTGGGTTTTGAGAAACTAGACCACATGGAAATTTAAAAATATTTTGAATGTTTGATCAACAAAATCTCCAACCACATGTAAATTATGAATATTGAAATGTGCATTAGTGTTGTAGAATGTGATGTTGGTTTGCATAACTTTTTCTATTTTATAAATTAGCTAACAAATTTTTATCTTGTTATTATCATCTTTTTTGAATCAAGTTATGTTAAGTTTTCTATTTAAAGGATGACGAGAAAATGAAGGAGTAGAAGAAAGCAATGAGAATTTTTTATTGCTCAGAATTAAATTAAAATAATAAGTTATTTTTCTTTAACTTAATTTAGGGTTTGGGAAATGAATGTGATTCAAATTCATATATTTGTCATATATATATATATATATATATATATATATATATATATATATATATATTGTTGTATGTAAATTTTACCAAGCATACAAGTCATTGACAGGAAGGAAAAAATAGTCAGGTGTATGCTTAGATGGACATTCAGGAAATATCCTACAAGGCATCATTAAAGAGGAGCAAGCCCGAGTAAGCATATACCGAATAAAGACCTACTCGGGACTGGCTAAAACAACGCATTCACTCGGGCTCAAACGGCACTACTCGAGACCATTAGGTAACAGTCTTACTCGGGAGTAAGTACAACCCGAATAAGAACTTATCATACAGGTTAAGTCATTAAATACGCGAAGATATTCTTCATGAAGGAATCCCAAATAATGGACCTTTGAGTTAGAAGAGTCCCCCAATCAGGAAACAACTTGATTCTTTTTCGAAGACTACATTCTTATAAGGAAACAAGTCAAATTAAACTACGCAACTAGAATCCCACTCAATTTCCATAAAGAGACTCCGAAACCGGAAAGAAGACAAATCAACCTCAAACAAGTAACCAAATCATAATTAAATACAAATATCTTGTATTACTTGTACAAAGCAGATTAGGGTTCTATAAGCATATAAATAGACCCATAATCTGGCTCAAAAAAGATATATACAATATAGCATACAGTAATCACAAATAATACAGAGAGAAAAAGGGAGATCGAGAGCCTGTAAAAACATCTTATTCTCTTAGTGGATTTTGGCTTGGTTGATCTTTCAACCACCCGTGGATGTTTCTCCGATCATCAGAGTTTTACCACGTAAACCTTGTCTTTTTCACTCTCTCTGCATCTCTTTCTCTTTAAATCAATAGCCAAAATCCAATCCCTGTTGGCTTTTCTGGCATAATCCAGAAATCGACGTCAACAATTGGCGCTAGAAGGAAGGGTCGAACCTCCGAACTTGTTAGAAAGCAATGACTGGAAGCAGAAGTAGTTCGGGGAACGGCCAAAAATCACCAGACGATTTCCATACTGGCAATACGTCACAAAATCCTGCAGCAAACACAGAAAACCAACCTGCGCACCTGGCAGGGATCCAGCAAGTTCCTCCAACCAGCAGAGATCTTATGCTGAGTTTCCAAGAGGCCCTGCAGCAATTAGTGACGGACGCATCAAATGAAGGGATTGAACTACTGGCCGCAGAAGCGCATACTCCCAATCCTCCACCCGCAAGGCTCCGTTCAATGGTGGTAGGACCAGGAATAACTATGCCAGAAACCAGAAGGAACTCTTCCCCGATCAATCCGGTTGGACAGAAAACACTAGGGGAGGAGAATCACCAAAAGCTGGATCGCAATCAGACAGTACGTGCCAGACATCGTAAATACGATCGGCGCAGAGGACGATCATCATCAGAAGACAGTGATCAACACCATCGTAAACGTCATCATGAGGTTCCGGCATCAGAGTGAAGAATCTGAGGAAAAAATGACAGTCACCCAACGGTTCAACCGTCAGGGAAGCCCGGTAGGGGACAGAGATATTACAATCCAGAGCCTGACTCAAGAAGTAGAGAATAATAGGCGACAGATGGAGGCACTCGTCAGACGTTACGGTTACAACGATCTATTCGATGATGACTCCGACAGTCCATTTACCAGGGAAATTTTACGGACCCCTTTCCCAGAAAGATTCAGGATGCTGCATGTGGAACAATTCAAAAAAGATACAGATCCAAAGGAGCACGTTAGGCGCTACAAAAGTGCCATGGCTCAATATGCCCGCAGCGACCCCCTGTTGTGTCTCAACTTTCCACAAACACTTGAGGACACAGGCTCAAGATGGTTTGGAAGTCTACCTCCGGCAAGCATCGAAAATTTCAGCGAGTTGAGCAGGAGCTTCTCAAGGCAATTTCTGAGCAACGTTCACAGAAAGAAGTCGGTGGCCTACATCTCTCAAATAAAACAGGGGAAGGACGAGTCGTTAAAAAAATTCTTGGCGTACCAATAACTTGCAGAATGGACGATTATCCTTCGATTTGAGAAGAGCACGGCTGACAAGGTATGCCGACATGATGGATATGGCGGAAGGATACGCTCTGGCTGAGGAAGAAGAGTTAGCTACAGGAGGAAGCTATATGCATGGAGGAAAGCTCGAACAGAGAAATACCGAATCCAAGGGGCAGAATCAAAAAGAAAAATAGAAAGGGAACAACAAGGAGAAAAATAAGGATGGGGGTAATAGGCGTAACGCCGAACGGTCCACAGAGAAATACCGCGGCGGATATACCAATTACACCCCTCTTCGGAAGAAACAAGAAGAAATTCTAGCCATCCTGGAAGAGAAGAATATGGTGCAAGAACCGCGGTGACAATCACAGTTCGCACGGAGAGATACAACCAAGTATTGCAGGTTTCATAAAGAGACTGGGCATGAGACTTCGAAGTGTTTTCAGCTCAGAGATTACATAGAAACCCTTATTCGGGAAGGGTACATACTGGATGTAATCTTAAAAAAAGACGAAAGATCAGAAGTCAAGAAAGCCAAGGCTGATCACAACCCTGGTCAAAACCGAAGAGCCAGCCCCGAAGCCAATGAAGTAATATATACAATCTTCGGAGGACCTTTTACTGGGAGGAGCAACCGAGAACGGACTCAGGAAGTCTGAGAAGCAGTAGAAGCCAGGAATAACTTAGACGTGAATTCGGTTGAACCAGACCCGAAGAGGATAAAGGAAGGATGGGACCCGATAGTCTTCACAGAGGCAGATTCCCACGGCGTCGATGTTCGACCTAATGACGCTTTGGTTATAAGTGCCCGGATTGGCCATAGGGAAGTCCGGAGAATTTTAATAGACAATGGGAGTTCAGCAGACATCTTAAGCGTGGCCGTATACGACCAGCTAAGATTGGACCGAAAAGATTTACAGCATTTCCATACTTCGTTAGAGAGGATTTGGGGGAGTAAAGGTCAGGTCACTCGGGACTGTCAAATTACCTGTGAAAGTCAGAACGACACCATGCCAGAGGACTGTCTTGCTCGACTTCGTGGTAGTTGATTTGGATAATTGGCCATATAATGCGTTATTGGGTCGGCCATTCCTAAATAAAACAAGAGCCGTGACAGCCACTTACGCATTAATGATCAAGTTCCCAACAGAACAAGGGGTTGAGATAGTCAAGGGATCCCAAGAGATGGCCCGAAGAGCAAACTTGTCGGTATACAAAGACAAGCATGATGCCGAACAAGTGTGCACCATAATGCAGCCAAATGAGAGTGAAGAATCCTTGTTATTCGAACTAGATCCAAGGGAGGGCTCGAATGGATACAAGACAGAAATGGCCGAAATACTACTCGAAGAAGACAAACCGGACATGAAAGTCAAGATCGGGGCTAACTTGGAAGAAAAAATCAAGCGAGAATTGACCAATTTGCTCAAAGAAAACAAAGATGTATTCGCCTGGAGTCATGAAGATTTGATCGGAATTGATGCCCGAATAATATCCCATCACCTCGCAGTAAGCCCGAATGCCAAACTGGTAGTACAAAAGAGAAGATAGTTCAATCCTGAAAGAAGTCAAGCAATCAAACAAGAGATGGAAAAGCTACTAGCGACGGGATCAATCAGAGGAGTCAGCTACCCCCAGTGGGTCGCTAACGTAGTCCTCGTCCAGAAGAAAAATGGACAGTGGAGGATGTGGGTAGATTTCAAGGATCTAAACAAGGCATGTCTGAAGGACAGCTTCCCACTCCCAAGAATAGATCAGCTGGTGGATGCCATATCTGGTCATGAACTGCTCAACTTCATGAATGCTTACTCGGGATACAATCAGATCCGGATGAACAAAGCTGACGAAGAAAAAACAGCTTTCACAATGGATCAGGGTTTATATTGCTACACAGTGATGCCCTTCAGTTTAAAAAATGCAGGAGCCACGTACCAAAGGTTGGTCAATAAGATCTTCACTCGGCAAATAGGAAGGAACATGGAGGTCTACATTGATGACATGTTGACTAAAAGTGTCTCAGCAGATGACCATGCCCACGACCTCCGAGAGACATTTGATGTATTAAGAAGATATCAGATGAAGTTAAACCCAAACAAATGTTTATTCGGAGTCCACTCGGGAAGATCCTTGGGTTTTCAAGTCCATCAAAGAGGAATCGAAGTTAATCCAGAGAAGATCCAGGCTTTGCAGCAAATGACTTCACCTAAAACATTGAAAGAGGTACATCGCTTAACAGGGTGTTTAGCCTCCTTGAGAAGGTTCATCTCAAAGGCTACAGACAGGTGCTCGCCTTTCTTCAAAGTGATCAAAAAAGGAAAAGGCCTGGAGTGGAATAAAGAGTGCGAGCAGGCATTCTTAAAGATAAAAGAATACTTGGGGCAAGCTCCCATCCACTCAAAGCCACAAAAAGGGGAAATACTTCAGCTGTATCTATCAATAACCGATCTTGCAGCAAGTTTAGTCCTAGTCAGGACAGAAGATGGAGTACAAAAACCAGTGTATTATACAAGCAAGGCACTCCTACCGGCCGAGACCAGATACTCACAAGCAGAGAAGATGGCCTTAGCATTGGTTTCAGCTGCAAAAAAGCTGAGACCATACTTTCAGGATCATACGGTCCAGGTTCTCACCAATTGCCCATTAAGACAAATCTTACAAAAACAAGAGATATCAGGAAGACTTACTAAATGGGCAATCGAGTTGAGTGAATTCGATATTTATTATGTCCCCAGAACTTCCTTCAAAGGACAAGCAGTGGCAGACTTCATAGCCGAGTTCACAGAACCAAACCTGGAAACAAAAAAATTGTTGGATAGAAGTTTCCAATGGAAATTATATATTGATGGTTCCTCGAATACTCATGGCAGTGGGGCAGGGATCGTAGTTCGCACCCCAGAAGGAGATGATGTTGAATGTGCCATGAGATTCGATTTCAAAGCAACCAATAATCAGGCTGAATACGAGGCATTGTTAGCTGGACTCAGAGTTTGCATAGCTCTTGGGGCAGACGAAGTGGAGATATTTAGCGATTCACAGGTAGTTGTCAACCAGGTTATGGATGAATACCAGGCTAAAGATGAAGGAATGGTTGCCTACCGTGACATCGCAAAACAGCTCCTCCAAAAATTTAAAGAATACAAGATCGCTCAGATCCGTAGAGAAGAAAATGAAAAGGCAGACACTTTATCTAAATTAGCGTCCGCAACAACCTCGATCAGACCAAAAACCATTCCAGTTGCACACCTCTTTAAACCGAGTACAGCTGACCTTAAGCATTTGGAAATTTCAGAAATCCGAACACCGCAAGACGGTTGGATGGTCCATCTGAGAAGGTTCCTGGAAGAAGGCATACTCCCGGAAGATCCGATATTAGCAAAGCGCATCAGGTATCAATTGGCTAGGTACACCATGATCGGAGGAGAATTATACAGAAGAGGGTTTTCTCGAGCTCTCCAGAGATGTATACCAGAAGAAGATGCACATCGAGTACTTCAAGAAATCCACGGAGAAGTTTACGGGAACCACACTGGGGGTAGGAGTCTGGCGCATAAGGTACTTAGGCAAGGCTATTATTGGCCTACACTTTTCTCAGATGCACAACAATGGTCGGAAAGTTGCAATACCTGTCAAAGAATTGTCAACGATATCCGACAACCCCCAGAAAAACTCAGAAATCTCGTTGCCCCGTGGCCATTCGCCATGTGGGGCCTAGACCTGATCGGGCCAATGCCAGCTGGAACAGGGGGTGGAGCGAAGCACGCTATAGTAGCTATCGATTATTTCACATAATGGGTCGAAGCTGAAGCGTTGGTGCATATCACGGAAGCCAACACCACGAATTTTGTAAAGAAAAACATACTTTACAAGTTTGGAATTCCGGACACTATAATCACCGACAATGGCACTCAGTTTGATAACCAAAGGTTCAGACAATTGTGCGAGAAGTATCATATTGCCAACTACTATGCAACACCAGCTCATCCACAAACAAACGGGCAAGTAGAGGCAGTAAATAAAATTATCAAGCACACAATCAAAGCAAAATTAGATGACAAAAAAAGGAAGCTGGGTTGAAATGCTTCCTGAAGTATTGTGGGCATATCGGACGACAGCAAGGACTTCAACAGGAGAAACTCCGTTCAGCCTAGCGTTCGGAACAGAAGCTGTCATCCCCATAGAAACATCGTATGCGTCCCCCCGGGTCAAGCTATACGATGAAGGAAAAAACGTCGATACACTGCTACAAAGTTTGTATGAGCTAGAAGAAAAAAGGGAAAATTCCTGAATAAGAAATGCAGCTTATCAACAAAGAGTGGCATGCCACTACAACTCTCGTGTTCGGATCAGGAAATTTCAGTTAAAAGACCTGGTGCTCAGGAAGGTGTCACTAAACACAAAGAATAGAGCCGCGGGATCCCTGGCTGACAAATGAGAAGGTCCATACAAGATCGAGGGGATAGCTGGCCATGGAGCTTATTGGATTGCTCGACCCAATGGATGGATGTTACCCCGACCGTGCAATGCCCAATATCTGAAGATTTTCTATCCTTAAAACATATATTTATGTTAAATATTTTATTCTTTTCCCAATCAGGACAGTATTAGTCAGAATAAATACTAAAACTGTAATATTAATCTTTTTTGATTTTTCGCAGTAATAAATAAAACTAAGAATTTTCAAAAGGAAAGCACCTAGCTCGAGATCTCCAAAATGCATACGACAATATGAAATAGAAGAAGAGCATGATAATAAGAACATGCAAATAGAATTCTCGGGACAATCAAATCCCAAAAGGGCGGAGAAGCTCGTAGGAGCATGCCAGCCGAGCAGGGTCAAAATGATCTTCGCAAAAAGGCAAACCCGGTGCACCAAACTGGAAAAATGCTCGGGACGCTATCAGGAGAAATTCCGGTGAAATGCGTAGCTGTGTTGAAGCAACTTTTAAAAAAGAGCTCAACGATTCGGCAAACCCTTGCGCATAAAAACTAGGGAGACGTCCTTGGTATTGCTTAAAGACTCGAACGCATAATCATGGTGAGCCTTGATATAACGTTCGGGTAGCAACCGGGTATGAAACGTAAGTGCAAACTTTTCTGTTTCAAGATGACTCGGTTAATAATAAAGAAGCCAGTTTAATAAGACACTTGGCAATTGAAGTTATTCGGGTAACAACCGGTTTAATAAGATACTCGGTTAAGTTACCCGACCACCAGCCAGTTTAATAAGATACTTGGCAATTGAAGTTATTCGGGTAACAACCGGTTTAATAAGATACTCGGTTAAGTTACCCGACCACGAGTCAGTTTAATAAGATACTTGGCAATTGAAGTTATTCGGGTAACCACCGGTTTAATAAGATACTCGGTTAAGTTACCTGACCACCAGCCAGTTTAATAAAATACTTGGCAATTGAAGTTATTCGGGTAACAACCGGTTTAATAAGATACTCGGTTAAGTTACCCGACCACCAGTCAGTTTTATAAGACACTTGGCAATTGAAGTTATTCGGGTAACAACCGGTTTAATAAGATACTTGGTTAAGTTACCCGACCACCAGCCAGTTTAATAAGATACTTGGCAATTGAAGTTATTCGGGTAACAACCGGTTTAATAAGATACTCGGTTAAGTTACCCGACCACCAGCCAGTTTAATAAGATACTTGGCAATTGAAGTTATTTGGATAACCGGTTAAATAAGATACTCGGTTATGATTCCGACCATCAGCCGGTTTAATACAACCTCTGGCAACAAAAATAAAGACAAACCATTCAAACTCAGAAAATCGTATTCTATTGCTCTTAAAAAGGATGGTTACAGTTCAAAGAAATGATTCTTTATACAAGCAAAAAATAAAGAATCTATCAGAATCTCCTACAAATTTACAAAATCAAGGTTGCGAGGATTTCGAGCCTTTGCCAATACTCGGGTCTGGCACCATCTCGTATTCACGAAGCAGGCTCTCATTAGACGGCCAAGTGAAGTCATCAACAATGTCGTCCCTCCACTGGCTATAATCATTACCCTGGATTGGCCCGACATCCGGGATTACAGCCTTGACAGACTCTCGACTTGTATAAAAGGTCGAGAGAGAGTGCTCGGACGAAATCTCTAAATGCATAAGATGGGGCTCCTTGCCTTGACTACGGCAGTAGGCTCTCCATTCCTTCATCTGAATCCGAAGAGATTCCAAGGACAGGTTCATATGGTGTTTGATTGACAGCTCCCAGTTAGCACGGGCTTTCTCGGTTGCCATACTTTTCACTTTGAAGAATTCGTTGGCCGAAACTAGCCCACGTTGAAATTCCCGAAGAAGTAGGGCATCGTAAGCAAATGATCTTTTAAAACGATCCACCCCTTGAACTTCCAGCTCCAACCTGGCCTCTTGGGAAAGGGATTCAACTGTCAGCACTTGGCCCTCCAAATCTTCAATTTTTTGGACATACACCGACTTCGCCTGCTCCGCCTCCTGCTCGGCCTTGAGCATAGACTCTTCAGTAGAAGAAAGAAGGTTTTGAAGCGAAGCAACCTTTTCTTCTGCCAAAGATGACTTGTCTTCAGCTTCAACCTGCTTTTCCAAGCAATTGTAGGCAAATATCTGCACCGAACCAACCTCTTGCTGGTAAGCCTGCTCAGCTCGAGCACGACCCTCCTCACTCGCCTTTAGCTGAGCCTCGAGACGCTTTATCCGATCAGCCTGACATTGCTGCTCCTGAACAAGCTCAGCAAATTCGGGCACCATCTGTAAATATATATATATATATATATATATATATACTTAGAAATCCAACGAAGGCAAAACAATAAAGGAGTCAGAATTAGCAACTTACATAAGATGCGCCGTTGAAAACATTTTGGAGACGTTCGGGCAGTGAACCATCTCTAAAACCGCTCCAGCAGTCTTCCCCGATAAATGCCCGACCAGAGGACATCTCCTGGAGCATATCTTTTGGAGAAAGGGATAAGGGAACCCCCCCGAGGGTTGAGTTCCCAGATTTCCAGACTCGGGGACAGGAGAAGCTCTATTTGGCTCTAGGGATGGAGAGGAAACCCCCAAAGGTTCAGCCCCCATATCTCCAACCTCGGGGGTAAAGGAAGTCCTACTTGGACCTGAAGTGACATATGCCGATACTCCGGCACCTACACTTGGGGCAGTCTCATCCGCAACATCTTCGTCGCTGGAGTCAATGAAAGTGACTAACTTTCGGAAGGAGTAGACACAAGAAAGTAGGTCCCCATTTTACTAACCTGCCTCAGCGTAAATAAATGTCTGATTTCATTCGGGGAAGGCGGTGAAAGGTTCATTCGGCTGAACATGTTCCACATACATATCAAGATTTTGTAACTATTCGGGGCCAACTGAGCTGGGGTTATCCCTGCTTCAGCTAAAAACCGGGCAATAAAAGGCTGAAGGTGAAGTGTGATGCCGCAGCAAATCATCGATCCGTAAATCGCGACCATCCCCTCAGGAGGTTTCCATACGGCTCTATTCCTAGCTGGAACCAAAGTGACCGAGTCGGGCAAATCAAATCGGAATCGGTATTTCTCTATCTTAGCTGGCCCGACCGCATTCGGTTCAATATCAAAACCACTCGGGCGAGTGTCAGAAAACGAAAGGCGAGACACCCGGTGTACATCAGCGTCCCCCTCATTAACAGTTTGTTCCCCAGTCTGAACACTGCTCGAGCCTTGCTTGTATACCTTGCTTGTGCTTTGATGTTTACCCATCCTTTGAGAAGATACCCTGTGATCAGAAATATCAGAATCAGAACTAGAGGAAGAACTCGATACGGGGCTGAAAGTGACGTCAGGGTAAAGCCCAGAAACATCGACCTCTAAAAATGGAGGTTCATCTATTGGGATATCCCCCAGTAATCGTCTAATGCAAGATACTAACCGGAAATCCCCACGGTCTAATGCATCAAAAGCAATTTTAAAGAGACGATGACGGGAAGATGGCCCCATTGAAACTAACCTTGAATTGAGACTGACGCAAGATCTTCAAAGCTGAGAGTCGCGAACTTTTGAATGAAGAAATTTGAGTTTAAAGAAATTTCTGCTGGATTTTTTAGAATAAACCAACAGTCGCTCAACGAAGGATTTAAAGGCGAGATGACACGAAACCATAGGACTTCAAAGCGGGAAAAAGTTATGACGAAACCAGATGACGTTGGCAGCGTTTGGATAAACGCAAAAGTCACTTCTCATAAACGATATTGAAAAACGAAGAGACAAGGGACACGTGTCAAGACAAGAAGTAGCCCTCAACCGTCAAAACTTTGAAACGTCGCTATCATTTAAGATCTTACGTGACAAAGCAAATCGAAATTACAGAGTCATCATTAAAATACATCATTATGACAAGACGGTTTTTCTGACAAAAGGAATTCAAAACGATTAAAATATTCTTGCCCGAAATAAAGTCTTCTCGGCAAAAATATTTTAAGGGGGTATTGTTGTATGTAAATTTTACCAAGCATACATGTCATTGACAGGAAGGAAAAAATAGCCAGGTGTATGCTTAGATGGACATTTTAGGAAATATCCTACAAGGCATTATTAAAGAGGAGCAAGCCCGAGTAAGCATATACCGAATAAAGACCTACTCGGGACTGGCTAAAACAACGCATTCACTCTGGCTCAAATGGTACTACTCGGGACCATCAGGTAACAGTCTTACTCGGGAGTAAGTACAACCCGAATAAGAACTTATCGTACGGGTTAAGTCATTAAATACGTGAAGATATTCTTCATGAAGGAATCCCAAATAATGGACCTTTGAGTTAGAAGAGTCCCCCAATCAGGAAACAATCTGATTCCTTTTCGAAGACTACATTCTTATAAGGAAACAAGTCAAATTGAACTACGCAACTAGAATCCCACTCAATTTCCATAAAGAGACTCCGAAACCGGAAAGAAGACAAATCAACCTCAAACAAGTAACCAAATCATAATTAAATACAAATATCTTGTATTACTTGTACAAAGCAGATTAGGGTTCTATAAGCATATAAATAGACCCATAATCTGGCTCAAAAAAGGGATATACAATATAGCATACAGTAATCACAAATAATACAGAGAGAAAAAGGGAGATCGAGAGCCTGTAAAAACATCTTATTCTCTTAGTGGATTTTGGCTTGGTTGATCTTTCAACCACCCGTGGATGTTTCTCCGACCATCGGAGTTTTACCACGTAAACCTTGTCTTTTTTACTCTCTCTGCATCTCTTTCTCTTTGAATCAATAGCCAAAATCCAGTCCATTTGGCTTTTCTGGCATAATCCAGAAATCGACGTCAACATATATATTTAAAGGTATAAAAAAAATTATTTGTTATTTTTGACATTCTCTTGAATGAAATTTAAATTTTAAAATTTAGTTTTGTTATAATTAGAAATAGGATGTACATCGTCTTTATTATTACTATATTGTGTTAGGGGTTGTTTGATCTTTTATCTAAAATCATATAAGTCCTTAATTTATTAGATATATGGATTAAGTCTTATAAATTAAGATACTATAATATGCTTGCCTTTTCATTTTGGACGACTTATTACAAATATAAAATTGATTAGATTGTGTTAGGGTTTCTTCAAAATTGGAAATTTTTAGAAAATTAATTTTTAGAGTTTTATTATATACGGATAAAATTGTAAATGTACGAATTGTTATAGGACATTTGTAGAAAATTACTAAAAAAACTCGACTGTACCACTTTTCTAATTAGATAAAATTCATTTTTTTTAATTTTTCTAAAAGACATATATATATATATATATATATATATATATATATATATCTTAAAATAAGATATAAATTGGAACAATAATAAACTGATTTGTCTTTGTCGTATGTGAATTTTATCGTACGTACACATCATCAACAAAGAAGATAAATTGCCAGGTGGACATCCAAATAGGCATTCAGAAAATATCCTATAAGACATCACCGAAGAAGAGAAAACTCGAGTAAGCAGATGTTGAACAAAACCTACTCAGGGTCAATCGACATCATATACTACTCAGGATCAATTAATAACACTCGGGACTGGTTAAATGACATTTCTACTCGAGATCAAATAATGTTACTCGGGACCAGTGGGTATTGTCCTTACTCGGGACAAATATGAAGAAAACAGAATAAAAGCTCAACGCTTAGCTCACACGGATTAGGTCATTAAATATACGAAGATATCCATATAAAAAAGAAATCCCAATGAGAACAGAATACTGAGCAGGAAGGGTTCCCAATCATGCAACAACTTTATTTCTTTAAAAAGACTATGCTCTTATAAGGAAACAAGTCCTAATTGGACTACATTACTAGAGTCCCATTCAATTTCAATACAAGATTCCGAAACAGGAAAGAAGACAGTCCGCTTCAAGCAAGTAATAATAATTAAATACAAAGATCTATTACTTGTACAAAGCAGATTAGGGTTATATAAATATTTAAATAGACCCATAATCTAGCCAAAAAAGATATAGACAGCAATCATAGAAAAATACAAAGAGAAGAAAGAGAGATCTGAGAATTGTAATATTATAATTTCATAGTGGATTTGGTTTGGTTGATCATTCAACCACCCGTGGACGTTTCTCCGGTCATCAGAGTTTTACCACGTAAAAACTTATGTCTTGATTACTTTCTCTTATCTCTTTCTCTTTGAAATCACATCTGAAATCCAATCCTTGTTGGCTTTTTTTGATACATCCAGAAATCGACGTCAACAATTGGCGCTAGAAGGAGGGGGCAAAACCTTCGATTTAATTAAAAGCAATGGCAGGAAGCAGAAGCAATTTCGGGGATGTCCAAAAATCTCCAGATAACTTCTATGTTGGCAGTACCTCGCGAGATCTCGCTGCAACCATGGAGAACCAACCTACTTTCCTAGCGGGGATCCAACAAGTTCCTCCAACCAGTGGAGATCTGACGCAACGTTTCCAAGAAGCGTTGCAACAATTGGTGGCAGACGCAGCAAAGGAAGGAGTTGATCTACTGGTTACAGAGGCACAAACTCCTAACCTCCCATCTGTGAGGCTTCGTTCGGTTGTAGTAGGGCCAGAACAAAACACACCGGAAGCCGGATGGAACTCTACTCCAATCAATCAGGTTGGATGTGAAACATCTGAAGAGGAATGACCACGCCAGAAGCAGAACCAGGATCAGATAGTTCGTGCTAGACACCGCAAACACTATCGGCACAGGGATCAGTCGTCATCAGAAGATAACGATCAACACCATTGCAAGTGTCATCACGGAATCATACGTGAAACCTGGCATCAAAGTGAAGAGCCTGAAAGAGGAATGAAAATCACCCAAGGGTTCAACCATCAGGGAAGTCCGGTGGGAAACAGGGACGTCGTAATCCAGAGCCTAACTCGAGAAGTCGAGAACAATAGGCGTCAGATGGATGCACCGGTCAGACGTTATGGGTACATTGATTTATCTGACGAGGATTCTGACAGCCCATTCACTAGAGACATCCTGCGGACTTCATTCCCAGAAAGATTCAGGATGTCACACGTGGAACAGTTCAAGAAGGATACAGACCTAAATGAACATATCAGACGCTATAAAAGTGTTATGGCCCAATATGCTCATAGTGATCCCTTACTATGCCTCAACTTTCCACAAACTTTAGGAGACATGGGCTCAAAATGGTTCGGGAGATTGCCCTCAGCAAGCATCAGAAGTTTCAGTGAACTTAGCAGGAGTTTTTCAAGGCAATTTCTGAGCAATGTTCACAGGAAAAAATTAGTGGCTTACCTTTCTTAAATAAACAAGGGAAAAATGAGTCGCTGAAGAAATACCTGGGGAGATTCGGCCAAGCGGTATCAGAAATCGACAGTGCAAATGATGAAGCAATAATTGCTGCATTCATCAACCTATAGAATGGACGGTTATCTGTTGACTTAAGAAGAGCCCATTTGACCAGATATGCAGATATGATGGACATGGCAGGAGGATATGCACTAGCCGAGGAAGAAGAGTTAGCCATTGAAGGATGCTACATGCATGGAGGAAAACCCGAGAAGGACACCGAGTCCGAGGTGTAGAACAAAAATGGAAGACATAAAGGAAACAGCAAAGAAAAGAGCAAGGACGGGGGAAATAGGTGAAATGCCGAACAGACCACGGAAAAATACCGAGGTAGATATACCAACTACATCCCTTTTTGAAAAAAACAGGAGGAAATTCTGGCCATTCTGGAAATAAAGAATATGGTACAAGAGCCACGACGACAGTCTCAGTTCACCCGGAGAGATACAACAAAATACTGCCGATTCCATAACGAAACCGGTCATGAGACATTCAAGTGTTACCAGCTCAGAGATTACATAGAAACCCTCATTCGGGAAGGACATCTACAGGATGTAATCTTGAAAAATGATGAGAAATCAGAAACAAAGAAAGAGATCAGGGTCGATCACAGCTCTGGTCGAAGCCAAAGAGCCAGTCCAGAGGCCAATCAAGTAATACATTCGATCTTTGGTGGACCATCCACTGGGAGAAGTAACCAAGAGCGAACACAGAAAATTAGAGAAGCAGTAGAAGCAAGACATAACTTTGATGTGAACTCGGTAGAGCCATACCCGAAAAGGGTAAAGGAAGGATGAGACCCAATAACATTCACAGAAGCAGACTCACATGGGGTCGACGTTCGGCCAAATGACGTCTTAGTCATAAGTGCCCGGATTGGTCACCGGGAAGTTAGGAGAATCTTGATAGACAATGGAAGTTCGACAGACATTCTCAATGTAGCTGTCTACAATCAACTCAGGTTAGACTGAAAGGACCTACAGTCTTTCCACACTCCACTCAGAGGATTCGAGGGAATTGAGGTCAGGTCACTCGGGACGATAAAGCTACCTGTGAAGATCGGAGTGGCACTTTGTCAGAGAACTGTGTTGCTCGACTTCGTGGTAGTAGACTTAGAAAATTGGCCGTATAATGCGTTGCTGGGTCGGCCATTCTTAAATAAAACTAAGGCTGTAACAACCACTTATGCCTTAATGATCAAGTTTTCGACCGAACATAGGGTCAGAGTAGTCAAGGGATCCCAAGAGATGGTCCGAAGAGATAACCTGTCAGTATACAAAGACAAGAATGATGAGCAGGTTTGCTTTATAACACAGCCGAGTTAGAACAAAAAGCCACTATCATTCGAATTCGATCCAAGGGAAGAGCCGAATGAATCCAAAACTGAACCGGTTGAAGAAATCATCTTGAAAAAAGATGAACCAGATAAAAAGATCAAGCAGTTGAGTATCTGTCGGGCCGCTCGGACCACTAGTCTCCCTTACGGTCGGTTGAACAACGTTCTCGGGGACATATTTGGGAACTAGCTTTTCGACCGCATCAGGTTACTCGTCAGACTCAGGCGGGGCAATGCCGTCATTGCTCTGACGAGAAGCTTCTTTTTGACTCGCCTGAAGAATAGACTTCACCCGGCGAGCCTGAAGATCACAGACGATGTCCATTTCGTACACTTAGAAGAAAAGAGGAACCGTGTCAGAATATGAAAGCAAAAAAAAAAAAAAATAGGGCCACAAAGATCACTTACATCACCTGCGGTAGCCCGAAATCTGTTTGAAGAAGCCGAACTCTATCATCTTCGACTCAGTAAAGAGATAAGTCTTGCTCCTCTTTTCCAGAGTGTGAACTGCTGCCCGAGTAAGTCTGGTCAGCTCAGTATCGCTGTAATCAATTTTCTTCCTGTTCCATATCTCAGGGGAACAGAATAAACGGGGGACTTTCAACACCATCCTAGTATCCCTAGATCTGAGGGTGACTTCAAGACCGAGACTCTCCGGTCAAAAACCAAATGTTTTTCCAGAACTTGTTAGATGCAGGGAATTCCTATACGAAACCCCTCTTTTTAGGGTCATCAGAGATATCAGCTCCCCGATTTACCTTTGTTCCCTTGGGGACCCAACAGTCTGGCAGATTAGACATGAGGAAATAGGTTTCTGTCTTGCCAGACTGCCTCAGTGTAAAGAAATGCCTGATTTCACTCAGGGAGGGCGGCAATAAGTTCATCCGGCTGTACATGTGCCACATGTACATCTAAATTTTATAGCTGTTCGGGGCCAGTTGGGCAGGAGCAATCCCTGCTTCAGCTAAAAATCAGGCAATGAATGGCTGAAAATGAAGAGTAACGCCGCAGCAGAGTATGGATCCATAGAGTGACCGAATTGGGCAGATCGAATCTGGCACGATACTTCTCTATCTCATCTGGCATGACCACATTCGGCTCGGTGGCAAACCCACTCGGGCAGTCAGCAGAGAAAGTGAGACAAGACGCCCTGAACGTCTCTTTGACATCGTTCTTATTGACAGTCTACTCCCTGATCCGAATAGTGCCCGAGTAGTGCTTACAGACTTCACTTCTGCTTTGATGTTTCCCCATCCTTCGAAGAGGTACCCTGTGATTAGAAACGTCAGAATCAGAACTAGATGAAGAACTGGATATAGGACTAAAAGTGACGTCAGGATGGAGCCTAGAAATATCAACTTCTAAAAATGGAGGTTCATCAGCAGGGATTTCCCCCATTAATCTTCTAATACAGGAAACCAACTGGAAATCCCCACGTTCTAATGCATCAAGAGCAATATTAAAAAGTCGATGACGGGAAGATGGCTCCATTAAAACTAATCTTGAATAAAATTTGATGTAAGAGCTTCAATCGAGAATCGCGACCTTCTGCATAAAGAAATCTGGGTTTGAGAATTTTTTCTACTAAAAATTGTTGAGAATGAACCAACGATGTCTCTCAGTGAAGAATTTAAAGAAATGATAGCACAAAACCCTAGGATCTCAATGCGGGAAAAAACGATGATGAGGTTTGATGACGAAGGCGGTGCACGGGGAAACGTGTAGGTCGTTTCTCATAAATGATATCAAAAAACGAAGAGGAAAAGGGACACGTGTCAAAAAAAGAACTGGCTTTCGCCGGCAGAACTCCAAAACGTCGTCGTTATTAAAGATCTCGCGTGAGAGGCAAATCGAATTTACAGGGTCACCATTAAGACACGCCATTATGACAAGACATTTACTCGGGTTTTGAAAAGATTAAAAAAAACTGATTAAAATACTTTTGCCCGAAACAACCCTGTTCGGTAAAAATGTTTTAAGGGGGTATTGTCGTATGTGAATTTTATCGTACGTACACATCATCAACAAAGAGGATAAATTGCCAAGTGGACATCTGAATAGGCATTCAGAAAATATCCTATAAGACATCACCGAAGAAGAGAAAACCCGAGTAAGCAGATGTTGAACAAAACCTACTCAGGGTCAATCGACATCATATACTACTCGGGATCAGTTAATAACACTCGAGACTGGTTAAATGACATCTCTACTCGGGATCAAATAATGTTACCTGGGACCAGCGGGTATTGTCCTTACTCGGGATAAATATGAAAAAAACTGAATAAAAGCCCAGCGCTTAGCTCACACGGATTAGGTCATTAAATACATGAAGATATCCATATCAAAAAAGAATCCCAATGAGAATAGAATACTGAGTAGGAAGGGTCCCCAATCAGGCAACAACTTTATTTCTTTAAAAAGACTACACTCTTATAAGGAAACAAGTCCTAATTGGACTACATTACTAGAGTCCCATTCAATTTCAATACAAGATTCCGAAACAGGAAAGAAGTCAGTCCGCTTCAAGCAAGTAATCATAATTAAATACAAAGATTTGTTACTTGTACAAAGCAGATTATGGTTCTATAAACATATAAATAGACCAATAATCTCGTCAAAAAAGATATAGACAACGATCATAGAAAAATACAGAGAGAAGAAAGAGAGATCCGAGAATTGTAATATTATAATTTCATAGTGGATTTTGGTTTGGTTGACCCGTGGACGTTTCTCCGGTCATCGGAGTTTTACCACGTAAGAACTTACGTCTTGATTACTTTCTCTTATCTTTTTCTCTTTCTCTTTCTCTTTCTCTTTCTCTTTCTCTTTAAAATCACAACTGAAATTCAATCCTTCTTGATTTTTCTGATACATTCAGAAATCGACGTCAACGATCTTAATTTAAGATACGGAGGTAATAAGACTGCATTCAAAGTTTTTGAAATGTGTTTTTACGTTTTCAGGCGTTCAAAAATGATGAGAAGCTGTACGACAACTGTTTTCCAATTTATGAGTTTAAAAAATATTAAAATTGATTTTAACTTTATATAGGCATGGGACTGAAATCAATCTTTTGTTGTTTCGAGTCCCAGCCGCAAAACACGGGATTCCACCAATTTTTTACAGGCTTCTTTCCTCCTCTGATTTCTTCCTCTACATTCCTCACACAATATTTTGCCTCAAGATATTCACCATCCTCTCTTTTCTTTCAAGATATTCTTCATCCTCTCTTCTCGAAGATAATCTTCGCCCTCTATTACAAACAGAGGATGCGATGGTCACACCATCGCAAATCACAAAGCTGTCGATGGAGGCGGCGATGGAGAAAAGCAACTGGAAGAGGAGATGGATGCCGACCATTTGAAATGATGGAGATGAACAACATGACTGTTATTGGAGTTGATTGAAGAAGAATATATGAATTGTTGGTGAATGTGTGTTTGGATCTTGAATTTTCCCAGATTATTTTGTTTCTTTTTGGATAAGATTTGTGGATTTTGTGTTAAGGATTATTGATTTGTGGATTTTGTTGGATGATATACATTGGATGTTGGAGGGATCATGGTTTATAAAGATTGATAAAGATAGGTTTGTGGAGGTTGATTGATCTGGGTTTGTAGTAGTTGATTGATTTTTGTAAAAAAAAATTGCAAAAAAGAAAAGAAAAGAAAAAGGTGAAGCTGATGTTATGAGAGTGCTCTATCTCCAATAGAGGACAAATGATGATGAAGATGATTTGCATATAAAATTAAACAAAGTCATGGGATTAAACTAGCTTGTTTTTGACTTGCAAATTTCTTCATGAACCAACAAAAACAGATATTTTGTCTATCTTTATTTCTTTACGATAAACAAATTTCTGGGTTTTGAATGATTTCTAATTTTAGGGTTTTACTGATTGATCCAAAACTTGGTTTTTAATTTCGGCAGTTTGGGTTTATAAATAAAGTCTACCGGACTCGTTTTTTATATTTACATTATCTGGATATTGTTTTCAACGATTGTTACCGATTACGTTTTTTAATCTAAAAAATATAAAATTTAATTTTTGAAATCAAATAGGTATGAAAAAACAAAAACGTTATCGAACGTCAAGTGTTATAATGAAAAAAACAAACAATCCTTAGTCATACCTCAACATTTTTTTTAATTTTTTTAACTTGAAAGTTGAATGTATTAACTAGGGATATAATCAATTCTCCCCTTGTAGTTTGTCATATTAGACACTTTACCCCTTCTAGTTCATTAATAGTCATTCTCCCCCCTGAAAAGTAAAATATTAGACACTTTATCCCCTCTAGTTTCAGTAATGGTCATTCTTCCTCCTAAAAATCAAAATATTAGACATTTTACCCCTTGACCGTTAGGAATTCCGTTACTCAAGTACTTTGACTGTCAAAAAATCAATTAAATGACATTATTACCCCTTGAACATAAGAGTTCTGCCCCCTAATGATACAAGTATTTTTTTAATGAAACAAATCATAAACAAAAAAATAAAACTAATAAAAGTATTTTAAAAAAAATATAAGTGAAAATAAAAAATAAAAAAATTAGCAACAAAAAAATTCAGTATTTCAAAAAATAAAAAAAACAATTTAATATTTCAAAATAAATTTTAATATTGTTTTAGTTTTTTTTTTAAATTATATTATTTTATTATTTTTTATTTATATTAATGTTTTTTAAATGAAATTTTATTTTTACATTCTTTATATTAATTTTTAAAAAATAATTTTTTTATTTTTACATTTAATTAGTTATATTAATTTTTTTTAAAATTATTTTTTTAATTTTTTATTTTCAATTATGCTTTCTTAACTAATTTTAATAGTTTTTATTTTTTTTCTTCTAATTTTTGTCTTTAAACAGAATAATGGTTTCATTAGGGGATATAACTCATATGTTCAAAGGGTAATAAGGTCATTTAATTGATTTTTTAATGGTCAAAGTACTTGACTAATGGAATTCCTAACGGTCAAGGGACAAAATATCTAATATTTTGGTTTTTAGAGGGGAGAATGGTCATTACTGAAACTAGAGGGGGTAAAATGTCTAATATTTTACTTTTTATGGTGGAAAATGGTCATTACTGAAACTAGAGGGGGTAAAGTGTCTAATATAACAACCTAAGGGGGGGAAATGATTATAACCCTATTATCTATGATAGGGGATACGGCGTCGTATCATATAGAAATATAAAAGAATTGGATCCCAAAATTGCACATATGTGGAAAATCAGTGGACACAACACAGATATCTTCATCGTCGTCATCATCATCATCACCAATTCCACTTTCATGTTCATTTTCATCTTTATCAAATTAAATTTGGTACCACATTTTTAAACGGAGTGGCTCGACAACTTTTTAAGCTCTAGCTACTCCTCACCGTCACTCTTCACCACATAAACAACCATGCCGGTATTGAACTACACCTTATCAGTGACCGCCACAGCAGCGCCAATCCCTCAAGACTCTTCAACACCACCCACCAAGATTTTGCTCCCCAAGAAAAAGCCATTGAAATGGTCCACCGGCATGGCTCCCGGCGACTACGGTGGCCCACCCACCACCACCAAGCTCCGCAAGTACTGGGGAGGTGAAAAAGAGGACCCTGTAACTTCCAACGAGTATATTTGGAACAACGAGTTCATGGACCGTATGAAGAGATTGATTCAAGACCCCGATGAATCTTCTTCTATTGAAAACACCCCTGTCAAGGTTCTGTTCAATATCTCTGGATACATTGTTGATTTTGATTATCAAATTATTCAATTATGTTGTTTGAATTTTGATTTGGTTGTGAGAGCTCTGGTGGTTTTGATGTAAACAGGAAGTGTCTTCTGGGTTTTTGAGTTTGAATAGAGTAATGAGCCTCGACAGGTTTGTAATGTTTGTTTTGTACCCACTTGTAATCTTGAATTCAAGTTGCTTCCTTTTTCAAATTTTCTAAAAATTTCGTTTGAATTTTGGGAATGTTAATAGTCTGGAAGTTGATTTAAGTAAAGAACTTGCAACGCCATCGAAAGCTGTAATAGAGCAGCCAGTTGAGGATGCCATTCAGGTAAAGATCAATGTCTTTTTTTTTCTTTTTTTTTTTTGCATTTTCAATCGTAGTGTTTTCTTTTTGTAATTGGTCATTCAAATCTGTTTCTATTTTCCTATGGGAGTAGAACAATCAACAAACCAGTGACAACGTGCCACGGAAATGGAGATTGGCTCCTACACGCCGTGAGCAAGTGAAGTGGGATAGAGCAACCAAGGCTGCAACTGGTGGCAGTGTAAGTTACTTCATCATAGTGGTAATTTTTAGTGAACTTCCGTGGGTAACTCAAATGGATCAGATGGGGCTGAGTTCCTCTGTGAACTGTGGGAGCTAAAGATGAATTGTTTTAAGTTTTTGTAACTATCTTATATTGGTAAGAATGACACTTTGAAATTCATCTATCTGACTTACCAACTAGCAGGCTTTGATATCACTGTTTCAATGGTCTTTCAGTGAGGCCTCTGAACTCTGATATTCAAACCAGATAAACTTAAAGTTTAAGCCTTTAGGCTATCGGCCTAACCTTATATATTGAATATTGATTGCTTAACTAATCATCAATTCTCCGAAGTGGAACCCAACACTCACACGCATTCTCTGCATTTTCCTTGCTTAGGAAAAAATATCTTTGGCTAAATTTGTTACTTGTATTCAGTATTTGTTAGAAGGATGCTTTTGCATTTTGGTCTTCTCATGTAGTTATAGCCTTGTAGGAGGTAATGTTTCGGGAACTGAGGAAGCCTAAAGGGGACCCTGAAGTATTGGCTGCACAAGCAAGGGAAGAGTATTTCAAGGTATTTAACAGTCTTTGGGTCCATCAAAACGTTTCTATATGTTCACCTCCTTTTGTGTTCGAAATACTAGAGAAATATAAGATTCTTTCTTGGTACAACTTTTGGAATTTTCTTTTGCAGTTAAAGAAGAAGCTGCAATACCTCACAGTTGGAATAGGTAGCGTTGGCTTAGTCTCGGCTTATGTTTCTTATTCTCCTGAAATTGCAGCTAGGTAAGTATATCCTCACAGATGTATTGAGCTTTTGGTGCATTTGACACCCTACAGTTTGTCTTTAAACATGTAATTTATTAAGTTCAAATCAGTAATTTGGTGCGTCTGGTAGGTGATAGACAGCAAAATTTATGTCTGTCTTTCTCTTACTTATCATAGTATAATTATTTTCATAAACTCCTTTAGAAGTAGCATATGATATGATATGCACAACGACCCTGTTTTCGAAGCTTTGTGATTGTTTGTACAACAAGCCCGAAGATTTTATCTGTTTCCTTTTGAAGAGGATCCGTGGAGAATATTAGGAGTGAAGGATGATGTTTGAAGTTCATTCTGTCTCCACGACACTTGACTTTCAATGGTTATTTCTGGTTTATAGCTTTGGCGCCGGTTTTCTTGGTTCTTTGGTGTACATACGCATGCTGGGGAGTAGTATAGATTCCATGGCAGATGGAGCCAGGGGCATCATCAAGTATGTATCTCATTACTTATTTACATCTACACTTGCCGATGTCTCCATCTTAGCACAAGTTCAAACTTTCTTAGCATAAATTTTATTTAAAATTGATTCTTGAACTTTACATGTACACGCATCAGATGCATAATTGTAAAATTGAACTTGACTAGTTTTTTTAGATGGGTTTGACTCTTGAATCAGAAATTGTTGATTTATCAAGTAACTTGAAATACATGCAACTGATTGTTGTTTACCACACAACTTGTTATTGATACATCACATTGCTTGATAAATCCTGGCTTCATCTGAGTAAAGATGACAGCATTTCAGCTTTTAACTTACAGTGTTTTGCTTCCAGGGGAGCAATTGGGCAGCCAAGGCTATTGGTTCCTGTTGTGCTGGTCATGATCTATAACCGGTGGAATGGGTAAGTACTGGCTTTCTCTTTTTAGTTCATCGCTGCTCCATCTCACCATGAAGGGCCCTTCTCCTGAAAACTGAACCTAAATATGCAATTTATTGTTTTGAATTCTCCGTGACCAATTGTCTGATCTTTTCCTCCTTTTTATTTCAAGTATTTGTTGCTAAATATATGTGCCTCTTTTGGATTCTAATGCCCCAGCTTTCAGCCTTTAAAATTATTTTAGTGGTAATTATCAGAGACTTTTATTTGTTAATGAGGTGATCAGAGTTTGCAGTTAGCTGGTTGAATTTTTTAATACACATTTGGGTTGAGTTAATTGATTTTACTCCTATGTTGTGATTGACTCAACTAGAGAAGTATGTTTTCTGGGTTCCCATGTCTCAGTAATCACATCAACTACTGATAATTAGTAAATCCCTGTAATGACACTAGGAAATATATTTTTGGATGAAAAATTTCAGAAAAACACAAATATATTTGGGTTAGTTAATCGGCTAACATTGGGTTGTTTGTTTTTTTCACCATAAGACTTATTGCATCTTATATCTTAAATTAAGATAAATCAGTTTGTTTGTTTTTCTAACTTATATCTTATTTTAAGATATATGTCTTTTAGAAAATGTAAATTTTTTTGACTTTTATCTTTTTAAAAAAGTGCTATAGTAGAGTTTTTTTATTAAATTTTCACAAATGTCCTATAACAATTCATACATTTACAATTTTATCTGCACATAATAAAACCTAAAAAATCAATTTTTCAAAAATTCTCAATTTTGAAGAAACCCCAAGACAACTTAATCAATTTTACATTTGTAATAAGTCATCCAAAATGAAAAAACAAATATATCATAGTATCTTAATTTGTAAGACTTATCAATATGTCTAACAAATTAAGGTCTTAGAAGACTTTAGATAAAAAAACAAAAAACCCCTATATAAATTTTTGCTTTTAGGGATCCTTGCTAAATATATATATGAGCTTTTGCAATTCATCCGTCTAAAGGTATGATGTAATGTCCAAATCCTGTTAACATGGGTTGCCTATGGGTTACCTTTTAGTTATTTGATGATAGTTGACGAGAATTAGATTTTTGCAGTCGATCAGATTTCAAGTAGATTATCAATGTATAATATAAAAATTTCAGTGAAGGATTAAAGAGAGTTATTGTCGCTCATCTTTCTTGTGTTCCTGATGATAGTATCATTTTTGATTGCAGGATCCTTGTTCCTGAATATGGAGTTATGCACTTAGATTTAATACCAATGTTGGTGGGATTCTTCACATACAAGATTGCCACTTTCGTTCAAGCTTTAGAGAGTGCGTTTTCTGTTGTTGGAGAAAAAGACCCGACTTTAATGTGAAGTTTTTTCGTGAGTAAACGGGATCCTTTAATGGAAGAAGGTGATTTTGCTGCCGCTCACACTTTTCAAAATTTTCTGTACTGTTAATACAGTTGATAGGCAAAATTTTATACTTGGGCTTGAGAATTCCTCTTATTTTCAAACTAGCACAAGTAAATAAATAATACTTTGGAAAAAACTTTATTGTTTTCTTCTTTTTAAATATTTTGTTGGGTGTAATTATATATCCAGTATTGATCAGACCTACTCCAGGTGAAGGAAATGGATGGAAAATGACTTGTTGATTGGGATTTGAGATGCTCTGGAGTCCGGATTAAAAATAACAAAAGGTTAACAGGAGTCATGCCTCTGGATTGAAGTTCAATGGTTGTAGCTGAATGGGGAATATAGAAGCTCTTTTTCTTTTCTTCTTTTCTTTTCTTTTCTTTTCTTTTCTTTTCTTGATATTTTGGTTATAATCTTTTTTTATATATATATATTTTGAAAACAAAAAACAATAGAAATTATTTGTATAATTTCCTTGTAATCTTTGAATCAATCATGTCATATATTTATTACAGTGATCAAGACCATTTCTGTTCTCCAATTTTTTGAAAACTTGTGTTGTTATTTCTGTGTGATTAAAAACCACACCAAAATGTTGAATTCCGGTCCATAATGGAATCTCTTAAATAGAAGAAACCAAGGAAGAAAAGAAACTTAATTATATAGCATAAACAAAATATATATCGGTTTTATTAAATGCGCATTATCTCTCCAATACATACAGAGCATGCACATCTCAAACTCGATATCTGTATTTAAACAGAACAGAATAAGGATTCTATAGCAACAAAGAGACAATGTGCTATATGCCTTAACCAGTGTTTTGCAGACCAGCAGCTATTCCCTTCATTGTTAGAATCAGAGTATCTTCCAGGCCGGGAGCGTACTCACTTGTAGGGTTAAGCTTCACAAGCTCTGCAGCTGGCTTGCTCGATTCGAAATATTCTTTTGACAATTGTGGCCTCACCTGCACATGGTAATTGGGATCGCGTATCTGCTTCAAGGTGTAGGCTTGGCAGACGTTAAGGGTCGTGATGTATGCATCACGAAGACGGAGCCTCTGCTTCAAGTACGGATCTCCTTCAAGAAGATCTTTATGCCCAGCAACCTAAATTAAAGAACCAAATTAGATGAATACAAAATGTAAGAATATAAGGTACTCATGTCTGGTTTCATTGAAGTCATTTGAGTATTTACCTGAAGAAGAAGGCCCTTTGTTTCCCCATACTTGGCTCTCAAGTTCTCTCCAAATGGCCGCAGCTCCTCTGACACGAGGAGTTTGTCATACAAAGCAGCAATTTCCGGGTCTCCCTTGGCAAACACCATTTCAACCAAGTCAATTGTGACCCTGAAGAAAGGCCACATATTGTACATGTCGTGGAGCATGTGGAGATTCTTTATATCCTTCTCGATGACAAGCTTAAATGCTGCCCCAAAGCCAAGCCACACCGGTAGATGAAACCTCGTCTGAGTCCATGCAAAAATCCAGGGGATTGCACGGAGTGATTCAATGCCTCCACTCGGCTTCCGTTTTGATGGACGACTTCCAATGTTCATCCGGCCATACTCCAACTCTGGTGTTGCCTACAGCATCCAAAAATTATAAACTGTTATTATTATGATTTATGACCATCAATAACTCCAGCAAGCAAAATTTGAAGGATGAAATCATGATGGATGCAATAAATACTTACGAGGCGAAAGTATTCAACAAAACGTGGTTCCTGGAATACCATGGCACGGTATTCCTTTGTGGCAATAATTGCCATCTCATCCATGAGTGCACGCCATTCAGGCTTGGGTGAGACTGGGGGATTCATTCCATGCTCAAGTGTTGCAGCTGTAAAACGCTGGAGAGTTCTGAAGCACAGGTGCTCCTCACCAAAAGACTGCTCTATAACTTCACCTTGAACTGTCACACGAAGTGATCCGTTAATCGTGTCAGGTGGTTGAGACAGTATAGCAAGATGAGTCGGTCCCCCTCCTCTTCCAACAGTCCCCCCTCTGCCGTGGAACATCGTAAGCTTGACACCATACTGCTTTGCCACCTTCACAAGCTCTTCTTGAGCCTTATATAACTGCCAAGCAGCAGAGAAACGACCGGCATCCTTTCCTGAATCTGAGTATCCTATCATAACTTCTTGCTTCCCATTGATACGGTCTCTGTACCAATCTATTGAGAAGAGACGAGCCACAGCGGCAGGAGCAGCATCAAGATCAGCAAGTTTTTCAAACAATGGAACAACTCTTAATGGTTGCTTTACATGACATTCACGTTGTAAAAGCTCAACAGCAAGTACATCAGATGGGGATGTAGCCATGGAGATTATATAAGCACCAAAACTGTCAGGAGGAAGTTCTGAAATGACGTGTAAAGTGTCCAGCACGTCAGCAATTTCTTCGGTTTTGGGAAGATCAGGGCCAAATAGAGGTCGTTTGCCTCTAAGCTCAGACAAAAGCCATTCCTGTCTTTTTTCCTCAGACCATTCTCGATAAGACCCGATGCCCAAGTGCTTTGTAATAGCATCAATGACATCAGTGTGCCGTTCAGATTCTTGCCGGATATCAAGTCTTACAAGTGAAAGCCCAAAGGTAGACACTTGCCGTAGGAAATCAAGAAGGCTTCCATCTGCAATTGGCCGATCACCACAATCACAGAGCGATCTATAACAGAGTTCTAGGGGCTCCAAAAACTATGGGGAAAACCAAAAATCAATCAGTAAAACGGAATTAGTAAATAAATGAGATCAGAAGATACAAGGACAAACAAACACAATTGTCCAAGTATCTTTGTCATTTGAGAAGAATAAAACGGATTCAATTGAAGATTCAAATTTCCTCTAAGAAGGAAATTAGTAAGTTGTAGAAAATACCTGCTCTACATGAGTGAATGCCAATTCCTCAGGAATGTCAGAAATCCCATTAGCTAATAGCTGCCGAGCACGTTCACGAGTATTATACAGCTTGTCTCTCACATAACCAAGAATAACACGATAGGGCTCACTAGGAGAAATTTGTTTCCAAAATTCTACATCCAGCAATAAGAAAGAGCATTGATGAGTACAGACATTTGAAATTAATTCATACATAGAATCTACAACAATTAATGTTTTCCGCAAAATGAATTGATTCTACAGACCTAAAGGAAATGTACTAAAGCAAATTGGTTTTACACTCAGAAAGTATCGGTAACTTACTAACTTGCACTAAAATAGTTAATATATAATGTAACACAAATATCATTCTAAATATATGGACTTCTACATACACAAAAATTGGTGGAAATCCGAAAGAGAAAAGATACCAAAAGTTTGAATTTTTCAAGAAAATAACAAACAAATTGAAACAGTGAACTTCAAAACAGAAATACGTACCTATATAGTGTTTTGCATCTTTTTTTGAGGACCTATGATGTTCATCAGCACGAACACGAAGTTCGTTATTGCAGCGCCACATTGATAACTGCAAAGATGATTACAAAAGTAAATGAGATTAATGGTACAAGAAAGGATAACAATACAGATACTTCACTTTCCAAACCTAGGCCTTGAGGCTCTTTACTGACATTGCATCCAGCCTATCATAGCTCACATAGTTACTCAGAATGGTAGAAAATCTTCTACAACTGAAAGCGGAATGTAAAAAGAAATGAGTTAGTCCTTTCGATACCTCAAACATAAGGTCCTCTATTTGGGAGAAGTACAGGTTAGCTGCCATCATTCTAGCCAATAAACACACATCTCTTGTAACTTCAGAAGTTACCCTGGGGTTTCCTGCAGTCATATTAAAGCAACATTAAGATGATAAATTACGACAATTGCGAAGACATGCTTCTTCAAAGGGAAAGAGAAGAGATGAGGGATGAAAGCAAAGACCGGCATTGAGCAAATGGATAATAAATAGGAAGCCTAACAATCTAACTTTTATTAACCAAATTTATCTGCTTTGAGGATTTCTTATAAAAAGAAAGTGGAAATTTTTATGTTTTAGCAATTATGAATCTTTTTTGTTTGGGGACAGGCAGGGGAAAGAGAAACGTACCATCACGATCTCCACCCATCCAAGAAGAGAACTGAATGAGAGGGGCATTATAAGGAACACGTTCATTTATTCCAATATTTTTCAGAGCTGTGTCGACACGGCGTAAGAATTTTGGAACACCTTTCCAGATTGTCTCATGGAAGTAGCTCATTCCTGCTCTCATCTCATCTTGTGGAGTAGGAGGAGTCCTTCGGATCTCATCAGTACGAAACGCAGCTTGAATCTACAATGGGAAGACAAAAATATGTAGTAGTAAGCATAGCTGCCCAATGAATGATGATATACATAGATCATGAATCATTTATTTAAATCTTTAAACAGATTTTGACACAGAATAGTATATCACATCAAAGCTGATTAGGAATTTCTGGACAACAGAAGAACGTGTTAGCTTCAATAGTAGGGTAAGATACAGATATGAACTTTAGCTAATAAATTTTCCATTATTAAACAGCCAAGGAGTAAAAAATGATCAATGCGTAGTAAGCTTATATATTCAAAGTCTTCCCAGGGGAGTTCACTAGACGACATAATCTATTTCTGAGCTTGATATGGCTAAAAATATAGGTAGATAACCGCTACACAAATAGACAACGACATGGAATTAATAATATAATTCTTATAAATAAAGATAATGGCAACTGGGTATTTCTCATGATAGTCATAGTATCATTGGAAGTTCTTCACTCCAACGTGAACCTCACTCGGAGAGTGGAAGCTTAGCATTAGTTCAGAGCTGTAAATGAATCAAATGTTGCTCTACAGTCTACAGAAATCTACTTAAACATGTCTATATACTGTAATGGGCAATATTTTTTATCAGCATCAACATACCTCTCTTTGCAAAGCCTCATCAAGTTCCTGCTTATCATCAGGAGTAATGTCCTTAGCGTACAACTGAGTCAAACAATTCCGAATTCTGAAAAGACAAAAAACACTCGATGAACAAGAACATGCCATAAATTACCGCTACAAACTCAGAACAAATTAATCCACCAAGTGATTGATCAACAGTGCAAAATCGAGCAGAATAACAAAGGCATCCTTAATGAAACAGTTTAAGATGTGAGCTTCTAAAACTGCTCCTATAAATGAGTGAAAAATCAGGGCAATTGGGGAACAAACCTTGCATGCTTTTGAAGCAAAGATCTGCGGACAGATTGAGTAGGATGAGCAGTTAGGACTAAATCTAAAGTCTGGTTCTTCAAAGCATCAAAGACTTCTTCAGGGGACTTCTTCAGTTTCATGACAAGCCTCTTGAGGGTCTCTTCGATGTCTGATTCAGTTGTTGCATTATTCTCATCAATGAAATCTCCCTTCTTCAACTTGATTCTTCGTCGGTAAGCAATTTGAACTTCCTCAGCCAAGTTGGCCAAATTAAGCATGTGTGAAAATGATTTGGTAACAACAATAGAATCCCCAGGGTCCAAACTATTCAACACATTCCCAAGCTCCTCTAACTTTTGAGGGTCACGCTTCCCTTCGTAGTCAGCTGAAAGCTCATAACAATCTTGAACCTGTAAACCATACATGATTGTTGAATATCAATAAATCATCTGATAATTAATTGTACATTTCATCTAATCAGTTCACTAGAAAAACAAAAAGTTAATACATAAAAAAATTTGCATAGCAAAATACAGTGGTTCTGTTCAACCTTACAAACTTGCAAAACTAATCCAAATGCCATTGAGATTGCAATCTCAACCATTAACTCTCAATCAGGGCATGTTTACTGATCGGGAATCACAAAAGGGAACTTAATTCTGGGTGTGTAGAGTTCATTCCCAACAATTTTTTGCAAATAAGGTGATCACAAATCAGAAATTAAGTTTGATTCCCTCGTTAGGATTCCAGATTAGTAAATGCGAGATTCCTGATTAGTAAATGTGTCGAAGAAACAAAGTTTACAACTGAAATAGGTGTCTCATATATCCACTATTTTATCAAACGGCTATGTATCATGAGCATGAATAAAAAAACAAACATGAAACAAGTCTTAAAACTTCAATGGAAATCAAAATTAACATAATCACATAATTCGTTCAAACGATAATAATAATAATAATAATAATAAGTGGAGATTAGATTACCGTTTCTCTGATGTCTTCCCCATGTAAATCCTGGAGAATATCAAGAAATCGATCCAACAACAAAGCATCATACTCCACCAGCTTGTCATCCTCAGAGACTTTGGCCGGTGCCAATAACCTCAATTGAGCATCTATTGATGCCATCTTCTCCAGATTTCTACCAGACATTTTCCTCTCTCTGTTTTTAACCTCTTTATAGTTGATCAACTTTAATGCATGCAAGGGCACGAAAAGATTTCAAGAGAAAATGCTTAAATCACGCACGAGATTATAGTAACAAGATTTTGTATAGTGACACGAAAAAAGTGAAGACAATTGAAGGGAGAATTTAATTGTGATTAGAAAAGGAGTGGAGAGTGGAGAGTATCTCGTGAAACCCAGACAAAGAAGAAAAATGATCGGTTGGTGACTGTGAATAAGTGACTTATGATCTCTGCAACGAGAAAATTGGACAGCAACTGGAAGATTGTAGAGGTCACGAGCAAGTGAAAGTTTTTCCTTTGTTTGGTTTAGTTATGTGAAGTGGAACTACACACGACACTGTTTTTGGTACTTTATTTATAGAGGGACACGTACTGCTCTAGCAAGGACGTACCTTAGTTGGGCCTAGGGTGGGCTCCCTAGGCCCCCGTTAAAAAAAAATAGTAATAAAAAATTAAACAATTAATTTTATTTTATAATAATAATTATTTCTCCACCCTCTTTAAATCCGGTTAAATCTGACTAAATCTTTTTATCAAATTCAACTATTAGTCTTCAAATTATGTAGGTTAGGGAATATATATTATGGCTTTTAAATATTTTATTTGTTTTAAAAAATTTAGCGTTATTATTAAATACAATTAATGAGATTTAAGGGATAATTTAATTTAAAATTTACAAACTAAAGATATTCGTAAACAAATTTCTAGTAACATTATATTAGTTTATTTTTTTATCAATCAAACTAATATAATAATTTAATTAGTATTCGTATTTATATTTTATGTTTTTCTTATAATTTATTTTGACTTTTAAAAAATAAAATAAAATTTGATAACGTATTTATTTAAAATATACATTTTACATGGACATCTCACTATGTTCTCGTAACTAGATGATGTCGATGTTCAATAATTTTTTTTTTACCCACCCTAATATTCAATCCTAGTTACGTCCCTGTGCTCTAACACTTTTTTTTTTTTTTTTTCAACTGTTGGGACCAACACTAAAGGAGAGGGTATCCATACTTAAAATTAATGGTAAATAATATATATATACATGCACCCATATGTTGAACCTTGATGATGGAGGTTCTCAAGGAAAATCCAACCAAGTACATTGGCAAGAGGCTTGTGCCGCTCTACAAGTACTTCTCGTTTCTCAAAGAGCCACATATCCTCCTTCCTGTTTCTCGGTTTCTCCTTTTTAAAATATATAAATTAGTTTAAAAAATTGAAAAGAAAAATAATTATTAATTTCTCTGTTTAGCTCAAATTAAATTGAACAAGAAAGAGTCGGTGATAATGTGCATATTTCTACGATATATATTCTAAGTTCAAACCATCGAACCATAAAAAGTGGTATATAAAAATATAAGTTCATGGGTTCAAATTGTATTTTTTTTTTAATTTTAAATTAATTGTAATAGTGTATAAAAAATGTTGCAAGGTTTATTTATCATAATTATCATAAAATATTTTTGATGAATTTTAAAATTATTATTCTGTTTATAACATATTTTGGAACTTGGAATGGAATATGCCAAGGAAGCAGGCACATCTGTTGTTTGTTTGGATGGAAAACAGATTCTAATTAAGTAGTTTTTCCACACTAATTAGTGGAAATTCGAAAGAAGTGGAAGTCGATTTCTTACGTTAAGCTTAAGCAAATCAGGTTTATACTACGGAATTAGGTTCTTGTTCCTTGTAAAGAAGGATTCTTGAAATTTTATTGGATTAAAGAGATTTAGAAAGAATAGAACATAATTTAAAATTTAGATTCTACTAGTACATTGATTAAGGCGGATTCCTTAAAATTTAGTTTAATTTAATTCATTCACTCATTTCGAATTGATTTTAGTAATCGAAATATCAAATCGGGTCCCAATTTAAAATCATAATCAATTGAAGAAAATTTGTAAAGAATCAAATCAGCCACTGATATTCAAAATTAATTAAATTTATGTAAGAAGATAATTATATCAATTCATTAGTTAAATAGATACGACTATGTTAATTAACAAGGTTTTAGATTATATTAAATTACATTTTTCATTTGAGAAATGGATTGAAATTTGTACAAATGTTATTAAATTACATCGAACTTTATAGCAAAATATACCGAATTTCAATCTATAATCAATTTTCTAAAATCAATATGTAAAATTTACATTTGATTGGATTGAATCTTATTTTATGATACTATCATATATATCTATATATATTCAGTAGAGACAATTCAAACTTAGAACTATGTTAAGGCCTCCTCCACTGAACACTAAATTACGTTAGACTATGACCGACGATGGATTGGATCTCTTCACATGAACACATGGACAAAAATTACTTATTCATGCAACCCCTCATGGTCATGTATAATCCAATTTTGCTTCGTAGTACGTACATAGTCCGTAGAAGCCTACTTTGTTGTGGACTAAATTAACATGCCTGCCAAGAGAGACCACTGTTTTGGATCCACTCATCCACTACACCTTCATTACTATTACTCTTTTTATTTTTCCTCTCTTGTAATATACGTTAACCAATGACTAATCAGAATCGTCCATATTCGAATTGGATCGGGGAAAGCATCGTGTAAATAGAAAAGTGCCGACATCTACAATTTTTTGAATGAACGAAAATTTTGTTATTGAAATTTAAGAAGAATGTAAATTCAATACTGTAACCAGAACCACAAATTCTTCTGTGAAACAGATCATAAACTTAATAAAAAAAAAAAATACAAAAACTACAAGAAAGTAATTAAATTTTCCAAATCACTGCATCTGCATGCATGCCCCCAACTGAAATCAAGAAAAGAGATTGCCTTTACAAAAATTGAAGGGACGTGTTTTTTGTTCACTTAAAAGGGTGTAAATCTATTCATTTTCTGAGGAGGCAATATGTGTCTATAGACATGCATTCTCTTCTTCTTTGGTAGTTAGTGACTAGTGGTACGTGTGTTTTCATGGAAACGAGAGTGATCTTTTAGTATCTCACCAGCATATGGCAGTACATAATTAGTAGAATATTATGTTCCGCCCTGCAGCTGTTTTTCAGTCCGTTTTAGTTTTTTTTTTCAAAAACGATTTCGAAAATACGATCGTTAACCGTTTTTCATTTTATTTTCAACAAATGAAAAGAAAATGAAAACCAAAACCAGTGTTAAAAGTGGGCCCGTCCTGTAAGCGTTTTTCAGTTGTTGTTTTTCGAAAATGAAAATGAAAATGAAAATGAGAATGAAAATGAAAACAGTGTTTTTGGTTTCGGATTCGAATTCCGAAAACGCGTCTGGTTTCCTCCAGGAGGTCCAAGCTAGCTCGGAGCTTGCTTTCATTGCTCCCCGGTTCGAATCGTTGGACCCTAAAGGAGGCAACTTGTGCTCTATAGGCAGGACTGCTTCAACCCCGAAGGCCAACGAGTAGGGCGTTTCCCCGGTAGTTGTTCTCCTTATAGTGCGGTAAGCCCAAAGGATCTCGGGAAGCTCCTCTACCCATATGCCTTTCTTTTGTTGTAGCTTTTTCTTTAACAACTTTTTGATGGTTTTGTTCGTGGATTCCACCAAACCATTGGTCTGAGGGTGGGCTACCGAAGCAAACCGAAGGTCGATTCCCAAACCTTAGTAGAAATCTCTGAATCGACCATTATCGAACTGTTTTCCGAGGTCGGTTATGATGGTAAGAGTGGTTTCGAACCTGCAAACTACATTGGTCTTGACGAACCTTCTTGTGTTCTCTTCCGATATCTGGGAGAGTGGTCCGGCTTCAACCCATCTTGTGAAGTAGTCAATTGCTACGATAGCGTGCTTGGCCTGTCCCGGAGCTGTAGGAAGTGGTCCAATCAAATCGACTCCCCACATAGCAAAGGGGTATGGCGAGCTAAGGGACGACAAGCGCTCCAGAGGGAGGTGACTCAAGTTGGCGGCCTTTTGGCATGCCTCACAGGTTTGCACCAAGTTCTTAGCATCTTGATGGATGGTCGGCCAATAATACCCCATGCGGAGAACCTGATATGCCAAGGCCTCTCCACCAATATGGTTCCTGCATTCCCCGGAATGAACCTCTCTCAAAGCCCACTTGGCATCTTCAGGGTGTAGACATCGGAGCAGGGGAAGGGATTTTCCCCTTCGATATAAATGCCCATCCACCATACAATATCGGACTGAGAGCCTTTTAACCCTCCTAGCTTGGTCGGGCTCCTCGGGGAGTTTCCCGTCTTGTAGATATTCTGCTATTGGATCCATCTAGCATGTCTGTCGGTCTAGGGTGTAAGCTTCTTTACCTATCATAATGCTAGGTAGGGGGATTACTTGAAGAGGGACTCCGTGAGGTAGGGTCTGGCCACCATAGGCAGCTATCTTGGCTAGGACGTCAGCCCAATGATTTAGTTGTCGAGGTATCTGCTCGATTCTGAATCCCTTAAATCCGGTATTGAGTTGTTGCACCAGTTTCAGGTAAGCGATCATATTATCCCCTTTAGCCTGATAATCCCCGAAAACTTGGTTGACCACGAGTGAAGAGTCACTCTTGATATTCAGGTAATCAACCCCAAGTTCTATGGCAGCTTTTATCCCAACTAGTAGGGCTTCGTATTCCGCTTCATTGTTCGTGGCTTTAAATTCAAACCTGAAACAATGACAACACTCAGTTCCTTCTGGGTCGATGAGGATTATGCTCGCTCCTCCCCCGGACTGCCCGGAAGCTCCGTCAGTGTAGAGAGTCCATGGCTTGCAGCCCTCCAGCCAGTTGTCAGATTCTGGAATCCTCTCAAGGGTGACATCTGTTACCGCGGGGGTTGCCTGATCTGAAGGTACTGAAATCTCGGCTACAAAGTCCGCTAGTGCTTGAGTTTTGATCTCGGTCATAGGCTTATACTTTAAATCAAACTGGGTAAGCTCTAGGGCCCATAGAACCAGCCTTTCAGAAACATCTGGCCTTTGCAAGAACTGACGGAGGGGTTGGTCTGTCACCACTACTATTGAATGAGCATGGAAGTAAGGACAAAGTTTCCTTGCCGAGGTCACCAAGGCATAAGCGAGCTTCTCCAACATAGTATAGTTCTTTTCGGGCTTGGTTAGAGCGTGACTCACATAGTAGATAGGTAGCTGGATCCTATCCTCGCATTCCTTGACCAAGGCCCCACTCACCGCGGTTTCTGAAACGGCCAAGTAAATTTGGAGCTTTTCTCCAGGATTTGGCTTGACCATTAGTGGAGGGCTTGTTAGGTATCTTTTCAAATATTGGAAAGCCTGTTCGCTCTCCTGATCCCACTTCATGTTTCTTCCCTGCTTGATAGCTTTGAAGAATGGTAGGCACTTATCGATAGACCAGGAGATGAACCTGTTGAGCGCTGGTAGGTTCACTGAAAACTATCAAAAATTGATTACATAATTAACCAATATAATTTTTGTATTGTAATTTTTAAATTTTAAAAAAAGTAACACATCAAAAATTAATTCAAAAAACATATCAAAAGACGAATTAATCAAACTAAACTCTTAAATTATAAATAAATAAGTACAATATATATATATATATATATATATATATATATATATATATATATATATATATATATAGGGCTCAAAAAATAAATGATATTATTTCAGAGGGGTGTTGTGCAAATATCACCAGTTTAGTAATGTAAGTTTAAAATGCACCAATTAAGGTAAAGAGACGAGAATACCCCGATAAAATTGAAAAAGAGAGAAAGTTGTCGTTTTGTGAGTCTGAGAAAAGCAACAGTGAGGAAGAAACCGATGACAAGGAAATCGACGGCTAGAAAATCGACAGCTTATTGACCGGAACGGGAATACAGTACATTTCACAGCGATTGACAGAGGTAAGTTCAGTTTGTTTTATTTATCGATTTGTTGTTCATAACTTATCATTGCATTTTAGACTTGTTCTGTTGATTGAAATTGTAGATTAGGGTTGACAGTGGTTGTGGTTTTGGTTTGGGTTTGAAATGAGGTTCAATATTCAGGTATCGAGAATTGTTTTTTTAAAAAATAAAAGCAAATCGAGAATATTTCAAGCCAGATTGAGGAATTTTTTTAGAAAGATTCGAGGAATTTTATCATATGATCGAGCTTATTTCTCAAAGGGTCGAGAACATTTTAATAGCATCGAGAATATTTTTAAAGGATCGAGAATATTTTTAAAGGATCGAGAAATTGTTTGGAACGATCGAGAATATTTTCCTAACGATCGAGAATGTTTTTCAAAGTGATCGAGCTTTTGTTAAATGATCGAGAATATTTTTCAAAGAATCGAGAGGTTTTTAAAAGTATCGAGACTATTTTCAAAGGATCGAGAATTTTTTCAAACGATTGAGAATAATTTTGTAACGATCGAGAATGTTTTCGAAAGGGTCGAGATTTTTTAAAATGATCGAGAAGATTTTTCAAAGAATCGAGAGGTTTTTCAAAGAATCGAGAGGTTTTTCAAAGAATCGAGACTATTTTCAAAGGATCGAGAATTTTTTCTAACGATCGAGAATGTTTTTGAAAGGGTCGAGATTTTTTAAAATGATCGAGAAGATTTTTCAAAGAATCGAGAGGTTTTTCAAAGGATCGAGAATGTTTTTAAATGATCGAGAAAGTTTTTCAAAGGGTGAGATTTTTTAAAATGATCGATAAGATTTTTTAAAGAATCGAGAAGATTTTTCAGAGAATCGTGAGGTTTTTCAAAGGATCGAGAATAAACGATCGAGAATGTTTTTCAAAGGGTCGAGATTTTTTAAAATGATCTGGAAGAATTTTCAATGAATCGAGAGGTTTTTCAAAGGATCGAGACTATTTTCAAAGGCTCGAGACTAATTTGAAAGGATCGAGACTATTTGCAAAGGATCGAGAACTTTTTCAAAGGATCGAGAACTTTTACAAATGACCGAGAACTTTTGCAAAGGATAGAGAACTTTTGCAAAGGATAGAGAATATTTTCAAAGTATCGAGCATTTGTTTCAAACGATCGACAATATTTTCTAATTTTTTTGCAGTTTACTGATGTATTGTTTCTGTGACATTGCAGATGACGAGCAGGTTGAAGGAATTGCTTAAAACTCCAGAGGGAGATTGGTTCAAGGGAAAATTGACCCGACACGACCATTTTGAAGCCCTCACACGTATAGACGATGCACTTAACCGGGTCCCTGAAGAATTTATTGTTGAGGATCGTGTCGGTTCATGGCCTCTTGTTTTGGGCATTTCATGTCGATGCACCAGGAGCTGAAGTTTTCGGGTGGTGTTATTCATCAGCTGCTGTTGCGGGAGTTGGACCATGACGGTCCGACAGATAAGATGCGGTTATTGTTAGGGAACCATATGGTCGAGAACTTTTTCAAGGGTTCGAGAATAATTTACAACGGATCGAGAACTTTTATAACGGTTTGATTCGAGAATTTTTATCAAGAATATTTGTCAAATTATCGAGAACTTTTATCAAATGATCGAGAACTTTTAACAAGGGAACAAGAACTTTTAACAAGGGATCGAGAACATTTCTAACGGTTCGATAACTTTTTCAAGGGATCGAGAATATTTGTCAAATTATCGAGAACTTTTATCAATGGATCGAGAACTTTTATCAAGGGATCGAGAACATTTTCTAAGGGACCGAGAACTTTTTCTAAGGGATCGAGAATGTTTTTAAGGGATCGAGATTATTTGTCAAATTATCGAGAACTTTTATAACGGTTCGAGAACTTTTGTCCAGGGATCGAGAACTTTTCCTAAGAGATCGAGCATTTTTTTGTCGAGCATTTTTTTCAAATAATCGAGCTTTTTTCAAACTAAACAAAACCTCGTTCCAATACAAAATAAGCTCGATTCATCTTTAAATATTCTCGGTCACGCAAGAAAAAAGCATGGATGTTTCCCATTTTCATACATTCTAGTGCAGAATCTGAAATGGATACATTGTTAACCCACACATAAATGAATGCAAAATATCTGAAATGCATAAAAGAAATTTAATTGAAAATCATTAATATTTGTTACCTTCTAGTGCAGAATCTGGAGAGAGACAACTTTTTTAGAGACAAAGTCAATTTTTTCAGACAAGTTTTTTGGAGAGATACCAACGAGTTCAGAAAGTTGCTTTTTAAAAATTAAAGTTTAGGTGCAATTTGGGTAGTTCACCATAACAGGTGCATTTGAAACTTAAGTTATTAAAATTGTGACATCATCACAACACACCTTAAAAATGTGATATATCTCACCATTTCCAATATATATATATATATTATATATACATATATACTATTTACATAAATATTATATATATTATATAATATATAATATATAATATTATATATTATATAATAATTATAATGTATATATATATATATATATATATATATATTATTACATAAATGCTTTCAGTTCTAGTTGGAAATAAATTATTCTGGAATATATATATATAGGGGCACTTTAGTCATTTAAAAATTTTGTACCGTCTTATCTTAGTCATATAAAACCCATAATAGAACAAAATGAACAAAATGAAAAAACAAAATGAAAAATAAAATGATTTTTTTTATATATAAAAAAAGTGAAAAACAAAATGAAAAACAAAAACGAAAAACGAAAAACGAAATACAAGTATTTTGTGTTTTTCAAATCTTTCACTTTTAACACTGGTTTTTTTTTCGTTTTTCGAAAATAAAATAAAAAACGGTTAACGAAAGCGTTTTTGAGATCGTTTTTGAAAAAAAAAATGAAAACAGGCTGAAAAACAGCTGCAGGACGAGGTCTAAAAGATTTGAAAAACGTAAAATACTTATTTTTTGTTTTTCGTTTTTCGTTTTTCGTTTTTCGTTTTTCATTTTTGTTTTTCATTTTGTTTTTCATTTTGTTTTTACCTTTTTTATATAAAAAAAAATCATTTTGTTTTTCATTTTGTTTTATTTTGTTCTATTATGCGTTTCATATGGCTAGGATAAGACGGGACAAGATTTTTAAATGACCAAAGTGCCTATATATATTATAATATTATGTATTATAATATATATATATACATATTAATACTATATATTATGATATATATACTTATAATGTTATATATATATAATATCAAATATTATATATTTATATAGTATATAATGTAATATATTATATATAAAAATATAATATAATATAATATAAAAAATATAATAATATTTAATATATAAAATAATATGTAATATTATAATAATATTAATACATATTTAATATATTATTATAATATATATATATATTAATACAGTTATATTTATAATTTAAGAGTTTAGTTTTGATTAATTCATTTTTTGATATGTTTTTTTGAATTAATTTTTGATGTGTTACTTTTGTTTAATTTAAAAATTACAATACAAAAATTATATTGGTTAATTATGTAATCAATTTTTGCTAGTTTTCAATTAACCTACCATACGCGCTTTTTCCGTTTTAATTTTCAAAATACAGCTTTCAGTATATGCTACCAGACACGTTTTCGGAATTCAAAACTGAAACCAAAAACACTGTTTTCATTTTCATTTTTATTTTTGAAAAACAGCAACTGAAAAACGCTTACAGGACGAGCCCTTAATATCGATCTCTTAAAAGAGAAATATTCATAAAAGAGATGTCAATCCAAAGGAAAGTTCAAGCTCAAATGACAATTCTATTTTGAGAAAGACTTACAAAAAATTGGGGCAGCTAAATAGTAAGTCCCTAAGATTCTGACGCTGTGAAAACGTAAAAGAACTAGACCGACTTCTAAGTTCTATTGAAACTGGAATCCACTAGAAAGAAAATAAGAAACAAGTTTTGAAATTTTATTGAATAATCAATTGTTGAGCCTTTCGGCTTACAAGACTATTTAAAATAAAAAAACCATGGACAAGAAAACGGGATAACATATCAAAAGCTGCATAAAATAGCGAAAACTGCCAAAATTAGTGAAATCACAAAAGTTACGGAAATAAAATATACTGACGACCACAAACAAGCCGGAATCACCTAAAAAGGAGATAACTGCGAAGGCTTTGGTGGAATTTGGCAGAAAAAAGGTCGTGCCTCAACACCGAAGGTTTTGACTTCAAAAGATCTCGTCGATTTCCTTCAATTAAAGTCATTTATTCTTGGATTTAGGATAGTCTCACAAAGCCATGTAGGACTCAGCCACTTGTTATACATCAGTCCCCTCTTCTTGCAAAGAACTCGACATCGAGTTAGGCTCAGGATAAAGAGGCTCTTCCACATGATACTGGAACAAGTCAGCAACATTGAAGGTATTGGAAATCCTCATGGTCTCAGGTAGGTCGATCACATATGCATTATCATTGATCTTATTCAGAATCTGGTACAGACCATACTTCTTGGGCTTCAGTTTGTTATAAGTCTCAACTGGGAACCTTTCTTTGCGAAATAAAACCATTACTGAGTCGCCCTCCTCAAACACCTTCCGATGCCTATGCTTGTCTGCAGCTGTCTTGTATTTCGCATTGGTTTCTTCCAGTTTCTGTCTCACCTCTGCTTGCACCGCTTGAGCCTGAGTAGCCATATTTTCTGCAGCAACACTAACTCCCGGACCCTTTGGTAGATGAATTAAATCCACAGTGTGCTTCGGAGGTGACACATATGTCACAGTAAAAGGAGATTTTCCCGTGGCACTATGTACAACACTATTGTAGGCAAAATCAACTTGAGGCAATGCATGATCCCACTATTTCGGCTTATCTCCGTAAACGCAATGGACTAGATTTATGAAGGTTCTATTTGTCATTTTCGTTTGTCCATCAGTTTGTGGGTGTGCAATAGTACTTCGTTTCAGAGATGTATTAAACATTTTCCACAAGGTCAGCAAAAAGTGGCTAAGGAATTTTGTGTCACGATCAGAGGTAATTGACTGTGGTACCCCATGTAGTCGGACCGCATCTCTAAAAAATAGTCGGGCTATGTGTGAAGCATCAAAGGTCTTCCGGTAAGGGATAAAGTGAGCCATTTTTGAGAATCTGTCAACCACCATAAAAACCGAATCTACTCCTCCCTGGGTACGGGGTAGCCCCAACACAAAATCCATAGACAAGTCCTCCTAGATATTGTTAGGAATAGGTAAAGGCATATAAAGACTAGTATTTTGTGAATGGCCTTTAGACACTTGACAAGTGTAACATCTCTGCACAAAATTCCCAGCATCTCGTTTTAGTTATGGCCAGAAATACCGTTCTTTCAAGCTAGTGACCGTTTTGTCTCGTCCTAAATGTCCACTCAATCCACCTCAGTGCAAGTCTCTGATTAGTTTCCCGCAGAGACGTCCTAGGAATACACAAACGATTTCCACAAAACAGATACCCATCATTTTCATGAAAATCACTGACAGACTGCTTCTCAATACACTTTGACCAGATTTCCTTGAAATCCTCATCCTCTTCATACAACTCCTTCAAAGAATCAAACCCCACAATCTCATGAGCTAGGGTTATGAGCAGGGTGGCATGGTGACTCAATGTATCAGCAACTCGGTCCAGAACCCCTAATTTGTGTTTGATAACAAAAGGAAATTTCTGAAGGAAAGTGGCCCACCTGACATGTATGTTGTCCAAGTTCTTCTGACTGTTGATAAACTTCAAAGCCTGATGATCGGTGTACAAGACAAATTCTCTCTGTACTAGGTAATGTTCCCAGTGTTTCAGGGCTCGGACTACTACGTAGAACTCCTGATCATAAGTACTCCACTTCTGACGAGCCTCACTTAATTTCTCGCTAAAGAAAGCTACTGGTCGCTTTTCTTGGGACAACAATGCTCCAATTCCCACTCCACTAGCATCACACTCCACCTCAAATATCTTCTCAAAACTAGGTAGAGTCAATACTGATGCAGTACACAATTTCTCCTTGATTAAAGCAAAACTCATCTCTGTTTCTTCTCCCCACTGAAACCGACATTTCTTCATGCATTCTATTATCGGCGACACGAAAGTGCTAAAATGCCGAATAAATTGGCGATAGAAAGTAGTTAAGTTATGAAAGCTACGAACTTCACTCACTATTTTCGGTGCATACCATTCTCGAATTGCTCGCACCTTCTCTTCATCCACATGAATTCCTTCTGAACTCACCACATAAGCCAAAAATAACAAACTACTGGTCATGAAACTGCACTTCTTAAGAAACAGTTGATTTTCCTGTAAAATCGTTAATACATCTCGCAACTGCTCCACGTGCTCTTCTTCAGTACTACTATAAATGAGAATGTCGTCAAAATACACAACAACAAACTTTCCCACAAAAGGCCTCAATATCTGATTCATCACCCGCATGAAAGTACTGGGTGCATTTGATAAACCGAACGGCATGACCAGCCACTCATACAAACCATCCTTGCTCTTGAACACCGTCTTCCATTCATCATCAGGCCTTACCCGAATTTGGTGATACCTACTGCGTAGATCAATCTTCGAAAACAGTTTTGAACCCTCTAGTTGATCCAACATGTCATCTAGGCGGGGAATCAGAAATCGATATTTGACAGTTATTTTGTTGATAGCTCGACTGTCCACACACATGCGTAAACTCCCATCCTTCTTTGGTGTCAACAACGTGGGAACTGCGCATGGGCTCATGCTCTCACGTATGAAACCGTTCTGCAATAATTCTTCTATTTTCTCCCACATAATGTCATTCTCCTTTGGACTCATTCGGTAATGTGACAGGTTAGGCAAACTCGCCCCAAGTATAAGGTCTATATGGTGCTTAATGTCTCTTAATGGAGGTAAGTTGTTGGGCAAATCTTTTGAAGTAATATCTTTGAATTGTTCCAGCAACGATTGTATTTTCTCGGGAACAGTTACCGCTGGTGTTTTCCCCCCTCTACCACAAGAGTTTTAACCATTAAAGCATAGACCTCCAGTGCACCCTTAACATCTGTCACAAATTCTGTGTCGGATCCGGTTACGGTTAGGAAAGACTGCTTCTCCATTTCAGTGGGTTTGTTAGGTACTGTCTTACATTTGGAAGGAGCCGTAATAATTTTATGTGATCCCTAGGTAAATAAATAAGTTTTATCCCAACCCCTATAAGTAATATCGACATCATACTTCCATGGCCGACCCAACAATACATGGCTAGCATCCATATCAATCATATCACAAACTACATCCTCCTTATATATCTTACCAATAGAAATAGGAACACGACAAATCTCAGTTACCTTTACTGTCGGTCATTTCTTGATCCAGCCAATAGTATACGGATTGGGATGTTTCTCGGTTGGAAACTTCAGGTGTTCCACCAACCTTTTCGCGATAAAGTTCTCGCAACTTCCACTATCCACGATCAGGTCACAGACTTTCTGACTGATTGTGCTACATGATCGAACTATATTGTTACGCTGACTGTGGTCCTCTTGCTTTGGTGCGTACAACACCCATTGTACCACACAATTAACTTGCTCCCCATCTTCTTTAGCGAATTCTGTTTCCTCATATAAGTCACCGTCTCCTCTTTCATCCCTAAAATCATCTGGGTCTTCTTCGCCCCCTTCCACCTAGTTAACTGGTCTAGAACGTTCAAGACAAGCATTTGAAAGATGACCAGGTTTCTTGAATCTGTAACAAACCCCCGGTATAGGTCTATCATAGGGATATTGGTTCGAATTTCTGGATATGTTCCTGTTGGCTGGAGCTGTTGTTTGGTGGCTATTGCTGCCCTCTTCTCCACTAACTTCTTTTAGTTGGCTCGACGGAACCGATGATTGAACACTTTTGTCCCTGTTAGGGAATGATGACTCAGGATTGTTCATCTGAAAGCTAAGGTTTCCGACTCTACGTTCCAGCAACTCGGCCTTTAGTGCCATGTTATGAGCTTCATCCACGGTCCACAACACTTGCAATCCAATCTTATCCCGAAGTGACGACCTCAACCCATTGAGATATCTGGCTACACGCTGCCCATCTGTTTCACTCAAGTTATTTCACTCTGAGAGCCTAGAAAACTATGTTGTGTAATCAAACACCGACTTGGTCCCCTACGAACAATTTTGAAGCAACTGGAATAGATACTACTAATAATCTGGTGGCAGAAACCTACCCATCATAAGCTGCTTCATTCTACGCCATGTCCTTACAATCGCATTTCTTTGTCCCTGACGATTCTTCTGTAACTGATCCCACCAGACTGCAGCCCCTCATTTCAGTCTAAAGGCAACAAATCTAACCATCTTCTCTTCTGGAATCTCCATAATCTCGAAGAACCGCTCTATTTCTGTTATCCAGTCAAAAAAATCTTCTATACACAGATTTCCATTAAAGCTTGGAAGATCTGCCTTCACCCGGTAGTGGTCATGCTCTCGGGATCGTCTCACTGATTGAATAACACCGTACCTTCCATCTCCTTCGTCTTCAGAATCATCCTCGCTATCAGGTTGATGGCGATGAGGACATCCTCTGTTAATAGGTTGGCCTTGGGCAAACCCCTCAGCACGCACTCTGTTATCCGGTTGCGGCTCCCTGTTGTTAGCGTTGAGGTTCAACCCGTCAAGTAGTTCATGATTCTCCCTCAGCTGTTGTCGTTATTCCTCCACCGCTGCCCACAAGGCCTCCACCTTACGATCATCGTCAGTAGGGTTTTTGTCTCCTGCTCTGTTAGTTGACATCGAGTTCGGTAAATCCGTGCTCTGATACCAATTGACGTAGTGAAAATGTAAAAGAACTAGACCGACGTCTAAAATCTATTGAAACTAGAATCCACCAGAAAGAAAATAAGAAACAAGTCTGAAATTTTATTGAATAATCAACTGATGAGTCTTTCGGCTTACAAGACTATTTAAAATAAAATTTCTAACCCGAATCCTTGTTGGACAAGAAACGGGATTACATATTAAAAGCTGTCAAAAACAGCGAAAATTGCCAAAAATAGCGAAATCACGAAAGTTACGAAAATAAAATATACTAACGACCACAAACAAGCCGGAATTAACGGTAGGCAATTCTGGTTTGTCAAAGTCAACTTATGACTAAAAAGGAAATTCCTCAAAAAAGAAAATTTTCCAAAAAGGAAATAACTGCGATTTCAGGGCCTAAATGATAGAATTTGGCCGAAAAAAGTCGTGCCACAACACCGAAGGTTTTGACTTCAGAAGATCTCGTCGATTCCCTTCAATTAAAGTCATTTATTCTTGGATTTAGGATGGTCCCATAAAGCCATATAGGACTCAGCCACTTGTTCTATAACAGATTCACGTAAATAAAATCGTGAGTCTTTTTTTTCCGAGTTTTAAATTTATAATATAGTTTAAAAAATAAAATAAAAATTGGTATGTGTATATTTTTCTCAACTTCCCCTAACAATAATCTAATTTTGGAATTCTATGCACATTCTGCAAACCCTTGTTTGGGTTGGGTCCCATTTGACAAATGAAAATTAAGTTCTGGACTCACCTCAACGTTTTATTCATTGAATAGTTTGAATCGAACTTTCACACTCCACAATTAGTTCTCAACTAAACTTGAGGCAGTCAAAAAATTGTACATTTAATCACAAGTGTTAATATCATAGCCCAATGTGGCTCAATGTTAAAAGATATAATGTGTTCATTAATATTGGTGGAGTTGCTGACGTCGTACAGATGTTGTCCAAACCAACCGATGGAATTCTATTATGTGAAAAGTGGTTTATTTTTAATTTGTACTTTTTTTTAAATGTATAAGTATATAACACTAAGGTAGATTTGCCTAATTTGTTTGTCTCTTGCTTTCAGCTTTCCTCGGGCTAGCAATTGCAATTTGAATATAGTACAATATTAACAGCCAAATGAAACCTTATTACCACCAATGATTGTGCAACAAATAGAGTATTTTCAAAACAAATTATACCGACATGATCATGAAGAGTAAAATTAATTTTCTTTCCTATATATGATAATATGAAGGGTTCTTTCCCTGTTAATTTATAATAAGCTATAGTACAGTCATAGTTTAATCAAGATTTTTCTGCTTAATTAATTAATTAAATAAATGTTGTTAAAACATCAAATAGAAGGCGAGTACAAAAACGAAATTGGGCTGTCAAATTCTCCATCTGATCATCGAAGGGTGAATTTTCGAGTCATTCGTTTCTAATAGTAGCCTTGACAGCATCTTGGGGTTGCAATCCAAAAATTTTAGCATCTGATCTCTTCATGACTCTCAGCCTCTTGCATGATTCAATAAACATCCTGTAAACACACGAAACAAATCGTTTATTAGCTTATGAAACAACCACATATGACCACATATGATCATAATATATTAATCTGTAAATAAAAGTTTGGTTGGAGAGACTTACTCCCAGGGAACGTCTCCTGCTAACATCCAGTCTCCATCTTTATCTTTGTAGATGGCAACATATTCTGCATTGTTTGCATCCTTCAATGCCGCACCTGTTATCCATAACAAACAATCAATTATTAATATCAATTTCAAGCTTGTTCATACAAATTACAATATCCTATTTTTCAGTTTAATTCTGTGTCTCAAGTATATATACAAAGCTCATAAATTAATAAAGAAAATTTCAAACCATATCAAACCTAACAATTTTGCATTGCTGGATATATATATAAATGTATATTTTATTACCCTAGAACGGAAAAAAAAATCTAGAGAAATGAGACAGAACTTACTCATGCCAAAACAACCAAAGAGCTTCTCCAATGCCATGGCAAGATCCAAGTACCCTTTGTGCATGCCCAAATCAATTTTACGAAGGAATGGCGCCCCATCCATGCTAACTTTCACGTACATTTTCGATGTTTCAAGGTGGCTTTTCTCGTTAAAACTATTCTTTCTTCGATACGAGCACACCGGAGGCCATCCCACAACTTGGGTTTTTGTTGGGATTCTCTGGTCAGTACCGTTAGTGCTATCTGTGTCTTCATGATCAGAAAAATCCGAGAAAACCCTTTTCCTCTCGTTGTTGTCTATTGAACTAGATCGTCCATCTCCTGGAAGACCTAATCTCAGCTCTGTGATTTCAAATTCAAGACCTTCATTGTTCACCATTGCTGTTGATGATGACAAGTAAAGGATACGAAATCTTCGAGAAACTTTGATCTTTCTCTTTGCTGTATGACTCGGTGAAAATTTGGATAGCAAGTGTTGATAAAAAAAAGTGATGATATAGGGAGGTTTTATAGAAGAAGAGAGTGGGAGCAGTGACAGGTCAAGTAAGGGTTATTGGTCGGTCACATGAGAAGCAAACGTGGGGATTATGTGCTCCCACTCAACGTCGATTAAAGACCGGCATTATAAGTTGGAAATGGGACATATCGTAGGGCTGCTTGGTCCTTTGTTGATTTGGTGGGATTTGAACCTGGCCGTTTGATCAAGGTTAATGGGAACATGCCATGTGATCTGCTTCACATTGAAGGGGTCATTGCATTAAATTATGAAGAAAAAAAAATTATAAGCAATACTATATACAGCACCATGATCTATGTATGTACAGGGGAGCATGTACTTAGGCTACGTAACATGCATCATGTATGATTTTATGTACTCTTATTTCTTCTTGTGTTCTAAATAACCCTCTCATAGTACTTCAGATATCATCACCCCAAATCAGCTGTTAACAAATGGAAGCTATTAATTTTCATTGTAGGAAAAGAATCTTAGAATTGAATTAATTAGGCCAGAGATAACTTGTTTCTGAAGAAAAAGATCCCATCATAATATCACTAGAGGTTTAGAGTATTAGTAATCAGTAGTTTAGTACTAATTAATTAAATTGAAATCGAATAATCATATATAAAGCAATATTTCATGGTTTATACACCTTGTATTTATATATATATATCAATATCACTTGATTTCTTGTACTGAAGTAAGAAGTCTTAAGGATTGTTATACGTCTTCACACCATTTACGTTTATATATATATATATATATATATATATATATATAGAGAGAGAGAGAGAGAGAGGATTCTCAGAGAATTAATTTAATTCAAAAATATTTAGTGCTCACAATTTCTGCTCATGCATATATGATTCATTGATCATGTATATATGTATCGGAAAGTACAATGACAACAATTAATACATAAATAGCAAACAACTAACAAGTATGGCAAAAATGGTCTTGTCAACATTCCAGTGGCCAGAGGCAAGTCAACTTAATTTACGATCGATCTCTGGGACCCTGTCATCTGTGAGACTGTGACTGCACAAACCGCTTTATAAGTTTTGCTGTCCAAATTACATGGTATGAATCAGCATGGCTACTCTAGCTAGCTAGAACCTGGAAAGAGCTTTTTCCATATTCACCAATCCCTCAAATTATTCCAATGAACAATTACACTTAAATTGAGATGGCAGAAAAAAATAAATAAAAAGGTGACAGATTATAGTTATTCTAGAACCCAGGTTAATTTTTGAACAATATAACATTTCTCAATTCAAGTTTCAATATATTTGAGGTTAAATGACATTCATTCTATTTTATAATATCTTATATTTTGAATCACCTTAAAACTAGTAGTTGATATATATAAAAAATACCAAATAATAAACGTTCAATTGACACGTTATCTTTTATTCAATTTATATTTGTTCAGAGGTTGCTTAGCCTATTAGAAAAATAATTGGAGGCTCTGATACCATGATTAGGGTTGGGAGCCTTGAACAGTCTCTAACATTTACTATTTTCCCCTTTTGAGCGGCCTTAAATCACCAGCGGCCTAAACATGGTACTCACACGTCAACAAACCAGAGACAACCAGGGACCATAAGCCAAGATTTTAGCATCATTTATGTTGTGCTGGATCCTCTACCAGAGGAAAACACAGAGCAAACTTAGATCATTACGAACGATTGATCATTATTTTGAGATTAATAGTGAAGATTTGGAAGAGAGAAATTAGAAGGCCTTGGAAACTATGGAAATACACTGGATTTTATTCTAAAAATCTTTTATCTTGTTTTTTACAAAGACAGAGTTGTCCTATATTTATAGGAGAGGATAGCGGGTGAGCATAGGCCCACAACACGACACACTTGAGAGACCATTATCACATTGTCTTACTGGTGGTAATATTTAATACAAAGGACAAATAGTAAAACTTTAATTATTACAACCGACAAACACAACTGGAAAGTACTATTGTTTTGGATCTGTTCGGGAAAAAGAGTCACGGACTAGCACTGAGATTGCAGTTGGCGTGATCTTCATCATCAGAATCGAGGGCTCCACATATAAGACAAGGTCAGGTGTCAATTTACATCGGATCTTAGGAATCAGGTGGATAAGCATCTTGAAATGGGTGCCAGCTCAGAGTGGGGTCTCTAGGGACTTCTGGAACAATGAAGAGTTCGTCTATAGTAATTCCATTGACATCATAGAGGAAATTGAGAAGAGATACTTGGATATTGTTGGGATATAACCGTCCAAAGTCATAAGTGGTGTGTCACTCATAACTGATGTTAGTAGTCCAGAGAAGCATTCTGTGGGGTGGTCATATTGATATGGCTTATGGAGGATCCATATGCATGAAACCTTAACAGCCATCTCTGAATCGAACTTCCATAAATTATATTGTCCCATGAGCTTGGTGATCTCATTTCTTCAATTTGTCATAGAGTCAAACCATTGCAGAAAAGTCCTTAGAAGAGAACTTTGATGAGTTGGTTCCTGGAGTTGAGTATAGAGGGCTTATGGTGGAAAGACAATAGCATGATGGTGAATAATAAATAACCACCATAAAAAATACATAACTTGTGAGGTAAAATTGGAAAATGAAAATAGATGAAAGGGATCAAGGAAGGGTCTTGTTGGGTTAGCAAGCCGGTGGTTATAACCCTAACTTTGAATTTGAGAAAGATAAACCATAATGTGTGTTTTGGCAAAGTTTTGAATTTGGGCTAGAGATGGTGGTTGACCAGGAGAAAGTATTTCAATAAGTTCTAGTGGATAAATTTTTTCGGTGAAGGCTAGGAGGTTTAATGGTGAGGGTGAAGAAGAGGACGTAGCCATGAAGATAAAAGGAATTTGGCCTGCCGGTGTGATAAGGTTAACTGTTTGTGGTCTGGAGAGCATGTATGCTATTATATTATTATTCTCTTTCACATGTTTAATAGTAAAATCATACCTGGAAGACCAATCCTTTAATCTAAATAATTGTGGATTATGAGGAATCTTGATACGAAAATCTAAGATCTTTAGAAAATATGAGTTATCCATCTGAACTATGAAGCATCGAGTTCTGAGATGGAAATCAAACTTTTGGATCTCATATTTGACCGCTAGCAATTCTTTGTAAATGGCATGATAATTCTGGACATCTATGAATTATCCACTGCATGAACAATAGCTTTGCTTTCCATTTTTTTCTTCGATAAGGATGACTCTCCAGTAATCATCACTGACATCTGTTTGAAGGATGAGTTGGCATGTGGATGGAATAGTGAGAGGTGGTGGCCTTTGCGCCACCTTCTTAAGAGTAGCCACAGATTTTGTATGGTGAGGACTCCATGGTGGTGGATTTTTCTTCAAGAGGGCTGATAGAACTGAAGTACTATGGCTCACATAAGGGATTAAATCTTTGATGGAATTAATTATCCCAAGGAATTGATGAATTTACTTTTAGTTCAAATTGGAATTGGGAAAAACTAGCAATTATTTTGCTAGGTGAGGTCCTGGTTGATATTGTCTATGTGAGATGTGCATTCCGAGGAAGTCTATCTCTGAACGTCCTACAATGCTCTTTTTTTCAAAGAGCATTATACCATACTGATCAATCAGGTCATGGAATTGTTGAAAAAGGTTATAGTGAGAGTTTATGTCTGGTGAAAACAAGAGAATGTCATCAATATAAAGTAAGGCTGAATGGAGGATAGGATGAAAGATTATGGTGATAGCCTTCTGGAATAATGATGAAGTTGTTTTGAGACCAAATGGTAAAACTGTCCATTGATATTGAACATTGGGAATGCAAAAAGCAGTTTTGTATCTTTTCTTAGGATGAATACCTATTTGTCAAAAAGCTTTTTTGAGATCAAATTTGGAGATGATAGAGGCTCTAGGGAGTTGAGAAAACAGGGTGTTTGTTCGAAGGACATGGAACTTGTCATTTAGCAGGAAATGGTTAAGGGGTTTATAATCAATGACCAGCTGTTTCTTCCCTATTATCTGTTCTGAGCGCTTTTCAACATAAAATGCTTGACATTCCCAAGGTGAAGAAATTGGTTCAAGTAAACCTTGACGAAGGACCTCGTCACATTCCTCATTAGCCTGCTTAAGATCTGAAGGTGTCATTCCAAAGTGAGGCTTTTGTAGGATTGATATCTTTATTAAGCTTAAAAGGTAGCTTAATAAAGAAATCTGGGTTTTCCTACAAAGGCTTGGATGTCGGAAATCAACACGACTGTCTATGCAGAATAGTAACAATTTTGTCAGAATTTGATGGAAAGAGGGTTGGATTTCAGATAATGGGAAAACTTTTGGTATGCATGAAAAAGGTTTGAAATCTCTCTTATATTTAATCCCATAGGGGAGAATTCTGAGGGATTTACACTGGCAATAGACATCCCAACCAATTAGAATATCCTTGTCTGGCAATGATGTTTCTATGACATGAACCCATAAAATGCAATAAGGAAATATTTTAATACTAATCTTATTTTTGGAAATTAGATTAGTACTAAATACTTGACCATCTATTGCTTTAAAATAACGGACATGAGTTTTCCAGTTTTCTTGAGGAAGGATTTTGGGATTCATCATAATATTGTGGGAACCAGTATCAATGTAGGTAATGGCATCAACTAGTTTAGAATATTTTTCTAGAAGAATTTGAATAGGAACATGAGGGCGGCCTCTGCTTTGGCCAAAGAGATCGGGGTCCGGAGGGTTACTGATCTGACTCCCCGTATTTTGAAGTGGGAGTTGACCAAACAATCGAGAGGGAACAAGCTAGTAAAGATTTTCAAAGCCAGGGTATGTATTTATTTTGTTAATGTTTTTATTAGTTAGTATTTGTACAATGACATTGTTCTAACTAATATTTCAGATGTTTGCAATCAAGGAACTGGTGCCGACACCAGCTGAGAGACAGGCATCATACTATGCCTGGCTAGACGAGGGGGGGGGGGGGGGGGGGGGGGGAACCTATATATAGAAGATACATGGATGATATACCGCCTGAGGTCCCTGATCAAACCACATTAGGCGGGATCAGTGGTACAGACAGGACCATTGACATTGAGGGATCTCAGCCCGCTGCTGGGGGTTTGAGGCCCAGTGACAGTGAGGGATATGAGACAGACCCTCAACGAGAATGACATAGGCATAGACGGGTTTGGTTTTCAACCCCCGGACATGGTACATCTGCAAGGGATTCCCGTGGAGGCATTGGACGTGATGGAGAGGTAAGTTGAAAACATAGTTTAGTGTTTTTTATTAACAAGTGTTGATAGTTTTTTACTAACAAGTGTTGATAGTTTTTTACTAACAATGTAGACATGATTTCAGGCTCCGTGGGCAGAAATATTGAACGATGTGTGTGAAACCCTCCGGAAGAGTGACGAGGATCAACAACGTCAACACTTGGAGTTGTTGGATATGATCCGGAAGAGTGATGAGGATCGTCAGCAGCAACACCGATTGTTACTGGATATGATCCGGGGGCTTCAAGGTTTGACCATGCGTACACACCGGGATGGCCCCCCACCTTCTGATATATTATTTAGTCCCGGAGGGTCGACTGATAGGTTTACGGGGGGGACAGACACCCAGGCTCAGCGGTCCCCCCCACCTCCCAGCATATCGATCCCCCACCTCCCAGCACATTACAGGTGTTGATTACGTGCAGCGTTGGGGCATGCAAACTATTACAGGTGTTGATTCCGTGTAACGTTGGGGCCCAACATTGGCTGGTGGTGAGCATCGACCTTTGTCGCGGGAAGATTGACATTTATGACCCCTGGAGAAAGGAAGGCCCTTATCGGATCAGGCACCAACAGGTCCGGCCATTACGGTGGTTTTTACCCTCCATGTTGAGTGACGCGGGGTTCCACACAGCACGACGACCTGGTCGTCGGGCGTTCCCTCTGGAAAATAAGCCCTTCTCGGTCAGTCTGGTGCATACTTCTACAGTCCCCTAACAAAAGAAATCGTAAGACATTCTATTTCATTCACGTGTTTAGATATTCTTTATGAACGATTTCTAATGGTGTTTTATGTCCTGAATTGCAGAGGTAACTGTGGTCCCCATACTTTGAGAATTATCGAGTACATATTGGCGAAACGAATGTCTTTTGATTGGTCAGAGAATGACATGGGGATCATTCGGGAAAAAATGGCTGTGGAGATTTTTTCTAACTTCAAGCCCGCCAAGTGATTTTTTGTATATTACCATTTTAGTTGTACACAGACATGTAATTAATTCATGAATATTAATTCGTTCATTATTCATTCATTAATATTAATTAATTCATTAATAACTAATTATTGCAATTCCAAATTATTACAATCTGATACACTTCCAAAAGTTTTAAATGTAATCAAAACTTTGTCATTCATTCCTTATTAGAGTCAATGTTAGGGCACGTTTGTTTGTTGTGTCCAATTGAATGACAGATACTACACTTGCGGCGGTATTCATCGGGAACAACTCTTACTGTACCTTCATTAATCATAGGTGGATTAGGACATCTCTAGGAATTATGCCCTGGTTGTCCACATCTTCTACAGAATTGTGTAGTTGTCCTCTCCGAAGACGAGACATGGAGACCCGCCTTCGGGCGTCCTGCTTGTCTCTTGGAGTTTGGATTCAAAATCACCCTTTGGACAATGTCAGATGGCACAACCCAAGTGGAAGGATGACCCACTGGCATAATAGGAACCGAGTACGAGTTAATACGTGTCTATCTCTTGTAGTAGTCCGCACACAAAGTTGTGAAGTCCAAGTTTTGCTCCCTGTAAAAATCATTGAAAACGATCAGCTTCACCGAGAAAATGATCAGTAGGTTTTCAAAGTTGTGAAGTCCAAGTTTCAGTAATGTACCGTGCCGTCGCAAGGGCGTGAGAACATGGAAAATGATCCATTTGAAATTTGTTGCAAGTACAAGTCTTCCGAGCTAAGTCAACAGTCCACTATTTTTCAGACCACTTGACCGAAAAAATGTTCCAGTCGGCTGGATTTACTGTCAAATAACCATATTTCTCCACACATTTTAAGAGCACAAGATGTGTTGTGTCGGTCAACTGATGACGTATTGTTTGTGCAGCTCTATAGCGATCATGAAACCACTGTTGCAGCATATTCCTAATGAACTCAGCCAGAGTCAACATAGGCAGTTGGCGTGCAAATTTTAGGCATGAGTTTATGCATTCTGCAGCATTAGTCTTCATCACCCTGTACCTTCTTTCCGGGCAGTGTACACGGGACCACTTGTGTGTACCGGTATCAATTACATAATCATATGCATTCTGGTGCAAGTTTCTTAACTCTTCCATATGCTGGTTATATTCAAACTCGGTGTATACGCGGACTGCTTTGTCCATTATTGCGGCAACATCCTTCCTATGAAATCGCTTTTTGATATTTTCAGCAAAGTGCTAACAACATATGGTATGGGTGGTATAAGGGAACACTTTAGAAATCCCTGCTTCAATGCTTGCATGCCTATCAGAAATGAAAACTAGCTCATCAATATGACCTAGGGCACCCTTCAAGCAATCCAAAAACCATTCCCATGAAAGGTTGTTTTCTGAGTCGCCGTACCCAAAAGCAATTGGATACACATGTTCGTTCCCATTTGTGTTGTTGCAACAAACATTGTACCCCAGAATCCTCCCTTCAAATGGGTACCATCAATGGCAATGACTGGACGTATACACGTCCGGAATCCTCTAAGTGAGGCACCAATCGACATGAAGAAGTATAGAAATTTACCATCTTCATCGCACTGTAAGTCAGTGATTGTGCCGGGATTTTGTTGTTCCAAAATGTAACCAAATGATAGAAGCAGTTAGAAGGTTTCCTCATGCGTTCCATATGTCAGTGACAACACATAATCGATGGTGGCATGTGCCTTACTGTACATGATTTGGATTCCATACATTGATTTCATATCGGCGATTATGTCCTTCAGACGCATTAGTCGACCATCTTGTTGTTGAAGTCTAGGTGCAATAACTTCTCCAATTATGACTGCACTAGCTTGTCGGTGCCGGTGGTGAATTTCCTCTAACGGACAAGTGTGTTCGTTGACAAAACTTCTTACTTGAAAGTATGTTCTTTCATCTCTCCTCACCGCTCTTAACTTCCACGTACAATTTCTCATCAAACAAACTAGATGTAATGTTGTCTTATTAGACCTTTTCACCTTCCACTCGAAGTTCTGCCGCATTACAAAATGGCCTACTAGTCTCTTCAAATCCTTTTTCGTTGGAAAAAACTGACCTTTATATATCATGCTTGTAAGTTTATATTCAAACAAGTTCATGCTTCCACCAATACCAAACGAGTATGATTCTGCTCCTGTAATAACCCATGTTGTGGCATTATTAGAATCATCTGCAGTTACATTAGCCCTCCCCTCGGAGGTCCCAGCTATATTTGGTGCACTGGAACTAAATCTGTGTATACGTCTTACACGTCTTTCCGTTTCGACAGGTTCTGCATCATCCTGATTGTTCTCTACATTTTATACATAATTGAAATTGCCCTCATTATCCACCTCATAATTCACCCCAACATCCAGTGCTGTATTCTCCTCATTGTTGATGTCATTGTAGATCTCATTGTATTGGTGGTTGTACTGTCTACCATTCATCTCAATATGACAACCAAATACATCGTCGAATTGAGGTCCCGGTTTATTATCATGGGCGGCTACTTTCGGTGGGACAACACATATGTTTTCCCGACCATCAATCCCACTTCTTTCTGTGAACAACTGGTTGTTTCCGTCTGACGATCGAAATTATTGGGTGTTATCAGGATGAGGGATATCTTCACCAATGACACCTCCTGTTGGCCTCTCGATTAGACTAACACATACTTGAGGGATCACCCTATCTTCCTCTAGCATAAACTGAACATCGTCATTGTTTCTTATAAATGTACGACATGTAATCCCATGAACAATTGATAGAGACTGTAGCTCAGCACTGTATTTGTTATCATCAAACTTCACAATGGTTTACACGATCGACACCAGTTCATCGTAACTCAAATTCTGTTACACATACAAACCTTGGTTATCGGAACCTAAATACCTCTGATTTCCGTCTGGTAATTGCTCTCATCGACCGTTGTATGATATGACTATTCTTACCCTATCCATTGTCCTGTCAAAACCAACATCAAAAACTATTAATAAGGAAAAAATATTTCATATTAAATTTACAATTATAAAGGATTAAACTAAAATCAAAAGTGTAAGATATGAAGCTTTTTTTTAAACTAATCGAGCTTTTTTTGTTCAAGACTGAGCTCTTTTTCTACATAATCGAGCTTTTTTTATATATGGCTCGATCTTTTTTTCATATGGCTCGATCTTTTTTCAAATATGGATCGACCTTTTACTTTTACGGATCGAGTTTTTTTTTTAGGGATCGAGCTTTTTTGTGAGGGATCAAGTTTTTTTTTGTGAGGGATCAAGCTTTTTTTGTGAGGGATCAAGTTTTTTTTGTGAGGGATCAAGTTTTTTTTGTGCGGGATTGAGCTATTTGTGTGAGGGATCGAGCTTTTTTTCTGATGGATCGAGCATTTTTTCGAGGGATCGAGCTTTTTTTGGCAATGATCGAGCCTCTTTTCGAGGGATCGAGATTTTCTTTTTACGTATCCAACGTCTATTTTTTGGATCGAGCTTTTTTAGAATTTGATCGAGAATTTTTTTTTAAAATTTCCGAGCTTTTTTACAAATGTTTCGAGCTTTTTTTTTAAAACATTTCCTTCTTTTATGCCTAAGATTACGGCCAAATATATATACAAAAAAATATGCATACATGTTCATTCATTCTTTGTAAAAAGTTTACAACTCCAGGACATCAACATAGAAAAATTGAGACAATATGTTCATAATTATCCATACAGTGTTATACCATACAGAAATACAATAAAAAATAGAAATGAAGATCATAAATATTAATTTACCTTCTTGTGCAATATCTGGAATGAAGCTCGTTTTCTGAAGAAAAAATGGAGTAGGTGATTGATTTTCAGACAACTTTTTTGGATAACAGCCTTTAAAGAATAAAATATAGATTATTTAAGGATAATTTCGGTAGTTCACCATAATAAATGCCTTTTAAACTTAATTTATTATAACGGTGACATCACTATAAGTGACAAAAAAAAGGTGACATTCATCGCTATTTTCACAAATGTATTTAATTAATAATTATACATGTTAACCGAGAAGTCATCAAACAGAAATGTATGATATAAATAAAAATTGTTGAGAATAATTGGGTGGGTGTTAATTAAAGGACGTGTTTCTTCCCAACCGAGCATCTGTTTCCTCCAGTTTGGACAAGCCAAAGGGAGTCATGACGCAGGGTACCAAATTATGGCACACGTGACCAACACACAAGTACTGACCTGGATCACATTGTCTTAACCTTCGATTATTACAAGACAATCAAGATATTCTCTGTTTGAGCTCACAAACAATTAATCACCATATATAATATATTCATCGGGATATTATATAATCAAATCATCATCCGATTAGGTGGTGGGCCTGGTGGGCCCTTCACTTCACCGTGTTATTAGCTGTGGTAAGTGGTAACCCTGCTCTCTGGCCACCTGATGATCACTGTGTGGATCTCGAGCCGTTCATTTAGATATGAAACGGGTGGTCAAAACTCAAAACTGTGGTGACTTGACCTACATCTAAATCTACGACTACATGCAAGTGAATCACACGTGAATACGACCCATTAAGAACAACATTTTTCACTCCGCTCTCGCTCCCACTCTCATCACGAGGTATCTGAAAAGAGTTGACGTTTTTTCACGTAAAATTGTGGTGGAGGGATTCTGGAAGTTAAGCATGCATGACAATTTGAAATATTGGAGTACTTCTTGTGAATGTTGAATCATAAATCATAATTTGATTTGTCAAAAAATAAAAATAATAATCAAAATTTGTGGTTGCAAATTGCAATTTACCAATCGACTAGTACTTGTAATTATATTAAGCACTCTAGAACCTTACTATGTGCTTTGTTAAGAATTTTTGGCACACATCCAGTGAGGTAAAAGCTAGAAAGTCACTGGTAGCGTGAGCAAAAATTCCGCATTAACGTGTTTGATTTGTAAATCACTATAATATATATTTTGTGGGTTATGATTGTTACACTTCTTTTTTCTGCATGAGAAGTTTTGGAATGGCTGATGGCCAAGGTTACTTTGTAATCCCTGTTTTGTCCGTTATAAAACATTTTTTGTCATATATATTTAAATCGGTGTGCACTGATATAATTTTAACGGCGCGTTGGATGTAAACCACTAGATTTAGATACTTTGACTCAAAGTGTATGTCTGTTAAAACTTCTCCATAATCAATGGTCCATATGCAACTCACTGATATAAGTTATATCATTACGTGTTGAGGAGAAAAGGATTGTGGATATATATATATTTGAGATTGTTAATATCTTATTATGTGTTATTATCAGGGGTCGTTTCTTTTTTCCACTTAAAACTTAATGGGTTTGAATCATAATTATTAAGTTGTTTTGTTTTTTTTTTTAAGTGGTCAAACAACTTAAAAATCCTAAAAAACAACTTAAAATAAAAAGTAAAAAATCATAACTTTTAACTTAATTGTAAATCACTAAATTGCATTAAATGCAATATAAAATATTTTCTTCCGATACTATCCCCCATCCCCCATATATAACATATTTCCAATTTCATCAAAATTACACATTGTTTATTTTAAATAGCTTAAAAAATAAAAAAGAACCATAATCACTGTGTATATTGATGTTTAATACTGATACTTTATTATGATATTATGGTGATATATATATATATATATATATATATATATATATATATATATATATTATAGTGTTTTGTGCGAGTTTTCCTGATATCCTTTTTATTTTTTTTTAAAAAAAACATTTTATTTTCTTAGAAAAATGAAGTTTGTTTGTAATCAAATATGAAGATCATGATCATATGTGTTCATATTAATTATTATTTTTGGATTGTTTTTATTTCATATTATATGTATAATTGTTTAACATAGGTATAAATGTAAAAATACTTATATTCAGACAATTTTACTTAAAAAACAAACGTGTTGACAATACATTCAGATGTGAGAAGAAAAAAAACATGTCATTCAGGTTCAAATTTCAGTCTCTATTCAGTAATTATAAAAATTCAGGATTGTTCAGTTTTTAGACAAAAAAACAAACGATCCCTCAATATAATTGATGTAAATATCTACCAATATATACCACTATCCAAAGTAAGAACACTCATTCAGTCGATCAATGTATCAATTCGAATCAACCTATATACATATATGACAAAATAGACAAATCTAACTTATTTTTTAAATCAAAATTCACTTTTTACCTTATTTTCAAAATAAAACCATATTCAACCAAAACTTCTAAAAATTATTCAAAACTTACCTGAAAATGACAAAAATACTCCTAGAGATTTTTTTTTCCTTTTTCCCTATTAGTTCTTCTTTCTCTCTCCAAAATCCTTCTTCTTCTTTCTGGTCACCGTACGGTAAGGTTTTAATGCTTTAAATATCTAACAATTGTTTGTATTTCATGTTTTGATACTGTTTTAGATTAAATCGTGGTTTTCAAAATTAATTTTAAAGTTTTCCTAAAGTTTGGGTTTCTGATGAGCGTTGCATATATGGTAGTTAGCAATATAATATTTCATAGTTTATCATGTAACATATTTCTTCAATTTATGAGTTTCAGATGAACACTATATGATAGCTTTCCAATTACCTTGTAATATGTTTTCAATTCATCATGTAACATTTATGACATATAATTCATTAAGGGCAATAGGGTCATTTTACCAGTAAAGTTGGTTAAAAACGAAATTTTACCGTAGCTCGATTAGAATTGAATTTGAAAAACTTTTATTTCGTTAAAAAAAAAAAAAAAAAATATCTCTACATAGTACATATATTCATAAAATAAAAAAAAGTATGGATCCAATATCGTTTCATATAATAGGATCTAATATGGACCAAACGGCTCATGTCACTAGATAGCCATCAAGTTGCAATAGGGTGATCTGAAATGGGCCCGGCAACAGAAAAAATTGGTAGTGCCGATTGGGCCTTATATTACTACGTTAAACGCTCATTGAAGAGCTGCTGTTTCATGATGTCATTTGGGCCGAATGTTGGAGTTTGGATTGAGCCCAAAACTTTAGTTTGAGGTGGGCTTTGAAGACTGTTACGCTGCTTATTCACACTTTCTACTTTCTAGTTTCTAACATACCCGTCTGGTACACACCTGCATAGCCTACATAAGATCGCCAACTGAGACTGAGGAGCGCGCCGGCAGCTCTCAAATCATGGCTTTTTTCCGCAACCGTGAGTAGCTCTGTAACTATAATCTACTTTTCTTGTCTCTCATCTGTGTACCCTATCATTTGTTTTAGCTTTTGTTTGTCCGCTTCTTATTTGTTAGCGTTCTTTGGGTTGCTGCTATGCTATGCTGCTTGGCTGCTAAGAATCTGCACGAATACATACATGAGCAAAAATTGAATCTTACTAATGTTTTATGGGGTTAATTTTTTTGGATAACCATGTCATTAATTAGATTATCGTAGAGAAGACTTGGTCTATCGAGTCCCCAAAATAAAATAAAATTAGATGCTTATGTTTCACAAAGTTTGATATTTAGACTTCATTGCTTAATTTGTCAGTAATTTTTGGCTGTGGATTTTATCAGTCATGGAAAATGGATCATGGATATATATATATATATAATTATGTATAAACCCTGTTATTTATAGAACGCAGTGATGATCATTGATACTGTTTTAATTAATCTCTAGTTTTCGGAATATTTAATTCATAAAACAAGTTAATAAGATACATAAACCGCATACAATGATGTCTTTGGTTTTGGTGGGTCATGAATTGTCTGCATTCTGTATTGCTTTCTAGTCTCTTAGTGCATTTACTGGCAATTTATCGTTTTAGTTTGAGGTGCTATAAGAACTGTCTATGTAAGTTAACTCCTGTCTGTTGCTAAAAGTGTATGGAACTAGAAGTTGTTGATTGACAGCGTTTTTTTTTTTTTTTTTTTTTTTTTTATTTATTATTTCATTTTGCATCAGGATATGTATTCATTTTGTAAGCCAGCACAACTCTATATTAAATAAGCTTGTAAAATTTTCCCAATCAGAAAGTCCTGAGATTTTCCATAAGCACACTTTTATTGGTTTGCTCTTTTTTATAGGAACTTTTATCGGGTCACTCAATGTGGTTTGTTTAATATGAAATGTAAATTAGTGGAATGAACCGATAAACAAGCTTGCCAATTTTGGATAATTTTACTATTCTTTTTTTCCACCTTGGTGATATAATGGTTGGACTGCCTGCATTTTGGAAAGCATCTCTTGGAATATGCCAAACTGCATTTCCGCTCTGCTATTTGATTATTCCTTTGATGAGAAGGGTATTTTAATCCGCTTTTTGTGCTTCAATGATATTTCTTTTTATTGACTCATTGGATCTTATTTGACATGTTGGCAACTAACCTAGTTGGATGTTCACTGATGGGGGCCCTTGGAAAGAACTGGTCTGGTTTATCTAGCACATCATATGAGATGACATGCAGCAAATTCTTATCTCAGGTGTGTCAACTGTTAAGCTTATAGATCCAGTTTTGCTAGATATGAATTTGGTTTGCACTGATGTTACTAAGTGTTCAATTTTATTTGTTGAAATTTGAGAAGTAATTCTCTTATCATTTGCTGAGTACACTGTATGGAAGAGCAGTCGAGTGTTTTCTAACAGGCTATAATTGTGATGCCTGACCCTTTCTCTAACCTATTGGGATTTCATTTCCTCGAAAACCATATATCTCTGGGAGCAACTGATGCATATTTATATGCCGGGTTTTTCTTTAAAATAACCAAAGACAACCTTTTTCATTTTGATCTAGAGCAGCTCAAGGTTTATTAATTAGTAGCTAATTCATATAAAGCAGTTTGCCGCACATTTTTTGTAAAATTAGTCTCTTGTGATCCTCTCTGTTATTTTACCTCTTGTTGTTATCCCCTTAATATTATGTTTGCAATTTTACAGCAGCTAAGGACTTTTATACAAATGAGAACTGTTCTCAAAGTTGTGGATAACTCCGGGGCGAAAAAGGTAATGTGCATACAAGCTTTGAAAGGGAAGAAAGGGGCGAGATTGGGGGACACTATCGTTGCATCGGTAAAGGAAGCTATGCCTAATGGTAAAGTAAAGAAAGGAAAGGTTGTGTATGGTGTGGTTGTTCGTGCTGCCATGCAAAGGGGCCGCTGCGATGGGAGTGAGGTCAAATTTGATGACAATGCCGTAGTACTTGTTGACAAGCAAGGCCAGCCAATTGGGACAAGAGTTTTTGGGCCAGTTCCACATGAGCTAAGGAAGAAAAAGCATGTAAAGATCCTTACTTTGGCAGAGCATATCGCTTGAGGTATGGTTTCATGATTGATGTTTATGTCTGCTCTATATGGTTCATATTGTTGTATGGCTGTGGAGGAAAACTGGAAACTGAAAAGAATTAAAAAGAAGAAAAATGGGGTGTTTCAGATTCTCATTTTTCGTGTTGCGAGTACAATTATTTAATTTGGCTACATTGCAGGCCTTATATTATTCGCTTTGGTTAACAGTAGAAGGAATATCTGAAGGATACTGCTGTAGGGAAGAACTTTTCATTATTGTTATAACTTTATAACTAGTAGCTTTGCAATAATTATCATCAGATAGTTGTGATGTCCTCTATTAAGTTGTACAAATTTTGCAGACGATGAATCTAAGAGAAAGTGATTTTTTCTATTAGCTGCTTGTCGATTAGTATATGTACTGATCTCAATTTTCCCCAATTCAGTTTGCCTATGCAATTTAGTAGAAGCAATTGTAGCTTGTAATTTGAGAAAAAGTGCGGCTTACCGAAGATCTTCTGAGAAGGATCTTGCGCCCCTCCAATTGAAATTTCAACTATTTAAAGCCTACATAGTGAAATATATATATATATATATATATATATATATATATATATATATGTACGGAAAATAGCGTATAAATATCAACAACCCAAGCATTTCAGTTAAGCGAAGATTTTTTTATAGAATGACAGCTGATTTGGGGTTGGGGTCGTTTGATTCTAATTCTACATTGACCTGCCAAACATAAAATATATTAGTTCAGTTAATTTTGTGAAGATTATAATCCTCTGGTTTTTTTTAACGACATCCTAAATATTCCATGCCAAGGCAACAATGAGGAGTTCCGATTGCAACTCAAAAACCTATGATTTCGGACAGTGTTTCATTTGATTTGAGTGTATCAAGCGATTCTAGTTCAAGGGTAGGACCCGTGAATTTGACCGCCATGTGACGTTTATCGTTTGCTTATTATCATCCTTATCTTGTCAAAACATTCAGTGTATCATCCCATTACGTGTATATTCAAGTACTCGTAGATTTTAATTTAAGGAATATATCGCTGAATCAGTCTCATCTGAATTAAAAGAAATAATTAAAAAAAAAACAAATGATACACGAAATGAAAGTGGGAGGAGCTAGAGAAAAAAAAAAGGTGGGGGACGGAATTCAGGACTCAATATTTCTGTGATCTGTCTATGAGACACCAACAAACAGGCAACCAACCAAACAAGTTTGAAAGAAACAAAAATGAACAGTAGAAAAGGCATATAATAATATGATTCCAAATTCTGTCCAATCATGTAAAGAGAAAAGTTTAGTGTGGACCTGTGGGGTAAGGGGAGGGTTCACTGTCAACAAAAAGGGCAAAGAAATAAAAGGTAGGGTAAGTGTCTTACACCAACTTACCTGCTTATTTACAACTTACAAGAGAAAATATTCTCAAGGACACCCAACAACACCACCTATTTTGTGAAAACATAAGGTACCACTCAGCCATTGAAAACGACATCTGCGCTTGTCTCTTAATTAGTCGGTAAGATCATGACAATACTAAATCCATACCATACATATTACATACCCCCCACCCCCCAAATTTATAAATTTATCACTCACTTTGCTTTACATGGATTATATACGTACATTCTTGCTCCCTTTTAAGTTTTTTTTACCTCTTCAGATTTGAATTAATGGTGAAAAATAAAATGGAGCTGAAACTTTGTATTGGTAGTAATTTTTGCTTCCAGAAAGATTGAGGTCTCGTGTTGTATCGGCTAATTTTGTTGAGGGGACAAGATCTTTTATTAGTTATGTAAAAGATGTTGAGATCAAATTAACGCAAGGAAAGAATTCTCGTGGTTTGTTCATTAATAATGAATTTGGAAATGTTTTAAAATTGATTTAATTATATATATATATATATATATATATATATATATATATATATATATATATTACACTTGATTAATAAATATAACTTGTGACTTGTGAGTTATTAAAAATATGAAATAAAATTTAAAAATTTATAATATTTAAAATATTTATACATGCAATAAGAAGATGTAGGTCAGTAGTATGTCATTCACACTTATACTATTAAGGTTATGAATTCAAGGTATATTTTTTCTTTTTAATCCCCAAATTAATTAACTAAAAAAAGTTAAGATTATGAAATACTATTGATTCGAAAACTTAGATGAATTAACCTCATTCAGTTTAAGGAAGCAGAGTTATAAAGGGAGAGAATTATTTTCTTCTTGTATAACTCATAGACCGAAGCAATAGCATAGATTGACCAAGTGCTTATATGGAAGTTAAATGAAAATTTGAGAAGTGATTATCAAAATTGAAATTAGAGTTAACATCATATCAATGAACTTAATTATATATGTATTTATAAAATTAGGGACTCCCAATTAAAAGCACTTACGAATACAGTGGCTCAGCCGCTCAGGCAAGTTGTGTCTCCTTCAAGGAAACAAATTGCTCCAACCTTATCAAATCAAATCATGTCATGCAAATCAACCATGGTATATAATTCAACATGCATATCTATAAACAGTATTATGCATTAATTGATCATCGACTACTAGAAGGAAAATCATAATAATTCAATAACTTGAGTGATATTTCTTCACTTGATTTAATTTGCTATATTAAATAACGAGTAATGTTGTTTTATTCAAATTTGATGTTTAAATTTGGTGTCTAAATAATATAGCAACACGTTAGTCCATTCATTTAAATCATCCAATTGGATTAGATTTGCACGATTTAAATGAATGGACTTGAGTGTTGTTACATCATTTGAACACTAGATTTGGATACTAAATTTAGACAAAATAACATTACTCTTGAATAATTTAGTGAGATACTTGTTTCACCAAAGTCTTTCCTTGCTACATTTGATAATATTCTTATGTTATGATGTGATTTATTACTAAAGTGTGACTTCGACTTCTTCAGCATTACATAAATCATCTCCCAAGAGAACCTAATATTTGGCTAAACAGGCCCCGTATGTATTTATTTATTTATTCTTTTGAAATTTACCATCGGATGATTTAGATCGATGGCTTTCGAGAACTATCAAGATCAAACATTACCATACGGTTTGAATGTCTATTTCTATAATCAGAAGAAGTCGACTACTCCCAACACTAAGAGAGGGCTCCCCACAATTGTTGTGATTTTATGAGCAATAGTGAGACAATATATATAAAGTGTTAAGGCTTAAAATTTGGGTGGAGATTGTGAAGTTCTTCCATCAAGTAATGGTCTTTTGACATATAGATCCTATATGTTACATGTAGATTTCATGTACGAGGTCCTAGATTATGACACCTGTTAATTGCAACAAACAAGGGCGGAAGTAGTAGACTAGACTGGACTAGAATTTTGAAAATAATAAAAAATTATTGCATAATATAAATATAAAAAATAAGTTATAAACTAAACAATGTGTTTTAACTTCTAACCAATTCGACACTGGTTGGTTTCAACTGTACACCTCTTGTATCTATCCCACATGGTTGTAAGTTTGAATCTCTCTCCGTATCCTAAATTATTTTAATATTTTTAAAAAAAAATTATAACAAGCTTAACATGTTACTGATGCATAAGTTATTTTGTAATATTTGTTATATATTTTCAAAATATATATTCTTTTATAATAGACAAGATGAGGTTAGTTCGGTGGTATACTCCCCATATCACATCACGACATTATTGGTTTGAATCTTATTTCTACCTTCCAAAAAAAACCCCAAATTTATGGATACTTTAATTTAGTCTAGCCCCTCAACTAAAATTCCTAGCTATGCCACCGGCTACAAAAGGGATTATCAATTCCTGTGTAATCTCGGATATTCCCTTCAGGAAATAATTTCTATGTAGAGCAATACTATGCGTTGATGGTTCTAATGATTATTTCATGGATGGCTCGTTAAGGAGGATCCCCCATTAAGCATAAACTTGACTTTTCTTAATTGTATTTCAAAATTCGATCACGAGACATGAAGCTGAAGGCTGTTTCAATTCACAGCCTTAATTATTTTTCAATTACTAGCTAAGTAGCTAGAACCTTAATCATGGATCTACTGTGGATCAAATATATATATTAAAAAATTGTTATGATTATATTTGTGCATGCTTGATGTCACCTAACAGCAAACATCCCCATAATCATTCACATGCATCTCTTTTCATCACTACTTATCTTTTTCAGATGATTGACTACACAATTATGACATTATATATACAGATCATGAATTATTATTCGATGGTGATGAGTTTCCTCTCCATAAAAACTAGGGCAATGTAGAACGGATTTGAATGTTAAATAAATTTTTAAAAAGAAAATTAAGTACTTTTAACAAAAGTGCTTGTTGACGAGGGGATGTATAAATGATGATCAAGCTTCACTTCAAATTTCTATGAAGTCTTTATCTTTTGACAATGATATCAAGACATTGCTTGGAATGGAAATTGTCTACCTTCCGATTAATTTTAGGGTGTTCAAGAGGCATATCATCATATGAATCTCATCATGTATACACCAAAACATCAATCGAAAGTGTTGAAATATTCCAATAGATGGCTAAGATTATTGGAATTGTATCAGTAATGGTTCTCTTAAGTGATCTTAATTAACTTAATTTTTAATTTTGTTTATCTTACTCATTCATTATTGTTAGATTGACCAATGAAATAATCAAGTGACATGATTCTAAACCCACAACTTTAATTAACTTTAGAACAAAAGTAATGATAAAATTGAGTATAGGATTATGAGGTTCCAACTAATTTTTGAACCATAAGTGCGAAATTTCTTAAGAGTTATCTAATCAAAACAAGATGTCTCATCGTGATTTTAAACGAATCTATTTTACTTTTGAGATTTTGGGCTTTGTATTATGATTAAACCAAGAATCCCTTTTATAAATAGTTTTAGTTTGACAAACCTCTTCAAGAAAAGTATTTTTGGTAAAGCCTTCAAAAGTGAAAGTAAGAAATTTCTTATCAGTTACCTAATCGAACCAAGACGTCTCGTCATATTTAATACAAATCTATTTTATATTTTGAAATTGTGGTTTTGTAGTTCTAACAACACTTGTTGCACTAAATGATTAAACCAATAATCCCTTTTACAAATAGTTTGGCAAGTTTCTTGACCTAATGAGTTTTTAAAAGTGAAATTAGTGAGAAATTTCTTATCAGTTACCTAATCAAAACAAAACAAAACGTCTTATCATTTTTAAGGCGAATCTATTTTATTTTTCATAGATCGTGGTTTTGTTCTAACTACTTGGTATGGTGTTTCATTAATTAAATAATTAAACCTATAATCTCTTTTACAAATAGTTTTGAAACTCCCTTCAAGGAAGGTATCTTTAGAGCCTTCAAAAGTCTTGACCAAAATAAGCTTCACACTAAAAGTAAATAGTGGGTACATTAAGAAATAAAGGCAAAGTTAAAAACTAGAAAGGTCACCACTCACCGATGAATGTGTGCAAGACAAAATAAAAATAATTAAATAATTAAATAATTAAATAATTAAAAGCAGTCTCTTCACAATCATGTTCCATGTTGGTCGTCCTTACTAAGACTATAAAGGCAAAAGACAATAATAGAGAAACCATTAATAATTATTGTTTGTACATTTTGACTGGCTGATAATATACTTCTCTCAAACTCGATATTATAATATGCTGTCTAGCTTCAAAATGCAGACGAAAACCTTTCTTAAAAAAGAAAGAGTTGCAAGTATTTTATATATACTAGTTCTGCCAATGTTAGATCACTTAAGTACAATTAACCACTGTGCATTGAAGAAGTAAATATCAAATTTCAATTAATAATATTTGGTTTATTTGTTATATCGATGTAGTCCGTTTCTCTTTTGATCAGATGGCCTTGACAGACATTATGAATATAAAATAGAGGTATTATTGATCTAGTCCCTATATTTTTTTTGAACTGTTTTTTTACTTATTTATTCAATTTTCACTAGATTGATCCCTATATTTTAAAAAACCATTCAATTTCGTCATTCAATGAGTCAAATTAAAAGGTTCCATGGGTATTTTTGTATTTACACAATGATATGCCACATGTCAATATACAAATAAATCTAAGCATATATATAATAACAATTACATAAATTATAAAAATTATATAAAAAAGAACAATAATAAAATTATAAAAAATAAAATTAAAATTAAAATTATCTAACCCAACCATTGGGTTCGGTGGTGGTCAGAATCTGGGTTGTGTGGTGGTGGTGATAATGGAGTGGTGACATTATATTGTGGTGGTGGCTGGATCAAACCCAACCATCTCTTTTTCTTTCTTTATAAAACACAATCTTTTTTTTTTCTCGATCTCCCTCCTTTCTCACTATCTCTCTGACCTCTATGAAAACCCAAAAAAATTGCTCCAATCCATCTCTCGTCGACCGTCGCGAAACCAGTGAACGCTAGCCGCCCCTCCCATCACCAAATCAAACCTCACCAACCACACAAACCCTCGTTGCCTTGTTTGATTTTTATGGGGGCGTGAGAGATAGAGAGTTGAAAAGCAAGAAGCTTCTGGTTCGATGATTCTGGGTTTGGTGTCAATGGGTTTGAGTGGCTAGGGTTTGGGTGGGTTCGAAGATTCTGGGTTGGGGGGCAACAGAGCTGGGTTGGTCTGCGATCGGTTTGAATCGATGGGTGGGTTCGAAGATTCTGGGTTGGGGGGAAACGGAGCTGGGTTGGTTTGCGATCGGATTGAATAGATGGGGCAGTGGCGGCAACAGAGCTAGGTTTTGGTAATGTTGATGTGGGAGATGAATATTGTTATTTTTTTTTAATTAAGAACTGGTGGGATCCCAGATTAGGGTTGGTTTTCAGTGATAATTTCGATCACCAGATGGAGACTTGTCCGATTCTCCATTGATGAAAGGCTAGTGGTGGTGTTGAACTGTTGATGATGATTAGAGGATGGTTTTGTTGATGATTTGAGATGGTTTTGTTGATGATTTGAGATGATTTTTCTGTTGTGATGATTTTGATGATTTGTGATGGTTTTTCTGTTATGATGATGTTGATGATTTGAGATTAGAGATCTAGATCACCATTCAGTGTTTTTTTTTTCATTTTTTTTTCAATTATTTATTTTTTGTTTGTTCTTTTTTCAGTTTTTTTGTTGTGATTTGATCATCACCATCCATATTTCAGATGGATGGTTAAGATCCATCTAGCAAATTATTTTATATATAAATTATTTGTAATTGTTGAACTTTTAAAGGGCATAATGGTATTTTTAGCCTGTAAACGGAAACTATGGGTAAATTAGTCATTTTACATTTTCTATCATGGTTGACTGCTAAAATTATGGCCAGAGGGATGAAATTGAGCGGTTTTTTAAACATAGGGACCAATTCATTGAAAATTGAATAAATGAGTTAAAAAAAACAGTTCAAAAAAAACATAATGACTAAATCAATAATACCCCTATAAAATATAATAAAGATCAAATTTCCACCAAATGCAAAAAAAAAAAAAAATGCACTAACGCTTTGTTTGGTAAGAGGGAAACACGGAGGGAGGGAGGGAGAGAGTTGGAGGGAGATGGATGGGAGGAGAGCTCCAATCACTTGTTTTGTTGGAGACAAAAGAGGGGAGATAAGAAAAGAAGGGAGCTCTCATCCTTTTGGACCCACCAATAACAATCCGTCCATCATTAGGCAGATGAGAAAATGAAGCAATAATTTGAGGGAAATGACAATAATGCCTTAATTTTTTTATTACCCTCTAATTTATGTAAGGTTAATATATAGTAAATTTATAAAATATATACCAATCTAAAGGTGTAAAACTGGAGCGGCCCGGCCTGTTTTAAAAAATGGTGGCACGACACTGCACGGCACGTCGGCCTGTCTCAGACGGGCCATGCCGGGTCGCTCAATAATCATTTTTGAATCCGATTTTTAAAAATTAAGTTTGTTCGGATTTTGGGTTTAGGGTTTAGGGTTTACAGAAAATACAGTAATACATAAAAAAAATAGTTGTTATATCAATTTAACAATTCAATTATATAAATGTAATTTTCAAATTAATTTATTTATCTTTTGAAATAATTTATATGAAAAATAATAATCAATTCAAAAAATGAATAAAGAAAAAGTAATTAAACATATATAAATAGATGTTATTACGAAAATATGAAATGAACAATTATTTATTTATTTAATTATTTTTCACTTATGGAATTCAGTATTACATATTTACATGATTGCCGCATTAAAAACCTCACCAAAAAAAAACTCAGTGGGATAAAAACTTGGTAAGGAAAAAAGATTGCAATCGTATTACAACTTACAAGTAAATATACTTATAAAAGTATAACCTAGTTCTGGCCTTGGCCATTACAGGAAGAATCATCAATATATAGATTATTGAAATTTAGAATAAGTTCTTTATCTACAGTTTGATTTTACAACCTTTTTTTAGCATGCTCCCAATCTCGAAGGCATGTTAATATCTACATCATCTTCGGAGACAAACAACTTCTTCTTGGTTCAATTATGTGTCCACTGGTGCTGAAAGCTTGTTCTGAAGACATTGTTGACACGGGGATAACCAGTACGTCACATGCTAAGTGTGACAGAACTGGATACATCTACGTATAGGTCTTCCACCATAACAACAAATCAAACTCTTCATTGTCTTCAACAGTATCGAACTGAGTTTCAAGGTACCTAATCAGTTCGGTACAAGAAGATGTGTCAGACCTTTGTCCTGAAGAAGTACTTGTTGATTTGTCCTTTTTTCACCGTTTCAGAAGGCTCCAACTTGTTTGCTTCGGCTCTGTCTCCGATTGTATTGATTGGGGGGTATTAATGTTGTCAAACATGCTCTTATAAATATAAAAAATCTCGAACAACTTGGTTTGAATGTTAGTAATTTATTCTGAATAATCTATTGACAAATTAATACCAATAACTCAAGCAAAACTTCTAAACCAGATAATTTAACCCTTGGATCTACTATAAGACTTAAGGCATAATGTAGAGGAATGTTAGATCAATATTTTTTCAACTTTGTCTCCATGGCAACAACTGCAGCGCCTAGATATTCATCTTCTCTATAACTGTTTAACACTTCAGACATTTCCACTATCTGATGGATTGTCTAGGAATATGTGGGGTAATAGACCCCGAAAAGAGTTATAGTGATATTGTAAAAAATCTTTAAAAAATGAACAAAAACCCTTGCCACATACCAATCGTCTGTGGTAAGTGTTTTTGCTTCAGGACGACCAGTTTCGGCCAATTTCATGTTATAAAAACATGTAATGGTTGTATCATAATCCAAACAATTTTCAAACATTAAGTAATTAGAGTTCCACCTTACCAGCATATAAGTTTGGAATCGTCGGGGTTTGAGATCGTTTAATTTATAGTGTCTCTTGAATTCACTGAATCTAGGATTAGAACTGTAAATCCAAGAAATGGCATCTCTGATGAGATCTATTTGGTCGCTTACCTGCTTTAAACCAGTCCGTACAAATAAATTTATAATATGACATGCACACCGTTGATGGAAGAAATAACCTTCATCTTACAGGATATTTCTTGCAACAAACAATGCAATAGAGCTAGTATTTGCAGATGCATTATCTAATATATTAAAAATGATGCGATACGTGATTTTATAAGTTTTTATAACAAAAAGAATGATATTAAAAATATTTTTTACGGTTTGTGCAAAATCCATAGGACGAAAACCAAGAATTCATTTTGTTATCCTACATTCAGTGTAACACCCATGTCTTTCAGACCCAATTTTAAAAAAAAAAAATTGGATAAGCATAAAGCAGAAAAGGCATCAGGTAAGTAAGCCTAAACGAATTGCATGACTGACAGGCAGCTGTGAGCTTGGTTAATTAGCTCACAACTTCAGCTGTGTCCTTCCATAAGTATATATATTAGAGGATAAACGTTGTGAGAGCTAGAAAGCAGTAGAATCCAGCGTAGGAAAGAGAAGAAAGGAAAGAGAAGAAGTCAGTGAAGCTCCCTCTCGTGATTATAGATTTTAGTTGATTCTTCTTTGATATCCAGTTTCTAATTGGATCTTGTGATTGTTAGGAAAAGAAGGCGAAGGGAACCTAGCATACTCTGCAACACCCATGTCTTTCAGGCCCAATTTAAAGGCCCAAAAAAAAAGAAAAAAAGATAAGCGTGAAGCAGAAAAAGGCATCAGGTGAGTAAGCCTAGGTGATTGCATGGCTGACAGGCAGCTGCGAGCTTAGTTAATTAGCTCACAACTTCAGCTATGTCCTTCCATGAGTATAAATATATGAGGATAAAATGTGGTGAGAGCTAGAAAGCAATAGAATCCAGCAGAATAAAGGAAAGAGAAGAAAGAGAATAAGTCAGTGAAGCTCTCTCGATCATAGATTTCAGTTGATTCTTCTTTGATATCCAGTTTTAATTGGATCTTGTGATTGTTAGGGAAAGAAGACGAAGAGAACCTAGCATACCCAGTCTGAATTAAGCTTGACGTCTAAGTTGTGAGTGAATTAAGTTTCAGTTTTGTTTTTAACTCAAGTTTACAGTTTTATGCTTTAATTGCTGCAAATCATTTTAAGCTTTTTATTGCTTTTTATGATTGATGGTGAGTATACAGAGAACTAAAAGTATATATATTTTATGCTTATATTAGCATTCAGAATCAGTATATTAATTTTATGAATTATCAAGAAGAGATTATGATTTCTATAAAAGCATCATGTATGTACCTTCCCCAGTTATGATTACGGTTGGCTTTTTGGGCCGTTCTACACATGTGTATGTCATGAGTCGCTCTGCAAGTGTATGACCAGAGAAAGAGTAATAGAGTTGCTCTGCACGGGTATGACCAGAAGTTATTCATGACTCGGCGTTTGCCCGAATGTATTTCAGCTTACGTATGGAGGATATCCCCTGTACGAATTTGGTGAAGATTAAGATTTTATAAAGTATCTTACTCTTTACAGAAAAGTGATGCATTCAGTATTCGGTTTATTAAATATGAAAGTAGATATATTATCTTATACCATGTATTACTGAATGCTTATTGTAAAGTGGTTTAGAAAAGTGTTTTAAAAGTTTTCATTTACTCACTGGGCGTTAGCGCTCATCCTTTCACTCTTATATATTTATCCAGGTAGCTGTTCGGTTGTGCGGACTCAGAAGTTTTGAGGTGGGCTACTCGATGACATCATGAAGCATAAAAGTCATGCATTTTAAATTTTCATGTACATATTTAGAGATATGAGGTCGGCATGGTCGGGACGGTAGGCATTATCGGGATGGTAGGCATGGTCAGAATATGGTCGGATTTCTACTTGGCCCACAAGGCCTATTCGGTCTACTCGGCGTACTTGGTTTTCTTACTCGGCCTGTTCAGTTTCCCACTCGGAATGGACAGGTTACTTAGTTTTTATAGTGGTCGGTTTTTGGTCCGATCGGTCAATTTTGACACTTTTTGTAAAGAACGAAAATATATGAATAGAAATTGAAATTATGTACATTTTGCACTCTCCTTACATTTTATTTGTTTAATAACAAGTATTTCCTATGAAATTTCAGAAGAAAGTCCTTTTATCATGCTAGTAAATGTAGAGCCCATAGGGTTTCCCTCGTCCTTAAAAGAGGAGTCAGGGCAACCCACAGGGCCTCCCTCGTGCTCAAGAGAGGAGTCGGGGTGGGCCCTGTCAACTTGGTATCTGAGCCCACGGTTTTTAATTCCTTAGACCACAGAATAATTGTTTGCATTTAGTTTCATGCATTTAAGCATAACTTTGATTTTTTTACAGCATCATGCGTCGAGTTGGCCGCCCACGCACAAGACCGGTAGCTGACCTTGGAGAGAGGAGTGGTAACCAAGGTGAAAACAAGATAGAATTACATCCTCAACCACCTATAGCTCAGCCACGTGTACCGGAACCTAGGGAGGAACCAATGGATAGAATTGCAGAACTATTAACTGCGATGGTCCAGTACCAAACGCGAGTGCCTGAAAATTCAATTAAGCGTGTATGAAAGTTGGGAGCTACAAATTTTGATGGAACAGGAGATCCATATAGTGCTAGTTCTTGGTTGAATGAACTAGAATGGGTATTTGAAGTTATAAGGTGCACCGATGAGCAGAAGGTTTCCTTTGCTACGTTTTTGCTAAAGGAAAAAACATATGATTGGTGGACCTCGGTTCAACGAAGAACTCTTGAAGAAATTAATTGGGAGGATTTTAAGAAACAGTTTAATGATCATTATTATCCCCGTTTCTATCAAGATTTGAAAAGAGCTGAATTTTTCAAACTAGTACAAGGATTTATGACAGTAGAAGAGTATGAGAAGGAATTTACAGAACTTTCGAGGGTTGTTCCGTATGTAGTCGCTGATGAAGAGAATAAGTGTAGAAAATTCAAAGATGGACTTAGATCGGAAATTAAGACAATAGTGACTACTTCGGGACATGTTGAGTTTGGTAAGTTGTTTGAAGCTGCATTGAGAGTGGAGAGAGGCCTTAATGACTCTCGCAGATTTGAACAACAGAAACAAAAGCGCAGTAACTGGTCAGTAGGAGGCTCTTATGGCAAAATGCCTAAGGCAATAGGCAGTTTTTCAGGTCAGACTAGTAATTATCAACAGAGTCGTGGATCTGATTCTAGCCAAGCCTCAGTCCAGCAGCCAATGGGTAGTCGGCAATCGAGTGTTGATATGGGTAGAGGTTGGCGTCCTCTATGTTCGACTTGCGGAAAACACCATGATGATGAGTGTCATTTGGGGAGATCAGTTTGTTATCAATGTGGGCAACCTGGTCATTTAAAAAGAGATTGCCCCGAGTTAGTTCCGAGAGGTAATGAAGAAAGAAAGATAGGTTTTCAACCAATGCAAAATGGCACTGGTCAGATTCAATGGCAAAGGGGATCCCGAGTAGGAGGATCTACAACTACAGGGAAAATCCAAGTTAGCACAGCAGGGGTTGGAAGAAACCAACAGAGAGGTCAGTCGGGTAGACCTCGTACTCAGGCAAGGGTTTTTGCTATGACTCAGCAAGATGCCGAGACCACTCCAGATGTTGTTACAGGTACGTTAACATTTTTTGGCCACGATGATCATACCCTCATTGATCCTGGATCTACTCATTCCTTTGTATCTCGATCTTTTATGGTGTATGCGGATGTAGAATTAAGTCCATTAGATTCTAGTATGGTAGTGGCTACACCTACTGGTGAAACTTTATTGGCAGAGAATATATATAGAAATAGTAAGGTTATAGTATGTAAGCATGAGCTACAAATTAATTTAATTCCCCTTGATATACATGATTTAAATGTTATCTTGGGAATGGATTGGATGGCTATACACCATGCTACTGTAGATTGTTTTCGAAAAGAGGTAAAATTTACACTTCAAGGAGAGTCGGATATTATTTTCTGTGGTGAACGTCGGATTCTCCCTTCTTGTGTTATTTCGGCTATCACTGTCCGACGGTTACTCAGGAAACAATGATCAGCTTATTTGGCTTATATAATTGATACTCGGGATAGGGAGATAAAATTAGAAGATATATCGGTGGTAAAGAAATTTCTAGATGTATTTCCGGAAGATCTTCATAGATTACCACCAGATAGAGACATTGATTTTGTGATAGATTTGGTCCCAGGCACAACTCCGATTTCTATTCCACCTTATAGAATGGCTCCAACCGAATTGAAAGAGTTGAAGATTCAATTAGAAGAATTAGTGAACAAGATTTTTATTAAACCTAGTGTGTCACCATGGGGAGCGTCAGTTCTGTTTGTCAAAAAGAAAGATGGAACTTTACGTTTATGCATCGATTACCGGCAATTGAATAAAGTAACGGTGCGTAATAAATACCCACTCCCACGTATTGATGACTTATTCGATCAGCTTCAGGGAGCAAAGGTATTCTCCAAGATAGATTTACGAACAGGTTATCACCAATTGAGGATTAGAAATTGTGATATACCAAAGACCGCTTTCAGAACTCGTTATGGGCATTATGAGTTTCTAGTTATGCCATTTGGATTAACAAATGCTCCAGCAACTTTTATGGATTTGATGAATAGGGTATTTCATCCTTATCTAGACAAATTTGTTATCGTGTTCATTGATGACATTTTGATTTATTCTGAGGATGATGTGGAGCATACAGAGCATTTAGAGATTATTCTACAAGTCTTGAGAGAGAATCAACTTTATGCCAAATTTAGTAAGTGTCAATTCTGGCTCGATAGAGTTATATTTTTGGGCCATGTGATTTCTGGTGATAGTATTTATGTTGATCCTCAAAAGGTTGAAGCTATAGTGAATTGGAAACGACCAATCAGTGTGACAGAAATTAGAAGTTTCTTGGGTTTAGCAAGTTACTATCGAAGATTTGTAGAGGGATTTTCTAAAATAGCTTCACCATTGACAAGATTGACTCAGAAGAATGTGAAGTTTGAGTGGTCAGAAGCTTGTGAAGAGAGTTTTCAAAAACTCAAGGAGAGATTGACTTCTGCTCCAATACTTGCTCTTCCAACCGGAAGTGATGGATTTGTTGTTTACAGTGATGAATCTAAACATGGTTTGAGTTGCGTTTTGATGCAACATGGGAAAGTGATAGCTTATGCATCAAGACAATTAAAGAAGCATGAAAAAAATTACCCAACCTATGATCTAGAGCTTGCTGCAGTGGTGTTTGCACTGAAAATTTGGAGGCAATACTTATATGGAGTTACTTGTCAGATTTATACAGATCATAAAAGCTTACAATATCTTTTCACTCAAAAAGAACTGAATTTAAGACAAAGAAGATGGATTGAGTTGATTAAAGATTATGACTGTAAGATTGAATATCAACCTGGTAAGGCAAATGTGGTGGCAGATGCACTCAGTAGAAAGTATTCAAGTTCTATGGCTCATTTAAAGATGTATTGGAAAGTAAATCATCTTCAGCTTCCTTTATTAGCTGAATTAAGAATGTTGAGAGTTAAGCTAGAAGCACGAGATTGTGGAGCATTACTGGCTACCTTTCGGGTTAGACCTATTTTGATTGATCGTATACGGGAATTGTAAACTCAAGATTCTTATTTAGTTCAATTGAAGGGAGAAGTGCAGAAAAGTGTACGAGCTGATTTTGTAGTGAGAAGCGATGATACATTAGTTCTAGGTAACAGACTGTGTGTACCAAACATTAAAGAACTCAAGAATGAAATTTTAGAAGAAGCTCACTCTTCAGCTTATGCAATGCATCCAGAAAGTACTAAGTTGTATCGTACTTTGAAAGAGCATTACTGGTGGCAAGGTATGAAAAGAGAGATAGCAGAATTCGTCTCTAAATGTTTGATTTGTCAGCAAGTCAAGGCAGAACATCAGAAATCAGTAGGACTATCACAACCACTGCCTATTCCCGAATGGAAATGGGAACATGTTACCATGGATTTTATGGTAGGACTTCCTCGTTGTCAGAATGGTCACGACAGTGTATGGGTGATCATCGACCGACTTACAAAGTCTGCACATTTTCTACCAATCGGTATTACTTACTCTCTTGACAGATTAGCCAAAATTTATGTGGGTGAAATAGTTCGTCTTCATGGCGCACCAGTATCCATAGTGTCAGATAGAGATCCTCGATTTACATCTAGATTTTGGCCCAGTTTACAAGAAGCTTTAGGAACTATATTGCATTTTAGTACTGCTTTTCACCCGCAGACTGATGGTCAATCGAAGCGTACTATTTAGACATTGGAGGATATGTTTCGGGCGTGTGTAATGGATTTCAAAGGTAGTTGGGATGTACATATACCTTTGATAGAATTTTCCTACAATAATAGTTATCAAGCTAGCATCGAAATGGCACCTTATGAAGCTCTGTATGGGAGAAAATGTAGAACACCAGTGTGTTGGGATGAAGTAGGCGAGAGAAAGTTGTTCGGTCCAGAACTTGTTCAAGTCACAACAGAAAAGATCAAAATAATCAGAGACAGATTAAAGGTTGCTCAAGATAGGCAGAAAAGCTATTCAGATAAGCGGAGAAGGGAACTTGAATTTAAAGTAGTTGACTATGTATTCCTACGAATTTTACCTTGGAAAGGTGTACTTCGATTTGGAAGACGTGGTAAGTTAAGTCCACGATACATTGGTCCGTATGAGATCATTGCCCGAGTAGGAGTAGTGGCATACCCTTTAGCGTTGCCTTCAGAACTTTCAAGAATTCATGATGTATTTCATGTTTCTATACTTCGAAAATATATATCCGACCCTACGCATGTTTTAATCAAACAACCAGTGAAGTTAAGAGAAGATTTAACTTATGAAGAGGAACCTATTAAGATTCTAGATAGAAGGGAACAAGTATTACATACTAAGGTTATTCCTCTTGTAAAAGTGTTATTGAGAAATCATGCAGTGGAAGAGGCGACTTGGGAACATGAAGATCAGATGCAGACTTATTATCCCCATCTGCTTCAGCTGAGTAAATTTCGAGGAAGAAATTCTTATATGGAGGGGAGAATTGTAACACCCATGTCTTTCAGGCCCAATTTAAAGGCCCAAAAAAAAAAAGATAAGCGTGAAGCAGAAAAAGGCATCAGGTGAGTAAGCCTAGGTGATTGCATGGCTGACAGGCAGTTGTGAGCTTAGTTAATTAGCTCACAACTTCAGCTGTGTCCTTCCATGAGTATAAATATATGAGGATAAAACGTGGTGAGAGCTAGAAAGCAATAGAATCCAGCAGAATAAAGGAAAGAGAAGAAAGAGAATAAGTCAGTGAAGCTCTCTCGATCATAGATTTCAGTTGCTTCTTCTTTGATATCCAGTTTTAATTGGATCTTGTGATTGTTAGGGAAAGAAGACGAAGAGAACCTAGCATACCCAGTCTGAATTAAGCTTGATGTCTAAGTTGTGAGTGAATTAAGTTTCAGTTTTGTTTTTAACTCAAGTTTACAGTTTTATGCTTTAATTGCTGCAAATCATTTTAAGCTTTTTATTGTTTTTTATGATTGATGGTGAGTATACAGAGAACTGAAAGTATATATATTTTATGCTTATATTAGCATTCAGAATCAGTATATTATTTTTATGAATTATCAAGAAGAGATTATGATTTCTATAAAAGCACCATGTATGTACCTTCCATAGTTATGATTACGGTTGGCTTTTTGGGCCATTCTACACATGTGTATGTCATGAGTCGCTCTGCAAGTGTATGACAGGAGAAAGAGTAATAGAGTCGCTCTGTAGGGGTATGACCAGAAGTTATTCATGACTCGACGTTTGTCCGAATGTATTTCGGCTTACGTATGGAGGATATCCCCGGTACGAATTTGGTGAAGATTAAGATTTTATAAAGTATCTTACTCTTTTCAGAAAAGTGATGCATTCAGTATTCGGTTTATTAAATATGAAAGTAGATATATTATCTTATACCATGTATTACTGAATGCTTATTGTAAAGTGGTTTAGAAAAGTGTTTTAAAAGTTTTCATTCACTCACTGGGCGTTAGCGCTCATCCTTTCACTCTTATATATTTATCCAGGTAGCTGTTCGGTTGTGCGGACTCAGAAGTTTTGAGGTGGGCTACTCGATGACATCATGAAGCATAAAAGTCATGCATTTTAAATTTTCATGTACATATTTAGAGATATGAGGTCGGCATGGTCGGGACGGTAGGCATGGTCGGGACGGTAGGCATGGTCAGAACATGGTCGGATTCCTACTTGGCCCATATGGCCTATTCGGTCTACTCGGCCTACTCGATTTTCTTACTCGGCCTGTTCAGTTTCCCACTCAGGATGGACTAGTTAGTTTTTATAGAGGTCGCTTTTTTTTGGTCCGATCGGTCTATTTTTACACTTTTTGTAACGAACGAAAATATGAAAAGAAATTGCAATTATGTACATTTTGCACTCTCCTTACATTTTATTTGTTTAATAGCAAGTATTTCCTATGGAAATTTCAGTAGAAAGTCCTTTTATCATGCTAGTAAATGTAGAGCCCATATTGTTTCCCTCGTACTCAAGAGAGGAGTCGGGGTGGGTCCTGTCATTCAAAATTTAAATAGTATCTTGTGACACATAAATAGTCCTGTTTGGAATATGTATTCCAAATATCAGAAGTTAAATGATGTATATCAGCAATCAAGTCATCTCTTTGAGTTTTAAACAATCTTATCAAATCATTTCTAGTGGTGGTTTTAGAAACAAGTTCAAATGAGGGGTTGTATGCATATGTAATTAATTCTTTAAAAAATGGACTGTCACCAACACTGGTCATTTGATCAGTTTGTGCAATGTATCGTGATAAGCACTCTCTAGCATGCATGACGTCGAACTGTCACGTCGTAACGGACTCGTCTGGGTGTCGTTGTAGTTGTGTCTGGGTTGTAGTGTCTACCTGTCCATGTGCAGACATATATTTGTGCATATGCCTTCTCAAATGTCTGGTTCCCCTTTTACTTGTGGCATAATCCTTATGATAAAACTTACATTTAGCTCTGGACTCGGTCGTCCTGTCTGGGAGTGTCATTTGGACTATGTTGAAACACTGTCACACATCTGATGTTAATTTTCTGGAACGTGAGGTTGGGGTGACGGCGGAACCAGAAGGTCCCGCTTGAGTATGGGTCGACTCCGAAATATGAAATTCATCGTTGAGCATGTTCAAACCGTCTGGAAAATAAGACTGCTAGTTATTATCCATTTTCCGAAGTACAAATATAAACACTATAGTCATTAATAGCCATATTAAAAATCAATATTTAGTAACAAAATAATTTTAAATTAATTACTACCCTTAACGATCTTAATATACTAACAAAATATATTAACATTAACCACTACACTTAAAATTCATAATATACTAACACAAAATATTAAAATGTTTATACTACACTTAAATTCATAATTTATTAACAAAAAATATTAAATTCACTGCTACAAATTAAATTGATAAATTTACTAATAACAAATATTAAATTAAATACTACACTTAAAAATCTTAATTTACTAACAAAACATATTAAAATTAACCACTACACTTAAAATTCATAATATACTAACACAAAATATTAAAATGTTTCTATTACACTTAAAATTCATCATTTACTAATAAAAAATATTGAATTCGCTGCTACAAATTAAATTGATAAATTTACTAACAATAAATATTAAATTAAATACTACACTTAAAAATCTTAATTTACTAACAAAACATATTAAAATTAACCACTACACTTAAAATTCATAATTTACTAACAAAAAAATTAAACTTAACTACTACACTTAAAATTCATAAATTACTTATTAAAATAAATAAATTCAATAATACAAATTAAATTTCATAATTTACTAATAACAAATATTAAAATTAATACTAAACTTAAAAATCTTAATATACTAAACAATAATATTAAAATTAACTAAGTATGCATAAAAATTGATCAACTAACTAATTAAATAAAAATGTTATCATTTAATAACTAAAGTCTAAACATAAAATTATAAATTTACTATCAGAAAATGTTTCAACAAAAGTAATAAGATATTAAACTTTGGTGTGTTGGTGGAAAAAATAGAGAATAAGATAGGAAATTGGTATTAAAATTTTTGTAGAGAGAGTAATAATGAAATTGAATGAAAAAGTGTAGACAATTGGAGAATGTAGAGATTGAGATTTGAGAGAATGAGAGAATGGGAGAATGGGAGAATGGGAGAATGGTAGAGAGAGAGTGAGTGGAAAATGAAATGGATGGAAGTATTTATAGAAAAAATTGATTTGTGGGTCAAAATTAAATTTAGAAGACTTCAGGTTTTTTTGTAATTTTTGAAGCCTCCACCAACGGCTGGAATTCAAAATCCAGTTGTTGGCTGACGTAGACGTAAGCCAACGGCTGGCTTTTGAATTCCAGTCGTTGGAGGGAATATATTTTTTAAAAAAACAAACAAACAAACGGTAGAATTGTCAGGCTGGCGTGTTGGTCAAGGGGCCTAGCACGTCGGCTACACGTGCCATGGTGTGTCGGCCCACCGGACCTGGCCCCTGAGGCCCGGCACGCGACCTGTCTCGTTCCGAGCTTTGGTCTGGTCTGCCTCCTACACGAGCCGTGCCAAGCACGACCCGTTTTCCTTCGCGGACCACACGGACCGGCCTGTCTGGGCCCGACCCATATTTACAGCACTATACCAATCCATCCATTCCATCCTATTTTCAATACCAAATAACATGAAGAATATATGTTATCCTCTCCATCCATTCTACTCTTTTTCCCCCTTGATTCGTCCATCTCTCCTACTCTCTCTCCTTCCTACAAAACATAGCCTAGGAGAAAGAAAGATTAAGCAGCACAATTGGTAGTGCAACTCTCGTTCCAAAAGTTAGTGGTGGGTGTCTGAGGTTCAGCATGCACATTTAACAAGTATTTGTGGAGAGTTTTCTTCCCTTTACTGTACTGAGAACTTTTTTTTTTTTAACAGCAAAAGTTTATTGAAAATGTAGAGAAACCAAGGCAATAAGCCAACAACACGAAACAAGAAAATAGAACAAAACAAGCAAACAACAAGACATCGCCCAGCAGCCATCTGGAAGCTAAAAAACACAAAACAGAGCCCAGAAGAGCAGACAGAGCAACAGACACCAGCAACACCAAGTCCCCACAAAGGCCAAGGCACTACAACACTACGAACAACATGGAAAAGCCTCCGAGAAAAGAGACAGAGCAAGCAAAAAACCCCTACAGCAAGCCACAACAACTACAAGGACATCCGAAACAAAACAAACCCAGTTGAGCCAACAAAACTGGACAAAAAATAAAGCTCCCAAATCAAATTATCACCACTCCTAGCAGAACCATGTTTAGCTAAACTGTCCGCCAAGGAATTGCTCGCTCTGAAATTGAAAGAGACGCGAGTATTACCCAAAATATACATGCAATGACGAATTTTCCAAATAATGTTCATAAAAATAAGATTCCCAGGTCCATCAGAATTCACCCATGAAACGGCCTATGAAGAATCACTAACAATGTCAATTTCTTTACCAATAAGAGAAGCAGATTGAGAACACAACAAAACAGCCTTGTGTATCGCTAGAATCTCCGCAAAACTCCACTTAAAAAAAAAAGATTAGTTGATAATAATACAAGAATACAGAAAAATTATTTCATCATATTTTTAGTTTTCGACTTTTCGTACCACCAATAACGTACAGTAACATTTTTACATCCCAAAAGGAATTAATAAAGCAACAAAAGCTATTGAAATATAATCACAATCTTAATTAACTGGAATTAACATTAGTTTAATTAGTTCCAGATCTTGTGTTTACAAATTAAAGTAGCTAGACAACATCCCATATTCCCGGAACATGATTGTACAACATGGTCTTCATGTTAGATATGATTACAAAGGGAGCTCAAATTTTCATGGAGTTCTTATTATATGTAGTACTATGTATACAGATATCAGATATGTACATATATCATTGTAATTAATTTCAAGTCATGGACGTGAAGAGAAACAAATGATGCTTCATCATCAAGATATATGCTGAGAAAAAAATAATTAGATTGACAAACCCAGGACGAAGCCTTGTTAGAAATTTAGGCCAGAAATCACCATCCCCTTGGTGACCTGTCAAGGGCATGATATTATTGTCCTCATATTTATCATATAGGTGATATATGTGGATAGCCTTGGACTTTGATTTTTTTTTTTAAAATAATATTACAATATTCAGGATTGGGAAGAGGGCAGATATGGGTGTGAAGGGTTTATACCGAGCCAACCTCATTTTATTAGGACTTTGATTTTCATTCTATCTAATACTAGTGTCATGCTACTTCTACAGACTCTGCAGGCGGCATTGATACAGTTACACACTTACACTAGAGTTTCTGGTGGTTGAAGTTGTGTATGTTTAAAATATATATCCGATCTAGATAGATAGATACCGAAAAAAAAAGTTGTGTATGTTTTAATAGTTACACAATACTTAAACTGTAAACTCGTGTTTTTCATTGTTGTCACAACTTACAAGGGAGTATGTGTATATATATACAAGAGTTGAAACTTATTTAACAGTTTTTCTGAGACCTGAAACTAATCAAATTAAGGGTTTACAGTGACAAGAACTATATGCACCATTAGGATATTTACTTATTCGAGAGATATTTATTTTGATAACATGAGAAAGAAATCTACCCGCATGGTTTACAAGACTTACAGAAAACAAACAATATACGTACGGTTTGGATATTTATTTATCCCTTATACGTCAAGAGATATTTACTTTTACAACATTAAAAAGAAATCTACCCACACATATATTATAGTATGCACCTGGAACTTGAACCTGTGTACAAAATTTAAAAGATAGAAATTCATCTTTCCTAATCAAATTTCACCTTCTAGTAATTCCCAACTAGTATATATGTACTTGTAAAGACTAAAGTCAATCTTCTTCAGGAGATCTGATCTGGGCATAGTTAAACCACTTTTCACGTTAATGATTTGTCCTCTAATTAATTACTGAATAAAAGTTTTGTAGTTAATTAATGGACCTCTAACTTTGAATGTCTAATTAGATAGTAATGATATCAAAAGAATTGTTTGAATTGTTATATGCCTGTATCTTCTGTGAAACTGTTCGTGGTTTTTTTTTCTCTTTTACAAGTTAAACTTATATTTACAATAAGAGAAAAATTTGCATGCACACAATATAATATATCCTAATCAATGGATACATGCTATATGATACGAAAAACTCATTTGATTGGATTTCTTTATAATAAAGAATACATTCATTGGATTAATATATTGTATCGGATGCATACAAGATTTTCTCCTTACGGCAATGGTACATATGATGTGGACAGGGCCATAATTTTGATTTGGTACAACTTTGATATGACTATGAGGGAAGGCCGTTAGAAATAAATAAATAACGAAATAAATAAATAAATATAGGGGTATCATAAATAGTCAAAAAAAAATTATTGGTTTATATTTGATTATATTTAGAAATTTGGATCACTTTTAGATAAAATTATCTCTAAATTTATTTCACTGATATATGTCAGTTAATTTTTAAATTACATGATAATTGACTTTTAACTTTCATATCAATGGTTTTTAAATTACATGCTGGTTGGTTTTTAAATTTGTTGATAAGTGAAATAAAAATAAAATAGAAGATAATCTTGTATGTTCAAGACTAAAAGTGATAAATTTATAAATCACTAATTTTTTTAATTATATATATATATAAGTAATAATTATATAGTCATAACCATCGTAATAATTCTAAAACCAAAGTTACATATTATTTGTAATAATTATCCGGTTAGGTTGGCTTTCGAAAATTCATACTCGAAGCTACATAATGACACGGTGAAAATTAAATAGGCAGATGAGGTAGTGATAAAACAAGCAAGGTGCAGCTTCACGTCATGTTTGAGTAGTAGTGGTTAGAAGTTAAAAGAAGAGCTGGCACGAGGGGGTATATATATAAAAAAGGAAAGGAATGATTAACAAAGACAAGAAATGGAAATGAGTGAATTTGGAATGTTTCCGGTCTGCAATTTTTTCTTGAAATGCAATGGGTAGTGTTTCCAAATAGTAACCCAGTATTTATTACCAGAGTACGCGAGACCTATATAAATTACATCTATGTGTGTATACCGTCGGTGTCAATATATTATCTTATATACAAACATGTCAATTATAATTGAACCCTTCGAATTACCGATGGGTCAGTTTTCCTCTTTTAATGAATTTTTTTTTTAATGATTGCATTTTAAATGGAAAATTAACTAAACAAAAATGAGATTATTGATTTTTTTCCCCTTTTATTTTACAATTCACTGAATCGAGGTGGACTATTGTCATGCATATATAGAATAATAATTGAAAAAAAAAATCAGGTTTTCTCCTTCTCTCGTTGTTGTCATGCCAGAACAAGAACAAACCCAAATCCAGATTTTAAACTTGAAAATTTCTTAAATGAGAATTTAATTGCTAGTTTTATTAAGTTTTAATTAACCACTGAAAATTCATTAAATGAATGGCTCTGCTCTCTCACTCACTCACTGAGAGAGAAAGAGAGTTAGGGTATCTTGAGATGGGACCCATAGAAATTGGTCAGCTGTCAACTCCATCAGATTGACGTGTGCCTCAGGTTTCCTCACTCTTAAATCATGGCAAGTAAGAATTTAATTGTAATGTTGCAAAATCAAACCGCATTAGGTTTAATGCCAAAATACTCTCACATGCCAATCTAATCTTTTTCCTCTCAATGAATAATGACCACTAACACTAACCCAAAGCTAATTTTCTCCCTATTTCAACATTTTCAAACAACTAATAATATGTATATTTATATATCATATTTGAAAATTGAAATTGAAACTTGATTATTGCATCATTTTCATGTGTGCATGCATGAACCTAAGATAATTATAGGGCGGGTCAGAGATAAAAAGTGAGGCTAGCTTTTCATATCATGTGCATGGTTTGAGAGATGAATCCAAGCAAGAAAATAAGGGCCATGAATTGTTGGTGGGCATGGGCTTATGCTTCCAAAAACCTGACATAAAAACCGGCCGGCACAAAACTGAGTTCTAGAACAGGTTTCATATATATATATATGGGTATTTTTGTATCTTTTGTATTCTGAGGTTTAGTTTGTATTGTCATCATCCAGTTATTTTTGACAATGACAACCAAAAACAGTTACAACAAATCTTAACACCAGATCTCATTCATTTCATCTTATCAATTCTTTATTAGTCAAAATATAACAACTCCTCACTGATTAAACGAGTTTCGGGACTCATAGTCATCATACATACGCAGTACTGTAACTATACGTATATTTTGAATATTAACATATCAGAACAAATTTCAATCATTTTGTTAACCATTAATTTTATATATACTCTAATTATATTTGGTATAAATGTAACAATAACAGTGTATGCAAAAAGACCAGTTTTTGAGCAAGTTCACAAGACATTTATGATTGTTAATTTGAAAGATATAGGAGAAGGTTTTTGTTTCTTTTAAGTACAATAAAAAGTATATATTATAATAAATTTTGACATTGAACGGTCTGATCAGGGGTCCAAATCATGGACCTAGAACCTTCGATTGCACGACTCGTGTGTGAGCGCGGCCTGCGGACACGAATGCCGCTTCGATTGGACCGTGAGAGTCCAGTTAACCTTTTACCACTTCCCTAAGTCAACGTTTTTGTTTTGTGAAGAATAAGGAAAGTTTTAATTATTTGGATTCTGATTTCTTATTTGATCACTAAGAATACAGAATTGGTTTTGATTAGAAGTAAATCTCTTTAGAGAATATTATCTAATTAAATTATTTCCTTATTAAATCAAAAACGTATTTACCAAAATAATCTCGAATTAATCCTCAATGCTTTGATTTGGCTATTTAATAGCTCTAATATTCTGTTCAGAGACATCGAAAAATATACTGTGCTTTTTAGAGCAACCAAATTCTTTCTCTTCTCTGTGTTTCCTTGATAAGTTTAAATTCGATTTGAGTTCGTTGGTGGTGGGTAGTGCTTAGGCCTTCCACTGTTGAACCGTTGTATCCTGTGTGACAATCGCCTAACACATACAGTGTTATCCGGTGAAATTGTCTTAAGGACACCGTAAAAAACACGGGGTCTCGGTTCTAACACTGTTTTTCTAACGTGATTTTTCCTGTGTTGTTGCTTTCTGTTTTCTAGAATTTATTTTGGAATTACGATTTACAAATAATGTTATATAAACCGTATTGAAAGCATCCTCTCAAATTCAAGATATTTACAGTAACCTAACCATATTATATTTAGACATAATTTATTAAGTTGAACTTTAGGCATCAACCAATCACATGATGAGTTGGATTTTCTAGTGAATAGTGAGTATATATAAGGAGGAGGAAATCATTCATGCATAACAAAAAGACCGTTCAAAGAAAATGTACTATATGGAACTTTGAAATTATATTTTTATATTTTTATATTTTTAATATAAATCGTGTGAAATTATATTTTTATATTTTTATATTTTTAATATAAATCGTGTATTTTTATTCAACAGTCTCACAACGTAGCTATTAGATAGTCTCATACAAGTTTTTCTCCTATAAGTTGATTATTAACGGTTAAAATGGTAATTAAACAAAGATTAAATGATAATGACTTATGAGGATTAGGTTGACAAAAGAGAAACAATAATTGTAATGTTATAGAAGAAAGAAATGGCGTGTAATATGTATAGGTACTAATGCAACACAATATAATTAAGCGACTATTAAAAAAGGCAGATTAAAAACCAAAGAAGAGAAGGTACACTACTACAGTATACACAGACAGCAACTTCTCTCTAATGGGTCCATGCCATGTCTACTCAGTATCCCCCACGATTTGATTTTTATCTTCCTCCACTCTCTCATCTTCTCTTCTCTTCTCTCCTCTCTATTCTTTTCACCTCTCTTGCTCGCACAGAGTCACAGTTTCAATTTCTTTTGCCTTATTTAGTAAAACCAACCAACTTGCAATTTGCAAAAGCTTAATTTCATCAGAGAAACGACATGTCGTCCAGCGATAGAGGAAAGGAAGTCTCAGAAGGGTCCTCATCTGATCATCACAATCTTCATCTGATACAGCAGCCAACTACTCCAAGCCGCTACGAGTCTCAAAAGAGAAGAGATTGGAACACTTTTGGTCAATACTTGAAGAACCAAAGGCCACCTGTGGCACTGTCACAGTGCAATTGCAACCACGTGCTTGATTTCCTCCGATATCTGGACCAGTTCGGGAAAACTAAGGTACATCTTCAAGGGTGTATCTTCTATGGTCAACCTGAGCCACCAGCTCCTTGTACTTGTCCACTTAGACAAGCTTGGGGAAGCCTTGATGCTCTCATCGGACGGCTCAGAGCTGCTTATGAAGAGAATGGAGGGTCACCAGAAACCAACCCTTTTGCTAGTGGAGCAATAAGGGTTTATTTAAGGGAAGTGAGAGAGTGTCAAGCTAAGGCTAGAGGAATCCCTTATAAGAAGAAAAAGAAGAAGCCAAATCAAACCAAAGCTAACGAAGAATCAAGCTCTACCATGCACTTTTCTTGATCCTTTTCCGGCTCTTCTCGAATATATGGTAATTATTATTTTATTTTTTTATTAAACAAATTTGTGTTTTGAATTTAACCATCATCAACTGTTTGCTCTTGTTAAGTGTCATCAAATCACGAGTAAAGACATATAACCCATCTAGAATTTCTGAATTTAATGGACAATAATAGAATCTTTGTGATCTTCTTCGGTTTGTACATCAAAGCATTAAATCTGGTCGGGGAAAAATGTATTAAAAATTAATAAAGGGAAATTATTAATTACAGGTGTGTACGAATACATTCAAGTAAATTATTTCTTGTGTATGTATAGTGGTATACTGGTATAGCATGTGAGGTCTTAAAACATCAACTTCGAGAACTATATTTGTCTTTGTTTCACATTTAGTTGAAAAATAAGTACTAGTACTCAAACCCTAATCTGAAACATATATTTCTTTAAGATGGTGACTGAAGTTTCAAGTAGGAAACCGTGTTCAGTGCTCGGTAACTTTATCTATTACCGTTCAATGTAATTTTGAGGTAAACAAGTCTTTTTAGTCTTATAATATCTTAGGTTGGAGTCTCGGGCCAACTCCACAACAATTTGAGATATCAAAAAAAAAAAAAAAAATCTATTAATGATTTACTCTCAACTGCATTAAATGCAATGGCAACAACGTAGAAGTATATATAACCTCTTTTTGTCTAATACACTGGAACTGATTTTATAAATTTCTGGAAGAGCTCTCTTTCTCTTTTTTTCCCTGATCTGTTATTCCAAACACACTCACTCACATATACACAAGCACGCACACCTATAGAAGAAAGCATACATGCATTATGGAAACCAAACTTTGTTTTGATGGTACCTAATTAAATTTAATATTTATTATTCATTTATTTGCATGTTAGCTTTTCCCCATAATTTAATTTCGATCTTTTAAGATTCTGAAGATTTTCTGCCCCCATTAATGGTCAAGTGAGATATAGCATATACTTTTTCCATGTTAATGTATATTAATTATTAAATAAACAAATTAATGATTGACAGCAAATGATTAATATTCAAAGTTTTATTGAGGTTTCTTAGTCCTCTTAATTGTTATGTTATTGTTCTTTCAATCTTTTAGATGGCTTTGATTTCTAAATTATACACAAAGAAATGATTTGAAATTTTGATCAATTGTTTAAGAGAACCTTATAATGCTAATTAATATAATATCATTGTTGGGTTCATTAACGTAAACAACAAATACCAATTATTAATTAAGTAATGCCCCCACCTATTGCTTTTCCTTAGTGCAGAAGCTCTTTGCAAGGGCAGTTTTGAAATTTTGTATCTGCAATTTGTAATACCCCTTTGTACCTTCATTAGATTGCATGTCGTCTAATTCAGATTTTGTGGGACATTAAATTTATTCCATTACAATGCTTCGATATTGGATCTTAGATTTGTTTGCATGTAGTCTGTAGACCTTTTCTTGGGGTGACCAAAATGCCCGAGTGAGCTTTTTAGTCTTTAAAAGAATACATTGCTTCATATTTTATCTGTTCATTCAATGTTTAAAGCCCTAACACTCTCACATGTTCTTGTCCCTCTACAATTTTTTTTTTCTCTTTTAAGTTTTACCACACACCCAACCCACCTCTTCGATATACAAATTCAAACCAAAAAATTCCTCTTCACAAAATTGGTGTGAGGCTAGAGAATTAGCTAGGTTATGCCTTAATTAATTTAGAGGACATCATTCTTCACAATTCTTTAGTTTCTATATAAGCTGAAAAATAAAAATCAATAGTAGTACTACAATGAGTTGAATATATTTGATTGGTATACAGGTAGAATAAACTTCTTAGAATAATGTTATAGTGTTCATCAACTCAAACTTGTCTGACAGATGCACATATAATACTATAATTCATGTAGACATGTGAATTTTTTTCTTAGAGCTGTTGGCTATAGCAATATTCTAAGTTGAATGCTACCTCTGAATGACAGAGATAGTGCTGGAAAAGTGTTTAGTACAACGTTTTGCACGACGCTATATAAATCTACTAGCTTTACAAATATAATATAGAAATTAAGGACATATCTATATTCCTATATATATGAACTTCCACAATCCGTGATATTCGTGCTAGGGTTTCTGTGGCAACCCTTGAATTCTCTCATCCAAACTTTTACTTTTATATATATATATATATATATATATATATATATATACACACTTAACATATGCATTGATAGGACCAGTTTCTTAAAAAACATATGCAGTGATCGGTATGACACACTTTGGATTCATATAGAACTTGTATTGATCATCCTTCACCACCGCCCAGCTTCTAGCTAGATGAAAAGAATTTAGCTGCTAGATATATGATCTCTTAGTTTTGGTGAATCCACAGAAAAAGTTTGCATTATTGTGGTATATATGTCAATGAATCTAAGCCTGCTATCAAAATGTAAACCATGTTGTATTACCATGTTGCAAATTCTCATATCAAATTGAATCCTAATATTAGGGTTTAATGATTATCATCTCAAATGGAGTTGTTCATTGGTTCCTTCTATCCCTTGATATACCCTTCAAAAAGATTCATCTTGCACGATCAAATGCATCTGTGCGAATGATTTATGTGCAGTAGACCTATTATAATAGTTCTCCATATAATTCTTCTTCATTTCCCTTCCTTGATCAAATTACTAATAGGGTGTTTGGAGATTTTAGGAAATTAAATTATTTCATTTGATCATTTACATAGCATTTCAGATTTTTATTATAACTAGCTTTTCTTATAAATGCAATCATCTGATCTTTAGCATTGCACTGTTTTTTTCTTTTTTTTTAAACTTTTGTACCCCACTCCAAGCCCCTGTAAATGTGTAAACCAATCCCCATCCCACCCCCAAGTATTCTTGTTTAATCAATTAAATTATAGAATTACTATTGATATATAATCGGGTATATAATCAGAGTCGCAACAACTCAAGAGCACGTGAGACTTTAGGCAAAAGAATTAAGTACTTATTACTTGAGTTTTGTTTTTTATTTATCCTAGCTAATATCTACAAGAAAATTGGGATCTAGAAAATAAATTGCACCACCACCACTACTACTACTTCCTCGATTGGTTTCTTTGACTTCTGTGAATGATGATACAAATTTCCTTGTAGGATCATGTTGCAAATGAATCAAAAAAAAAAAATGGAAGGGATTGTCTCGGAAGGTAAAAACTATTGAAGCTGTTCATGATTTCAGTTTTTCTACTTGCTGGTAGCTAGCTTTAATCGATCAAGGAGTTGATCAACATAAACGACTCTCTTGGGAATGCTAGTCTCTCTTATAATTTACCTATTAGCATTGCATCTCCGTTTTGTCAGATTTTCGGAAACTTGTAAACTCTCTTATTAGTAGATCTCAAACTTTTTATGCAACTGTGTTTGATGATCATTATATTATATATGTTTGAATGATGATCTGTACTTGCGGTATCATATTTGGTCATATATAATAAGAACAATACATTATGTTCTATTGTATTCTTTTGCTTACATTTTTATTTAATTATTTTTAAAATTTTAAATTAACTGAATACCCCGCCAACACCTTTCGTGAGGGAAATATGGTTGCAGTACACACTATAGCAAGTGACGGTGACAATGGTTAAGATTTTGTTTAGTGGAATATACCTCCAAATCATGGACCCTGAACCTTCGAATGCACGACTCGTGTGTGGGCGCGACCTGCGGACACGAATGCCACTCCGATTGGATCGTGAGAGTCCAGTTGACCTCTTACCACTTCCCTAAGTCAACATATTTTATTATGATGAATAATGACAGCTTTAATTGTTTGGATTCTGATTTCTTTGGAAAATATTGTCTAATTAAATTATTTCCTTATATCAAAAACGTGATTTTCCAAAAATAATCCCGAATTAATCCCAAAACCCTAGTGTTTTGGTTTGGGTATATAATACCTCTAATATTCTATTCGAAATACACTGAAAAATTATACAGTTTTCTTTCGAGCAGTTGAATTCTTTTCTTCTCTGGTTTTCTTGGTAAGTTTAAACTCGGTTTGAGTTCGCTGAGTGTGGATAATGCTTAGGTCTTCCACTGTTGAACCGTTGTATCCTGGGAGACAATCGCCTAATATACATTCGATGTTGTCCGACGAAATTGTGTTAAGGACACCGTGTGAAACACGGGTCTCAGTTCAAACTCTGTTTTTCTAACGTGATTTTCTTATGCTGTTACTTTCTGTTTTCATTGATACTAGTCAGGTTTGATTGTAAATTACGATTTACAAATCTTTCTTTAAAGTCAGTAATTCCTCACGTCTTTCCAATGCAAAAAATTAACTATAAATTAACTGTTAATAGAATTTGGGAACGTTGTTTGTTTTAATTTATTTATTTTTTCTTTCCTTTGAAGCTTCAATGCCAAAATCAGTGATTAAAGTGAAATTTTACAACATTTAAGGAAAAGAAAAAGCTGTTACAGGCTTGCAGCTTGTATATTTCAAACCAAATTTATAGTTCAGTAGTAACATGTATTTTTTTTTTCATTATATTGTATTGAACTTGCATTTCTACAACCGAATATTATAATAGTTGAAACCTCTATCCCGATCAGAAGATATATACGGGAGTCTCATGATATTCTTTCTCTTCGTTTAGCTTCTAATTATTTTATTTTATTTTTTGTCAAACTTTTAATGAAAGAAATGTAATTATAAGATATGCTTTCGTGCGTGTTAATTATTTTTAACATGCAGTTGTAAAATTCTTCTCTCCGAACCCTAGCCACCAGAACCTTGTCCTCCGCTAATTAATAAAAGACAAGTGAACGAAAGAGAAAGGCGTGCAAAAGTATTACCACTTGAAACTTTCGTTCTCGATTTCTTCAGATTTCTACAAATCTACTTGATTTAAAAAAAAAAAAACTTTTTTGAAAGAAAAATGTCACAAATCTACTAGATAATATGCCAAAAACAAGCAAATTAAGGTTCAATCTCCCGGCGCATAATTATCAGGTGGGAGGCTCATAAATTAGCGTTGAAAATTTGAATTTGATGTATGACAAGCATGCAACAGTCTAGAATTTCAACTTTCATATTTAAAAAAATTAAGAATCAAAACTATCTCCTAGGCACCGTGAGACGGCTACTAGACATATATTGGAATTATTGGGTGCATGATAAACATGCTTCAAGTGGAAAAAATTGCCCCAAAATGGATGTACAAGTCAATTGAACAAACTAATATGGAAAATACATCAAAGTCAATTGAACAAACTAACATGAAAAATTCCTTAATTAACAATATTGAAATGTTATACGTTTAAACCAATTCAAATCATATCAATAAATCATACGCATGTGATATGTCATAACATAAGTGGATTGAATGTGCGTATAAACCCAGCGTATTGAAGCTTTCTCCATGATTAAATAGCATATACGGCAGCCTTCGACATATGTATGAAAATGTTTTTTTTTTATTGTTGGACTTTTAAAGTGGAGAGCGGAGAATATATATGTTATGTACTTGTATAGTAATTTTCATGCCCGCGATCCCATACATATTTTTGGTTCAGAATCCCAATTTATACTTGTACATATATTGAATTCCGAATTTAATTGGCAATTGAGATTGAAAAAAAAAAATCCGAAATGAAGTCCCCCACTTGATAATTTTTCATATATTATATAACCTATTAATTCTTCATTATTAGTTTATTTCTCTCTCGATTGTAGACTATCTGAAGTAATGAAAAAGCACTTTAAAATATAGATATAAGTGCTTAATTAGAGCAAATTATGGAAGCATATTTGAAAGAGAGAAAACTGTGGTAGAGTGATGGAATAATTTAGATGTACGTGTGACACACTGTTACTGATGACACTATCTCATTACATTCAATGAATCTATCAGCTCGAGAATGAGGCTTTTTGTCTCTATATATGTTTATGCTCCTCCTCATTGAAGTGATTTTAGTGTCTAATTACATGTTAAATTTGACTTTCTAAGGCTGCTTAATTATGGAGTAGAGAAATAATGGAGTCTAAAAAGTCTAGCTAATTTTTTTAATGTTTTAGTTTCTATGAAATGGTGACCAAAAGCCTATATAGCTATCAAGTAGATCAATGATCAATCTACGGAGGTCTTTTATTATTATTATTTTTATTAACAAAGAATCTCAGTTTCCGTGGAATTAGACAAAACCAGACTTAATAAATTTACCTACAAAGCTAGTTTTTTTCATCCTTTTTTTTTTCTTTTTTTGAAATGGGCATAAAAACCCGGAACAAGTTCATGGAATCATGTCATCAATAACAAGCTGATGGATCAAACTGGAACAATTATCTAGCCACAATTTGTCGTCGGAAAGGAGGTCCTCATTTCAGCTAAACAATGAACAACCTTATTCTATCTCTTAAGATAAAAAAACAAAAATCATAATCTAAAACAGAATAAATAAATAAATAAATAGAATTGATGATATCAGTAACAAGAACGTACACCAATACCAATTAAAATCAGATCTAAAATATTTATATTTATAACTATAATAGTATCATTTATCAAACAACCAGCTGTTTAAATAATTTAGATATTATTTATTTCATAACAATTTCTCTAAGTTTTTTTTTTCTTTTTGTAATATTGACATACATATTGGATATTATATATGCTTCTATATATATATATATATATATATATATATAAACCTCAACAGAAAATCCGGATATCATCCTGTACAAAAGAGTAATGGAAAAGGGAACTCCCTCAATCCAAGCCGACTCATTATCAATAGATTAAGGCATATAAGCATACTCAAAAATCAAAATGATAAGATCTAATAAATTCGCTTGACACTGTAATTTGACATAATCTAATATATTTATAGCACTCTGTTTTCCAATTAAGAATATTTATTTTTTGATCTTGTGAATAGATGTACTAGATGAGAATTCCAAATTGTTGATGGCAATTTTGTCGAGGATCAATAATCCGCTTCAAAAGTAGATGATGAAATTGCGAGACAATTAATGGGCCTATGCTACATCTCAAAGATGAATAATCTACTACAGAAGTAGATTATGAAATTGCTAGACAATTAATGGGCCTACGCTCTCTAAGTATTAATTCTGCCGGTTCTTTGTTAGCCAAAAAGATCTCAAAAATAAAAATCGATTTCATTTTCAAAATGAGATTGTGCTAGTGTGTAAGATCCCAATTTAGGGATGGGTGTGGGGCCCATTGGGGCGAGGGACGGTCCCCCCACCCCACCTCCGCTCCTAAATCTCCCCTACCCCTGCCCCCAAACCCCATTTGGGGGAAGTGGGGATGGAGTGTTTTTTTTTGGGGTCCCCGTCCCACATTTCCTCCGTTTTTTATCCACTGCCCTCTCCCCCGTTCCCAATTTCCTCTGTTTTTTATCCTAATATTTTCAATTTGAAATCCAAATTCCGATTATTTCAATCTTTCGATTCATCCTATTTTAATATCCAATCCAATAAATAATCTAAACTATATAATTGACTTAATTTAATCCAAAATTAATATAAATAATTATAGTATTACACATAAAAATATATGTGAAAATTAGGGAAATATGTAGAAAGTAAATAAGTAATAGAGTTAAAGTTAATATTTAAGAAAATAAAAGTAAAGATACATAAATATATATATATATATATGGAGAAATAAGACTCCACCCCCACCCCTATTAAAAGAAATGAGGGATTGGAGATATGAGGTGGGGGTAGCACCCACCCCCCCATTTAGATTTTGGGGGTAAAATTTGCCCCCACCCCCATCCCCAAACCCTATTTGTGGGCAAAATGTGCTCCCAAATGGGGGTGGGGTCCCATGGAGGAAATGTTCATCCCTAGATCCCACCCCATTTGATTTGACGTTGTCCTATTGCACACACCTATAAAGTTACACCATAAAGTTATGGGTTCGAGTTTATCTCCCTTCCTCAACCCTAAATTATTTTAATATTTAAAAAAAATCCCATTTTTGTTTAGAGAAACAAACACAACATTGTCCAAATGATATGGAAAATGAATTTATATAACTACCATATCATTAATATATTATCTCATAATGTTGATATAAATTAACTTGACACGTCATTTCAGTGAAAATTTGCTAAAAAACGTTGGACAGTATAGCATTACTTTTCCTTCATGGTTTTCTTTATATAATAAAGGGCAGAGTTCAAAACAGAGTTAGGCTAGTAGCTGACTTAGATAATTCCTAAGCAAACCTTCTAAGGTCTGCTTATGGACCGTAGAGGAATGGAATGTGGGGTGTGAAGTCTAGAGAACATAGAAGAAGATGATGATTTATATGTTTTTTTTTTAATAAATCTCAAAACGACGTTTTGATGTTGTATTTTTTAAAAAGAAAAACCTAACTAGGCAGCCTCATCTCTGCCTACGGCCCCTGGCGCCGATTAGACGCCTTTCTGTCTAGGCTCGCTGATTACCCCTCAAATCGGTTGCATTTTAGAACATTGATGAATGGTTTTCTTAAATTTATCTCCTCGTCCAATGATGTGTTTTTTCATATCCATTTCAACCAAATTAATATAATCTACTAATTCTTTTAACAACAAAAGTACTCACAAGTCACAATCACACTATTCACCACCACCAAGAAAACAGGCAATGATTGTGTAAACAAGAAAAGCTAAAAAAAACTGGGAATGTATTACTTGAAAATACAATATCATATAAATGCATCCAAGAATTTCAATTGTTGAGAATTATGTTAATGATAATAACATTTGCAAATCGGGACCTCCTGGTCCAGCTGCTCAAGTTACCAATTTTGGAAGGCTAAACTTTCAAATGGAATATATAAACAAAATCAAGTGTCTCATGCTACTACTGTCAGCCCGCAACAAGAAACGATAGACGAAACAAAAAAAAATAGCTTACCATTTAGTAAGATATTGACAATCATCTATATATGTTAAAATCTTGTGGTTCATTACTTGAAAAATAAAAATAAAAAAAATCTTGTGGTTCATCCTTGCATAGATGCATAGATGGGAAGAGAAGAAACGAAATCACTTATAAAAATCCTGTGGTTCATCCTTGCATAGATGGGAAGAGAAGAATAAAAATCACTTTCAAAAAAAGTTCATTTTCAGCATAAAGCTGAATTCATGTATACCTTTCCAATCGAAATGGCCAGCATTTGGTACAGCATCTTCCTCTATCACTGGCTACTATCTGTCCAGAAACAAAGCAAATCAGTTACAATCTCATAATGGAACTTAAAAGATATTAAGTGCACAAGACATCTTTGGAAATATAGCATCGGTTGACACCAAAATTTTGTTCGTGTACTCACGAGGCATTGAACACTTTGGTATTTGGCCTCATCGTTTTATCCTTAAAAGAGCCATCATGTGGTTAATTTGCTTTTTTATACCACGTACTAGTCTTTAACTTCAACCGGTATGGGAGAAAGCCCCTAACAACAGCATCTAAGCATAATTAACCCCCCCTCTTCAATCACATTTAATATTTGAGAGTGGCTTGAGTTTTGGAGAAAATACGTCAGAAAGTACTTTAAAAAAGATCGTTGTTTAAGCCAAATATTCACAATAAAAATAGGAGATAAAACCATCCATTAGATATTTTATAAAGGATATGTATAAAGAAAATGAAATTTCCTTCTTCAATGTCCATATTAAGATGATCATCAGATTACTATCCCTATCCATATACCACATAACTAACATCACAGCATAAAGAGAACCTGTAGCTGTATCCAAACAAAGCTACTTTCATGTGTCCAAATCAAAAGTAAATAGAGGATCCAATGCAAATCAATATAAAAGAAACACGGTTTCTTATGTAGCTGTTATTGATCTCAAAAGCAGGATGTTATTATGTTGCTCCATGTCAGTATCCTAAAACACTGGCACTTCCACGAGAACCTCTTTTCTTTATTTTTTATGCGTTTTTGTGGGTAGGTGTCTGGGTGAGGTGGTAGGCAAACATATCTCACCGACTTAGAAAAATTAATTTGAACCAAGCATGCCATATTTAGTTTATGGTGTAAAGACCATGAAGGAGAAAACAACTAATTTGTTTTAAAACATGGCATTATGCTAACACTGGAAAGCACACTTGAAGAGAAATTTCTGGGAAGACAAATATCTCAACAAAACCAATTATAATAGGACTTTTACAGAGCAGGTGATACTGTACTATATATTCTTAAACTGTATAACAGATGAAGAAATGTCTTGATAATAATGTAAAGTGAATAACATGTCAATGGATCTACAGAACAGATCAACAATCAAAGATAATTGGAAGCAACTATATTGGTAATCTGTAAAAACTTAACACATCCACCAACATTAAGAAATGAAAAACATTATTATACTACCATCATGAGAAATATGAACATTTAATACATCAATGTTAGATAGGTTGGCTAACATAGAAGACAGAAACGATTGTCCCCATATTCCGACTAGATTATGTCATTCCCTCGCCACTAAATAATGCGCATCCTCGAAGGAAATTTTATCTTTCTGCCCAAGGTTATAAATGCAATAAAAAATTTCTATAGAAAGAAGAAAAAAGTCATTTTAACTATAACTTCAATTCTTTATCAAAAAAAAAAAAAAAGACTCCTATTAGCTCTCCCCTGTCCTTGGAGAACATTTCAATCAAACACATAGTGCTCCTAATCAGCACAACCTGATTATTTCATATACCCATCTCTCCCAAGTAAATACTAACTCTACCTGTACCTGCTCACAGTTGCTTTCATTTGACACTCTTCAAAAACAAAAAATTTCGTCTCACTAATGTTTCTCTTCTGAGCATATTGTCTCTTAACCCACTCTGTACAGTAATTGATGTTACACACTAGCCAAAAAATGGAGTTTTTTATCTTGTTTTTTCTTTTTTTCTTTTTTTGAAAGTAGCCAAAAGAAATGGAGTTTCTTACAAGCTTTGACTGTCTTATTCATATATAAGAACCGCCAGTAATCATTTGGCTAGCCAGCAATCAGCAATCAGCAATCAGCATCCACAATTAATCCACAAGGTATTCAATAATAAAATGACAAATCACGATTGAACCCACAGTTTTTATAAATAATATGAAACAAAATTCCAAACAGCAAGCAAATCTTATGCACTTGTGTAGATATTCAAAGCAAAATGGCTGGTCTCCATTTTTCAAGTCAAAAGTGCACATGCTGTAAGTCAGGATTAAGCAAACTATCGCAAGCACATCCACAAAATTGATAAATGAACCAAAAAAAATGAGAAGTGGAGCCAATTAAATTTAAATATATCAAGACTTTTGTAAATTAGAAAACAATAATGTCATGAATGAAGAAAGAGCAGTAGGTGCAGAAGCAGAAGATCGCTTCGCAGTAGTAGTAGTACCAGCAGCAGCGGCGGCGGCGGCGTCACGCTTCATCTTATGAATCTGAATTTCAGACTCCACAAGCATCTTCATCCTATGACACTCCAACTCTTGCATAAACTTCATTCTCTGCTTCTCCAATTCAATAATCCCAATTTGTTTCTTTCTTTCCACTCTCTCGTAGATTTCCCCAAATCGCTCTATCGCCGTCGCCACTTCCCCGTATTTCTTCTCCTTTCGCTTTTTTTTTCTAACGCTCGGCGCCTCCGTTTCCTCCGCCGCAGCACGAACTTGACGTTTTTTCGACCTTTTAGTGATCTTCGAACCGAAGAGACCGTCCATGGTTTGGAAGAAAGGCCAGGTGCTGACGTAAGCTTCCTCGGACTCGGACTTGGAGACTCTAGCTTTCTCGACTTTGTACTTCTTCTTGACAGTGTCGATTCGGTTCTTGCATTGGATGTCCGTACGGTTGAGTCCGTGACGGTTGTTGACGGCGTCGGCCAGTTCCTGCCAGTGGTGCTGACCGATATTGCCGCGGTTGGCGTTAAGGTAACGCTCACCCCACGCCTCTATCAGTGTGGCGGTGGCGTCCTCACTCCATATGTCCTCCCGGACGGGCATCGACGGCAATTTGACGACGGCGACTGCGAAGGCGTCCTCCATTAAATACCAGTCTTGCTGCTACTGAGAACGGATTGTTTTTTTCGGCTGGAATGTGCACTGTGTGACGTAGTGAGAGCGTGACTCTGTAACGTTATTTAAACATCCGACGGCAGGTGATCGTGTCGTGTTCTTGCTAGCTGTACCGGGAAGTCGGTTGGCTCGCTTAAATTTTATTTTAGAAATTTACACTAAGACCTTAACCTTTAGCTGAAATTTCACGCAGTGACAACATTTTACTTTCCTTACACAAACACCCCTAATTTCCATTGACTATTGTTAAGGACTTGGGGTTATCTTTGGACTGACCATGCTGAGTGAATTGTCAAAATTTCCCTAATATAAGTTGAAACTAATTTTAAAATTAAATTATTTTATTAAAAGTAACTTAAAGTAATTAAATATAAATAAGTAATGTAAAATTATTCGATATTTGATGACTGACCCAATGATCAAAGGAGATCCCACTTTCCATGAACTAGAGAAACCGTCCCTAAATAAGTTATAGATGTTATATAATTTCTTCGTTGGCTAGCAACGTCATCCAAAATCTAAAATGTGAGGTCACTAATGCTAAATTTGCATTATAGTTGTTGGATCATGTATGCTCAATAAACATAAAAGATGTCAAATCATGTAAAAAGTTATGAAATTATTACGCTATCCGGTGAATTCAAAAACTACTCGTTGATAGTGTTCCCGATAACCACAAATAATGTGCACCAATAGTTGTTTGGAAAACTCAACGGAAAACAATCAAAGGTATTAAACATAACATAAGCAATAAGTCTCTGTTTATTAGTTGGGATTGGACTAATCTCAATCTAATATTACATATGTGATCTACACGGATTGGATTTCTCCAATCCTGTATAGACAATTAGTGAAGTTGTTGTCAGACTTTGGAGTCTCACCCTAAAGGGTGGACTATTTAGTAGTCCCAACCATTGTATTTTTTTCTAATTAAATTTTTTTATATAAAAAATTTAAATTTATTTAATCTTTTTTAAAATTTAATTTAATTTGTGTTATTCTTTCTTAATATTTTATTCTATTATTTTTTTTAAAATATTTGTTAATATCAATTAAAAATTAAATGTTATTTTATTTCAAAATAATTTTATTTATTTATAAAAATAATTTATTTTATTCAAAAAATAGTTTAAATAAATTTTTTAACCAAATTTTATTTAAACTAATTTTATTTTTCTTTTCTTGGAATTGATTTAAAATGATTTTATTTATTTAAAAATTAATTTAACATTATTTTAAAATGATCTCTTACATAAGATAATTATTTGTTATCCAATCACATATTATACTAAACAAGAAATGATAATATTTTAGTCCAATCCACATTTTATCAAACACATCACAATACTACTTTAGTTCAATAATATCCAATTTAATTCGATTTTATCCTATCAAATGTCATACACCAAACGTGCCCTAAATATACATTTATGGAACATAATCGTCTAAATCATGATTTAGTCATTGAATATGGATAATATGGAAATAACTAATAAATGTAGTGATGGTAGGAAACAAATCATACTAATTAGGAGGCAATTTATGCACAAATGATGGTCTTCCAATGTGAATGAGAAACATTATCCTCAAAAAAGGTAACCACATTTTTCCAATCAAGGATAAACTCTATCCATTTTATCTCCCAGTTTCTACTTGGTTATTTTGATACCATCAATTGACTTGATAGTCAATAAGATAAGGTTGATTCGGTGATAAAGTCTCTCAAACTCATACTATGAGATTATGGGTTCGAGTCTTTTCCTCATCCTTATAAATGAAATAATTGACTTGATGATCAGAGTATAAACATCACTTGGTCTTAGTAAAATTTTATGTATATAATGAAGTTTTACTCATGGACCGTTGACTTAGACATTAGTTAAACCGTTAAGAAGTCAACGGAAATTAGGGATTGTTTGTGAACAAAAAATAAAGTTGTCTCTGTATGCAATTTCAATTAAAGTCATGGGACATGATGCAATTTTGCACCAATATAAAATTAATACGAAACTAATTGTGTAATTCATCAAGGAAATACTGTTTACAACCGATACAAGTAAAGATTTAAAATTCAAACAAATAATTCTTAAATCAACTATTCGAATCTTATCGTGGTAAAAATTTTGAAAAAATATATAGTCTAGATAAGTGAATAAATAGATATCGTAAAAAAAATTCTATATATGAAATTATCTATTATTATAGTCAAATTAATTTATGATCAAGTATTTACCATATATAAATCTCTTTATCATAAGTAAACATTTTTACTTAAGAAATGTGTCCCAGAAAGGTCTAGGAATATATTTAGGTAGTGTATGGAAGTACGGAACACGGGGATAGGGATGTACATTTATCCCCGGGGTTCCAAGTCCCTGTACCCCCATCCTCATTTGGGGATATTCTTTTTTGGGGGAAATGAGGAAATGGGAGGGATGATGATGATTTTCATCCCCAAATTAAAATGAGGATGGGGAGACCCCTCCCCCATTTCCCCCATAATTAAATTGAAATGGGGATGGGGATGGGGATGGAGATCTCCATTTTCCCATTTTCCCAAAAAGTATATAAATATAATTATAATATATATTTGACTTATTTGAAACATTTTATGTTGAATTTGTAATGCATTGATAGTTTTTATTTGTAATGAAAGGTTTATTTTTTTTAATTTAATTTATAATTTTTAGTTAAATAGAGAAATGAGAAAATGAGGGAACGGGAAATACGAGAAAACAGAAAAAAAAAATGGGAAAATGGGAAATTGGGGATGGGGATGGGGATGGGGGGACCTCCCCCCAAACATCCTCATCCCCATCCCCATCCCCATTTCCCCCAAATGAACAAATGAGGAAATGGGAGGGATGGGGGAAGGGTCTAGAAAGTGGGGATGAGGATGGAGGGACCTATATACATCCTCATTCCCCAAACGTACATCCCTACACGGGGACATGTGAGCCAATCCAAGTCTCCAATGATTAAAAGGTCAACCCCTACGTATATTCGGTGTCCCATGATCATTAAAGATTAAAGAATCATAGTATTGCTTTGTAGGAATACACTTCCATGTACAGTACTCTACGCATTTTAAAATTCGAAACAAGGGCCAGCTACCTCCTATTTATTATAGGCCCATGGAGATTCCAATTTTTTTTCTCTCCAATGATATGTCATGTCAGGTGTGAAGTTGTGAACATCATAACAACTACCATATAATCTTATAATTTATAAGATGTTGATACTTCACGTACCTAGATATGACCACGGTTCGGTTTGAACAGTGGAACCGAACCATAACTGTGTGAAATGAACCGTAACCGTAACCGTAACCGTAACCGTAACCGTAACGGTGGAACCGTGGAACCGTGGAACCATGGAACCGGTTTCGGAACCGTGGGGGAGGCGGTTCGGTTCGGTTCCGGTTCATCCTCTGAAAAAACAGCCATGGAACCGGCAGTTCTGAACCGCCGGTTCCATCAAATATATATATTTCTTATGGTAAATTGTAAAAAAAAAAAAAAAAAAAAAAAAAAAGGAACCGAAACCGGAGCCGGAGCAGGAATCGTTTGGAACCGTGGGCATGCCTACACGTACCACATCATTTATAACAGAATTTAGGGAAACAAGTTTAAAACATTTAGTATTATTTATTTATTTATTTATTATTATGGGTTATTATGATTTTAGTTCCTGTTATTTGCGTTTATCTAGGTTTAGTCTACTAATTTTTGAAATTACTTAATTCAGTCCACTAGTTCTCTGACAATACATAATACAATCATTTCCATCCAATTCCGTTTGTTTTTTGATAACTTCTGTTAGGTCAAAGGGGCCTTATGGAAAATTTGACGAAAGCTTCTATAAACCAGTCTAGAAGAAAGGTAAATCTGGAATTTCATAATTGAATTAAATTAATATATTTAATTAAATTAATGAATTAATGAAACAAATATTATTAAATAATAATTTAATTAAAAAATAAAAAATAAATAATTAGAATAAATTAAACAATAAAAATAAAAAACAACAAAAAAACAAACCCTAACTTTAATCTCTTTCTCTCTCCCTCATCTCATTGCCTCTCTCTCGTCTCTCTCTCCATCTTCTTTCATTCACACACCACCACCACCACCACCGTGTTTCTCTCTCTCAAACACCAGTCACCACCGCTTCTTTCTCTCTCACCCCAGATCTACTCTTTCTCTCAAACCAACACCAAAAGCCAACACCATGCCTAGCCAACCGAGACCCATCACCGTTCTCGAGTCAACGTCGCTGTTCCGGTGGGTTTTTGCTTGAAAAATATTTGTTTTACGGTGACAAAGCATATTGTCGGTCGTCCAACACGATCTCATGTTAGTCGTCCAACAAAGCATATCGTCGTTGATGGATGAGGTTTGGTGTTTGGTAACATGTGAAGCTTTCTAGCACGACAGTGATGGATGACTTGCGGTGGAGGACTTGGCATCGAGTCAACGAACAGTTGTTCTTCATCTCCATTAGTTTTTTTATAAAAAAAAAATTGATGATTGTTTGGTGCTTGATGGTTGTGGAATTTTTTATGGTATTTAATGAAAAATAAAATAAAAACAAATAATAAAAAATTATGAGAAGAAATCTATAGATACCATATTTCCTTTTTATTTATTTATTTTGGTTGTTATTGAGTTTTTTTATGGTTTGAAAGAGAAAGAAGTGATGATGAAGATGATAATGGATGGCGATGGCAATGGTTATGGTGGAGAGGGATGGGTTTTTTTTTGGGATAAAAAAGAAGAATTTAGGTTTGATTTTAGGTTTGTGATGGCATTATGAGTTTAATTTGTGGGTTTGATTTTGGTGGTCGAATGGTGTTGGCTAATGGTTGAAATTTTGTTAGAGAAGATGATAATCAAGATGTGTTGGAGAAGAAGATAATCTGGTTTTCCAAATATTCAAGATCAAGATCCAGATGTTCAAGATAATCTTTTTTTCTTAAATTGTTTTTTTAAAATATATATTAAGGGTAAAATGGTTTTTTCATTTTTTATTTAGTTAAATACAAAATTACCATACTACCCTTCACTAGAAACCATCATTAAAGGTATTTTGGTCATTATACTCTCTGACCATGCCATTTTGTGTATTTTCACGGAATTTATATCAGAAGGACTAAAGTTATTAATTCCAAAAAACTAATGAATTAAACCCAGATAAATGCAAACTAGAGGGACTAAAATCGTAATATCTCTTATTATTATTATATATTTTAAAGGACCTATTAACATATCCAAATGTGTTTGTTTGTGCTAGCTCTAACATAAATCAAGGGAGTTTCCACAACTTCATGATTTAATATGGATGAAAAGAAAATTATATATATTAGTTATTTTAACTAAAAAACTATTCTATCTCGTAGCTTTTCATTTGGTCACTCCAATCATCTTCTCTATTATAACTAACCATTAATATTTTAATATTTTAATAATATTTAAATTTAAAATATAAATAAATTTATTTTGTTTTAATTTGACATCATTTGTTCGGTAATAAAATAATAGGAGAGAGAAAATAACTGGTAAGGAATGACCCCAAAAATGTATATTTTTCCCCGGGCTCTAATTCCCCTTCCTCATCCCCATTTTGGGATTATTATTTTTGCCAAATGAGGAATTTTTTTTTTTTTTTTTGGGGGGTGGGGGGTGGGTGGGTGGTGTTATACATACATTTACTCTTTTTACCTTAAAAACCTAAAACCTAAAGCTAAAATATTTGAAACACTTTATTTTGTATTTGTAATGCATTAATGGATTTTATTTTGTATTTGTGATGAATTTCTTTTTTTTTTAGTTTAATTTGTAACTTTTAGTTAAATTGGGAAATGAGAAAATAGGGAACTGGGGGAAACGGATAAACAGGGAAAAATGAGAACTGGGGTTAATGATGGATATACCTCCCCCCAAAATTCCTCATCCCTATTTTCTCCAAATAAGAAAATGTGGGGGATGGGGGAAGGGTCTGGGAAGTGGGAATGGTGATGAGGATGAGGATGAGGGGACCTATATCCATTCTCATTCTCCAAATGTGCATCTCTACTTGATAGTTCTCTAAAATAGGGAACCATAATAGGGAGCAATTGGAGTGTAAAAAAACTATCGTCACTAGTTATTTTGGCTAAAGAGCGGTTTTAGATAGCACGGTTAAAGATGCTAATGTTATTCTATTATAGATAGATAGATTAACAAGTTAATCACTCTTAAATTCATTAAATTATTTCTTAAATTTATTAGAAATCTATTTTGTTGATCAAAATACCTATTTGTATAACAACTGCATAATGCGGTGTAACGTGTCTTGATGGAAATGATGCTTATTTAACCTGATAACGATTATTTCTTAAATTTCTCCAAAATAAACACTCATCTGCGTAAAGTAGTTTTCCTATTAATATAGAAAAACTTAAATAAACTTAGAAGTATTTAATTGACCTTCCGACCTTCTTTTATGGCTCATTAATACAGGAATAACAATCCTTTAACAACGCTTCACATTAATGACGTGTTTTAATGGCTACCACATATGTGCAATTTGTCCCTTCACGTGAAATCCCAGTGATTATGATGTTTTAAAATTCGGGCGGCTTGGTCAGTTCTTTCCACGACACGTGTCCTTTAACAGCTCGATTTCTCTAGTAGCATTTATGAGACGCGACTTGTGGATTATCTGATAGCCGTCTATGTCATCAAATCTTTCTTTTGATTTTTCCCGCTTTTTGAGACCCTAGGGTTTCGTGTCTTTGACCTTTTAAATAGTTTATTTAAATTGAAAGAGGCTGCTCCAATTCATTTTTCACAGAAAGAAGCAAATAGCCCAGGTTTTCTTACGTATGGATTCGTCTGGATTCTTCATCAAAGCTTTTCCCAATTTCTTCACATTTTCTTTAAAGGTCAGTTTAGATGGATCCCGTTTCACGACATCGCCTTTTTGTTATAGCTTTCGAAGCGCTTGAGCGTGGAGATTTTCAATTGGTTTCCCGTGTTCATAGGTTATTGGGGGAAACTCCCCCTGATGAGCCCTCATTTCTAAACGTTGATATTTTCGGGCTTTATCCTGATGTTCGTTTAAGTTCTAGCTCTGAATTTTCTTCTAGGGTTCCTCTACGATCTAGGATAGGAAAGCATCAGAGTAAACGTATTGTTCACAAACACGGTTCAAGTGGTATTCAGATTGGAAGGCAAGTAGTTGATGAAAAGGATGTTGAAGATGAGCATAGTGCATTTTGAATTCCCTTCTCACTTGATTTCCCAAGTGCGTATGATGCCGAGCCAAACGTGGTCGGGGAAACAGAAATCAAAAAGTATCACACTCGATTTGATCTGGACGATTCGGTTTTAATGGCTTCTGCTGGTAATAGAGCCGTGTGGAACCCTCATCCTGGCATGGTAGCGATTTATGGATCCATGCTCTACTGTGGGGTGACTCTTCCCCTCCAGCCTTTTATTACTTGGTTTTTTACTGAGGCGGGGATCGCTCCAGCTCTGCTTGCCCCGAACAGCTATAGGATCTTGATGTGTATATGGCACATGTGGAGCCGAATGAACTTGCCACCGTCTGCTCTTCGCGAAATTAGACTCTTTTATACTCTAAGGCAATATGGTCGGACAAGAACTTACTTTATTCTATCCATCCAGCCAGATAACTGGATTTCTAAGGGAATGAAGGCGAACCGGGGGTTGATATTTCCTCGGACGCCAAGAAGAAAGGCTTTGTATGGGTTTTCCTACCTCAAACAATCACTGAAAGAATAGCTAATTTTTTGCCGGGGGGAACTTGGGACTTGAGATCGAGCTCTTAGGTGGGAAAGATTGGGAAGTGTTAAAGTTTCCCCGTTTCTTTTTCTCTCCTGATCGTTGGAACACGTCGCGGCCTACTTACGTTGACGCCGAGTTGACTAACCTTGCTCAGGCGGCCGCATGTATTTTGGAGAAAAGAAGCAAGTCCTATCTTTTTTATGAGAAGAAAATGATAGTTCTCAGCTTCTTTCCTTAAATTTCAGATTTTTGCAGACGTCGTAAGTAGAATCTCTTCTCGTTTACATTTTACTCATTTTGTTCTGCCTTTTCTAACTCATTTGTATACAGTGTATGACTCGGACATCATCTGCGACGTTCAGGCTCGTCAGGTTAAATTATTTACTCAGGTGAGTCATAAGGAAGCTTTTCGTAAAAATAAGGAAGGGATTGCTTCGCCTGATGACAAGTCGGTTGAGGATTTCGACTAAGTGAATGAGGGAGTTCCTGAGTATATTCCTGAAGAAGTCATTCAGCCGACCGTGGGGGAGTCGAGCTGTCTGAGTGTCCCCTTTGGAACTAATAGTGCCCCGAGGGTGTCCGAGGATGAAGGCAGGAAAGGAGGGCATCCCAGTGGTGCAGTTTCTAGTGAGCCTAGTTCACCGGTCGATGAAGTGCCTGCTAAACGGTTTGACGTTGGGAATGAGGAAAGAGTTAGGGTACCCTCAAATGAGCAGGTTAACCTTCATCCCCGATCTTTTTAAATCCTTCCAAGATATTACTGAAAATCAAGAAAATCCTGGGCTGACCTCAGTTTCCATCGTACTCGGGTCGAGAAAAGGAAGGCAGTTGATTCTCCCACTCATCCTTAAAAAGTTCCTCAGGTGATGTCATTTGTTGAATCGAGTGACGATGACAACGATGTTAGAGTTTCCCCGAGTGCCCAGACTGAGGCGCCTTTGGGAGGAGTGGAAACTTTGGACAATTTAAACAGGGATTCGTTGCCCTCTGAAGTTGAGGATGCAGAAGTAAGATCCTCGGTTAATCCTATGTGTCCCACCCCCCAGGATAGGGATGGCAGCGGGTCGGGTTCATGTGGGGTTTGTAAAATCCAAACCCTCACCCGTGAAAATTTTTCCCACCCACGTCAGCCCTCCAACCTGCATAGACAAGCGGGTTTGCGAGCAGGTTTGAACCCGGGGGTTATGGCTGCACCCATGCCCTCACCCGTGAACCCGTGAAACAATACGGGTTCACGGGTGGATGCTTCACCCGTGGGATACCCGCAACCCACGAACCTGTGAACCCGCGATTTATCATTTGTAAATTTCCACATGTAATCATATATTTGATACTTAATTGAATTAAATTTCTATTTCTAATTCTTTACTTGATACATTACAAAAAAATAATAAAACGATAAAAAATAATTCAAATGTTTATGTATGTTTATATACATGTATTTTATTTATGCACGTTCGCGGGTCCAACCCGCAGGTTCATTTTTTTAACCCGCACCCGCCCCCGAACCCACAAATTTTTTCATTAAACGGGTTCGTGGGTCATAAATTCACCATCCACACTCGACTTTATAGGGTCGAGTTTAAACAGGTGCCCACGGGTGCGGGTTAAATTGCCATCCCTACCCTAGGATATGCTGAGGATGATGTCATCTGGTTAGGCTATTATCGGGGATGGCCACCGGAGTCGCTTCAGGAATGGTTCCCCGACAGATCATCTTCAAAACATTTTCAATAGTGCGTCCTACGTAAGTCTTCTATCCCGACCCTCGCCTTAATGCTCAATGACTTAGATTTTTAACTCACTCTTCCCTGCAGGTGGTTGCTAAGTTTGCTAAGTTTGTTTAGACGCAACAACATCAAGCTGATCAGATTAGGCGTCTTGAAGCTCAGTTAAAGGAAAGTGAGGACAACCGTGCTCGGATTGAGGCGACCTATCAAAGGGAGGTGAGTTCTGCCCAAGAGTTTACCGATCATTGTTTGGCTAAACAGATGGAGGCCGAGGAGAAAACCTTTGCTGCGGAAGAAAATGGTAAATCTGTAGAAAGCTTACTCTCCGTTGCCCAGAAGTCTATGCTTTGAGCTGAACAAGAAGCTGAACAGGCAAAGTCTTCCTATGAGAGCAAGATTGAAGACCTTGAGCGCCAGGCATTAACGGTCGAGTCCCTTTCAAAAGAAGCCAAGCTAGAACTTAAAGTGCATGGGGTTGATCGCTTCAAAAGGTCCCCGGCTTACGATGCTCTGCCCCTTAGGGAGTTTCAATGGGGGGCTGGTTTCGATAGGTGAGTTCTTCAAAGTAAAGAACCGGACGACTGATATAGCTCGAGCTAATTGGGAATTATCCATAAAGAACCATGTGGATCGGTCTTTAGAGTCTCTTCGGACTCAGATTAGGGAGTGGAGAGCTTACTGTGGCAGTCAAGGGAAAGAACCCTATGTATCTGGAAGTTCCATCCGAGCATTCTCTTTCGAACTTTTATGCTAGTCATGAGATTGGTGTGGATGGGTCGAAGCCTGATGTTGGACCGGTCCATGGAACGGATTACAGCGAATTGATGGATGATTCGGTTGACACAATAGTCTAGCCTTCGAATGAGAGTCTCCTTCATAAGTATGAGATGGTGCTTGATATGAGTATTGACAGGACACGTCGTTGCAGTGTCGTCAAATATGAACATTTAAGTTCGGTCTCACAAGGGGTGCAAGTCACAGAGACTAGCAAAGCGGCAAGCAAAGAATCGATCCACATGGAGGTGGGATTCACCGATCGTCTCTAGTTCTAGCTATTATTACAACACCCCAAACGGACTCGTGTGTTGCGTGTGCGGAAAAGTGAATAATAATATAACTAAATAACTTATATAAATGATATATACAATGGTAGATAGAATAAAGATATGTGAAATGTGGTTACACTAAGGAAATGACTCAACCGTGACAATCCTTCTAATTACGTTCTAGACTCACATAATCCTCAAATGTACAAGTATATCATAGGCTCGCATCCCCTTAATTAATCTCTAATCTCTCTCTATGTCTTAGAGATAGTATCCATATATATCCGAAATCTCTCTCGAGCAATCCGGACAATATATATGAACCCATTACGCACGTGGAATACAAATCGAGCCCTATACGCTAGCCTAGTGGTTCTAGCACTTTCTAGTCAAGCATAGTGAATGTTTATCTAAGCATTGTCAAATGCGTTTCCTCTCGGTACATAGCATCTAACCATGGATCAAGTACAAAGTGATCAATTAAGCAAAAGCTTTAAGCACTCAAAACATCCATATAACAACACAAGCACAAGAAAAATGTCGGTGGTCTTTACTTCTAGGTCAAAGATTCGGTTTTACATAACAACTACATGCAACAATGTGATTGTTATAACAATAAGAACATTCAATTTAGAATAAAAGTTCATCCTCTTGATTAGGGAATTTTCCCACAATCAATTTATCACCCAATCCTGTCACGAGGATGGATAATTGTGTCTTAGTACAAAGACCCATTAAGAACAAGGATATGAACCAAGGTCAATTTAGCAACTAAAAGCCTGAACTGAAACCTTTTCTACTCTTTGAGGCTAAAATCCTATTACTCAAATTATTCAATACATGGAATTTCAAGTCATCCATCAATCAATCAACAATGGGTATCTAATTTCTACTATAAATTACAACTACTCCTAAACTCAATCATGGACACATATTGATTTCTAACAATTCATACATATACATATCATATTAAGAGCATAAAAACACGTATATCAAAGAGCAAAATAAAACCCAAAATAATTTAAGAACAATCAATACATTTATTACACAAGTGTAGGTTTACAATATCCCCAAATTGGTGGAATACATCCAAGAATACAAGAAATACAAATAAATGAGTAAATAAGAGCAAACCCTTGAAGACAAGTCCTCCAAAGATGCGCATAGCCTTCCTAGCTCGAATTTGGCTCCTAATTCCTTTGTAATCTACTCTAAGATGGATGGAGGAAGTGTATAGTGGTGAGGTGGAGGTTTATGATGAGTAGGGATGCACGTTTGGGGATTGGGGATTGATATAGGTCCCCCCATCCCTACTTCCCAAACCCTCCCCCCATCCCCCCCCCCCCCCCCCCCCCCCTCATTTCCCCATTCGGGGAAAATGGGGATGGGGGTGTTTGGGGGGAGGTATATCCATCCCCATCCCTAAATCCCCATTTTCCCCTTTTTTCCCCATTTCCCCGTATCCCCCGGTCTCCCATTCCCCCATTCCCCCATTCCCTCATTTAACCAAAAAATATAAATTAAGCTAAAAAAAAAACATTTCATTACAAATAAAAAATAAGAATGCATTACAAATTCAACATAAATTTTTTAAATAATTCAAATTTTCGAATCAAGACAACTTCATAAAATGAAAAATCTCTGTTCTCCAATCTCCACCCAAATCACTTAAGCCTTTGTTGCGCCACTACAATCCGCAGCCTACAAACAACAGTACAAATGTACAATATAAGAAGATGATTAAATGAAGTGAACACATGATGACATGAATTTCTAAACAAGAATCTATTATCTACCTCATTCACTTCATTATCATTGTCATCATCAACATCAATGTCACCAACACCATCAATAGTATTTCCTAAATAACAAAATAAAAGATGAAACGATTAAAAGTAATACAGTTATACAATTACAAAATTAAATTAAATGCAATGTTTGATGTTTACCATGCCTTTTTTCCCGGCCCACAGCCAATTTTGGGTACACATAATTGCCTCCAAAGTTGATGGTAGAAGTCTGTTACGTTGTGCACTTACAATTCTACCACTAGTACTGAATGAGGACTCTGAAGCAACAGTAGAAATTGGAATAGCTAATATGTCTCTAGCAATCTCAAACATTATAGGATATTTAATTCCATTAAGCTTTCACCAACTCAAAACATCAAATTCACGACTCCCAGGTAAAGTTTTTTCTTCCAAGTAACAATCAAGTTCAGATTTTTCAATAGCATCAGTACTTTCAGAGTTCCAAGAAAAGAAACTATCCAATGAATCCATCTCATCAACATGATTAAATTCTGAATTACAAATAGCCTTAATCTCCTTAGAACGTTTTTCACCAACCTTTACTTGATGTTCTACAAATATTTCTTCACAAAGATTGCGCATTTTTTTAACCTCAACTAAACCTTTATCTTCTCCATAAATGAGAGGAAAGAAATATTGAGGGAGTTTTAATTTAAATTTAGGATCCAAAAGGCTTGCCATAGCTAGCACCCCATGTACATCATTCCAATATCTATCAAACTTTTCCACCATATTTGATGCCATGCTACTTATCTCAACACAACTAGAAGTTTCCCACTTTCTCAATGATATTTTGATCTCACAAATTTTATGAAAGAAGACATTTCTTGTGGGATATTTTGTTCCGGAAAACATTTCCGTAACACTATAAAATATTTTCAATTTATCACACATTTTTTTAGCCAACTCCCAATCACTCTTTTCAATCTTAGTTTTATATTGAGACTCACGTTGGTTTAAACGATAAAACACTTCTTTATAATTCAAAGCAACACTAAGCATCAAATAAGTTGAGTTCCAACGGGTTTTACAATCAAGCATTAACCTTTTCTCATAACCAATATTCAAAAAATTTGCAGCCTCCTCAAATTTCTCCAACCTTTTTGGGATTGCCGTCCAAAAAGCAACACTATCACGAATCCTTTCAATCCCAAATTCAATAACATCCAACCCACATTTCACAATCAAATTTAAAATATGTACAGCACATCGCATGTGAAACAAACGTCCATTCATGATCAATGAACTAGGAGACAATCTACCTAACAATATATCAATTATGCTATTATTTGTGGAACAGTTGTCTAGAGTCAATGTAGATAACTTCCTATCAACATTCCAATCCAAAAAACTATTCATTAATGCAGTCGAAAGGTTTTCAGCATTGTGAGGACATGGCACATACATAAACCTAATAAAGTAGATTTTAAATAAATTAAGATCTAAAAAACAAACACATCAAACAATTATAACATATAAAATAACCACAAGTTTTATTACCTCAAAAGTCGACTCTGTAGTTGCCATGAACTGTCAATAAAGTGTGACGTGACAGTCATGTAACCCCTCTTTTGATTTCTAGCTGTCCACATATCTAAAGTAATGGCAATCCTACCCAAAATCTTCCCCAACATAGTCAATAAACTTGCCCTCTCTATCTCATACATACTCATAATATCCCTTCTAGCCGTAGTTCTACTTATGGGCTTAAATAATGGCTGCAGTGATCTAGTATAGTCTCTAAACCCTTCATGCTCAACCATTTTAAGAGGATAGTCATGCATCAAGATCATCCTAGACAGCTCAATCCTAGATACTTCATAATCAAAGTGTTGAGCTGCTAAGGTAAGACAAGAACTCACACTATTCCTTATTGCCCTTTTTCCTGACAAAAGACTTTGGTTCTGATATACCTCTATCGATCTTTGCCCAAACCTCATCTTACAAGGTTTTTGATGATCAATTAAACCCTTTGTACCTGACCCAACAACATATGCATGTTTGCAATACTTGCAAATAGCTTTTTCCTTACCATTTACACTACCAAAATCATAATGTTCCCAAACAGTAGACCTAAACTTTCGTTTTCGTTCAGTTACCTGGTCAGCAGAGCGAATTTGACTGCTGCTTTCTTCAACATTAATCAAATTGTCCACGTTATTTGAGTTCACTTCTGGTTGAGAAGAAACTGAAAAAAAAAATACATAAATAAAAACAAATAAGGCAACAAACAATAGAGAATGTAAGAATGTTGTCAAGTTTGAATTCAGATGTTGGATTTTATATTTAAGATTAATTTATATAACCCCACTAAATTAAAATTAAAAATTCATGACTGAAATAGTTGATAGTTTTGAAAAATCAGACCCTGAAATGAAATCAAACGAGCAAAATTAAAAAAGAAATGAAATCTCTACCTTGTTTTTGTTTTTGCTTGCTTTGAGACATGATGTGGAGATCGGAGAAAAGTAGCAGTTGGTGTCGTCGGAGAATAAATGGTCGTCGATTGGAGTAGCAGTTGGTGAAGATCTGAACTGAAATTTATCTGGAAGGAAGTGGCAGCTGGTCTCGTCGAAAAACAAGTGGTCGTCGAACGGAGCAGCAGTTGGTAAAGATCCGATGTAGCGAGTGGTCGTCGAACTGATGTAGCGAGAAGCAGCAGCTGGTCTTACCGGAGAAGAAATGGTCGTCGAACGGAGCAGCAGTTGGGGAAGATCTTAACTGAAACTGATCTGGAGGGAAGCGGCAGCTGGTCTCATCGGAAAAGAAGTGGTCGTTGAACGGAGCAGCAGTTGGGGAAGATCCGACTGAAACTGATGTAGCGAGAAGCAGCAGCTGGCGTTGTCGGAGAAGGAATGGTCATCGAACGGAGCAGCAGTTGGGGAAGATCTGAACTGAAACTGATCTGGAGGGAAGTGACAGCTGGTTACATCGGAAAAGAAGTGGTCATCGATCGAAGCAACAATAGGTGAAGATCTGAACTGAAAATGATCTAGAGAGAAGCAGCAGCTGGTGTCGTCGGAGAAGGAGTGGTCAAAACGGAGAAGCAACTGGTCTCGTCCAACGGAGAAGCAGCCGGTGAAGGAGTGGTCGACTGGTCTTAGTCTGGTGACTCTGGTCCACTACTTGTCTTTAGTCGATGGTCTTAAGTTTTTAGGTTTTAAAGGTTAAAAGATTCTTTTTATATGTAAGGTTTGAAAGAATAAATAAATAAATAAATAATATATATTTTAATTATATTTATATAATTTTGGGGAAATGGGGAAATGGGGATCCCCATCCCATCCCCATTTCAAATGTGGGGGAAATAGGGAAATAGGGATGGGGGGACCCCTCCCCATCCCCATTTTAATTTGGGGATGATTTTCATCCACATCCCACCCCCATTTCCCCATTTCCCCATTTCCCCATTTTTCCCAAAAAGAAAATCCTCAAATGGGGATGGGGGTGCGGGAATTTGGGACCCCGGGGATTTTTGTGCATCTCTAATGGTGAGCTCTCATGGAGGAAAAACCTCCATGGGAGCAAGAGGTGGAGGAAAATGGAAGAAGAAGAGAAGAGGCGTAAGAAGGGGAAAAAAGAGGAAGAGCTCTCTGGAGAATGAGGATAAAAGAGAGTATTTATAGTGTGGGAGGTTAGTGTAAGACTTTTGGGTGAAAAGATAAGAATACCCCTCTAAAAATAGCTGAAAATTGCATTTCTACCCAGATGTGTGGTACGATGTGCTGTACGCATCAACACAATGAACCGAACATCACTTTTTGGAGCTTTCTGCCCTTCTACGCGGTACAAAACGCAATACGCAACTTGGTATCGCGCGGTTGCGTACCGCATGTCTCTGTGTACCGTTACAAAAATGGTCATAACTTTCTCTAGAAACCTCGGAATCACAATATGTAAAGTGTGTTGGAAAGAATACCTCCGGGGCTTTCCGAAAAGTGGTTATGGGTGATGTAGTTCGATTGGAGGAGAGAGATATGACCTTCCAAAGTTGGGGTGTCTGCACTAGCTATTCCAAATTCTGCCATTTAACCTCCAAAACTCTTCAATTAAGCTCAAATACCTTCCGTAGGGAACATGTACCAACACAAGGCTCACAAACACATCAAACACCAAAATATACTCGAAAACAAAAACAAAAGCTAGAAAATAGGGATCTCAAAAGGTATATAAATCGCTCCGATCAAGTATTGGCAAGGGTTCCAAATCTTCAGCCCCACCTTAGGCGTATTTGTAAAGATTTATTTGATTAATAAAATTCCATTTTTTGTGTAGTTGTTTGTCGCGAATGCTTTTAATATTCCATCTTAACTGGCTAATATCATTGTCTGGGCGACTCTTAAGATGCCGAGTATCTTATTAAACTGGTTAACATGATTTCATGTGCGAAGTATCTTATTAAACTGGATAATGCGATTTCATGTGACAAGTATCTTATTAAACCGGCTAATACAATTTTATGTGTCAAGTATCTTAGTAAACTGGCTAATGTTATTAACCGAGTCATCTTGAGAAAAAAGCAAGTAAATTTATACTTGTCTCATATTCTGTTGCTACCCAAACGTTACATCGAGGCTTACCACGATCATACGTTTGAGTCCTGAAGACGTCTCATAGTTTTGTCTGCACAAGTGTTTACCGAATCGTTAAGCTTTAAATTGCTCAACACAGCCGCACATCTCACTGGGATTTCTCCAACTGTGTCCTGAGCCGTTTTCCAGAATCTGGTGCATCGGGTTTGCCTCTTGGCTAAGGTCTTGGTTGACCTTGCTCGGGACATGCTTCTTTGAGCTTCTCTGCCCATTCGGGATTTTTGCCAAATTAATGGCACCAAGCATTTTATCTCTATTATACAATCAATTTTTTCATGTTATTTACATATTCTCCTTTTTCACATGTTCTTATTATCATATGCTCAGATTTTTGGAATCCCATGTTGAGCTTTTATTCACAACTGCAAAACTAACAATATGATAAATCTCAAGCTAAAAAATATCCTGACTAACAAAAGTATCCTGACTAGAAAAAACGAAATAAATTTCAAGGATAAAAAATCTTTAAATATTGGGCGTTTCACGGTCGGGGTAAAACCCCTTCATCTGGTCGGGCAATCCAATATGCCACATGACCAACTATTCCTTTAATCTTGTATGGGCCTTCCCATTTGTCAACCAATGATCCCACAACTTTGTTCTTCATGTTCAGCCACACTTTTCTGAGCACCAGGTCTCCTAGCTAGAACTTCCTAATCCGAACATGAGAGTTATAGTGTCGGGCCACTCTTTACTGGTATGCCGCATTTCGCACTCGGGATTTCTCCATTTTCTCTTCCAACTCATCTAGGCTTTGTAATATAATATCAACATTCTGATCTTCATCATATAGACTGACTCTAGGCTATATATACGATGTTTCTACCAGGATAACAACTTCTGTTCTAAATGCCAAAGAGAACGGAGTTTCTCCTGTAAAAGTTCTTGCTGTCGTCCGATACACCCATAATACTTCAGGAAGTTTTTTAACCCAACTGTCTTTCTTGGCATCTAACTTTGCTTTGAGTGTGTGCTTGATGATTTTTTTTACTCTTCAACTTGTCCATTTGTTTGAGGGTGTGCATGTGTTGCATAATGATTTTCAATTTAGCTCGTTGCATAGCTGCCTGAACTTTTGATTGTCGTACTGGGTGCCGTTGTCAGTGATAATAGTATTTGGGACTCCAAATCTGTAGAGTATATTTTTCTTCACAAATTTTGTGGTATTTGCTTCCGTGATATGTACTAACGCTTCAGCTTCTACCCACATCGTGAAATAATCAACGACCACAATTGCGTGCTTAGCTCCACCCCCTGTTCTTTCTGGCATTGGACCAATTAAGTATAGTCCCCACATGGCGAATGACCATGGGGACGTGAGGCTTCTAAGTTGCTTAGGAGCTTGCCAAATATCGTTGGCGATCCTTTGGCAAACATTGCAACTTTCTAAGCATCGCTGTGCATCCGAGAATAAAGAAGGCCAATAAAAGCCTTGCCTGAGTACCTTGTGTGCCAAACTTCTGCCCCCAGTATGATTTTCACATACTCCGCCATGGATTTCCTGTAGTATCTGGTGTGCGTCTTCCACTGATACATATTTTTGGAGTGTTCAGGAAAACCCTATTCTGTAAAGTTCTCCTCCCATCATTATGTATCTTTCTGACCGGTACCTGATGCATTTTGCTTCTAAGGGATCTTCCGGGAGCATATATTCTTCCAGGTATCTTTTTAGCAGATTCATCCAACCATCTAACGGTGTTTAGATTTCTGAGACTTCAAAGTTTTTTGGCTCAACTATACTCGGTCTGAGAAGATGTGCATCCAGAATATTTTTTTGCCTGATTGTGGTTGTTGCAGATGCTAGTTCAGACAAAGTGTCTGCCTTTTCATTTTTTTCTCTACGGATCTGGACAATCCTGTATTCCTTGAATTTTTAGAGGAGTTGTTTTTCTACGCACAAATAAGCCATCATACCTTCATCTCTGGCCTGATACTCGTCTAAGACTTGGTTGACGACTACCTATGAGTCATTGAATATTTCAACCTCATTTGCTCCGAGAGCTATGCAAACTCTAAGCCCTACTAGCAATGCCTCATATTCGGCATGGTTATTTGTTGCTTTGAAATAGAATCTCATGGCACATTCAACATCATCTCTTTTCGGGGTGCATACCACGATCCCTACCCCACTGCCATGAGTATTCGAGGAACCATTGACATATAACCTCCATGAGAAACTCTTGCCCAATATTCTTTTTGCTTCCAGATTTGGTTATGTGAATTCTGCTACAAAATCTGTCACCGTTTGGTCTTTGAGTGATGTCCTAGGCATGTACTGAATATCGAACTCGCTCAATTCAATCGCCCATTTAGTTAGTCTCCCTAAAATTTTTGGTTTCTGAAGGATTTACTTAAGTGCGCAGTTAGTGAAAACCTGGATTTTATACACCTGGAAGTAAGACCTCTGCTTCCTTACTACCGAAACCAATGCTAGAGCCATTTTTACTGCATGTGAATACCTAGTTTCGACTGAAAGAAGGGTCTTACTGGTATAGTACACTGGCCTCTGTATCCTGTCTTTTGTCCTGACTAGAACCAAACTTACTGCTAACTCTGTAAGGGACAAGTACATGTGGAGTATTTCTCCCATTTTAGGTTTTTAAAGAATGAGAGATTGCCCTAAGTATTCTTTGATTTTCAAGAATGCATATTCGCACTCTTCATTCCATTCAAGCCCTTTTCCCCTTTTGATCACTTTTAAAAAAAAAATACATCTATCTATGGCCTTTGAGATAAATCTGCCCAAGGAAGCTAATCACCTTGTTAGGCGTTATACTTCTTTTAGCGTCCTTGGTGAAGTCATTTTTTGAAGGGCTTGGATCTTCTCGGGATTCACTTTGATTCCACTCTGGTGAACTTGGAAACCAAGGAACCCCAAATAGGCACTTGATCGGATTTAACTTCATTTGATATCTTCTCAAGACATATAATGTTTCGCGTAGGTCCGAAGCATGTTCGTCAGCCGAGACACTTTTGGTTAACATGTCATCTATGTAAACTTCCATGTTTCTTCCTATTTGACAAGCAAATATCCTATTGACCAATCTTTGGTATGTTTCCCTAGAATTTTTTAACCCAAAAGACATTACTGTATAACAGTACAAGCCTTCATCGGTCGTGAATGCTGATTTTTCTTCATCAGCTTTATTCATCCGGATCTGATTGTATCCCGAAAAAGCTTCCTTGAAACTAAGTAATTCATGGCCAGATGTAGCATCGACCAGTTGGTCTATTCTTGGAAGTGGAAAACTGTCATTTTGACAAGCCTTGTTCAGATCCGTGAAGTCCACGCACATTCTCCACTAACCATTCTTCTTTTGAACCAAAACCACATTTGCTACCCACTGAGGGTAGTTGATTTCTCTAATCGACCCCACAACAAGTAATTTCTCTACCACCTGCTTGATTGCCCGACTTATTTCAAGGTTGAAAGATCTTCTCTTTTGTATTACAGGTTTCACTTTTGGATCCACTGCCAAATGACGTGATATTACTCGGGCATCTATCCCCATCATGTCTTCATGACTCCATGCGAACACATCTTTGTATTCTCTAAGCAAATCAATAAGGTCTAACTTAACATTTTCTTCTAAATTAGCCCCAATTTTGACATTCTTATCCGGTTCATCTCCCTTTAAGATCACCTCATCTACTGGTTCGCTCTTTGATGTATCTGTTGGAACCCCGTTCACCGGTCACGCAGCGGAAACGGGTTTTACAATTTTTATACAGATCATAATCTGTATCTAGGACCAGTGAACTTATGATCGTATTTATTTTCGGAACAAATACATATACTAATTATTACCCTAATAAAATATATATGTAAATACAGGAAATTGTAATCAATAATAAAAAAGAAGATTAAAAGATAGAACCATACCAACGTTTGGAGGCTCATTCACTTTTCGATTTGCTCCTGGTCTGTACCACTGATCTTCCTCGTTATCTCCCGAGACTGGTAACTGTGTGTGGGCGCTTCACGGACTCGGGATCTTAGAATGGAGGATGAAAAAAAAAATTAAGAAACTCTTTCTTTATTTTCACTATGCAACACTTGCATTATTTACATCTCATGAAACCCAGATATATGTGTTGATATTTGTTATAAGCATATACTAAAATGCTTTTGTTTTTTGTGTGTTAAAACAAAACAAACAAAATTAAGCACAATGGCAACCCATGCCTACAGCACTCATTTTCTTTTTCTTTTTGTCAACATACTATTTCTTAAAAACAAAAAAACACACCCTTCTTGTCTTTTGTTTAATATATATATAAGTATGTTGCCCTTTTTTTTAAAATAAAATATATCTTATATATAATATTTAAAAATTTGATCAAATCTATATTTGATTTTTAAAAACTTTCAAATAAAAAATATCTCATATCTTTAATTTGATTTTAATTTTGAATTCAAACTATTTAAATTCAATAATAAAATATTTAATTTAATAAAATAAAATAATCAGATTATCTTATTTTATTCAAAAATAAATATCAACATATACCCTCCATTTAGTGATTAATAACATAATTAAATAATCTCATTATTTAAGTTATTTAATCATCATTATCCATTAATTAAATAATCTCATTGTTCATTTAATTCCCGAATAAATACGTGTCACTTTTGTAACATAATTAACTGGACAATCCAATTAATTAACTGTGACCTTTGTTACCTAAATCGATCGGGCTAGCAAGGGGACCTAATGGACCCACAGTATTTTGAGCTCCAATAATCCTCAGAATCATTAATTAAACTCTTTAATTAATATTCCTTGATTATTAACTCCGGTGTTATTCCACTAAAAACCCGAAGCTGCACTCTCTCAACTGCAGACGTTTTTACACAGACCGATACAACTCTGTGTCCATCGATATAGCTATTACATATGGTATGATCCTCCATAATAGTTCATAATTAGAGCTGGGTCATAATGTCCGTTATACCCCTCTAATTACATATATCCTTTAAGTACCATTGATTCTCTAATGGACAATAAATCCTACTTCCTCACGGAATTAGGAGAGCGCTCATATTGTCCAAGCCCCGAATCAACCCTTAAGGGAACTACCATCTACTTCTCACAAGAAGGAGTGGATTCCACTATTGTGTACAAACCTTCCCAGCCACAAGCCAAACCGCAATCCCAACATACGGAGTATATTGATCAGGAAATACATCTGACCTCACCTATGGTATATCAAAGACCACGATCTAACCTGAATGAGTCGATAAGACACTCAGGATTAAGATCACCCATATATAGCCATCATAAGTTGATATATATGAATCTCATCGGTAAACGGATCTTTGTGTGAGATTCATATAGATCATGGTCCAGTCCTATATGATCACATCATACAAGGTGCCTCCATTCTCATATCTCATATCTCATATGAATGATTCAGGATAGAATCACTGTACATTACGGAATGGACCACAACTATAGATTAACCACAAATAAAGTACCCAGCTTTATTTGCTATCTATGGATTCTTTAGATTGCACGTCTCTTACTGTATCCATCCGTATATGACACTCATATACATAGTTTGAGATTACATTCGGCAATCCAGGATGTTAATATGTACACAAGTTTATAAAATAAATAACATAACAGAATGAATTGAACCTTTTCTTGTATTTACTTCATAAATCCATTTACAAATTACATGCTTAGGGCATAAACCCCAACAATCTCCCACTTGCACTAAAGCATGTGAGGCATGTCTCGTAACCCTAGACCATCTAGGTGACTCGAAAACACTTTAGCCAGTAAGGTCTTCGTAAATGGATCAGCATGATTGTCTCGTGAGGCTATCTTGGTGACGATCACATCTTCTCTCTGCACTATCTCTTTGATGAGATGATACTTTCTCTCTAAATGCTTTCCTCTCTTATGGCTTCTTAGTTCTTTGGAATTAGCCACAACACCACTATTATCACAATAAAGTGTGATGGGCTTATCTAGAAACAACTTCCAAATCACTCAAGAACTTACGGAGCCAAACAGTCTCTTTAGCAGCTTCACAAGCAGCTACATATTCGGCTTCCATGGTGAGTCAACAATGTAAGATTGCTTGATACTTCTCCACACAATGGCTCCACCACCCAGGGTGAATACTGATCCAGACGTGGATTTTCTAGAATCCCTGTCTGACTGAAAATCAGAATCCGTGTATTCTAACGGGATCAAATCCTGTCCGGAATACACTAGCATATAATTTCTCGTTCTCCGAAGATACTTGAGAATAGTCTTGACAGCAACCCAATGATCCAATCCTGGGTTGGACTAGTATCTGCTGACTACTCCCACTAAATAGCAGATGTTCGGTCTCGTGCATAACATAGCATACATGAGACTACCTACTGCTGATGCATAGGGAACACGTCTCATATCCTCAACTTCTTGAGGTGTCTTAGGACACTGTTCCTTAGACAAGTGAACTCCATGTTAGGAAGGTAAATTACCTTTCTTGGAGTTTTGCATCGAAAATGGTACAAGAATCTTATCGATATATGATGCCTGAGACAGTGCTATAAGTTTGTTCTTACGATCCCTTATAAGTTGGATCCCTAGAACATAACTTGCCTCTCCCAAATCTTTCATTTGGAATTGGCTATCCAGCCATCCCTTTATATTAGACAACATTCCCACATCATTCCTAATGAGTAGGATATCATCTACGTATAGGACCAAGAAAACTACTTTTTTATCAATGATGCGCTTGTAGACACAAGGCTCATCGACGTTTTGCTCGAAGCCATAGGTTTTGATCACATCATCAAACCTAATGTTCTAGGATCTAGATGCTTGCTAAAGTCCATATATGGACCTTTGCAGGTTGCAAACCTTTTGCTCTTGATCCGGAGACACGGATCCCTCTAGTTGCATCATATAGATGCTTTCATCAAGATTGCCATTCAAGAATGCAATCTTGACGTCCATTTGCCAAATTAAATCGAAATAGGCAGCAATGGATAAGAGAATCCTAATAGACTTAAACATGGCTACCGGCGAGAAGGTCTCCTCATAATCGACCCCCTCTTTCTGGGTATAACCCTTGGCCACTAGCCTTGTCTTGAAGGTCTCTACCTTTCCGTCTACTCCTCTTTTTCTCTTGTAGATCCACTTACACCCAATGGGTTTTACCCCATCCGGTAAGTCTACAAGATCCCAGACTAAGTTAGATTACATGGACTCCATCTCAAGATTCATGGCTTTAAGCCATTCCACTTTATCAGGATCTTCTATTGTATTCTTAAATGTCAATGGATCATCCACACTATCAGTATAGACAACACTTTTTCCCTCATATATAGCTAAATAGCGTTCAGGTTGTCTCACAACCCTCTCACTATGTTTAGGTGGTAGTGTATCCTGATCAAGAACCATCTGACTCTCAGATGTTTGTGGATCAACAACTCTTGTTGATGAAGCACTAGTCTCACCAGGCTCCAACTCATTTAATACAATGAGGTTTATGGTCACTAATGTAATTGTCCTCAATAAACATTGCATTTGTCGATACAAATACTTTGTTATCTTCAGAACTATAGAAGTGTCCACCTCTAGTCTCCTTGGAGTATCCTACAAACAGGCAGACAACAGACTTGGAGTCTAGCTTTCCAGTTCTGTTCTTCAGCACGTGTACTAGACACCCCTATATGCGAAAATATCGTAAACTAGCTTTACGACCATTCCACAACTCTAGGGGAGTCTTAGGAACAGATTTGGATGGCACTACAATCAAAATGTATGCCGCTGTTTGTAACGCATATCCCCAGAAGGAATTTGGTAATAATGAGAAACTAAACATAGATCTCACCATTTCCATTAGGGTTCTATTTCTCCTCTCCGCTACATCATTTTGCTGAGGTGTACCGGGAGCTGTGAGTTAGGAAACTATCCCATGCTCGACCATGAAGTCTTCAAACTCTTGGTCAAGGTACTCACCTCCACGATCCGATCATAATGACTTGATAGTCCTACCTAATTGATTCTCAACTTCAACTCGAAATTCTTTGAATTTTTCAAATGTTTCCGACTTTCGTTGCATCAGGTAGACGTATCCGTATCCGTATCTTGAGTAGTCATATATAAAGGTGAAATAATAATCATAACCACCCCTAGCTTTAACATTCATCGGTCCGCAGACGTCTGTATGTATAAGCTCTAGCGGTTTTTTAGCTCTAAGCCCTTTTCCAGTAAAAGGTCTCTTAGTCATCTTACCTTCCAAACAAGATTCGCAGACAGGTAAGGTGCAAACCTTTAACTCACTTAAAAGTCTGTTTTTTTTACTAATCTGTCTATCCGGTCAAGGTTGATATGACCAAGCCTTAGATGTCAGAGATACGTGTCATTATCTGGAGAAATCTTATGTCGTTTAGTTTTTGGTTTTTCAACCTTAAACATTTCGGTGTTGAGCAGTGTAGTATGTATTAACGGTCTTAACACATACAAATTGTTTTCATTTATTATTGAACAAATATTTATACCATTCTTTCCTATAATAACATACTTATTATTAAAAGAAACAGAATATTTTTGTTTTAACAACTTAGAAACGGAAATCACATTCCGTGTAAATCCAGGAATATAAAAAATATTGTTTAATAATAAAAAACTATTATTATTACAAAATTGCAATCTTATTGCTCCCATTGCTTTGGCCGATACGACATCCCCCGACCCCATACGCATTGAGAAGACTCTCTCCTCTAGCTGTGTCCAAGAATCAGTCCACTGCATAGAAGAAAAAACATGATTAGTGGCCCCCGAATCAACTATCCTGGGTGAAGAATCATCTTCCACTAAACAAGATTCAAGAACAAGTAAACCATATTTACCTTTCATTTTTTTCTTCTTGGCTACCTCCTTCAGATACTAAGGACAGTTCCTCTTCCAGTGCCCGACCTTGTTACAATGGAAACATTTTCCTTTGTCTTGGTCAGTGGAGGTGCCCTTCTTTTTGCTTTGGGCTTTCTTGGGTTTGGGCTTTCCTTTTGCCTTCCCAGCGGACCTTTTCCTCTTCTTATTATTAGAGGAAGATGGTTCGACAACATTTGCCTCACCGGTCTTACCTTTGTTGTCCTTAATCAATGACTGAAAGGTAGCGAGCTCATTGAGCAACCGTGTAAGACTGAACTTTAACCTGTTCATCCCGTAGTTGCTTTTAAACCGATCAAAAATTTTTGAAAGAGTCGTCAGTATGATGCTCACCTGACTGGGTTCGTCAATGGCCCTATCATTGACTTCTGCCGTGTTGAAGTAGGACATCATGCTCAGGACATGTTCCCGAACTGACGTTCTTTCCTTCATACGAGCGAGCATAGCGGAACGAACAACTTCATGTCGCTTTTTCTCAGTGGGCTGCCTGAACATAGCTTGCAATGACTCTATGATTTCGAATGCTGAAGTCATTGCTTCGTGGTTTGTGACAAGCACAACTGTCATAGATGCCAACAGATATGTTCAGGCCTTCTCATCAGATGAGACCCATCGTTGGTATGCCTCATGAACAATTCGTGTGGCATTGGCAGTAGGCACTGGAGGACATTCCTCCGTAAGCACAAATTTGAGGTCTTTGGTGACCAAAATTGCATTAATATTAAGTTTCCACTTTGTGTAGTTATCACCAGTTAATTTGTCGTTTGCGAGAATTTGAAGTAATGCAGAAGACATTGCTGAAATAAATAAAACATTCATTCAGTCATTTATTTAATACAAGTGCGGGTGCTTTGGTATAAATTTAAACATGATGCATGAACATGTTTAACGAACTAGAACTACCCTAAAAATAGTTACTATACCACGACAATCCAACATACCACAAAAAAGTGCCGCCTTAGGGTCAGTCAAATCTTTGTATGTTGGACCGAGACATTCTCAATCAAATGATATTCTAGAATAACTCGTATTCCATATCACTCAACCATCTTTTATTCAGTCAGGTTTTTAATTAACAAATTTAATCAAAACCTTCGTGGGTGTAACCCACCATTTCAGATCTCATGAGCTTAACTCTAGAATTGCCGCCTTAGGGTCGGTCAATCCCGAAATAACCTCAGAAATCCTATCCGTTAGGAAGTCAACCTTGGTATTGACTTTTGTGGAAACCCTCCTTAGGGAGGACGAAAGCAAAGTCGTCACGAGGCCCCACTCGGGTCTCACGGTGTTGAACTAATGATGGAGACCACGGGATATATATGTCATATATCCCTCTCCCACTCACTATTTTAAAACTAGGGTTTTCTATTATCCGTTAATGCACCTAGACTTTACAGGATCAAACGGCTAACTTTAATCAAGTTATCTAGTGCATTTACTAATTCATTATTAGAAACAATTTCTAATTAACTAATAAATTATTAATGATTTTTAACAATTAAAAATCTAATCTATTAGTGAATAATCTAAGTCTTTGTAAACTATTTACTAAGCTCAGATTATTATGAAAGTGTTTACCAAGTTTTAACTATTAAAACTCTAACACAATTTTCGGTTCATTTATAATTATGCAATTAATCAAATTAATCTTAATTACTATAAATGACCTCATTAATCTAACTTATTAAACTCTTTAATAACTAGATTAATATTAATGAGAATTACCAAGTTTTTTAACAATTAAAAAACTAATCCCATTTCCATAGCCAATTTATGTATTTATCCATTTTAATCACATTAAAAAAATACATAAAATATAGGCTATGATGCATGTATGACATATCAAATATATTTCAGTAGACACTTCTAATCTAAATGACATACGTATGCATGACAATGCTTTTTATCATCACATAATATAAAACATACATGAATTGACCGAGTACTGTGGATTATTTAACCTAAAAAAAATTGGAATCTAAAATTACAAAAATACCTCTAAGACATTCATTGGTCTTCTTGTAATTTTCAAATCTTCCAGTCTCTTCAGGTCACCTCGATTCATCTCATGAAACTTTCTTCGAGATTTTTCCAGGTCTTCAACATAGGTTACATTTTTTTTTTACAATCCAATAATAGTTTAAAAAAATATAATTAAAAAAAAATTATACAACCCATAAACCCTAAATCCACAGTACCATATAATTAACGATCAATCATGTTTTTGTAAATTAAAAAAAAATTAATATACAAACAAAAACATCATACAGTCAATTTAAATCGTGCCTACACAATCATACATACAGGAGCATCTAAAACAATTTCCTGTTCCAAAAATAAAATCGGCTATAATACCAATTGTTGGAACCTCGTTCACCGGTCGTGCAACGGAAACGAGTTTTAAAATTTTTATACAGATCGTAATCTGTATCTGGGACCAGTGAACTTATGATCGTATTTATTTTCGGAACAAATACATATACTAATTATTACACTAATAAAATATATATGTAAATACAGGAAATTGTAATCAATAATAAAAAAAAGATTAAAAGATAGAACCATACCAACGTTTGAAAGCTCCTTCACTTTTCGATTTACTCCTGGTCTGTACCACTGATCTTCCTAGCTATCTCCCGAGACTGGTAACTGCGCGTGGGCGCGTCACGGACTCGAGATCTTAGAATGGAGGATGAAAAAAAAAAAAAAACTCTTTCTTTATTTTCACTATGCAGCACTTGTATTATTTACATCTCATGCAAACCCAGATATATGTGTTGATATTTGTTATAAGCACACACAAAAATGCTTTTGTCTTTTGTGTTAAAAAAAAAAATTACGCACAGTGGCAACCCATGCCTACAACACTCACTTTCTTTTTTTTTTTCTTTCTGTCAACACATTATTTCTTAAAAACAAAAAACCACACCCTTCTTGTCTTTTGTTTAATATATATATATATATATATATATAAAAGTTTTGTTACTGTGCGTGAAACGCTTTTTTTTTTAAATAAAATATATCTTATATATAATATTTAAAAATTTAATCAAATATATATTTGATTTTTAAAAACTTTCATATAAAAAATATCTCATATCTTTAATTTGATTTTAATTTTGAATTCAAACTATTTAAATTCAATATAAAATATTTAATTTAATAAAATAAAATAATCACATTATCTTATTTTATTCAAAAATAAATATCAACATACACCCTCCATTTAGTGATTAATAACATAATTAAATAATCTCATTATTTAAGTTATTTAATCATCATTATCCATTAATTAAATAATCTCATTATTCAATTAATTCCTGAATAAATACATGTCACTTTTGTAACATAATTAACTGGACAATCCAATTAATTAACCGTGACCCCTGTTACCTAAATCGATAGGGCTAGCAAGGGGACCTAATGGACCCACAGTATTTTGAGCTCCAATAATCCTCAGAATCATTAATTAAACTCTTTAATTAATATTCCTTGATTATTAACTCCAGTGTTATTCCACTAAAAATCCGAAGCTGCACTCTCTCAACTGTAGACATTTTTACACAGACCGATACAACTCTGTGTCCATAGATATAACTATTACATATGGTGTGATCCTCCACAATAGTTCATAATTAGAGCTGGGTCATAATGTCCGTTATACCCCTCTAATTACATATATCCTTTAAGTACCATTGATTCTCTAATGGACAATAAATCCTACTTCCTCACGGAATTAGGAGAGCGCTCATATTGTCCAAGCCCCGAATCAACCATTGAGGAAACTACCATCTACTTTTCACAAGAAGGAGTGGATTCCACTATTGTGTACAAACCTTTCCAGCCACAAGTCAAACTGCAATCCCAACATACGGACTATATTGATCAGGAAATACATCTGACCTCACCCATGGTATATCAAAGACCACGATCTAGCATGAAGGAGTCGATAAGACACTCAGGATTAAGATCACCCATATATAGTCATCATTAGTTGATATATATGAATCTCATCGGTAAACGGATCTTTGTGTGAGATTCATATAGATCATGGCCTAGTCCTATATGATCACATCATACAAGGTGCCTCCATTCCCATATCTCATATGAATGATTCAGGATAGAATCACTGTACATTACGGAATATACCACAGCTATAGATTAACCACAAATAAAGTACCCAACTTTATTTGCTATCTATGGACTCTTTAGATTGCACGTCTCTTACTGTATCCATCCGTATATGACACTCATATACACAGTTCGAGATTATATCCGGCAGTCTAGGATGTTAATATTTACACAAGTTTATAAAATAAATAACATAACAGAATGAATTGAACCTTTTCTTTTATTTACTTCATAAATCCATTTACAAATTACATGCTTAGGGCATAAACCCCAACAGTATCCGGTTCCTCCTTTGGACTGAACTCGAAAAATAGTGATTCGTGTTTGGTCTGATCTGGTTGTGTTAAGGTGCATACTTGGTGCTCACTATTATCTCTGTCTTTGTAAACTGAGAGATTAGCTCTTCTGACCATCTCCCGCGACCCTTTGATTGTTCCTACCCTTCATTCAGTTGGGAACTTGATCATCAGAGCATAGGTAGATGTTACCGCCTTTGTTTTGTTCAGAAAATATTGACCTAGTAGCGCATTAGAAGGCCAGTTGTCCAGATCTACTACCACAAAGTCGAGTAACACTGTTTTCTGGCAAGGAGCTACTCTGATCTTCACGGGCAGCTTTGTTGTCCCAAGAGACCTAACCTCGACTCCTCCAAATCCTCTGAGTAGGGTATAGAAAGGTTGCAAGTTCTTTCGATCCAATCTGAGTTGAGCATAAACAACTACATTAAGGATGTTTGTCGAGCTACCATTATCCACTAGAATTCCCCTGACTTCTTTATGGTCAATTCGGGCACTAATAACGAGAGCATCGTTTGGTCAGATGTTGACCCCATGTGAATCAGCTTCAGTGAATATTATTTGGTTGCATCCTTTATTTATTCTCTTCGGATCAGGCTTGATGGAGTTAACGTCCAAATTATGTCTTGCCTCCACCGCTTCTCGGATTTCATGAGTCTGCTCTCAGTTACTTTTCCTAATTGATGGTCCTCAGAAGATAGTCTGTATCACTTCATTTGCCTCGAGACTGACCCTTTTGTTCTGACCAGAACTATAATCTCCCGTTTTGGTTTCTTTCTGAACTTCTGACTTCTCATTAGGGGTGGGCATGGTTCGATTCAATTCGATTTTAGATCAAACCCAATTGAACCTAAAATATTTCGATTCATCCAAAATTGAACCGGTTTAAACCTAATAAGAAATTGGAACCGAATTGAATTGAACCTATTTTAATCGATTCTATTTGGTTTTAGGCCTAATGGGTCGGCTAGCTTAATGGGTTTTTTGATTTTTTTTTAACATTAATGGGTTGTTGGATACTAATTTTGGACATTAGAATAGCCAAAAAACCCAGTTAAAAACATATTACCCTTAAATATATTAAATATATTAGGTTTTTTTTTACTTATATACTCGGTTTATTCGGTTCAATCCGGTTTTAAGAAAATCAAACCGGTTTGAACCGGAAAAAAAAATCGATTTTCAATTTTTAAACCAGTTTAAACCGAATTACCCTTACAAATCGAATCAAATACCCTTTTTTCGGTTCGAATCGTACTTTAATGTGCACCCCTACTTCTCATCTTTCTTTAGGATTATATCTTGCAGATATCCTTCCCGAATGAGGGTCTCTATATAGTCTCTGAGCTGGTAACATTTTAAAGTCTCGTGTCTGGTTTTCTTATGGAACCTGCAATATTTCATTGTGTCTCGCTGAACAAATTGAGACTGCCGACGTGGTTCCTTCACCGGATTCTTTTCTTCTAGTATAGCCAGGATTCTTCCTGCTTTTTTCGGAGTGGGGTGTAGTTCGTATATTTTCCTCCGAACTTTTCCATTGTCTGCTCAATATTATGTCCACTTCCCTTATATTTACTTTTTTCTTTGTTATTTCCTTTCTGTTTTCCTTTATGGTTTTGTACCTTTGACTCGGCATCCTGTTGTTCGAGCCTCCCTCCATGCATGTAGCAACCTCCTGTTGCTAACTCTTCTTCTTAGGCTAATGCATATCCTCCAGCCATATCCATCATGTCTGCATATTGATGTGTCATAAATTCGTGTTTTATAAAAATAATACTCGCAAGTGCACGAATCGTGAAGATATCGTACAGCGGCAAGTAAGGATCGTTCCCACGAGGAAAAGTAATTTATTTGGTTAAATCTAATTCTAATTAAAGTTAAGCCGAAAGTAACCAAAAGATTGACGTTGATTGATTTAAACTAAAACTAAATTAAATTAAACTAATGAAAGCAATTTAGAATATTGGTTTGTGATCAATGGAAGAAAAACTAGGTCATCAATGCTCCCTTACTATGTATACTCAATGTTTCGAATTGATTTTGAAAACAGAATATTAATCAAGTTAAGGGTTCGTTCTTATCTTAAGTATGATTGTTACCATATGATCCTGGGATGAATCAAATGTTCTCAATTACTATTTACCCATAGATCAATGGCGCAAACTACAACCGAGAACCCATTAAGTACAAGAACAATGAACCAAAACCTACTTGCATAGATCAATGCTAAGATCAGTTTTATCCATTCAATTGAATATTAATTAAGATTACATATAGATCAATACTCCAACCTTAATCATTAAATTATCAAAACCCTAAATTCATGCCAACGTATGATCATGCATTAACAAGAATAAAGAATTAAGACATAGGATGAATTGAATAAATCAAAACTCAAATTAATGAAAATATCGTCAATTCTAATAAAGAGCATTCATAGAGGTTCACATTGATTCCCTAATATGAATTAGTTACACATGATGAAAATAAGAGAAGAGAAAGAAAAGATAAAACCCATCTTGGCCTTCAATGAGTTCTTCAAGTCTTCAATGATGAATTCTCCATCTTTGAATATTCGATGTGTAAAGATGAATGGAAGGTGTATGGTGATGGAGTGGTGGTGGAGTGGTGGTAGAGTGGTAGGGGACTGCCCCCTTGGTGGCTTGGGATCTCCCTTGGCTTCTTTTTCCCCTTTGAATTGCAAAGAATAGGAAGTATTTATAGGTGATTTTTCCTTATGAACCCCCAATTCTTCTTAGGTTTAGGAAATCCATCAAGTGGGAAAGTAGAATGAAACAAGGAATGAGAATTCTTTCCTAAATTGAATTTCCTCTTTTGACGTTTGACTTATAATTTGAGTTTAGAAAGTTTCTCAAACATGTTTTGGTCTTCTAAAATCATTATAATTTGATTCGGGAAGTTTTGGAACAATTCAGGACCAATTCAGAGTGGTTCTCCGCTAAAATTCCATCAAATCGTGGTCTGGGTCGCTTCGGAGGTCACCGCGGTCCAGACCGCGGAATTCCTCTGCCATGTACCGCTCCGTAGAACGCTGGCTAGGTCTTGTGCTTGGAAGGCGGTCTAGGCCGCGGTTGACTATCCAGTACTAACCTTCGGTTACTAAATTGCATGTAACTTCTTCTAAGACTATCGGAATTACGATCCGTAAAGTGTGCCGGAAACTAGACTTTCAGGGCTTTCAATCCATAGGTAGTAGGACACACAATTCGATCTGAGCTGAGAGATATAGACCCCGAAATCTAGTTGTTCTGCATTACTTCAAAATTCAACTTTTTTCTATTTTTCTCCAAAATAACATCTAACATCTCTTGAATGGAATGTGACCTACACATGCTTAACAAACATATAAAATACCTAATTTCACCCAAGAACAAAGCACAAATAATAGGAAATGGGGACCTAAAACATGTATAGAAATAGACCGATCACATATCTCGTTAATCTAGCTCTCCTTAAGTGGAAGGACAGTCGCCCGTTCTGTAAGTTATTTATGAATGTAGCGATTATTACTTTGTCATTTGCACTGCCGATTTCTGAGACCGTCTGGCTAAATTTCCCCAGGTATTTTTTTAGCGACTCGTCTTTCCCTTACTTCAGCTGATAAAGGTAGGTCACTGACTTCTTTCTATGCACATTGCCTAGGAATTATCTTGAAAAGCTTCTGCTTAACTCCCTGAAACTCCCAATACTTATCGGAGGTAATCTTCCGAACCATCTCGAGCCTGTGTCTCCAAGAGTTTATGGAAATTTGAGACACAACAAAGGGTAGCTATGGGCATACTGGGCCATAACGCTTTTATATCGTTTGACGTGTTCTTTAGAATCTGTATCCTTCTTGAACTGTTTCACGTGTGGCATCCTGAATCTCTCCGGGAAGGGGGTTCGTAGGATGTTTCTGGAGAAATGGCTGTTAAAATCATCATCAGACAATTCATTGTATCCATATCGCCTTATCAGCGCATCAATCTGGCATCTATTATTTTGGACTTCCTAGGTCAGGCTTCTGATCACGATATCTCTATCTCTTATCGGTTCTTCTCGATGGTCGACCCGTCGCGTGACTTTTATACCTGTCACCATCTCCTTTTCATCTTGCCTCTGAGCCTCATGAACTAACCCTTGTAGGTGTATGGTTCCACAGTGCCACTTTCGAGGGTGTCTATCTCTGTCTTCTGATGACGATGACCGATCATATTTAAGTTGCCTATCATGGCCTGCCTGACCGTGACTTCGCCTTTGGCGTGGCCGTTCTGCGGGAGTTTCATGATCCTCATCCTGGTTGTGTGTCGTACCCCCAGTCTGGTTGTTTGGACCTGAATCCCTAATAGATACTGGTGCGTCTATTCATGGCTCAACTACAACCTATCGGAGCCTAGGAGGTGATGGAGGACTTGGCGGGTATGTCTGTCCTGTGGCCAATAGGTCTACTCCTTCTCTTGCCGCATCCGTCAGTAGCTGCTATAGCGCATCACAGAAACGACTTGTTATGTCCTCGCTAGAAGAAGGAACTTACAGGATATCAGCCAAGGATATTGGTTGATTCCCGGTGGTTGTGTTGGGATCCTGAGTGGTCCCGCCTGTATGTGTATTATCTGGAGATTTCTGGATGTTCCTGGAACTGTCTCTGCTTCCGATACCAGCCATTGCTTAAACAAGTCGGAGGTTCACCCCCTCCTTCTAACGCCAATTGTTGACGTCGATTTCTCGATGGATGAGAAAGTCAATAATGTTGGATTTTGTTATGATCTGTCAAAAGAGAAAGAGAAAGAGAATATAATGTAAGCAATAAGGACACGAGTTTACGTGGTAAAACTCCGGTGATTGGAGAAACGTCCACAGGTAGTTGACTGCGCAACCAAGCCAAATCCACTATTTAATTATAATGAATTACACCACTCGATCTCTCTTGCCTCTTTCTTGAGTCTATTTCTCTGTTTTGTTGTTGTGTGTCTCCCCTTTTTTACAGTAATATTACGAGTCTATTTATACATGCATAGAACCCTAATCCTTGTTGTATAAGTAAGAAAAAAGAATTTGTATTTACTTATGACCGGATGCTTGTTGGAGTCGTCTTTATATTCTTTCCTACTTTAGAGGTATTTTGAGTTGAATCTGAACTTCATGGGACTCTAATTACACAATCTAATTTAGGATTTATTTTCCTAATCGACATGCAATCTTCTAGAATAATAGAGTCGTTGCCTGATTTGGACTTGCTTCCTGTTTGGTACATTATCCTTCTAGAAGCCTTTTAAACTTTTTCCACCTTTTGATACAGGTGCATATTGCAGTCATCACCGATTTCTTCTCGGGCCTCTTCATTTGAATGGATCACGTATTTGAACTTCTTTACTCCGGCTTCTATGTTGTTCCGAGTGGTATTGAACGTGCCGAGTACCTATACTCAGACTTACTCTGTTTCTTGTTCCTTGATGTCTTGGATGGTCTTCTAGATGCCAGCTTGGATACCCGTCTAGCAATCTTCTTTAGAGATTGTCTTATTTGTCAGTGAAGTGTATATCCGATAAAATTTATATATGAACAAACCCAGATCTTGACAAAAAATTTGAACACAGGATATGGAAATGGAAATCTAAATACCTTACTTCACCATCATCATCAACACAACACCATCAATATCTCAATCACCAAACCCTAACTCACAAACCCATAACCCTAAAACAAACACCCATCTTTAGAAACCAACACCCACCCACACCAAAATCAACACCCATCTCTAGAAAACACCATCTCTAAAAATCAACACCCACAAACAACCCCACCCGAAATCACCACCACCACATACTAGAATTCATAAAAAAAAAATCACTACAAAACGATTGCTCCTAAATTCGGAAAACGTATTTAAAAAAAAAAATTGAACAACAATCCAATAAACTTAAAACATAAATCCAAGCTTCCCAATTCCAACACCCAAAATGCAACCTCCCTCGTTCGTGGTGAAGAGGTCGTGAGCCCATGCATGCCGCCACAACGAATCCCCTCCTATAGCACCACAAATTTTATTTTCTTTTATCTCAACAACAAACGGAGAGAGAGAGAGAGAGAACTATAGAGGGAAGAAACAAATGAGAGAGAGGTGGGAAAAGAAAGACTGGTGAGAGAGAGAGAGAGACTGTATCCAAATCTCCTCCCAATGGTGTGGGTTTGGGTGATGGTGGCGGCAGCGGGTATGGATGGCTAGGGTTTGATGATGATAAGATATGGGAGGTGGGTCTATTGATGATGGTAGTATTGGAGGCTTGGTGGCTGATGGTGGTGATAGTATTGGTTTTGTTAACGCCTAGGGATATCAATGGAGATAAGTAGAAAACTGATAAGATTTTTTTCTAAAAAAAATATCCATTTATTTTAATATATAAAATATGTTTTATTTATTTATTTGTTAGTTATTTAATTGAATTTATTAATTTGGAATATTTTTTGTTTTTTAATTAAAAATAAAAAATAAAAAGCAGTAATATAATGGTATAATATTATTTTTTTATTGATATATATTTAATAAATAATCATAAAAAAATTCAGAATTGTATTATTATTTAACCATTATTTCAATTTTTTATTTTTTATTTTAAAATTTGATGACACCTGTCGAATTTGTATTGGATTACAAGACAAGTCAACTAGTCAGAGGGGTATCTGTGTGTGTTATTAAAATATTTTTCCGTTTTAATACAATTATACATATGATCATGGTAACTTTATGTAATTTTCCATGATGGAAATATAGACGACGTAATGCTTTGGACCGCCAGTGCAAAGAAAAGGAGAATTCAAGGGGGAGTTCTGTCGCAGACATTTCACACATAATAATAGAACAACATATTATGTCATGTTCTGTCTTATTCTATATCATCTTCATGTCAAACACATCCAATCGAAGAGTCTTCTTTTTTCACTCTTCAAATTGCCATAAATAAGCAAATAGATATTTAGACAGTGTTTAACTTGTTATTGACATTTATAAGGGGAGTGGTTAGACATGGCCACGGTTCCGGTCGGTTCCGGTTCTAAACCGGAACAGTGGAACCGTCGTTCCGGTTTCGGTGTCGGTTCCGGTTCCGGTTCCGGTTCCGGTTCTGGTTCCGATTCCGGTTCCGATTCCGGTTCCTATTCCGATTCAGTCGGTTCGGTTCCTCTTTTTTTTTAATAATTTAGCATAAGAAAAATAAAATAAATATATATTTTCTGGAACCGGAACCAAATCGTCGGTTCCAGGGCGGTTTTTTCAGAGGAGGAACCGGAAACGAACCTCCTCCCCCATGGTTACGGTTACGGTTACGGTTACGGTTACGGTTACGGTTCCGAAACCGGTTCTACGGTTACGGTTACGGTTCATTTCATATAGTTACGGTTCGGTTCGGTTCGATTTCACGGTTCGAACCGAACCGTGGTCATGTCTAAACGTGGTATTCTTTATGGAATCAACGTCCTAATGTAAATAGCAAGTTTATTTCTTAACCTTGATGTTATCGGTTCAATGTCCCGAATCGGTTTGGACCCACGATCTGATGATAAAGTTTGTATACCCCACAATTACATTTTCTTATTAATGTACCAATGGGCTTTATCTAGCTATTGTGTTTAGGCCTAAAACAGGCCCAATTGGCTTTTATATGGGCCCTGTTGACAAATTTAATATTATAAGAGCCATTAAAATTTAACAAATTAGACTAAACTCTTACTAATATCTAAAGTTATTTAATAATAATACATACAATTAAGAGTAATCTATCAGATCCATTTAAAGTCAAATTAATTAGTTAATTGAACGAGTCAAGGTCAGAAAGATTTCTGTGGCAAGCAGATAACAAAATCTTTCACTGACACCATCACAAAATAGCAACCATTTGCAGCAAAAAATTTACCTATATAAATCACTGGACTGATGTGTATCAGCTCACTCCAAAAACTCATATTATCATAGAAACTGAAACTACTATAATGGGAATCGCAAACCAGTTTCAATGTGTTTGCGTAGCATTGATTTTTATATTGGGAGCTTGGGCTCCACAATCCATGGCTCGTAATCTCCAAGATGAATCCATGTACGAGAGGCACGAGCAATGGATGGCTCGCTATGGACGAGTGTACAGTGACAATAATGAGAAGGAGAAGCGCTTCCAGATATACAAGGCAAATGTAGCACGTATTGAATCTTTCAACAAAGCCGACAACAAAACGTACAAGCTAGGCGTCAATGGATTTGCAGATCTTACAAACGAAGAATTCAAAGCCTCACGAAACAGATTCAAAGGCCATATGTGCAGTTCCCAAAACGAAATGATTTCATACAAATATGAAAATGTCACCGTAGTTCCACCTACCATGGATTGGAGAATGAGAGGCGCCGTCACACCCATCAAGGACCAAGGCCAATGCGGTGAGTGCATGCATTCATGTGTCAGTTTTCAGTCTTATAGGATATGATATGATTCGAAATGGTAACATTTTCAATAACAACAACAACAAAAAAATGATAATTTCTAACAAATTCTCAATCTTTGGTTGATCAAAGGATGTTGCTGGGCATTTTCGGCAGTTGTAGCCATGGAAGGAATAACTCAGATTAGAACTGGGACACTAGTTTCGTTATCCGAGCAAGAATTGGTGGATTGTGACACAAAGGGTACGGATCAAGGCTGCAATGGTGGATTAATGGACAATGCCTTCAAATTCATTGTACAACACAGAGGACTAACAACAGAAGCAAACTATCCTTACACTGGAGTCAGCGGAACATGCAATGCTAACAAGGAAGCCCTCCCTGCCGCCAATATAAATGGTTTCGAGGATGTGCCAGCCAACAATGAGATAGCTCTTTTGAATGCTGTGGCCAATCAACCAGTTTCAGTGGCCATTGATGCTGGAGGATATGAATTCCAGTTCTACTCTTCGGGTGTGTTTACGGGATCTTGCGGGACTAGTCTAGACCACGGCGTTGCTGCTGTTGGCTATGGAGTGGATGTTAATGGGGCCAAGTATTGGCTGGTGAAGAATTCATGGGGCACTGGTTGGGGAGAGCAAGGCTATGTAAGGATGCAGAGAGATGTTGCTGCAAAGCAAGGACTCTGTGGCATTGCTATGCAACCCTCCTACCCAATTGCCTAATTTTATTTTTTTTTATTTTTTTTGTATTATTGCATTCTATTTTGTGTAAAATTAAATTTCTGTCTATGGAAGGTTGCATTGTCTACTTCTGCCATTTTTGATTGTTCGATTTCTCATCAAGAAACTCATATATTCTTGTAATTGAATTTGAAATGAGTACGTAAAATTTTTAAATAATCTTTTTTGTTTTTATACTTGTGGAGTCGGAGACACTTTCTGGGTCAATCAACAAAACAAATAAGCCCATTGATTTGATGATCCCAAACAGTCAATACCAAATATTAGAACGAAACCGGGCCTGTGAGTGATTTTTTTTCTTGGCTCAGTATTCAGTAAACCATATCATGGAAAAATAGATAAGAAAGAGGAAATTTGTACTTTTCTTTATATTAAAAACGCTAATCGACACCGATGGCCCCTAAATTCTTCTGAAATATGCACTATGCCTCCTATATTTTTTTTTTCACCACTAAACCCTTTGAACTCTCGTATTTTTGGTAAACACTTGGGTTTTTTACCCCCTCTAAAGGACCATTTATAGTCGGTTGTTGCCAATTTGTGAGAGCTCATGGGATTTAATGGCAAAAAACGTACAGGGTGTAATGTACAAATTCAGGCATAATTCATGGGGCATCGATGCTAATTAACCTAATTAAAATAACAATAATGCTCTAATTTGGGCTAATTATGTTCAATAGGTTTATACGATAAATAGATTTCTAATGTAAAGTTATATAGTGGGTTTGTACATGAGAATCTCTGTATGTCAAACAGAGCTTCTTACCTACAAACCCACTGATATAACCTTACATATAAACTTATTTGTCAAAATTTTGATCAAGATCTAAAGGATGTTGTATAAGTGGTTGTCTGGTGGGTCAGAAGAGAGAATACGTAATATTACTTGTATTTTGATCCAAAAACTGATAAATAGGTTTGTATGTGGTATTGTGGTGATAGTTGAAACGAGTATACATAATTAATTTCTTGAAAGAGGAAAATCGGTACACATTACTATAAGGTGAAATTGTGGATAGCATTTACTAAAAAATGTTGAATTAGAAGAGAGTGGTAGCTCTCCACACCATCTTGAAAGTGATACTTTGTAATTATCAAACTCACACTTAGATAAGTCATGCGTATGCATGTGAAACATTGTGTAACCTATGGACCGGTTCCATCTCATCATTTTCTTTGTTAATAATGATGACAAATGCAGGAAAACATTGATATGTTGGTCCTAACTTTGTGAATTACAGTTCAAATCATATGAAAGAGGGCCCCTACGTATTCTATTGATTTGGTGACAGGAGACTTTACAGTCTTTCACCGATTTATGAAGGTTTAAACACGGATATTTTGTATATATTTTTGTCTATAAAATAACTGTGATTGTGGGTAGACTTCTCCTTGTATTAGGAGCTGTTTTTTTTTTCTATAATAAATTTAGAATCGATTTCTTTTGATTATAAAAATTGATATTTAAATCGTACATTTATGTTTAACCTCAGTGGATATTGATATCTCTTCAACCCCGTACAATATCCTACTCTTACATGCTATAAAATAGGATGCTGTACTTTTTATGTGAATTAGCATGCCACTCTATAGTCTATATAAATATTATCATTATATATGAATTAATTTTGTGTAACACGTCGAAAATGGGTAGCAGCACAGGTTACCTGATGTGTCCATAATCCATTCAAAATTTTCTCCAAGATTAGATACGGGGTCCAATCCTCGTTGGATAAGGATAAAGACACGCGTATGGAAAAAAAGATATAAAATTGCTATGGCTAGGTGGCAAAGCGATGACCGGCTTGAATAATGAGGGTGACAACTCATATTTGTATCCAATTTGACAAATGGTGATAATAATAGATAATGAATGCCGTTATTCGAAATTTTGGCTTTGCTAATTTTTATTTTATGCGTATATAATCCGCAAATTTGGAAATCAAGCAAACAAAGGTAACCCCACTTTGATTGAAAACCTCATCCAAAGAGAATCCCCACCCTCTTTTAAGATAAAGCCAAGACCTTTCTTTAAGTACCCTAACCCAATTATCATTTCATTTTCCTCATGTCTTTTTCTTTATATATTTCATATTTGTGATAGGATGTTTTTCCACCATTGAATGGAGTTATCTCTTTCACTCTTTGGGTTACGAAGTAGGTATCGTCGATTGCTAATGTCTTATGATAAAATAAATCTTAAAACCTTCGATCGAATTTGATAAAATTTAATATGATTTGTTAAAATTACTACGATTTAAATTATAAAAAAAGATTGATATATATAACTTATTGAAACTTATAATACAATGCATTAGATTTTTGGTTAATCTTACAACAACAACCAAATGTGTATTTTTAATTTTTTTTAATAAATCCTGAATATAAGTAATAATTTATATTATGTTCTATAATTACAATATAAAATTTATATACTAAGTATCATAACCACCTGTTATTGGGTCATACAATCAAAACCTAAAATTTTAACAAGACAAGATAGAATTCACGATAACAATATCTACATATTTAAACTATTAAATAAAGTCTACGAAGATGCATTTTTTTTCCAAAAACGAAAAAAAAAAAGATGAAAAAAGAAGAAGCAATAATTTGGTATATGGCACGAGATTCGGATAGTTGAATGATGAACGATGAAAGTGATGTGTGTGTCAAGTCGGGTGATAGTGTTTACTATTACTAGTAGCATATCTGGACAGCTTGAGTTGGTTCATGTAACAATCAAAATCACTGCTATCTCTATCTACTCGCCACGTGGTTGGTGCACTGATTCACTATCACGCACGTCACTCTCCAACAAAAACCTTTGTGCCACGTGAATATCATCTTCCCCGATTATTTCTTTATTCATTTTAGCATACTTTTATGGGTAGAGGAAAAACTTTCATGCGCCGGCTATAATGCATAATAATCGGGGGTATTATCAATTTAGTCCTTTAAGTTTTTATGAAACACCAATATTTTAATTGTGTTTGTTTGTTTAGAAACTATGGTCCTTATATTTAATAAATGTTTCAAATTATCCTTCTTACGTTAATTTTGACAGTCAAACGTAGTATAAAATATAGATTGAACATTTTACCTTTTTATATTTTATTATGAGATATAATCATTTTTCCATCTTATAGTTTGTCATATTAGACACTTTACCCCTTCTAATTTCAGTAATGGTTAGTCTCTCCTGAAAACCAACATATTGATCATTTCCCCATTCTGTTGATCAAAAGTCACAAACTCTAACCAACTGAGCCACTCAAGCTCATTGTTGGTGATTTGTTGATTTAAATATATATATAGTTATATGGTTATATAATTTTTGTAAAATAATTTAAATCTGGTTATACAATTTAAAGTAAACTCATATATATATTTAAATAAAATCATATTTAATAATAATATATAAAAACAGATATATGAATAAGAAAATAAAAGGAAATACAGTTAAAAAAAAGGAACTTTTTTTTTATTCTTCTTTCTTTATTTTTCGTTTTTGATTTTTTTTTTCCTTTCAATTTATGGGTTTGGATTTTCTGAATTTTATATCAAATAAAAATAATATATTTTTGAAAAGGAAAAAAATTATAAAAACGAATTTTTTTTATTTTTTTCCTTTTGTTTTCTTATTATCCTTTTCTTTTTCATAAATACGTTTTTTTATATTATTATTAAATATGATTTTATTTAATTTTTTTAAGGATATTTTATTTAAATTATATATATATATATATATATATATATATATATATATATATATGTGAGTTTATTTTAAAGTATATATGAGTTTATTTTAAATTATTTTAAACCAATTATGTAACTATATATACATTTAAATCAACAAATCACCAACAATAAACTTTAGAGTTTATTTGGTTGGGCTTTGAAAAACCTCTATTGGTAAAAGATCTACCGTAAGTAGATCTATTAGAAATAGAGTTTTTGAAAAAAAAAATATAGGTGTTTGGTTGGTAGACTATTTTTTTTTTAAAAAAAATCTATTTGGAGAAGTACCTCTCAATGAGCTTTTGCCTAGTAGAGGTTTAAACTCTATTAGCATTAACTTAATTTAAAATAGACAATCTTAAAAGTCTAGTTAAACAACTCTAAAAAATTCAAATAGACGTTCGATGCTCAACCAAACGAGCACTTAGTAGCTCAGCAGGTTTATTATATCCCTTTAATTATCGAACGAGAATGACATTTTTACCCTCTAATCATTTATAATTTGATAACTTTAATAATTTGATTGTCCAATGAAAAATTGACATGTGTTATAATTTTATTTTTTTAAAATCAATACTTAAAAAACTAAGTAATAATAGAAAATTTAAAAAATACATTAAAAACAAATAATATCATACAAATATTACAATTTGTTTAATAAAAAACCTATAAATATATAAAAACTCTTAAATTAACATAAAAATATTTATTTATTTTAAATGGAAATACATTACAAAGGAAAACTTCATTTTTAAAAAAATGATCTCCACCGTCCATCTTTGAGATGGATGGTGGATATGAAATATTTTATTGTTTTTAAAAAAATACATAAATAAAATATTTTTAATATATATATCTCCAACGTTCCATTGTTATGATGGACGGTTGGGAATAAAAAAAAATCATAATAAAAAAAAGAAAAAAAAATAGAAATGGATGGTGATCTAATCTTCGGATCGGATCTCCACTTTTTTTTTTTTAAGTGATGCTATTTGTAATACATTAAATATCCATTTACACTCCATTTTAAATATTTTTTAATAACAATTTTTACCTTTGTTAAAATTACTAAAAGAGATAATAAAAATTATAAAGACACTGCATACCGAGTTTTTATAATTCAAAGGGTTTTTTTTTCCCCTTTGATAAACTTGGTAATAGAACATAGAAGTGATATGAAAGAATTTGATACATTTTTTATTTATTTCAGAAACTGGTGATAGAATTGATAGGAAAAAATTGGAAACAAATTGTGAGAGCTTATTGGCTTGTACTTTTGAACTGGCAATAAAATCTGGGTTCAGTATTGCTGTTGCAGTGCTGCTTACAGCTTCAGATGATTCTTATACAAATAATACTATTTGTGGATTTTGTAAGTCCTCTGGAATATCAGAGGTAAATCATTGTTGCTTTGCTTGAATTATTATTTACTATTATTTAACTAAACATTTTCCAGACAACTGGGCTGATGTGGCATTATGCCAATGGTCAATAAGCAGTGGATATATATATATATATATTATATTGGATCAGTCTAAACCAACTTAAATTTATGATTTAAAAATTTGACTTCGTCATATTCTATCCACCTATGTGCTCTTAATCCAAGAGTTGTAAATGCATTTAAATCTTAACCATTGGATTAAGAGTACATGTGTGATTGAGATATTGAAGTCAAAATTTTAAATCATAAATTTAAATTGATTTAGCTCAACCCTATTATATTATAATATATAAAATATGTTGGTTGGCAGGGAGCTCCACTGCTATCCCATAGAGAGTGCAAATCACCTCGTTTTCCCCACAAACGGCCTTATTTCGACGACCTAAACAGGGCACTCACATATAGAAGGCACTAGTTGGAGTTAGATGGAGGCCTTAAGCAAAATCTATTCTGATATGTAGGATCCTCAAAAGAGGCAAGCATAGAGCATACTGAGATTTTCAGAATTACATGTCTTAGCATAAAAACTTCCTGAAGATTAGGAAAAGAGAAGATTTAGAAAGCCATAGATAAAACACACAGGGATTTTTTTGTTTTTGTTTTTAGATGATATTACAAGGAGAGCTCTGGAAGAAGGATAAGATAAAGCCTAAGCTTTTGGCCGACAAACATATTTTACAAAAGGAAAATAATCAACAAAGCACCAAGTAAAGTAGTCATAAGAAAACAGAGCTGTCTGGCAGCTGTCAAGCATAATAATTTAACACACATGTGATAAAACTGAAAGATTTTGGAAAGCCAGAAGGTGGGTCACGGGCTGCTGAGATTACAAGCAGCATGGTCTTCATCATCAGAGTCGAGGGCCCCACAAATGGAACAGGGCCACATGTCATCCTGTAGAGGGTCTTGAGAGTCCAGTAGATAAGAGTTCTGAAAAGGGTGCCAACTTCGAGATGGGTCCCTTGGGACACCTGGAAGGATAAAGAGAACATCTGTCGTGTCATTGTTGACGTTACAGAGGAAATTGATGAGAGGGATTTAAAGAATGAGCGGATACAGTCTTTCGTAGTCATACGAAGTATCCCATTCGTAGTTGATGTTAGAAGTCCACAGGAGCTTGGTATGCGGATTGTACTGATAGAGTCTGTGGAAAATCCAGATGCAACACACCTTGGCTGCCATCACTGGGTCGAGCTTCCAAAGGTGATAATGTCCCATAAGCTTGGTAAGTTCATTGTCCCAAGCGGGCAGATGATTGAACCATTGAAGGAAGGTTCGTAGATTGGTATTATAGGAGGTTGAATCATGGACTAGGCCATATAATGCCTGAAGAGGAAAAACCATAGCATGATGATGTAGGACAGAAAAATACCATAAGAACCATAAAACCTGAGAAGAATAATAGTAGACAGGTGGAGACGCAAAGGGGTCAAGAAACGGCTTGGAAGGATTGGCTAGACGGTGTCTACAGTTTTGGGCATTGACCTGAGAGAGGTATATTGGAAGACGTGTCTTGGCAAAGCTTTGTGTCTGTTGAACATAGAGAGATTGTCTTCCATGAGCTCTGGAGGAAAATCAGGAGGAGGAGGTATAGCTGAAGAAGAGGCTGAGGAAGATGCTGTAGAGGTTATCATATAGAGTAAATGAATAGGTCCAGCTTGAGAGATAAGGGTGATAGGATGAGACCTGGAAAGCATATCAGGAATGATGTTGTTATGTTCTTTAATGTGCTTCACATTGAAATCATACCTAGAAAACCAATCTTTAGGCCTTAGAAGTTGGGGGTTTGGAGGAAGCTTGTTGCTGAACTCGAGGACTTTTGGAAAAGATGAATTGTCCATCTCTATGACGAAGCTCTTAGTCCTGAGGTAGAAATCAAACTTAGAGATTCCATTTTTTACCGTAAGAATTTTTTTGTAGATTGTATGATAATGCTTTTGGGCATCTTTGAACTGCCCAATAGCATGACCACAATAGTGTTGTTTTCGTCTGACTTCTTCAATGAGGATGGCTCCACAATAGTGGTCATTTGCATCCGTTTGGAGAATGAGCTATCATGTTGAAGGTATGTGTAATGGAAGAGGGTTTTGAGTGACTCTTTTGAGATGAGTGACTGCCTCAGAATGAGAAGTGTCCCAAGGAGGAGGGTTTTTCTTGAAGAGGGTGGATAGGACAGTAGTGTGTTGGCTGACTCGTGGGATGAAGTCCTTGATTTAGTTGATAATACCAAGGAATTGTTGGACTTGCTTTTGAGTAAGGTTCGAATCAGGAAAACTGAGAAGTTGTTTGGCTAAATGAGGACCGGGGAGGTAGGTTCCTTCTTTTATGTGCATGCCAATGAGTTAGATCTCAGTGAATCCAATCGAGTTTTTTTTTTCAAAGAGCATGATACCATGATGGTCTATGATATCAAGGAACTGGCGAAGATGTTTGTCGTGGGCTTCCTTATTAGTGGAAAATAACAGGATGTCATTAATGTATAATAAGGCCGAATGAAGGATAGGACGGAAAATCCTAGTGATGGCTTTATGGTAAAGTGAAGGAGCAGTTTTCAAACCAAAAGGCAAAACTGTCCATTGGTACTAAGCGTTTGGGAGACAGAAGGTTGTTTTGTATCTTTCTTTAGGGTGGGTACCTATCTGCCAGAAAGCTTTTTTTAAGTCGAATTTGGAGAGAACAGTGGCTCCGGGTAATTGAGAAAACAGGGAGTTGGCCCTGGGTACTGGAAACTTATCATCTTGGAGGAAGAGATTGAGAGGTTTGTAGTCAATGACCAGTCTCTTTTTCCCACGGAGTTGTTTGGACATTTTCTCAACATAAAAAGCCTGACATGTCTAAAGAGAAGAAGTGGATTCTATCAAGCCTTGGCGGATGAGCTCTTCACATTCTTCATTAGCTAGTAAGAGATCTGAAGGTGACATTCCAGAATGAGAAGCTTTGGTAGGATTGATATCTTTGTTGAGCTTGAAGGGAAGCTTGATAAAGAAATTTGGGTTTTTCCATAAAGGATATGGATGTCTGAAATCAGCGTGACTATTTGTGCAAAACTGGAGGAGTTTTTCCTGAACTTGTTGGAATACTGGGTTGATGGCAGAAAGAGGAAAAATCTTGGGTATGTGAGTAAAAGGTTTAAATTCCCGTTTGAGTGGGGAGGATTCTGATAGACTTGGATTGGCTGTAAACATCCCAACTAATGAGAATGTCTTTATCCGGAAGGGGAGTGCCAATAACATAGGTCCACATGGTGCACGAAGGGAAAAATTGAACCCTGATTTTTTGTATGGAGACTAATTTGGTGTTAAAAATCTGACCATCAACTGCTAAAAATTCATTCTCTTTTTCTTTCCAGGCATCTGGAGGCAGGACTCGTGGGTTCATCATGGTGGAATGGGCTCCATTATCAAAATAGGCGATGTCCATGATAGGTTTGGAGAATTTTTCTGCAAGTATTCAGACTTGGATTTGGGGGCCTATAAACAGGTGGCTTTTATCTGTTACTTGGTATGCCTCTGAATGGAGGTCAGGTTCTGTGAGGTCAGATGATTCTGAAGAGAGATCGGATTCATCTGTATCCTGTACCATAAAGGTGGTACGTGGGTTGACATCATCCTTTTCAGAGAATATGGATTCGATGTCAGCGTCTGAGGGGACGTCATCAACTATTTGTCTGAGCTTAGCTGATTTTGTTATGTTATTTGGACATTGTTTGGCATAGTGTCCTTGTTGTCCGCATGCAAAACACTTGTTTGATTTGTTCCAGGATCTTCTAATCTTTCTCTGGTAATACTTGAAATTTCTGTTCCTTTTGTTGATAGAGATTTTTTTTTCTTTTCGAGGTTGCCCTTTAGAGCGACGGTGAGGGTTGCAGTTGCAATGGTCCGCAGATTTGCATTTGAGGTGGTATGAATCAGGCATTTTGCAATGCCTGTCATATTTCCTGCCTTCCCTGATCATTTTTATGAAAACCCTTGGTGTAGCACATAGTTTGTCTAGGGCAGAAAGAGTGAACATGTGGATTTCTTCTAAGGTAGTATCTCAGAGTGATCTGTTTGAAAGTTCTATTGTACGTTGGAGCTCACCCTGAAGTTATGTAGGGAGAGAGTTTAAGTATACCTGCCTTAAGCTTTCATCATTGATTCCGCTAAGGGCACGGTATCTGAAAGACATGCATCTGTAATGAAAATCTATGTCCTTTTTATCAAGAGAACAGTAACGCATTTCAAAGAATTCCTGTCTATTTTGTTTGTAGAATTGGGATGCGTCTCCAAGGAATTCTCAAAAAATGGTACCCATAACCTGGGATACTGATCCACATCGGACTAACTGAAGTTTTAGATATTCCCCGAGAGCTTGGTACCAATCTCTAAGAGATCCAATAAATCTGGAAACGAATTCTCTTAAGATGGTCTCTGTATTGTTTTAGCATTTCGTGGTCTGGAGATCGAGTCATGCGCTCATTTCTGACATCTTTCGTCTTCACTGACGCGGAGTTGAATCTTTTAGATTGAACCATGGGTCATTATTGGTTTTGGAGTAGGGGTAGGAGCCTGTGGCATGTGTTCCGGTGGTTCTTCTATTATGGGGGTTGGTTCACTGGAAGTCTCAGATGTGTCTACTGTTTGTGTAGATGGTTGAGGATCTGCCCTGGTTGCCATGAAAATTTGAGAGAGGTCTGTTAGAACATATGAATCATATGGATCATTACTTCTGTAAGATTGTTCAGATTGTCCAGTCAAAACAGGGGAATATGTTTCCCAATCGGAATAGGATTCATAAGAGGATTCTGATGGTTCCGTGGAGGTTTCCTCAGAAAATGAAGTGGTCTATTGAGAGGCATAGAGGGCGTGTTTATGATGGTCTGGAGCCTTCTTCTTTCGGGGAGAGGATTTCTTAGAAGGCCGGGTTGGTTTGATGGATGATGGATGATGGCTTATCAGATTGTCTTAGTGAGGACAAAAGTGGATATTTCCTAAAAAAGTCACCAATTGATTTGAAAATTTGTGAATGATCAGGAGGTCTAGACTCATATGGTGGAGACTGGGCTGAAAATATCAGGGATGGGGTGTAAGGATATGGTCTGGGGACATATGAAGAGCTGGTGAAATGGTCTCGGCTGATCTGATCTAACTAATCTTTCAGCTGCCGGATTTCTCTTTCTTTATTATCAAAGTCAGGTCCAAAATATCCTTGGTTTATGTACTGGTAGAGTTCTGCATCCAGTCTAGCTACTCTGGTTGTAAGTCTGTATACATGTTGCTTAGAGAGGCATCCAGATGTTGGAGATGAAGCTCATGTTGGGAAACATGGTGTGTGACCTGGTCGATCTTCTGATCAATAGAGTGTAGAACTTTATTCTGGACTAGCATTGTGGGAATGCCAGTTGAGAACTTATTCAGCCTGAGAGGGCTGTTTTAGGGATCCATGAGGAAGGATTTCAATGGTTTGAATGAAAGGCCTAGAGAACAAGTTCCTTTCTGAGTTGGAAGATGGTTCCAAAGAAGGGAAATCCTTGTCATAGTTGGAAGCCATAAAGCATGGAATTGGTTGCAGTGGACTGGGTAAATTTTTCTCTGGTTCCTTAGGTAATAAACCTTCGGTCTTGAGAATCTGAAATGCTCTGTCATAAATAAGGAGAGGTTTGTTTTTTACAGGGTGTAAGCCGATCCAGGGACTGTTCGGTTCCTCTGGTTTATGGTGGGAACGACTTGGCTTACAAGATGACCTTGTAAATTTTGAACAAACCCTGCAATCACAATTTTCATCACACATTTCAGGGTCGACGTCCCATTTAAAATGGCTGTTAACCTTATCTATGTAAATCGGAGACCCGTCAGTCTCGAAACTGTGAATTGGGATTTCTCCTTTAGAGATAACTGGGCTAATCATGAGGACCTGGACAACAGGAGGTGCAGGAGGTGCACTGGCAGGAGCTCCAGAAGCAGTAGCAATAATTGGCTCATAGGTAGTCTGGATGAAGCCATCGGATAGCTTGGTAAATTTGGTGTCTGAAGCAATAACTGGAGTGGTGTTCTGGAAAGCCTTCTCAAAGTTGGTAATCCATTTGAGAGGCATGATTTTTGTGAGCTTTTCTCTGGGAAGTTGTTTAGAAATTTGGATGATATATAATAATATATAAAGTATAAAATAAAATATATATGTATAATGTCACTTTCCAGTGATTCTTCACAGTCCTCTTGGAATTCTGATACTGCCATCTATTCTCATCAGTCTGACTCTGATACAGTTGTAGACCTGACAGGTCCTTATGGCATCCCGAACAGATCCTTAACCGTTTACACAGACTTTTGACTCTCCTGATGAAGCATCCATTGGTTCTACACTCATTGTAGAAGAACCTCTTGAGAATTACACTCCGGGACAACCTCATGGTTCCAAACCTACTAATGGTCCCTGGTCCAATCTAGATGATTCTTCTCCAGACTGCTGGAGAAAGAGAATTTTAGAAATGAGTGCATGACTTGATCTTCAAATGGTCAAATCTGAACAGAGTCTAGAAACTATTCTGAGAGAATTTGTTTCCAGGTTCATATGATCCCTCAGAGATTGGTACAAAGCTATCGGAGAATACCGACAATTGCAACTTGTCAGAGCACCCTCTGCCTCCCAGGTTATGGGAATTATCTTCAGAGAATTTCTTAGAGATGCTGATCAATTTTACAAACAAACTAGACAAGAATTCTTCAAGATGCGTTGTTGTTCCCTCCATAAGAAAGATATTGAGTTCCATTATAAACGTATGTCAACCAGATACCATATTCTTGGTGGAATCAATGATGAGAGTCTCAGACATGTTTACATGAATTCTCTTCCAGTTGAACTCCAAGATGAGTTACATAGAAAGATTGACACCTCGGGAAGAGCTTTCAAGGATATAACTTTGGGAGAAATTCACATGTTTTCGTTAAGCTCCCTGGACAAACTCTGTGCAACACAACGAGTCTTCTCTAAAATGTTGAAGGAATGAAAGAAATATGACAAGCAGTGCAGACAACAGTCCCACCAAATCAAGTTCAAAGCCTCAGAATCATGTACGTGCAAGCCAAAAAAAGAAAAGGCACTTCCAACACTCTTTCAAAACAAAAGCACAAAAAGTTCAAATATTACAGAAAGAAAGCCTGACGTGCATGGAACAAATCCCATAAATGTTTCATTTACGGGAAAAAGGGCATTATGCAAAGAAATGTCCCAACAACAAAGCAAAGTCGGTCAAACTGGTTCACTAACTTGAGCAAATTACGGGAGAAGTCCTATCTGATACAGACATTGAATCCATCTTCTCAAAACAAGAAGGTGCAGATCGGGATACTACTTTTATGCTCCAAGACTCAGACTTAAAATCCATTTTCGAATACTCTGACTCATCAGACACAGATACTATCCTAGAATCCTACCAGGCCGCATAGGTCGAATCTCAGGCAGGACCACAAGTTCCAATCCAAATCTTATCTGAAAAATATTTCAAGCCAGTTGAAGCCATTGCCTACATTGACACCGGCTCCCACAACACCATGATAAACCCCAAAATTCTTCCCTCTAAAGCCCAGAAGTCCTATGTTCGATATTTCAAAGCTGCAGATGGGCAAGTTTTCACTACTAATTTGATTTCAAGAAATAATATTGGTATTAAAGTCTTCCTATCTTGCACCTTATGGGTTCGTGTCATTGGAACACCATTACCAAATAAAGATATCCTAATTGGCTGGGATGTCTATTGCGAATGTAAATCTCTCAGAATCCTTCCTAATGGAATTAGATATAAGAGCGATTTCAAACCCGTTTCCAGCATTCCAAAAATCTGTCCACTATCCGAAATTCAACCCTCTTTCCAGCAGGTCCAAGAAAAATTACTACAATTTGGCACAAACAATCATGCTGATTTTAAACATCCAAAACCCTTATGAAAGAACCCATAATTCTTTATTAGGCTACCATTCATGCTTAATGAAGATGTTAATCCTACAAAGGCTTCTCATTCAGGAATAACGCCATCGGGCCTCAAAATGGCCAACAATGAATGTGTTGAACTCCTCCGCCAAGGTTTACTTGGACTTACTTCTTCACCATGGGCATGACAAGCCTTTTATGTTGAAAAGCACTTGGAACAAATCAGAGGAAAAAGAGACTAGTCATTGACTATAAGCCTCTCAATCTTTTCCTCAGAGATGATAAGTTTCCAGTTCCCAGTTCCCATAACCAATACCTTGTTTTCTCAACTTCCAGGAGCTTCCATCTTTTCAAAGTTTGATCTTTAAGGAGCAATTTGGCAAGTAGGTATTCATCATAAAGAAAGATACAAGACTGCATTCTGTCTTCCAAATGCCCAATACCAGTGGACAGTCCCACCATTTGGGCTAAAAACTACTCCTTCATTATTTCAAAAGGCAATCACCAGGATTTTTCATCCTATCCTCCACTCAACCTTGCTCTATATTGATGACATAATTATGTTTTCCTCAGATGAGGATTCTTATAACAAGCTCCTCTAACAATTCCATGATTTGATTGATAAATACAGCATCATGCTTTCAGAAAAGAAGAGTATGATAGGTCATACCAAAATAGAGTTCCTTATGATGCACATTTCAAATGGACAATACCAACAAGGCCCTCACCTAGCTAAATAGTTGTTAGATTTCCCTGATTCAACTCTGACTCAAGCAAATCCAACAATTTCTTAGAATAATCAATTTTATCAGAGACTTCATCCCTCAGGTGAGCCACTACACTTCGGCTCTCTCAGCTCTTTTGAAAAATAACCCTTAATGAAAACAAACTATTTTTCCATTTTCAATAAGCACAAGAACTTCTAAAAGGAGAACCTTTCCTTTTTCGCGCAACATTTCTGATCTCAGTAAAATACACCATTTCTACGGTCTGCATCGTGGTGTGCACCCCGCTTCGTACACCGCGGGAAGCCACTGGAGATAACCGCTCAAAATACCGCGGTCTGCATATTTTCCTCTGCCGCAGTCTGTACCATGCTTGATCTCCTAGAATTGACCGCTTTATGTGTCACGGTAAATATGACTTGTCTGCACCGCGGTCCACGCCGCGGTTCCTTTTGGAATCCATTTCTTCAATTCTTCTTTGTTCTTCAAACCTCCCTCAAATGTCATCCCACGTCTCCATGAAGTTTCACATCAGTTGAGTCTCGTTTGGTTCACATTGGGTTCACTTGAGAATACGAGTCAAAACCTAACAATTCTCTCATTTGGCTTGAATTCTCAAGACCTTTGTCCACAACCACAACTCTCATCACCAAGAATCAACATACCCCACCACCATGTATAACCACTTAGGAACAAACCATCCTAAGATTTTTATTTCTTCCATTTGCTTTGTGTTCGTTGTTTTGGCTCCATGTCAAAAATAACCTGCTGAATTTGTGGAGCAACTCCTCATGTCAGATACTAGGGAGCTCGTCGGCCATCGACATCCTTGTCCACCATACACCTTGTATCACTTTCTGACCAATGTTTTGTGCATAATGATGGACCACCAGCAACAACATATCCTCTTCCATGGCTAGTGGGGAAAACTGCCAAAAGGATAAACATGTCCTTACATCACCCAACCCTATGAAAGACCATTTGTCCTTGTATCACATACTTGGTGAAAGACTTGCTACTAGAACCGGGAGTACTTTGCCAGATAAGCCCCACACCAACACCAGAGACTTCTAGCGTTTAATTTTTTTTCAATATTCAATTAACGCCTTGTGTAACCCAGATTGGATCTCTATGACTTGTACCTGTCACCACAAGTAAAAAAAAATCCTCAATCTCTATTCTTCTTTTCATCAAACCCTATCGAGTTCGAAACCACTTTCAAGACGTATCTCATTTGCTAAAGCATACTATGCAACCATGAAAAGAGATTCGCATTTTCCGACAGGGCCCCAATTCCCCGCATCCCCATCCCCATCCCCATCCCCATCCCCATCCCCATCCCCATTTGGAGATTTTTTTATGGGGAAAATGGGGAAATGGGGAAATGGGGGGGGGGGGGGGGGGGGGCGATGGGGATGAAAATCATCCCCAAATGCCTCCCCATCTCCATTTTCCCATTTTCCCCATAATTATATTAAAATGGGGATGAGGATGGGGATGATGGGGAGGTCCCCCATCCTCATTTCTCTATTTCCCCTAACATATATCAATATAATTCTATTTGTAATGCATAAATGAATTTTATTTTGTATTTGTAATGGAATGTTTGTTTTTTTTTAGTTTAGTTTGTAATTTTTAGGTAAGTGGGGAATGGAAAACTGGGGGAAACAGGGAAACATAAAAAAAACGGGAAAATTGGGGAACTAGGATTAGGGATGGGGATACCTCCCCCATAAATTCCTCATCCCCATTTTCCCCAAATGGGGAAAGGGGAAATTGAGGGGGATGAGGGAAGGTTCTGGGAAGTGGGGATGGAGATAGGGAACCTATATCCATCCTCATTTCCCAAACGTGCATCTCTAACCATGAATACTCATTCTAATACCACAAAGTCCTCTGTACGATCTCTCGTAAATACTTGAAAAAATGCCATCATCAAACCATAAGGCTTTGATACCAATTGTTGGGAATTTTGAACTAATGATCACAGAATCGTCATACGTAATATTCACCCATAACTCATATCAATTAATAATATCTATAGCAGAAAAATAGATGAGAGAAAAATAAACCAATCATAACACAAGATATACGTGGAAAACCCAAATTAGGTAAAAAACCACGGGCATTCAGGACGACAGAGAAAGTTCCACTATATAATAAATTGTCACAACAATATATAGTCCATGATTCTCTCTCACACCTCAACCCCAAACCACTCTCATAACGCTCACAAGATCCTCATCAAGAACCCCCTAAAATCTCGCAGGTTTCCCTTGAATATCACCCACGAATCTCTAACTTGATCCACGATATTCCCTTAGATCCCTTCCCAAATATTCTCATGGGTCTCTCACCCGGATCTCACTGCTCTTTTATGTTACATGGTGTTTCTTTGACTCCATATAAATAACCTAGATACAAGGTTCCATTTATACTAGTTACAAGGAGTTAAGATAAAAGGAAATCATATTATTAAACGTACAAGAATTACTTGTTCCACATAAATACTATTTCCTATTTATGACAAGTCTACTTATTAAGGAGAAATCTTTTTCCTTCAAGTACATGACTTTCTCATTCTTTATGAAGACAAACTCTTTTTTTTTTTCTGATAAGTATAAGAACTTCAAGAAGGAGAACCTTTCTTTTTTCAAGAAACATTCATGATCTTAGCAAAATATGCCATTTCCACGGTCTGGGTTACAGTGTGCACCTCGCTTCTTACACCGTGGAAAGCCACTAGAGATGATTGCTCAGAATAAGAAAAAATTTACATCTATACCTCTGTCACGGTCTACACAATGCTTGATCTCCTGGAATCGACCGCTCATTGTTCCGCGGTACATGTGACTTGTTCGCACCGCGGTTCACTCCGCGGTTCCTTTTAGAATCCATTTTTTCAATTCTTCTTTGGACTTTAAACCTCCCTTAAACACCATCTTCAACTTCCAAACGTTATCCTACGTCTCTAGAAAGTTTCACATCGAGTCTTGTTTAGTTCACATTGAGTTCACTTGAGAATACGAGCTAAAACCTAACAGTTTATAGTAAATGCATGGAATGATATGTTTTTCGTATTTTAGATTTATATGTTTAAGATGATTGAGAAGAATATTAGGCTACTGTATGAGATAAGCTTCAGTTTAAAGAGCTGAAAAGCATCAGTTACAGCCAAACATGCTTGGCTTGTGCTGGTTCAATTCAATTTTAATGACATTGCCACCTATTTTATAATATTGCTAATCTCTTTTATCGGTTGCTATGAGAAGCCATGATAATATCTGAAATTTCAGGGCACCTCATGCCCATTACCATGGAGTAAAGCTGTAAATCTGGAGTGGCCCGGCCCAATAGGTAAGGCTTACCGAGGCCTATTTTAGAAAACGGGTAGGGCCTGGTCCGGCATACACCGGTGTGCGTACCGGACCAAGCCTGACCCGTTTTTGAAAACGATGGCACAACATGGCACACTGGTCTGCCTCAAGCGGGCCGTGCCGGGCCGGTCGACGGGCTTGGTCCACAGGCCACTCCATAATCATTTTTGAATCCGATTTTCAAAAAGAAAGTTTGTTTAGATTTTACGGAAAATACAGTAATACACAAAAAATTGGTTGTTATATCAATTTAACAATTCAATTATATAAATGTAAGTTTCAAATTAATTTGTTTATCTTTTGAAATAATTTATATGAAAAATAATAATCAATTCCAAAAATGAATAAATAAAAAGTAATACAAAAAATAAAATAAAATAAAAATAGATGTTATTACGAAAATGTGAAATGAACAATTTTTTTTATTTAATTAATTTTCACTTACGGAATTCAATATTACATATTTACATGATTGTCTCATTAAAAACCTTATCAAGAAAAATCCAGTGGGATAAAAACTTGGTAAGAGAAAAAGAGTAAAATCGTATTACAACTTACAAGTAAATACACATGTAAAAGTATAACCTAGTTCTAGCACTGGCCACTACCAGAAGACTCATCAATATATAGATTGTTGAAATTTAGAATAAGTTCTTTATCTACCGTTTGATTTTGCAACCTTTTTTTAGCATGCTCCCAATCCCGAAGGCATGTTAATACATCTACCATATCCGGAGACAAACAGTTTCTTCTTGGTTCAATTATACGTCCACTGGTGGTGAAAGCTTGTTCTGAAGACACCGTTGACATGGGGATAACTAGTACGTCACGTGCTAAGTGTGACAGAACTGGATACCTGTGCGTATAGGTTTTCCACCATAATAACAAATTAAACTCTTCCTTGTCTTCAACAGCATCGAACTGTGCTTCAAGGTACCTAATCAGTTCGGTACAAGAAGATATGTCAGATCTTTGCCCTGAAGAAGTATTTGTTGATTTGTCATTTTTTTATCGTTTCAGAAGGCTCCAATTTGTTTGCTGCGGCTCTGTCTCCGGTTGTGTTGATTGGGGGGGTGTCAATGTTGCCAAACCTGCTCTCATAAATACGAAAAATCTCGAACAACCGGGTTCGAATGTCAGTAATTTTTTCTGAATAATCTATTGACAAATTAGTACCAATAAGCTCAAGCAAAACTTCTAAACCATATAATTTAACCCTAGAATCTACTATAAGACTTAAGGCATAAAGTAGAGAAATGTTAGCCAAATATTTTTTTAACTTTGTCTCCATGGCAACAACTACAGTGTCTAGATGTTCATCTTCTCTAAGACTGTTTAATACTTCAGACATTTCCACTATCTGATGGATTACCTGGGAAGATATGGGGTAATAGACCCCGAAAAGAGTTACAGTAGCATTGTAAAAAATCTTTGAAAATTGAATAAAAACCCTTGCCACATACCAATCGTCTGTGGTAAGTGTTTTTGCTTCAGGACGACCATTTTTTAGCCATTTCAACCAATTCATGTTATAAAAACATGTAATGGTTGTATCATAATCCAAACAATTTTCCAACATTAAGTAAGTAGAGTTCCATCTTACCGGCATATCAGTTTGGAATCGTCGGGGTTTGAGACCGTTTAATTTACAGTGTCTCTTGAATTCACTGAATCTAGGATTAGTACTGTCAATCCAAGAAATGACATCTCTGATGCGATCTATTTTTTCGCTTACCTGCTTTTAACCAGTCTGTACAACTAAATTTATAATATGGCATGCACCCGTTGATGGAAGAAATAACCTCCATCTTGCTAGATATTTCTTGCAACAAACAATGCAATAGAGCTAGTATTTACAGATGCATTATCTAATGTGATATATACGGAAAGAATGACATTAAAAATAATTTTTACGGTATATGCAAAATCCATAGGACGAAAACCCAGAATTCTTTTTGTTATCCTCCATTCAGAATCTAAATAGGGTCTTGTGACACATAACTTCTGATATTTGGAACATACGTTCAAAATATCAAAAGTTAATGCAACAGAGACACTTAAATACTGTATATCAGCAATCAAGTCATATCTTTGGGTTTCAAACAATCTTATCAAATAATTTCTAGTGGTGGTTCTAGAAACAAGTTCAAATTGAGGGTTGTATGCAGATGTGATTAATTCTTTATAAAATAGTTTATCACCAACACTAATCGGTTGATCAGTTTGTGCAATGTATCGTGCAAAGTACTCTCTAGCTTGCATGGCGTCGAACTGCCACGTCGTAACGGACCCGTCTGGGTGCTGTTGTAGTGTCTACTGACACGTCCTAAAAAAGTGTTCCTACTCCCAAGTATAAGAGTGTCATAGTAATAAATTAACCGGTAAGACAGGGTCGAACCACATGGAGGTTGTTCACTTGTCCTTGTAGAATTAATTATCTAGATTAATCACTAAGTTTGTTATAAAATGTAAATCAATTAAAATTAATACTGGGGCTAAGGGATCCACTGTTGGTAATTCGAATATGATCCAATTATTAATATTTAGTCCAGATTAATGGGATGGTATTCCACTCCACTGACCACTCTCTAATAGATGTGGGTAAAAGTATTCACTGTGCTAGACAATATCTGTTTGTCTACAATGAGTCAAAACTCTACAAAGATTAGAGGGGATAAACCACTCTCTGTTAAATATGGGTAAAAGTACTCACTGTGCTAGACAATATCCGTCTGTCTACAGTGAGTCAAAAACTCCACAAAGATCAGAGGGGATAAACCACTCTCTGATAAATATGGGTAAAAGTACTCACTGTGCTATAAAATATTTGTCTATCTACAGTGAGTCAAAAACTCCACAAAGATCAAAGGGGAGAAAGCATAAAAATAATAAACTTTTCAAATTGGATCATATTTTCCATACCCACAGTATCATCTTTGGCCTCAACTATATAAAATTATTCAGACATAATTTAACTAGAAAATAGCTATTTTATTTAAACTGGGAATTTGAGAACAAAAGAGAGAGAATTTCACAAATCTAACATCATATTTGGATTCAGAATATCAAAATTAGGAGGGAGATGCCCCCTATTTATATAAAATACGGATGAAAATTGACCATCGGATGAATTTAGAATTGAGCGTCCAGATTTCGCTACTTCATCAGTGAACAGTAACGCATCCGTGAGTGAACAGTGAAGGTCAAATGTGAACAGTGAAAGTCAACTGTGAACAGTGTGTTCACAGTGAAAGTCAACTGTAAACAGTAAAAGTCAAAATTATGAAAATGCCCTTCGTGGTCTTCCTAAGGTTTTTTGACGTTCTAAACTTGAAAACGATGTTTGTTTTGCCATCTGACTTCTCCATGATTCTGAATTGATCGAATTACCTCTGAAATACAAAGAAAAATATATTGATTACTACACAACACATTTATTTAAGCGAGCGAACGAAATTATGTCTAAATTGGGGAATTAATCATATTGGAAGTGCAAAATAATGATATTATCCCTTAGTAAACATACACTTTTCAGTGTTAATCATCTACTTGTCCATGTGCAGACATACATTTGTGCATATGCCAAATGGCTGGTTCCCCTCCTACTTGTGACATAATCCTTATGACAAAAATTACATTTAGCTCTGGGCCCGGACGTCCTGTCTGGAAGTGTCATTTGGACTATGTTGAAACACTGCCACACATCTGATGTTAATTTTTTGGGACATGATGTTGGTGTAACGGCGGAACCACAAGGTCCAGCTTGAGTATGAGTCGGCTCTGAAATATCAAATTCATCATTGAGCATGTTCAAATCGTCCAGAAAATAAGACTGCTGGTTATGATCCATTTCCTGAAGTACAAATATGAACACTATAGTCATTAATAGTCATATTAAAAATCAATATTTAGTTACAAAATAATTTAAAATTAAATACTACACTTAAAAATCTTAATTTACTAACCAAACATATTAAAATTAACCACTACACTTAAAATTCATAATGTACTAACACAAAATATTAATATGTTTCTACTACACTTAAAATTCATAATTTACTAACAAAAAATATTAAATTCACCACTACAAATTAAATTGATAAATTTGCTAACAACAAATATTAAATTAAATACTACACTTAAAAATCTTAATTTATTAACAAAACATATTAAAATTAACCACTACACTTAAAATTCATAATGTACTAACACAAAATATTAAAATATTTCTACTACACTTAAAATTCATAATTTACTAACAAAAAAATTAAAATTAACTACTAAACTTAAAATTCATAATTTACTTATAAAAAAATTAAATTCAACAATACAAATTAAATTTCTAATTTTACTAATAACAAATATTAAAATTAATACTAAACTTCAAAATCTTAATACACTAAACAATAATATTAAAATAAACTAAGTATGCACAAAAATTGATAAAATAACTAAATAAAAACGTTATCATTTAATAACTAAAGTCTAAACATAAAATTATAAAATTACTATCAAAAATATTTCAACAAAATTAATAAGAAAATTGCACCTTTAAACTTTGGTGTGTTGGTGGAAAATTTAGAGAATAAGATAGGAAATTAGTATTAAATTTTTTATAGAGAGAGTAATAATGAAATTGAATGAAAAAGTTTAGAGAATTGGAGAATGTAGAGATTGAGATTTGAGAGAATGAGAGATTGAGAGTGAATAGAAAATGAAACGGATAGAAGTGGGATTTGTGGGTCAAAATTAAATTTGGAAGACTTCAAGAGTTTTTTTTTTGTAATTTTTGAAGCCTCCAACAGTTGGAATTCAAAATCCAGCCGTTGGAGGGAATATTTTTTTAAAAAAAAACAAACGAACTGTCCAATTGTTCGACCGGTGTGCCGGTCTAGCGGGCCGGTCCAGCGTGTCGGTCCAAAGGCCTAGCAGTCGGTTACGCGTGCAGCGGCGGGCAGGCCTGTCTGATCTGGCCTTTGCGGCCGGCACGCAGTCTGTCTCGTTCCAGGCTTCGGCCTGGCCTGCCTCCTCCACGGGTTGTGCTTGGCACGACCCTTTTTTCTAAGCGGACCATGCGGACCGGTCTGTCTCGGGCTGGTCCATATTTACAGCATTACCATGGAGGAACGGTTAAGTATCTGGAAAATTAATAATGGACAATATTAAAATTAAATAAAATGTGTTTATTTTTTAACATTGAGTGTCAACCAATTTTTCTCTCATTGACACACATTATAGACATATATATATATATATATATATATATATATATATATATATATATATATAACATATTAATACACATCACCATATATACATCATCTTTTGGCAGCGCTGATAGTACATCTCTCTTCCATACAAGTAGGGATGATAAAATTACCCGCGGAGACCCGCACTTTTAGGGTGGGGACGAGTTTCAATTTAATGGAGATGAGACGGGGATGTGGATAGATAGTCTAACCCGTAATGGGTATGAGGCGGAGATGAGTTTTATACTCCCCACCCTGCCCCGCCCCCGCTTAAAATAATATTTAGTTAAACTACGTAATTTTCAAAGAAAATAAATATATCTAAAAAAATGATATATATATAAATACATTAACCCTAACTTTACATTTATTTGCCGTTATTTAACATAAAGTGACAATAAAAATACAATTAAAAAAACCCTAGCCGCAAACTGCAACCCTAAGTCTTTATTCCACAAACAACTCAAAGTTCACCATTCAAGCTTCAACCTCAAATACAGTAAGCTTTTTATCTTATGATTAGCTTCATGTTCTTCTACTACAACTGAGCATTCCACATGTCTTGAAGAACAAGATTTTAATGAGGTAAAATAAATCATGCATATTAAATCAAATTAAACTATTGTTATTCAAATCAGATTGAATACATTTTTTTTTGTTGGTTTGGAATGTTGCAGAAACCATGTGAGTGAGTGTCAACATCTGGAAGAGATGCCAGATGAAGTTGATATTACGAAGAGAGAACAAGAGAAATAAATGCAACTATTAGATGATTAACGATATGATTTTCGAACATTTTGACTTCATACTTTATGTTTTTGTTTGAGAATGATAGAATTTACTTGTGAGAATTAAGTTTACGAGATGTTTTTTTTTAATAGTTTCATCGAATTATTTACTACTTTATATATTTTATCATATTCAGTGGTTATATATTTATAATTTTAATAAATAAAAAATTATAAATTGGGTAAATGGGTAGGGATGGGGAAAGTACTTCCCGTTGTAACCCGCATCACCCCAACCCGCTCCATCTAAGGTGGGGGTTTATGAGGGGATGGGTTTTCAAAAAATAAATGGGGTGGGGTGTGAGGAAAACCACCCCGCCTCGAACCCACCCCATTGCCATCCCTACATATAAGTGGTGGTGGTTTCAAATCTGACTATACACATTTTTATATGCAAATGTGGAGGGATATCTTTTCAGTTTTAGGGTCAGTTTTAATGGATCATACCTCAATTGAGAAATCTAGACATCAGGTCTTATTTTTAATTTTCTTAATTTTTTATTATTAATTATTGATTTTTTATATTTTTTTAATATTTATATAAACAATAATAATATAACAACCAATAAAATATAAGAGGAAGGATAGTTTCGTCATTTTATATTTTAGTACCGGTAAACTGTTAGTCACGGGTATTTTAGGAAAAAATCAATATAGTTGTGGATTGCAAAACAACAGGATAAGTTTTCTCAATTGACCTTTCGATAAAAATAAAAAATACCCATGAAATGCAGGGGTGGACGTTGATTGAACCAGTTCGGTTTTTCATAGAACAGATAAAAAACCGATAAAATCCGGTTTTTAAAAAAGTGATCTGATCCAATCAAATTGACATTTGTCAACCGATAAAAAACCAACAGAATTGGACCGGTTCGGTTTTTTTTGGTTTTGGGTCTGATGGGCCAAAATTTTAAATTTCATTTATTATATATTTAGTTCATTTTTTTGAACCTATTGGGCCAAATTTATTTGCATCACAATAAAAACATATTAAAAAACTACAAAATCCAATACAAAACAGTAAACACATTCCAAAATACATGTCATCCAAATTTTTTGTTGATAGCTAATACAATAGTCAATACCAAACAAAGTCAAATCACATTTTAAAATCCAATAAAACATACCTAATAATTGAAGAGTAAAGAGTGGAAGTTAAAATTAGTTTTTTTTTTTAATTTATAGTCGGATACCGGTTCGGTTATCCGATTTTTGGAACTAAACCGAATAAAAATCGATCCAACCGCTTTTTATAAAATTAGAATCGAACCGAACCGATCACCCAATCAAAACAGATAAAAAAACAATTGAATTGGTTTGATCCACTGAATCGTTTCGGTTCGATTCGGTTCATTGGTTTTTTACACACCCCTAATGAAACGAATGTTAAGGAATGACTAACCGATTTTTCCCAGTTTTTCTTATAATAACCGGTTCAATTCTCTTCAATTTTATGAAAACTGAAATATATATATAAAAAAAAACCTAATTTTCTAAGCAGTCACCTCTGCATTTTCAAACCGACAGAAACCCTAGATTTTCCTCAACTCAAACTCACCGTCTCTCTCGTCCGCTGCTCGTCTTCGAGTGCTCATCCTCCGGTGCGTGTATCCCGTCATTCTTCCAACGGCCGTCCTCCGCTCGCGTTGGCTTTCCGTCCTGTTTGCTTTTTCGTCCTCTGATCGCGACGACAGGGCTCGTCCTATTAGAGTGGTGCGCTACCGCTTCTCTGCTTTCCCTCTTCAGGTTTGGCCCCTTTGATTTCTCATTTTAAATAGCTTCTCTGTGCCAAATCACAATTTCACTATGTGATTGTGGATAGTATATAAATGCAGCAATCCATGCTTACTATGGGTGTCAGTGCTCACCATTAGGCTTGTTTATTGGTTGTGAAAGGTAATTTACTGCCTGCTGAAAAATGGTGAGGCATTATGCAATGAAAGGGCAGAAAAGGAAGAAGAAGAGAGAGGAGAAATATGATAGAGAAAAAGAAGAGGAAGAAGTTCAAGAAGAAGAAGAAGAGAACGAAACAGTGAAGAGAGCGAAATTAGAGGAAACAACCCAAAATGATGAGAAGAAGTCAGAGGAACAAGAACAAGATGTTAGTGCTCATGACATGGAGGGTATTCCCATTACCTTAAGTGATCAAAATTCCAAGAAACCTGGAGTTATCTTTGTTCTTGAGAAAGCTTCTCTCGAAGTAGCAAAAGTTGGAAAGGTCTGTACATTTGAACTCTTTTCTATCTATCTATTGGCTTTTTAGCTTGTGGGTTTTGGTTTTAAGCTTTCAAGATTGGATTCCTAAACTTTTATTTTGTGGCTTTTATGTATGCAGAGCTACCAGATACTGAATTCTGATGATCATGCCAATTTCTTGCGGAGGAATAATAAAAATCCGGCTGATTACAGGCCTGACATTGTTCATCAGGTTAGTTGAGTTTGGAATTAGAAACTGATTTTCTATGTAAACAACTAAACATCTGTGAAACTCTTTTGTAAGCCTAAATAACTAAACATTTGCCTCTGCATAGTCTCTTTTGACATGGCTTTTCTCTAGACCAAACTTGTAATTAAGGGTGTTGATCCCTCGTGATGGCTATAATAAAAGCGTCCCATCTCCTCATAAAGCTATTATTTATAGATTGAAATGCTATACTATTTCTAGTTATATTATGATTTTTTTTCTTTCAATTGTTAAAACTAAAGTGTTTCCAATTGCTGTTATGTTCAGGCTCTCCTATCGATTTTAGACAGCCCGCTAACAAAGGCTGGGAGGTTGCAAGCCGTGTATGTTAAAACTGAAAAAGGTGTTTTATTTGAAGTCAAACCTCATGTTCGTGTACCAAGGACATACAAGCGATTTGCTGGTGTCATGTGTAAATTCACCTGATCTGTCTCAAATCCTTTAAACATCGTTCCGATCTTTCTGTTCTTTTCATTGCCTTTGACTTCGAGGAGTATCTCTGTCGCTAATTTGCACTATTTATAACATTTATGCAGTGCAGCTGCTGCAAAAATTAAGTATAACAGCTGTTGGTAAGCGTGAGAAACTATTGCGTGTCATCAAGAATCCTGTTACCCAGTATCTACCTGTAAACTCTCGAAAGATAGGTAATCTTAAGTTTCCTTGGCATATTCATGTTATATGTTGTAACAGGATATTTGAAAGTTTGCTTGCATATCAGGTTTCTCATTTAGTTCGAAGAAATTGATTAAGATAAGGAATTATGTGGATACTGTCAATAGTGAAGCAGACCTTGTCTTTGTGGTACGCTCAGATGCTTTCATATATTGTAACAACTACTGCTTTCATACCATATTGTGTCTGATTTAAACTTGTATCCTTTGTTCTCTATCATCATCTTTTATATTTTCAGGTTGGTGCGATGGCCCATGGGAAAATTAATACAGATTATACGGATGATTACATAGCGAGTAAGTCCATCTTGCATTGTTTTTTCCTTGTTTACTTAATCCTGGTCTTGAAATGCCTGGACTTTTACATTCATCTGACGTTCATATTATTTTTCTTGTTTACATCAGCATCCTTTTCTTTTCTGTTGAGAAGCTCTAAACCCCGTTTTTATATCGCCAGTGAAGCTGAATTTAATACACTTGAAGTTCTTTATTGTGTACCTTTATCTGACATGTTAATTTTTCTGGAATACCAATTACTTGTTTATTTTGGAGAAAAGCTTCGGTACACCTGGGCGTATATGCTCAAACCACTTATATTGTGTCATGTGAAATGCATCTCTCATGTGATTGGTTATTCATATCACATGACATGATTTGAGTGGTTTGAGTGTGTACGTCAGGCACACTGAAGCTTTTCTATTTATTGTGTGTCCTTGATGATAATTTAGAGGTTGGAACTAATAATTTTTGTAATTTTGTAATTATTATCTTTTCCAGTTTCTGGCTATCCGATGAGTGCTGCCCGGTGCATTGCCAGAATTTGTGAGGCATTGGAAGATAAGTGGGATCTATTGTAAACCAAAAAGTTTGTTTTGTGCTTTTAGTTAAACAATATTTGCCTCCATAATTTCAAGCTTCAACAATGTGAGTTAAATTCATTTTCAAAGAGATATATGTAAACTAAATGCCGCTGGGCTCAGGATCATTAGCATATTGATCAAGCAATTGTAGGTGATTTTTTGATGCACTATAATTTTGCTAAATTCACAAAGTTTAAATGTTTACTTATATTCAGTGATAAATTTAACTACAGTTCAGAAATTTCATGTTATACTATTAAGATTACATTTATTCATTATTGACTTGGATGTCACATAAGCTGTAAGATTCCCCATACATTGTCAAGTATTTTTGAGACTGTCTCGGAGTTATCTCAAACTTGATACATAAATAAAATAGAATATTTACAGTACTTATCTTAAAATATTTTCTGTAAAATTGCATCCTGCAAATATGTGTATCAAATTTATCCTCAAATATCCGATCGGAATTTACCATTTGATACATAAATAAAATTTGTTATTTTTAAGTGTGGTTCTACTGCCATAAAAAAATTTTCCCCCAACACTTATTTGCTCACCTCACCCATTATTCAAATTTAACTAGTATTATGTCAAAAAAATAAAATTAATCACTATTATTTTTTAGGTCGATACCCATTGTAATTTCAAATATAACCATTATTTAAAACATTTATTAATTTCCAAAAATAACACTGGAAACAAAATGACTTGATGTTTCTAGTGTCCTCTACTCCTCTATCAATCCCGCCAAGTCAATATTTCCAAGACTTGGAACTAAACTTGAGATAATGAACGATAAATTGTCTTGTTGCCAAGACACTATATTAATTATTATTTTTAATAAATAAAAAAAAATAAAAATTACATGTGGTATGTTTTTATGTTTGAAGACAAAAACACCCCTCAAACCGTTAAATTGAACTAATAGTTGATTAACAGATTGATCAATTTGATATATTTTAAAAAAGTAAGGGATCAAGGGTTGTATATATATATATATTTACAAAATACTGTTTTGTAAAAAAATTGGGACTAAATTAATAATACCCATAATAATTAATTGGTACATTGCTATATAGCTACATGCTATGTGGCCTAAAAAAACCGATTTGATTGGTTTGGTCAAATGTCATACATTCATTCACAGAGTATATTATGTCAGGTGCATATCAGATTTTCTTGTTTTAGATTTAAAATGATGAATAAATAAAAAAAATTCATTCCAATAAATTTTATAAAATGAAAACTTTATAAGCCGGTTATAAAATGGGACTTTAGACATTAGTAACTTAGTATCGAAACAAACTGTATTTACTTTTTCTATTTTTTTGACACATCACTTTTTTAGAAGAGATAGTTGTACACCTCTCATCCACATATAGTGGTCAAGGTTCAAGTCTCACAATACGTATTTTATAAGCATGTGTGGTATATATATATATATATATATATATATATATATATATATATATATATATATATATTAAATTTAATGAAATGTAAATATTTTATTATTCAAAGTAAGTTGTAAAAATACACATAATATTTTAATTTCTAACATCATAGAATTAAGTCATTTGTAAGTTTAAATATTTTTTTGAACAATAAATTTAAATAATTGTTTATGTATAAATTTTACAATATATTTCATATCATTAAGTACTCAATTATTTAAGTGTTGTTATCTTATTATTAAAAGATTAAACAAATACTTTCATCAAGAATCATATAACTTTTTTAAATCAATAACTCACATATCTTGCAGTGATTTTTGTTATATCAGTGTGCATTGAGGATAAAAATCACAAGAATTTCTTTCACGGTACACACCAAATTTAATTAATTTAGTGTAAGAGTTTATGATCTATTTCACTAAAAAAAATGACTATTGATAATTAAGGAGTCGAATATGAATATATATATACAATTTAACCCGGACAATAAATATTTCTTGGGTTTGCTCCTGTTTACATGATTTTTTTTTTTTTTTTTTTTTTTTAGAAAGCAAAGCTTTATTAAAAGGAAACTGAAACAAAAACTAGTCTGGACACTCATCCAGAATACAACGTTCCACTATAGAAGGGTATTCTTCTAACCAAAACCCATTTTCAGCGATGGTTAAAGCCATTTTGCAATTGTGTGAGTTGTCTGATTCGTTGTTCTTGGAGTGAACTGCACTCCCATAATTCTTCTAGCCTGAATTCTAGACCAAATATCTTGAATCACCAAGCCAATATCCGTCAGCTTACAACACCAATAATTCACCAACTTAACCGTCCTCAACACATCACTTCACCACAGCTGGCAACAACCCGGAATCCATAGCACATTCTATACCACGCAAGAGAGCCACTACCTTTGGGGTGGGCACTAAGTTCGGAATCTAATCGAACCAAAATAAGGTGGTTCGATATTAGGTTTTGATTCGTATTCTCAAGTGAACCCAATGTTAACCAAACAAGATTCAATTGATGTGGAACTTCCTGGAGACGTGAGATAACGTTTGGAAGTTGAAGATGATGTTTGAGGGAGATTTGAAGACGAAGAAGAACCGAAGAAACGAATACTGGTAGGTTCTGCAGCGTAGACTGCGGTGCAGACGGGTGCATAGACTGCGGCACGGAGAGCGGTTATTTCCAGGAGATCAGGCGCGGTGTAGACCGCGGCGGAAGCAAAGGCATCTACCGCGGCACAGAGAGCGGTGGTTGACAGTGGCTTTTTACAGTATAGGAAGCAGGGTGCACACCGCAACCTAGACCGCGGAAACAGTGTATCTTGCCCAAATAGGAATGTTGCGTGGAAATAGGAAAGTGTTTTCTTCTGGAAGCTCTTGTGATAATCGGAAAAAGAAAATGTTTGTCTTCATGAAGAATAGGAAAGTCTTATACTTTAAGGAAAAGAATTTCTCCCTAACAAGAAGACTTGTCATAAATAGGAAATAGTATTTATGTGGAACAAGTAATTCTTGTACGTTTAGGAGTAGGATTTCATTTTATGTTAAACACCCAGTAACTAGTATAAATAGACCCTGTATATAGGTTATTTAGTGCGGAGAAAAAGAAAACCATGTAACATCAAAGAGTAGTAGAGAGATCGGGGTGAGAGACCCGTAGAAATATCCGTAGAGGGATCAAAGGGATTATTAGTGGATCAAGTTAGAGATCCGTGGGTGATATTCAGGGGAGACCTAGGAGATATTGTGGGGTTTTTGGTGAGGATCTTGTGAGCGTGGTTTGGGGTTTGGGTGTGAGAGAGAATACTGGAATATATAGTTGTAACAATTTATCATATAGTGAAATTTTCTCCGTCGGCATGATGGCTCGTGGTTTTTTACCCGATTTGGGTTTTCCACATAAATTTTGTGTTGTGATTGGTTTACTTTCTCTCATCTATTTTTTATGTTATTGACGTTATTAATTGCTATGAGTTATGAGCATATATTAAGCACGACAATTCCGCGATCATCGATCCAAAATCTCCAACACTCGATTCGGTTCGTAGCATCAATTAGGTTTAAACCGGTTCAAAAATTGAAAATAGATTTTTTTTTTGGTTCAAATTGGTTTAATTTTGTAAAAACCGGATTGAACCTATTAAACCACATTTATAACTTAAAAAAAAACCTAAACTTTTCTAATGTTATTTTAGTTGACTACTTGACTAGTTGTAATTTTGATTTGAAGTTATTTTAGTTGTAATTTTGATTTGGGGTTAGATTATTTATTTTTTAGGAGGTATTATTATGTAATGTATTGTTATTAACTGATTTTTGAACTTTTATTTTGGAGTTTGGAATGTATTAATATGTGTTTTATATTTTAGAATGAATTTGTTATTAACTTATTATTATGTAATATGTTTATAACTGATTTTATTTATTTATATATTTTTAAGTTAAGTTTGATTTGGGTTTTTTTGGCTTTGGGCAATTCAAATGACCAAAATTAGTATCCAACAACCCATTCATTTTAAAAACAGATTCAAAAGACCCATTAAGCTACCCGGCTAATTATGCCCAAAACCAAGTTGAACCGAACCGAATCGAACCGATTAAAATCAGTTCGGTTCGGTTCGGTTCGGTTCACGTTTCTTATTCGGTTTAAACTGGTTCAATTTTGGATGAATCGAAATATTTTAGGTTTAATTCGGTTTTATCCAAAATCGAACCGAATTGAACTGTGTTCACCCTTATGTTTACCTCTGACATCATAGGCGAATAATCAGCTTCTAGCCATAAAGCTACCGCAACCAAAACCAGGGGCGAAGGGAAAAGGGGGTAGGTGGGGGCCATGGCCCCACCTCCCCTAAAAGAAACCATATATATATATATATATATATATATATATATATATATATATATATATATATATATATATATATGTATATTCAGAACGTATTACTAAGTTTCAATTTTTTTCACTTTGTCCCCCATAGATTTGTTTGTTTTTATATAATGACCCCTACAAACTTGAATTTTTGGCTTTGTCCCTGGCCATAACCTATCGGAATAGTCCCGACTAATAATGCCCACCCACACATTGTTTCTCCCCACATCAAGAGCTGCGTCTGTGTTAATTTTGTACAAATCAGGAATTGGAGGCTGCCACCGCATCGTTTCTGGTCCAGTTGGAGACGCCATCCCACATTGCTGCTTGTTGACGTTGATTTCTGGATTACGTCAGAAAAGCCAACAAGGATTGGATTTTGGCTATTAATTCAAAGAGAAAGAGATTCAGAGAGAGTAACGAAGACAAAAGTTTTACGTGGTAAAACTCCGATGATGGGAGAAACGTCCACGGGTGGTTGAAGGATTAACCAAGCCAAAATCCACTATGAAAATATGATGTTTACAAGCTCTCGATCTCTCCTTTTTCTCTCTGTATTAGCTATGATTGTTGTATGCTATATTGTCTATATCTTTTGGAGCCAGATTATAGGTCTATTTATATGCTTATAGAACCCTAATCTGCTTTGTACAAGTAATATAAGATATTTGTATTTAATTGTGATTTGGTTACTTGCTTGAGGTTGATTTGTCTTCTTTCCTATTTCGGAGTCTTTTACGGAAATCGAGTGGGATTCTAGTAGTGTAGTTCAATTTGGACTTGTTTCCTTATAAGAATGTAATCTTCGTAAAGAAATCAAGTTATTTCCTGATTGGGGGACTCTTCTAACTTAAAGTTCCATTATTTGGGATTCCTTCCTGATGGATATCTTCACGTATTTAATGACTTAATCCGTGTGAAATAAACACCAAGTTCTTACTCGAGTTGTATTTTTGAGACATTGTTGGTTTATTCTCAAAAAAATTAAGCAGAAATTTCTTTAAACACAGATTTCTTTATCCAGAAGTTCGTGATTCTCTGTTTGAAGATCTTGCATCAATCTCAATTCAAGGTTAGTTTTAATGGGGTCATCTTCCCGCCATTGTCTCTTTAAAATCGTTTTTGATGCATTAGAACGTGGGGATTTTCAGTTAGTATCTTGCATTAAACGATTACTGGGGGATATCCCAATATATGAACCTCCATTCTTAGAGGTTGATGTTTCTGGGCTTTACCCTGACGTCACTTTCAGCCCTGTATCGAGTTCTCCATATAGTTCTGATTCTGATATTTCTGATCACAGGGTATCTTTTAGAAGGATGGGTAAACATCAGAGCAGAAGTAAGGTATACAAGCATGGCTCGAGCAGTGTTCAGACCAGGGAACAGACTGTTAACGAGGGTGACGTTGATGAAGTATATAGGGCGTCCCGTATTTCGTTTTCTGATACTCGCCCGAGTAGCTTTGATACTGAGCCGAATGTGGTCGGGCCAGTTGAGATAGAAAAATACCGCTCCCGATTCGACTTGCCCGACTCAGTCACTTTGGTTCCTGCGGGGGATAGAGCCGTATGGAATCCTCCCGAGGGCATGGTCGCGATTTATGGATTCATGCTTTGCTGCGGTGTCACGGTTCCCCTTCAGCCTTTTATTGCCTGGTTTTTGGCTGAAGCAGGGATAGCCCCAGCTCAGTTGGCCCCGAATAGTTACAAAGTCTTGATGTGCATGTGGCACATGTTCAGTCGAATGAACCTTTCGCCGCCTTCCTCTAATGAAATCAGGCATTTCTTTATGCTGAGGTAGGTTAGCAAAATGGGGACCTATTTTCTTGCGTCTACTCCTTCGGACGGTTGGGTCCCCAAAGAAGCAAAGGTGAATCGGGGGGTCGATGCTTCTGATGACCCAAAAAAGAAGGGCTTTATATGGGGATTCCCCACATCCAACAAGTTCTGAAAGAACAGTTGGTTTTTTGCTGTAGGGACTCTCGGGCTCGACGTCACTGTTTGATCTGGGGATTCCCGAACGGTGCTGAGTGTTCCCCGTTTCTTCTGTTCCCCCGAAGTGTGGAACAAGAAAATAATTGATTATAGTGATTCTGAGTTGAAGAGCCTGACTCGGGCAACTGTTCGTACTCTGGAGAAGAAGAGCAAGAGCTATCTTTTCAAAGATGATGACTTGATAAAGCTCGGCTTCTTCAGACAGGTTTTGGGCCATTGTACGCGATGTAAGTAACCCAGCGCCATTTCTGTTGTATTTCTCTTCTTTTCATTTTATTTTGTAACATATATATATATATATATATATATATATATATATATATATATATATATATATATATATATTTAGTGTTCGATACGGACGTTGTCAGCTATCTTCAGGCTCTCCAGGTGAAGTCGATTCTACAAGCGAGTAGAAAGGAAGCTTCCCGTCAGGGCGATGAGGATATTGCTCCACCCGAGCCTGATGAGGAAACTGATATTGCTGAGCAAATTCCCGAGTGCGTTGATCGGGGTGCTCAGCCTTCTACTCAGGATTTTGCTGGTCCAAATGGCCAAGGTGAGCCAATTGACACCCAACTGCCTGAAAATAGGGAGAGGCAATATGAAGGTGCGGGTGAAGAGCCTGTTGGATGATTTGAAGCTGGCGACGGTGGTAACGTCTTGACGGATCAAGTGCCTGCAGGTGCCGAATTCTTTGAGTCTTTTCGGGACGATCCGTAAGAAGATCCTGCTGCTGATCTTAACTTCCACCGTTCTCGGGATGAGAAGCGAAAGGCAGTTAGTTCACCGTCTTGTCCACTCAAAGTTCCTTGGGTAGTCTCATTTATTGACTCCAGTGACGAAGACATTGCGGATGAGATTGCCCCGAGTGTTTGCGTTGAAGCATCAGTAGATGCAGCCGCTTCAGAACCGAGTATGGCTTCTTCTACCCCCAAAGTTGGAGATATGGGGCCCAAACCTTCGGGGGTTCCTTCTCCATCCTTAGAACCGAACAGAGCTTCTCCTGCCCCCGAGTTTGGAAATCTGAGAGCTGAACCTTCGGGGGTTCCTTTATTCCTTTCTCCCTAGGATATGCTACGGGAGATGTCATCCGGTAGGGCTTTTAACTGGGAGGACCGCTGGAGCGGTTTTAGAGATGGTTCACTGTCCGAACGTCTCCAAAACATTTTCAACGGCGCATCTTATGTAAGTTAAATCTGACTCAGTTAAATCTGACTCATTTATTGTTCTGCTTCTGCCAGATTTCTAACTATATCCCTTTGCAGATGGTGGCCGAATTTGCTGAGCTTATTCAGACGCCGCAACATCAAGCCGATCAAATAAGGCCTCTAGAGGCTCAGCTGAAGTCGAGTGAGAGGGCCGTGCTCGAGCTGAGAAAGCTTACTTGCAGGAAGTCGGTTCTGTACAAATATTTGCCGACCATTGTCTGGCGAAACAGGTTGAAGCCGAAGACAAGGCATCTCTGGCAGAGGAGAAGGTTGTATCACTTCAAAATCTTCTATCTTCTGCTGAAGAATCCATGCTCAAGGCCAACCAGAAGTCGGAGCAGGCAAAGTCGGCCTATGACCAAAAGATTGAAAATCTGGAGCGCCAAGTGCTGACAGTTGAATCTCTTTCCCGAGAGGCCAGGTTAGAACTGAAAGTCCAAGGGGTGGATCTTTTTAAACGATCCCCTGCTTATGATGCCCTACTTCTTCAGGAATTTCAACGTGGGCTAGTTTCGGCCGGCGAGTTCTTCAAAGTTAAGAATAGGGCGACCGAGAAAGCCCGTGTTAATTGGGAGCTGTCAATCAAACACCATGTGGACCTGTCCTTGGAATCTCTTCGGATTCAGATGAAGGAATGGAGAGCCTACTGTCGTAGTCAAGGCAAAGAGCCCCATCCTATACATTTAGAGATTCCGTCCGAGCATTCTCTCTCGACCTTTTACACAAGTTAAGAGTCGGTTGAGGGTGCAGTCCCAGATGTCGGGCCAGTCCCGGGTGAAGATTACAGCCAGTGGATGGATGATACTGTCGACGATATCACTTGGCCATCTAATGAGAGCCTGCTTCGTGAGTACGAGATGGTGCCAGATCTAAGTATTGGTAAAGGCTCGAAATCCCCGCAACCTTGATTTTGTAGAATTGTAGAAATTTCTGATTATTTTTTACTTGTACAGAACCATTCTTTGAACTGTAACCATTCTTTTAGGAGCAATAAAATCTTATTTTATTCTGAATTGAATGGTCTTGATCTGTTCATTGCTGATTGTTGCCGAGTGCTGTATTAAACTGGCTGGTGTTCGGGTAACTTAACCGAGTATCTTATTAAGCCTGTTGTTACCCGAATAACTTCAATTGCCAAGTATCTTATTAAACTAGCTTCTTCGATGTTCAGGTAACTTAACCAAGTATCTTATTAAACCGGTTGTTACCCGAATGACTTCAATTGCCAAGTATCTTATTAAACTAGCTTCTTCGATGTTCGGGTAACTTAACCGAGTATCTTATTAAACCGATTGTTACCCGAATGACTTCAATTGCCAAGTATATTATTAAACTGACTCTTTATTATTAACCGAGTCATCTTGAAACAGAAGTTTACACGTGTTTCATACCCGGTTGCTACCCGAACGTTACATCAAGGCTCACCATGATCTTACGTTCGAGTCCTTACGCAATACCAAGGACGTCTCCCTAGTTTTTATGCGCAAGGGTTTGCCGAATCGTTGAGCTCTTTTTTTTAAAAGTTACTTCAACACAGCTACGCATTTCACTGAAATTTCTCCCGATAGTGTCCAGAGCATTTTTCCAGAGTCTGGTGCATCGAGTTTGCCTTTTTGCGAAGGTCATTTTGACCATGCTCGGCTGGCATGCTCCTACGAGCTTCTCTGCCCATTCGGGATTTGATGGTTCCGAGAATTCTATTTGCATGTTCTTATTATCATGCTTTTCTTCCATATGTTCTTATTATCATATGCTTTCTTTTGGAAATCCCGAGCTAGATGCTTTCCTTTCGGAAATTCCAAGTAATTTTATTTATTACTGCAAAAAATCGACAGATTTAAATTACAATTTAATATTTATCCTACCAATATTGTCCTGACTAGAAAAAAGAATAAAATATTCAATATAAATATATATATATATATTTTAAGGATAGAAAATCTTCAGATATTGGGCATTGCATGGTCGGGGTAACACCCCTCCATTAGGTCGAGCAATCCAATAGGCTTCATGGCCAGCTATCCCCTCGATCATGTATTGACCTTCCCATTTGTCAGCTAGGGATCCCGCTGCTCTATTTTTTGTGTTCAATGACACCTTCCTGAGCACCAGGTCTCCTAGCTTGAATTTCCTGATCCGAACACGAGAGTTGTAGTGGCGAGCCACTCTTTATTGATATGCTGTATTTCTTATTCGGGACTTTTCCCTTTTTTCTTCTAGCTTATCCAAACTTTGTAGTAGCATATCAACATTCTGTTCTTCATCGTATAGCCTGACCCGGGGGGACACATACAATGTTTCTATGGGGATGACAGCTTCTGTTCCGAACGCTAAGGTGAACGGAGTTTCTCCTGTTGAAGTCCTTGCTGTCGTCCGATATGCCCATAATACTTCAGGAAGCTTTTCAACCCAACTTCTTTTTTTGTCATCTAACTTCGCTTTGATGGTGTGCTTGATAATTTTATTTACTGCTTCTACTTGCCCGATTGTTTGTGGATGAGCTGATGTCGCATAGTAGTTAGCAATATGATACTTCTCGCACAATTGTCTGAACTTTTGGTTATCAAACTGAGTGCCATTATCAGTGATTATAGTGTCCGGAACTCCAAACCTATAAAGTATGTTTTTCTTTACAAAATTTGTGGTGTTGGCTTCTGTGATATGCACCAGCGCTTCAGCTTCTGCCCATTTTGTAAAATAATCGACAGCTACTATGACGTGCTTTGCTCCACCCCCTGTCCCAGCTGGCATTGGCCCGATTAGGTCTAGGCCCCACATGACGAATGGCCATGGAGCAGTGAGGTTTTTGAGCTTTTCTGGGGGTTGTCGGATATCGTTGGCAATCCTTTGACAGGTATTGCAACTTTCCGACCACTGCTGTGCATCTGAGAAAAGCGTAGGCCAGTAATAGCCTTGCCTGAGTGTGGTTCCCGCAAACTCTTCCATGGATCTCTTTAAGTATTCGATGAGCATCTTCTTCCGGTACACATCTCTAGAGAGCTCGGGTAAACCCCCTTCTGTATAATTCTCCTCCGATCATGGTATACCTAGCCGATCGATACCTGATACGCTTTGCTAATACCGGATCTTCCGGGAGCACGCCTTCTTCCAGGAACCTTCTCAGCTGGACCATCCAACCGTCTTGCGGTGTTCGGATTTCTAAAATTTTTAAATGCTTAGGTTCAGCTGTACTCGGTTTAAGGAGGTGTGCAACTGGAATGGTCTTTGGTCTGATTGAGGTTGTTGCTGACGCTAATTTAGACAATGTGTCAACCTTTTCATTTTCTTCCCTAGGGATCTAAGCGATCTTGTATTCTTTAAATTTTTGGAGGAGCTGTTTTGCGATGTCACGGTAGGCTATCATACCTTCATCTTTGGCCTGGTACTCGTCCATAACCTGGTTGACAACTACCTGTGAATCGCTGAATATCTCAACTTCATCTGCCCCGAGAGCTATGTAGACTCTGATTCTAACTAATAATGCCTCGTACTCGGCTTGATTATTGGTTGCTTTAAAATCAAATCTCATGGCACATTCAACATCATCTCCTTCTGGGGTGCAAACTACGATCCCTGCCCTGCTGCCATGAGTATTTGAAGAGCCATCAACACACAGTTTCTATGGGAAACTCTTTTCCAAGAGTCTTTTTGCTTCCAGGTTTGGTTCTGTGAATTCGGCTATGAAGTCTGCCACAGCTTGTCCTTTGAGGGAGGTTCTGGGGACATAATGAATATCGAATTCACTTAGCTCGATTGCCCATTTGGTAAGTCTTTCTGATATTTCTGGTTTTTGTAAAAGTTGTCTTAATGGGCAATTGGTGAGAACCTGGATTGTATGAGTCTGAAAATATGGTCTCAGCTTTTTTGCTACTGAAACCAATGCTAAGGTCATCTTCTCTGCCTGTGAGTACCTAGTCTCGACCGGTACGAGTGCCTAGCTGGTATAATACACTGGTTTCTGCACTCCATCTTCTGTTCTGACTAAGACTGAACTTGCTGCAAGCTCGGTTATTGACAGATACAGCTGAAGTATTTCCCCTTTTTACAGTTTTGAGAGAATGAGAGCTTGTCCCAAGTACTCTTTTATTTTTAAGAATGTCTGCTCACACTCTTTATTCCACTCGAGTCCTTTCCCTTTTTTGATTATCTTGAAGAAAGGTGCGCACCTATCTGTAGCCCTTGAGATGAATCTTCCCAAGGAGGCTAAACACCATGTTAAGCGTTGTACCTCTTTCAATGTTTTAGGTGAGGTCATTTCTTGCAAAGCCTGGATCTTCTCGGGATTAACTTCGATTCCTCTTTGATGGACTTGAAAACCCAAGAATCTCCCCGAATGGACTCTGAGTAAACATTTGTTCGGGTTTAATTTCATCTGGTATCTTCTAAGAACATCAAATGTCTCTCGGAGGTCCCGAGCATGCTCATCTTCCGAGATGTTTTTAGTCAACATGTCATCAATGTACACTTCCATGTTTCTTCCTATTTGCCGAGTGAAGATTTTGTTGACCAACCTTTGATACGTAGCACCTGTATTTTTTAAACCGAAGGGCATTACTGTGTAGCAATATAAACCCTGATCCGTTCTGAAAGCTGTTTTTTCTTCATTAGCTTTGTTCATCCGGATCTGATTGTATCCCGAGTAAGCGTCCATGAAGCTGAGCAATTTGTGACCTGCTGTGGCATCCACCAGCTGGTCTATCCTTGGAAGTGGGAAGCTATCCTTTGGACATGCCTTGTTTAGATCCGTGAAATCTATGCACATCCTTCATTGTCCATTTTTCTTCTGAACGAGGACTACATTGGCGACCCACTGAGGGTAGCTGACTTCTCTGATTGATCCAGTTGCCAGTAGCTTTTCCACCTCTTATTTGATTGCTTGACTTCTTTCAGGATTGAACGATCTTCTCTTTTGTATAACCGGTTTTACATTCGGGCTAACTGCAAGGTGGTGGGATATTACTTGGGCATCTATTCCGACCATATCTTCGTGACTCCAAGCGAATACATCTCGGTACTCTCTAAGCAAATTGGTTAAGTATTGATTGACTTTTCCATCCAAGTTGGCCCCGATCTTGATTTTCTTGTCCGGTTTGTCTTCTTCAAGTACTATTTCAACCAATTCTGTTTTGTATTCATTCGAGCCCTCCCTTGGATCCAGTTCGAATGACAAGGATTCTTCACATTGATTTGGCTGCATTATGGTGCACACTTGTTCAGCATCATGCTTGTCTCTGTATACTGACAGGTTTGCTCTTCGGGCCATCTCTTGAGATCCTTTGATTATCTCAACCCCTTGTTCTATTGGGAACTTGATCATTAATGCATAAATGGTTGTCACGGCCCTTGTTTTATTTAGGAATGGCCGGCCCAATAATGCATTATACGGCCAATTGTCCAAGTCAACTACCACGAAGTCGAGCAAGACAGTCCTCTGGCATGGTGCCGTTCCGATCTTCACAGGTAGTTTTACCGTCCCGAGTGATCTGACCTCTATCCCTCCAAACCCTCTTAATGGAGTATGGAAAGGCTGTAAATCTTTTCGATCTAGTCTCAGCTGGTCATACACGGCCACGCTTAGGATATCTGCTGAACTCCCATTATCTATTAAAATTCTCCGGACTTCCATATGGCCAATCCGGGCACTTATAACCAAAGCGTCATTAGGTCGAACATCGACGCCATGGGAGTCTGCCTCTGTAAAGACTATTAGGTCCCATCCTCTTTACCCTTTTCGGGTCTGGCTCAACCAAGTTTACGTCGAAGTTATTCCTTGCTTCTATTGCTTCTCTGATTTCCTGAGTTAGTTCTCGGTTGCTTCTCCCAGTAGAGGGTCCTCCGAAAATTGTATGTATTACTTGATTGGCTTCAGGGCTGGTTCTTTGATTTTGACCCGGGTTGTGATCAACCTTGACTTCTTTCTTAGTTTTTGATCTCTCATCTTTTTTCAAGATTACATCCCGCAGGTGCCCTTCCCGAATAAGAGTCTCTATGTAATCTCAGAGCTGAAAACACTTTGAAGTCTCATGCCCGGTTTCTTTGTGAAACCTGCAATACTTGGTTATATCTCTCCGGGAGAACTATGATTGTCGCCGCGGCTCTTGCACCATATTTTTCTCTTCCAAGATGGCTAAAATTTCTTCTTGTTTTTTCTGAAGAGGGGTGTAATTGGTATATCTGTCTCGGTATTTCTCTATGGACCGTTCGGCGTTGAGCCCATTATCCCCATCCTTGTTTTTCTCCTTACCGTTCCCTTTCCGTTTTTCCTTTTGATTCTGCCCCTTGGATTCGGTATTCTTTTGTTCGGGCTTTCCTCCATGCATATAGCTTCCTCCTGTAGCTAACTCTTCCTCCTCGGCCAGAGCGTATCCTCCTGCCATATCCATCATGTCAGCATACTTAGTCAGCCGTGCTCTTCTCAAATCAAAGGACAGTCGTCCATTCTGTAAATTATTTGTGAAAGCAGCAATAATTGCTTCATCATTAGCACTGCCAATTTATGATACTGCTTGGCCGAACCGGCCCAAGTACTTTTTTAATGACTCGTTCTTCCCTTGCTTTATTTGAGAGAGGTAGGCCACCAACTTCTTCCTGTGAACATTGCTCAAAAATTGCCTTGGGAAGCTCCTACTCAGTTCGCTGAAATTTTCGATGCTTGCCGGGGGTAGCATTCCGAACCATCTTGACCCTGTGTCCCCCAGTGTTTACGGAAAGTTGAGACACAATAGGGGGTCACTGCGGGCATATTGAGCCATGGCACTTTTATAGCGTCTAACGTGCTCCTCCTTTGGATCTGTATCTTTTTTGAATTGCTCCACATGCGGCATTCTGAATCTTTCTGGGAAAGAGGTCCGTAAAATTTCCTTGGTGAATGGACTGTCAGAGTCATCGTCAGATAGATCGTTACAGCCATAATGTCTCACCAGTGCCTCCATCTGTCGCCTGTTATTCTCAATTTCTTGAGTTAGGCTTTGGATCGTGACATCTCTGTCCCCCATCGGACTTCCCCGACGGTTAAACCGTTAGGTTATTATCATTCTTTCCTCAGACTCTTCACTCTGATACCGGTCCTCTCGTGTGACTCCATGATGACGTTTGCGATGATGTTGATCACTGTCTTCTGATGATGACCGGCCTCTGCACCGATTGTTTTTACTATATCTGGCACGTACAGTTTGATTTTAATCCAGTCTCTGGTGATGTTCCTTTTCAAGAGTTTTCTGTCCAGCCGGGTTGATTGGGGAAAAGTTTCTTCTGGTTTCTGGCATAGTTATTCTTGGCTCAACCACCATCGAATGGAGCCTTACGGGTGGAGGATTGAGAGTATGTGCTCCTGCAGCCAGTAGGTCAATCTCTTCCCTTGTTGCGTCTGTCACCAATTGCAGCAAGGTCTCTTGGAAACTCAACGTAAGATCTCTGCTATTTGGAGGAACTTGCTGGATCCCCGCAAGGTGCGCAGTCTGGTTTTCTGTGTTTGCTGCAGGATCTTGTGACGTATTGCCAATATGGAAATCGCCTGGTGATTTTTGGTCATTCCCTGAACTACTTCTGCTTCCTGCCATCACTTTTAACAAGTTCGGAGGTTCAAACCCTCATTCTAGAGCCAATTGTTGACGTCGATTTCTGGATTACGTCAGAAAAGCCAACAAGGATTGGATTTTGGCTATTAATTCAAAGAGAAAGAGATTCAGAGAGAGTAACGAAGACAAAAGTTTTACGTGGTAAAACTCCAATGATCGGAGAAACGACCACGGGTGGTTGAAGGATCAACCAAGCCAAAATCCACTATGAAAATAGAATGTTTACAAGCTCTCGATCTCTCTTTTTTCTCTCTGTATTAGCTATGATTGCTGATTGCTGTATGCTATATTGCCTATATCTTTTGGAGCCAGATTATGGGTCTATTTATATGCTTATAGAACCCTAATCTGCTTTGTACAAGTAATACAAGATATTTGTATTTAATTGTAATTTGGTTACTTGCTTAAGGTTGATTTGTCTTCTTTCCTATTTCGGAGTCTTTTACGGAAATCGAGTGGGATTCTAGTAGTGTAGTTCAATTTGGACTTGTTTCCTTATAAGAATGTAATCTTCGTAAAGAAATCAAGTTATTTCCTGATTGGGGGACTCTTCTAACTTAAAGTTCCATTATTTGGGATTCCTTCCTGATGGATATCTTCGCGTATTTAATGACTTAATCCATGTGAAATAAGCACCAAGTTCTTACTCGAGTTGTATTTATTCCCGAGTAAGAATAATACCTGATGGTCCCGAGTATCGCCGTTTGAGCCCGAATGGAAGCGTTGTTTAACCAGTCCCGAGTGTTGTTAACTGATCCCGAGTAGGTTTCCTTCTACATTTGCGTACTCGGGATTTTCTTCTCTTTAATGATGCCTCGTAGGATATTTCCTGAGTGTCCATTTGGGCGTCCACCTGGCTATTTACTCCTTCCTGTCAATGACGTGTATGCTTGGTAAAATTCACATACAACACTGCTCATTGGCCATTTTGAACTCTGTTAAAAATCCCCTCACCCAACTACACGAGGAACTACCGCCTCAAAGCCTAAATTCTCTTGACCATGCACCATCTCACCATACTCCCCAAAACACCACAATAAGCAACAACATATCATCCTCATTCAACCGACGAAAACAACTTACGACAAAGTCATGAAAATGCTTACCATCCACGCAATTAATCCCTGATGTAAAACCACAATCAACACAAACCTCTTTCAACCGCTTGCATCACCTTAGGGCATGCATGCATTACAGTTTCTATATTTCTATTGCAAACAGGGCATGCAACCTCCAAAGGAATCTTCATAGCAGCCAAACACACATTTGCTGGATGTAATTGACGATAAACCCTCCAAAAGAAAATTTTAACTTCACATGTCAATATTAAAACTCATTTTACAAGCCATTGTATGTTAGAGTTTTGAATGAAATTCAAGAGACAAGATTTAAAAGTTGTATCTGTTCATCACAAAACAATCCAAGAGTCAAGTCATTTGATAGAAAAGTTGTCTCTTCAATAAAGAGATGCAATGTTTCTTAAAAGATGTCACATCAAAGTCTATCACAAACAGTTGTCTCTTCAATAAAGAGATGCAATGTTTCTTAAAAAATGTCACATCAAAGTCTATAAAACGGAATGAAATTCATTCTAAAATCACAAGAGTTTTAAGAAGAAATTGATAGTAGCTCTTTTTTAGTTAATTTGTTTGCATAAACTATAAATTCACTGCATTGAGAAAAAATATACAAAATTCGCTAGGGTTTTAATTTCTAGTGCCAGAAATTAGAATACAGATAGTTGTATCCTAGGAAACAGTTACCTGAAAAACTTTAAGCATAAGAGAAGATATGAAATACTGTTTTAACCTTTTAGGACATTGCAACCATTTGCAAACCTCTATCTACGATAATCAAGTTAGTATTTCTGTTTTACTGTATTGTTTCTTATAGTTATTATCATTGTTATTTTGTTGCAGTAATATTTCTACATTTAAATATCAGTATATTCAAAGTTGATGTATACATTTTGTTGTATAAAATTCTATTCTTCTTTTATTTTTTGTTGACGGTGATTTTTGGATTACGTAGGATTGATCACGCGTCTAACAAGTTATTACAAATTGTTAAAGATGTTATGAGAAAAATAGAAAAAAGCGAAGTATGCAGACACTGATTTACATGGTAAAACCCCAAGGCGGAGAAACATCTACAGCTACCGGCGACGGCGAGAAAAATTTACTATGATTAAATTGTTACACACTCTGTTCTTTTCTTTCTTGGCGTATCTCTCTTTCTTTTTCTTGTATATTTTTATCTCTCTGTCTATCTCTTATATATATATCTCCCTCTTTTTACAATGAGATTATGAGTTGATTTATATGTTCATAGAACTTTAATCCTTATTATACAGATAAGAAAATGTGGTATTTGAAGTTTTCTTTGTCTTCTTTCCTGTTTCAAAGATCTTACGCATTAAATTATAATCTTCGTAGGATTCTAGTTGAATAGTCTGTTTGGGACTTATTTTCTGATTGTTGGACAATCTTCTAGAAGAACTGAATTTTTGCTTGATCTGGACGCTCTAATATGTAGGAGGAAATAATAATATTTTCTCATTGGAATGTGGTTCTAGATTCCTTGTTTGAGTAAGATCATTATTCTTCATATTTGAGTCGTAGTTGTCTTTAATGTCTCCCACGCGTTGTTCAACTGAGCAATCATCCAATCCCGACCACTTTTTATCTCCCGATCAGATGGTCTTTAACCGATCAGGTTGTCTCTTCCCGATTGGTTAGTTTTCCCGACCATCTTAGGTAATCTTGACTGGGCCATGAGATCAACTATTAGATGCCTTGGGTTGATCTTTACTGACTTTTGTGACGTGACATATCTAATCACTGTGTTTTCAGGTGATCATGTTAACTTGTCAAGCTATCAAACCCCTATAATAATACTCCCTCAAATCTGCGAGTTGAGCTCTTGACGGCTCAATAAAGGGGATTTGAATAATTTTCCCTTTAATTTTCTGGCGCTTCTGATCTTATCGTTCTGACCCGATCAAGTATCTTATTAAACTAATTATTTTTTTACTAAACTGATCAAGTATTTTATTAAATTGATCAGTCTTGGACTCCTTGATTTTTTGCTCCCTTATAGCTGGACAGGTAGGTGTCCCGGCTCTCTGCTTAGGATAATTCCCAACCATATTGGTTTTTTAAATCGATTTGGTTGGTATCCCGATTACTTGTTCGGGATAATTACCGACCGTCTTGATTCAGTCGGTGTCCAGGCTTTTCGTTCAGAATAATTTCCGGCTGTCTTGATTCTTCAGCCAAGAGTCACCAAGGACGTCTCCCGATTTTATCTGTTTAAAAGGGTTTGGCCGAATCGTTGGTGCAATACTAACATAGCCGAACGAATCTCACCAGGTTTTCCCCAATGGCGTATTCGAGTGCTTTTTCTTCGGTAAAACCAGTATCTCGAGGTTACCGAATTGCTGACAGTGCTTTATATGTACCCAGTCTGTTCGGTAGACCAGTCGGATCTCTAACACCCGACTTCTCAGCCTTTTCACCAATCATGACAGGTGTCATCACTACGAGTTTATCTTTGATAACAAAGATGATTATAAAAATTTGAACACCATTGGCTTCTTTATTAATTGATCTGAAAATTAACATTAAAATACCAAAAATAATTAGAAAACTAAAAATATAAAATAAACTAAAAATATCTTAAGCAAAAATTGGAAAATACTAAGTTATCTCTCTCAAGAGATAGTTTTTATTTTTTGAAGACTAACTTCTGTCATCCATGAGCTTGAGTTGTGTAGGGTCTTTTAAAAGATAGTGTTGACCGTCTCTTCACCACGCCTCGGCTCGGGTTTCGCTTTTTTTTTTCTTGATTTCCTATTAGTTGATTATCCCAGTAGGGATCCTTCTACCGATCATCTATTCTTTTAAGAATTAAATCTTTGAGGTGGCCCTCCCTGATGAGTGTCTCGATGTGGTCTTTTAGTTGGTAGCACTTTGATGTGTCGTGTCCACTTTCCTTATAAAACTTGCAATATTTTATCATGTCTCTTTGGGCGTATGTTGACGGTCTAGGAGGATATTTGACTATCTTCTAGTCGTCTACGATCCCCACGAATTCCTCTTGTCTCTTGGTGAGGGGAGTATAGTTGGTGTACTAACCATGAAACTTTTTATCATTCCGACTGTTTCTACGATTGTCGACTCGTCAGCCATCTTGGTTCTCGTCACTCTCCAGGTGATCAGCATTTTGGTTCTTTACATAGCTATCATTTGTTTTGGCGTTCTCCTTATGGTAACCCCCGTGCACATAACTACTCCTCTGAGCCAGCTTCTCTTCTTCATCCATTGTGTAACTGCCTACCACATCCATCAGGTCGGTATATGTATTTAAGCATTCCCTCCTCAAATCGAAAGAAAGCCGACCCTTCTGTAGGTTGTTGGTAAAGATGGCCACCACAGCCTCATAGTTGGGATTATGGATCCCTAACACTTCCTATGAGAACCTTTTTAGGTAATCTTTTAATGATTCGTTTTTTCCCTGTTTGAAGGTGGTGAGGTAAGCTAATGATTTCCTTATTTGTATATTTCCCAAGAATTGTCGTGAAAAAACCTGGGTCAATTCACGAATTTTTTTGATTGTTCCCTATGGGAGCCTTTCAAATCACCTAGACCCTAAGTCCCCGAGCGTTTACGGGAACGTCAAGCACAACAATGGGTCATTATCAGCGTACTATGTCATCACACTTCGAAAACGTCAGACATGTTCTTTTAGATCCATGTTTGCTTTAAATTGCTCAACATATGGCATTCTAAATCTTTCCGAGAATTGGGTTTGGAGAATGTTGTTCACGAAGGGGCCTTCGAAATCGTCGTCTAGTAAATCTTTAAACCCTTGGTGACGTTCTAATGATTCCACCTTCTGGGTTAATTTCTGTTTCTGGATATCTCGTTTCTCTTCTAGCTCGTTATCCATTCCCGATCAATGATGGTCAATGGCTCCTTATTGGAATTTTAATGGGGACTTACCACTTCAGTGTGTTTTGTCGGGGTGGTTGGTCGCTGTCATCTGACGAGCTAGATCGATCTTTCCTATAAACATCTCTGGGGATTTCTTCTGGCTTAAAGTCCACTTGATGCTGATCTCGCCAACCCCGTCCGCTAACTCTTTCATCTCCTCTTTAGGATTGTTCTCCCTTTACGCGGTGATCCGTCCTTTCTCTACTAGTTTTACGGGGAGCGCCAACAGTCACATCCACTATCTCAGAACGCACATTGGGGTCTTAGGCCACAACAGGTGTAGACAACTGATAAGGCAAGATCATTTTAGCAGTCGCTGTTATATTGATTCCCTATCTAGCGGTTGTAGACTGTAGTGGGCAAAAAATGGATTACGTGCCCAATCCGGTAAGCCCAATAAACATCCAAAAAACCCATCAGGTCATGCCAAAAGAATTAACCTAGAGCCCAATAACTGACACACACGTCAGCGCACGTTGTCAAATCACGTCAAATTAAGCAATAATGAGTAGACGTTTCTCAAAAACCGAAACAATCAATTGGTAGATTCAAACGAATCAAAACGGCCAATTGATTGTTCCGTAAACCATGCCCATGCGCGTAGGGCATTAATGGCAAGCTAGCTCTGGCTCTCACTATATATATAAGACCATTTTCTAAAGAAAGATGTCTGAAAAATCTCTAATATTACTCTGGTGAAAGCTTTCCCTCTCTTGTTCTTCAACTTCAATCTTATATAGCATTTATTGTAGCCCTTATCACCACATTAATAGGTGGTTGTTATTCCCGACTTGGTCGATCATATAGACCAATAGTCCATGACCAATAGTCTAACATCGACTTAACCACTAGCGATCCCAAAGTCAAGCTATTGTTCCAAATCGAGCTTCGATTGAACTAGCTCAAAAAAGAACGATATAGACCAAATCACAGCCTTAGAGGCAACAATCAAGCCTCAAACAAATAAGTCAACCAAGCGATATACCAATATATTGCTAGATTCTCGACATCGAGCAAACTGGTAAATCTTATTTTTAGTCTATATTATGTCACAATTTCAAACAAACGCTGACTTGAGCTTCAGAAAGTCTTCAAAAGGGAAAACCCCCATTTGTGGATTGACACCCTTTTTTTATCTCTTAATTTACAGGTTGTCAGTGCTCGCCTCGACGAATAAAAATAATTGTAGATCCGATCGACTACAATTTGGCGCCTACCTTAGGGCCCTGACAATCATTTGATCGCTGAACAACATAAATCGAATCGACAATGACTGACGCGAGAGATTTTAAGGACGGAATTTCTTCCCTAGCCGTACAGATGACGGAGAATGTGACCCAGTTGTAAACTCTCGATAAGGGAAATAAAGAGGTTCGAGCAAAGAACCAAGAGTTAAATTGAAGATCGATCAAATTGCAACCACATCTATACTAGAGTAGAATCAAGCTGATGGTCAAACGATTGAACTGAATAGGGATCAGGAGATAAAACTGAGACAAGAGAATCGATGTGTGAAGGGACCATTCATTCCCCCTTTGGTGGACCTCAATGAGCTGATTTTGGTTGTAGATGCAAACATCAATCAAGCAAACCCCTCTAACCCAGAAATTGTTCACAGGTTTGCAGAAATGGAAGCCATTATCCAAAGGATCCCAGGAGTGCCCACTCTGATAAAGCGTAGCGCAACGAACAACTTTACTGACTCACCCTTTATAGATGTGATTGCACTAATGGAGATGCCAAAGAAGTTTAGTTTCCTAATCATGAAGCAGTATGATGGGACAACTGATCCAGACGACCACATTGCGCAATACAAACAATGAATGTTTACGGAGGCAATCCCGAGAGACCAAAGAGAGGCCTGTATGTGTAAAGGGTTTGGATCAAGTCTGACAAGACTAACGCTCTAGTGACACACAAATTTGTGTAACGATTTGATTGCTTCGTTCTCTAAGCTTATAGGTACATATGTCGAGCAGTTCGCAAGCAACAAAAAGCTTGAGATGCAGTCAGACGATCTTTATACCATAATGTAGAGATGAGGGGAAAGGTTGAGAGATTATGTCGATTGATTTAATAAAGAAAATGTATCAATTCCTAAGTGTAATCCTGCAATAGCTATATCTATTTTTAGAAAAGGGTGCAGTATGATTCAGACCTGTACAAAGAGTTGACGGAGTACCCTTGTCTAATGATGATGGAAGTTTTAGCCAAGGCATGAGCGCAAATAAAGTGGGAAGTAGAAGAAGCCAACTACAGGTCTGTTGCCTAACATAGAGAATACAGAAGCGACCAAGATCCAATGATCGAGAAAACAATCGTGAAAATGAGGGATCAGATGAAAAGAGGCGACCAAACGACAGACCAGCTCGAAGCAATAACAGACAGAGAACATGAGTCCCTAAATACACTTTGAGCATAGAGCATTCGAATGTGATAAATGTCCATCGAGGCATGGGCAGTACCGTGAGGTGGCCACCCAAAATAACTTTGCCACCAGAACATCGAGATTTGAACAAGTGGTACAAATTCCATAGTGATCACGAGCATCGCATAGAAGATTGCATAGCTCTAAAACTCTAAGTCGCTGAATTACTTAAGAAAGGAAGAATGAAGGAGTTTCTTACAGATAAAGGAAAGTCGACCCAGGTACAGCGGGATGAGCGACTGAAGGTAAGAGAAAATGAATCACCATCCAGACCTTCATGTCCTAAACGGACAGTCAATTTTATATCTGGTTGTTCTGAGGTAAGTGGAATCTCCTAGTCCACTGCTAAAAGGCATACTCGACAGGTTTCTCACCCGAAAGTAAGAACTTTCAACTGACATGACACTAAGGTTGACCAGGTTATTTCGTTCCACTCTTTTGATAATTCTAGTTTGTTTTCTCTGTATCACGATGCACTAGTCATTTCGCTCTTCATTACCAATTGTCTGATCAAGCGCTGCTTGGTCGACAACAGCAGTTACACTAACATTTTTTTTAAGTGCTTTGAGAGAAATTCAGATCGAAGAATCTAGTATCACTCGCTGGTTAACCATAATTGTTGGGATCAAAGGTGATGCCAAAAGCACGGTTGGTGATATAATTCTCCCAATGTAAGCAGAAGGAGTAAATATAAATACCAAATTTCTCGTGGTCGATTGTCTTTTGGCTTACAACGTCATTGTTGGTCGACCATGGATCCACAAACTTCGAGTTGTACCATCTACTCTCCATCAAACCATCCGGCTCCCAACCAAGTGAGGTGTCTGTGAAATCAAAGGGGAATAGAAAACAGCCAGGGAATGCTACCATATCTACTTGAAAGAGAAGAAGCGGGACTTATAGCAAATACAGAAGCTGGGGCACGAACTAGACCCGATAAGTTACAGGTGGAGTAACTCGATGAAGTACAAATACACCCTGATATCCCCGAGCACAAGGTCCAGATTGGATATAGGCTCAACCCAGATATCAGAGAAAAATTGGTTGAATTCCTGAGAATACATCACTATTCGTTTGCTTGGACTCATATCGATATGGTAGGGATGGATCCCGAAGTGATGATGCATCGACTCCAAGTCAACCCAAACCATCGACCAGTTAAGTATAAGAGAAGGAAATTCACCCCATAACGAAATAAAGCAATTAACAATGAGGTACAAAAATTAATCGATATCGGATCAGTACGAGAAGTCAACTACTCCGATTGGTTGGCTAATGTCGTAGCGGTGAAAAAGAAAAGTGGTAAATGGATAGTTTGTAGCGACTTCATTGATTTGAACAAACTCTGTATGAAGGATTCACTTCAAACCCCCCCCATAATAGACTTGTTGGTTGACGCAATAGAGGGACATAACTACTGAGTTTCATGGATGCTTTATCAGGTTACAACCAAATCTTGATGCACCCAGACTATCAGCAAAAGACAATGTTCATAACGTACCGGAGTATCTTCTGTTGTAAGGTAATGTCATTTGAACTTAAAAATATAGGGGTAACGTACCATGATTGGTGAACAAAATATTCATAGAAATGCTCGGTAAAACTATAGAAGTCTACATCGACGACATGTTGGTCAAATCATTGGTGGCATAGCGATATCTAGAACACCTTAGGCAGTCGTTCGAAGTACTCGACGTGTATCATATGAAACTTATGTTGGAACCATGCTCATCGGCCACGCAACGGAAGTAATGTTTTAAAATATATATATATATATATATATATATATATATATATATATATATATATATATCGTAAACGATCTGGGACCAATGAACTTGAGATCGTAATTTTTTTTTCAGAAATTATACATATAAATTATTACAATAATAAATAAGTAAGTATACATGAAAAATGTAATCAATATAAAGGAGAAGAAGAAAATCTTACCAACGTTTGTAGGCTCCTTCACTTTAGCTATGCTCCTGTTTGAACCACTCGATCTTGCTCGCTATGTCTCGGAACTGGTAACTGCATGTGGGCGCGTCACGGTCTTAGGAACTTAATTGAAGGATATAGAGAAAAGAGTTGAATAAACTCTTTCTTCTTAGAGAAAACAACTTAGAACCATTCTAGTTCTTAAAAGTATCTTATCTTTTTTTTTTCTTGGTTTGAAACACAATATACAAACACACAGTGCACCTCCCCTTTTGTTATCCTTTTTTCTTTCTTTGATTCGCGCACACCCTATTATTTCTTAACAAACATATATATGTATTATAAATTATGTAAATCATTTTAGTTTAATTGATACCTTGTTTTAGTCTGTATTTAAAGAATATATATATATATATATATATATATATATATATATATATATATATCCTCTTTTAAAAACCTCATGATATCTTTTTATTTAAAACAAAATCTTTATTTTATTTTTATTAAAAGATGTCATCTAATTTGAATTTAAACTATTTAAATTTGTTGACGTCGATTTCTAGATTGTATCAGAAAAGCCAACAAGGATTGGATTTCGACTGTAATTTCAAAGAGAAATAGAAGGAGAAAGTAATTAAGACACGAGTTTTTTATGTGGTAAAACTCCGATGACCGAATAAACGTCCACAGGTGGTTGAATGATCAACCAAGCCAAAATCCACTATGAAATTATAATATTACAAGCTCTCGATCTCTCTTTTTGCTCTCTGTATTTTTTGTTAATGAAAGCTTGAATTCTCTTTTTGTCAGATTATTATTTATATGTTTATAGAACCCTAATCTGCTTTGTACAAGTAATAGAAGGTCTTTGTATTTAATTACAATTATTTACTTGCTTGAAGTTGATTGTTTTCTTTCCTGTTTCGGAGTCTTGTATTTAGATCGAATGAGACTCTAGTAATGTAGTCCAATTAGAACTTATTTCCTTATAAGAGCAGTCTTTTTGGAGAAATAAAGTTGCTGCATGATTGGGAACCTTTCTTGTTTAATATTCTGTCTTTATTGGGATTCTTTTTTGATATGGATATCTCCGTGCATCTTAATGACTTGAGATGTGGCCTATGCGCTGGGCTTCTATTCAGTTTTCTTCATGTTCGTCCCGAGTAAGGACAGTACCTGTTGGTCCCGAGTAACATCTTTCGTTCCCAAGTAGAAATGTCTTTTAACCAGTCCCGAATGACATTTAACTGATATCGAGTAATATATATCGTTGATTGATCCTGTAGGTTTTGTTCAACATCTGCTTACTCGGGTTTTCTCCTCTTCGGTGACATCTTATAGGATATTTTTTGAATGCCTATTCGGATGTCCACCTGATAATTTATTCTCTTTGTTGACGATGTGTACGTATGATAAAATTCACATATGACAATACCTCATTAAAATATTTTTGCTGAACTGGGTTTTACTTCGGGCAAAAGTATTTTAATCAATGTTTTCAATATCTTTTCAGTACCCGAGCAAATATCTTGTCATAATGATGTGTCTTAATAATGACCCTACAAACTCGATTTACCTCCTCGTGCAAGATCTTTAATGACGGCGATGTTTTGGAGTTCTGGCGGTGAAAACCAGTTCTCTTTTTGACATGCGTCCCTTGCCTCTTCGTTTTTCGATATCATCTATGAGAAATGACTCACACGTTTCCCCGTGCACCGCCTACATCATCAATCCTCATCATTGTTATTTTTTGCCTTGAAATCTAGGGTTTCGTGCCATTATCTCTTTAAATTCTTCACTGAGTGACATCGTTGGTTCATTCTCAACAATTTTCAACAGAAAAATTTCTCAAACCCAGATTTCTTTAAACAGAAGGTCGTGATTCTCCGTTGAAGATCTTGCATCAAATTTTATTCAAGGTTAGTTTTAATGGAGCCATCTTCTTGTCATCGTCTTTTTAATATCGCTCTTGATGCATTAGAATGTGGAGATTTCCAGTTGGTTTCCTACATTAGAAGATTACTGGGGGAAATTCCTACTGATGAACCTTCATTTTTAGAAGTTGATGTTTCTGGGTTTCACCCTAACGTCACTTTTAGTCCTGTATCCAGTTCTTCATCTAGTTCTGATTCTGACATTTCTGATCACAGGGTACCTCTTCGAAGGATTGGAAAACATCAAAGCAAGAAGTGAAGTTCGTAAGCACAACTTAGACAATATTCGGATCAGGGAGTAGACTGTCAATGAGAACGACGTTGAAGAGGCGTTCAGAATATCTCATATTTCTTTCTCTGCTGACCGCCTGTGTGGGTTTGACACCGAACCGAATGTGGTCTGGCCAGATGAGATAGAGAAGTATCGTGCCCAATTCTATCTACCCAATTCAGTCACTCTGATTCCAGTAGGTGATATAGCTGCGTGGAATCCTCTCCCGAGCATGGTAGCGATCTATGGATCCATGCTCTGTGCAGTATCACTCTCCTTTTTCATTCGTTCATTGCCTGGTTTCTGGCTGAAACAAGGATCACTCCGGCTCAACTGGCCCCGAACAGTTACAGAATCTTGATGTGCATGCGGCACATGTACAGCCGAATGAACCTGTCGCTGCTCTCCCCGAATGAAATCAAGCATTTTTTTTACGTTGAGGGAGTCTGGCAAGACAGAAACCTATTTCCTCATGTCTAATTCACCAGACTGTTTGGTTCCCAATGGGACAAAGGTGAACCGAGGAGCTGATACCTCTGATGACCCCAAAAAGAGGGGTTTTGTATGAGGTTCCCTACCTCTAACAAGTTTTGGAAGATCAGTTGGTTCTTCACCGGAGGGAGTCTCGGTCTTGAAGTCACCCTCAGATCTGGGGATTCTCAGGTGGTGTTGAAAGTCCCCCGTTTCTTCTGTTCCCCCGAGTCATGAAACAAGAAGAAAATTGATTATAGCGATCAGTTTGCACTTTGGAAAAGAGGAGCAAGACTTATCTTTTCGCTGAGGTGAAAATGATAGAGTTTGGCTTCTTCAATCCAATTTCGAGCTACCGTAGGCTATGTACGTGATTTTTGCAACCTTTCTTTTCATTGTTATTTTGTTTTGTATTCTGACGCGGTTCCTTTTTTCTTCTAAGTGTACGATACGGATATTGTCTGCGATCTTCAGCCTTCAGACGAGTCGAAAAGAAGCTTCTCGTCAAGGCAATGAAGGCATCGCCCCACCTGAGTCCAATGAGGAGACTGATGCGGTTGAAAAGCAAGTTTCCGAATTATCACCGAGGACGTTGTGCAACCGACCGCTGGGAAGACTAATGGTCCGAGTGGCCCGACCGATACTCAACTGCCTAGTGATGGGTAAGGGCAGAGTGAGGGTCCTGGTTAAGAGCCTACCGAGAGATCTGACGCTAGTGATGAAGGTAATACCTCCACAGGACAAGCACCTGTAAATCCTGAATTTTTTGAAGTCTTCCGGGATGATACTCAAGAAGATCCTGCAGCTGATCTCAGCTTCCACCGTTCTAAGGGTGAGAAGCGGAAGGCTGTCAGCTCTCTAACTCGTCCGCTCAAAGTCCCTCGGGTGGTCTCATTCATCGACTCTAGTGATGAAGATATTGTGGCTAAGATTCCCCCGAGTGATGTTGGAGCATCGACAAATGCAGAGGCTTTAGAGCAGATCAGGGATTCCCCTCCCCCCGGGGTAGAAGATCAAAGGGCAGAACCCTCGGGGGTTCCTTCATATCCTTCTCCCCAGGATATGTTACGAGAGATGTCCTCTGGTCGGGCATTCATCGGAGAAGACCGCTGAAGCAGTTTTCTGGATGGCTCCCTGACTAAACGTCTTCAAAACGTTTTTAACGGTACATCTTATGTAAGTTATCCTTAACTTCAATTGCTTTGTTTGTTTGAAAGTTTTTTTTTTAATCGAACTTCTTTATATATGGTGGCCGAGTTTGCTGAGCTGGTTCAGACGCAGCAACATCAAGCTGATAGAATAAGGCGTCTTGAAGCTCAGCTGAAGGAAATCGAGGATCAAAGTGCTCGGGTCAAAACGGCTTATACACAAGAGGTTGGTTCTGCCCAAGTTTTTACCGACCACTGTTTGGCGAAGCAGGTTGAAGCCAAGGAGAAAGCTTATTTGGTAGAGGAGAAGGCAACATCACTTCAAAATTTGTTGTCCTCTACCCAAGAATCCATGCTTAAGGCCGAGCAGGAAGCGGAGCATTCCAAGGCGACATATGAGCAGAAAATCAAAGATTTGGAACGCCAGGCTCTGACAGTTGAATCCTTATCCCGAGAAGCCAGGCTAGAACTTGAAGTCCAAGGGGTGGATCGTTTTAAAATATCCCCTGCCTACGACGCTTTTCTCCTTCGGAAGTTTCAGCGAGGGCTAGTTTCAGCTGGCGAGTTCTTCAAAGTCAAGAACAGGGCGACTGAGAAGGCCCAAACTAATTGAGAGCTGTCAATCAAACATCATGTGGATCGGTCCTTGGAATCTCTCCGAACTCAGATGAAGGAATGGAGGGCTTACTACCGCAACCGAGGCAAGGAGCCCCATCCCATGCATATGGAGGTTCCATTTGAGCATTCCCTCTCTACTTTTTACGCCAGTGGAGAGTTAGTCGTTGAGGGTGTGGTGTCTGATGTTGGGCCAATCCAAGGGGAGGATTACAGCCAATGGATGGAAGATTCGGCCGACACAATTGATTGGCCTTCTAATGAGAGCCTGCTCCGTGAATACGAGATGGTGCCAGACCTGAGTATTGGCAAGAGCTCCAAATCCTCCCAATCCTGATTTTCGTAGATAGGATTCTGTACTTAACAATTCTTTGTAAAAAAAAAAATTTGTAATGATTCTTTTGTAAAAGAACTGTAACCATTATTTTGAAAACATCCATATTCGAGTAGCTTCTGAACCGAGTGGTCTTAATCTTGATTCTTTGCTCAAGAAATTTCTTTAACTTGAATCTGCTACTGAGTATCTTATTAAACTCTTTAATGTTTGGGTAACTTCACCGAGTATCTTATTAAACCGATTGTTTACCCGAATAGCTTTAAACGCCAAGTATCTTATTAAACTGGCTCTTATGATCTTTATATCAAGTATCTTATTAAACTGGTTGTTGTCTCTATGCCAAGTATCTTATTAAACTCTTTAATGTTTGGGTAACTTTACCGAGTATCTTATTAAACCGGTTGTTTACCCGAATAGCTTTAACGCCAAGTATCTTATTAAACTGGCTCTTGTGATCTTTATGCCAAGTATCTTATTAAACTGGATGTTGTCTTCATGCCAAGTATCTTATTAAACCGGTTGTTTACCCGAATAGCTTTAAACGCCAAGTATCTTATTAAACAGGCTCTTGTGATCTTTATGTCAAGTATCTTATTAAACTGGATGTTGCCTTCATGCCAAGTATCTTATTAAACTGGCTCTTTCTGTTGTTCGGGTAACTTAGCCGAGTATCTTATTAAACCGGCTTCTTTCCCCGAATAATTTGTTAATGCCAAGTATCTTATTAAACTGGCTAGTATTATTAACTGAGTCATCTTAAAACAGGCAAGTAGGTTTATACTTGTGTTTCATACACGGTTGTTACCCGAACATTACATCAAGGCTCATCATGATCATATGTTTGAGTCCTTACACATTACCAAGGACGTCTCCCCAGTTTTTATGTGCAAAGGTTTGTTGAATCGTTAAGCTTTGCTTAACACAGCTACGCATTTCACAGAAATTTTTCCCGATAGAGTTCCGAGCTGGCCAATCGGATTTGCCTTTTTGCTAAGGTTAATTGACCTTGCTCGGCTGGCATGCTCCTTCGAGCATCTTCGCTCATTCGGGAACTAATGGTCCCCGAGTATTCTATTTGCATGTTCTTATTATCATGCTTGTCTTCCATATGTTCTTATTATCATATGCTTTCTTTTGAAAATCCCGAGTTTGATGCTTTTCTTTCGGAAATCCCGAATTTGATTTTTATTCATAACTGTAAAATCAATAAAGTTTTAAATTCCACAACTAATATTTACCCTAACTAAAATTGTCCTGACTATATAAAAAAAACAAAAAATAATTAAGGATAGAAAATCTTCAGATATTGGGCATTGCATGGTCGAGGTAAAACCCTTTCATTGGGTCGTGCAATCCAATATGCTCCATGGCCAGCTATTCCTTAGATTTTATATGGGCTTTCCCACTTGTCAGCCAGGGAACGTGCAGCTTTATTTTTTGTGTTCAATGACACCTTCCTGAGTATCATGTCTCCTAGCTAGAATTTTCTGACCCGAACATGTGAGTTGTAGTGGCGAGCTACTCTTTGCTGATATGCCATATTTCGTATTCGGGACTTCTCCATTTTCTCTTCTAGCTCATGTAGACTTTGTAACAGCATATCGACATTCTGATCTTCTCATATAGTCTGACTCAGGGTGATGTGTATGACGTTTCTACGAGGATAACAGCTTTTGTTCCAAACGTTAAAGTGTATGGAGTCTCTCATGTTGAAGTTCTTGCTGTTGTCCGATACGCTCATAATACTTCGGGAAGCTTTTCAACCCAGCTTCCTTTCTTGGCATCAAGCTTTGCTTTGAGTGTATGCTTGATGATTTTGTTCACTGCCTCAACCTGCCCATTTTTTTGAGGGTGGGTAGGTGTGGCATAGTAATTAGGAATGCACATTAATCCCCGGGGCCCCAAATCCCCGCATCCCCATCTCCACTGGGGGATTTTTGTGTGTGGAAAAAGTGGAGAAATGGGGAGGGGATGATTTTCATCCCCAAATTAAAATGGGGAAGGGGATGGAGGGACCCCTCCCCCTCCCCATTTCCCGCACAATAAAATTAAAATGTGGATGGGGATGGAGATTCTCATTTCCCCATTTCCCCTAAAAGTATATAAATATAATTATAATATATATTTGAATTATTTGAAACATTTTATGTTGAATTTGTAATGTATTGTTTTTTTTTTGTAATGAAAGGTTTATTTTTTTTTAATTTAATTTATAATTTTTAGTTAAATAGGGAAATAGAAAAATGAGGGACCAAGGATACGAGAAAACAAAGAAAAACGGGGAAAATGAGGAACTAGGGATGGAGATGGGGGGACCTCTCCCCAAACATCCCCATCCCCATTTTCCCCAAATGGGGAAATGGGGGGGATAGGGATGGGGGGACCTATATCCATCCTCATTCCCCAAACGTGCATCCCTAATAGTAATTGGTAATCTGGTACTCTTTGCACAGCTGTCTGAATTTCAGGTTGTCAAACTGGGTGTCATTGTCAGTAAGTATAGTGTTTGGGACTCCAAACCTATAAAGTATATTCTTTTCACGAAAATTGTGGTGTTTGCTTCTGTGATATGCACTAATGCTTCAGCTTCTACCCACTTCGTGAAATAGTCAACGGCTACTATGGCATGCTTCGCTCCACCCCCTGTCCAGGCTAGCATTGGGCCAATTAGATCCAAGTGGGGTAAGTGGCCATGGGGATGTGAGGTTTCTAAGCTGCTCAGGGGGTTGTCGAATGTCCTTAGCAATCCTTTGGCAATTATTGTAACTTTCCGAACACTGCTGTGCATCTGAGAACAGAGTAGACCAATAATAGCCTTGCATGAGTACCTTATGTGCCAAACTTTTACCCCCAGTGTGGTTTCCGCAAACACCTCTATGGATTTCATGTAATATCCGATATGCATCCTCCTCTGACACGCATCTTTGGAGTGTTCGGGACTACCCCTTTCTGTATAGTTCTCCTCCAACCAATGTGTATCTTGCTGATCTATACCTGATACGTTTTTCTTGTAAGGGATCTTCCGGGAACACGCATTTTTTTGTGAACCTTTTTAGCTAAGTCATCCAACCGTCTGGTGTTCGGATTTCTAAAATTTCTAAGTTTCTCGGTTCAGTTGTGTTTGGTTTAAGGAGATGTGTAACTGGAATGGTCTTTGGCCTGATTGTGGTTGTTGTCGACGCTAGTTTGGATAATGCGTCCGCCTTTTCATTCTCATCCCTGGGTATCTGGGAAATTTTATATTCTTTGAATTTCTGGAGGAGTTGTTTTGCAATGTCACAGTAGGCTATCATGCCTTCATCCTTGGCTTGGTACTCGTCCAGGACTTGGTTGACGACTACCTGTGAATCGCTGAATATCTCGATCTCATCTGCCCCGAGGGCTATGCAGACTCTGAGTCCAGCTAGTAGCGCCTCGTACTCGGCTTGATATTGGTCGCTTTGAAGTCAAACCTCATGGCACATTCGACATCATCCAATTCTGAAGTATGCACTATTATCCCTGCCCCGCTGCCATGAGTGTTTGAAAAGCCATCAATATATAGTTTCCATGTGAAATTTTTACCCAACATCTTTTTTGCTTCTAGGTTCGGCTCTGTGAACTCTGCTATAAAATCTGCCACTGCTTGCCCTTTGAAAATGATTCTTAGCCACCAAGTAAATCTACCTAAGGAAATGATTCTTAACTACCAAGTAATGCTTCTTAGGAAAGGATTTGTGATCCTAATCTATATCATATAAAATTCAGCCAGCACACACACATATATATATATATATACAAAAGGGTAGAATTTCTTTAAGATAAGGATTCTTAACTACCAAATAAATCCACCTAAGGAAAGGATTCTTGCCAACCAAGTAAATCCTTCTTAGGAAAGGATTTATGATCCTATATATAGATATATATGTGTGTGTGTGTGTGTGTGTGTGTGTGTGTATGATTTTCGTCCAGCCCTATGAATTTTATGATGAAAATTTCGTCCATGCCTAGGTAATTTTCAAGAGAGAATTTGGCATAGCAAGAGAGAATTTTGAGGGAGAAAAATTAGTTTTTGCTCTAGACAAAATTCGATCAACTCATAGATAAAGGGTGTGTGAATTCGGCCTAGAAGAGAAAAAAAGGGGAACTTTTTTGTTTTCAATAGTATACTAGTATCCTTTACATCAAAAGGGTTTTGTGTATAACATTGAATCAAGGTTCACGCGAGTTTCAATCAAGTTGATTGATAATTCACAAGTGACCGGACTTTCTTGGATTTTTCTCTTGGAGGATATTTGTAACTAACAAAGAAAAGATTTTTGATTTGTCTCCATCCTCAGGAATAAAATTTAAAGAAAGGGAACCCACACTCCAAGGTGATTCACGTTCGTGATTGGATTGGAAGATCTTGCGGACTCAATTCGGCGCTTGTTCAATCGTCACGCTTAAAAGGTACGATACTTTTATATACATCAATTAATCTAGGGTTAAGGTTCTCGTTGCATAATAGGGAAAATTTTTATTTTATACGCAAACCCTAATCTTTTTTTTTCTCACGCTTCCGTTGCGTTTCTAAACTGTTTTTTCCCTACAATTGGTATCAAAGTCTGGTTGTACCCTTGATTAATTGATATATGTGTTCGTGAATCTTTTACTTTTTATTGTATGTCTGCATGTTTTAGAAAGACATGGCACTCTACGTATTCACATATATATTTACATTAGAATGTATGAATATATATATGTTTTATATGTGGTTTGTTATTGCTCAATTTTGGTCCTAGAATTTCAATGTAATTTTATTTTGGGATTGTAACAAGAAGAGTGGTCTATTATCATCATAATTTCCTTCTTGGTAGTTGCTAAGTTTTTTTATTTATTTTGTTGTTATAATAATAATAATAATAACTGCAGTATTTTGTTATGTAAATTCTTCTGTAATACGTTCAAGTTTCGAAGACTCAAAGTTTTGAAGAATTAGGAGTAACCGGGACAAGTTTGGGACCGTACAAGCCGTAACAACGAACGTGAGTGCGAAAAGCGCGCATCCACGTTTGTTGTGGCATGGGCTACGCACGACAGCCCTTGTTGTAGCCATGGGCTGCGCATGGCAGCCCTTTATGGGCTTGTGGCATGCGCACACCCATGAGTACGGGCAAGGGGTGTGCACGCCCATGGGAGGTAGCCAAGGGAGTCCGAACGACGAAGGTCGTGTGAAGACTTGTTCGCCAAGAAAGGAGTTCTTGTATTCCAAGATATATGTAATTTACTTGTTTTTCTAGGATGGACCAAAATTATAGCTTCCTCACTACAGAAACCAGTGCTAGGGCCATTTTCTCTGCCTGTGAATATCTGGTCTCGGCTGGTAGAAGTGCCTTGCTGGTATAGTATACTGGTTTTTATACTCCTTCTGTTCTGACTAGGACTGAGCTTGCTGCTAGTTCTGTAATTCATAAGTACAGTTGGTGTGTCTCTCCCATCTGAGGTTTTGAAAGGATGGGAGTCGTCCCTAGGTATTCTTTAATTTTTAAGAATACGTGCTCGCATTCTTTATTCCATTCGAGTCCTTTCCCTTTTCTAATTACTTTAAAAAATGGTGCACATCTGTCTGTGGCTTTTGAGATGAATCTTCCCAAGGAAGCTAAGCATCCTGTTAGACGCTGTACTTCTTTGAGTGTCCTCGGTGGAGTCATTTTCTACAGGGCCTGGATCTTCTCGGGGTTGACTTCGATTCCTCTTTGGTGAACTTGAAAACCCAGGAATCTTCCTGAAAAAACCCTGAATAAACACTTGTTCGGATTTAGTTTCATTTGGTATCTCCTCAAGACATCAAATGTTTCTCGCAGGTCTGAAGTGTGTTTATCTACCATGATGCTCTTGGTCAGCATGTCATCAATGTATACTTCTATGTTCCTTCCAATTTGTCGTGCGAAGATTCTGTTGACCAGCTTTTGATATGTTGCCCCTGTATTTTTTAGCCTGGAGGTCATTATTGTGTAACAGTATAAACCCTGATCAGTTGTGAACGTTGTTTTTCTTCGTCTGTCTTGTTCATCCGGATTTGGTTATATCCCGAGTAGGCATCCATGAAATTGAGCAACTCATGGCCTGTTGTAGCGTCCACCAACTGATCTATCCTCGAAAGTGGGAAACTGTCTTTTGGGCATGCCTTGTTCAGATCTTTGAAATCTACGCACATCCTCCATTATCCATTCTTCTTTTGGACGAGGACTACATTAGCTACCCATTGAGGGTAATTGACCTCTCTAATCAATCCTACAGTGAGTAGCTTATCTACTTCCTGTTTGATTGCCTGACTTCTCTCGAGATTGAAAGATCTTCTCTTTTGTATCACCGGTTTTACATTCGGGTCTACCGTGAGATAGTAGGATATTATTCGGGCATCTATCCCGACCATGTCTTCATGACTCCAAGCGAACACATCCCTGTATTCTTTGAGTAGATCAATGAGGCTTTGTTTGACTCTTCTTTCCAGGTTGGCCCCGATCTTGATCTTTTTGTCTGGTTCATCCTCTTTCAAGATGATTTCTTTGACCGGTTCAGTTTTGGATTCATTCGACTCTTCCCTTGGATCTAATTCGAAGGATAGTGGCTCTTTGTTCTGACTCGGCTGTGTTATGGTGCAAACCTGCTCATCATTCTTGTCTTTGTATACTGACAGGTTAGCTCTTCGGGCAATCTCTTGGGATCCTTTGACTACTCTGACCACCTGTTCGGTCAAAAACTTGATCATTAAGGCATACGTGGTTGTTACGGCCTTAGTTTTATTTAGTAATGGTCATCCCAGTAATGCATTATATGGCCAATTGTCCAAGTCTACCACCACGAAGTTGAGCAATACAGTTCTTCGGCAAGGTGCCACTCCAATCTTAACGGGTAGCTTTACGGTCCCGAGTGGCCTGACCTCGACTCCTCCAAATCCTCTTAGTGGAGTATAGATGGGATGTAGATCCTTTCGGTCCAACCTGAGTTGATCGTAGACGGCTACATTAAGAATGTTTGTCGAGCTTCCATTGTCTATCAAGATCCTTCTAACTTTCCGGTGACCAATCCAAGCACTTATGGCCAGAGCATCATTTAGCCGAACATCGACGTCCTATGAGTCTGCTTACATGAATGTTATTGGGTCCCATTCTTCTTTTACCCTTTTCGGGTCTGGCTCCACCGAGTTTATGTCGAAGTTATGTCTTGCTTCTACTGCTTCCCTAATTTCCTGTGTTCGCTCTCGGTTACTTCTCCCAGTGGATGGTCCTCCAAATATCGTATGTATTACTTGATTGGCCTCCGAACTGGCCCTTTGATTTTGACCAGAGCTGTGATCGGTCCGGATCTCTTTATTTGCTTCTGACTTCTCATCCCTTTTCAAGATCACATCCTGTAGATGTCCTTCCCTAATGAGGGTTTCTATGTAATCTCTGAGCTGGTAACACTTGGAAGTCTCATGACCGGTTTCCTTGTGGAACCTGCAGTATTTGGTTGTATCTCACCGAGCAAACTGAGATTGTCGGCATGGCTCTTGTACCATATTCTTTCCTTTCATGATGGCCAGGATTTCCTCCTGCTTTTTCTGAAGAGGGGTGTAGTTGGTGTATCTGCCTCGGTATTTCTCTATGGTCTGTTCGGTATTATGCCCATTTCCCCCGTCCTTGCTTTTTTGTGTTGTTTCCTTTTTCCTTTCCCTTTTGGTTCTGCACTTTGGACTCGACGTCCTTTTGTTCGGGTTTTCCTCCATGCATGTAACATCCTCCAGTGGCTAACTCTTCTTCTTCGACTAATGTATAACCTCCTGTCATGTCCATCATATCTGCATATCTGGTCAGACGGGCTCTTCTTAAATCGAAAGATAGTCGTCCATTCTGCAGGTTGTTGATGAATGCAGCAATTATTGCTTCATCATTTGCACTGCCAATTTTTTATACTGCTTGGCCGAATCGCCCTAGGTATTTCTTCAGTAACTCATCTTTCCCTTGTTTTATTTAAGAAATGTAAGCCACTGACTTTTTCTTGTGAACATTGCTTAGAAATTGCCATGAGAAGCTCCTGCTCAGTTCACTAAAACTTCATATGCTTGTTGGAGGTAATCTCCCAAACCATCTTGAACCCGTGTCTCCTAGAGTTTGTGGAAAATTGAGACACAGTAAGGGATCATTGTGGGCATACTGAGCCATGGCACTTTTGTAGCGTCTAACGTGCTCCTTAGGGTCTGTGTCTTTCTTGAACTGCTCCACGTGCGACATCCTGAACCTTTCTGGGAATGCGGTTCGCAAGATTTCCTAGGTGAAAGGGCTGTCAGAATCATCGTCAGATAATTCGTTGTACCCATAACGTCTGGCCAGTGCGTCCATTTGACGCCTATTATTCTCAATTTCTCGAGTTAGGCTCTGGATTACTACATCTCTGTCCCCCACCGGACTTCCCCGATGGTTGAACCGCTGGGTGATTATCATTCCTCTTTCTGGCTCTTCACTTTGTTATCGGGTTTCTCGTATGATTCTGTGATGACGCTTGCGATGGTGCAGATCGCTATCTTCAGATGACGACCGATCCCTGTGCCGATCATGTTTACGGTGTCTAGCATGGGCTGTCTGATCCTGGTTCTGCTTCTAGCGTGGTCATTCCTCTTCAGGTGTTTCACGTCCAGCCTGATTGATTGGAGTAGGGTTCATTCCGACTTCTGGTGTATTTATTTATGGCCCTACTACAACTGAACGAAGCCTCACATGTGGGAGGTTAGGGGTTTGTGCTTCTGTAGCCAGTAGATCAACCCCTTCCTTTGCTACATCTGCCACCAATTGTTGCAACGCCTCTCGGAAGCGTTGCGTCAGGTCTTCGCTGGTCGGAGGAACTTGCTGGATCCCAGCAAGAAATGTAGGTTGGTTCTCTGTTGTTACAGCGAGATCCTGTGAGGTACTGCCAACATGGAAGTTATCCGGAGATTTTTGGACATCCCCAGAACTGCTTCTGCTTCCTGCCACCGCTTTTGATTAAATCAGAGGTTCGACCTCTCCTTCTAGCGTCAATTGTTGATGTCGATTTATGGATTGCATCAGAAAAGCCAACAAGGATTGGATTTTAACTGTAATTTCAAAGAGAAAGAGAATGATAAAGTAATTAAGATGCGAGTTTTTTACGTGGTAAAACTCCGATGACCGGAGAAACGTCCATGGGTAGTTGAATGATCAACCAAGTCAAAATCCACTATGAAATTATAATATTACAAGCTCTCGATCTCTCATTTTCTCTTTTTTTTCTCTCTGTATTTTTTGTTAATGAATGCTTGAACTCTCTTTTTATCAGATTACGGGTCTATTTATATGTTTATAGAACCCTAATCTGCTTTGTACAAGTAATAGAAGGTCTTTGTATTTAATTACAATTATTTACTTGCTTGAAGCTGATTGTTTTCTTTCCTGTTTCGGAGTCTTGTATTGAGATCGAATGGGACTCTAGTATTGTAGTCCAATTAGGACTTATTTCCTTATAAGAGCAGTCTTTTTGAAGAAATAAAATTGCTGCCTGATTGGGAACCTTTTTGTTTAATATTCTGTCTTTATTGGGATTCCTTTTTGATATGGATATCTCCGTGCATCTTAATGACTTGAGATGTGGGCTATGCGCTGGGATTCTATTCAGTTTTTTTCATGTTCGTCCCGAGTAAGGACAGTACCTGTTGGTCCCGAGTAACATCTTTCGTTCCCGAGTAGAAATGTCTTTTAACCAGCCCCGGATGACATTTAACTGATCCCGAGTAGTATATATCGTTGAATGATCCTATAGGTTTTGTTCAACATCTGCTTACTCGGGTTTTCTCCTCTTCGGTGACTTCTTGTAGGATATTTTTTGAATGCCTATTCGGATGTCCACCTGGCAATTTATCCTCTTTGTGACGACGTGTACGTATGATAAAATTCACATATGATAAAATTCACATATGACAAAATTCAAAAATTAAATATTTAATTTAATAAAATAAAATAATCTTATTATCTTATTTTATTCAAAAAACAAATATCAACAAACACCATCCATTTAGTGATTAATAACATAATTAAATAATTTTATTATTTAATTTATTTAATCACTATTATTCATTAATCAAATAATCTCGTTATTCAATTAATTCTCGAATAAATACGTGTCACTTTCGTAACACAATTAATTGGACAATCTAATTAAATAACCGTGACCCTTGTTACCTAAATCGATCGAGCTAGCAAGGGGACCTAATGGACCCACAGTATTTTGAGTTCCAATAATCCTCGAAAATATTAATTAAACTTTTTAATTAATATTCCTTGATTATTAACTCCGGTGTTATTCCACTAAAAACCCGAAGCTGCACTCTCTCAACTGCAGACGCTTTTACATAGACCGATACAACTTGGTGTCTATCAATATAACTATTACACATGGTGTGATCCTCCACAGTAGTTCATAATTAAAGTTGGGTCAAAATGTTTATTATACATTTCCAGTTACATATATCCTTTAAGTACCGTTGATTCTCTAATGAACAATAAATCCTATTTCCTCACGGAATTAGGAGAGTCAGATCTTACAGTGTTGAACTAATGATGGAGACTACACGATATATATGGCATATATCCCCCTTCCACTCACTATTTTATAAATAGGGTTTTCTATTATCCTTTAATGCACCTAGACTCTACAAGATCAGACGGCTAACTTTAATCAAGTTTATCTAGAAACAAGTTCTAATTAACTAATAAATTATTTATGTTTTTTAACAATTAAAAATCTAATATATTAGTGAATAATCTTAAGCTTTAGTAAACTATTTACTAAGGTTAGATTATTATAATAGTATTTACCAAGTTTTAACTATTAAAACTCTAACACTTTATTCGGTTCATTTATCGTATTAATCATAATAACAATAAATGACCCTATTAATCTAACATATTAAACTCTTTAATAACTAGATTAATATTAATGAGAATTACCAAGTTTTCTAACCATTAAAAAACTAATCTCATTATTCATGGTCATTTATGTGAATTGTCCATTTTAATCACATTAATAAAAATACATAAAATATTAGGCTATGATGCATATATGACATATCAAATAAATTTGTGTTGACACATTTAATCTAAATGATATAGTATGAATGAAAATGCTTTTATCATCACATAATATAAATCATACATGAATTGACCAAGTACTATGGATTATTTAACCTAAAATAAATTGGAATCTAAAATTATAAAAATACCCCCAATGCATTCCTTGATCTTCTTATAACTTCAGAAATCTTCCGGTCTCTTCAGGTCACTCCGATTCATCTCATGAATCCTTCTTTGCGGTTTTTCTAGGTCTTCAATACATGTTACATTTTTTTTTTTACAATACAATAACAGTAAAAAACATAACAAAAAAAAAATTATACAACCCATAAATCCTAAATTCACGATACCATATAATTAACGATCAATCATGTTTTTATAAATTAACAAATTTAATATACTTACAAATACAACATACATTCAATTTAAATAGTGTCTAGACTATCATATATACAAGAGCATCGAAATCAATTTCTTGTTCTGAAAAAAAAAAATTGGCTCTGATACCAATTGTTGGAACCCCGCTCATCGATCACGCAACAGAAGTAAGGTTTTAAGAATTTTGTATATAGATCGTAAACGATCTGTGACTAGTGAACTTAGGATCTCGGTTTTTTTTTCGAAACTCATACATATCAATTGTTACAGTAATAAATAAATATCTATACACAGAAATTGTAATCAATATAAAGAAGAAGAAGAAAATTTTACTAACGTTTGGAGGCTCCTTCACTTTAGCTATGCTCCTGTTTGAACTACTCGATCTTCCTCGCTATATCTCAGAACTGGTAACTGCATATATGCGCATCACGATCTCAGGAACTTGAATAAAGGATGTCGATAAAAGACTTGAAGAAACTCTTTCTTCTTAGAGAAAACAACTTAGAACCATTCTAGTTCTTAAAAACATTTTCTTTTTTTTTTCTTTGTTTGAAACACTGTATACGAACACACAGTGCACCTCCCTTTTTGTTTTCCTTTTTTCTTTCTTTGATTCACGCACACCCTTTTATTTTCTAACAAACATATATGTATATTATAAATTTTGTAAATATTTTTAGTTTAATTGATACCTTATTTTGGTCGGTTTTCTAAGAATATATATATTCTCTTTTAAAAACCTTATGATATCTTTTTACTTAAAACAAAATATTTATTTTATTTTTATTAAAAGATATCATCTAATTTGAATTTAAACTATTTAAAGTCAAAATTTTAATATATAATTTAATAAAATAAAATTATCTTATTATCTTATTTTATTCAAAAAACAAATATCAACAAACACCCTCCATTTAGGGATTAATAATATAATTAAATAATATTATAATTTAATTTATTTAATCACCATTATTTATTAATCAAATAATCTCATTATTCAATTAATTCCCAAATAAATATTTGTCACTTTTGAAACACTATTAATTGGACAATTCAATCAATTAACTGTGACCCTTGTTACCTAAATCGATCGGGCTAGTAAGGGGACCTAACGGACCCACAATATTTTAAGCTTCAATAATCCTCGGAAACATTAATTAAACTCTTTAATTAATATTTCTTGACACAGACCGATACAACTCAGTGTCCATCGATATAGCTATTACACATGGTGTGATCCTCCACAATAGTTCATAATTAGAGTTGGGTCATAATGTCCGTTATACTCCTTTAATTACATATATCCTTTAAGTACCATTGATTCTCTAATGAATAATAAATCTTATTTCCTCACAGAATTATGAGAGCACTCACATTGTCCAAGCTCTGAATCAACCCTTAAGGGTGTGTTTGGCACGGAGATGGGACAAGACAATATGAGACTGGACAGAACTGAACATGTTGTTCTATATTGTGTTTGGAAGGTTTGGACAAAACAGTAAAATGTACTGTTATGCATTTAGTAAGGCTGAGACAAGACGGAACAAGAGGTTCAAATGACCAGAGTACCCCTCTTATATATATATATATATATATATATATATATATATATATATATAAATATTAAATAATAACATATTATTATATTATAAATATATTGTTTGATATGATTATATATTAATATAGAATATTACATGAATTATATATAATAATATGACAGATTATATTATTATATATATATATATATATATATACGATATATAATATTAAATATTAGTATATATAGAAAATATAATATTTATATATCTTATATAATGTATAATATATATATATATATATTATTATTATATGTAAAAGATATATTTATTTATTAATTAATTTAAATATATAATATATTAAAGATTATATATATAATAATAAAATATATTATAATATAATATGTTGAATATAATATATTATAACAATAATAATAATATATAATATAATAATATTTATATATATAAACACATAATATTATCATATATTTATATAATATTATATATGTAATTAAAACATATTTATGTATATAATATAATATATAATTTATTGGACATGATTGTAATTGTTTGAAAATTTAAAGGGCAAATTGGTCTTTTTGACACTTGTCCCATATCATAGGACAAGTTGTCCTAGGGTCTTGGGTGGGATAATTTTTTATGATTTTTGTCCTACCTTGTCCCGTCTTGTCCCATGCTAAGGACGCGCAAAACATGGCACAAGAACAAACTGTCCAACGTTGTCCTGTCTTGTCCCGCGTACCAAAAGCACCCTAAGTAAACTACCATCTACTTCTCACAAGAAGGAGTGGATTCCTCTATTGTGTACAAATCTTCTCAATCACAAGCCAATCTGTAATCCCAACATATGGAGTATATTGATCAGGAATTGCATCCGACCTCACCCATGGTATATCAAAGACCACGATCTAACCTAAAGGAGTCGATAAGACACTCATGATTAAGAACACCCACATATAGTCATCATTAGTTGATATATATGAATCTCATCGATAAACGGATCTTGGCGATAGATTCATATAGATCATGACCCAGTCCTATATGATCATATCATACAATGTGTCTCCATTCCAATATCTTATATGAATGATTCATGATGGAATCACCATACATTATGGAATGAACCATAACTATAGATTAATCGTAAATAAAGTAACCGGCTTTATTTGCTATCTATGGACTCTTTAGATTGCTCATCTCTTACTGTATCCATCTGTATATGACACTCATATACACAGTTTGAGATTACATCCGGCAATCTAGGATGTTAATTTGCACAAGTTATAAAATAAACAACACAACAAGAATGAATTGAACTTTTCTTTTTAATTCTTTCATAAATCCATTTACAAATTACTTGTTTAGCGCATAAACCCCAACAACTTAACCAAACTAAATGTGCATTTGGTGTTTCTTCAGGGAAGTTTTTAGGGTATCTCGTCACCCATAGGGGGATCGATGCAGACCTACAACAAATCCAGTCGATCTTGGGAATTGAATCCCTAAAGTGTGTGAAAGAAGTACAAAAGTTGACAGGTCACGTTGATGCACTTGGATGATTTATTTCTCGATCTTCGGAATGAAGCCACGGATTCTTCGAGACATTGAAGAAGAATAAATTATTCGAATGGGTTAAGGAGTGAGAGAAAGCCTTGAAAGAACTAACAGATTACCTATCCTCACCACCTTTGCTTTCAAAATCGATCGACATGGAGCAATTGTACGTATACTTAACAGTGTCTGCGAAAGCCGTGAGTTCTGTTTTAGTAAGAGAAGAAGATTCGAGGAAGTTATCGGTCTACTATGTAAGCAGGTCTTTACTCGATGCAGAAACCCATTATACTCAGATGGAAAAGCTTGCCCTTGCACTAGTTGTTGTGGCTAGGAACCCACTATCCAATAATCGTTCTCACGACTTATCCATTGAAAAGCATTCTCCACAAGCCTAAATTATTTGGTCGATTGACCAAGTGAGTGGTGGAACTCAGTGAGCATGACATCACCTATAAACCAAGAACTGCTATCAAACCCTATGTAATAGTTGATTTCATAAATGATTTCTCCTTATACTTGTCTGAACAGGTTGAGAAAGAAGCAATCCTTGTGATCGGCAATCTGGTCCTAGGCTTATGAGAGATATCAGTCGACGGTTCAAGCAATTCCAGAGGAAGAAGACTTGTTATCGTATTAAAGTCACCAAAAGGGACGTTAATAGAATAAGTTGTCAGCTGCATTTTCAAAAACAACAAACAATGAAGCCGAGCTCGAAGCACTCATCTTGTAAATGTCCCTAGCCATGAACTTAGCCATAAAGAAGTTCAAGGTCAACTGTGATTCCTAGTTAATTGTGTGACATGTACAAGGGACATATGATGTAAAGGACCTTAAAATGACAGTCTACCTCAGACTGGTACAAAAAATGAAAATAAAATTTGATGAATTTGAGATCAAGCAAATCCCTCAAATGATAAATATTCAAGTTGATTCCTTGGCCAATCACGGTTCAGCAGTCTAGGTAACGGTCGGTAGACTAATTCCTGTTATGTATCTACAGTGGCATGCGATATGGAAAGAACAATCGACAGTGGAGGTTTTGAGTGTTGAGAATGAACCTAGCTGGATGACGTCAATCATAGAATACCTCGAACACGATGTTCTTCCAACAAATAGGAACGAAGCAAGAAGGGTTTGAGCCAAAGCAGCTAAATTATGCATGATCGCAGGTAAACTTTATAAACAGTCCTTTTTAGGTCCTTACTTCTTATATGTGTTACCATCAAAGGCTCGATCTATACTCAAAGATCTTCATGAGGGGATATGTGGAAACCATTCCGGTTCAAGAAACCTGGCGTATTGAGCGATCATTGCAGGTTATTACTGGTTGACCTTGAAATCAGATTCACTCGACTTCGTCAAACAATGTGATAACTGCTAGCGACATGCACATGTATCTCATCAACACCCAGAGAAGCTAAGTTCTATACTATCTCCTTGGTCTATCATAAAATGAGGGATGTACATTATCGGGAAACTGCCAACCTCGAACAAGGGAGTCAAGGGCTACGCTCTCACAATGATGGATTATTTTACCAAATGGGTTGATGTTAAGGTATACAAAAACATAAAAGACAACGAGGTAAAAGGCTTTCTTTGGGAAAATATAGTCTTCAAGCTCGATGTGCCCAAGGAGATCGTGATAGATAACGGGTCCTAGTTTATATCGTTCGATTTTTAAATTTTGTGTGAGGAATGGGGAATAAAGATTCATTTCTCCACACCATGATATCCTCAATCGAATGGCCAGGTCGAGTCAACAAACAAGACTATAATGAGGACATTGAAGAAAAAACTCAAGTCAGTAAAGGGTCTGTAGGCTGAGAAACTGCCAGAAGTGTTATGGTCGTATAAAACAATAGTTAGAACATCAACTGGAGCTACCCCCTTTTCTCTCGCATTCGGTGGCGAGACGGTTATCCCAATCGAGCAACATATAGTTTCCTCGAGAGTCGAGCATCTTAAAGAAGTAGAAAATGACTCACTCTAGTCCATCGAACTCGATCTACTTGATGAAAGAAGGGATAGTGCTCTACTAAGAATCATGGAATATCACCAACGTGTTGCTCGACATTATAACTAGAATGTTCGTATTCAAACTTTGTCGAAGGAGATTAAGTTCTGCATAAATTTTTTCAAAATACAAAAGAGCCAAGCTCAAGTAAATTCAACTCGAACTGGTAATGACCTTACCAGAAAACAAGAGTGGTCGGACGTGAAGCTAACAAAAATCGAGCATAAGATAGCCTTGAAGTCCACAACAGCTAGAACGCATTGCACCATAAAAGGTACTACATCTAACCTTAATTAAACTACTTGGTCTCTTCATTTTTAAGTATCGACTAACTTCTTATCGAGGACAATGATGATCGACGTAGAGAAATCTAGTGCTTTCTGAGCTCCAAAAATTAGAAAAATCCCACAAACGAAGGTTGCCAATACAAATAAGCCCAAGGGAATTGTAGGCACCATGTTGTGTCGGGAACTTTACTCTGCCATGCAGGGAGAACAACTTAATAACTTCTTATTCAAAAGAATTGAGTCGATCCAACAAGCATAACTCTCCTCAATACATTGAGCAAACTTGTGTTAGGGGGAGTGGAGCCGGGCAATCATATATTTTTGTTTTGAAAGAGCTCTAAGTTAAGCTATGATCAGTGTATTTTCAACATTTCATAAAATCAGTCGATATATGTACGCTCCATGTCGAGCTTTGACAAATGAATCTTCGGTAAAACCTTTGACTAATGTATCTTCGACAAAAGCTTTTATTAATGTATGTTCGATAAAAGCTTTGATTAATGTATGTTCGACAAAAGTTTTGATTACTGTATGTTCGACAGTTGCTTAAATGAAATAATTCGATGTTTTCCATTTTCATTCTTGCAATATAGTTTAAAAAGTCTATGAATCAATAACAGAGTAAAATATGATCATCCAAACATCATATAAATATTTACAAACTATCGAGAGTGGCATATTTATAGTCTACACCTCTCTTGATTTTTTACTAAAATAGTGAAAAGAAAGAGATAATTAAGCAAATTGATCAACCATGAAACTACTTAAACTTTGGCTTTATCTCTACCACCACCTACACATTTGCCCAATTGTCCAGCTAAATTGCCTTCATTTTTCTGCTCCTCAGCCTGCTCAAGCTTTTTCCATGACTCCTAAACCTCGATGTCCTCTTCTAGTCTCCAAGAGTCAGTCTCCCTATGAAGATATTGATGCATTAGCTCGCCCTAATTTGGATAACAGCTTTATCAGCAGCCCTATCTAATTTTTTGAGTGCATCAGCAAGCATATCGTCTGTATCATATAACTTCTTCTCACTCGCCACCAAAGTTGCTCTCAGACGAGCATTAGCTTCTTCAGCTTTAGCGAGTTTTTCTTTTAACTCTTTCCCTAGTCTCTCTAGATCAGACTTTGCCTTCTCAGTATTCTTCTTTCATTTTACGTTCGAATTGGTGAGTGTGGAGACCTTCTTGGACAAGGACTTGATGTCTTTTCTCAAATAGAGTTAGGACCGAAGAGCCTACAAATAAAAAAGGTGTTAAAGCGATCATTCAAAATTAGTTCGATCTGAAACTTGAGTATATTTAAACTTTTAGGTAGGGAAACAAACCTGGAAAGCACCGGTAAGACCCCAGTCAACTACTCGACCAACCCCTATCTGAGTGAAACGAGCTTCATCTTTAGAAAAAAGAAGTTTATCAACCCCTTTTAGCATCGGACCAAGATTGGAATAGACAGAGATATCCGTTGGAAAATTTACAAAAACAACTTCGCTCGAAGGCTCGTCTTGGAATGGTCGCTTACTCGATTTTTCAGCAACAAGAGAGTCAGATTCAGTCGGATCGAACAGTTTATTTTAGTCTATTGGTATGAGATCTGGTTCACTCACAACTTTCTTTCTTTTGGCCCACTCTACCTTACTCGTCTGCCTCCTTAGAGTTTCCACAGGAGAAAAGAGCAGCCTCAAGTTTGACATCGTTGCTGCAGTGAAAGCTCGCTCGACGTCAATAATAGGCACGATAAATCGAGTGCCACATAAAATCTTGAACTCGTACCTCATCCAAGTGTACGTGGCAAAATCTTCAAATCGAGGATAAGGATTATCTGATTGTTCAAATGTAGTATGTCTCCACAAAGAGCTTTATCTTAAGCTATCCTCCTACAAAAGAACCTTTCAACTTCTCTCATTTAGGTCAATCTTGAGAATCTTTTGAGTGCTTGATACGTCATCTACCCCTTGGATCGACTTCGTCTTCCCGTATAAACCCACTAAAACATATAAAAGAGCACATGCTAGTATAATGAAAGTTAGTTCGCGAATGTAAAATAGAACATGGGATAAATAAATTAATCATACTCCTACCAACATTACTCCAGGTCGACCTAACACACTCGACCAAGGTCCCTTGGGTAAAAAAATATCTTGGTTTCAAAACTGGATCACTAGTCGTCAACTCTGAGATCAAATGACCTTGAAGATGTCGAGTTGCCACCATATACCTCCCACTGCATTGTCATGCTCTTTTAGTTAGAAGGTGTACAAGAAGTATTCGAAACTAAACTCAAGATCCATTTCTCAATCAAGACTTCAAGACCTAATAATATCCTCCAGCCATTGGGCATCAATTGGCTAGGAGTTATGTCAAAGAAATTGAGCAGTTGTCAAGCAAGATGTGGGATTGGAAACTTGAGACCTATCCTGAAGGGTATGTAATAAAAACACGTTCAACCTGGTATCGACCAATCAGCTCACTCGAAAGTGGTCGTCTCTCATAATTTCACGGACTCAGCAATCCCATGGTGGAACTGTAAATTATTGACGTCCTGGGTGTTAGGATTATGCTCGATAGCAAGAGTGTAATATTGTAATTAACAATATTTTCATATGAATAAAGTGATTTCTAGTTTAACAAATCTTATAGCATTTATAGTTTAATTATTATAATTGTCAAAAGTAAATAATCATAAGGTCAAAAGACTATGAGAAAAGAAGAAATGTTCATACATCTAGATATGTATGAGGTAGACACAATTCTTTAGCTAGTCTTGAATAATATTCACAACTTAAGATAGAAGGTTGAGCGCCTTTATTTTGTCAAAGTTGTAGATTCTTTTATTAGCATTTGAGTGGGATCAAATGTGTTAAGATGAGTCTAAAATCATCAAAGTGTGGTGTCTTTGGGTAAAAGAATCTAGTGCACTAGGCGCATTGAATAGGATCAAAATGAAATACTTTATCTAGAACCGTCAATGGATAAAAGTTTTTATTTGAAGACAATCGGAGAGTCTATCTTAATCCTGAGATAAATGATGGACTTATGGTTGCAAGTGTTATCATTTGAGCTATCAATGAGTATGATTATATAGCATAGTCTATCCTCGATAGTTTGGTGGTATTCATTTGTTAATCGATAGAGGACTTCATTTATAGATATGGACATCGTGGCTCCATTTATTGAATTAGAGTAGAATATCATCATATGGATGTTTTGAGGTATTGGATATTAAATCTTAACGTTAAGTTTTCAACAGTGTCTATTGAAACAAGGCTTCTGGACAAGTCAAAATATCCAAGTTCAAAATGTGGTCATATGAGTAAATATGGTAACTTGGAGAGCTATAGGCGGTCTATGAATTCTTGGCATTTACTGGTATTCTTCACGAGGATACGCTTTCTCCAATAAGGTTGTCTAAGGTACGAATGAGTAACATCAACTTATTCTATCTTTATTTAAGAGTTCAATTTTAGTTCTTTAGTGGAATGAACTAAAATTAAATATATTGAACCTAAGTGAATCATTTGTTGATTGTGATTGGGTTGTGTCTATTGGAGCTTAAATTTAGATAGCCCGCCAAGATCCCCAATTCACACGAACTTGCATGGATCACTTGATATATTCTACCGGAACAATTTAGGGGTCCATCTAGAATTGTAATAAGGCATGTGAACTTGTTTCTTTTTGTAAGAATAGGTCTAGTTCACATGTGGACTTTTTATTAAGGTCCAATGGATTTGATAAAATAAGAAAAATAAGAAAAATAATATATGACCTTTATACTAGGTATGGGCAGCAATGGCTATGGTGAATAGCTTAAATATATTATTTTTATTTTATTATTATTTAATTAAATGGAAATTAATTAATTTGTTGATTAATTAGTTATTTAATTAAAAGTCAAAATCTTTTCCTATTAGAAGATAGTCTCCTAAAACTATACTATTGTTGATAGTATAGTTAATGTTAAAGACTATATTTGATAAGTAGATAAATAAAAGGAGTTATTTATCTAATCAAATTAGGAAGTCTTTAATATGGTTACAAATACACTCTTGAGTTGGATTAGGAATCTTGGTGTTAGGATAGAATTCCTTTTTGAAAAGGATTTTTAGCCACCAAGTAAATCTACCAAAGGAAATGATTCTTAACAACCAAGTAATCCTTCTTAGGGAAGGATTTGTGATCCTAATCTATATCATATAAAATTCGGCCAGCCCATATATATATACAAAATGATAGAATTTCTTTAAGATAAGGATTCTTAACTACCAAATAAATCCATCTAAGGAAATGATTCTTGTCAACCAAGTAAATCCTTCTTAGGAAAGGATTTATGATCCTATATATATATATATATGTGTGTGTGTGTGTGTGTGTATGTGTGTGTGTGTGTGTGTGTGATTTTCGTCCAGTCCTATGGATATTATGATGAAAATTTTGGCCATGCCTAGGTAATTTTCAAGAGAGAATTTGGCATAGCAAGAGAGAATTTTGAGGGAGAAAAATTAGTTTTTGCTCTAGACAAAATTCGATCAACTCATAGATAAAAGGTGTGTGAATTCGGCCTAGAAGAGAAAAAAAAGGGAACGTTTTTGTTTCCAATAGTATACTAGTATCCTTTACATCAAAAGGGTTTTGTGTACAGCATTGAATCAAGGTTCATGCGAGTTTCAATCAAGTTGATTGATAATTCACAAGTGACCGGACGTTCTTGGATTTTTCTCTTGGAGGATATTTGTAACTAACAAATAAAAGATTTTTGTTTTGTCTCCATCCTCAGGAATACAATCTAAAGAAAGGGAACTCACACTCCAAGGTGATTCACGTTCGTGATTGGATTGAAAGATCTTGCGGAATCAATTCGACGCTTGTTCAATCGTCACGCGTAAAAGGTACGATACTTTTATATACATCAATTAATCTAGGGTTAAGGTTCTCGTTGCATAAAAGGGAAAAAATTATTTTATACTCAAACCCTAATCTTTTTTTTCACGCTTCCATTACGTTTCTAAACCGTTTTTTCCCTACAATTGGTATAAAAGTCTGGTTGTATCCTTGATTAATTGATGTATGTGTTCGTGAATCTTTTACTTTTTATTGTATGTCTGCATGTTTTAGAAAGACATGGCACTCTAGGTATTCGCATATATATTTACATTAGAATGTATGAATATATATATGTTTTATATGTGGTTTGCTATTGCTCAATTTTGGTCCTAGAATTTCAATGTAATTTTGTTTTGGGATTGTAACAAGAAGAGTGGTCTATTATCGTCATAATTTCCTTCTTGGTAGTTGCTAAGTTTTTTTTTTATTTTGTTGTTGTAATAATAATATAAAAAAACTGCAGTATTTTGTTATGTAAATTCTTCTGTAATACGTTCAAGTTTCGAAGACTCGAAGGTTTGAAGAATTAGGAGTAACCGGAACAAGTTTGGGACCGTGCAAGCCATAACAACGAAAGTGCGTGCGAAGAGCGCGCATCCACGTTTGTTGTGGCATGGGCTGCGCACGGCAGCCCTTGTTGTAGCCATGGGCTGCGCATGGCAGCCCTTTATGGGCTTGTGGCATGCGCACACCCATGAGTAAGGGCAAGGGGTGTGCACGCCCATGGGAGGTAGCCAAGGGAGTCCGAACGACGAAGGTCGAGTGAAGACTTGTTCGCCAGGAAAGGAGTTCTTGTATTCCAAGATATATGTAATTTACTTGTTTTTCTAGGATGGACCAAAATTGTAGCTATTTATATTTTGTAAATATTGCAATGTTTGTCATTGTTTGATAACATGTCATATAGAATAGGAGTGCCACTCATATATCTCTTTTGGTATGAACATGCATTGAATGGTTTAAGTATCTAAAATGGTATCTAGATAACTTGGTAAATCATTCTTTGGAATTCGATCACACGCCTTAAACAATTGAGTGGGAGAAGGTGTTTTTGAACACCTACGGCCTCCAAGTTTAGTTGAGCTTTATGTTTCGTGAATAACCTCCCAAGAGGTATTCATGAATGGAATTTAGCAAAATACTTCCTTACAAGGATAGACTAGACAATTAGCCCAAACAATATCTACTCCCAAATGAGGGATTATATTGAAGGTCGATAGCTTGGTAACACACTCAATGTGAGTTTATTAATATCCTCCCAAGAGTTCTTGTTAATAAAATCACAACGCTAAAAATAAAACGTTAGTTGTTATGTTAACAATTAGGTGGGACCTAGTCCGACTAGTAAATGGTGCGTACTCCCAAAGGAGGTGTGACATTTATGGATATTAGATCACCATTGAATTTTTACGATTGAATTATTTCATTTAATTGAAGATAAATATTCAAAAGTGCTTTATCATGATTATTTACTTATATAATTTTTGTTATTAAAAAGAAATCATGACCCCATCCCTAATCAATATCCTAAAAGACGATACTTTAACTGGTGATAATTATGTCACATGGAAAAGGAAAATTGGGCTACTATTGCAATCCGAAAACCATAAGTTCATTATGTGCACTCCTAAACCACCTACTCTTACTAACGAATCTACTCAGAAGCAAAGAGATGAGTATCAGTAGTGGGAGTCTTCTGATGAGATGGCTAAATGTTACATTATGGCCACCATCTCCGATGTGTTGCAATAGCAACATGAAGGGATGGAGATTGCTACCGATATAATGATGTCTCTAGAGAAGATGTTTGCTATGAGGTCTAGGATGACTAAGAGAGAGGCAGTGACTGCTTTTATGAATCTTAGGATGAAACCCGAACAGGCTGTGAAAGATCACATGATGAAAGTCATAGCACATCTCAATATTGTTGAACTGAATGGTGCTGAGATAAATGGAGAGACCAAAATTGACATGATTGTCAACTCGTTGTCGGATTCCTTTGATCAATTCAAGTTGGACTACACCTTGAATAATAAGGAATATACCTTGCATGGCCTGATGCAAAATGTTCAAAGCGCAGAAAAGATCCTTATGAAAGGCAAAGGGTCAAGAGATTCATACCGTAGGTAAAGTTGCTACTGTTAAGACCCATAAGAAGGTCAAGAAACAATAGAAGAAAAAGCAACTAGGACCTACAAAGAAGGAGACAAAGAAAGTAACCAAGATCAAAGGAAAGTGTTTCCTTTATGGTGAAAGGGGACATTGGAAAAGAAATTGCCCAAATTCTCAAGGAAAGGAAGAAGGTAATATTAATTATCTTGAAACATGTTTTTTGGCGGATTCTATGGATTCATGGATCATAGACTCCGGAACCACTAATCATGTTTGTTTTTCCTTACAGGGGTTTAAGGAAAGGAGAATGCTTAATAAGAACGAATTCAACTTGCGATTAGGCAATGGAGCGTTGGTGTCTGCTAATGCAATGAGAAATATTAGAATTAGTTTAGATTCTTATACGCATTTACATTTAATTGACGTTTACTATGCACCTCAATTCAAGAGGAATTTAATTTCGGTTTCTTGTTTAAATAAATTTGGTTATTTGGTTACTTTTAATATTAGTAAGAATGACAAAATTATTTGCAAAGGTACATTGGAAAACGGATTATTCTATTTGCATAGAAATATCTCTCACTTGTTAGACACAGAATCAACGGAACCTAATCATAAAAGAGTAAAATTATCAAAAGATGAAACCTACCTATGACATTAGCGCTTAGGTCATATCAACCTTAATAAGATTAAAAGATTGGTATGTAACGAACCTCTAAGTGACTTTAAGGTTGATGATCTACCAACTTGTGAATCTTGTTTGGAAGGTTAAATGACCAAAAGGTCGTTTACGACCAAAGGCGCAAGAGCCATAGAATCTTTAGGATTGATACACACTGATGTGGCTAGACCTATGAGTATTCAAGCTAGAGGTGGATATGAGTACTTCATCACTTTCATGGATGATCACTCAAGATTTGGCTATGTGTATATCATGAGACATAAGTCTGATGCTTTTGATATGTTCAAAGCATTTAAAGCTAAAGTAGAAAATCAGTTTGAGAAACGCATAAAAATCTTGAGGTCCGATCGAGGTGGAGAATATCTATCTGGTGAGTTTCAGCAATATCTTATTGATAATGGAATAATTTCTCAGTTTTTTGCACCATGCACACCTCAACAAAATGGGGTGGCAGAAAGGAGAAATATAACTCTTTTGGATATGGTTAGGTCTATGTTGAGTTATTCAACGCTCCCTAGTTCTTTTTTGGGATATGCTTTACAAACTGCCATGTATATTCTAAACGATGTACCATCTAAGTCAGTTCCTAAAACACCGCATGAGTTATGGACTGGGCGAAAGCCTAGTTTACAACACTTAAGGATATTTGGATGTCCTGCACACATGTTAAAAGGAAAGACGGATAAGATGGAGTCCCTTTCAGAAACATGCATATTTGTAGGGTATCCAAAAGGAACAAAAGGATATTATTTTTATAGTTCTTCAGATCTTAAAGTATTTGTTTCGACAAATGCCAAATTTCTAGAAGAGGACTATATTAATAATTTGGTGCCTAAAAGTAGAATTGTCCTAAATGAGATTTTAGGAGATACAATTCCACAAGAGGTTTCGCAACCAAGCCTAATTGTAAGTTTCGTACCAACACAAGATCAACATTCTACCATACCTCGTCGTAGTGGGAGGGTTGTTAGACAACTCGAGAGATACATCGGTCTAGGAGAATCTGTAGAGAATCTTCTGGACGACGATGATCCACATACATACAAGGAAGCAATGGAAGATGTTGATTGCCGCTATTGGCAAAAGGCAATGCAATTCGAAATTGAATCTATGTTCAAAAATAAAGTCTGGTCTCTTGTAGACTTGCCTAAAGGGATAAAACCCATCGGGTGCAAGTGGGTATACAAGAGGAAAAGAGGAATGGATGGAAAGGTGGAAACCTTTAAGGCTAGATTGGTAGCTAAAGGTTTTACACAGAATGAAGGTATTGATTATGAAGAAACATTCTCTCATGTGGCCATGCTTAAATCCATTAGGATACTCTTTTTCATTGCGGCATCTCTAGACCTAGAGATTTGGCAAATGGACGTCAAGACAACTTTCCTTAATTGAAGTCTTGACGAAAGCATCTATATGATGCAACCAGAAGGATTCATTGAAAAATGCCAAGAGGAAAGGGTATGCAAGTTGTAAAGATCCATATATGGATTGAAGCAAGCATCCAGACCCTGGAACATAAGGTTCGATCAAGCTGTAAAAGGTTTTGGATTTATTCAAAACCTTAATAAACCTTGTGTATACAAAAGGATTAAAGGCGGCAAGTTGGTTTTTCTAATTCTTTACGTTGATGATATACTACTCATTGGAAACGATGTAGGTGTATTGACATCAATAAAAGAATGGTTAGCAAAACAATTTGATATGAAGGACTTGGGAGAAGCAAGTTATATTCTTGGTATCCAAGTCATAAGGGATAGAAAGAATAGAACGATTGCATTATCTCAAGCTTCATACATAGATAAAATCTTGTTTAGGTTTTCCATGCAAGATTCCAAGAAAGGTATGTTACCTTTCAAGCATGGAATCAAACTTTCTAAGGAACAAGTTCCTAAGAATGAGCATGAAGAGCAATTCATGAGTAGGGTTCCATATGCATCGGCAGTTGGAAGTCTCATGTATGCAATGCTCTGCACTATACCAGATATTTGTTTTGCCGTAGGCATAGTTAACAGGTTTCAATCGAAACCTGATCTTTATCACTGGACGGTAGTCAAGCATATTTTCAAGTATCTTAAGAGAACAAGAGATTATATGCTAGTATACTCTGGAGGGGATTTAGTTCCCGTTGGGTATACAGATTCTGATTTTTAGTTAGATTCTGACTCCAGGAGATCAACATCAGGATCTGTGTTTACCATTGGAGGAGGGGCAGTCAGATGGAGGAGTATCAAGCAATCTTGTATTGTTGATTCCACCATGGAAACCGAGTATGTTGCCGCATGCGAGGCTGCTAAAGAGGCTGTCTGGCTCCGCCGATTCTTGATTGACTTGAAAGTGGTTCCTGAAGTGAATAAGCAGATCACTATCTATTGTGACAATAGTGGAGCAGTGGCTAATTCGAGAGAACCAAGAAGTCATAAGAGAGGGAAACACATTGAAAGAAAGTATCACCTTCTAAGGGAAATTGTGCATAGGGGTGACGTGACGATTACCAAGATCGCGTCAGCAGAAAATATAGCGGATCCCTTTACAAAGGCTCTTCCTCAAAAGAGTTTTGATGGGCATCTAGAGAACATGGGGATGAGAGATATAACACATTTGCTATAGAGCAAGTGGGAGATTGTTAGGATTATGCTCGATAGCAAGAGTGTAATATTGTAATTAACAATCTTTTCATATGAATAAAGTGATTTCTAGTTTAAATCTTATAGCATTTATAGTTTAATTATTATAATTTTCAAAAGTAAATAATCATAAGGTCAAAAGACTATGATAAAAGAAGAAATGTTCATACATCTAGATATGTATGAGGTAGACACAATTCTTTAGTTAGTCTTGAATAATATTCACAACTTAAGATAGAAGGTTGGGCACCTTTATCGTGTCAAAGTTGTAGATTCTTTTGCTAGCATTTGAGTGGGATCAAATGTGTTATGATGAGTATAAAATTATCAAAGTGTGGTGTCTTTGGGCAAAAAAATCTAGTGCACTAGGTGCATTGAATAGGATCAAAATGAAATACTTTATCTAGAACCGTCAATGGATAAAAGTTTTCATTTGAAGACAATTTGAGAGTCTATCTTAATCCTGAGATAAATGATGGACTTATTGTTGCAAGTGTTATCATTTGAGCTATCAATGAGTACGATTATATAGCATATTCTATCCTCGATAGTTTGGTGGTATTCATTTGTTAATCGATAGAGGACTTCATTTATAGATATGGACATCATGACTCCATTTATTGAATGAGAGTAGAATATCATCATATGGATGTTTTGAGGTATTGGATATTAAATCTTAACGTTAAGTTTTCAATAGTGTCTATTGAAACATGGCTTCTGAACAAGACAAAATATTCAAGTTCAAAATGTAGTCATATGAGTAAATATGGTAACTTGGAGAGCTATAGGCG